>JAUMIR010000004.1:244457500-245707500 GCA_030847615.1 Gambelia wislizenii | reverse complement strand
TACCTTGAAAAAAATATTCTTGGAAAAAGCTTAGACTCTGCAGAAAGTCATCTTATTCACTTTGCCATGGCAGCATAGGAGGATTTCTGTCTGAACTTCAGCTGAACAGTGCAGCATCTTGATATTTTATGCACTGAATTTAGGTTAAGGAGCACAACACATGGAGATCAAAAGCAGGTAAAATATTACAGCAGAGAGTTATTGCTGGCGGTTGATTGGTATGGGAGGTCTAACTTAGACTTGTAACAAGGGTGCAGAGGGACCAATAAAAATTGGATGGCAGCTTCAGTCTTAGACAGGTGGCTTCTGAGATCTTAGATGATAAATTAAGAGAACAAGGGAAGCTCGCCTTTGAAAGCCAGCTTTATCCTGGCTGAGCACTGACAAGGTGATCTGTGCCTTGACGGGAGTGCTGAGACCAGCTTTTGGAATCAAATCCTGGCTGTTAAATATGAGTCACTTTCTACAAGTCTGTTTATGTACCTGATTTCCTTTAAATCATTTTGTTTCCCCTTCCTTGATTGATGGGGTGATTAGAGTATCTTTTGTGGGGTTGTTTTCCTTTGAAAGTCAGAAACCAGTGGAGATTTTTACAATTTTGGAAAATTCTACATAGAGTATTTAGATTAGGCCTAGACAAAACGTTCTGCTAAAGGAATTTTCCCTAAGTTCAAAAGGCAACGGATCTTAGATTTTTGCAATCAGTCAATGGAAGAGAGTTCTGCCTGCAGAAGGGAATTCTTGCTGGCAGAAGGAGATTTTTTTTGCCACCAGGCTTTTGCCTAATCTTAACTCCTCTTCTTCTGGACATCTTTGAATTAGAGTTGGGCTGACCTCTTGGACTCATTGGAGGCTGGATGAGGGAATAAAATGTGGATTGGTGCACACATAAACCAATTTGTGGCAGCTGTCATCTGTCTCAACGTTTTTTGGCAAGGTCGCTGGTGTGCGAAGCTCTCTGTGTTTGCTGTTCACATGGAGGCATGCCAGTGAATCAAGATGGTGGCCGTGAGTGAAGTTCTCCCAGTTTTGTACTCCCCAAATTGCCCCTGCCAAACAGTATTTAAAAAAAAAAAACTAATTCCAAGGTATTGAAGAGTGATCTTCCACTGAAATAACAAAAAGAAAGAAAGAAAGAAAGAAAGAAAGAAAGAAAGAAAGCCTGTTTCATTGCTTCAATGCATGATCACTATGGTGACAATCCAATATGGTGGATCCACAATCCGCTGTCTTAGCAAGCTCTACCCCCCTATGCATGTCCAAACAATTAGCTATCCTCTTCAGCAATGTGCTCTGATACTATTTGGTTGTCCTAACATGCAGGAGTGCACATTTCCTCTACAGATGTCAAAAAACTCGGGAAACGGGGGGGGGGTATGCCTTTTGCTATGGACTTTCCCCGACGTTTGCTCTCTCTCCCTCTGAAAAGGACAGAATTCAGCAGGATCACATTTTGATATATGGGATTCCATGAGGATTCCATGAGGATTTATTTCACCATCTGGACTATCCCTAACTACCATCTCACACAGTTGACTACCAACACTCCAGGATCTCTGGGACAGAAGCTCCCATCACCTATCATGTCACATTCTCTTTCTGCAGCAGCAGTGCTAACCTGTAAGGTGCCTTGGATCTTTAAAAAAAAAGAAAATAATGTTTAAGATACTTAGATAATAAATTAGATGGGAAGCCACGTTGGGGTTGCCAAGTCTCAGGGAATTCTTGCCCTTCTCCAATTTTCTAGCAGGGAAGACAGTTTTCCTGCAACACTAAAGGAGGGGAAAAAATGATTTGTTTTTGTAAGGTAGCTTTAAAATCTGGACATTCACCTCCTCCCAGCTGCCTCCAAGACTGTCTGGCTCAGCATGAAGGCATTTGTATGTCTGTTATCCTAGTTGCTGCACAACAAAACTCAGAAGCAAGGGAATGGAAAGAGACATGGTAAATGAATACCCTTGGGCCCACCTTGCCATTTGAGATCAAGCAGAGAACAGAGTATTAGCACTGTGTCTCATAAGCCTTCTTGTTGAACAAGCCTTGGTGGCAGCAGATCCTCATGGGAAAGTTTCCTGGGAGTTGACTGTGGGCTTTTCATAAACTCTGGAAGAGCCTAGAGAGCTGGAAAAACTCCCTACCATCATGTATGCTGTTGGCAAGGACATGCAGGATTGAGCCCAATTAGTAAGGATAGCAATTTCAGCAGTGATTGGGCATATTTTGCCAGCAGCCAGGCATTGACAAAATGCTTTCTTCCTCCCCCACCTCAGGTTTTCATATTACCTGAATAGCCAGCTTTTACTTGAATTTTGGGGCCTTTGCCTTCATGCCCATTCCCATCACCAGGTGCACTCGATGCAGTTCAAGCTGACTTCTCAACCCCTTGTCTGCTCTCCCTCTGAGACACCACAAGGATACTCTCCCCCAGTGACATCACAAAGAGTCATAAGTGAATAACCTTGGGCCCATCTTGCCATTTGACTTTGCACTTGAAATCTCATGGAATGGAATATTATCGATTTGGCAACAATTAGCCAAATATGTAAACACAAGGTGGTACTGCTAGAAAGAGACTGAGGAGATTATCAGGCAGGAATGCAAGAAGTGTTCCTGTCCCACAGTCTCCAATCCCACCCCTGTCTGGGCACAATAAACTTCTCCATCACACTTACCTTCTTTCCCATTGTTGAGGTAGCCCAGGCATGAACAGAGCTCTAATGGAGCTCCATTCATTTCCTAGAGTGAAATCCCACCCATGCTCATGAGAAGATTTGAGCGTGGGAAATTCAAAAATAAAAATAAAGCATAAACAGTTTACACAAGTACCTAACATTCTTTAAAATTCACAAGTAATCTGGAGAGGGCCATAAAAAGTGCAAAACTTACCTGGATGTCCCAATCTCACCCAGAAGTGTTCGCGCCAGACTAGCCATTCTTGCTGCAGTGACGAGATTTAAATGACCTGAGGTTTCACATAGCAGCAATGCCAGAATAAAAGGAACTGGGTAATATATTGACAGCTTCAGCCATTAAAAAAATGCCAGCAGAACGCAAAAGGACAAAGTTGTCTGATAATGGTGTCCTTTTGCATTCTGCTGGCATGCCACATTAGCCGCATCTGATAATCTCCTGAGTCTAAAATAATATCCACTATGCCAGTTGCAGGCATGGAAGAACCCTCCTGAAAACAAAGAGATGTTCAAGATTTAGTACAAAGTTCCAGATTTAAAACATGGTTATTTTCATATAAATCTGGAAAATTATTGGGGAAGACTATATCTAACCCACTGACATACAAAGAAAAAGAAACCCAAATAAATATATAAGATGCAATTGGTTTTAGTTTAGCCTGTGCTGTCTTCCAGCAGATGGAAAATTGTGAGATGATCACAAGTGAAGCAAAGTAATCTAATATTATTTTTCTTGTTGTTTCCTGGATTCCTGGTAGACTTACTTCCTGTTGTTTGACCAGCCAGTAGGATATTGCTCTGTGTATCTACACTTAGACTGCTAAACTTGGACTAAACTTGGAGTGCTTACTGATGATGTTGTCTCTGCCTGCTATGGTTAATGCTGACACTCTCATAACTCTCTGAGCTCAGACCCAGGCCTAAGTATTCCTCTTCCTGCCATTCTCCTGCACTGCTTGTTTCCTCCAAGGGATTGTCACAGCTTGCTTAGGCACTTGCAGCCACATGGAACAGGACACTTTCTTTTCCCTGATGCCATCAAAATCCTGAAACCAAGCCACTATGGTAAAAAAAACCCACACCATTATTTTCAAAGATGAGAAGTGGGGAAGCTGTGGTCCATGTGCTGCATACTACCCTTCAAGTGCATATGAGTGATTTCCAGTTTATTTCCTGATTTAAAAAATCATTCCTTTCTTGGGCCTAAAATAGCCTGGGAGAGTCAGAAACATGACAAACTACTGTCCATGTTTCCAGGGCACTTTAAATAAAATAAAATTTAAAAGTTTTTAAAAATTGCAGGCAGTGGAAACCACAGTCTGTTGCAGGGGGCACAGTTCTCTGAGAGCCAGTGGGGACATATGCAGTACCTGAACTTCAGGTAGTTGTCCACCCCATTCTACACATAAGTCTTAGACCATGTTCACCATGACCATGATGATCATGATCATCATGTTACTGAATAACAATAAACAACATTGCTTATGGAGTTATCCCACTATTTAATAGATACCATGTACTAGTGTTTTGAATGAAATTCTAATGCTATGGCCATGTGTCTGAGAGCAAGTTTATTGAACCCAGTGGATATTTGGATAGACATATTTAGTCCTGCACTGTAATAGTACACACATGCCCATGTCTACTCAAAAGTAAGGTCACTGAGTTTAACAGTGCTAGCTTCCAGGTAAATGGTAGAGTGCAGACATAGTATTTGATAATCATAACTTATTTCTGACTTACCCAATTATTTAATGATGCATGAAAGCACATTTATATGAATGACGATCCCCTTTGCACTGCAATTTCAGAATATTAAGTTAGGTCTGGACAATTTATCAGCCACAACTCTTCTTATTATTGGATTGGTGCTCCATCATGCAAGTAAAAGGGGCCATGAATAATTACATAATTACCCATGTGGAGTTCCATAATCCCAATTAAAATGTCGTGACTTTGGTATATTATATGGAAACACCTGTTTGCAAGAAGAGAACTGGTTACAGTTAGGTCCCCAGAACAGAAGCTTACTTTTGAAAAATAATTATTCAGAAAATATTGTCAGAACCTGACAAATGAATGCTAGAATGGGACAGCTGGATTTACCCTGCAACAGCAGAGTGGGCCACAGTGTCAGCAGGTTACCAGGCATGGCAGCATACTAGACTGGTTCTTCCCAGAAGGCCACATGGTACAACTGAGTTGGGGAAGAGGCATACAGGTTCAGCCAATGAGTTTGAAGACAGTGCTTCAAATTCATTGGCTGAGGAGTTCTCAGCCTGAGCAAGCAGCAGTTTTCCTTCTGGCCAGGCAGCTGTGTATTGTGTATTGTTCAGTTCCTGTTGTTTGTATGCCTTCATGTGCATGTGTTTTTTGTTTTGTTTTTTTGTGGTTGGTGGTGGTGTGTTTTTTTTTTTCTGTCACAGATTTTTGGGGTGGTTGGCATGGTTCCTGGCTCTGGGACATTGGTTTCCTGGGCCTATGGGCACAGGGAGGTGATGGAAGGTCACCTTATGGGACTCAGGGGTGCTGGTTGGGAAGGTTGTCTCACTCCTGTGGGCATATGCCTTTATGGCACCCCTGGTGGGACTAGGAGATCTCTGTGGGTCCTGGCCCAGAAGAAGCCCCTCCTTGCTTCCTTGGTTCCAACAGCAAGCTGGAGATGGACTCGTCAGCCAACAAGGAGGTTGGTTGATACCTGGATTTGGACCCATGTATGTACCAACCCACCTACAGCTGTAATCAATACTAGTTATTTTCTACTGTAAATTGGTGACTGTGGTTATTTGTGTTGCAGTCTTGCCTTTAGACACATAATACTACTGCTCAGATGTTTGCCTGAATGGTCAAAGGTTCTACCTGGCTGTAAGGATGAAGCTGTACATGTTAGCCCCACTTTCTATGTCCTAACCCTTAAATGGAGAAGGCTGTTTGTTATGTTATCAAAGTCACCTTTGATTTATGGCCACCTTATGAATGAGAGATCTCCAAAAGCCCTGGTCCACAACGTCACTCAGGGCCATGGCTTTCTTTATTGAGACAATCTGTCTGCAATGTGGTCTTCCTCTTTTCCCACTGCCTTCCACTTTACCAAGGCTTACCATGTTTTGCAGTAACTCATGCTTTCTCATTATCTGTTATATATTGGAGCCAATTGATTTTTTTTACTCCCACACATTAGTGGGGGGTTTTCAAATTAAAAGAAACAAAAACAAAGGGAGGATTTAAATCTCCCACAACCATGCACACTGGTCTTTTATCCAGATCATGGCCATGTGCACTTGCTTTCAAGTAAAAAATAAAAGTGACCTTGAAGCTGCACACTTATACTGCTTTTCAGCTAAAGATGTAAGACTGCTTACCATGGCTACATGTGTTGTCACACACTATGCATTTAGACTCTGTTTCCTAATTTGTCATCAGGTCATGTTTTCATACAAAAGTATGTATCTCAGCAAATGTCAAATGCTTTTTAGCTAAATAGAAGCAGCCACATTTTGCTATAAAACTAAAAAAATAAATAAATTCATGAGTATAATTACAAACCAGAACATCACATTTATTCTTATGAAATACTGTTTGTATAGCTTCAAACATATACTGTTTTGTTTAATGATTTTATTCATTCATTCATTCATTCATTTTCCCCAATTTCTATCAATTGGGGTTTAAGGAAAATTCAAGAACAACCTGCAATCTGACAGGAATCTTGGGAATTGAGCAATTTCAAAGGATTAGAGAAACTTTACCTCAGGCAACTGCTGCAGTGGAATTATGGGTTTGTAATTTTAGTAGACTTTGGCTGTAAATTCATTTAAAATGTTAATGCAGAAAATTAAGAGCCAGCAGAAGGATTTGGGTGAACAAAGAAATTAATCAAGGGTTCTTCAAAATGAAAAATATCTTCTTGTATTCCTTATGAATATCATGCGGTAGCAGAATGAAATCCCAAAATGTTCTGAAATGTACTGTCAAATAACAAAAGTCCAGATGGAAGTGAGCTTGAAATGTTTCATACATCAGGACTGGGCGGGGGGGATCATGGTTTACCAATATAACAAATTTTCATTGCTAAAATGGTATGTTATAAATGATATCTCCCAAGAGGAAGTCCATAATAAACATAGCCCAAGCTTGTTGGACACACCTAAATCCTAATGCCAGCACCATTTTTTAAAGTACACAGCAATTTTTTTAATGCTTCATTTCTCTCTTCTATAATTTACTTTTCCTCATGATGGCTTTTGCCATACATAATTTGCAGTATTTCCCACAGAGACGAAAGATGGAGACCTTACACTGGATCATTACTCCAGCTATTCCCATTTTCTAATCAGCCTGGAGCAGTCAAACTAAATGGAGTGGTTGCTCAGGAATCTCCCCTTCAGTTGTATCACAGACAGTAAGCAAATGAATTCTCCTCACCAGCCTGAGTTGGTTTCATATGTCCCTTAGAACATATAAATGCTCTATTTCACACATGTAACAAGGCTATCATTGTCCTTATCAAACTATTCTAGCCAACTGCCCATTCAGAGAATATAACAAATGATGTGGTATAAAAACATTACACTTGGATGCAGGCCTTGATGCACACATGGAGCAGAACTCTAGTGGAAACTGCCCCATTAGCCTGGGGTAACTTGAAGAACATTTTTTAATTTCACAAACAATAAACATCAGAATTCAGCAACTGATGTCTGCTATAGAAACCAGCTCTAGACAGTTTTAACTGGATTACTGTCATGTATGTTCATTCCCAGATGCAGTGACCAGAAGTTCCAGAGTTGATCAGAAAGCTTTATTGGCACAGAAATTCAGAAAGCATGCCATACAAGGTTGTTGCTCAGCACTGCAACTTAGAAGACACACAGTATAACAAAAGCATATTACAATCGATCCAATCTGGTGGGCTTCCATACTATTGGTATGGAATATCATCCCTGAATATCATCCCTCATCCCTGATATCAGTGAATATCATCCCTTGTCCCTGATATCACTTTCCCAAACAATGTCTAGCCCCCTTTTCCCAAGCTGATTTTGCAGCTTCAGGTTTATCTCCCCCTTACCATTAGAAATTGTTACTACCCCCCCCTCCACAGTTGGCAAGGAACACTTGTTAATGAGCACAGACAACTGAAAACGCAATTAACACCAAAGTTATAGAACAATACAGAATATGGGAGGAACAGGCAATATCAGGGACTGATCCTGACAATTACAGCTAAAATCATAGGCACCCAAGGAGAAAAGACAACTCCTATCACTACCCAGACATGGCTCTCAGATCTGCTCCATCAGGAAGTGGAACAAAGTGATACATTAGTGAATACAAAATGGGGCATACTAGCTCCTTGTGCTACTGTAAGAAGCTACACTAAAAACAACTGTTCCAAATAGGAGTGGTACGGATAGTCATTTTCCATCCACACCAACCATCCTAATTTGGCAGGAACAGTCCCAATTAGTTCTCTGCTGTCCCACTTTTTCAGCTGCTTTTAAAATGCCCAGTTTCTCTCTCCTCCTCCCACTTTGTATTCAGCTCATTTCCCCTGGTTCAAACAGAGTGCAAAGGGGGAAAAAATGTAATTTGCACTCAATTAACTCAGCAGAGGAGAGAAGGGGGCATAGACTTGCCCTTCCCAGTAGGCTCAGGCAAAAGCAAATTGCTGAATCTTCTCTTAGCATGTCTGTTTTTCCTGATTAATAACTTTTGCCATCTTGATTTCACTCTGATTTTGCTCAGCTACATGTGTCTCAACCTTTCATCTGTGAAATGTTGGAAGATATGCATTTTTGCCATGAATGGATTCTCCTTATAAAATCAGATGGAGAAAGTCCAGTGAAAAGGGAAAGCCTACATGAAGACATTTTGGAAAGTTTATTTTTATTTTATTTGTATTTATTTTATTTACATCCTGCCTTTATCCCAACAAGGGAACCAAGGTAAGTCATACCAAGTAAAAACAAAGTATAACCATGACCTTATGAAATGGATGACATTGCTACATATTAGGTTACCAGGTCAGTAGCCTCCCGTTTCCTGAGATTCCAGGGCCAAAAACAAAGGTCAGTGGGTGGGTCCTTGTAATGTCACAAGACCAAAGCAAGCAAGAGTTAGCAGGTAGGTCAGAACTGCTTCTAGGGCAGCTGACTGTGTAAAGGGGCACAAGAAGCATCTGGGTAAAACCCCCACTAACCATGTAATAGAGCAAACCAGACTCATGCCACAGTCACTATCATGCTCCAAATGGTAGGATGGATCCAAATGCAGGCACCCCTCTTTCCTATCCACTCCCCTCTTTCCCCACTGTGGCTTGTGTGTGAGTGTTGTGTACCAGTATTGTTTCAGCACAACCCACATACAAAAACTTTCAATTTGAGCCAGTGAGCTCTGGTGCCACCTTAGAGTGGGTAAAAGGAAGTACCCAGGCTTTAAAACAAGTATACACAAGGCTAGGGGGCTTAATTAGCCACTGAGAAGACCCTGGAGAGCTGTACCCCTCACTTCACCCCACAAAATATCAAACGTGTGCCCCCAAATTCCCTCTAGGAAGTGAAGGAAGAATTGGCACCATGTTTATTGCTCCTCTGGGGCTATTTTGGACCCAAGAGAGACCATTTTCAACAACAGGAACTGAGTAGAAGTCACTTCCTATTCACTACTTGTTTTTAAAAGCTCTCTCTCCCAGCCTAACATGGCCTAAAATGCCTCCATGCCCCATAGAGGGCATTGGGATGAGGCATTTGAGGCAGGTTTTTAAAACAACTTTCTTTTTTGAAAAAAAAAATGACTACCCCCAGGGGATGCTGGGGACCACAAAATGGCCCCTGGGGGCAGGGTCACCTGTGGCTTGCATTTCACCCACTCCTGCTTTAAAACCACATCACATGCACATCACATACACATATACCCTCTTCCAGTGCTACTGCCCTGAGATTTGTGTCTCCACTTGCACACCTGAGGAAGAATATCAGTTCCCTGATCCTTCTGCCTGTGCCCTAAGACTTGGCAACCCTGCCACAGGTGAACTTCAAATGCTCACAATAATGCGGATAAATTTTGGTAGTGAAAAGGAATAAACAAGCTTTAGCAAAGCACTTGCTTTGTCTTCTCCTTTTGCCCTGCTTAGAAATAGGTTTTGAATTACCCCCATGCCCCGCATTGTTTTCATGTGAAGTGCCCTATGATCTGAGCAACAAGGACACATTGTAGAGGAAACTAATTATTAAAATTACCATCCCTATACAATGCTAATATTTCAAGCCCAAATTTGGTTTAACTTTCATAAATTATTCTGTCCACATTTGGCCTTTCTTAGCATTGTATTCCAGGACTGAGTGCATTTATTTTGCAGACCTGTCTAGTGCTGCTGTGGTATGATGAAGGGCGACATTATTTCAGAAGAATTTCCATAGTGAGAAGCATAAGTCCAATGTATTTATCTTATCTGCACCGTAAGGTACAGTGATTAACAGCTGGTGTGTGTACATAAACAACACTGCTATCTAGATATGAAAGATGATATAAAAGGAATGCAAAGCTTTTCACTCTTGTATAAATAGCAGTAGCACAACCTTTTACTTGATTCAAGAAATGGTAAAGTATTGATCTAAAGCAGGAATGGGAGACATTTTTTCCCCTTTTGTGAGCTGCACTCCTTTGGGGAAAGGGTCTACATAAAGGCACCAAATCCTACCTGATCTTGGAAGCTAAACAGTGTCAGCCCTGGTTAGTACTTGGATAGGAAACCACCAACAAATACATGGGGTCCTTTTTTATCTTGCTTCCCCTTATTCCTGGAATAGCCTCCCAGTAAACTTGTGGACTGTTTCTTCCCTTGCTGTTTTTAAAATCCAAATTGATTTTTTTGTAGTTGTTCTCTCAAACTTTTGGAATTTTGGATTAATGTTTCCATCTTCATTATATTTGATTACATGGACTGGTTATTTTGTTTTATTCTGAATTATCTGTATGTTTTTTCTTCTCCTGTTTTATTTTAGTATTTTATATTACTGGAATAGTGGTAATTGTTTTCTTGTAAAGCGCCATGTACATCGATGGTGCTAAATAAATAGATGATGATGATGATGATGATGATGATGATGTAGGCTATATTTCAGAGGAAGGAGCTGGCAAAACTACCTCTGAGTATTCCTTGTCTATGAAAACCCTATGAAATTCATGGGGTCACCAAAGGTTGACAGATGGTTTGAAGGCACATACACACTCCTTTGGGAATAAAGTGTTTGGGTTGGCAGTCTAGTAGGGCTTGGGACTGAAACTAGAAGTTGGAAGGACCAAAGCCAAAAACTGATGTGGCCACTATCTTCTATTCTCTTTTTGCTACTTGTCTCCTTTTCCACCCCTTTTCTCTCTTTACTTTCGGCAATTCCCCCTTTACTCTCTTTGCTATTCTCTTTCTCTTTCCCCCATTCCGTTCCAGTGCCACTTTGCTGTTGCGTGTCCAGGCAGGATGTGTTCCCCCCTTCCAAGAAAGACAGACACAACATAAGTTTGAAAGACTATATTGGATATAAGTAAGAATATATATATATATATATATATATATTCTTGTGTGTGTGTGTGTGTGTGAGAGAGAGAGAGAGAGGGGGGGGGAATGGCCACAACTTTATTGATGACAGTTGCATTTGGTTGGCTCAAGCACATGGGTTTGGATCCAGACATCAACCAACCTGTCTGCTGGTCTTTGATACCGTTGTTGGTCTGTCTGCCAACAAGGACCAGTCACGGAGGGGGAGGAATCTGGGTAGGACCCTAAATGTCTGCCTATCCCTCAATCTCCCTTTCCCACCACCAGGAGCAAGATGAAAAGTGGGGGGGAGGCATTTATAATCACATGCCCCAAGCTGCCATGATCCCTTGACCGTGGCCCCAGGGTCTCTGTGACCTTGACCTTGACCATGAACTTGACAGAGATCCCACTACTGATGACCTTGGACCAAAACCCATGCCAACGGCACCAAAAGTTTTGACAGTGAGTAAAATATACGTGCATAAAATTGTACCCCCGAAAATGATTGAGGATGGGTGGGTGAGTCGGCTCCTGAAGAGCCACTGTCTTGTTCAGTACGGCAGCCATAAACTTATACCCGACCACCAGACCTGAGTGAAAACTGCTGCAAAAGCAGCATGGTCCCACCCTCCAGCCAATCGATTACGAGGCCTGTAAGTTGTATCCGATTGGATGGGATTCATTTAAACCGGCCAATCAGGGTGAAGCTAGTTTCGTCAATATTGGCCACTGCTGTCTTCCTCCTGGCCCACAATGCCAGCCAGGAGGAAGACAACCAAGCATGGTGGCGGCCATGCAGCCCCCTCATCACCACATGGAGGGGTGAAGAACAGGTTGGGGTTCACACCGGGGACCACAGGTGACCTGCCAGGGTAAGTTTGGCAGTTCTGTTGGTAAAATCCACTCTGGTTTTATTCAGTAAATTAACACAAAATAGGTTCAGCACTTGGAGAGCTCCTATAGAGTTCAGAATAACATTTGGCATGGATTCTTTGTCCCAAGGACACAAGGGCCACCAGCTGCCACTGCTCCCTTATTTTTTTCTCATTATCCTTCTTTTTCCTGCCAGAGGCTGCTGGGAAGCAACTTGCAAGAAGTCTGAGCTATCTCTTGCAGAGGGATTTTGAATTTATACTGAAGGGGAGATTTTTCTCTAATCAAAGTAGACAATTTGTCCATTTCTGCCAACTCACTCTCTTTTAACAACCATTCTTGCTTAGTAGGTAATATGCTATTCTTCCATCGCTGAACATACAATAATCTTGATGCTGTAATCATATATTGAGATATTCTCCCATAACGTCTCTCTGAATGGTCATTCATGAGTCCCAGAATAAACAGTTCAGGTTTTAAGTGCATATTGATCTTTTAGATTCTCTGCATCAACATACATATTTGCACCCAGTACTTTTTCACCTTTTCACAAGACTACCACATACGTTAAAAAGTCCCTTCCTGTTGTTCACATTTTCAAAACATATTCAAAGTTCCCTTGTACATCCTGTACAACTTCTCAGGTGTCATATACCAATGGTACATCATTTTGTAAAAATTCTCTTTATGATCATAATGTAAAAGTAAATTTCAAACCCTTTAACCACATCTCTTCCCATTGTTCCATTTGTATATTATATTTGTATATTCTATCCAAAGTCCTTTTCTCTTCTATAAAAAGCTTCTGGTGCCAAAACCCATAAAGGTATTTTCTGACAAAGCCTGGGTTTATTTCTGTTCCATGTTCTCAATAGGGTACATCTCACATAATGATAATAACAGACACCCCCCTGGATCTGAAGAATGGTAGATTCAGGGGAGGTGTTTTAATGATGGGCAGGGAGATGAGCACAGGGGTTGGCCAGGGCATTGAAACGCCCTGGCTAGGAGGAGGCAGGGGCGGGGTTCTGGCAGGGCCTATTTTACCCATTGCCACCCCTGACTTCCTCCTCTTTTCTATTTGATTGAAGAAGGGAGAACATCACATCACCTGGAACTTCTTTCTGCCATGAGGGAGAGCTAAGTTGGCTATGCTGTGTTTGCATGGTTGTGTGATTGGGCAGCCCAGCAGTGTGATTGTGGGATTGTGTCCCAGCGGGACACAGCCGCCTGCTCTCCCGGTTCAGAGTGAGTTACAAAATGACAATTTAAACACATTGGCGTGGCCTTAGAGCCAGCCTGATGGTACCAACGACTCAACCACACAGGGGACCAACCTCCCCGGGAGCCCGATCAATGCCATGTATGGTTGGTATCCAGGTCCACAGGGTGGGGGTCCATAATGCCATTAATGCCCCCCTTCATGTTTAGCCACCTTGGCTCACCGCCCTCAGTAGTCAAGCACCAACATTGCTGCCACATAGCCCCTTAGGCCTAGATCAGGCTCCTGCTTTGGGGAGCATCTGGCCCCAGCAACAACAGATAAGATTTTGAAGGAGGAGTATGTAGATCTATTCTCCCTGCTCTACAGAGAGCTGGACAAGAAAGAAAAAGATGAATTGGATGACAGGGGAAAAGAGAAGATAAAATGGAGACGCATCGATAGCATGTGGTCTAACTGGCTGGCAGGCTTCCTGATATATGCCGGGTAGTATCCCAGAGCCAGCCTCACAAGTCTTATGCCCTTATTAAGTACCTTGACATCATATAAAGAGCTTACGTGGATTTCACTGGCCCTGCTTGGCTTCAATATGACGAGTCCTTTAGGTTAATGGTGGCTTCCTACCCAACCCTGCGGTGGGACGTCATTAACTCATACTTGTGGTTGCAGGTTATGTCCCCAAGCTGGCCCATATTGGGGGAAAGGGCACAGAGTTGGCATCTGTTGCAGAATGCCAGATCTGGTACCGCTTCACAACTGTCGACCCAGCTGACACAGCCTGCAACCCCGAGCCACCGGCTCTTATGCTGGGAGTTTGGTTCCAAAGGGGCCTGTTCCCGCCGCTCCTGCAATTTTCGTCACGAGTGTTCCATCGTGACGTGTGGTGGGGGCCACTCATTTTGGAACTGCGCCAAAGGAAAAGGGCTGTAGGGTAGGGAACAGTCAGGGGGGGAAGGGCCCCAACTCCCCTGCTTCTCAGGGAAAAGGGCCCCAGTCCTATTAAGTTGGATGTTATTGCTGCCTGGCTGTGCGTTTACCTGGACCAGACAGCAGCCCAATGCTTACGGGATGGTTTTCACGAAAGTTTCCGCATCCCTTACACAGGGGTGTGCAAACCTTACATGGCACCGAATTTAAATTCAGTTAAGTAATTAGAACCTATAGTCAGGCAAAAAATTCAGAAAGAAGTCAATGAGGGTAGGGTCTTAGGCCCATTCATTGTCCCAGCATCCCCCAACCTGAGGGTCTCCCCCTTGGGCATTGTCCCAAAAAAGACACCGGGCGAATTTCGTTTAATTCACCATTTATCTTACCCGAGTGGTCAATCAGTCAATTACTTCATCCCACACGAGTTGTGCACTGTTCGGTACATCTCTTTCGATGCTGCAGTTAAAGTAGTCAAACAACATGGCCCTGGCGCTGAACTGGCTAAGTGTGATATCAAATCTGCATTCCGCCTCCTGCCAGTACATCCCGATGATTTTGAGCTGTTGGGCTTCTCATTTGACAGGTTGGATTACATGGAGCGGGCAATGCCAATGGGCTGCTCCATCTCGTGTGCAGCATTTGAGAAGTTCAGTACCTTTTTGGAATGGGCAGTTAAGCATCGAACGGGGTACAACAGGGTGGTGCAGTACTTGAACGACTTTCTATTTTTTGGCAAATTTGGTTCCGGGGTATGCCGTTCCCTGTTGAAACAGTTCCATGTCCTCATGGATGAATTTGGTGTTCCCCTTGCACATGAGAAGACTGAGGGCCCCAGTCACCGGTTGGCTTTCCTGGGCATTGAAATTGATACAGTTGACCAATTTTGTAGGCTCCCCTTGGGTAAGATAGAGGACCTGAGGAACAGGGTGGCATATTTTCTAGGTCGCAACAAGGCCTCACTGAGGGAATTTCAAGAGCTGATTGGCCATAAACTTTGAATACAATGTAGTAGAGCCTGGTAGGGCCTTCCTTCGGTGTCTCTGTGCTACCATCGCAGGGGTTTCTCAACCTCACCACAGACTCAGGGTTACCCGTGAAATTAAGCTGGACCTGGACATATGGTATATATTTCTGCAGCAGTATAATGGGGTTTCCTTTTGGAGAGAGGAGCTGCGGGTCCGCGACGCCCTTAAGGTGTCCTCTGATGCATCTGGTTCCCTTGGGTTTGGCGTCTTCTACGGAGGGAGGTGGTGTCCTGAGCAGTGGCCAGATGACTGGATCAGTTCCGGTGTCACCTCTGACCTGACCTTTCTTGAGCTTTTTCCCATAATGGTTGTGGTCAGATTGTGAGCAAGTGAATTCGCCAACTCCACAGTGCATTTCTGGTGCGATAACATGGCCACAGTCCAGGTGGTCAATTTGCTTACTTCCAGGTCTAAGAGGGTTAAGGAGGTGATTTGAGCATTTACACTCCATTGCCTGAAGTATAATATTTTGTTTACTGCAACTCACGTGGCGGGAGTGGACAACGACATTGCTGATGCTCTCTCCCACATGCAGATGGATCGCTTCAGGCAATTAGCACCGGGAGCTGCCGAGATGCCGGAGCCGATGCCAGCGGATTTGTTGGAGCTTGGATGGGCAAAATAATTAAAGCCATCATCCTTTCCACCGCTCCTAACACCAGAAGGGTATATAAGAGAGCTATCCAGGAATTTTTTGAATTTTGCAGCAGTGCGCGGTTACCCAACACTTGGCCGGTACCTGTCCCCCACCTTCTCCATTTCTGTGTCTTCCTTAAGAACAAAGGCCTTGCCCTGCAATCCATGTGGTCCAGGCTGGCAGCCTTGGCCTTCTGGAGCAAGGCACAGGGTTTCCAGGACACCACATTGGATTTTAGGATTCGGAAGGCATTGAAGGGATGGGCTATGCAGAGGGGGAAGGCAACGGACAATAGGCATCCCCTCTCCCCAGCGATCCTAAAAGGGCTTTTCCAAGTCTTGCCCAATATTTGTGCCACCACTTTCGAGGTGACATTGCTTCACACGGCCTCTCTTATGGCTTTCTTTGGCACCCTGCGCATCAGCGAGTTGGTTGTCGCATCAAAACGGGAGAAATCAGGTATGGCCCTCAGCTTGCAGGACATCTGCATGGGCACCAAGGATGTAACTGTCCAGATTAGGCGATCCAAACTAATAAGCTGGGGAAGGGTGTGCGGATTGTTCTTAAGGAGTGCCAAGACAGAACCCTCTGCCCAGTAGAAGCTCTGAGGGATTACTTGAAAGTGAGGCCGGTGCAGTCTGGGCCCCTATCTTGCCATGACGATGGATCTCCCCTCACAAGATATCAATTTTGGGCTATCACCAACAATGCATTGGCACGCTTGGGGTTGGGCGGCATGCATTTCTGTTCCCATTCATTCTGGATTGGGGCTGCCTCAACAGCCGCAGCACTGGGGTTGCGGCCAGAGGCAATTAAACTGGGAAGATGGAAGTCAGGTGCTTATAAGGGCTACGTCCGACCACTCTGCTACTGACTAGATATGTTGCAGTTTGTGACTGTCTGTGTGCTTTTTTTACAGATGTGAGAGTCCGAGTATTGATTTGTGGCCACAGCTTTGTGTATTGGGCGGCCCACCATGCCAGAAAAAGCCACCTGGGTTCACAGCTGGGTCTTGGAGACATTGCCATGGTTGAATGGCTTGGCAAGCGGGGTTTGAGGTGGAATGGTCTGATCCAGTTGCTGTTTCAGTAGCATCGTGGGCCTCCTCCTCATGTCCTGGTGATACATCTCGGAGGGAATGACCTGGGCCTGCTGAAAGGCAGAGCCTTAACCCTCCAGGCCCTTGCAAATATGCAACGGATCAAGGCGGCATGGCCGCACGTTTTCCTGATTTGGTCAGACATCATTCCATGACAGTCTTACCCTGGTGAGGGGGATACCAAGCAGTTGGACATAGCCTGAAAGAAGGTGAACAAGGCACTGGGCAATGGAGGAAGGCCTTGGCCATTTCATCTGGGACCCGGACATCTCATATAAATGCCCGGAATTTTACAGGGTTGACGGGGTCCACTTGTCCGACAGGAGGATCCAACTATTTCTGCAGGGTATGCAAACGGGGTTGAGTGCCGTATTGGCCTCCCTGGTGAGGGATAGGGACTAAGTAGACACTTGCCCCTTATCTGTGGCAGGGAGAGGGAAGACAAGGATATGGTGTTCACCTATGGCAACCTCAAATTGAGGGAAGGATTGGCCTTACTGAACTGCACCGGCATCTTAACAGATGGGGTGCAGCAAGGTGGGCTGTCCTTGGGGCCAGGATCGGGTTGCAATCCTCCACAGAAGCTACATGGCTTGAGGATTTGCTACCTTGTACCTGGCCTTCCAGCAGATGGCGCCTGAAGGGAGACCCAAGTACCAGGATCCCCTGCAGGGCTCAGGTGAGTCACCCAGGGAAGCTGGGGGATAGGTCACACATGACCATCTGCTCCAGCTGCCCCCGCATTGGGTCTCACCCTATTTGGTTTGCATACCCTAAGAAATAAACAAATAAATAGGAAAATTACAATAAAAGTGGCCCGTATTTCAACCCAATCTTCTGTGTCTTGTCTCGTTATTCCATACGCCAATCATTAAAAATCTATATTCTCTTTAACTTTATCACACCATAGCTATCGGTGCCATCCAAACCTCCAGTCATGACCTTCTAAATCTAATCATCTTTTATTTTTTAGCAACATCTATTCTTTCAACCAGCCCAAACAACAGGCAGCAAAAAATATTATCAAATTTGGTAAACCAAAACCACCTTATTTCTTTGCATGTTGCAATATTTTACATTTCACTCTTTATATTTTCCCTTTGCCAAGTAAACGTAGATAAATCTTTTTGCCATTGTTTAAATGGTAAACCATTTATCAATACTGGTATCATCTGAAATAAGAACAACATTCTAGGTAACACATTCATTTTTATCACTGACATTTTCCCTAACAAAGATAGATTTAATTTCTCCCATCTCTGCATATCCTTTTTAATTTCATTCCATATTTTAACAGTCATTTTGGAATAACAGATTTTTTCTTTATTAACTTTGTGAATTATTGACTTTACATTTTGTTCAATTACTCAAAGTCAAACATGATTTCAATTATCTTATCTTTAAAAAATTGGAAACTATATAGGAAGCCTATAGAAGATAAGATGGAAAATAATTCAAATATTTTTGAAACCATGTTAAATACAGATTGGAAAATAGGAATATTTTAAATTGATACATGTAAGAGATATCTAATACAATGTATATTAAAACCATATATATTTATGTATGATGTTATACAAACTTTTTGAATGAGAATTGCATTTTATTGTAAATTTTTAAGAAAAGTAATAAAAAAGTGGAGACAATGAAAATCCTTGTCTTGTTCCTTTTTGTATCTCACATGGGTTGGATAACTCTCCATTAACTATTATTTGTGCATGCTGCATAGAATATATTGATCTAACCAATTTAATAAAATTGTCTCTAAAAGTCATCTCTTCCAAAACTCTAAATAAGAAGGTCCAGTTCAGATTATAAAAAGCCTTATCTGCATCCAAACCCCCCCCCACACACAATGTGGTCTGTTTTTCATTGTGCAATTCTAGGTATTCCCATATATTGCTCCATTTTAATTTCCTATAAGACACCAATTATTATATTGTAAATCCAAGAATTTATCCAGAAGCTCTATATAAAAAGTTGTTCTGTCCTCACTCAGACCAAAACCTCCAAACCTGGGTCTTTACCGCTTGAATGTCAATCTGAACCCCTACATACCTGCCTTTATCATCAACTGATAACAATTCTCAACCCAAAAGCAGATTTCTGTACAAAACCACACAATTCTTCTTCTGTCCAGTGGAAGTAAATTCTTCCCCTAACTTCATCTGTATCAAATATTCAATATCTTTTTTATATATTATGTGTCTCTTGTAAACTAATTATATCCTGATTAATTTTTTTCATAGAGTGAATTATCTTTCTCCTCTTCTGTGGAGCATTATCTCCATTTATATTGCACATAAGACATTTGTAATCCATGGTCAGGCCAGCCCCTCTGATATTATTTATGCAACATATAAGCTTATGTACTGCACCAAAAGGCTCCACTCTGCCTTTCTCGAAATAGCATAAGAGGCCTTCATGCATGTACTCATTTCTCTCCCAATTTCTACTCCTGGCTTTTTGGTGTGCCAAAATTACACAAGCACAACTGACATATTAATACTTTGGTCCTGAGCCAGTGGGGGGAAGATAGAAATAGGTGGCTAGACTGTAAAGCTATTTCACATGTTATATCTCTTTATCCAGAGTTGTTGGTCTTGACATTTGTCTTCCTCCCAGGGAAGCATAGAAATTCCTTGAGATTTCATCTGGTGCTCTGAGACTTAGCAGCCCTAGTCCCGGGTAACTTTTTGTTCTTTGTTCTGAAAAAATATATTCATGGAATTAGTTCTCTCAGAAAACAAATACTCAGGACAATTTTAGCTTTGAGCAGGACAACAACATGAAAGACAATGGCTTGAAAGTACACCATTCAGCATTTCACAGATTGGAAAACCACAATACATGTGGCCAAGCAACACCAAAGTGTGGTCAGGATGGCAAAAGTTATTAATGAGGAAGAACACGCCAACTAGGAGAAGCTGCAGCAGTTTGCTTTTGCCTGAGCCTACTGGGAAGGGCAAGATTCTGCCCTCTCCTCTCCTTTCCCCCTTGCTGAGTTAACTGACTGCAAACAACATTTGCACTTTGAACTCAGTTTGCAGCAATTGAGGTAAGCTGAGGACAAAGGGGTGAAATGGAAGGAGAGAGAAACTGGGAAATTTTAAAAACAGCTAGAAAAAGTGAGATGTGGGGATTAATTGTGACACTTCCTTCCAAATCAGTGCAGTTGGAGGGTTGTGCAAGAAGTCACCCCAACTGCCCTTTCTGTTTCCTATCCCCTGTTCTACCTGTTTATTTTAATTTTGAGACTATATTTTTATTTTAGCTATATTTTCCAAAAAAAAAATGTGTGGGGGTGGGTGGGGGTAACTATATGTGTAGTATGTCAAATACTGTGTTAAAACAACCTTGTAGGTTAGCTCAGTATTGTCATATTGAATACTTGGGAGGATAGTGTCTGGAGTGATGGAACCATAGTGGTTTACCTCAAAGAATCCACTGGCTTCATAACAAAGAATATTGCTGAGTAATGGCATCCTGACTCACAAGTAATCCTATTCACCATTATGTTGCACTTGTTCCTAGAACCATTTATTAATTAGAATACCCTTACATTGACTCTCCTTAACATAAAAGAAGAAAGTACACAAATACAGCAGCAAACAACATGATTAGCAGCAAAACATACTTACATCATTCCTTCCACCATTCTTTCTACACAAAAACTGCTTAAAAACCTCCCCTTTGGATTATTTGTACTCTATAGCTTCCTTAAAAGGGAGACACTGTATGCAAGCTGTATAATTAAACATATTAGTACTTCACCCCTCAAATTGCCATGAATTTCATAGCATTTTTCATAATAAATAAATAGTGTATAGAATCATAGAGTTGGAAGAGACCACAAGGGCCATCTATATAAGTTACTCAATAATATAAAATAATACTATAAACTAAAATGAGTTTTGCCCTTGGAGTCAGGTTTGAGAGATAAGCTTGCTAAAATTAAACACTGGTCTTGTGGGTGGAGGGGGATATGTATATGTATATATGTGTATGTTCATGTTTGTTTCCCTGAATCTTCATTTGCGAAGAAAAGCCAGAGAGATTCATGTGTGTGTGTGTGAGAGAGAGAGAATGATTTAGGAGAAAGGGAAGTTTCAAGAGAGACAGAATGATTGGGGGGAAAGCTAGGGAGAATTACCAAGAGAGAATATAAGTGGTGTAAGCAGTGGGGGGGGGGAGGAATTAAGCATAGGAAAAAACACCAAAGAGAAGAGAAACAGATGGACAGGGTATAGGGGGATGAAAGATTTGAGCCAGGGCACTAGGGCACAGATTGGAGGACAGAAAATGTGATGCTAGGAAGATAAGGAAAAGAAGGGAGGGGGAGGGATGGAGGAGGGGGGAAAGAATGATGAAAATAGGACTGGATTTTTCTGTCCCAGGCAAATAGCAGTAAATGTGCCTCAAGGACAATGAAGCTAAGGAAAAATTAATGGAAAATGGTTGCTGCAGGTTGATAAAACTAAAAAGATGCAAAGGACAGGACGGGTACGTGTACTTATTCAGGAAAATATTAACACAGCTATCCCTATCTTCTGCGTAGAGAAAGGGATTGTTGGACTTGCTTCCTTGCTTGGAAATTAAGGCTTTTCAGCTTGAGTTTCCATCCAAATAAGGGGATTTGCATGGCCACCACAGGGAAAGGCTACCAAGCGGACTCTTAATCTGTTTATTCAGCTAACAACAAGAATGAGATCCTATGCAGGCTTACTTCAAAGCTAGATCTATTGAACTCAGTGCAACCAACATCTTTGTAAATATCCCTAGGATCCTGCTGTAAGAAATCTTGGCTAGGTTGAGAACTGATAAAAATGGATGGGGTGGTGGGAGGCAGATACTGCATGACCAAACAAGAATAGCAAACATTGCCAGTGCTTCCTGTCTTGTTACCTCTCTCTCAAATCCCTCTGGTGCTTCACTGGTTTGTTTTCTGTATGACAAGGGTATGCAACCTAATATCATTTTTGATAATAACTCCAATAATTCCTGATCATTGGGCATTCTGGCTGGTGTTTATAGGAACTGTATTCCAGGTCATCTGAAAGGTGCAGATTGGCTCAGGTTCCTTTATAGCTATTAACAGTTTTAATTTAGGGAAACTGCATGGGGAGAGAGAGGAGGAGAAAGTTTCACCCCACCTCCCTTACAGTTGCTTTTAAAGAAAGAAACTGGTGAGTAACCCAGTCACAGGTCACCTACATCACTTCTATTTTTTGCCCTTTTTGGTGGCTAGCTAATAAGCATGGGCACTCTTACACAGTATGACTTTCTTTCCCCACTTTTTAGAAGCTAATGGGAAGCTAGTGCTCAGAAAATTAATCCATGCAATACTGAGGACAGCACACATGCTGTGGAAGCAAGTCCCTTTGAATTTTGCGGAAGGATTGTGCTTCCTTCCTCCTCCTAGATAGTCTCTACTCCAGATGGGATACAATTGAAATAAAATAACACATCATTTATATAAAAGAATTCTACACCATCTTTCAGGAAAAACTCCAAGCCAGTTTATAAACCAAGATTTATTTGTTTGTGTTTTTAAAGGAAAAATAAAGTATAAGAAATTACAGCATATTCAAATAATACACTTTTAAGGTCTTGGAGAATAGAATTGTAGCTATCCTATAAAATATACCATAGTGTAGGCTTGGCACCAGGCAAGTCTATCTGGAGACAGAATTCCACAAACTGGAGTGCTACTTTGGGGAAATTTTCTTTCTCTCTGTTCCCCACTGGTCTTACCTCAGATGGTGAAGGAACTTGGAGGAGTCCCTTTGAAAAGAACCTCAGTGTACAAGCAGGCTAGTATGGAAGCATGTTTTTCTTCAGATACCTGCTGTCTCTCACCTACATTTCTGATGTTTGGATTTTTCAAAAATAGAAGAGCCATTTGCTGTAGTTCAGTGTTAATTCTGAGTTAAACAAGCTGGTATAACTTGTCATGCTTTCAAATTATATGATGCAAAAACTTGATGTATCTTCAAATCAGCATTGGTGGTTATGCTAGGTTGTTAGAATGCCTTCACTTTGTCCATCCAATAAGGTATCCCGCCCTTCTTATTTTGAGCTGCTTATTTCATTCCAGTCTTACCAATTCTGGTTGAAAGCTAGAATTCTTTGAATGCAATACCGTAGCTTTCTATTGTAGACATTTGTCTTCTATTCTGAAGACAAAGGTTGTTTGGAGCAAAGAAGAGCATGAACTCTGTTTGAGCCCAACCCAACCAAGACATTTTATTACTCCTTCTGTTCTTTTGGCATTGGCCTAATTTTAATGTACAGTATTTTGTTCTGCAGGTTTATTTTAAGCCCATTGAATCCAAAGATGAAACAGTTCTTAAATTATAACAACATTGTTGTTATAATGCAATTATAGCAACAGTGTGCAAGGGCAATGAAAAGTCTTAATTCTTTTGGATTATTTTCTTACAAGCATGCATCATTGAGTTAAATAAAGAAAAGCTTTATATTCCTTTCATCTGACTTCTATAATTCCAAACATTTGTGTTTGTGTATACATTATTCTTTAATATTTATTCAACTCTAGATTAATTTAAATGTACTCTCCAATACCACCCTGAATGGCCTACTCAGCAAATATAGCATATTTCCCATAGACTACAGGTCAAAGCTAGATTAATTCATCCAATAAATGCTGCTGTAGTGTTCCATTAGAAAACTCTCTTTCTCTCCCTCTCTCTCTTGGGACTGAATCCAGGCTGTTAGTTCCCATTGAAATTAATGGGACTTAAAAATCATGATAAATCAATGCCACCTAAATGCAACTAACTTAAGTCTACTGTAAATCCAGTTGCTAGTCCCAACCAACTGCTGGTAAAGATCCCATTGATTCAAGGAGTCAACTGTAATTGAGATTGGAATCAGACTAGGATAAAAAGATCTGCAAATGATGATGTTCATGCGGAACACAAGAAGTACCATGAGTCATGTAATCTCAGAAATATAGGTAAAGACAGCCCAACAGTCCTTTCCTACTTGTGTTCCCTGTGCTATGAGTAGAATGGCATTTGTACAGATTACTCAGCTACTGCTCGTCCTCCTTGTCAGTCATGTACGAGGAGAGGTGTGGACAGAGATAAAAAAAGGCATTACCTGTGCGAAATTTCCTTCTTAGAAGATGTATGGAAGCAGCAATCCAATGTCTCAAAAAAGGAGGAGGAGGGGAGAGGAGGCAGGGAAAAGGAGGTTCCGCCTTTATTTGTGTTATTTCCTTCTAGGCCAAATCAATAGAATATAGTGTCTAGATCAAGGGAAGTAATAGTACTATTGTCTGGAAAGCAACTAGTTACCAGCAAAGTATAAAAAGCACTTGTCTGGGAAAGTAGTCAACTGTTAATTAGCTCACAGGAATGCAAACAAAGTCAAAGATTTAGGAGATTTTCAGATGGGGGAAATAACCCCCTCAGAGATCAGGAGAGAAATGGGGCTGTTCCACTGCCAGAGCTCCGTTTCACACACACCCATCCTTCTCCTGATCTCCATTTGTTATCCCTCCGTCCTGCTTTCATTTTCCTTTCACTATTTTCTGCTTTTTTTTTTTTTACTAACGAAGAACTTCCATTAGTAAAAAAAATAGCAGAAGGAAAATGAAAGCAGGATGGAGGGAGAACAAATGTAGATTGGGAGAAGGATGGGTGTGTGTGAAACAGAGTGCTGGCAGTGGAACAGTCCCGTTTCTCTCCTGATCTCCATGGGGGTTATTTCCCCCGTCTGAAAATCTCCTTAGTCCAGTAACACAGTCCAAAAGGTCAGAGACTTACAGCAGTCAGTCAGTGTGGGTCCAAAACAGTTTGTGGGTCAACAGGAGCAGGCAGCAATGTAGTCAAGGACAGTCCAAGGTCTAAGCATGAGTCAAGGTAACAGAAGTCAAGATAACTGGTATCCAGGCACCAAGTCAGCAGGAAGCTTTCACCATGAAGATCAGTTGATGTCTGACAAAGCCTCCATCACCTCTCCTAGCATATATAAAGCAATTAAGGCTTTATCAGGTGTTTCTTAACTAGCAGGTTTCTCTCATAAAGTCTCAGAGATTTCCTTTGAACTTCCTTTTGAGCTTGCTGCTGGGTATATGATGGTGAATGTAAGTCCCTCTCTTCTTATCTGAATTGGCAGGACTCTCTGCTGGGACTGATGCCAACCCACTTGGACCAGGCTCCTCCTCTGCTCAAGCCTCTAGGTTGGCAGGGTTCCCTGGTGGCACAGGTGTAGATAAACCTGTGCCTGGGTCCCTAGGGCCATTCCCTGCCATGTCCTCCTCATGCTCTGACTCTTTACCCTCATCAGGCTCACAGGGCATGACAACTATGCTGCTTTGGTCAGACCTCACCTGGAAGACTGTGTTCAGTTCTGGGCACCACAATTCAAGATGGACATTGACCAGCTGGAACATAGAATCATAGAATCATAGAATTGCAGAGTTGGAAGAGACCACGAGGGCCATCCAGTCCAACCCCCTGCCAAACAGGAAATCTTGATCAAAGCATCCCCGACAGATGGCAATCCAGCCTCTGTTTAAAGACCTCCAAGGAAGGAGATCCCACCACGCTCCAAGGGAGTGTGTTCCACTGCCGAACAGCTCTTACTGTCAAAAAGTTCCTCCTAATGTTGAGGTGGAATCTCTGTTCCTGGAGCTTGCATCCATTGCTCCGTGTTCCAGTCTGGAGCAGCAGAAAACAAGCCTGCTCCATCCTCAGCGTGACATCCCTTCAAATACTTAAACAGGGCTATCATATCGCCTCTTAACCATCTTTTTTCCAGGCTAAACATACCCAGCTCCCTAAGTCTCTCCTCATAAGGCATCATTTCCAGACCTTTCACCATTTTAGTTGCCCTTCTCTGGACATGCTCCAATTTGTCAATATCCTTTTTGAATTGTGGTGCCCAGAACTGGACACAGTATTCTAAGTGAGATCTGACCAAGGCAGAATAGAGCGGCAATATTACTTCCAGAGGAGAGCAACTAAAATGGTGAAAGGTCTAGAAACCATGCTCTATGAGGAGCAGCTTAAGGAGCTGGGTATATTTATCCTGGAGAAAAGAATATTAAGAAGTAACATGATAACCATGTTAAATATTTGAAAGGATTTATATTGAAGATGGAGAAAGCTTGTTTTCTGCTACTCTAAACACCAGGACATGGAGCAATAGACTCAAACTAAAGGAAAAGAGATTCCACCAAATATTAGGAAGAACATCCTGACAGTAAGAGTGAAATATGCTGCCTTGGAGTGTGGTGGAGTCTCGTTCTTTGGATGTTTTTAAACAGAGGCTGGACCGCCATCTGTCAGGAATGCTTTTATTGTGTACTACTGCATGCCAGGGGGTTGGAATGAATAATCCTTGTGGTATTGTCCAACTCTCTGTGTCTATGATTCTGCCCTAGTAGGATGGAAATGGTTAAGGAGAGCCTAGAATTTAAAGTAGAGTGGTCCTTGAAGTATTGATTCTTGTTTTCTTTTTCTTTTTTTTAACTTAAGGAAGCTGTGTGCTGCTTGGCAGGGGTGTTGTTTCCAGAGCACATTTATTGGATCTGGATGCCCACAGAGCATGTTTACCAAGGGCAATGAACATCAATCAAAGGCACCTGCAGAGCACTGTTACCTTCCATATATGTACAGGAACAGCAGGCATGCCAAACAGTGTGCTTGTCCCTTACAGTCTTCAACTCTGATTTGTAGAGACAAAATGCTGGCAAAATCTGTTGACCTGTTGGAAACTAACCTCAGACAATGACAGTTTGGCCTTTCTCCTTGACAGATGTTGGGTCCAGACACTTATGAGTGTATTTAACCACAGTGACAGACAGTGAAGAGAGTTTCAAGTAACACTCAAGCATGAAGTAGATGAATGGGTCTTCTGGCTGACAGCTTGGATAGCATCCACAGCTGTCTTAAGAAATGATGCACATTCCCCCTCTGGTTCCACCTCTTGTTTTGATGCCAGTTTGCACTGAAAGGAAAATGTCTTTCTGGGAGAAGTCAGAAGGAAATAAACAAATCCATCTCATCATCTGCCTGAGCTGTTACTAGATCTGTTTAAAAAAAAACAAAAAAACATCTGATTACACCAAAAAGAAAATACAAGGCTAAGTCAAGGGCCCAGCTAGGATAAAACATCCAAAGACATTTGAAGAGAACTTTCAAACTATTTAAAGAAGACTCATGACATTTATTGGAGTGTGTAAGAGTTTAAATCATGTAGGTGCCAACATGCTGTAGTGCTCTGAGTGTCGGATTAGGACTCTAGGAGATCAGGGTTTGAATCCCTGTTCAAGCCATGGAAACCCACCAGGTGACCCTGGGCAAATCACACTCTCTTAGCCTTCCTCTCAATAAATCTTGCCTCTCAATAAATCTTGCCAATTTGGATGCCATAAATTGGAGTTCACTGAAGGTATGTGTCAGCAATGAAAGAGGATTGTATACCACGGCTTTCTCGGTTCAGTCAGTTTATTTTAATCAAGTGACAATTATAATGATAATATGGAAACCTTTTCTTGATCATGGTCACATTCTTTTCATCAGAGGGGCAAGTAGTAGACTTATCACAAAATAACAGATAAACACACTTCGTTCACTTGAATGTAACTACATTGATTACCCAGCATGTATACGCTTCCTTCTTGTGGTCCTGTATTAGACACTATACCAGATCTGTCTATTAAATAATGAGACTGTGTTTCTACCTTTCAGACAAAGCAGGGAGAGCTGATTGTGAATGCTTGAGTGATGTCCTTGAACATGTGTGAACCTGCATGACAAACCTCAACATTCTCAGCCATTCAGTTAATTGTCAATCATCTTTTAAAACAGCTGTGTTGTCTGTTGTGTACCAGAAAAATGCTAAGTTTAAAAGTCGAGCAATGTGTCAATTCAAAATTTTTAGTGAAATTGAACAAAACACCAATGGAATATTTTCAAATGCTTACTGAGGCCTATGGGGAAGACTGCATGTCTCGTGAGCATATGTTTGAGTGGCACAAAAGATTCAGAGAAGGACGTGAGAATGTGGAAGATGATGAAAGCCCTGGATGACCTTCCACTTCAAGAACCAAAGAAATTGTGTGGAAAAATCAGCCAGATTGCTTGACGAGACTGTCAACTCAGTGTCTTACTGATAGCTGAATCTGTAAACATTGGCAAAGAAAGACACTATGTGGAAAATTTTGCATGAGGATCTCAACATGAGAAAAGTTTGTGCCAAGATGGTCCCTAGGGTTCTCACACCAAAGCAAAAGAGTGCCACAAGGAAATTTGTGCGGACATTCTGCAGCAACTTAAGGCAGACCCAAACCTTTTTCAAAAAATCATCGCTTGTGATGAAACCTGGATCTTCCAGTATGATCCTGAGACAAAATGATAGTCAATGCACTAGAAAACACCATCATCACCAAGAATGAAAAAAGCATGTCAAAGCAAGGCCACATTCAAAGCCATGCTCCTTTTTATTTTATTTTTTTACATCAAGAGCATAATTTTGGCAAAATGGGTTCCAGTGAACCAGCATTATTATAAGGAAGTTTTGACAAAGCCAAGAGAAAGAGTCGGGGGGGGGGGGAGGCCAGAAGTGTGGAAAAATTGTTTCATTCTTCATCAAGACAATGTGCTTGCTCATATAGTACTTTCTGTGAAGCAGTTTTTGGCTGATAAATGCATTACTACACTTGAACAACCTCCATATTTGCCAGCTTTAGCATCATGCAACTTTTTTCTTTTCCCTAAAGTGAAATTGGTGTTTAAAGGAACACGTTTTGAGTCAATTGATTCAATAAAGAAGAAAATGGCAGATGTGTTGACTGACAGAAACTGATCTGTTCCACGTCTTCAACCAGTGAAAAACAAGACTGCATTGGTGGGAGAGTGTGAACAGGAAGTATATTGAAGGGGATAAGCACTAGAATTATAATACATATAAATAAAGATGGGTTATTGTACCAGTTTCATTATTTAATAGACAGACCTCATATCTTTTAGGGGCATGTGGCTGAATATGGAGATCTCCAGACAGATTAAATGTTACAGTTGATTGTAGTTCAAATAGCCAATTTGACAATTTGTGGTAATGCCCAGCTGAAACATCGACAATTTACTCCCAGAGGGTGTGTTTTCAAAATTCCAGGATACATTTAAGTAAAAAAACAAGCAAACAAAAAATCCCTAAAGGACTAGTATATTTGAATACTTGTGATTCATACTGGGGAGATTATCAGATGCAGCAAAAACCATGTCAGAAGGTCACAATGAGAACAGGATGGGGCGAGACTATGTCATCTTTCAGCGTCCCGAGGGCATGGCGTGGCCTTGAGTAAGGCATCCCCTTGTATTGGCTGCTTGTTCCTGTCAATGAAAAAGGGCACCCTCATCTGCTGCAGTGCTACACCCCAGGAATGGTTGAGGATATGGGCATGTGATAATGTCACCCTTCCTGTTCTCCTCGTGAGCTTCTGATGTGGCCAGGAATGCAGTTTTTTGCCCTGTTCCTCTGCGTCTGATAATCCCCTGTGTTTCCTGGCCACTCCTCCACCTTGCTGGATGGGAGGAGGGAACAGAGACCTCCCTGACAGTATATTAAGATTTTTACATCATTGTTCCTTTTTAAAAAGGTGGCATTACTGTACAGGTCTCACAATGCTCAGAGCCAACAGTGAGCAAAGGCATTGAAGAGATCTGAATAACGATTGGCCAAATAGCCTAAAGTGCTGTGAGATCTGAATGATTATTGGCCAATTGCCTACAGTATCATACAGCTTGCGTCCTCCATGCCCTTCCTCCTGGCTTCTTCAGGCTCTTGTAGATGCAAAGCCAGCCTCAAGAAGTACAAACTGCTAATAACGGAGACTCTCTGTTGCTCTTTGCTGTGAGAGCTCTCACTTCTTTGCACTAATCAGGAAAACCCCTATGGACCATGTCAGATATATATAGGCTCAGTGAGAATCTTTGCATAGCATAGTCCTGAGGCTGCTTGCGCACTGCTGAAAAAAATGCAAGTTGATACCCCTTTAACTGCCGTCGCTCAATGCTACGGAATTCTGGAATTTGTAGTTTTGTGACATATTTAGCCTTCTCTGTCAGAGAGCTCTGGTGTCACAACAAACTACAGATTCCAGGATTCCAAAGAATGGAGCCATGATTCATTATTTCTGCAGTGTGACAGCAGCCATAGTCTCCTCTTGGCTGCATAGATGCCATCTTAAGTGTCACTAGATAGGGATCTTTCATCATAACATCTTGGCCAGATTTCACTCATTCTTTCTCCTCAAAAAGAAAAAGAAATGACAGCAAACTAGTTTATGTCAATATTGGAAATGGGCCAATGAGTTTGATTATTTCAGTTTATATACATTGTAATTGTGTGCCTTCTAGTTGTTTCCAGCTTATTCCGACACTAAGGCAAACTTATCACAGGGTTTTCTTGGTGAGATTTGTTCAGAGAGGGTTTGCCTTTGCCTTCCTCTGAGGCTGAGAGAGTGTGACTTGCCCAAGGCATCTCAGTGGGTTTCCACAGCCAAGCAAGGATTTGAACCCTGGTCTCCACAGTCATGGTCTAATGCTCAAACCACTATACCACATGGGCTCTCTCTAGATACAGTACAAACATAGTACTTCTAGAAGCTGGTCATAAGCAAGCATATATTTAAATAAGCTGCAAATACCTTTCTATGTTATTTTGCATCCCCTCAAAATACTGGCATTCTTACTGGGGTAGGAATCGAATAAATAATTCAATCCACAGTTATAGTTGTAGGGTGTTGGTTTTTTTTAGTGTGTGTCTCTGAATATATTTTCCAACCAAATCTGCATCTTTTCTGCTTTTTCTATTATCATTGGACACCACAAACATTCATTTGGCAGTTCTGCAGATACTGCCCTGAGCAGAATGTGTCATTGACTAGATTTGAGCTGCTGCTACTGCACAGAGGGCTGACAGAGCTAAATTTGGGAGGTGAAGCAGCTGTCATTCAAAAGAGGGTGAGATGGATGGAGTATGGGCATGTAGATTGGTCTCCTCTTGTCACTGTCCACTTTAAATGATACTCATGAAAATTTATGCCTCACCAAAGGAAGAAGAAAACTTTTTTTCTGTGGAGCCTCCCCACAAGCATTTTTAGCTAGTTATTCTTGATTATGAGATTAGCAAAAGCTGTATAGAAAATTACCTAGAATTGTGCAGGAATAAGATTATTATAGGAAATGATTAATTTTGTTGACAAGGGGGGAGATGAAGATAATTTTATATACTTTTCATATAGATATGAAATATTGGTTTGCATTGAAGACACACAACTGGCATTTTTAATATAGTTTAACCCCCTCCAACAACAACAACAAAAATCCCTTACCATTTTATTGCCTGGTTCTCTCTCAGGAAAAGATGCAGGCTGGAAGACTGTGGATCACTTGAGCCACTTAGTAAATTGTACACCAGCTACACATCCTTTGCAGTGCCAACTCTCTTCAGCCAATTATACACATGCATGATAAATGGATGGATGGATGGACAGATAAACAGAAACTATACTTAAGTGTTCTATATATCAGGGTTACTTAAACATGTAAGGAGAGGAATATGCTAGCCTTATTACTCTCCTCTTGCAATAAGCAAGAAAGTTGCTTTTTTGAACCCTGGTTTTGAACCCAGGTTTTCCTGGGTTCTAGCTGTCCACTTCTGATTGATTCCTTTCATGTGAGCAAATTGATAATAGAGAAAGGGTAGGCCTAATACACTCCCGTCCTCACATGTTAAATTAATCCTTAACATAGAATGCCTGCATAGCACTTAGGAAAGGTCCTAAGGTCCATTCACAAGATACAATTATAGCACTATGATTCAGCTTTAACTGCTATAGCTTCATCTTATGGAATCCTGGAGTTTGTAGTTTGGTGATGCATTAGAGCTTTCTGGCTGATATTTCAAATTACCCCTCCCTAAAGTGCAAATCTCAGGATAAAGAGTGCTGTCCCATCACCAATATTAAAGTAGCTGTCAGTTTGGGCAGCTTTTGTGTATAAAATGAGAGGAACACCATCTTGCCCTTCACCTGAGGTACCAAAACATCTCATGTCATGCCAGCCTTGCTGATGTTTGATATCGTAACTCTGTTGCTAGATATAGAAAACCTATGTCAATTGTTTCCCATCAGCAGCAACTAATATTCTTGCACAGAAGTTAAACAAGTATGACACATACATATTTTACATCCTAAAACTAAGCCATGGCTTCATTACCATATTGTTGTGCCAGTGCTATGTTTATCCTGTGTTATGTAGCAGATGATTCCAATGGCTGAGTGTGTTGTTTAATAGGCTAAAACTACAGCCAGGAAAAAGTTGCTTAATCTTTTTCAAGGTGAGGAGAGACACCCTACAATGCTCTTGGGGAAAGAACAGCTGCCTTCCCTCAGATCAAAAAAATATACCAATGAAAAGTAGACAGGTGGAAGGGATGGTGAAGTGCACTGGAGGATGCACTTTGATATGAGCTATAGGGGAATGATGTATGTAATCAATCTTGAGATTAGAGAGTGAATACTAATAAGCATTAACAGTCTTAGATTAGGGCATTTGGATTCACCCAGGAAAGACATGGAGAGCAGAGGAACCCCCCCCCCAATATATATGTGTGTGTGTGTGTGTGTGTGTGTGTGTGTGTGTGTGTATATATATATATATATATATGTTTTATATATATATAAAACAAGAATAATATGTGGCAAGGACCATAGCTGGGAAAGTTTATCCTTTTGCATTCCAGTTTTCAGAAATCTGGAATTTTGAACTCTGAAAGCTGTAGTCCAAAAAGTAATTTTTCAAATCACTGGTAAGGGCATGTGTAAAAGAGATACAGTGGACTCTGGCTATCTAGTTGCACTATTTTATCTGTTATTTCAGGAAGACGTCAAGGCATAGCAAAATTACAATTTTTGAAGTATAGTTACCATAGCTACACTCTCAAGGAGGATTGATATGGCTGTATTGGTTATTGATATGACTGTTTTGGTCCATATCAACAAAACAATTCTAGCAGTTTTCATCTCTATCTGAAGCAGGTCTTTTATAAACCTCCTGGGTCCTAACTGCCCACTCAAGACCAAGCTACCCCAAAACACTGTATATAATATCAGGCATAATGCATTGGCAACATTTGAAGCAAACTTCCCATATCCAGAGCCCAAGGAGGTGCTTATGACAAATTCAAACACACACACCACCTGGCTGCAGGTGAATTCAGAGGAAACAAAGACGCCTAAGGGAAGAGGCTAGAATAATATCATTGTCCCCCCAATTTTTTATAAAGATTCCAGTGCTTCAACCTAAACATCCTGTCTCCACTATATCACTGGATGAGCTAGTCAGATCCACTATGAATTTATCTTGTGAAGACGGGGAGCCCACATCCTTTTACTTCTGTTCCCCCACATTGAATAAATCCCAGCTGTTTTATGCAAAGATCCTTTCCTTTGGCATAATTATTCTGTGATTTTCAGACTAAAGAGGAAAATTTGTACATCACACATGCTTTATCCCCTGACTGATGGTGCCTTGCATAGAAGGCTTCTTTTGCCTGCAGGGATGCCACTAGGAAGAACAATATCTTGGATAATGCTGCTGTCTTGTGGGGCTTTCCCCCCTTTTATTTATATACTAGTTAAGCTAGTGGTGACAGATCAGTGTTTGTATGGATAATGTGTTCTCTGAGCTTCCCTATCCTTCTCTTCCCTGGCTGCAGAGCTGACTAAACAAAGTCCAAAGCTTTGCAATGTCAGTGTGTTGTTAATATCTCTACAGTAAACTCTTAAGTGAATCTGACAGTTGATAGTGATTATTAACCTTGCGCTGAACCAGTAATTAATCCGTTCAAGCTGTAAAGGAGAGAGGGAAGGGGTAGGGGAGAAAGCAAAGCAAATTTGCCTGCTGTGGCTCAGTGATTTTGCTGAATCTGAGTGCCCTAATCTGATATTGTTTAAACTCATTAGTATTCCCTGTCTAATCTGGAGATTTCTTACATATATCATTTCCCTGTAGTTCATACACTCATTTGCAATCTACAAGACACATCCTCCCTCTACACACATTTCTGTCTTGGCATAAACGGAATATGCCAATCATGAAAACATGATGCTATTTGATATCATGAAAACATTATTCCTTTTGCACTTGCAGACTTTTCTCTTATCCAAATAATCCTTGTTTGTCATACAACACTACCTGACAAACTAGTTCTCTGCTGTTATTTCCTATGAAACTGTATTTTCTTACAGAAAATAAAAATGGAAGGATATGTTTCTACCCTCTCACAATTTGCCCTTGGTTAATGCTTCAAAAGGCAGCAAAGGCACAGGCCTCAAAGCTCTGGTATGCTATGAACCCATAACTGACTTCAGAAAGAAGATGGGTCAACCATATCCATCAGAAATTATTCCCTTCCTAGAGCAAAGAGTTAGCATGGATAGTTAACACTGGATGAGCACATAGGACTTTACAAGACACATCAAATACGGTGTCATAACGATGCCACATAACTGCGAAAGGGCGCACATATAAGACAATGTTGCCCTTTCGTGGTTATGTCCCCTTAAAATCCTGTACTTTTTAATTGATGGCTTAAGCGGTCAATTGATCCACCCTGCCATATATATATATATATATATATATATATATATTTGCCAGCATAGTAAGACCTCACATCTTCCCCCGCGCCCCCCCCCCCCCACATACTTACCCCATCAGTGGCTGGTCCGATGCGAACACTTCCGGGTGAGATTGCAACATTGTCATGCCCCATGAGCCTGATGAGGGTATAGAGTCAGAGGAGGAGGAGGAGGACATGGCAGGGAATGGCAGTAGGGACCTTGGCACAGGTTTATCTACACCTGTACCAGCAGGGAACCCTGCCAACCTAGAGGCTTGAGCAGAGGAAGAGCCTGGTCCAAGTGGGTTGGCATTAGTCCCTGCAGAGAGTCCTGCTCACTCAGACAAGGATGAAGAAGAAGGGAGGAACTTACCTCCACCATCGTATACCCAGCAGTGAGCTTAAAAGGAAGCTCAAAGGAAGTCTCTGAGACATTATGAGAAAAATCTGCTTGTTAAGAAACATCTGACAAAGCCTTAATTGCTTTATAAATGCTGGGAGAGGTGATGAAAGCTTTGGCAGAGATCAACTGATCTTCTTGGTGAAAGCTTCCTGCTGACTTCAGTGCCTGGATTCCAGTTATCTTGACTTCTGTTACCTTGACTCGTGCTTAGACTTGTGCTTAGACTGCTGCCTGCTTCTATTGACCTCTGACTGTTTTGGACCCATGCTGACTGACTGCTGTAAGCCTTTGACCTTTTGGACTGTGTTACTGGACTAAATCTTTGACTGTGTTTGCATTCCTGTGAGCTAATTAACAGTTGACTCCATGCCCAGAGTAGTGCTATTTATACTTTGCTGGTAACTAGTTGCTTTCCAGACAGACATCCAGGTAAATGACTCACTTTTTATGACCCTTCCCGGGTTACTTGTAAGTTTTTAAATATGTGCTTTTTAAAACCTTTTTATTGTTATTTTTTGTTTGTTTGAATTTCCCACACAATGAAGTCTCACAATATCCCATGGGATTTCAAAGAAGGAAGTGAACAGAGCTGTTCACTTCTGCTTTCATTGCTGGAGCTGCTTTTGCCAGGTTTAGAGGTAAGTGCGGGGGGGGGAGCCTGTTGCATATACTGTGGCCATGAGATTATCAATGGTATGAATGGTGATTCTGAATATATTTTGGTTTGTGTACATTCCAGAGATTATATCCAGTTCAATGGTACTCAGAGAATGCAATGTCCATGGGGTAGTAAATCAGCTCTGTAATTTAGCCCAAGTTTTAAAGGAGCTATAGAAGATGCTGAACACTGTCCCTAAACACTCCTAGGGATAGTGCTTTTAAAGTTTGTATTAAAACTAGAGTAAATTCACTATTCCACTGACACTGGAAGCACAATCCACTGCTAACCAAATCTCAGAATGAGAATAAGTCATAGTTCTTTTGAAATGGGCTCAGATCCTTCCATAGTTGGATATAATCTAGAGTAGGCCTGATCCAGAATGGGGCCAATTCAGCACTGTCAACCTGACCTTCAGACATCTTCCTCATCACCAGACCCTGTCTTACTTTTTAAGGGGAAACTGATTATGGTAGGATGCCTCCTAACAGTATAGGATTCTAGGTAGGTATGCTCAATGAATTTAACCTTTGTGAATTCATATATGAACTGATTTCATTGACATCTCTTGAACTAACATGTGGATCAGAACCAAATTTTTTATTTTTCTAAATATCATGACATATCATATCTCTTCAAAATATAAATATGTACTTTGACAGAAAGTATACATTTAAATATGCATTTTGAAAATGATTAAAAGTAATATTAGGTTCATGTGAGATGAAATGGAATAGAATTATGGGTACAAACAGGCACAAGTGAAATCTTAGCTCAAGTTTAAGGCCTAAATCTGGGATGGTGTCAGGATCGGTCGTGGATGTGACCTTCTCCTGCCAACTTCAGTTCTGTTCTATCGCTTTGTGGGTAACTGTGTTTGCATTCCTTTGTACTTGCTAACAAGCCTGTAATCTAACTGGAAGAAGGGATGATATATTCTTTGTAATGTTTGATTAAAGTTTGCACCTTTGCCATGGAAAAGATGGGATGAGCCACTCTCAGTGCAAACAGGGAGTGGGAATGATGGATAGCCAATGCCTGTATAGCCCACCAGATTTTGTAGACTTTAAATACTTTTAAACCTAATGCTTTGTAAATATTTCTCATTCTGTGCAACAATGTTGCAGGGATAGTTTTTTAGATTACTGTACCAATATGTTTACTGTTGAACTCTGAAACTTCTGGTTACTGAGTTTGAAGAAGCCAGTACATGACAGATGGGCAGCTGTGGAACATCAGAAAGCTATACCTACACTATTTGGGGGTACTCCATACCTCTGTAGATAGTATGCTACCATTTTTATGGAACTAAAATGATAACATTATGTCACTATTTTTAATTATTTCTAAATATTTTAGAATGCCGCATAAAACAGGATGGTTGAGATTCTACATTGGGTTGTGTAGCATAAAACTCCACATGTGAAGTTAAGCATTAATGGTGATATGCAGCTTTTGTATTGAACGGAAGTGTTGCACAAGTGAAACAAGACACCATGTGTGAACCAAACACACAATCACATGTGCAATAATGCCAAGTGTCCAAAACACCTCAGTGTGCAATGGCAGTGCATGCACAACTCTGCTTCCACAACCTTGAATTTAATTTCACATTGGTCAATAATGTTGTTCTATAGGATGCTTTAAAAACCAACAGGGATATGGCCAATAAGGGAGATTTAGGGATTGTCTGCATCAGCCAAGCACCCTGGCTTTCTCCCTTTCCAGAGCCCTGCAGTCCAACTGATGCAGGGCATTTATCCAAATCTGCCCCAGGGCAGTGCAAATGACCCCCGGGGAAGATACGGAGCTGAAATGGGAGCAAGCTGGGATAGGGCCTGATAACCCATTATAGGAAAATGCCCATTTTACCCTGGCTTACCTGGGAAAAACTGGATCAGTTCCCACATGTCCATAGGAGCCCAACTGGCATGCCACTCCTTCCTGCTGCTGCCAGCTTGCTAGGTCTTCTGGAAGCCAGGCAAGGGTCCCTAAACATGTGACCAAGGCTGGTCACATGCAGGGGGTCTACAGTCATATGTTCATAGAATCATAGAGTTGGAAGAGAGCACAAGGGCCATCTAGTCCAATCCCCTGCCATGTAGGAATACACCATCAAATCATTCCCAACAGATGGCCATCCAACCTCTGTTTAAAAAACTCCAAAAGAAGAAGACACCATCACACTCCCAGGTAGCACATTCCACTGCCAAACAGCTCATACTGTCAGGAAATTCTTTCTAATGTTTAGGTAAAATATCTTTTCCTGCAATTTGAGTCCATTCCTCCATGTCCTAGTTTCTGGAGCCACAGAAAACAAGTTTGCTCCATCCTCAGTATGATATTCCTTCAAATATTTAAACAAGGTTATCATCTTACCCGTTCACCTTCTTTCTCAGACTAAACATACCCAGCTCCCTAAACCACTCCTCATAGGGCATGGATTCCAGACCTCTCGCTATCCTGGTTGTCCTCCTCTAAACTCTTTCCAGCTTGTCAATATCCTTCCTGAATTGTGGTGCCCAGAACTGGACACAGTATTCCAGGTGAAGTCATACCAAAGCGGAATAGAGTGGCACTATTATTTCCCTTGCTCTAAATACAATACTCCTATTAATGCAGCCTAGAATCGCATTGGCTTTTTTAGCTGCTGCATCACACTGATGGAACTTGTGGTCCACTAATGCTCCTAGATCCCTTTTGCATGTTCTGCCATCAAGCCAGATCTCACCCATCTTATATCTGTGTTTTTCATTTTTACTGCCCAAGTATAGTGTCCTACATTTCTCCCTGTTGAAATTCATTTTGTTAGTTTTGCCCCAGCTTTCTAATCTATTAAGGTCATTTTGAATTCTGATCCTGTCCTCTGGGGTATTAGCTACTCCTCCAAATTTAGTGTCATCTGCAAACCTGATAAGCATGCCCTCTATTCCCTCATCCAAGTCATTGATAAAGATGTTGAATAGCACTGGACCCAGGACAGAACCCTGTGGCACCCCACTGGTCGCTTCTCTCCTGGATGAAGAGGAGCCATTGGTGACTACCCTTTGGGTTTGGTCAGTCAACCAATTATAAATCCATCTAACAGTTGCATTGTCTAGCCCATAGGTTACTAACATTTTTGCAAGAATATCATAGGGGACCTTGTCAAAAGCCTTACTGAAATCAAGATACACTACTTCCACAGCATTCCCTTCATCTATTAAGTTTGTAACTCTATCAGGAAAAAAAGAGATAAGATTAGTCTGGCATGGTTTGTTTTTGAGAAGCCCATGCTGACTTTTTAGTGATCACAGTATTCCTTTCTAAGTGCTTACAGACTGTATGTTTAATGATCTGCCCTAGAATTTTTCCTAGTATTGATGTCAAGCTGACTGGGTGATAATTATTTGGCTCTTCTTTTTTTCCCTTTTAAAGATGGGGACAACATTTGTCCTTCTCCAGTCCGTTTGGACCTCTCCTGTTCTCCAGGAATTCTCAAACATTATTGACAGTGGTTCTGAGATGACTTCTGCCAGCTCTTTTAATACCCTTGGATGAAGTTTATTTGGACCTGGAGACTTGAATTCATTTATACTGGCCAGGTATTCCTGAACTATACCTCTTTATCTATTCTATGCTGCAGTTCCCCTACTGCATCATCTGTGTGATGTACTCAGAACACAAACTCAGGGTTCTTCAATAAAACTCTTTATTGGAAGAGTAGCTTGTGTAAGGAACCATTGCAAAGCTGCTACTGAAGTAAATGTAAACTATCCAGAGATAATAAGGCATCAAGCGTGAGAACAGACACGGGGGAGCAAAAGTAGCTGGGGAGCGTGGCCTTGAGTTCCCGGTAGGACTTGCGTTACCATGCCAACCAGGAGGCCTGGCTCACTTCTCAGGCATTCCAAAATCCTGAGAAAATACTAGCTACATGTCAGGGCCTCCATGAATTCCACTCCAATGCCCAGAATTCAGGGATGAGCCTGACATACTGCCCCCCTGAAGACCAACCCTCCCCCTTTCTCAGCCCGGCTTATCGGGAAAGCGGGCATGAAACTTTCGCAATAAGCGTTTGGCATTGACATGCTCAGAAGCAACCCACTCTGCATGGCCCAAAGGCAGGTGTTTCCACTTTACCAAATACTGTAACCCTCCCCGGTGAAGTCTAGAGTCCAGAATCTCAGAAATTTCAAAATGTTGGTCTTGATCCACCAGGATCGGCTGAGGAGCAGGTTCTGGAGCCGGGTGGTGTTTGTCCGGAGGGCTCACGGGCTTGAGCAGGCTGGAATGAAACACAGGATGTACATGACGGTACAACTTAGGCAAAGACAGTTCAAAAGCCACAGGATTTATCATCCTAACAACACGAAAAGGTCCGATGTATTTGGCTCCCAACTTTTTTGAGGGTTGGGGACACTTAAGGAATTTGGTGGACAAATAAACCATATCTCCCACTGCATATCTGGGGGAAGGGTCCCGTTTCTGATCAGCATAATGTTTGTAGCGTGCTTTGGCAAAGTCCAAGGCCGAGATTACATGAGGCCACGCATCCCTGACCTTTTGACTCCACTGGGAGACCGAAACGGGGTCAGAGTTGGGAGACCCCTCCAACAAGGGGAGGGGACCGAAATCATGCCCAGACACAACCTTGAACGGCGAGAGCCCAGTGCTCTGGTGAGTGGCATTATTGTAGGCCACTTCAGCAAAAGGTAGAAGATCAACCCAATCAGATTGTTGGAAATTCACATAGCACCTTAGGTATTGTTCCAGAGTCTGGTTCGTTCGTTCCGATTGTCCATCCGATTGGGGATGATGGGAGCTGCTGAGACCAAGCTCCACCCCTAGAAGGTTTGTGAAAGCCTTCCAAAACTGCGAAGTAAATTGTGCCCCCCGATCCGACACAATCTTGGCCGGAATGCCATGAATCCGATAAATATGCTGAATGAACAATTTGGCTAGTTGGGAGGCTGTGGGGAGCTTCTTACAGGCCACAAAATGCGCTTGCTTGGAAAACAAATCAGTCACAACCGAAATAACCGTCTTTTTCCTACTCTCTGGCAAATCCACAATAAAATCCATGCTAATGACCTCCCAGGGCTTGTTTGGGGTAGGTAGAGGGTGGAGCAAACCCTTGGGCTTCCCTGACCCCCCTTTTGACACTGCACAAGTGGTACACCCCTTTACATAATCCTCCACCTCCTTCCTCATGCGGGGCCACCAAAATTGTCTGCGGGCCAAATGTAAAGTTTTGAGATACCCAAAATGTCCCGCACTCTTGACATCATGGCACTGTTTGAGAATACTCGCTCTCAAGACCTCAGGAACATACAGGCGATCCCCTTTCCAGGCCACCCCCTCCTTCACAGTTACCTCATTGGGGTGAGCCAGGAACCACTGGTCCCGGGGCAGTTCCGAGGCCAATTGAGCATGCCACCCTCCTTCCTCCCCTTGAGAAACAGTGGGCGTGGCAGAGCCATCTGCCGTAGGGGTCACCCCCTGGGTCCCCGGATCGGGGGAAGGCGGGTCGGGGTTCAAGGGCTGTGGCACCGGTCCCTGCGCCAAGGGTGAATCACCGCCACTTTCAGTAGGACCCGGCACCTGAGCAGGGCTATCAGTGGATTTCTGTTCTTTGGCTTTGCTCCGAGTGAGGACGGCTAGTCCCAAGTGGGAAGGAGAAAAAACGGTATCAATGACCTCCTTGCGCTTACTCTCATGCTGTGGTAGCCTGGACAAAGCGTCAGCCAGAAAATTCCTTTTCCCCGGGATAAATTTCAAGGTGAAATTAAATCGGTAAAAGAAACTGGCCCACCTGACCTGCTTGGGGCTCAAACGCCTAGGGGTAGCCAATACTTCCAAATTTTTATGATCAGTCCAAACTTCAAACGGTTTGGGTGAGCCCTCCAGTAGGTGGCGCCATGTCTCTAGTGCCAACTTGATAGCACCTGCCTCTTTCTCCCACACTGGCCAATTTCGTTCCGTGTCATTGAACTTTCTGGATAAATAGGCACATGGCCTCAAATCCCCGTCCTCCCCCTTTTGCAACAACACCCCACCCATAGCCACATCAGATGCGTCCACTTGGACCACGAAAGGTTGGGAGGGGTCGGGGTGTTTGAGAATAGGTTCAGAAGTGAAAAGGGATTTCAATTTGTCAAATGCTTGTTGGCACTGTGGTGACCACACAATTTTTTGGGGAGGTTTGTTCCCTTTACCGTGCTTGGAACCTTTGGTTTTCCCTTCTTTGGGTTTTAACAAATCTGTCAGGGGGAGGGCTACCGACGCAAAGTCAGGGATGAAGGACCGATAAAAATTAGCAAACCCCAGGAAGCTCTGCAACTGTTTCCTGGTTCTAGGGGCTTCCCATGCCAAGACCCCCTTAACCTTTTCTGGGTCCATTTCAATCCCTTTGTTTGAGATGCGGTACCCTAGATAATCTAGACGGCTTTGGTGGAACTCACACTTGGACATTTTCGCATACAGATGATTTTCCCCCAACCTGGTAAGCACCTTTTTCACCAGTTTCACATGGGACGTGTAGTCCTCCGAATAAATCAACACATCATCAAGGTACACCAACACCCCTTTGTACAAAAATTCACGTAACACATCATTAATCAAGTTCTGAAAGATGCCAGGGGCCCCTTTGAGGCCGAAAGGCATGACGAGGAACTCAAAAGCCCCTAGGGGGCAATTAAATGCAGTCTTCCACTCGTCCCCCTCCCGAATCCGTACTCTGTAGTAGGCCTCTCGTAGATCCAGCTTCGTGAAAATCTTCCCTTTGGAGAGATGGGCTAATATGTCCTTCATCAAGGGCAGGGGGTACTGGTTGGAGACACTAATAGCGTTTAGCCCTCTGTAATCCTGAATCAAACGAAGCCCGCCATCAGCCTTGCGCCTAAACATCACCGGGGCCCCCACAGGCGAGGTTGAGGGCCTAATGAACCCTCGGGCTAAGTTCTTATCTATGAACTCTCGGAGCGCCTCCATTTCAGCTGGTGTCATAGAATAAATGCGAGGTTTGGGCAGGCTGGACTCCGAGAGTATCTCAATGGCACAGTCAAAAGGCCGGTGGGGTGGCAAAATGTCACATTCCTTCTCCTCAAACACATATTGCCACGCCTTGTACTCCACTGGCAACCCTTTCAGCTCCCCTTTTACTAAGGCAGTTGTGTAATTCTGCGGCTTATCCACCAGGGGGCCCCCGTCCCCTGGGGATCCTCCCCCCGCCCCGTGCTCCTTGATACACAACGGGTCTGCAAAAGTCAGTGTTTCTTTTATCCAGTCTATGGAGGGGTTGTGGTACTTTAGCCAGTTCAGACCCACAACTGCCGCAGGGACTAATCCTGGAGCAATCACAAACTGCAGTTCCTCCTGGTGGTTGCCCATCCTCATGTGCAGGGGACCAGTTATGCGCCGGGCGGGGCCCCCCTTCATCATCCCCCCATCCATCTGAGACAGCCACACGGGCTTGTCCAGCTTAACAGTATCAACGTTTAGTTCACTGACTAAGGAGGGATGAATAAGTACTTGGGTACAACCAGAGTCAATCATTAACATAACTTTGCGGGTGGGGCCCTCCCCTCCAACCCCCACTCGAGCTTTGATAAAGAACGGGCCCTTCACTCCACTCACCACGGCATCCGGGCGCCCTTCCAGATTAGCCCGCCCTCGGGCGCTCAGTAGGGCGGGCTGGGCCCGTTTCCCGCCGGCTCAGCGTCGGAGGAGTAGGACCCACTATCCTCGGGATCATCTGAGGACTCCCCTGCCGCCTGGCCCGCTGCCAGGGCCCTGGCCGTCGCCCTGGTCTTGGGTTTGGAGGGCGTCTTGGAGGACCCGGATCTCCCCTCGCTCCGCGCTGGCTTGGCGGCGGCGGGTTGCTCCCGTGGGCTCCTCTCTGGGCACTCCGCTATGCGGTGTCCGCTCCTCCCACAATGCAGGCACAGACCCTTTCTCATCCTTCGCTCACGTTCGGTCTCTCCGGTGGTGCCTCCCCCCGAGCGTGCCGTCTTGGTCTTCTTCCCGGGGGCCCCAGCGGATTTCCCCTCCGTCCCAGCCTGGCGGCGCAACATCTTAATGCTGGCCTTCACCGACTCCACTTCCCCAGCCAGCCGTATCCACCCCATGAGGGTTTCGGGGTCTCCCTGGAACTTGGCCCACTCTAGAATGTCAGGGTTCAGGCCCTCCTGGAAAAACTGCACCTTGACCTCCTCTGGCCACTCCGGTACTTGGCTGGCTAGGCGGCGGAACTCAGCTGCGTACTCGGCCACGGGCATCGTGCCTTGCTTCAGGCTCCTAAGCTTGCTTCGAGCCCGCTTCCCTCTTAAGGGATCGTCAAACTGGGCCCTGAGAGCCATCAGGAACTCTTGGTAATTACCCAGTTCAGGGGCTCCCATATCATACAGACCCACCAACCACTGAGCCGCCTCTCCCTCCAGTTGGTTGGACACATACTGCACTTTCTCAGCCTCAGACTGGAACTCCCCTTCCCACTGGGTCATGTAACTCACCACTTGAGTCATGAAGTAGGGTAGTTTTGCTGGATCCCCATCAAACTTCGCCTTCAGGTGCCGGTGTTTCCAGCCCCGGGGTCGCTCCTGCGGCTCAACCGGGCCAGCCCCCACCGGGGGAGCCGGTCCAGGAGCCGGCAGGCCAGGTACAGCTGGGGGCTGAGCGGGGACTCCATCCCCGGGCGCCTGGGCAGCCGCAGGTGGCGCTGGGGGAGGCTGGGCCCCTCCGGGTGCTGGTGGAGCTGGAGGGGTTCTGTGCAGGAGTTCTAGGAGCACCTCCCGTATCTCACCCATCTGCTGTTTCAGTTGAAGAACCTCGGTTCCAACTTCTGCCAAGGAAAACTTCGCTTCTGGCTCTCTAGGCCCCTCACCCTGGGGTCTGTCCCACCGGGACCGGCGGTCTTCTCGGCGTCCGGCCCCTGCCCATGGCCAGGCAGGGCCTAAAACCTCTCGCACTGGAGTGCCGAAGCTTGGCAGGCTGCCCCTCCCTGGAGCCAGCTCCATCCCCAGCTCCCAGGGCTCAGTGGAGGGTCGAAATACTGCAGCCCTCCGGCGGTCTCGGTCCCGGCTGGTGCCTTCAGCTGCGGCAGCTACAGCACCCCCCTCTGCCCCGGCCTCCTGCTTCGAGGCCTCGGCTTCTCTGGCGCTGGCTGCAATCAGATCTTGGTCCGTCTGTGTGCCAGTCTCTGCGTCGTCAGACATTGCAGGCAAAGGCTCCACAGTTTCAGGACAGAGGAAAAAAAAATAAAAGTAAGGAGTAGCAGCTTTCTGTGATGTACTCAGAACACAAACTCAGGGTTCTTCAATAAAACTCTTTATTGGAAGAGTAGCTTGTGTAAGGAACCATTGCAAAGCTGCTACTGAAGTAAATGTAAACTATCCAGAGATAATAAGGCATCAAGCGTGAGAACAGACACGGGGGAGCAAAAGTAGCTGGGGAGCGTGGCCTTGAGTTCCCGGTAGGACTTGCGTTACCATGCCAACCAGGAGGCCTGGCTCACTTCTCAGGCATTCCAAAATCCTGAGAAAATACTAGCTACATGTCAGGGCCTCCATGAATTCCACTCCAATGCCCAGAATTCAGGGATGAGCCTGACAATCTGCTCCATTTCCCCAGTTTGAGCACTCTTCCCCCTTTGAGAGAAGACTGAAGCAAAGAAGGTGTTGAGTAGTTCTGCCTTTTCTCTGTCCCCTGTTATCATTTAGCCATCTTCTCCACACAGAGCCCTACCATTTCCTTGTTCTTCCTTTTGCTATGGACATAACCAAAAAGCCCTTTTTATTGTTTTTCACCTCTCTAGCAAGCCTGTGCTCTCTGCCTGGCTTTCACATTAGCAGAGAAAAATGGCAGCTGTGGCAACAGCTTCAGTGATGGGCTGGCATCCTGTGTGGACTCCAGTCCTTTTTATGCAGGTAACTGGGTGTGGGGAATGGGCAACCTCTCACAGCCAGGATACACCAGCTAATGTAGATGAGCCCTTAACAACCGCAAATCTTCAGCTTTCTCATAATGCTTTCCAGTTAAAACAACTTACTTTCCTAATATGTTATGATGGTTCCATCCTCTGCTTATTAATGGAACTCCTGGGGGAGCCAAGACTTAGGACAGCAACATCATGCTTATAATATAATCACCCCTTAAAGTAGTTATTATTATTTCTTGCCCACTTACCTCTATGGATCAAGGCGGGGAAAAACAAATTAAAATACATCAACAAATAGACACATAATACAGTTAAAAACACAAACACTAGTTAAAAATGCATAATCACTTTAAAAAGCATAGCATCAGTTTTAAAAGAACTGTTTTTTAAAATAAAGTTTTTCAAAAACCATCTGGATAGACCTGCACAAAGAGATTGGTCTTTAATGCTTTTTTAAACTCAGAGAGGGTTTTCAGCTGTTGAATCTTTTCTGGCAGATCATTCCACAATTGGGGGGGGGGCTGAAGAAAAAGTCCTGTGGTTAACAGTTGCCAGCCTAGTCCTAGGTGAACAAACTTTCCTTGAGGGGCCTTTAACGATATGGAGACAGTGGACAAAGATTCAAACTTCCCCACTTTCACAGAATCAATTCCTGACCATCTGTGGTTCACTGGTAAGAGATAAATTCACCTAGTATTGGAGTCAGAGACATTATGGCATTTAAAAAGATTCAAGACCTGTTCATGAAAATAAGCCTATAGGAACAGAGATGTTTAAGGATAAATTCCAAGTTCTTGCAGCCAACTGCTTTCAGGAAATTCAGATCCTGCAAGTTTACTTTATAAAAAAAGAGAAGCACCATATTCTTTTAATATAATTGAAAATTTATCTATTCAGAAGAGTAAAACAACTAAGGGTCAAGCTTTGTTCTTACAATTGGCCCTCCATGACCATGGATTCTGCATCCACAGATTCAACCATTCACAACTTTAAATATTAAAAAAAAAAAAATCTAAAAAGCAAACCTTTATATTGTCATTTTATATACGGGAGACCACTAAACCCCAGAGGATACGAAGGTTCCGCTGCATATTAGTGCAGTGGTTCTTAACTTTTTCTTTAGCAGGGACCCCCTTTAAATATATTATGTTGCTGAAGACCCCCAAGACTTAACTCAAGATTTAAAACCCTAAAATGCATATATGGGAAGGTTAACAACCTTATCACATCAAACTTGATTTTTTTTTTGTTCCTCTAATATTGCAGACAATTAGCTTTTTTTTTTAAAAAAAAAGGCATTTGTTTACATTTATTTTTCAATTTAAATAATATCTATAATAACAGAAAATACTATTAGTGTAACCAATGACTTTAAGAATGATAATTCTCTTTACAGACTAGTCAACCAAATGTAATCTTGATAAGGAGCAAAAAGCTTGCTTACTTTCAGTGGTTATCTGCCAGTTAGAAACACAGTACTTTTGTTAGTACATAAATGTAAATCAGCTTGTCTACAAAAGATTCTTTTTCTTCAGAAACATCAACACTCTCCCCCTCATCTTTCCCATCCCGTTTAACTGAATTAGCATTTTGAACTACCTTAGTAACAGAATGAGACAGATGTTTCACCATCATTTCATTTAAGCTCCCACCCCCCAAAGCCAGATCCTAAGCATTTGGATGAAAAGACTAAGGATTTTATGAGATGTGGCAAAAATCATGGGATTACGATTAATCATGGATGCGGCTATCACATAACATCATCATCTCCGCATGGTTACTCTCTGCTCCAGCTGCAAACAAGGCATTGCTTCTAATTGACAGGACAAGCTGTCAATAGATCGTCAATATCACTTTTTCGCAGTATTGAGAGCATACGAAAACACATCCCATTGTAATTGTGAGATTACAGCATGAATGGGCAGTCCTCAGTGAGAAAACTTCCAGGTAAGAATGTGAAAACAAAGCACATGATGCTCTTTTTATGAATTGCCCCATTTTTCTGGCCAGCATTTAAGTTTGTTTCAGTGCTTGAGTGTTCATTTACTTTGTTAATTAAAGTGTTTTTGGAGTTTTAAGTACACTTGAGTGTTCTCGTGAGAACTGCCGAAATCTCGCCCATGCTAAATTGCAGAAGTAAACACCCATGCTTAAAGTGCTACTGCTCAGTGTGCAATAATTCTATGGAAATTCTTTAGCATGATTACAGTGATGTACAATCATAAGTGTAATAATGCCACAATGTTTCTGCTTTCCTCACTCATGGAATTACAGCATTTTTACATGCTAGTCTGATAATGTCCTAAATGGCATAAAAGCTGAGCCAGCTCCTCCTTGCCTCAAGTTTCATTTTCCATCTTACACTGCATTTTCCTATAACTGCAAACAAAGGGATTTACTCTCAAGTAAGCACAAGGGGGACTGCAGCCTCAGCCTGTTGCTGCAAAGGCAAAATGACTTGCAACTCTTCCAAAAGTCAGAAGAAAATTTATTAGAGTATGAGCTCCCCACACTCCCAGTGCCCCTAGGCAAGAGCCCACTCCTCTCATTAAATGCCTCAGGCTGTCCTGCATTGACCTCCTCTCTCCTCCTACCCAACCCTTTCTAGCAAGTACCTCATATATCAGCATGGCCTATGAGCCATCACACATGATGCCCTGTGCACGAAGCACCATGCATCACCCAAAACAGGTTCTCCAGAGCCCAGCTATGTCCTGGCCCAATGCCTGAAATGGTGGAACAAGGCAAAGTAGTATTTTATTTTATTTTATTTTATTTATTTTTTATTTTTGTGGGCAAGGGAGAAGAAAATGAGAAAGCAGCTGGGTGCAGGTGGAGAGAGATAACAGCATGATTGTGAGTCAGGAGAGAAGGCAGCAAGCCAGGCAGAACACGCAGGGAGACTATGCTATAATAATAATAATAAAAAAAATTTTTATTTATATCCCGCCCCTCTGCAATGCAATCGGGGCGGCTTACAATATAAAAACCCCATACTCACAATACCCTAGCCCACCCACCCCTTAAAATAATATTAAATTACAAAGGATTAAAAACATGCATTAATTAAAATATATATAAATTAGAAGAAAAAAAATTAAAACATACAATCATAGCCTAGAAAGGGCAGCTGAGTCTTGGGCCGGGATAATTATTCAGGAAAGGCCTGCCAGAAGAGATCCGTCTTGACAGCTTTTTTAAAGCTGTCTAAGGTGGTAATAAGACGGATCTCGTCCGGCAGGCCATTCCATAATCTGGGAGCAGCAGCAGAGAAGGCCCTCTGGGAGGTCACCGACAGCCTTGTTTTCATAGGCTGTAACAGATTCCTCCCAGAGGACCGAAGTGTGCGGGGAGGGTTGTACGGAAGGAGGCGGTCCCGGAGGTAAGTTGGACCCAAGCCATGTAGGGCTTTAAAGGTCATAACCAACACCTTGTACTGTGCCCGGAAACTAATAGGCAACCAGTGGAGAGCTTTTAGCACCGGTGTTATATGCTCTCTTCTGGAAACGCCAGAAATCAACCTGGCTGCCATGTTCTGGACTAGTTGAAGTTTCCGAGTCAAGCACAAGGGTAGCCCCATGTAGAGCGCATTACAGAAATCCAGACGGGAGGTTACCAGTGCTCACTAACCACACAGACGTCCATCCTCTGAAAGTTTGCCAGAGACTGGGGGAATTGTGGGAGGGGATGGTTATTGTCTGCTCACTGAGGCTGGCCCTTTCCTTCCTGATTCCCTGTCCTAAATCCAGACTCTCTCTTTTTTTATAGATTTTCCTTGGTGTTTTTCTGGGCTGTGAGGCCGTGTTCTGGAGTAGTTTCTATCTGATGTTTTGCCTGCATCTGTGGCTGGCATCTTCAGAGAACGGTTGGGTAGGAGTGTATGTGGAGTTTATATGCTGTGAAACCCTGTTGGGGAATATATGTAAATTTGTGTAATTGAATGGTTAGCTTCTGGGTATAAAAATGCAAGGCTTGTTAGTATCTGTTTGGCTAATGGTTGGTTGATGGGTCATTATCTGCTGGAACTCCCCTTGTCCCTGGGTGGAATTCATTTGTAAGTGTTGAGTTTTTATGCTATTGGTCTTCAAAACTGGGAACCAGATTTTGTTTCCTTTAAAGGTTTCTTCTTTCCTGTTGAAGTTGTCTGGGTGTTTGTGGATTTCAATAGCTCTCCCATGCATTCTGACATGATAGTTGTTGGCCTGGTCCAGAATTTCTGTGTTTTTAAATAGCATTTTGTGTCCAGGTTTGTTTTATAACATGTTCTGCTACTGCTGATTTCTATAACCAGAAACAAACCATTCAATTACACAAATGTACATATACTCCCCAAGAGGAGTTCACAGCATATAAACTCCACATACACTCCTACCCAACCATTCTCTGAAGATGCCAGCCGCAGATGCAGGTGAAACATCAGAAAGAAACTATTCCAGAACATGACCGGCCTCACAGCCTGGAAAAAACAACAAGGAAAATCTATCGATACCAGCCATGAAAGCCTTCAACTTCACATCTCCCTTCTTTTATTCTCTCTTTTTTTCCCTGCCCACCTCCCCTCACTTTCATCCCTCACCAAACACTGAACGAGAAGGGCTATGAAAAAGAGCCCTGCTGCCTCTGCTCCCTCCCATCACCCACTGACAAGTGCCTCAGGGCCATGACAACATGGAGGGCCAAGGCACAGAGACCATCTCCCTTCCAGCTCTTGATTAGATGCCATCCCTAAGCCTGGAGTTAGGGACCAACAGAGAAGTTGTCAGGTCACTGGGAGTCAGGCTGTCATTATCCATTGGTTTGCTTCTCAGAGGCTGAGGGAGGGCCACTGATGTCACACAGCAGAACCAAGAATGCACACAGGTGCTTGCTAACTGTTCAGTACACAGTTCCTTAGACTCTAGGGACTCTTTCTTTCTTTCCTTCACAGACCCACTGTGAGGACATTGCAGACTCCCCAGGGGTCCACAGACCACAGGCTAAGAACCACAGACCACAGGTTAATGTATCAGTACATTAGTCAAGAAAAAAAAAACTAGCATGTTATCAAGTTTGAAAATAGCTTGGAAATCCAACTAGAAAATGCCAGTTTCTGATTACCAATGGACACAAATTTTGATCTCTCACCACTGGACAAAACCATTTCTGCACATTGAAGGAAGTCTCCCTTAAGATACTTTACCGATGTTATCTTATCCCTCTCAGGGACCATTGATTTACAAAACAATACCACCTACTTGCTGGAGAGAATGTGGACCTCTAGTCTCCCTCATTGGTATGTGTGTTCACTTTCCCCAGTATGTCCCCTATGGGACAAAGGTATATATTTGAATGACAAATGGTTACTTCTCTCCCTACTTCAGAAGGGAAACAGTGCTCTGCACTAGAAAGCCTTGATTAAAATACAACAGTGGACTCTCTGTATCTGTGGGTTTGGTATCCGTGGATTCCAGCATCCATGGATTGTTGCCACATGCTTAAAATGGTGGTGCCCATACTTAAAATGCCAACACCCATACTTAAAATGACAGTGCCAGGTACTTAAAATGGCAGCGCCCATACTTTAAATGGCAATTTTTGCTATCCATAGGAGTTCCAGAACCAAACCCCCAGGGATAGGGGAGGCCCACTGTACTTGCTACAGCTGGAATGGGAATGGCTGCACATTGAATGGACTAAGGACTTTACCAGACGAGGCAAATATGGTGTCATAAGGATGCCTAACGATTGTGAAAAACAGCACACATATTAGATGACCACGTCCTTTCGTGATCACATAATGTAAATGAGCCATACTTTTTTATTGATGAGCCAAGCCATCAATAGATCTCACATTCTGCTTTCCTGCTAGCATTGCTGACGTTTGAATCCTCAGGCCATTGTGCTCACGTGAATGCAGCATCAATTGGCAAACACTTCCAGGTGAGATCATGACAGCCAGGTAGGGGATGCTCTTTTTATGACACCAACCTCCATGTACTTGGAACTTTTAAAGTGTGTTTTAGTGCTTTGCTCTACTTTTTGTGTCTTTATTTTGTTTTTATTTTTGAATTTTCTGCGCTAGTGTCTTCTCACAAGAATTGGTGAGATTTCAACCCTGGAAGTAAACGGAACAATGTTTCTGCTCTGTTACAGCCAGTGAAGCCTCACTGATGCTGGGAAAGGAAGGTCTGGTTGGGGGGGGGGTTCTTTTACTGGCATTAAAATGACACAAGTTATGCTGGCAAAAGAATGTTAAGGGGGGGGAGTCTGATAAAATCCTAAAAACAACCTGCTTCCAGCAGATGTCTTAGAAATGTGCTCTATCAGAAAAGCGTATCTATACCTTGACATTTTTATGAGGAACAACTTATAAACATCTGATCTTTATTTATTGTGTACGGCATTAAGGAAGATTCTTTGTATTGTGGATGGTGTTAAGGAAGATTCTTTCCTGTCAATTACTGGAAGTTCTGAAAAAGTGCACTGTACTGGAATATCCTTCTCTTGTCAAGCAGCCACAATGCCTTTATATTTCTCTTTCCTATTTCTAAGTTATAATGCTAACTATAAAACTATAGTTGTTATAATACTTCTTTCTTGTAAATTATATTTCTTATTAAAAAATAAAATAATAAATTTTGTTGTTGTTGTTTTTAAGAAAAGAAAAAGAATGGTTCAAAATCATGCCTTGCTACCTGTCTTGTGATGAGGATGTACTAATCACTCCCATGTTCAGTAAATTCAATTTTAGCCAACCTTGGCTCACAAAGTGTGTGCCTTAGTGAAAAGTTATCTATTCACATTATAAGCTCTTAGAGAGCCAAAGGGTTGCAATGTTTCTGATTCAATAACAAATTGGTGTTGAAATATATTTTTCAAGTGTTGCTGTTTTCAGGCAGCCAAATAGCATTTAAAGCTTATGCATAAAAACCTGCAAAACAAATCACAATGCAAATGAGATACCTTCAGGTAGATTGTGTGTTTTACTAACAAGTTGTTTGTGCATCAAAAAGTGACAATAGTTTATTGTTTCACTTTCAAGGAATCCACCTTTCCTCCACTCTCTTGAAAGGCAATGATCTCTGTTGAGAGCATTTTATTTGGAAAACATCCAGGTTATTTTTTGAATTACCAGGCAAGACTGTTAATGACATTGAAAATGCTAAAGGTATGATGTATATCACAACTGATGAAGAATCACAGTAATGCCAACCTGCTGTTCTCCATAAGAAGGTTCTTTTTTCTTTTCTTTTTGAAAAGAAAACATTAGAAACAAAATCAATGATAGAATTCCGTTTGTGGACACAGCTGGGTGTGATGCTTTGGCAAGCTCATGACATTGGAACCATCTGAGCTGAACATATAAGATGTCAAAAGTTATAATTAATTTTGCTGCTGCTTTATAACAAAGCAGCCTGCCTGTATGCTTATTTTACTTCTCGGTCCCTCTACTCATTGTTCGTTTCATCATGTAATACCTGCCTACTTATCTACCTATCATCTTCCTTTTGTGGTTCTCAGATGTCACACACAAACACACTTTTGAATAAGTTTATATTTGGATTATTATTATTAAAGTTTATTTCTAGAGCGCTGTCAATGTACACAGCACTGTACAAAAACAATCAAGGATAAAACAGAATGAAACCTGCCGAAGGCGTACAATCTAAGTAAAACAGTAGACAAAATAATAAAATCAATTAAACAAGGATAATTACAACAATTAATAACAACATCACAGTAAAACCAAGTGACAGGAAAAAAAAATGTAAATCAGACAAAGCCAGGGAATGCTTCCCTGAACAAGGTGGTCTTTAACTCAGATTTAAAAGTGGACAAAGAAGTAATGGCCCGTATTTGAGGGGGAAGAAGGTTCCAGAAGTGAGGGGTGGCAAGTGAGAATTATAATTGCTCCTCCCACTGTATTATTTCTGATTTTATTCACAATATTTAAATTTCTTAGGATTTTGGAACAATATCATAACATGTTCAGAAGTTCTACTATCTTTTCAATTCCTATAAGGGTTAAATATACTAATTTATGCTTTTTAAAAAATTAAATGGGAGTTTGAAGGCGTGACATTTATAAGACTATACTGTATTTTCAGTGACAAAATTATTAATGACACAAAATATTTGACAATGCATTTTGACATCACTGCCAAAGGTAACTTGTGATACATAAGAAATCATGCTATATGAGACTTAAATACTGCAGTTGAGAGCACACTCCAGCAAAATCAGGCAAGGCTGCATGCTTTGTATAGATGGTAGCTTCACTAACCAAAATTAAGTCAATTTAAATGCACAGTTAAGATATAATGGTGGGGAAGGGCCCAAGAGCAAGATAATGCAAACCTGAACAATTCCTCTTTTCAACAGGCACTATGACCCTCTTAAATTTGCTTTGAAATAGGTTCCAGAGTAGACTACTGGTAAGCCTTGGGTCAAATTAATCCCTGCTCCTAGTTAACTTTCTGTTCTGATCAAGACCTTGGTTTTAATCTTCAAAGAACATTTAGGAAAACCTGTTCCTGCTATGAGCAATGCTGACTTGTGGTGAATTGTTAACTGGCTTTAACTCCTATTTAATGATAAAGATCAAGTCAACCAGAACGAAGAATTTGAGAGTGGGAGATAAGACGATTTTGGTCATGGGGATCTGACTGAGGAATGAACTCCAAGAACAGATTAGAATAATTCAGCACCCGGCCACCTTTATGGGTCATACTTCAAGACCTTCTTCTCTGATAAAGCCTTTCCATCATAATCACACTGACACTCATAACATCTGCCATATTTCTTAGCCTTCAAATAGGGCTTCACACAGCTAGCAAGAGAAATGAACCCAAGGTTCTCTGAAGGGCATCAAGTGCCTTGCTCTGGAAATCTTATTAAACCAGGAAGCTTTTTTTCTCTGTGTGTTTTTTTAAAAGGAAACTTCACAAAAGTTCCTCTTCTGAAAAGCCTAATTCATGATGACTCCACAGTAATTGGTAGCATTTCTATTTCAGTTCCAAAGAGCATTTTTTACATTTTTCTTCTAGAAATAATAATAATTAATTTGCCATTAGCTACAATAGAAACCTGTGTATTTTTAAGTTTATAGAAATAAAATGAAATACTGAGTTCTATCACATAACTGCTCTTGTGATAGGTTTCATAACAAGAGCAACAACAATAACAACAACAATAATATACCTTTTATTAAATTTATATTAGAAATGTTTATTATAGTGCATAAGGGTCACTGCCTCCTGAGAAAACTAGATATTTTCCTACGTATCTGGAAAGAAATGCAACCAATAAGCATTTCTCCAGGACTTTATCGTCTCATCAAGTGAGATAAATCTTTTTAAGATGAAGTTAGTCACATATTAGGGTGTTCTTAATTATGATCAAATTAATTTTAATGTCAGATTGGCTGGAGAGTGCAGCTGCTTCAGCATGGCCTACAACCTGGTCACATAACCTGAAATGTAAGCATGCCACTTACAAAATGAGTTATAATCAATCTGCATTGGAAGAGGCACAGCTGATGGCTTCCTGTTCTCTCTATACTTTTTCCAGGACAAATTTTGTGTTGCCTTAAGATAGGCCATGACTTGGTGGCAAAATGTTAGCAATTTTTGTTTATACGTTTATATTTCTATACTGCTTATCAGTGCAAAGCACTCCCCAAGCAGTGGCCCCCAACAGGCTGGGTACTCATTTTACTGACCTACAGAAGGATGGAAGGCTGAGTGAAACTTGGAGCCCTGTAGGATAGAACTCACAATGTTGTGGCTGATGTACTGGCATTTATCCACTACACCACCAGGGCTCCTTGTTGATATTGCAATGTTGGTATTGCAAATGGTGTAGTGCGGAATAGCTGTGCCCCATATACCAATCATGGATATCAATGTAGCCACAGATATTAGTGATGTGAGAATACAATCCATTTTGGCAGGTCATGAGCATTTAGTCAAGTCTACATTAGCTGGCAGTTGGTGGATTCCATGACAGTGGGGCAATGAAACCAATATAGAGTTTAGCCTGACCTTTAAAAGACCCATTCAAGGTGCTGAAACCTATATAGTCAAATAGGTTTGGCATCTTGGATAGCTCTCTTATTCCTCACCTTTCAGCTTGATACCTCTTGTTTTTGTGTTCTTTCTAACTTTATCATTTAGAATCTCCAAAGTCATTTTAAATAGGAGAGGAGAGAGTGGGCACCTCTGTCTTGAACCTTTTTGTATTGTTATCAGTTCAGTTATCTCCCCATTTATTATTAATTGTAAATACATTTAATTCTTTTAATGAAGATTTCTCTGAGTAAGCACGGGCCGAGACAGGCCTAGAGGGCTGGAGAGGCATTGCAATCAAGCGAGGGGCTACGCAGGGAGACAAATGGCAGAGCAAGCACAAGGCACTGGGGGGGAGGTTGGATTAGCAGGCCCCAAGGCCCAAGGCACAAGACTGGTTTAATTTAATAGAATTGAAATTTAATTTAAGTTAAATAATTTAATCACTTAAAGTAAAGCCCAAATTAATTCAAAGTAAACCTAAATTAATTCAAATTCAAGCCCAAATTAAAGCCAGTTAATTAAATTAAAGCCAATTTAACACCCGTGAATTAAGGAATTAATCCAACACACACAATCACACAATCACACTGCTGGGCTACCCAATCATACAACCATGCATGCTCAGCCCAGTTTCCAGATGATGATGTTCTCCCCTCTTCGATCCAGTGAAAAAGAGGAGGAAGCCAGGGGTGGCAAATAGGCCCTGCCTGAACCCCACCCTTGCCTCCTCCTAGCCAGGGCATGTCTACGCCCTGGCCAACCCCTGTGCTTGTCTCCCTGTCCATCATTAAAACACTTCCCCCAGATCTACCATTCTTAAAGATCTGGGGGGGGGGTCTGTTAATGAAGATTTATCTGAGATCTACTTTTCTCATCATTTCTAACATAAAGTCCCATTTGATATTGTCAAATGCTTTTTCTGCATCAGCAAAAATCATGTCTAGTTTCTTCTCATTCATTCTTTCGTAGTATTCAATTACATCGAGTACAGTTCTGGTGTCATACCTCATTAGTCTTCCCAGTAAAAAGCTGTTTTGATCATTAGTATAAGACCATTCAATATATATTTCAATCTTTCTGTAAGAATAGATGTATAGATTTTCAACTCCTTTAAAGTTCAGACTAAAATCCAGACTGGATTCACTGCTCCACTGACATGGAAGTCACCAATTGCTCCTAACTAATACTAACTTTCCCATACCCAATTTCCTGTTTTGCTGCATTTCAAAAGATGTTGTGAAGAAAGTTTCAAAACTGGCTTGTTATCTTTTAAGTGAGTACAGGGGGGGTGGTTAGATTTTAAGGGAGAAAAATGAACACCACATTTCACAGATTTTTTATTCTGGCCATAGACTAAAGCAGGTGAGCATCTGCAGTAGGTCCAAAGGCCAATTTTCTGTTCTTGACACCCTTTGAGACCACAAGGACAGCCAAAACGTCCCACAATGAAATAAGAAAAAAAGCCAGAGGTGAGCAGAAATCCACTTCTGGTTCTAAACAACGAGGTATGGTTGATGTTAAATAGTACCATGGGTCTGCTGACTATTGAAAAGATGAATTCCTACTTCTGGAGGCTTCGAAATGAGCTAATTCACTCTTTTGAGGGAACACAAAAGGATAAACTCTGGGGGTCTGTAGGGGCCAAGGGCCACAGAAACAAACTTAGAGGGCCACATGACTCCACAGCCATGTTTTGCCTACCCCTGAGCTAGAGCATAAGTGCTTCAAGAGAAACAGAAGTAAGTATGATTGCAAGATTATACAGTTGTTTTTAAAAGGCCTTAGATGCTATATAGTCAAGGCTTTCGCCTTTTTCTAAATGAAGTTTGCATAAATTTGGTGTTTTTAATCAGAACATAGTAAACAAACTTTAGGGCTTCTCCAGATTTCCTAAGATAGCTATTGCTTTAGTTTTTCAATTGGATTTCTGGATCTCATTGTGCAGAGAAAATTACTTCATCTATGTGGCAAGCTGGTGCTCATGAATGGCTTGCTGTGCGAAGGCAGTCATCATGGGGAGCACATGGTAGCCCCTAATGTACAAGAATCTCTCACAATTGCTTCTCTTTTGTTTCTCAGCTCTCCTGCTTGACACTTTATCACAAGGGTGCCAGCACTTGCTATTTTCCAGACAGAGTTAGCAGTGCTATAGTACTTTGGCATGCCCTGGGCCAGGTGTTATGAAGATTTCAAGATGCCGATCTCACATGCACTTTCACAATATTTTTCATTCAGAAAACACATGAGGGCTAACTGTCCCTTTCCTTAACCATAGTCACCAAATGCACAGTGTACTTAACCTGCTAAGAGCAGCGTCTAGACTGCTCAGAGGTCAGCAGCTAGGGTGTGCTGCCGAGCAATGCTCAGTGCTTTGTACCATTCCCAGGAGATGAAAAGCAACATCTGCTTCCTGACAAGCTGTGTAGTCCTGAAGTGAGAGATTGATTAGGTTAGGCTTGCTCTATGGTATCCCAGGAGGCTGGGTGTGTTGCATTATCATGCAGCCATCAGGCACAGCTAATTCAGCATTCTAAAAGGTGAACTTCAAAGGTTTGTATTAATTAGAAGAAAAAAAATAAAATCACCTTTTTCCCCCTGCCAGCCAAGGAGAAACACACAGCTCTAGAATGACAACTAAAGTACAACTAATAGCACTAAACACCTGAAGGTCAGCTTCTCTTTCTCTTAACTGCATAAACAGAAAGGTTTCTAAAATGCCTGAACTAACTTCTGGTGTTCCTTTAACACTGTACCATTTGCTTCAACCAGGTGGAATGATATTTATTGCTGCAAAATGTTAGGAACAAAACACCATCAAGGTTGAACAAGGCAGTGAGTGCTAAATCCCCTACTGAATGGAAACAGATGACCAACCATGGAATAAGGAGAGCAGACACAGAAAGTTGGGTTACCAAGGGCTATTTTATCTTATTTTATTTGTATAATTTCTTTTTATTTATGTAGAATAGTAAAATACATTGAACATACCATTTTGTGGTTACAGGTCACCACAAAATGACATACAGAGATAACTTTTTATACATATATTAGAAAAACAAAAATAGAACTACAAAATAAGAGAAAATAAAAATTTTGTGTTGTTATACACTAGAGTATATACTCTCCTGGTTGTGACTTTCAATTTGATCATGCTTGACTTTACTTAACACACTTGTACAATGATCTATGAGGAGGTATATTTCTTAATCTGTTAATATATCATTCCACAGTTTCTCGTGAGTAGCAGGTGGGATTTGTTGAGCCAAATTATGATTTATATAGTCGATCATTGGAAACCATTTTTCTGCAAAAGTTGTCTTTATAGGACAACATTGGGATGTTCTGATTTGTTCCTAGAGTTTTTCCATTAGCCAGATGTTCCAGAACCGATTCCACCATTTTCCCATTGTAAGATTGCCCATTTTCCAGTTTTGCGCAATCTCCAGTCTTGTTATCGCTAATAAAAATCATATCAGATCTCTGTGTCTGACTGTGGTGTTCTGGTCGGAGAAACAAGAGAGGAGCACCAGACTGGGCATTGTGGTAATGGTTTGTTTTGTGATCTGTGAGATCCATCTGAGTACTTCAGCCCAGAACTCTTAAACCAAGGGACAATGAAACCACCTGTGGAGATAGGTGCCTTTGTCTTTGCAGCCTCTCCAGCAGGTAGGACTGCTGCTTTTGGTGATTTGGGACAATCTATGAGGTGTCAGATACCACTTGTACACCACTTTCTTATATTATGACTGGAGTTTTCTGAAATATTGGGGATTTCCAGATGTTTGACCAGTCCTGATCACTTAAGGGGTGTGCTATATCTGTTTCCCAAGCCGATTTAAATCATGCAGTCTCCACCATTGTGGTTTCAGTCATGAGGTTATATATAATTGCCATATGGCCTTTGACATGATTGGTAGAGGTTGTACATAGGTTTTCAAATGTTGTTAGAGATCTGGGAACAAAGCCCTGATGTTGTAAACAGGACTGGAAATGTGCAATTTGGGTATATTGCAGCCAAGTGGGCTGAATGGGGTCTACATCTTTTATGAGTTCTTCTCTGGTTTTAGGAACATTTTTATTGTAGAAGTCAGATATCATATATATCCCTTTCCTATTCCATTCCAAATAGGTTTTATATTTGATCGGGTCATAGAATTTAGGATGGGTCAGAAACGGACGAATGGGTGATTCCTAGGGCATCATTTTTTTGTTCCATTTTTTCCAAACTTGTAATGATGTTCATAAGAAAGGGTTGTCCATATTGTTGATTTGGGGGTAGGAAAGGTTGGAGTAGTACATTTCCATATGCTTTGGGTCTTTTTGATCTAGCTCAGTCTCAATCCAGTTGGTTTGAGGGTTTTTCTTGAATATTTGGATCAGACATGTGAGTTGCACAGCTGCAAAGTAGTGTGACAGATTTGGAACACCTAACTGCCTGCTTGAAGTTTTTGGTGTAGGATGCTTTTTGGAAATCTTGGTTTCATGTTGTTAAAAATGAACGTATTGAATAATTTTTTCCAGGTGTTGAAATATGTTGAGGGACATTCTAAAGGGATTGTGAAGAATAAGAATAGAAGTTTTGGAAGTGCAAACATTTTTAGGCCCTAGGAGGGAGAGATTGAATGTGGTCCAGTGTTTTATTTTTTGTTTGATCCATTTCATAAGTTGTTTGTAATTTTGTAGCAATAGTTGACCTATATCTTTGGTAACTAATATCCCTAGGTATTTAAATCCAGAGGGTTGTAGGTGTAGTTTAGTCAACCGTTGCCATTCATGTTGTATTGCATGTGGAGCATATTGACTTTTGCATATTTACTCTAAAACCTGTGTGTATGTCAAAGTTGGTCAGGATTTTCTGGAGGACTGGGAATGCGGTAGTCGTGTTTGTAATGTAGAGTAAGATATCGTCTACAAAGAGACCGATTTTGTGCATTTGTCCGTGGATTACTGGGCCTTCAATGTGGTGCATCATCCTAATTTGTTCTGCAAGGGGTTCTATGGCTACTGCAAATAACAAAGGGGAAAGTGGGCACCCCTGTTTGGTTCCCCGATGGAGTTCAAATGTTTGGGAGTCCGCTTTGTTTGTATATATCATTGCTTTGGAGTTAGCATATAGGTTTTGAAGAAATGTTACAAATTGGTGACCCATATTCATCTTTTGGAGTAGTTTATATATGTATGGCCATTCCAGCCTATCAAAGGCTTTTAACGCATCCAGCAATATTAAGGCACTCTGAGGTATATAAATCTTTATAGAATGTGTGGAATCTATTGAGTATATCTATGGTTTTGATAGCTATGGCCCCGTCCATGGTTTTAATTTGTGAGATAGTTCTCTTTTCTGCTTTCCTTTTAACTAAGCATGCCAATAGCTTTGAGTTCTTATTTCCATGTTGGTAGTATTGTGCTTTTGTGTATTGATTGGCTATATGTATGTTTTTTAAATCCAATTCTTCTATTTCAGATTTGATTTTTGTCAATTGAACTAGTGTCTGCTTATTCCAATTCTTCTTATGACTTTGGGTCAGTGTGTTTAGTTCATTCAATAAAAGATGTCTAGGTATCTCTTTTAGTTTTTTCTGTTTTGCTCCTTCCTGTATCAAGAGGCCATGTAGGACTGTCATTAGAGTGTCCCAGTTTTGTTTTCTTGGTAGAAGTGTTTTATTGCCTTTTTTATTTGCATTTTAAATGAGTCATTGTTTAATAAGTAGGAATTAAATCTCCAGATTTTAGTGGGTTGTGTTATTTCTGTCAAAGACCAGTCCATAGTTAGTGGAGTGTGGTCTGAGTGGAGAACTGGGTGGATAGTTACTTTTTCAATATGGGACATGGATAATTTATCAACAAAGAAATAATCAGGCCTTGAGTAAGGGTTGTGTACTTTGGAGAAGAAGGTGTAGTCTCTGGTTGTGCAGTTTAGTAATCGCCATAGGTCAACTAAGTTTAGTTTTTTAAGATTTTTCAGGGGGATTTGTGGTATTGAATGGGATTTAAGTGATTTGTGGGGGGATTTGTCCATGTATGGGTTGAGGACTGTGTTAGTGTGAGAGTATGCCTGTAGGTATAACTGTGTAGAGTGGATGGGTTCCAGACGATCCAGATGAGGCAAGGCCCTGGAGAACCAAAGTAAATGGTTGCCGTGCAAAGGATTGCCATGGGAGGAACTTGGAAGGTGAGGCGAGAAAGTGAAAAGGAATGCTGGCCGGGTGAAACCTGGATGATTACAGATGTCGACCTAGCCAGGAGACGTTCCGTACAGACAAGATGTTCTTTGAACTGCCTCATACCAAGATAAGATAAGGAACTGGACTATCCTACGTCAGATATCTTGGCAATGTTCAACACCTGTTTTCTCAAGAAAGGAGAAGCAAAAGGGGTATAAATATTACTGGACTTTCCAGCCTCAAGTATGGTTCCTGAAACCGTGGCAACGGACCATCCTTCCTTCGTGGATCACTGGATTCAAGAGGGTCGTATGTGAGTATGTCTGTGTGAGTGTGTGTGTGAATGAAAAAGAGCTCTTGATACTTAATTGAATGTTTAATGTCTGATGTCTAAATAAATGTTACATGCATAGTGATTGAAAACCAAATTTGGTCTCTCTGTGCCTTTTTGCCTGTCATTTGTCTGGGGAAATCTTAAACACTACCTGACTTAAAAGGACCTCTAAGTGGTCGTAACATTAGCGTCCCCTGCAATTATCACTGCACCTTTTGTCATCTGCTCCAGAGATTCCAGAAAGGATATCAGAAATTGGGTTTAATAATAAATAATAATAATAAAATTTATTTATACCCCGCCCCTCTGCTAAAAACAATCGGGGCAGCTTCCAACAATTAAAACATTATAATAATGACTAAAAACACCACCCACACCCACCCTCCCACATAAAAAGACATTAAACACAATAAAATTAAAACCTTCTAGCTAAAAAACACACATTAAAAACAAATATATACATAATTTTTAAAAAGCCAGGAGAATGAGTTCTTGAGGCCGGGATCTAACCAGGAAAGGCCTGCCGAAAGAGATCCGTCTTTAGTGCTTTTTTAAAGCTACTCAAGCTCGTCAGCTGACGGATCTCATTCGGCAGGCCATTCCACAATTTGGGGGCGATTACTGAAAAGGCCCTCTGGGAGGTTGCAGACAGCCTAGATTTTTGTGGCTGAAGCAGATTCCTCCCAGAGGACCGGAGTATGCGGGGAGGATTGTATGGGAGGAGGCGGTTCCGGAGATAAGTTGGACCCAAGCCATTTAGGGCTTTAAAGGTAATAACCAACACCTTATACTGGGCCCGGAAACTGATAGGCAGCCAGTGGAGAGATTTTAGTATTGGAGTTATATGATCTCTCCGAGATGTTCCTGAGACCACTCTGGCTGCCATATTTTGTACCAACCGAAGTTTCCGGACCAAGCACGAGGGTAGCCCCATGTAGAGCGCATTGCAGAAATCTAGACGAGAGATTACCAGCGCGTGCACCACAGTCTCAAGGTCCCTTACTTCCAGGAAAGGACACAGCTGGCGTATCAGCCGAAGCTGATAACAAGCGCTCCTGACCGTCGCATTCACTTGACTCGTCATCTGAAGCGATGAATCAAGGAGCACCCCCAGACTGCGAACACAGTCCTTAACGGAGAGCGTGACCCCGTCCAGGACTGGAGGTTGCAACTCAACTCCTGGTTTCGGGGCCGCTACCTTGAGCACCTCCGTTTTGTCTGGATTTAATCTCAATCTGTTTTTCCTCATCCAGCCCATTACAGCTTTAAGACAGTCATTAAGAGGAGAGATGCCATTGGGATTCGAGGCCGATGATTGGGACAAGGAGAAATAGATCTGGGTGTCATCAGCGTACTGATAACACCCAGCCCCATAACCCCGAATAATCTCACCCAGCGGCTTCATATAGATGTTAAACAGCATCGGGGACAGGATGGCGCCCTGTGGAACACCACAAGTAAGCTCCTTTCTGCTGGAGCAGCTGTCCCCAAGCCACACCCTCTGGGACCTGCCCGAGAGGAAGGACCGGAACCACTGGAGCGCAGTGCCTCCAATTCCTAACCCTCTCAGGCAATCCAGGAGAATGCCATGATCTATCGTATCGAAAGCCACTGAGAGGTCCAGAAGCACCAACAGGGACACATGACCCCTGTCGATGCTTAGATGCAGATCATCGGTCAAGGCAACCATGGCAGTCTCAACTCCAAATCCCGTCCTGAAGCCAGTTTGAAATGGGTCTAGATAATCAGTTTCATCCAAGACCACTTGGAGTTGAAGAGCAACTGCCCTCTCGATCACTTTGCTCAAGAATGGTAACATAGAAACTGGCCTATAGTTATTAATGTCCAGGGGGTCTAGGGAAGGTTTTTTCAGGAGCGGCCTAACCGCCGCTTCCTTTAAACAAGATGGAACACACCCTTCCCTGAGGGATGCATTGATGATGTCCTTAAGGAACACCATCAAGGCAGTCCCCCCCTGGATGGCCAGCCATGAAGGGCAAGGATCAAGAGGGCAGGTCGTCTTCCTCACTCTACCAAGTAGCTTGTCCACGTCCTCGGTACTCACAGATTGAAATTGATTCAGTAAACTTACATCAACGGAGTTGCTGGACACCTCGTCAATTGTTTCTGTCAAAATGCTGGCATCTAAGTCGGCTCTTATCCAAGAGATTTTATCTGCAAAGTAGTTGTTAAATGCATCACAGCAGGCTGTTGTTGGGTTAAGCAATGGGTTCTGTGCAGGTATAACCTGCGTCATCTCCCTTACCACCCTAAACAGCTCTGCTGGACGGGACTCTGCGGACCCAATACGTGCAGAGGAGAAGGATCTCTGCGCTGCATGTATTGCCTCTCGATAGGACCGAAGAAAATTCCTATGTCGAGTCCTGTCGGATAAGAGTCGAGTTTTCCTCCAGTTGCGCTCTAGTCGTTGTCCAACCCGCTTCATTTTCCTTATTATTATTATCATTATTGAGAGAATGTTTTTTTTTTTCCCCTGGAAGGACTCCTGCAGTGGCTTGAAGGCAGGCTGAAGTTTAGAAGCCTTTGGGAGCCCTTGCTCTATGCATCCACAATTTTAGGCATCCGGACACGTCCCCCCAGGGCTATTTTATTTTGACCTATATCCTATTTAAGTTAATTGAATCTGATAGGAGCAAGAAAGAGTGGAACAATCTGATGCAGATTCAACTGAGGCCAGGTGTCTACTCTAGACTACTTCCTCAGCCTTCCCTTGGGCAAAACACCTGAGCCATGAGAGCAATCCAATATCTAGGTTGCTCCCCAGCCAACCACTTACTGGAAGGTAAACCCAGGTCACTTTCACCCAAGTCCCAGGACCTTATAAGTGAGAGCAAAACCCCCAGGTCAGCCTCAAGGGTAGACTCCTTCCCTACCCCCCAAGTCCCAGGACCTGTGGAAGCCAGCTGTTTAGAGCCATACCCTTCACCAAAAGGGACCCAAGGTGTACACCAAGCTCTGAAATTTTCCCCTGCTACTGCCAAATGACAACATAGATATAGGCACCAGCCCTAGCCAATTGCCCATGTTTCACAGATACAATATGTGGTGGGAGGGGATGAAAAAAGGGGGGATTCCTACCCAGCCCCAAAATGACCAGTAAAAATCACACTGCATTGAGGGCAGGAGGGTAGACTGCTCAGTTTGAGTGAGAGGGGCATGTGAGGGGTTGTCCTGATCTTTAATAGCCAAAGACCATGCCTCCCTCACATGCGATATTCTGGCATCCTGTACCAGACACAAAGCCTCCTGGTCTCTCCCAATCAAAGGTGTACCCTCCCCACAGCGTCTTTGTTGTGCTGGTCCAAGTTCGCATTATAGAGATCCTCATGAATGTTGACTAAATTCTGAGAAGGACTTTCAGACCTGCTCCAGCTATAGAGGAGAATTATGGTCTATCTTGGATGCCCCCCCCACACACACAATGTACTAACAATTGATTTTATGCTATTTCTATTATCTCAAAACTGGATTTTGCAAAGAGATTGAGAGAAAGAGTTAAATTTACTGATTTAACAATTGGTGCCCCCCAAGAAGATCTGTGGAAGCCCCAAGTTTTGTTTCTGTACAAACTGATTTTATCGTGGAGATCCCCATGATGTTTTCTTCATTCTGAAGCATTTCCTAGTTCATGACAATACCAAAGACTTTTCATTCCCAGTCTTCATGTCAGTTTAAAATAACCTAGTACTTTCTAAAATTGAATGTATCTGTATTTCCATTCATGTTCCTACTGAATGATTAAACCAGAAAGTCCTGCATAGGGGAAATGGCATTTGGAAAGCAGACAAAACTACAAATCCTTTAATTAGCAGCAGTAAATTACTTATCCCATCAGGTACAGAAGCACTATTTATAATTGTCTAAATCAATACTTTTGACTTGGTAAGGGGGAAGGAGAACTGGAAATGAGAACTGACCCCTTACATCTAGCAGGAACATAGGAGAAGGCTTTCTCAGTGGTTGCTCCCAGGTTCTGGAACTCCCTTCCCAGTGAGGTTAGCTAGGCACTCTCCCTGCTTATCCTTTCATAGGCAAGTTAAGACTATTTGTTTCAACAGGCCATTGATGGCTGATTGTTGCAGGGGGGAGGAACTTTCAAAATATGACACTGTGTATTTATTGCTGCTGCTGCTGCTTTTAATAGTATTGTTTTTAACTGCTTTTAATTACATTGTTAGTTTAATTCTATCTATAAGTGTTATATAATATGAATTTTAAAGCTGTATTTCTTTTAACCTTTACAAGCCACCTTGAGTTCCAAACTCCGGGTGGGGGGGGGGGGGAGGGAAGTAAGCTATTCAGCCAGAACAACAGCAGAGGGAGGCAGAAAGGGGAAAGTTGAATTCAGGCATTTGAGCCTGGCTCAAAAGGTTTCAAAGCTTTTCCAGTTCTGGTGTTCTGAACTCCCCCAGTTCTGAGTTTGCCATAATCATTACTTACAGCAATAGCCCTTTAAATCTCCTGTGAAAATAGAAGATGAGACAGATACAGATCATTTCATCCATTCCTTCTGAGACTCTGTTGACTGTTGAAATGCCCTATTTGCTCTTGTGAGCAGGTCTACCACACAGAAGTTGTAAAGGGCTATGAAGTTCAACTCCACCAATAATTCACTTCTAGCAGGGGGCAAAGGGATATGGATGGGGAAATGTAAAAGAAACATTGCAAATAACCTATGTTAGCTACTCCTATCTTCTGTGAATCAGAATGTTGAAACCTTTCAAAATGAAGGTAGATTATGTTTCTTTTCAGAAGTGTCCATCAACTGGAACATGCTTTGGCTATTAGGGATCAGTACATAATATTTTTGCTGTTGGGAAACCTAAGGCTACGGTTTTAAGAAAATGACTTTGGGGACATTCCACTCTCTCACACATTAATTTCAAATTCTTGTCATACATATAATACACACATTTTTGGTAAGTTCTTACCAAAACTGAACTGAATGAAATACGTTCTAACTAGGGATTTGGAGAATGCCATATTGTTCCTGCTGACTAGAGTGCTATCAAAAATGAGGAGGCTGCCAGGAGTAAAAGAAAATGTAGCAACTTTAAAGCAGCACTACAAACATGGATGAATACACTGGGATTCAATGTGGGACTCAAGGCCCTTTGTGTGGGTAGACAGTTTTTTTCTATTTCACTTTCTCCTACATATTGACGTTTTTAACCACACATTCCTTTCACCATAATTATGAAGAAATTTACCAAAAAAAAAACAAAACCCAAAACAAAACAAAAAACCCACATTCAAATGTGATTTTTGTGTATTTTTGACAGCAAATGGAAAAGTTACTGTAAGAAGGGAATCACATGCTCTCTGGTCTACAGTCTGATCACAGTGTTTTGGATCAATTTTTGAACTTGTTTCAAACAGAAATCCAAACAGGACTGTACCCAGAGCCATATCAAACTTCTCCAGAACAGTGATGCAATGAACCGCCTTGAGTCTCATTGGTGGGAGAAAGGTGGGATAGAAATGGAAATAAATTATTATTAATAATAATAAATGAACAATGCCTTAAAAAGTGTTTTCTGACTATGAGGAAACCCTGACTATAAGAATCCTAGGGCTTGTCTAGATGGGCTATTTACCCTGGCTGCTCCCCGTCTTGGAACCCTGTAGTCCAAACAATGTGGGGCTCTTGCCCAGATTTGCTTCCATGCTGCTGACAATACCTAAGGCAAAGCTGTGGGGAAGCCGGGGGGGGGGGGCTTTAAAACTTGTAGGGGGGGGACTCCACGAAAACCCGCATTAAGTGGGAAATCCCAGAGGGTCTGGCATGGGAACACAGGGTCCATAAATGCATGCCAGCCTGTATAGTTGGCCTCCACCACCACTGGAGTCAATCTGCAGCCAAGAAGGAGGCCTCCAGCATGTGATCAAGACCCCCTGCATGTGACCAGCCTTGATCACATGCTGATCACATCCTTCTGACCTTAGAGAGAGCAAACTTTGGAGAAATCTGCGAGTTTCTAAAACTCAGATTAAGGTGGGATTCCCCGACTTTGGTGCCGATAGGGCCATATGGTGTGTAGATTGTACCAGATTTTGGGGAAAGGGTAAATGGAGCATGGCCTTATCGGTCCAGGTTTGCGGGGGAATGTTAGTTTTTTCAGTAGGATAGAAAAGCCCCTAGAAAGGGCAGCCAAGCCATGGAACATGGGACCAGGGCCTCGTATCTGGAAACTCTAAGCATCATGGTTGTTTTCTTCTGTTTCAATTTTTCACTTTTCAAAATATCTATGGTTTCAAATTCTATTGTTAAACCAACCAAATAATGTCCATTACTGGATTTTTAAAATCCGCATATATATATATATATATATATATATATATATATATAAAATAAAGATTAACCTAATGTGAAATACAAATCCAACAATAATATTAATAAGTCATACATTTGACAAGTTCATAAGACCTCTAGTATCAACAATATTATCAGCTGTATTTCCCATGTTTTATATACTAATAATCTTATTCTCAAATTGTCTTATCTTTATTACATCACAGTCTTTTATCTCATGAAATTATATATATATATATATATATATATATATATATATGTAATATTTAGACATAAAACGCTCCCAACAACACAAGCTATGGACTAATTATGAATCAGTCTTGAATTTCTTTTATCCTCTCTATCAACAATTGCAATCTAATTTGTTGAATCTTTGTCTCTATCTTATATTTTCATCATTAGTCTTTACTTTACAAATGTTTCTTATATATATATATATATATATATTCCATTTTTCCCAATCTCTTTCAACAGACTGAGTCATTTTATTTTTCAACCATTTTGTGAGTTTATCTAACATTAATATTTCTTTAAATTTGTATAACCATTCTTCTATTTCTGGCAACTTTTCATTCTTCCAATATCTGGCAAAAATAATCCTGGCTGCTGTAATCAAATACAATAGTAAATTTTCTTCTGATCTTAATTCTTCCTCTATAAGATTTAACAAGTACATTTCTGGATGCATTTCAATTTTTTTTTTTTTGCCAGTAATACTTTGTATATTTTTGTGTATATCTTTCCAAAATTGATTTTTTTTTACATCCCCACCACATATGATATAATGTTCCGACCTTATCTTTACACTTCCAACACTACCCATTCATTTGTAGATATATTCTCAAAATCTTTTCAGGTGTTAGGTGACATCTAAAAAAATTTTGTAAACATTTTCTCTCAACACATTAGACAATGTAAATTTAATACCTTTTCTTCAAGCATATTCCCACTTCTCTAATTCTAGCTCATGACCCACATCCTTAGCCCATTTTATCACATTTTATTTAATTAAATAATCCTCCATCTCACAGTTAAAAAGTAATTTATAGGTTTTTCCAATTAAATGTTTTGTACCTTCATTATATATTTTTTCTAGGACACTTTCTTCTTTCTCAATACCTTCTATCTTACGTTTTCTGTATCAGTCATATATCTGATGATATAGGAACTAGTCACATCTAAACCCTTCCGATATTAATTCTTCTCTAGATTTAATTGTGTATTTTCCATTATTGTTGTTTAGTAAGTCCCTGTAATTAATCCATTCCTTTTTATTCGTTAACTTATCTTCTAAAAAATGCTTCATGGATTGATGTCCATAAGGGAATTTCCATGTAAATTATTTTCTTATATTTTTGTCAAACTCTAAAAATCACTTTCTGGATATAATGTTCATTAAATTCTTTATTTATGTTTATTTTATCATAGCATACATATGCATGCCACCCATACTAATTCCAACCTTCAAATGCTATTATTTTCTAGTAAAATCCAACTTCTAGCCCAGAGTAGACAACAAGAGTAATAATATAATTTTAAATTGGGTAATCCCTTTCCACCTCTATCTTTTGCATCTTGCATATTTTTTAATCTGATCCTTGGTTTTTTCCAACTCCACAGATACCTAGAAATGTCTTTATTCCACTCACAAGAAGGGATATCATTTGTTATTATAGGTACAGTTTGAAAAAGGAATAACAGCTTTGGGAGGACCATCATATTTATCGATGAAATTTTCCCCATTAAAGATAAATTTAATTTCTTTTTTTTATTCCCATCCATTTCTTACTATAATTATTCTTATAAAGATCCAAATTTCTTTTTGTTAATGTAATCCCTAGATATTTTTCCTTATTACTTATTTTTAAACCTGCCAATTTCTCTAATTCTAATTCCTCTTGTGGCAACATGTTTTTTGTCAATATAGCCATCTTTTCTTTGTTTATTTGCATTCCCACTGATTCTCCAAATTCATTAATTGTCTTTAATACCTTTTGTATACTATAGACTGGGTCCTCTAAAATTATAACCAAATCATCTGTGTAAACTCAGAGTTGAAACTCTATGTTTCTAATCCTGGCTTCTTTGATTTCTTCATCATCTCTTATCTTATTTAACAAAACTTCCAATGTTAATATAAAGAATAAAGGTGAGAGAGGACAACACTGTCAGGTACCTTTCTGTATAGCACAGAATTTAGTTTTCCCATTATTTATTAGTATTTTTGTTGATTGTTCATTGTATATTGCTTGCAACCAATTTTCCATTTTCTCTCCCAAATTCATTTTTTGTCAGTTCCCCCCATATATCTCCAATCCATGTTATTGAACGCCTTTTTTAAGGCTGTTTTTTTTTAATCAATCCTCTTTTCATATATTTCAATTATGTTCACCAGGACTCTCACATTGTCTCTCAGGTACCTTTGAGGAAGGAAACAACCCTCTTTAATAATTATTGTTAATACTTTTTTCCATCTTTCTGCTAAAATCGCTGCAAATAATTTATAATCCTAATTCAATAATACAATCGGCTTTTTTTTTTTTTTTGGTTCCAACAGATATTTTTCTTCTTTTGGGATTAGACATGTAAAAGATTCATTCCAGGATGAGACCACTTTATTTTCAGAAATTTAATTCATTGTTTGACATAGCAGTATGACTAATTCATCTCTGAACTTTTTATAATATATTGATGTGAATCCATCAGAACCTGGGGCTTTCTTTGGTTTACTTCTCTTGATGCATGTCTTACATCTTCCAGTGTTATAGTTCTATTTAATATTTCCCTTACTTCTGTTGTGAGAATTAACCACTCATGGTCATTTATATATTTTTTCAATCTTTTCTTCATCAGTATATCTTCTTTAAATAAATCTGAATAGTATCTCTTAAATATCTTTTTTATTTTCTCAGTCTCTATAAATTTGACCATTATCTCTTATTTTTAATATTGTCCTTTTCTCTTTATTTTTCCCAAGTCTATCGGCTAGCCATTTATTTACCAGTTTTATTTGCATTTTCAAACAAATTTTGTTTAGCATATCTAAGTTTTTTACCACTTCTAAAATTGTTTCTTCTGATAATTTTTTTTGTAATAATTTAATTTCTGTACATAACCTAATGCTCTCTTTCCTAGTGAGGGCTTCTTTCTTCAGTTGTTGTTCTTTTTTCTTTTATTTCCAAATGAATTTTTTTATTTCTTCTATTTTCTTTTTTAAAATAACTTTTCCTGAATAAAGAATCCTCTCATAACAGTTTTGCTTGCCTCGCACACAATATATGTTTCTGTTCCTTTATATATATTTCCTTTAAAGTAGTTTTAAAGGGTTTTTGCTCTCTCTACTAATTGTGTATCATGCAGTAATATACTATCTAATCTCCATGAGAATTCCTCTATCTTATTTTTACAACTAAATTTCATTTGTATTGGATTATGATCCCATACTAGTTTCAGCAGAAGTTCTATATTCTTTATCTAATAATAATAATAATAATAATAAAACACCACCCACCCCCACCCTTCTGTGCAAATGTTTTAGAGATTATGAACATATCTATTCTTGATTGTGAATGATGTACCTGTGAAAAATAGGTATAATCTTTTGCTTCTCCATTTTTAAACCTCCGTCTGTTGATAGATAAATTTTCTAACTTTGAAAATAACTGGTAATTTACCCTGGTATCCTTTCTTTTTCTCTTTTTTCTTTTCTGTTTTCTTTTTATTATTTTTTATCATTTTGTCTATATTTGGGTCAACTACCCCATTCCAGTCCCCCATCATCAGATAGTATTGGTAATTATGCTCTAATATTCTGTTCATTAATTCTTGATAAAATAATTTCCTATTTCAGGATGGTGCATATATTCCTATTATTAAATATTTTTCTCTACAGATGGTTATTTCTATTCCTATATATCTACCTCACTCATCCTGGTATGTTTACTTTGCTGTTAAGTCCCTCTTAGCATATTATACTACCCCTCTTTTCTTTTTTACGTCTGTGGCAGTGAATTCCTCACCCAATCTCTCAGGGTTTTTTTTTAAAGTAAATCTGTTTTTTTTAATGTGAGTTTCCTGCAAACATAAGAAGACAAAAAATTTTGAAAATGATAAAAAAAAATCCCCCTAGGGTTATTTAATCCTCTTACATTCCAGAAAAGGCATTTAAGATCCATCTTCTTCTATTTGTTCTTCATCTTGAGCTTTTTCTGGTCCATTGTGTCCTCTTTTCCTTTTTCCTTCTTCGCTTTCTGTATTCTCTTCTTCCTCTTCTTGTTTATGTGGTGCTTCCATTTCCAGCTCTACTTTAAACATGTTGAACTCTTTGTCTTTTTGTCGCTGTTTCTATTGACAAATTCTTTCCTGTATTTGGACCAATTCTCTGGCTTTTTGTATGGAGTCTATTTTGAATCTCCTTTGTTTGAATCTAAATGTAATTCCTTCAGGTAATTCCCATTTGAAACAAATTCCTTTCTTTAACAAGTTCATGGTCAAAAAAAATGAAGTCTTTTCTTTTCCTCAAGATTCTACTGGAAATGTCTTTATATATTGAGATGTTTTCTTCCTCTATCTTAATGTATTCTCCATAATTACTTTGTAGAATTCTGTCATTTACAGTCAGATGTAGGAAGTAAATTACAATGTCTCTAGGCCAATTTCTTTGTTTTGCCACTCTGGAGTTAATTCTGAAGGATTTGTCACTCTCCCCTTGTAGTTGTTCAGTTGTTTGTCCAATAGCTTCCACTAATGAGGGGACTATGCATTCCAATATATTTTCAATATTTCTTCTCCAACAGTCCAGGAATGTTTAGACATTTTTCTTTATGTTTCTCTAGTTTCACCATTGTTCTTTCTGCATTTTCTTCAAGGGATTTTATTTTTTCTTGTAAAACTTGCACTTTTTCACTTTTTCTTGTAAAACTTGCACAATTTCCCCCACAACCGAATTGAACTTCTGTATTGATTGTTTCAAATCTTGCATTTCTCTCTTTATGTCCTTTTTTCAATTCCGTCCTCATTTCTCTCATCTCATTCCTTAGTTCTTTTCTAAATTTGTCACTGAATTGCAAATTCATTTTTCTTATTTCTTCTGTTATTGAAATATTTCTGGAAATTTGTTCAAGTGAGTTCCTTCTTAGTCCATGCTGATAGGCACCCATCACACTTCTTCCAGCTGCCATTATGTTGTTGTTATTATTTGTTCTTTATTTGCATATTACCATTTTTCTTAATTTCTTCAAGTTGGGTTTCTTCAGATTTGTTTGTTTAAAGTTTATATCTTCCACTTAGATTTCTCAGTTAAACTTATTTATTTTATTGTTATATATTTTTTTTTAAAAAAAAGATGGGTTGGGGGTTTCTCTATATTTTTATGATTTTCTTCTCTCCGTTGCTTAATTTTATTTTTATTTATTTTGTTTTATACTCTTTTTTAATTTTTCAGTTACTATTATTGTTTGTGTATGATTTGTTCAGTACCTTTCTCTTTCTCTTTCTCTTGTATTTCCTTTCCTCTTCTTCAGGGAGTTTAAATTTTCCACCTTTTGCTATATGTAATTTTGTCCTCCACTGCTACGTGTCACTGTTTTACTATATGTTCACTTCTTCCTCACTGTCTCTTGAATAACCTCTTTCTCAGCACTTTCACTTTCAGTGGTTTCTGTTTGATTGTATCCTGTTGTAGCTCAAGGGAGGCTCACTTTTCCTTCTGAGTCCTTTTTTTATTATTATTTTAAAAATCTTTGGGTCAATTGCACATTGAATGAGAGTTGAGACCCAAGGCTGGCAACCATAATTTTATCCAAGCACTCAAGCTTGCTGTATGCTTGCTGTTTTCAGAAACTCAGGACAGAAGATGAGCAGGAGCTAAGAGAGAATGAATCCTATGCCACAACTTAGATAAGAGGTTTTAAACAGAACATATTACAAATGTAAATATTCAAATATTTTACTTTGTGAGGGCAAATCATGTGAGGGCATTTTTCTCTCAACTACAGAGAAAGTGAATATTTTTCTGTAGCTCTTGCCCAGTACTTGTACATCTCAATCTGCTTTGAGTAATTATTGTGCATAGAAATACACATAATGTGTGTGTATGTGAAAAATGTAAGTTTTGTGGAAAACCACTCTTCCCAGATATCCATAAGCTTTTTGTTCAAGGTTGCTGTTTTGGTGTTTTGTTTTGTTGTTTGCACCAAACCTCCAGCAATCTTGCACACACAAAATATGGTTATCTGAAAACTGTTTTGTACAATAACCTACATTTTTTTTGCACAAACCCCCACAGTTCTTGCATGAAGTACCAATGTCTGTTTCTGCACAGAATAATTTCCTGAAACACTTTGTGATGTGCAAATACCAAGCAAAAAGTGTGCAAATTTCTTGCCACCATGTTAGTCTCCTCAAACGGATTTCCTGCATGTTGGAAAACCTGTTTTTCCAGGCAGGTAATGAATAACAGTGAATATTCTTTACATCTGTATAAGATTGATGTTGAGCTATGTCAGTTGAAAGATGGAGTATATCAGTTTGGCACACACAGCATTTAGGGCATCTTAAAAGGATAGTTGCAAACAGTCTGAGTTCAGAGTCTAACCACAGGGTGCAATGTGGGGCAACCATTTATCTGAAAGAACAAAAAGTTAGTTTTCCCATATCAATCTACAGAAAAATAAGAGTGAGGACTGTGATGTTATGGACTTCAGTGTAAAATCTTGTTTAATTTACTATATATTAAGGTAATTTGTTTAGGTACACACTGTGTGTAAGGTAAAGAGCACTCAGAGAATTAAATGTTGAGAGTGAGTGGTGATTGGTAGAATGTCTGATGGTATTTGAATAATGCTGGTGAATAACATCTGGGATAACAGTTAATCTAGTCAGAGTAGTTAGAAAGTAGAAAGGAGTGAGTGACAGAGTGATTAGGGCTAAAAGTATCAGTCAGTGAGGTTTAGGAATTAATGGGTGGTGTTTTAGAGCTTGTCTAGATGGGCAATTTACCCTGCCTTCCCCCATGTTGAATCCCTACAGTGCAAACAGTGCAGGGGTCTTGCCCTGATTTGCCTCTGGACAGTCCTGATGACATCTGAGGCAAAGCCAGGGGGAACCCTTTAAAACACTTCAAAATAACCCCCAGGAAACCCCATGTTATTGGGGAAACCCAGATGGGTCTGGCACGGGAACACAGTACTCTGTACCTGCATGCTGGCATGTATTGTTGGATTCTGCTGGATGTTGCTGACCCTGCTGTCAGCCTGAAGTCAGGAAGGAGGCCCACAACACATGATCAAGGTCCCCTGCATGTGACCAGCTTTGATCACATGTTGAGGGCCTCCTTCCCAGTTTCACAGAGTGCAACACATAACAGCAGCGGAGGTGCCTGCTGATACAGGCTGGCATGTGCATAGGGACTTCTGTCCATTTCGTCACAGTAATAGGGGAATCTGGGCCAGCTCCAGGGCTAGAATATTCTAGCCAGACGGCAGAGTATTCTGCCCAATGTAGACAAGTCCTAAGAGTATGGGTTATCTAGGAGTAGAGCATGTGAAAGTGTGTGAGATGTGTTTTAAGTGTATTACATAATGAATCTGTTTCGTTATGTTCAAGTTATATTAATAAAATGTTGTTTGGCCTCTTGGAAAGCTATATACTGGAAAGCTTGGATTCAGAAAATGTGTCTCTAATGGCATCAGTGAATAAAGAGGGATGGTGGGTGGTGGGGATAAATATTCCTTAATAACTCATGCAGGTAACTTGAGGATATCTAGGAGGTCCCCACAGCTGGTGGCCACAGCAAGATGACAGGAGGAGGTCATTATATTGATAGCAGAGGGGGTTAGGACAAGGGAAAATGGTGGTAATGGTGAGATTCATGGAAGTCTTCATATTTGTTGGCAGCAGAGGTTTAGGTAGTGCTTCACATCTGCTGGAAAAGTCATGATAAACCCCTGCATTGGCCACTCTTCCTAGCAACAAACCAGTCTTTATTTAGATTTTAGCATGCTCAAATCACATACTTATTGTCACTGAACATAGCATTAGGGTTTATTGAAAAATAATTGTTCTGAAGCATTGTGTGTCATCTCTGTGTTCTTTGAGGTAATAAGAGTAAAACTAGACTAGAAGACCACCCATTGCTAGTAATGCAGATGTCAGCTCAAGTATTGTAAGTGTTCTGTCCTATTTCTGGAATGAGTGTGGAAGTTTTTGATCTCTCTGCATCATTCTGTTGCTTTAATATGCTAAATAAAAGAAAACTGGATTGTATCCTATGTGTACTTGCTGTCTGATTGAGGGTGTGAAGGATACGCTTGTACCTTGGTTTCCTTTGAATCGCTTTTTAAAATCCCATATATGATGGCTTGTTGTTATGTACCTTCAAGTTCACTCCATTTTATGGCAACCCTATCATAGGGTTTTATTGGCAAGCTTTATCTGGAGGTTTGTCCAGTTGCCTTCCCCTTCAACTGAGAGAATGTGAATTGCTCAAGGTCACACAGTGAGTTTTCATGCCTGCATGGGGACTTAAACCCTGGTCTCCAAAAGTCCTGGTCCAACTTTCAAACCACTCCTCCATGCTGGACTATGTAATGGTATATAAATACAGGTGGACTCCTGTATCTGCAGGGGATACATTTTGCCCTTGTGGTCTCTTCCAGTTCTTTGATTCTATGATACATGAAACCATGAATAATAGGGAATCCTATTATTTTCAGTGAGATGAACATCGGAAGTTGACCATAGAATCTCATTGGAGAATCTAGAAATGCCTAGAGAGGCATTTTCCCTGATGTGGATAAGTGAAGCAATGGCTACCTTAGCCATGGATTGACCTGTATTATTGATTAAAAATAATGCATGCAAGGAATATTGATTAATTATTGAGATGTCGATGTCACATTTCTGTCCCACCTTTCTTCGTATAAGCTAATGGTGGCATATATGGTGCTATTCAGCCACATCTTTATCTTGAAAACAACCATATCATGTAGGTCTCTCTCTCTCTCTGGCTTTTCTTCGCAAACGAAGATTCAGGAAGGACTCATCCCGCGCTTTCTGCAAGCGCGCTGATGACTAAAAAGGCCAATCCGAGATAAACAGGTCCGGTTGCAAAAAGCACAGCAGAAGGTCTCCTTGGGTGATGGTTTTGGGTTGTGATTCTTTCTGCGTTGTCGTTTCTCTTCAAGACTTGTTCGTCGTGAGTTCTCAAATAAGGCTGCAGCATTGTGGATAGTACGTCTCCATGCCTCCCGATGTGAGGCCAGGGCGGACCACTGTTGGTGATCAATTTGGCCAAGCCTGAGATGTTGTTTCAGGGAGTCTTTGTATCGCTTTTTTGGAGCGCCCCTCTTACGCTGACCCGTGGCGAGTTCACCGTTGAGTAGTATTTTTGGGAGGCGATGGTCCTCCATCCTAGAAACGTGCCCTGCCCAGCGCAGCTGTGTTCTCAATATCATGGCCTCAATGCTGGTGATCCCTGCTTGCTCAAGGACAGCAACATTCGTCACATAGTCAGTCCAGTGTATATTTAGGATTGTGCGTAGACAGCGCTGATGAAAGCGCTCGAGGAGTCGTAGGTGGTGGCGATAGGTGACCCATGTTTCAGATCCATAAAGGAGGATAGACAGTACGATGGCTCTATACACACTGATTTTTGTGCTTTGCCTCAGGTGTTTATTGCTCCAGACTCTTTTGTGAAGTCTTCCAAATGCACTATATGCCTTTGCTAATCTGTGATCGATCTCTTTGTCAATCTTGGCATCTGAGGAGATGATGCTTCCCAGGTAGGTGAACTGCTGAACGGACTTGAGCACAGATTTGCCGACGGCAATGTGGGGATGGTGGTGTTCATCCTGTGGTGCAGGCTGGTAAAGAACTTCTGTTTTCTTCAGGTTGACTTCTAGCCCAAACAGCTCTGCAGCTGTTGCAAAGCAGGATGTTAGGCGCTGCAGAGCTGCTTCTGTGTGGGCAACAAGGGCAGCATCATCGGCGAAGAGCAGCTCACGGACTAGATAGTTTAGAGTCTTAGTGTGAGCCCTCAGACGGCTTAAGTTAAACAAGCTACCATCAGTACGGTAATTATTGAGATGTCGATGTCACATTTCTATCCCACCTTTCTTCGTATAAGCTAATGGTGGCATATATGGTGCTATTCAGCCACATCTTTATCTTGAAAACAACCATATCATGTAGGTAAAGCTGAGACAATAATTGGCCCAAGTTAGTTATGTGGCTGACTTGAATCTTGACCTTGGGAATACAAAATGCTCCAAGTGTTAGACTACATTGGCAACAGCAGCACACAGTTCATAAGACAACCCCTCATAGCATAGTGCATCCATGAATAGTTTAACATATCCAGAAAGTAACAAACTGGGAAGACTTGAACAGTGATTAGAAGCAAGAACTTTGTTGTTGTGTGGCTTCTAGTTGTCTCTGAATTATAGTAAACCTAGGATGAGCTTATCACTGGGTTTTCTTGATAAGATTTGGTTTTCTTGGCAAGAAGGGAAGGTTTGCCTTTGCCTCCCTCTGAGGCTGAGTGAGTGTGACTTGCCCAGTCACCAGTGGGTTTCCATGGCTGATCAGGGAGTCAAGCCCATATCTCCAGAGTCATAGTACAACACTTAAACCACTGCACTGTGCCTGCTCTCTCCAAAAGCAAGAACTATATAAAAGCAAGAACTATCCCGCAGAAAGTCCCCAGTTCAAATTTCCATTTAGTTATCAGTTCATTAGCCTTTGCTAATAAATATACATGAGCAGGTGAGAATGTTCATGACCTCCTTCAGTGCCAGCCAGTTCTTCATTAGTAGAAATTCCTAGTTTTTCTTACTTGTCTGCTAGAGTTATCATTTCTAATGATAGCCTTATTCTTACTGAATGAACTCATTCAGTGCACTCCTCCCCTTGAAATCAATAATGCTGATCTTCAGAAGCAAAGTGCTGTAGGTGTGAATTAATGGCTACTAACTGTCCTTTAGCAACTCGAGATTAATCAGCTTTTCTAGCCCTTAATGGAGGCTTTAGCATTTTCATTTAGCAACGTCTGTCTATCGCAACCCTAATGTTCTATGATGGTTTCTTGTAATTTGTTTCTTTGCATCTGGGATACATTTCACTGGGAAAGACTTCACTAAAGATATGAGCAAACATGATGATAATCTATGGCCAAGTTCCTTCCAGTAAAACTGTTCTGGCAAACATCCCCATGTGATTGTTCATTCAGAAGTGTTTAGATCAAATGTAATTTCTCAACCAGAAGATGGGCAAGGAGTGGAGGATAACAGAAAGTGAGCAAGGAAGAGACTTTCTTTGCTAAAAAGGGAGGGGAGGAGGCAAAGCAAAACAGTTTAAGTGTTGTCAGTACTAGTTAGGTGGTATGTCTTGATAATTATCTTGAGCAATGCTTATAATGACTTGAGTTCAGAACACATTTTTAAATGAGTGTTTTAAATGAGAATTTTAAACACATGCAGTGCAGTCCACTGGAATACAGCAGTAACCATTCAGTCTAACATTAAGGACTTATTGGTCCTTAATGTAAGCTTCCACATACAAGCTTTACAAAAATACTCCAGATCCATATTTCCATCTGGGTTTGGGTTGTATTTTTCTTTTGCCCCATTGTGACTTCTTAAAAATGTCAGCAAACTTTTATGAGAATCTAAAAGAAAGACCTAAATGTTATACTTTTTAAACCTTCGGGGGGGGGGGGACCCCATTATAATTGCTGAAAAAGTATGCTACGAATGGTATAGCTGCTCTGCATGGTTGGTCCACTTGTGCAAGGGATCTGTATGCATATGGCCCCTTTGAAAGAGCTCTCAACCTTGAGGTACCTTGATATGTATGTAGAGGTCCTTCACTCACTGGCTGAATGTATGGATAATGTTTGTGTGTTTACATATGTGACGAGTGGTCTGAGCCCCATGGAGTTGTCTTAGCTTACATTCATTCATTCATTTGTTCATTCACACATATACTGCCCAATGGGAAATGCACTCAAGGTGACCTACCAATCTTTTCTAAGCAATCCATCAAAACAGATATTTTTCAATAAAAGCAAATAAAACAACCCAAATGCCATCGATATGTTAAAACAAGAATGTCAAGAGCTAACAATAAGACTCATAGCAATGAAAGGAAAAGTAGAAAAACAGATCAGGGCCTGAATTCCTAGCAAAAAAACGAGTCTTAGATTTGAAATGCAGTTAGTGAGGATGTTAGGTCACTCTTGTTTGGCAAGGTATTCCACAAATTAAGGTGAGGGGACTAAGAAGTTTCTTTACTATCACACTGTTTTGGACAGTGGCACCTAGAGAAAGTAGATATGGAAAGAATATTCAAAACTATCTGAAAAATGCACAAAAAAGCATGGATTTTTTAATGTGCTGCGAAACCCTGAAGAGAAGAATCCTGGACTGATGAGAACTTTCATAGCTCAGAGCTTCTTCTGTGCAAAATTTGCATGTGGTTGTTTTCCACAGAAAACAGCATTTTCTGCATACAGAACAACATTTTCTGCAGAGAAAAGCAGATTTTAATGCAGAAATATTAATTCCTGTGCAGAAAATACTGTTTTTTATGCAGAAAATGCCATAATTGGGGACTTATCCTACGTGAAAGTTGCACATGGGTGATTTGCATAAAAACAGTGATCTCCGTGCAGAAAATGCTGTTTCCTGCACAGATAATGTAGTTTTTTGTGCAAAACAACTGCTTGTGAATGTTGCACAGAATAAGTGCCAAACAGCAAATAGCATTGGTTAACTGTATGGTTTTCTAAGACTTTCTCACTGCTGTCTTTGAGAAGAAACTTAGTGAAGTGTTACATCCCTAGAGAAAGCTCTGTAGAGAAAGCTCTCCTGACCTTAGCAACCAGGAAGGAACATATGAGAGAAGGTGCTCCTTCAGATAGATCTTGGTGATGTACATGGATGCCATTTTACTTAAAGGACGTCGTGGCCTACAGTTTAAGCTCACACTGTTTGCATTTTCCTTTCTAGCCTTAGTAGACTTTTCCCCTTCTTTCTCATGACAGGTTTCTCTGAGTGGGTCTGATTCAATACTGCTGGACATCTGGGCTGAAATAGTGTCAGTCAGAGCCACAAATTAAGCCCTTATTGCAAGAGAATCCACTGCGTTTTTGATGGTGTTTGCTTGGTGCTTGAATGCAGCCAGAAGCTCAGCAAAATAAATCTGCTGCCCAAATCCCTTAGCATTAAGCCTGGAAGGAGAGACAACAAAAATCGGAAGCACATGCAATGTTTACAAGGAGATGAAAGTAGACAGATTTGACAGTTTGTCTCTGGACCAAACAAATGTATTGACAATCATTTGGCATCTTGAAGAATAGGATGCAATACTCTTATGACAAGAAAACAGGACAGGAGGAGAATTGTGCATCTCTGTCACCATGTTCTTCCACAAGCCAAAGATGGCAGAATGGCAAAACATTTTGAAAATTCATATTGCATTATAATCTCAATTGGATTGTTACATTTGCATTATTGTGCCTTACATTTAATAAGTATGCAGATCTTTGCAACAAGGGGCAGTTCAATATTGTAAAGGGCTAACCATCCCTGTATAATGAACACTATGAATCGGTATTTACAAGCAATTTAATTTCCGAGGTCAAGAATCACAAAGAAGTTATGTTCCTTATTAATTCATTAGAGGTGCAGGGCCATTTTATTGGAATATAAAAGATAACCCTAACTTTGATTTAAACAAGCTGGTAAATCCAGTACTTAAATGATTCTGCTATAAACAAGGAGCTTTTTAAAGAGAAGAGTCTATTGTGCATAGCACTTCTATTTCTAACAACATAAATGTTAATGTGATAATAAAGCTGCTAATACATTGCTGTAAGACATTCACCTCATATAAACAATGTCGTAGTTTCCAGATTTACTTGGATCACACTGTGGACATGATGAAGGAGCAACTGCTGATCTCTGGTGCTACCTTTGTTTTCTTTAAAAATCCACACCTAACTTTACATCTGGGTTCCCCAGAGGGTGATACTTCTTTCAGCATGACACCATCCTTTGGTGACTTCCCAATTTTTGAAAGTTCTCACCCTCCTAAAAAGTTCCTAATGTTCAGTTACTGGCAGTAATCTAAAATAGGTTGTCCTTTTTGGTTCCATCCTTTTGCCTTTGGTCCCACCCACCATGGCAATGGAACCTCTGAGACCTTATTTAAGATTTAATTCAGTCCTTGGGCTGACAGTGGTTGGTCACTCTTGCTTTTTAGCCATGTGAGCACATACTTTTACATATGCACTTTCTGCAATGTCTTCTGGGTATAGGCCTAAATAACAGATTGGGGTCAAATAAATGGGCTGATGTTGCATAGACAATAATGGTTTTGTTGTTGATTTTGTCCATAATTAGCCTCAATGGCATGTAACCCACAAGATTGTTATTATAATAAGGCCACTCTCATGGCTCCATCTTAATGGTAAGTTGGATGAACACATTCTAACACTATAGCCATAGATTAGGCACCTTTTCACACTATCCAATTATAACAAGATCATTCCATAGCATCATAGAACCATAGAGTTGGAAGAGACCACAAGGGCCATCCAGTCCAACCCCCTGTCCTGCAGAAATACACAATCAAAGCACTCCTTACAGATAACCATGCAGGCTCTCTTTACAAACCTCCAAAGAAGGAGTTTCCACCACACTCAGAGGCAGCACATTCCACTGTCAAGGAGCTCTTGCCATCTTAACATTATCACTAACTGCCATGGCTGCAGCCTATGGAATCCTGAGTTTTCTGGCCTGGTGAGGCGCCAGAGTTCTCTGGTTGAGAATTCTAAATACCACTCCCTAACCTGCAAATCACGGGCTTCCACAGGATGGAACCATAGCAGTTAAAGTAGAATCATAGTGGTATAACTGTATAGCATGAAAGGGTCTCTGGCAAGAATAGGTTCTACAGCTTATACTTAGAAGACAGCACAGTGGCTAATATAAATTCTGGCAATTCAGGAGAAATAGGCTTAAGGATGTCTGTGTCACTCCTGAAGGGTAAGAAATTTATTTGAAAAATATTGTCAAGTCCGCTCCGCTCCTGGTATACCTTGCTGAGATTAAAAATTATTTAAAAAAATATTTAAAATGTATTGATCTGGACTGCCACTCCCATGCTTCCCCTAATTTGCCCCTCTTGACCTTATCTTCATTAAAAAGGAATGATAGTTGCTGCTTCCTCAATAATTTGGCAGGAAGCTCAGTCTTCACAGAATGATCTTTCTGGTTTTTCCTATACTGCACTGAAAACTACCAAAGTTGCTTTCAGTTCACAGCACCAGCAATCAAAAAGCAAGCATAAAAATTCAAGATTTCCCCCCAAATGCTTCATGTTTAGTATTTTTGGAGCACATTTATAAAGTAAGGCAACGGAATCAAAGTACGTTGAAAATTCTTAATTGAGGTTAAGCATACAAACATCTTTCTAATGTTGATAAACAGGTCATTGGGGGTGGGGGTTCTACACTTTGCACAGTGAATTGCCTGAATTTTTCAGTTAAGGAAGGTTGCCACTGATAGCACATGCACTTAGTGAAGTGGATGGTGGGAAGATGGTTGATGCCTTTTGTTTTTACACTAATAGAAACTATAGCCTTGGCAGAACGTTTTTTAAAAAAATCTATTTAAACATTTTAACAGATGGTAATAGATCCCAGAAAGTAACTAGCAATTACCGTTTCTCAAGACATAGTGATAAGGAACCTTGATAAGTAGGTTATTGGCAGGATAGATGGCAGTCTGTCAGCTGCAGCAAATTGTTAGGTTAACATGGATGGATGTAGGTAAAAACAACTAGATCTATGCAGAGTTACAATAAATAAATGATGCAGTAACTAAATTATGCTCTTATGTTACATATCTTACACACTCTTATTTCATTGTCATGTCTATACAGCCATTAAAAAACACCTTTTTATTAACATACTGTATTTAAATATGTAAATATGGAAAACTCACTGTCTGCATAACAGGCACTTTTTAATTTTTTTTAAAAAGCAGCAGGAATTTAAAACCGCTTCTGGGATTGCTCGCTCCAGCCAGCTAGGCAAGGGGAGTCATACGAAGTTTAGGGGAGTAAAAAATCATGTAGGCAGTTCATACGCATATGAACGGCTACCTTTTTGGATTGTTTACCCCCCCCCAAAATGGATTTTATTTTAATTGTGTAGACGGGGCCTTAGTTACTGTAGCTCAACAGGCAAAAACGTGGCTGTAGGCCAAGGCGGTGGTGCTGAAAAACACCCTCAAGCTGCTGATTGGCCAGCCAGCCCAGCACTATGATTGGTTGGGTATGTTTCCCAAGCAGCCAATCAGCACACTGGGAATGGCAACATACCCAAGACAATTATATATATAGATGTCAGCTGCTTTTGAGTCAAGGCCTCATGTCTTTGCCATGTACTTTCCTCTGCTTCTTCAAACAACTTTTGTTGCAGAAGTCAAAAGGAGATGATTTCATCTAAATCCTGTGTCTAGTCTATGTAACCCTAGTCAAGCATCATTTTCATGCACATCCTGGCAAGTTCAGAAATAGAATATACTAGGAGTCATGTCAGGCTGCCAATTTTATTTTTAAAAAGGTTAGGAGCAAGATATAAACCTCAAATGCCGGACTAGACAACAGAAGTGTAATACATCTCAATGCTGGGAGAAACACACAGTTCTAATTGCAGAGATTTTGGCAGATGACAACATGATAACATTTTATTAACTAAATTGTTATCATTATCTCACATGCATTCACATTCCAATCTATAGAATGACAGACGGATGAAAATCAGTTACATTTGCACCCACGTAATGAAAATAAACAGGCACGCAATAAAAAGAAGTATGTGTCATTTGCTTATTAATGACGATAGGCACAAAAAGTAATTTATTGGGGTGTTTCTTAAAAACAAATTGATTAACTTATTCACCCCAAGATAGCTTTTAATAAAACATCAATGGGCAAAGGACAAACAAGTATATCTCTTTTGTGTAAATATTTCAGGGCAACTAACTTCACCAGTTGTTTCTATTGCAATTGTTATGAAATTCAAAGCTAATAGTTTTAATGTTCTAGCCCTCCAAGCTATGCAGCTGTTATGCAAATAGCTCAGTGCTCATTTTCTAAAAACAAAGAAGTTTTTGTAATTACTAGAGGAATTTTCTGGTTGCTCTGAATATTTTTCTAAGTGTAGGTAGTGCTAAAAGGAGCACAATTGCTCCTCATCTGGCAAAATATCAGATTATTTGGATAAACGCTGGCAGTAACTTACCCATTCTGAGTAGCTGAAGAGATATGAAATTAAATTCTACATTGTACAAACCCATGAAATCTCAAGAACTGGTTTCAGTTAATATAGTGGATTACTCTTTTCATAGCACCAGTATCATCATCATCCTCATCAGCAGTAGCATCTATGTTATAAACCACACCAACAACATAGAAGCCACTGGTAGCTTCATCTTGACTGCATGTAAATCTGGTACAGCAGAAAGCCTTTCCCTTCTTTTTCCTTTCATTGCCATGTTCCAGTATGGTGCTGGTTCACACCTCTATTTTTGAGGGGGGAGAAATCTGCATGAAAATGGTCCATACCGTAGACATGTCCACAGGCAAGAAAGCTGCAAAGTTTTAAAGAGACGTTTGAAAATTCTGTTTAAGCCTTTTAAAATAGTGACACATTGAAAAAGTTGCCATTCCATAATTTCATTCTTCCTCTAGCTCTATCACACCCTAAAGATTAAAGCAGTTAAAGTGAGCCACAACTATTCAACCCCATTTTCTTCCTTCCCCATCTCATCATCTCTGACTTTCCAAAATCAGAATTCCACATGAAGCTTACCATGCTCCAATTTGGTTTTTGCTAGCTTCAAAGGGAAGCCCATTTTTCCCTAGAAAGCAGCATAACATTTTTTTTATTTTTCCTCCAGAAAATAAACATCTTTTTATGAACAATTGATGAATAAAATATTGGACCTTCCTTATGAAAATTGTATTTTTTTGCAGATTAGAATAGTTATCCAACCTACTGTGCATAGAAGTTCAAAAATTAGATGAGAGAAACAAGGGAAATTGCCAGGATCATTTTTTGAACTTATGGATAATTAGGAACTTCAAGATGCTTGGAGAGATTATACTTTTTTTTTTCCTGAGAGACATAGATCTTTTTATAGAATAGATATGTTTCTGATCTCAAAGACTTTATGTAATAAAGTAAAGAATATAGAAATGTTGCCAAGGACTTTTTCTGATCACAACCCTCTGCAATGAACTTTGCTGAGAACCAACAAGAGATTGGAGACTAAATGAAGGTTTATTACAAGATAAGAAAGTACCTAATAAGGCAAGTAAAGCTTTAAAAGAATTTTTAAAAGATGATTTAGATAAAGGCATTCATATCGGGATTGTCTGGGATACCAGTAAAGCCTTTTGATGACCAACCTTAAAATAATGAGGGAAGGCACAGTAAATGGTTTAAAACGGGCCAATTTATTGACTTAAAATCTATTTAATTAATTTTAGCCTGGTGATGAACCAAAATGGGGGGTGCAACCTGACATGGGTCCAGCTGAGGACCAAGGGTCAACTTGTGACCAGCCTTCCCTTGGGTGAAACACCAGACCCTGAGCACAGTCCAACAATTGGTTGCTACTTGGACAGTCATTTACTGGAAGACAAACTGGGAGGATTCTCCCCTAAGTCCCAGGACTTTACAAGAGAGAGTAAACCCTCAGGTCAGCCACAAGGGCATATTCCTTCTCAAACCTCCCAAGTCCCATGATCTGAAAAAGCAGTTCCAGAGCCCTACCCTTCACCAAAAGGGTGCCAAGGTGAATGCCAATCTCTTAATTTCTCCCCCTGCTACCCGTCACGGACAAGGGATAAGCATCTGCTTGTATTATTATTTATTGTCTTATTATGCTTGTATTATTGAAATACAATAAATAAATAAATAAATAAATAAATAAATAAATAAAATCTGCTTAGTCTCTTTCCCCCACCAGGCTAGCCAACACAGCTCTCACCCCCTTTTGTAGATCCTCCAGAAATATCAAATTGCCTGCCTCCAACAAATAAACACCATCAGCCCTGTAGAACTGTGGCTGTTGGAAAACTATAGCAGAATGAGGGAGAAAGTGACCCAACCCTTGTTCCAATGCATTATGGATTTCCCTGTTGACCTGCCTCTGGGCACAGTCAACACATCTGGGTCCCCCTTCACCCCACCATACCAGGAAGGATCAAGCAATACATATCCCAGGCCACTGATTCAAAACATAGCAAAAATCAAATAAGGTTTGCAATATTAGGGCTTTACCTTTCAATAACCCAAGGTCATTCCCACCCAAGTGAATGACTAACACTTTGGAAGGTGTTCCCATGTGCTCCTCAAACAGAAGAGGCAGCAAACCATTCCATCAGAGGCCCTTCCTACGAAGCCACTCCACAGTGGCAACATCACCAAGACCCAGCTAAGAGCCAAAATGACAACTTCGGGCCTGTCGTGCTGCCCAGTAGACCATGCTATGGCCACAGATCAGGACCAAGCATCTCAGCAAGCAGCATCTAGAAACTAAAGAAAACAGAGTGTTATAATACTTCCTCAGTGCTGAAGAGGGTGTACAGATCTCTTAAATGCAGTAGACTTCCAATGCCCAATGTTCCGAATAGCTCCAGATCCAAGGCCTATGGCAAAAGTCATGGAGGTCGCCCCAATCTTAAAAGAGTAGGTACTGAATCCGGCCCCTTGCAGGCCAAGCCATCACAAGGCAGCTGACATGGTCCAAAGTTGATACTTAGTCAAAGTAGAAAGGTCAGCGTGGGAAAAAAAGGAACCCAGGCTGTCTTCCCCAAAGCGTTACAAATGAAGTGAGAGCCTGAATTGGGCACAAGGTTGGGTCCTCACAAAGGCCCAACTCCACATGAGACCCTTTGCCCATCTGGTCAGTTTGGGATCTCTGTATCCTCAAGACCACTTTATTTTTGGATAATGTTAAGTCCCTGAACCTTAAGACTCTATCTAATTTATCAGACTTAGAGGCAGCCACAAGCCCAGTAATTCTCAACCCCCCCCCAAATGCTGTTAACATAGCTGCATGAAATAAAGCTGCTTCATAAGTAGATGAACATGAAATAAGCCATTGTTCTTCCAAGCCTTTAAGGATGTCTGGGGGAAAAGGTTCCCTCTTGTCAACTGTCCAACCCCTCTTTTTTGCCCACCATTCTATTGTCTTGCAAACAAGAAAATCCCCAGTAGTATCTTGATAACCTTGAGCCCTGGCTTCAAATGCCAAGGCTGCCAATTTGTTCCTGATTGAATTAGGGGAAAGGCTCCTAGACTAGCTCCCTAAGTCTTTCCTCATAAGGCATGGTTTCCAGACCTTTCACCATTTTAGTCGTCCTCCTCTGGACACACTCCAATTTGTCAGTATCCTTTTTGAATTGTGGTGCCCAGAACTGGACACAGTATTCTAGGTGAGGCCTGACCAAGGTAGAATAGAGTGGCACTATTACTTCCCTTGATCTAGACACTATATTAACATTAACTCTATTCCTTAAATCATTCAATTTCTCCTCTGGAAGACTACAATGTTGAGCAACCATATCTACCGCGATACCTAGAAAAACTAAGCAAGACTTGGGACCCTTAGTCTTTTTATGTGCTAAAGGCACCCCAAGTTCATTGGTCAATGAAGCAAACTCACACATAAGGGCTTTGCATCGATCAGTGCCTGCACGACCAACAAACAAAAAGTCATCAAGACAGTGGACCATTTCTGACTGCCCTGACCTTAGCTTCAATTCCTATTCAAGGGAAAAAAAACTACATTTCACACTTCATGAAACCGAGCATCCCATTTGCAGGACATGATCCACGTAGTAAGACCTTTCAAATGCAAAGCTTGAAATCCTGAGGTTGCACTGGGAAAAGGCGGAATGTTCACTTCATGTTGCATTTGGCTAGTTCAGCACCAACCCTGCACTTATGAACAACATACAGTAGCATCAAAAGATGTGTACCTAACCGAACAGAGCTCACCCGGAATAGCATCATTAACTGAATCACCCTTGGGGAAAGACAAATGATGTATAAGTCTAAATTCCCCAGGGGCCTTCTAAGGTACTATACCAAGAGGTGAAACCCTCAAATTTGGAACTGGAGGGGAGGAGAAAGGGCCTACTATCCTGTCTTCTGCTACTTCCTTGGCAATCTTGGCCCTAACCACACTATCCATACCCACCACTGAATGCAAATTCTTTGCAAAATAAGATTTTCTAACACCCTGAAACGGAATATGAAATCCATTCCTAAAACCAATCAACAGATACCTCACAGCTTCAGCATCTGGATGGATACTAAGCAGCCTATTCAAAGCGTGGAGATTAATTGGACTGGGCCCTTTTTGGAGGTGGAGCAGCTCTGCCTGGCCCCTTTCTGACTAACTGGTCCCTGGATTCTCCTGTGCCATGTCTCCTTGGGCAGGTCTGAAAGGAATTAGGTCCTTTACATAATGTGCACTTGTGTTTGAACTGACACGGACACCTATTTCATACTCCTTGGACCCCAAACTCCCAGCACAACTTAACTTGCTCCATGATAACAGGTGGGCCCTTAACAATTGCTGCCATTTGAGACTTTTGAACAATGTGCCCACTATGAGTCCTCTCCCCCTGAATGGGATGTGCTGGTGCCACAATTGGATCCAAAACTGTGAATGCACTTGATCCCATCTAATTGCTGGAAACATGGACGCCTTCATCCTAATGGCCTCATCATACTCTAGCCATGCAGACCCCACAATATCCACATATGCTCTATGAATAATATCCATATATCTAATAATCATGTAGGCCCTCCAAGGCTGCTGCCTAGCTATCACACCGGCATATATAAAATAAATCGGACAGCCAGTTGTGTCAGTTCCTATCCACCTTCCTCTTACGTACCTTATCTCTCTCTTTCTCATCTAAGGATTCTAAATCCTTCTTCTCTATTTGTCTATACAAAAGGGGAAAGGCATCCATGAATTTGCCCTTCAAAATCTTATCCATTGTAGCCTGGGTCAAATGATCACCTAGCATAGCAACCCAGTCAACTGCTGGGAGCACATTATAAGCCACCCCCACATAAGGCAGAGCAAAGGGTTGCTGATCCAAAGCTTGTGTCCCATAGGATGTACCTAGCCCACAATGACCCGAGCCTACCTGTGCATTAATAGGCATCTGCATTTCTATTGAAGTAAGATTACTAAGGGAGCCAAATGCAGATGTCATAGGACTAAAATTGGTGCTAACCATAGTAGGTACCCCACCAAAAATGGTGTACATTTGACTTAACCTACTTCCTGTGGATGTATTTCCCTCATTAGCCATGTGCTGCTGTGCACCACCCAAACTCCCAAGGCCATACTTGTGAACGTGCAAAACCACTCTGATTGTCAGGTCCTTGTGTATGTGGTTCCAGTGACTCACCTGGCACACTGTAACAACATCCACACCTTCAGCTGCTGGACTGACTTCCATGCAAACTGCCATCGCACCCTCCAGAACCACAGCTTCCATCTTCTTATTCAAAGCATCTAGGTGAGACAATACCATTGGGTTAAAAGTGTCATTTTCACCTATAGCATCACCTTGAGTGCCAACCATGTTAAGAGCAACCTGTCTTTTCTCAAATTCCTCAATCTTAGCTAATATCACCACCGTCTCAGCCCTTTCATCGTCTGAAGAGGAAGGAGAAACAGGAGGAGGATGCTTAGTGGGCTGCTTCTTGGCAGGTGCCTTGCCCTTTGAAGGCCCAGATCCCTTACATGAAGGCATGTTCTATGAAAGTCTTAAGGTAATGTGCAGTTAATGGAGAAACTGGTAACAAGGCCAAAAATGCTAGACAATCCTAAAATGATGCCAAAGGAAGCAAGAATAAGCATGTTGTGAAACAAGGGAAGAAGGCAAATTATATATATATTTGTAAATATAGTTGTCATTGTTATAGAACCATAGAATCATAGAGTTAGAAGAGACCACAAGAGATATCAAGTCCAACCCCCTGCCCTGCAGGAATATACAATCAAAGCATTCCCAACAGATGGCCATCCAGCCTCTGTTTAAAAACCTCCAAAGAAGGAGACTCCACTGCATTCCAAGGCAGTGCATTCCACTGCCGAACAGCTTTTACTGTCAGGAAGTTCTTCCTAATGTTTAGGTGGAATCTCTTTTCCTGCAGTTTTGAGTCCACCGTGCCATATCCTAGTCTCTGGAGCTGCGGAAAACAAGCTTGCTCCGTCTTCAGTATGACATGCCTTCAAATATTTGAACATGGGTATCATATCACCTGTTACCCTTCTCTTCTCCAAGCTCCCTAAGCCACTTTTCGTAGGGCATGGCTTCTAGACCTTCCACCATTACTATTTGGGTATGGGTAATTAAATATTATTTAACTATTAATAATATGAATGCTGTGCCAGACAAAAGCTGCTTCCTTAACTCCCACAAAAATGTGCCCAAATGGAACAACATAATGGCCACCAGTGCCACCAGTGCCAGAATAGAGTATTCAGCAGGAAGTCACACAAAATGGCTGCTCACCCCAGAAAACAAAATGGCCGAATACTAGAAGTCGAAACAGACACCCACACCCAGTGCACGAAGCCTAGGCTTCTTAGCAATCAAAGGAACTCTCTCTGCCAACACACACACTGTTTACTCAAGTCGCACAGAATCATAGCCACAATGTCTCAGCTGCACACACTCAAACAACCAAGCTGCATGCACACTATGCACTCCTCCATCACACACACACACAGAGAAGATCCATCATATGCACACGCAGTCCCAGACACCATTGCACACCCACACACAATTGAACATACACATACAACCAAATCACCACAGAAAATGTACCTACATCGAACTCACCCGCACCAAAACTGCACAACGGAATTACACACACACCCCTCACACACAGCCTCCCCCAAACCACTGAAACCATCCACACCATGCCCCAAGACCCAAATGTCCTTCCCACTTCAGCAATTGGCAAACTAAACTATAGTAGAACTACAGTTGTCCCTCTGTGTCTACGGATTTGGCATTCATGGTTTTAAGTATTCACAGCTTGAAAATATTCTTTAGAAAATAATAATCCAAAAAGCAAACCTTGATTTTGCCATCTTATATAAGGAACACCATTTTGCTATGCCATTGCATATAATGGGACTTGAGTATTCACGGATTGTGCCATCCATGGGGGGTCTTGGAACCAAACCCCAGAGAATATGAAGGAACAACTGTATATTAAACTATAGTCCTTCTCGAAGCATCAATCCACCCCCCTCCTTTTTCTTGGCTGTTGGGGTAGCAGTCTTACACTTGTTGTTTGTTCTCTGTGTGTGCAAGGGAATTATGTTGTTAAATTTGTTTTGCCACAATTTGCGTAGGAGAAGAAGCATGGATCCTGGATCTGGGACATCCTACACCAGTATCCACTAGGCATTGGAAAGTTAAGTGTCCTCTTATGAGACTCAGGGGTGTAGGACTGATAGGGTTATCCTGGTGGGGGCAGACACTATCTGGCACCCCCAGTGACTAGGGGATCACGCTGGACTCCTGCTCATCTAGTCCTCCTCCTGTCACCTCAGTGGTCCAGCTCTGGATGGAAGCTTGGGCTAATTGATCAACACATGGGTTGGTCAATACCTGGATCCAAACCTATGCCTAGGTTAACGAAGCTACAGCTGTAATCAATAAAGTTGAGGTTTATTTTCTTCTACTCACAGCTGGTGTGTATTATGTTTCTTGCATGCAGCTAGTTTGCCCTTGGACCCACAATGTGTATGTCATCCTTATATGTTGTTTTATGCTAAAAAAAAAAAAAAAAAAAAAGTAGTTGTGTGCCAATAAAAAATATTTTTAAAAAAGAGAAGAAAGAAAGCTGCAGAACAGCCCCAAAGAGGACTAATCTAGCTTTGATTTTGGGATTCATCTAAATTCAGTACACACATACACATATACATTATGTCAAGTGTGGGTGGGGGTACACATCATGAAGACTACAGTTCCCAGTATTAAATTCTACAAGATTCACACAACTAGCTCTTATGAATAAATTAGTGGAGTTTAGCCTTTCCAAAATATGTGTGATGTTGCAATTTAATGCCAGAATCAGCTAAAGCTACACTACCACCTGCCCCCTCCCCATTCTTATTCCAGAAATGAAGGGAGTTTTTCAGACTAATAATAAACAAGTTTCACTGCAGGCCAGGAAAGACTTCAGTAATATAATTGCTTGAGGTCTGACACTGATTGATGAAGGGCTGCTTATTTGTTCCCTCTGTTTGGATTACTTTATTCCTTTCCCCCCACTTTGGTGGTGATTAGAGCTGTTTCAAAACTGTCTAGATTAATTCTGGCATAAAATGAAGGATTACCAACATATATTCCCCTCCCTCCGTACTCACCTCAAAAGATGCTGCATCTCTTCCTTCCTGCTTAATTGTACCCAGCAAGTAATTATTTATGGAGGAAAGATAATTCATAGAATAAACTTGACATAGTTTTTCTTCTAATCTTTCTCTCTTTGATATAAAAAAATGAAAGTTTGATAAAAGAGTGGTGGATTAATTTGAGGGTCTGATATGAACATTACTGTGTTTACCTTGGTGAATAAAATTGATTTTAAGTGCTTATACAGGACCTTAACAATAAAATTGAATGTTTTTTAGTACAAATGTCGATAGCACACTAAATCACAAAAACTGAGTGAATTGGATGATGGACAACTGAGTGTGAAGGTTTTGTCTTAAACCAAAGGTTAGTTATCTTAATCAAGCTGCTTACAACAAGCAATCAACTCACACATGATCAAATATGAAAGTTTTGATAATTTATTGTGGACACCTGTGAAGCACTATTAATACCGTTAAAATATGATTAATATATTATGAAAGAATTGGTGGATGATTCAAGAAGTTAGTTACAGTAGCACTACACATCTAGAATCCACTTTCTTCTATTCCATTTCCTGAGAAATGGAATCTCACATAAACATATGTGATAGAAACATTTGCAGAGTGGTATCCTTAGTATGTTGCCTTATTTTATTTATTTATTTATGAAGGTTTTGGTACTTTTATTTTTTTAAAAAAATTCCAAAATGATTTTTAATTGCAAACTGGTTTACAGTCTTATAATATTTAATTATAAGGTAATTAACAATATTACAATGCTGAACACCAAAACATATAATAAAAACAGTTAGAAAACAGTTAATATGGCACTAAAACAAGAAAACATTAAAATAAAATAGAAACAGCTACAGGTATGGTCAACTATGTGAGGCTGAGATCTGGGAAGGCCTTACACCCATGCCTGCAAAAATAAAAAAAAATGCCCCAAATTTTTGTCACATTTTTAGCCCTGTGGACCATTTTAGGCTTAAAAGAGGCCTTTTTTAACAATAGGAAGTGACCTGAAGTCACATTTTTGTTTGTTTCTTGATTATTATTTTTTTTTTAAAAAAAAAGCCTGTCCTGGACCTAATATGGCCCAGGCATGTTAAAAGCTCAGCAAAAATGCCCCCACACATCTAGAGTTAATTTTCGGCAAAATAAGGGCAGGGGGCTACTGCTAGGGTTTTGCTGTTCACTCATGACAATACATGGGAGGATGGCCGGGACTGCATGTGCTGAAGACAGTGCAGTACTAGGTTACACATATGACAATGAATAATAAAAGTTATGACTAGGGAAGTGTGTATGTATAAAGTTCCTATCCACAAATGTACACCCTTTCCCAGTTCCATATATTATATGTAGGCCTAATGCACACTACACAAATAATCCAGTTTGAAACTGGGTTATTTGCCATGGCTCCTTCTTATGGAATCCAGGGATTTGTAGTTTCACAAGGTCTTTAGCCTTCTCTGCCAAAGAGTGCTGGTGCCTCACCAAACAACAAATCCTAGGATTCCATAGGAAGGAGCCATGGCAAATAATCCAGTTTCAAATTGGGAAATTTGTGTAGTGTGGATGCACTCGTACCTGGTTTATCTTCTTTGAAGGCACCAGGTCCTATCTGATCCCAGGAACTAAGCAGGGTCAGGCCTGGTAGTATTTGAAAGGAAGACTACCAGGAAATACTAAGGGCATTGAGAGGAAGGCAATTGCAAACCACCTTTGAGTATTTCTTCCCTAAGAAAACTCTGAAATTTACAGAGTCTCCATAAGTCAACAGGCATCTTGAAGGCACATACTGCTGCCACTGCTGCTGCTACTACTTGGTTTTGTAAAGGATGAGATCTACCCCTTCTTCCTATGCTCATTTCTTCCAACTGTCTGCATATTTGTTCACATATTTTAAATTGTACACATTACTTGAACACATCTCATACTGATTAATAAGTTTTGCTACCTAAAACACACAGAGACCCATTAAAGAAACTGTCAAGAAGGACAAACTAAAGATTAAGGAATCTCTTGAACAAGAGAAAAGGAAATTTTAAAAGTACAGTATGTGCAACCAACCACTACCCACCTCTCACCCTAGTTCTTCCATGATCTCTCCCTAATACAGAATGAAGAAACTCTGGAGGATATTAAATATGTATTACTTCAGTGACTTCACATAATCACTTCCTGTAAGGACTGTGATTGGAGAGTGATGGTTAGATTCATGCTCCAGATTGCACAGTAAAACTGTCAATGAGCAAAACGTAGCTTCACTTCTCCCCTTCCACATGTTTTCCTTATATGACCGTGCTAGAAGCACTGTCTAGCTTTCTCTCACTTATTTTTTTGACATCAGATAGTCAGCACTTTGGATAGTGCCACTGTATTCAGGAACCAAATTGGGCCAATCTTATATGTTTTGGAGTTGGTAAAATCAGTCTGAATCAGACCCATTCACTACATTATTCAGGGTTTGGTTGTAGAGCCATTTTATTTAATGATTGGATTTTGCAATGTGTCTTAGGAGATTATCAGATGGGAACAAAAAAAGTGTTCCCATCCTGCAATCTCCTCTCCTGTCCCCTCCCCTCCCTGTCACGGAACAATAACTAAAAGTTTCAGACCTACCTTCAGTGGCATTGCAGGGCAGCCCAAGAGTGAACAGAGCTCTAATGGAGCTCCTTTCACTTCCTGGATTGAAATCCTGGCTGTTGTGAGAAGACGAGAGCACAGGAAATTCGAAAATAAAAAGAAAAATACAACACTAAAAGTTACACCAAGCACAAAAACAAACTTTAAATATTACAAGTAACCCAGGGAGGGTACGAAAAATATGTCACATACCTGGATGTCCCGATTTCACCAGGAAGAGTTCTGGCACCGACCTCCCATTGATGATGGGATTGCACCAGCATAATGGAGCACCTTTTCACTCACAGGACATTCCGTGACAGAAACGGAATGTGGGATCCATTGATGGCTTAGCCCATCAATAAAAAACAGTGCCGGCATAATGACAGCTGAACGGGAGCTTTACGAGAAGGGAACAACATCATATAAAAGGGAAGCCCTTTAGCGATCTCCTGGTGTTTTGGTAATGCCATATTTAGAGTGTCTAATAATCTCCTTAGTCCCTCAATCCAAAATACAAGTAAGTAAAATCTGTTCTATGGGAAACAGTCAGACCTGCATATCCTCTGTAATCTCTCTTTCTTTTATATTTAGCCTTCTAGCCTTTATTGTTTTTCCCACCTCCATACAGGTTCTCATCCATGGTTTAGTCTCCCCTAAATATCAATCCAAAGTACAAAACTGTATAAGCCGTATGTTTATTTTAGATTTGCAACTGTCAAAGAAATTGAAATATGCAAAAAAGTATTTCATATGGGGAAATACATACAATTTCCCCCATAATGGTTTATATGAAGCATTGTGTAAAAAGCAATTGTTCTGTGATGCATCTGTTAATTCTGTATGTTCTGCTCTTGGTTTTTGGCATAAAGCCTGCTACGTCTAATTTCCACATTTGAAAGGAAATTTCTCTTTTTGCCTTTTTTCCTAGACACTATCGAGAGAAGAAAGCATTATAGTTTTGCCTCTGGGGCACATAGAGACATTGTCCCACTTAGAGAAATGGGAAAATAAAATCTTTGTATAATAACTGCAACTCCATCCTATTTTATGGGCCATTCACAGCTGCTAATTTATAAGCTTTGTATTTCTTCCACAGGAATGATCCACACAAATACAGCTGCTCAAACACCCCAAACTGTATAATGCCCACATGTGAATATGAAAAGAAAAGCTAAGAAGCATGGATTATAAATATGGGTGGTTTGACAACAATGGAACTTTAATTTCATAATTTTGGAAGATAGACTTCATTATGTTTATACATCCTAAGCACTCTTTTTGTTTCTGGTTTTGTGTGTGTGTGTATTAAATTGGTTTTATATTTTCTTTGTGTTTGCATGTGTGTATGTGGCAGGTTGTGTGCATGAAAATGGGTGCTCATTTTCATGTGGTAAAACAGGCTGCAGGATGCATAGTGATAGTTACAAACCCTGCAGATTTCAAATATAAATGTGAGTAAAAGGCTCCATAAACTTGTCTTATGGGGCTCCTGTTTCACAGACACACATATTCCTTTCATTTCAAGTATGCCTTCCTAACCATACAGGCATTAAGTGGCAATCCTATAGATGAGGGGTGGGGAAATTTGTTGGTTGACGTGATGCTGGACATGTACAAATTAGTATGTATTCATACACACACACAGGTGCACATACACCAGAGTTGCTGGAGTTGAAGGTTTTAATCTTGCCTACATTCCCAATGATCTTGATCAAGAGAAGTTAAAGATTCTTGCCCCAAAAATCTAGCACTCCCAACGTCAGGGTGTCTGTCTGGGATCAGCCAGAAGCCCTGACATTGCAGGTGGAGGGGGTGGTGTTATTCCTGTGATATGGTTAGTCAGGGTAACCTGGATGGAATGTGTATTTCAAACAGAGCTTAGTTCGCACAGCGTCAAGGTCACCTGATGTCTGTGGGGTAAGCTCTGAGTGTGTGAATGAAAGGGTGATGGTGGTGCCAGGAGAATGGAGGAAAGTGAAACTAAGGAGATTATCAGATCGGGATGAAAAAAGTGTCCCTGTCTCGCTACATTCATTCCCGCCCCCTCCCGCCCCTGTAACAATATAAAAAGAAAAAACTTCAAACCTATCTTTAGCGTGATCCTTCCTCCCCCTCAGTAGCCCAGGAGTGAATGCAGCTCAAACAGAGCTGCATTCACTTCTTGGATTGGAAATCCTGGCCGTTCTTACGAGAGGACAATTGCTCAGGAAACTCAAAAAGAAAAAGAAAAAGAAAAAGAAAGGTTAAAAAGTTAAATGAAGCACAAAAACACACTTTTAAAAATACAAGTAAACCAGGGAGGGTACAAAAAAGTGTATCACTTACCTCTATCTCCTTATTGCAGCCAGAAGTGTTTGGCATGGACCTCCCAGTGATGCTGGCATCGCGCCAGCATAATGGGACACCTTTTCACTCACCTGTCATAGGAACAGAATGGGCGATCTATTCATGGCTTAAGCCATGAATAAAAAGGAGCACTGCAGGAATGGAAGCAGCATGGGTGCATAACGGCATGGGGACATTGCCATCTGATATTCAAGCCCTTTATCAATCTCCTGGTGTTCATGTAACACCATATTTAGGTCATCTGATAATCTCTTAACTCTGCTTTTGTTGGTGGTAGCTGCTGGGATTTGTCAGAACTGCCAACAAGCTGGGGATGTTCGCTTCAATACCTCTGCAATAAACTTTCTTAATGATTGCTGTTGTCTGAGTGATTTGGAGTCTCAACTGATCCTTGACACCCAATCAGGATTTAGTTGTTTCACTGCTGCCATTATCAGTTTGAAACCAACGGTCCTCGCCACTCTTGCAGTGATAGAAGCTAAATCTTTCTCCTGCTGAACTTGACTAGTGTCACTGTGTCAGGTCACTGAGAGAAAGAAAAGGAAAAGGAGAACCTCCTCCCTGCACTCCTGGCAGGGATTATTGTTTTTCTGCAACCATTTGTTGTGGTTAACTGCAATCAGTTATGGTTAACTTTGACTTATGGTGACCCTATGAATGAGAGAGAGCCAAGAAACCCTACCACCATTAGTGGAACAGAAACAGTGTTTCTAAATGCTACAGGGTTGCTGAGAGAGAAGGAGGCTAGTCACATTTTCGAGTCACAAACACACCCCACAATCTTAACTGTGGGATTGTCTAAATGGTGAAAATACTCCTCACAGAATGTGAGGAGAATATGATCCGTCCCAATGGGATCCTGCATCTATTTGCCATATTGTGAAGGAACGGGGGCAAACCACCATATATTCCATGGGAAAAGCCTTTGCAGCTTTTCCATATTTAAAAAAACAAACAAAAAACAATGAGGGGAATGCATATGCCTGCTCATTGGGATAAGCAACCAAATTGATTCATTTCCCCAATACAAGCAGCTGATTTGTCAGACATTTGTGGGGGTAGAGCTTACTAACAAGGCAAGCACCTAGAGCCTCCATGTTGGATTTTTGTATTAGTGAACAAGTGCTAAGATGATAAAATGTGTGGGGTTTTGTTTTGTTTTTTGTTTTTGCTTTTTTGTTAAAACAAAAAGTTGCTCCTTCGCACCTTGTATATGTTTTTTTTTTTTAAAAAAATTGTCCGGTGGCAGCAAATTTAGGTAAGTAAAAATGCGAGTAATTCACTTGTGGCCGCCATTTTGATTCGCATGAACACCCGTTTGCATAGCAAACATGGATAGTTTCACATGGATCTGTGATCTGCCCCCCAAAACAAAACAAAACAAAAAAAATGGTCAAGACAAATAGCAGCTGCTGTGAATTGCCACTACTGTAGAGCAATCCACTTTTTTTGCCTCATATAAACAAGCCCCGAGTCACTGACACACTACTGCTAATAGCAGCACCAGAACAATGGGCTTATCTGATCAGCTCAGCTTGTCTCCTGAGCTGTGTGTGTGGGGAGGGGTGAATCTCATCTGGGTTGCTGTGGGCCACACATGGTCCAGAGGCCACAAGTTAACCACATTATGTACAGTTGTTATGTATATTATGTACAGTTGTACTATAGAACTCAAGATTTCTTTTTATCTTGCTATCTCTGCCTGACTTATAACCTGGCTGTCTCCCAGAACTGAGATTCCAGGTACCTTACAACAAGATTAAAAATGTGTACAGATAAAAACGAGTACTGTACTGATAAAAACAGACTAAAAATATCATGTTAAAACATAATTGAATACATTATAATATTCAAACACTGTTGAATAAAAAAAAAACCAATTTAAATACACATCAGTAGAAAAAGCCTCTTTCAGTGTACTCAGTCAATTGCAAAAAGCCCACCTGAATTAAACAAAATTTAAGAACATGGAAGAGGCCAGCATAGCCAACTTTGCAAGGGCATTTCTTAGCTTGAGAATAGCCACTAAAAAGCTCTTCTCCTATGTCCCCACTAGATGTACCAGTGTGGCAGAACTGATGAAAGGGCTCCCTTGAATATCTTGGAGCACAAATAGGCTTGTAAGGGAGTAATATGATTCTTCAGACAGCCTAGAACCTGGCCACAGGTTATATATGTACTATCTTGCTTGCAGTGAACGTGTGAGAGAAATGTTTGTCAGAGTTATACATCATTTCCTGAAGAGTGAAATGTTGAATGGGGATTTGAACCCTAGTTCCCATCTTTAAGGGGGGGGGCGGAATACGAACACGTCAAAAAAAAAAAAAGCCATTCACAGCACAGCGCTGCAACCTGTCTTAACAGTCCAAAGAGACCCCCTAAACCTCACATGACTTCAAACCAAGATGGCAGCCATGAGTGATTTACTCATACTTTTAAATCTGCCACCAATTTCTTTTTTAAAAAATACAGTTTTTTATTTTTAAAAAAATACAGTTTACCGTGGTATGCACATGCAATATTTTACATTTACAAAAAGGAAAGAAAAAAAGAGGGTATAAGATCACCATTTTATCAACTTACTGGACCCTCGCTTAGCCGAAAATCCAACACGGTGGCAGCAAGCACTTCCCCCATTTGCTAGACCCGCCCCCATTCTCTCCCAGCCAATCAGATTACACTGCCTGTTCACATCTATGTGAATGCGACTGTTCAAATGATTGCACATTTGCATGCCATACAGAGCTTTTTTAAAAAACCCGGGAGAAGTCTCAGAGGCTTCCCACACGGAGTAGCTTGTTGAGTACCATTCGACCTAGAAATTTCATTTTCTGGCACTCTCTCTCTCTTTTTTTTTCTTTCCCCATTTTAGATTGTCTCACCTTAGGGTTTTCATGGTAAAAAATATTCAAAAGGGCTTCACCATGCCTCCTTCTGTGCAGTACCAACAAGTGTTAGCTATGGTGGTATTGCTATTGTCTCTGAGAAATCCTCCCTGAGTTTCACTCCATGCTACTGCTGATGCCCAGTAACTATTTACATTTAGTCTGGCTTCTCAGCAAAAGTCTGTGTTATACCACAGAAGACACTACCAGCATGTTTACTCAGGAATAAATCCCATAAGCAACTCAACAGTATATATGTTCACTTGACTGAAGTCCCACCAATTTAAAAGAAAGCAGAATGAATTTGAAAGCCATCTTTCCAAATTATAACTTCAAGAGATCCTTTGGTTAATAAAATGTGAATAATGAAGCTCCTGGAATGAAAGGTCTGATAATGAGCTTTTTATTCAGTTCTCAATATGAAGTAAACAACAAAGAATGGCAGTTTAATCAAGGGAGGGAGGTCTGTTTTGGCATAAAAACAAATATTTACATGAGCATGGAGTTTTGGCAAACAAGGCAGAGACATTTATTTCTGAGATAAAAATCTGAAAGAAACAGCCAAGACCTACATTGTAAATCACCGTGACCATTGAACACAATAATTCCTGAAATGTGTTATATATAGCAATGTTTTACATCTTAGTTGTGTTTAATGATTCATTTTGGTTTCTCAGACAGAGAAATTCCACTGATGCAAAATAGCTGTACACCATGATTTACCAGCAGCCTCCTCTCCCTTCCCTTTCTCTGCAGTAAAGACAGAGGTCTGATTTCCACATGACTCCATGGAATGCAGATGCAAAGGGAAATATTTCTAATCCTACTTCCTAGATCTCTACTCTCTCTGTCTTCTTTCTCATGGAGAAACTAAGCAGGACAACTTCCACTATACATGGAGGCTGTCAATGCATTTTGGATCCCTGTTTTTTAGAGTTCCTATTACAAGGAGACCCTCCATGTGCCATAGAAACTCACCTGTTCAGCTTTCCCACTCCCTATGTAGGACAAGAAGAGAACTGGGTGTAGGGGTGAGTGGGCTCTATTTCTCTCTTTCCCCCTTGAGCCATTTCAGGAATAGAGCTTATGTCTTCTGAATGATTAAGATGGATTGGTAGAATGAGGAGGTAGCAGGTCGATATTCTGCCTCTTAGGCCACTCAGATCAGATAAAAATGCTGAGTTTGATAACTAGGAGATTGAGAAGCTTCTGTCTTCCTAATGAGATCAGCATCACCCTTTGGGAACATTGGAGACAGACAATTAAGAATACAATCTGAAGAAAGTAAGAGTGTCTTCACTAGGGTAAGACACACACCCCTTTGTCAGGTATAAAGACTGAATGATCAGTTCTGAGCTATAACCCAGTTCTACCCAAAGGATGGGAAACCAGCCAAACCAGGAAGGAAACTTCCTTATACCAATAGATCACAGGAGATCAGGTGTATTCCCTGGCCCTGAATCTGACTTGTTTGTTGTTTTCAGCTGTGAGATGGCCATACTCTTGTTGACTGGTGATTTTTCCCTTGCTCTGCCTCTTACTTACCCTAAACAGGGTTCACTGCTAGAGGGGCAGTGAATTTACTCTGTGTTTTATTGCTGCTCTTTCTGCAGCTGCCCTGCTTAGAATGGAAGCTGTCCCATTCAACTCAAAGTTGCTATGATAGAAGGAGAAATAAGATCTAGAGCAGATTCACACCCCCTGCAGATTGGATCTGCAGGCTATTCCTGATCCAAACCCAGAAGGTCTGAATGTGAAACATTTACAAAAATGTGTGTTAACATGATGCTTACATTGTTTTGGGTTGTGTTTTTTTTAGATTATTTCTCATAATATTCTGACAACGAGTTTAACAATAAGTAATGTGAACATCATATTGCCACTTATAAGGATGTTCTGCAGCTACTCTATGTAAACCTAACAGCTGTTTTGTTGCTGTACTGTACCTTCAAGTCATTTCTGACTTATGGTGACCCTAAAATGAACCTGTCATGGGGGTTTCTTGGAAAGATTTATTCATAGGGTATTTGCCTTTGCCTTTCTCTGAGGCTGAGAGAATATGACCTGCCTAAGATCACCCAGTGGGTTTCCATGGCTGAGCAGAGTTTTGAATCCTGGACTTCCAGAGTCATACTCCAACACTCAAACCACTACACCACACTGGCTCTCTGTTAGCTTCTGTATAGTCTTTTTTGGTGTGCTATGCTTTTGGTGCATAATCACCTATTTTAGTTTTGCATTCTTTCCTAGTGCTCCATGATATATAACCTTATGCTGAAAATGTGGTATATAGTTCAGCAAAGGGAATATTATACCTCTAACACAAAAGTGGGAAGCATCAAAGGTAGATAAAGAGAGATATGAAAGGGCACGGCATTTCACCCAGTTGTATTGTTATGAATCCAGATTTAATTCTCTGAAATTATCAGGAGATTTACAGCTTGTGAATTCTGAAGGCTAAAACGCAATCTGCAAAGAGAGAGCAAGGGGAGGAAAAGCAATTTTCTTTTGCAAGTGTATACTATCAAATTTACTAATTTGGATACTAACTCCATTCCAAAGCTTAGCCAGCCTTTAATAATTTAACAAGTAGCCCTGATAATCTGCTACATTGTGCGCAGTCATTGTGCCATTTCTAATTAAAATTGACAAACCCCCTGAAACTTGCCCTGGACAAATGTGCTGCCTTTAAAGAAACTCAGATTAATTTAACTGTTTGGGGACATTTTTCTTTAAAAAGCGTCCACATTTTAAATGAAGAGAGAAGGTTCAGGGTTAGGCCTGAACATCTTTTGAAATGTCACAGGAAAGCATTTACATGATTAAGAGTAAAAGAAATGTATGGTTCATAACATTTGTAAGCAACAGCACTGGAAAAGCTTAGCTGCAGACAGTGAGAACACATTTGATTTTTAAAATATGTTTTGGATGGGAAAGGGGGGGAAATACAGGTTGAACATCCCTTATCTGAAATGTATGGGACCTGAAGTGTTTAGAATTTTGGATTTTTTTGGATTTTGGAATATTTACATATACATAAAGAGATATAGGAGATGAGACCCAAGTCTAAATGTGAATTTCATTTACACAAACCTTATACACATAGGACTTTATCAGATGTGGCAAAAATCTCAGGATTATGACATCATGATAGCACAAACAGCCGTGGCTATCACATGATGTCATCATCATATCATGGTTATCTCATGCCCCAGCCATGAATAAAACGTTCCTTTTAATTGATGAAACAAGCCATCAATATATTGCCAATCTCGCTTTTTCACGGTACTCAAGGCATGTGAAAACACATACAGCATGAATGGGCCGTACTCAGCAAGCAAACATCTGGATGAGAATGCAAAAATGAAGCACAGGCTGCTCTTTTTATGAACTTTTCCATCTAGTTTCAATGTTTTTACATTTGTTTCAGTGCCTGTGTATTAATTTACTTTGTTAATTTAGAGGGTTTTTAAAAAAAAAAAAAAAAAAGCTTGCTTCTTGTGAGAACAGCCAAAATCTCACCCATGCCAAATCACAGAAGTAAATGCCTGTTCTTAAAGCACTAGTGGTCATCATGTGATAAGTCCATGGCATTTAGAATCTATTGGATGAAGAATGTAATACTTATTACACTACATTAAGAATAGCTTATGCTATTTTATGTAAGCAGATACATTATATGTATGATTTTGTTCCATACTACTGAATATGAACACAAAGGCAGCCATTCCTGCAGGCTGCAGAGCAGAGAAAAGAAACAGGACCCAATACCAATCTTTTAAGATAAGCTCCTTTTTGGCCCTCCCTGAGCTGTCATATCAGAGCAGCCATTCTAGCAGGCTATATGAACAGTGTCCATCCAGCTGGTCATCAGCTGGATGGAAACGAAGAGCTGTTATCTGATTTCCCCCCCCCCGCTCCTTCCCCATCCCTTATTCCCCAATGTGTGTGTGGAAATGCCTTCAGGTTGCCTGTTAACTTATGATAACCCCATGAATTTCATAGGGTTTTCTTAGGCAAGGGATACTCAGAGGTGGCTTGCCATTGCCCTCTGAAACATAGCCTACATCATCATGAAACTTTTGAAGAGAGATGATGACAAAGAGGAGGAGGATAGACCAACATGGCAACCCTGTCCATGTATGTCTATTCAGGAACAAACCTGACTTTGTTTAAAGAGAATTCTAACTGTATTTTTAGCCATTATATTTTGTAGCTGCTTTGGGTCTCACATCAGGAGAATAAAAGAAGAATGAATGACTGAATGAATGACTGAATGAAATACTGAGAATCTAGCTCATCTCACATAGGCATCTAATATGTAGCTATGAGAAATGAAGATAGAAAGAAAAAGACTAGCCAGGAGAGTTGGTAAGATGGAGAAGAAAGATGAACAAAGAGAGGGAGAAAGAAGATATGTGCAACTAAATGATGTGGGAAGGGAGGTGAAGAGGCAGAATAGGGAATAAGGTAGAAGAGGAGTGAGTGGTTCTGGGGGAAAAGATAAGTAGGATGAAAGAAATGGAGAGTGAGAAAGAGGAAGAGGAATACCTTTAGTCAGGAGTTGTGAGGTAATGGGAGAAGCAGAATGAGGATGAGAAAGAGTGAAAGTGAGTGAAGGGAAGCAAAACTAAATGACTTTTTTTTTGTAGGTCTTTTGGATTAAAATACCACACATGCTACAAATAATGTTCAACCTACATGCATCTCAGGAAAAAATGGTAATGATATCATGGCTTCAGCCATTTAGGGTATGATGGGAAAGGTGTAAACAAAACTGGGAAAGATAACAGTAATAGTTTTTTTTAGAAAACATCCTCAGGAAAGAGCGATCCTATAGAACCATAATCACCCTTGGAGTCATCCCCTCCCAGGCTCCCTTGGCAGTTATGGCAGCTGCCAGTAGCACACAGGCTTTTTAAAGACAAATCTTTCCAGAGTAGAAGTCACAACCTGAGCTTTTCCCCCTCACTCTGAGAAAAGAGAAAAGGGCCCAGGCTTTGAGTCCCTAAGAAGCTAGTGTCTCTGAGTGTACTCACATTAGTAGCTACAGTAGTTTATGCTTCTTGAAATGTCATGGTTCCATCCTATGGAATCCTGAGGTAGGTAGTTATGTGATGTACTTAAAAGGTATCAAGGTTCTCTGAGAAAAGAATTTTAATTCTATAGACCTGAACTGTATAAATTAAAACAAATTAAATTCTATAATGAAGGCAGCACTTTTAGAGTATCTGAGGAACTGCAGTCAAGGGAAGTAATTTATAGCCTATATAATCTATGTACTTCACTGAAGTGAAAAACCCCTGATACTGTAGGATGGAGCCATGACAATTAAAGTGGTATTAAACTGCTATAATTGTATAGTGTAGATAATCTCTGATGACTGTGCATAGCAACTGAGCAGCAAGATCTGCAATGATAGCCTAATATATAAAAGCTAGAAAGCAAATCCTGCTTCTGCCCTTGTTCACATTTCAATAGAGTATACTACATCCAATAGTTTGGGACAATTGGGAAGGGCAATTTGGAAGATTAAAAAAGCTGATGATTTACAAGGTGGCCACTGGGTGGGGTAAAAGTGCATGTTTATATAGAAAAATGTCTACTGTTCTTCCATTTGTGCTATAGAAGAAATCAGGAGAATCTTGACAGGTTCAAGAAAATTATGAAATGATAACAAATAAAATTACCCTTATTTTGAAGCCTTATCAGAAACTGCAGTACTCTGTGAACAAATTACATTTTCATATCAAGCATTTCCCCAATTCACCCTTTGCTACAAAATCACATATTTAAGAGCGACAAACCTTTCAGCCATTCTAAGAATTTTTTCCCTTTTAATATATTATGCCATTAAGCAAGGGAAAGACATTTGCATAAGATTCTCATATTTTGTCTATTTCAAGGCTTGTTCTTAGGCTGGCCCTACCATTAGGTAAAGATGTTGCATGTCATGGATGGGCAGAAAATTCATTATTATTGCTGTCAAGTCAACTCCACCTTATGGTGATCCTATGAATAAGACCTCTCTAAGAGCCTTGGTCATCAACTACCCTGCTCAAGTCTTGCAAACTCAGGGCTGTGGCTTCCTTGATTGACTCGATCCACCTGTAATGCAGTCTTTTTTCCCATTTTACTGAATATTAATGTCTTTTTCCGGTGAGTCATGTTGTCTCATGGTATGTCCAAGGTACAATAACCTCAGTTTAGTCATCTGGTTTCTATTGAGAGTTCAGGGCTGATTCTCTCTAGGACTCTCATTTGTCTTTTCAGCAGTTCATGACATCCACAGAGGCAGCAAACTAATGTTATTAAATTTGTTATTATTGTATTTTTATTGCCAGGTGCTTGCGGGATTTTCTGCCTCAAGTACCAAATTAATTTGGCTTGCTTTAGATCAAGTGTAGAAATTGTGCAGCCCTAGATTGGATGGCCAATGGTGAAGAATGCTGGAAGCCACATAATTATCACCCTTGTTTTAGATAATATGTACCTTGACTCAAGTGAGCAGGAGGGGGCTCCATTTGCTGTTCCAGCTCATGTAGCAAAATGTCTTTGACCAGCCATACTGTTATCTATTCTGTGTTGGCTGTGTTGGCTATGGCTGTTTTGACTCTGGAAACTTTACTTCTGGAAGTTTTACTAAGAATAATGTTCACAGTAGAAGGTAATAATTTCAACAGAGGAATCAAGAAATGTGAGTATTGCCTTGTTTCAAATCATAAGGGATTAAACAGCCAGTCAGAAAGGACATTGTAGCCTTGGCCTCCTGTAGATGTCTAGAATCTGTCTGATTTGAGTAAAACATCCAATTCTGCCTGCAGGCAGGCAGCTACCCTTCTTTTATGCACAGAATGAAACATTTGGCTTTGCACTGGAATCCTTGAGACATTTTACTGTCCTAAGTATGATCCCTTAAATCCCAACAGTCATTATTATGTAGCCTCCAACATTTTATAGATAAAAACTTGGACACATGTGGCCAGGCAACATCAGAATGTGATTAAAAAGATGCAGCCAGATAACAAGAATACAAAAGGTATTAATGAGGAAGAACACACATGACTAGTATTTTAAGCACAGAAACCCTAGGATTTTTGCATTGAGTAGAGGAAAGCCTGAAAAAAGAAAAAAAAATACATGAAGAAATACAATTTCTTGTATACAAATACAAGTGTTAGTGTGGATGATTGCATGTTGCATGATATCTATCTATCTATCTATCTATCTATCTATCACATAGTCATCTGAAATCAAAATGCCTTTATCAGAGCTGCTCAAAGTTACAGCTTTCTCTCAGACTGACTGTACAAATTCTGTGTCCATACCTACCCTCTGTGTCCAAGCTCCAATATAGATCAAGTTACATCCCATCTTCCCTATAACATAACATTCATGTGGTCACCTTAGGTCAAACTTACCTTATCATCCTAATCTACATCACAGGGTTGATCTTAGAATAAAAATGGGATGGGGGAGAGGATGATATGCAACACTTTTTAGGTCTAGGAGATAAATGAAATGTAATTTATAGCTGGCAAAGATATGATTGCCATTAAAATACACATGCCACCCGAAGGCCTTTTAGGCTACAATCCTGTACATTTCCCTAGGAGTAAATATAATTGAACTCATTGATACTTCAGAATAGATATATGTATGGTTGTATTGTTAATGTAAACATAACAATGGTCTGTAGGGGAAATATTCAAAAACTTACAAAGGAAGGTGTAAAGAAAAGAAGACCAATAAAACTAAGCCTTAAAATAAAAGGTTTATGCAAATTGCAAAGGCAAACAACAATCAGAATTGAAAAAAAGAGGGAAAAAGTCAAATCAGGTATGGTTCTCTACAGTATTGATCCTATATTAGGGGAATGGAGGAGGGAATCTGTGTCTGTGAGAGAGAATGAGAGAGTACCTAGTGCACAGTTATGAGGGTGTTGAAATTCAAAGAAGATCTCAACAAAGAACCCCCTTCTTACCTGGCAGGTCTCTTCCCTTTCCCTGCTTTGTACAGGTGCATTTATTCCTTTTGCTTACCTCAAGTAGCAATTTGTAGCCGCATCATGAAGGATGTTCTGTTCCAAAGCAGGGCCAGTTTAAGGAATTGGCGGGGGGGGGCTGCAATGCTTTATTTTGGGAGGCCCATATGTTTATCTCAGGTCAATGTAACCTAACCTATTCACAGTACAGGATGTTCAGATTATTACATAATTTGTCACCAATAATTTAGTTTAAAAACTATACTATAGGCACGAATATAATATTTTTGTTTATTAGCAATTAACATAATGGTGTAGATTTCCTCAAAGAAAAGAAACAGTGGACCACAAAGTGAACATTAGTTATCAATGTGATGCAGCAGCAAAAAAAGCCAATGTGATTCTAGGCTGCATTAATAGGAGTATAGTGTCTAGATCAAGGGAAGTAATAGTGCCACTTTATTTTTCTTTGGTCAGACCTCACCTGGAATAGTGTGTCTAGTTCTGGCCACCACAATTGAAGAAGGATATTGAGAAGGATGGTGGGAGTTCTGGAAGCCATTATGCCCTATGAGGAGCAGCTTAGGAAGCTGGGTATGTTTAGCCTGGAAACGAGAAGGTTGAGAGGGGACAATGATGGCCATGTTTAAATATTTTAAGGGATGTCATACTGAGGATGGAGCAAGCTTGTTTTCTGCTGCTCCAGAAACTGGAACACAGAACAATGGCTCAAACTATAGGAAAAAGAGATTCCACTTAACATTATTAGGAAGAACTTTCTGATGGTAAGAGCTGTTCGGTAGTGGAATGAGCTGCCTGGGAGTGTGGTGGAGTCTCCTGCTTTGGAGATTTTTAAACAGAGGCTGGATGGCCATTTGTCAGGGGTGCTTTGATTATGTCTTCCTGTAGGGCAGAAGGGGGTTGGACTGGATGCCCCTTGTGGTCCAGCTTGATGATACTATGGAGCCTGGGAAAGTTACTTTTGGATTACACCACCAAGAATCCCCCTGCCAGCACCCTTCCCAAGGTCTGTTTGCCTTGTTTCTTTTTCAGCATTCTCTAGCCCAGTGGTTTTTAACCTGGGGTCCGTGATGTCTTCACATGGGGTCCACAAAGGCTTGAAGGCTGCTTGGCCCACCTCCTCCCTGCAGTGGAGTGGCCACTTGACAGGAACCAAGGCAAAGGCTGGCTGGCTTGGCCTGTACACTGCCATTCAATCCACTCCAGCCACAAGCTTGCAGGAAGAAGCAAGAGTGCCTCTGAGGGCAAGTTTAATGGATGGTTTGATTGTATTATTATCATTATCATTATCATTATTATTATTATTATTACTAATTGTTGTTATTATTATTAGGGTTTTAAATCTTGAGTTAAGTCTTGAGTTAAGTCAATAAAAGATATTTAAAGGGGTCCCTGGTAAAGAAAAGGTTAACAACCACTGCTGTAGCCCAATGGCTCTCACATAACTCTAATGGGATACTGGTGTTTTAGTGACAATAAAATCATTGTTCCCAATAATATTATTCCATTTTTTAAATATTCTTTATGTTTTTCCGTTAAAAGAGCCAGGGTAGTGTAGTAGTTTCAGCATTGCACTATGACTATGGAGACCATGGTTTGAATTGTTACTTACCCTCTCCCCGCTCCGACTCTTGCCTTCCCCTGTTGGAAGCTGCCCTGGTGTTTCCTCTTTCTTTCATTTCTTTTCTCCTGTGCTCTGGCCCTCCTCCTCCTGCTTCCTCATGTTCAGTGTTGGTGCACGGTCTCTCCAGCTTGGTGTGCATGCGCACGAGCTCTGGCCAAGTAAGCAAGTGAGCAAGAAGGAGAGAAACAGGTGGGCAGGTGAGTGAGTGCCAAACCAAGCAAATGAGCGAGCAGGAGCAGCGAGGTTGCAGCAGAGCCAGCAGGGAGCGAGCCAGCATTAGCAGGGTACGGGGAGAGGGTGGGAGGGAGAGGACCCTGGCCACTGCCCTCTCAGCTCCTCCGCCTCACACCCACCACATGCACCATGGCCTGGCCTCTCCCTGGAGCCCCCTTGGGATTACCCTGTGTTGGAGCCATGGGGCTCCCGGGGCCCATCTCTCAGTGAGGGAAAGAAGAGGCGAAGGTGGTGCTGGTGGTGGTATGCGGTGGCTGCCTCACCCCCCTACCCCCAGTGTGCTCTTCTCCATGTCTGCCAGGCAAGCCTCTGGCCACACCGCCCCACATAAGGAGGGTGTCATGATGGGAGGCTCCACATAACGGGGGGCCCCTGCAGGATGCCCCCCACGGCTTCTGCTGCCACGGCTGCCTTAAACTGGTCCTGTTCCAAAGCTAGGAGAGGTTTTAGCACTTTGTTTTTGCCTGAGCTTACTGGGAAGGGCAAGTCTTTTTCCACTTCTCCCCTCTCTGTGCTGTTGAATTAGTCTAGACTACTTTTGTTATTAGAACTCTATTTGCAGCAACGGAAATAAGATGAAGGAGAAAAGTGGGCGGAAGAAAAACAAACCAGGAAATTTTAAAGGCAGCTGAGAAAGTGGGACAGCACAGGACTGACTAGGTTGTCTAGGCAGTGAAAATATTCCTCATGGAATTTGAGGAGAATACCTTTTGTCCCAATGAGATCCCATGGTGATCTTCTTTATTCAGAAGGGGTGGGGGCAAAAACTACTTAGGAAAAGCCTTTGTGGCTTTCTCCAATTTTAAAAAAATAACATATGGGAATATGTATTAATGCGCATTAGGATAACCGATTCGCATTGCTGTACATTCTTCGAGAGGATGGAACTGAAGAGCGGATTGGTTGGATGTGTGGCAGGGGTGGGGGGTTGCCAGCAAGGAAGCTGCTGGAAGTGCCATTTTGGATTTTCTCATTAGTGATCAGGCACCTTTTTTGCTGCACTGAGGTGCCCAAATAACTTTTTAAGCAGAAGGCCACACTTGCGCACTTTTGCTTCAAAGATAAAAAAAAAAAAAAATACTGTGCAGCGGTGACAACACGTGGAGAATAATAACACGCTAATTTACTTGGCCGCCATCTTCATTTGCAGACATGTGCATTTCAAACACGGATAGCTTTACATACCATCATTTTTGCCAAAAGACTGGAGAGACAAAAGAACTCTGCTGCCAATTTGCAATAATTCACAGGAATCAGCATTATATCCTGTCATGTAGACAAGCCTCTAGGGCTGCGCTTATGCAGCTAGGCAGTTGGAACGTATGTTATTACTGAGAGAAGTCTTCTTACCTCAGCATTACCTAAAATATGTATCAAAGCTACATATTATTTTATTAAGGAAAAAATCTCTTTTAAAAAACAGCTCTTTATAGATAGTCTTCATAGATAGTCTTTCATATTGCCAGTACTCTAATCTATTTATACATCAAGAAATCAAGACTATTGCTTCATATTGCCAGCATCCTAATCTATTTATGCATCAGAACATCATGGGGTTGTCTAGACAAAAGGCTATAATGCTGATTCCTGTGCATTATTGCAAATTAAGCGTGGCCGAGTAAATTAGCATGTTATTTTTCTTTACACGTTGTCACCACTGCACAGTATTATTATTATTATTTTACTTTAAAGCAAAGATGTGCACGTGCAACCCTTTGCTTAAAAAAGCTATTTGGTCGGCTCGGAGCAGCAACAAAGCACACAAGTGGCAACACACAAATAAAAAATGACAGTTCCGGTCACTTTCTTGCTGGCAAAACTACCCCCAGCACACATCTAACCAATCAGCTGTCCACTTCTGCTCCTCTCCAAGAATGTACAGTGCCCAGAATTGATTGTTCAAATCAGCAGTAATGAGTTTTGCCATGCTCTATTTCAAAAAATTCAGGGAAATCCACAAAGGCTTTCCTGGGTAGTTTTTGGAGTTTCCCCTCCACTCCTTCCGAATAAGGTGAATCGCTGTGGGATCTCATTGGGACAAAAGGTATTCCCTGTGAGGTCTATTAGGATTATTTTCACCATCTAGAGAACCCCCAGGACTATCATGTAGTGTATACGTTAGTGTAAGGACTTTATCAGGCAAGCCCCTTAAAACATTATTTTGCTGGCATAAAAAAAAAAAAAAAGAACGCCCCCACCACACCACACTTACTTTCTCTCCCAGCAATAAATATACATCATAGGGAACTTTGTCTAAAACATATTCACAGCAATTTCCTAATTTTTCTGCTCTCTGTCCTTGTCCCAACCACAGCAACCAGTGAAATGCATCCAAAGGGAGTGTTAATTTGCTTACCATGTATTTATTGAATTTATATCCCACCTTTCTCCCAAGATAGGACTCAAGACAACTTACAACAATTTTTAAAAGATCAAGCTAAAATATTAATTGACAAAAGTTAAAAAGAATTAAATCAGAATATTATTTTTTTAAAAAAATGGTTAAAAACAGCTACAAACATTTAAAACATAATCACCAGTAAAATGGTTAGAAATACAGCAAACCACTTCACACATGCACACACTACTACTACTACATAATTAAATTTCAAAGGCCTGCTTGAATAAAAATGTCTTCACTTGCTGGTGGAAAGAGAACAGAAAGGGAGCCAACCAGAACTGCTGTGGAAGGGAGTTCCACAGCCTGAAAGCAGTCACTGAGAAGGCTGTCTCTTGAGTTCTCACTAAACACACTTGTGAAGGTGGTGGGGCTGAGAGAAACCCCTCCCCTGCAGATCTTAAAATTTGAAGTGGGTTGTGTAAGGAGATATGGACTTCCAGAGTGTTCAAACACTTTGGTTCTGGTTTTACTGTCTACTACTAGTGAACTCACCACAGGTCAGCGTAAGAGGGGTGCTCCAAAAAAGCGATACAAGGATTCCCTGAAACAACATCTCAGGCTTGGCCAAACTGATCACCACCAATGGTCCGCCCTGGCTTCACATCAGGAGGCATGGAGACGCACTATCCACAATGCTGCAGCTTTATTTGAGAGCTCACACCGAACAAGTCTTGAAGAGAAACGACAACACAGAAAGAATCATAACCTGGAAACATCACCCAAGGAGACCCTCTGCTGTGCTTTCTGCAACCGGACTTTTTTATCCCGGATTGGCCTTTTCAGTCATCAGCGTGCTTGCAGAAAGCACGGGATCAGTCCTTCCTGAATCTTCGTTTGCAAAGAAAAGCCAGAGAGAGAGAAAAAGAGACTACTTATATCATAAGGTTAATGGTATGGTCTAAACAGCTTTCCCTGTAGCTGAATGGAATATTGCCTACAATGGCCTAGAACATCCTTCCCTGACCAGGTACCCTACAGATGTTTTGGATTATAAGTATTTTGAAACGTAACAAGCATAGGCAGAGGTAAGGGGTGATGGTCAATGTAGTCTAAAACATCTGGAAGGCAACAGCATGTGCAGGAACCAAGAATAAAATAAATAGGAGCTTAGATACACAAATGGCAGGAAATGGAGATCAGATTGTTAAGGAGGAGGAGGAGCTGGAGCTCAAAATGAACAAATATAAATTGTAACACTAGATGGAATAGAAGAGGATTTTTCCTGGAGGAGAGTCAGTTACCAAATCTGATTTTTTTATAATTTATTTTTTTGTCAGCTGCTCCAGATCCAAGCAAGATAAAGGGCCAATAGTTGTTTTCTGCTTGTCATGGAAACTAAAGAGCTGATTTTACTCCACATCAGTCATGACAGAAAACTAAAAGGTATTTATCTCTTTCTAGTGGGGAAAGGAAGGGAAATAAACCCTCACATAAACACCAATAAAGGTTGTGCCTGACAGCAAGTGATCTATCTGCTACCAACAGTTATAGCATTCAATTTTCCTCATGCTGAGGCAATTCCTGTCTTTATCAACTTTCTTGGTCTTCCTTGTGCCTAGAAACTACATACAAATCGGCAATCAGAAAATGAAAATATACCACCACCACCACCCCCTTTTAAAGGGAGCAGTGGGTTATAATAATGTGCAGCAAATTTTTACTCATGTTCCAGTTCCTACTGGCCAAGAAACTTCTCAGTTGGCTGAAATACAACTGCCAATTGTACTGAGGGACAGCCAGAAAGTTAATAACAATCTTTCTTGTGTTTATGACTTGGTGTATGCTTCAGAAATACTCATCAATCTCATTAGTCCTACAAATTGTAATTATTGCTTCACACACTGAAATGGGCCTAAGAACTAGCTATGGGTGTCAAAATGATGACCCTTGGACTGTCCTTGTAAAGATTCATGGCCTCTCTTTTTTTTAAAAAAATATTTTATTTCAGGTTTGGCAAGTACACTAATGGCAACTAACAGAAGAATATCATATGGTGCTCAGGAGCAAAACATTTTATTTGGCTATTTGGAGAAAATAATACATTTGTGCATGAGATACTTCAATATTTTGTCAAATTTGTATGTATTTCCCCCCATTTTACCATCAAACATCTTTTCAGAATTTTCTTGTAATGACAGCAGAGTATTATTCTTTGTTTAAATCTTGTTTGCATATTCAGTGAAAAAAAGCCAAGTGTCATAAAACTTGTCTTTGCTCGTGTGCTTCTTTTTTGCTCATCCCTGCTGTTTGCTTTGTGTTGACAGAGAGGGAAAATACATAAGCAATATCCTTGCTGCAACAAATAGGTTCACAGAACACATCTGAAACCTTCAGATTTCCTGGTTGATCTCAAATGTAGATACAGCTGTGATAGAAACTGCAGGCATCTGAATGTTACAGCCATGTGACCTAAGCTGGTTTCCTGAGTTGTCCACATGCATTGATTCTGTGTTAAAGCCAAGAGTTGGTACTGGAATTTGGTATTGCCAGGCAATTGCTGATGCCTATTGCCTAATAAAAGGTCCACCTATAACGTCTTCAGGCTGGCCTTAGACATTTTTGTGCCTTAGCTGAAATAACAACTATCATCATCATCAACAACAACATCCTGCCTTTCTCCCAATATACAGACTCATGGCAGCTAACAGAGTTTAAAGCGATACACAAACATTAAAAATATAAATATGAAATTTAAAAAACAGATTAAACAACTTGCAGTATTAAAATATTTAAAATCATAGAATCATAGAATTGTAGAGTTGGAAGAGACCACGAGGGCCATCCAGTCCAACCCCCTGCCACGCAGGAAATCTTGATCAAAGCATCCCCGACAGATGGCCATCTAGCCTCTGTTTAAAGACATCCAAGGAAGGAGACCCCACCACGCTCCGAGGGAGTGTGTTCCACTGCCGAACAGCTCTTACTGTCAAAAAGTTCCTCCTCATGTTGAGGTGGAATCTCTGTTCCTGGAGCTTGCATCCATTGCTCTGTGTTCCAGTCTCTGGAGCAGCAGAAAACAAGCCTGCTCCATCCTCAGCGTGACATCCCTTCAAATACTTAAACAGGGCTATCATATCGCCTCTTAACCGTCTTTTTTCCAGGCTAAACATACCCAGCTCCCTAAGTCTCTCCTCATAAGGCATCATTAAAAATATTAAAACACAATAAAACTATATATACCTTAAAAACCAAACAAGCCAGGCACCATCAGACTGAAAATGCCTGATGGCACAACAGTGTTTTTATTTGTTGCCAAAAGGAGAGCAGAGATAGGGCCACCCTGGCCTCTCTAGGGAGGGAGTTCCAAAGTTTGAGAGCAGCCACCAAGAGGGCCCTTTCCTTCATTCCTACCAAGTGAGCCTGAGAGGGTGGTGGGACAGAGAGAAGGGCCTCTCCAGATGATCTTAGAGCTCTAATGGGCTAATAAAGGGAGATGAAAGACGATGCCCTCATTCAGTGCATAGGAGCTGAACAGATTTCTTATTTTGACCCTGGCATTGGCATGGTGTCCTTCTGCAGGTAAAACACTAGTTTAGGGGAGACAATCTAGACCATATAACCTAATATCCTGATTATACTTTCCTCCATCAACTATTGCTGAGGTGGCTACCTGGCTCCACTTAGTGGCAAAGCTGACCCTCTAATTTCTGCAACCTCCAGGGCTTGTTGCCCCTTTTCCATGTCACTGGCAACTGATGACTGGCAACATCTCACTGGCAACTGATTATTTCCATACAAGTGGGGCAGTTAATATGCTCTGTGTTTTAATCCAAACACCCCATCCCCAAAATAGGTTCAGCACCTTGGATAGCTCTATTAACGTTCAAACTAAAGGCAGGAATGGATTCACCATGCCACTGATGTGGAAGCCACCTTTGTTCTCTGTTCATTTGCCCTTTGAATAAGCTAGTTGTGTCAGAAGTTAAATGATTCCATTCAACTTACACTCCAGTTGATTGTGGGGATTGAGTCCATAGGGATAAGATAATGGACAAAGAGGAAACAACCACCTTCCCATTAATCTCCCCAAGACATCTTACCTGAGGGTTTGCCAAACCTGGAGCCACAACTGGGCAAAGCCCACATGACTGCAGATGTAGACCTTTTTATTCAAGCTAACTGTTGGCAACTGATTGGCTGCTGAAGGAAAGCTTTTAATGTGGGAGGTTTGTGTAATACTTTTTTTAATCAATGTGACTTTTCAATTGCTTTTATCTGTATTGTGCTTTCATATTAGAATTTCTTTAGTTATATTTTCACCTGTTAACTTGCTTTGTTTTTATTTGTACCTGCTTATTTAATTTGTTCTGCTCTGCTTTGAATGCCAGTTCTGGGAGAAAGAGGGAGCACAAATCAAATCCAAGCAAATCAATCAAACAATAAATGTTTGCATTGTTCATACGCTGCCCACATCCATATGGAGTTGTTTTCTAGGGACACAGCTATTAACACAAATACATGTAGGTCAGAAGGGCTTCTTGCACCCCTCCAAGGGCTTTATTCCAAATACTTTTTAAGTACTTAAAATATTTATAGTACCTTTCTTCTTCAACAGCAAACTATACAGCTCTTGAAAATTCTAACCTGCGAGTCATCCTTTCTGAAATAACTGAATGAGATTAATTGTGTAGTAAAACAAACAAACCTATCGTTTCTGAGGTGCTATTAGTTTACCATATGGCAAGGAGAGGGTGGATCTAGAAAGACAGGAGACAAAAATCATACTCCACTTTTGGATTTTCTCTCCATTGCACTTGACATCAGCACTAATAGCTTTCATTCAGAGGTATATTCTGTCTCCCATGTCAACAGGGTAGTGACATGGTTTTAGGTTGAACCTTAAAGGGACTATTCAAGGTGGTGAGCCTATTTGGGGGATAAAGTTTAGCTGCTTGAATAACTCCTCTTAGAATTCAGACTAAACACTGAAGAGATTCATCCCTCAACTAACATGAGAGGTACCAGTCACCACTGTTTTCTTTACAGTGTAACATCTATTTTCAAATATTTAACAAACTCTTGTCAAAAGTAAAGTAAGTATTAATGCAGGGTTTAAAGTAAGCAGAATAAAATATTCATAAGCACTAACATTAACACAAGCTTTAGTATGGAATATGGTTACTGAGTAACCCCACTAGGCTTAACCACAGTCAGTTTCTACAACATAATCTTGCAAATGACTTTGGTGAGATGAAAATCTAACTCTCTGCACTGAGTAATTATGGGCATGAGAAACAAACCACTTACACAAGAATACTTGTGGATTTTCCTTTAAATTGTGTTATTTCTGTTTAAATAAATGTCATTTAGATAATGTGCAAGCACTGTCTTTAGCTGTAAGTTATGTTCTGTATCCATCTTATATCTACTTACCTTTTATATTCTAGTGTGTGATTTATATGAAAAATATGTACCTGTATATCACCAACACTAGTAATTGTGTAGGAATTGAAGTTACATACTGTATAACCAGAGAAAATTTATCACAGCTAAGCCTTACTTCTTTTATCATCAACACTCAAGAAAGAGATACTCTCCATCTTGTTTAATTTTAACATTCTGCTTTGAGAGCAGCAGTTACTGTAACATTCAGCTGTAATTTTCATTTTAAAAAATATATAATCTATCACCACATTACTATAAATCCTGCACATAACATTAAGTGAAAAGACTACAGTCATGTTAGTGTCTAGTAAATCAGAAATCTGTTCCTGGCTTAAAGCAGGCATTGCCTACATCAGATATATATATTTGGCACCAGAGCTTGGGAAGCTACTTTTAAGAAGTATGAATATAATGATGTTTTGAAGTCATTCAAAACAAGGAGTTACAGAATGATGCTCGAGGAGTTTTCAGTTTTCATGGATTCAGTATTCATAGATTTAGCATGTCATATTCTAGGGTCTGATGTCAGATATGTTTATTTGAAATCAATATATCTCTCTCTCTGGCTTTTCTTCGCAAACGAAGATTCAGGAAGGACTCATCCCGCGTTTTCTGCAAGTGCGCTGATGACTAAAAAGGCCAATCCGAGATAAACAAGTCCGGTTGCAAAAAGCACAGCAGAAGGTCTCCTTGGGTGATGGTTTTGGGTTGTGATTCTTTCTGCGTTGTCGTTTCTCTTCAAGACTTGTTCGGCGTGAGTTCTCAAATAAGGCTGCAGCATTGTGGATAGTGCGTCTCCATGCCTCCCGATGTGAGGCCAGGGCGGACCACTGTTGGTGATCAATTTGGCCAAGCCTGAGATGTTGTTTCAGGGAGTCTTTGTATCGCTTTTTTGGAGTGCCCCTCTTACGCTGACCCGTGGCGAGTTCACCGTAGAGTGAAATCAATATAGATTACGGATATTATCAGATGACCCTGTTTAAAACGTTCATTTGCCAGCATTGAAAAAAAAACACAATTTCTATGCCAGCAAAAGAACACTCCCCCTGCACTTACCTTCCTTTCCCAGCAAAGACAGCCCCAGCAATAAAGAGGAAGTGAACGGAACCTGTCACGGGCTCAAACCTGAGTTCCCTTCCCAGGAGCTCCAGGTTAGCCCTCCTTGTAGGGTTAGTCCTGAGCATCCTCACCCCAGGATGCTTCCTACAGCCCCCAAAACCATAAAAAAAAATTAAAAACTTACTTTGGTTGAATGTGTAATAATTCCTTTTTGCCAGCAGAGGGCAGTGGTTCGGGGGGGGGAATTGGCTGCCCCCCCCTACCAGGTAGAAGCAACAGGAAAGAACAGAACACAGGCCAAAAGGCAGATTAGAAAGACAGGCTAGAATCCTAATCAAGGTTCCTCCTCCCTTTCCATTTAAGTAGGAGACAGAGGGGAAAAAACTTTAAATGGCCCAAGCAGCTCTTGGGAACACAGGGAAGGTCCCCCTCCCCTAGGAATCCAGCTAGCTCTTACAGTTGTCTAGCAACAGTAGCCAGCCACACAGAGAGCTTCAGCTCCTCCCTAGTCCCTCCTTTCAGTTCAGCTCCGCCCCCTTAGCAAAACCACTTTGCAAGAAGGAACCAGCTTTAAACTTAGGCAGGGACCCCAACAGCTAGCATCTCCACCTGGAGGTCAGATCAAAGGGGATTGCTCTCTGCTACAGTGAGTGAGACAAAGGAATGGCCTGGTGGGCTTCCTACCCCCCTCCTTTCCTATCACTTACACAGAAGCACATCCAACACAAAAGAAATACAAGGACACCTTTTCCTCCCAGCGAAGAGAAAACAGCCAAGACTTGAGGCTTCTTTGTTCACTTTCAGTTCCACCAAAAGCAACAAACCCCTCCCTTCCCAGGGAGTTTTGGGCACAGCCTATGAGTGAATGGACCAGAGACCTCAGCCCCTCTCACTTTCTGCTCTCTGTCCCCCACTTGAACAAGCCAAGACTACAGCACCCCCCCCATCTCCCTTTCTCTGAAGGCAAGAGGCAGAGCGTGTAGTTCTACTAACTGCTGTGTATACTGCTGATGCAAAAATAAAAGGTTACAGTGGTAAGAAGGACTAGATTTAAGGGGGATAAACCCTATCAGCTTTATCACAACTACGGCACCAATGCAAAAGTACCATCAAAACATGTTGTTCCCTTTTTGTTTTCCAACCATACATGAAAACATGGAGGTCTAGATTACAGGTTCACAACTACAAATATTAATAACCTTGAAATTCTTCACAGGCATTATGCTTGCTTAAAATTAATATACCATCTTTATGTTAAGTACTGATATCTTGTTCTAGTTCTTCTAGCAGCATTACGCTTCCTGAGTCTTTCTCTTGAGAATTCCTTGTCTTTTTCATGTGTCAATAATTCTAAAAAGCCTGCTGTGTATGCACTTTTATTCCCACATGACAGCTGTCAAAATGTCACAAGGCTACACAAGTCTGCCTGTGTCCTGGACCCATATTTTAAGGTACAACACCATTCCGTGCCTGAAAAAGTGACAGAAGATGAGAAGGCACAGAACAGTGAAAGCCAAAACTAAAACTGAGGGACTAAAAAAAGAACCCAAAAAAATTAAACCTGCCTAATTAATTACACCTGCCTAAATAAGACTTTTGGATATAAATGGCATGAAATATAGAAATATTTGTTGATGCTATGAGTGGTTATTCACACAAACCAAGGAAACTACATATATCCTCAGCTGAGAGCATGCAGTGAATAAAGATTTTCATGCATGCAACAGGGGGAATAGCATTTGAAACACTGATATTCATTTATTCCAGACAAAATAGAGAGAACTGTAATAGATCAGAATTCCAGGCCACATATGCAACATAGTAAAACATATACCCACTTCAAAGTTTCTTGTTGTTTGCTTGTTTCTTTTATACATCCCATATTTTCCCAAATAATGGGATTCTAGATGGCTTAACAAATTATCTGTGGCATCACTAAGGCTGTTGTCGCCCGCCAATGGCGTCACCTGGTGCAGTTTGACCTCTCCCCATTCACCCTAGTGCCACCACAGCAAATTATTAAAACCAGTACAGATTTAAAAACATACAAAAATGTCAGTAAAAATAATATAAATATAAAAGTTTACTTAAAAACAATTAACCACTCTATAGAGTTAAAATAAGTTAAAATTCATTAGACAACAATATTAAACATGAACAAAACAGCACAGCACAGCATTAAGAGTCCATCACAGTCAATTCCTAAAAGCCTGACAGAATAGGAATGTTTTTACTTGCTAGTGGAAAGTGAGTATGGAGGGAACCATGCTAGCCTCCCTAAGAAGGAAGTTATGAAGTCTGGGAGCAAACACTGAGAAGGCCCTTAATGTAGGCTTTTATTTGAAATAAGGCAGTTCTCAAACTCCTTTTTTTTAATGAGAAGACATTGTATTTCCCATCATGCCAGCATAGTGACAGAATCAAAATTAGTACAAACTTCTGATGTCTCATTGCCTCATCACTTTTTAAAGATGTAGGTGTGTTCATACATGCCTTAAAATGTGTGCAGATCTCAGGATGTACAGACAGCATGCAAACTTATTTCCAGTGGGTGTACATATATACAAACTTAAAAAAAAAACATACCTGGAAGGCTTTCCCACACACAAACTTGTAAAAAGTAATACAGGGATTTCCTCCTAATGATGTAGTCCTGTGTGTGCTGTGGTGTCACTAAGGCTGGTGTCACCCCTGCCTCTGACGTCGTCATCTGGTGTGGTTCAGCCTCTCCGCAGCCCCGTAATGCTGCCACTGTGTGTATGTTTGTTTGGAGAAAATCCACTGAAATATATGAAATGATGGTGATGCAGAGCACGATGTGTGCAACTGTAGAGTTTCTCAAAGGTAGTAGGGAAAGGGAAACATGAATGAAGACATAGGGAATGTAGGACAATATGAAGAGGTAAGTGTGGGTACCTAAATGTGGGTTCCTCCCTTCCTATTCTACCACATGCAAGTTTATCTCTTCAGCTGATCCAGAATGCTCAGTGGATGCTCATCCAATTCCAGCCTGGAAGACAGCTCTACTACTTCAATAGCTGGCAAACATGGAAAGGCTTACCATAACACTTTTGTGGAGGGCTCCTGTTGCTCCGAGCCTTCTTCGACTAGCCACCATTGCTCTAGGAGGTTCTGAGCCATGGCTCAGAGTAGGCCTGGGATCAGGTCTTGTGATGACATAAGTGTTATGAGACTTGGAGTGAGATCTGGTGTGAAAGTCTTGGGTCAAGGTCTTGCATGACAGCAAATCCACAAGACTTCATGTTAGACTTGACGGGCATATATGAGCTTGCACACACAGTCAACAGCTATTTTCAGCCAGATCTCCAATGCAAGCCAGTTATACAATTATAGGTATCCATTACTTCTAGGCCCCATCTGCTGCACTAATTGGGTGAGGGACAGAGGTAAGTGGAGGGATTGTTTGGTGGGTTGGGGGAATGGGTGCTTGGTGTCATGGTAGTGGGATAGGTGCTTGGGTGTTGGCGGGGGGAGGTGCATCCAGTATTTTCTCTTCCTCGTTTTCCCTTTTATACTTTCTTCCTTTGTTGTTTGGTGGGGGTGGGGTGAAGAGATGGGTACTTGGGGACCATGGGGGTACAGGATGAATCCAGCCTCTTTCCAATTCTTTCCTCCCTTTCTGTTTTCTTATCCTTGGTGTATGAGATGGCATGGGGGTGGGTGGGATAGGTGGGGTAGGTGGGGTACAGTGGAGTGGTAGAATGCATCCAGCTCCTTCCATTTCTTTTCTTGCTCTTCTTTTGTCATTCCCTCCTGCTGCATGGTGCTGGTCCTGTTCTTTATTATCATTACACCCTCTCTCCTCCTCTCTCTCTCTCTCTCCTTTGCCTCTCCCCCTCTTTTCTACCTCTAGTTGGCACCATAGGTGTAACACCTTTCTTTCTTTTCCTTAACCTTTCTTTCCCCCCTCCCTCCTCTCTTCCACTGGTCACTGCTGCGTGGACTGAGTGAGCAAGCCAGCCATTTCTATATGAGATCATCCCACATGGCCTTCCCCCCACTGCATCCACCCACTCTGACAGCCAGTTGCTGTCAACAATGGCCTAGTGGCTCCTGTCCATCCTGTTTTCACACACACACCATGAGTCGGTGGCTGCCATGTTCCCACCCCATCCTGTTTTGCCTCACTGATGAGGTCCTAACTTTTGCCCCTGGTCTAGTGAGGAGAGTGGCAAGCCAGTCATCTCCACCCCCACGGCTGCTGCCATGCCCACAGGACAGCCCCAATCTCTGCCCCATCATTAATGATTTTTTAAACAGATTTATAATTTTATATAATATTTACATTTTTCTCCTTAACAATCTCATTATTGGCTGTTGCCATCCTTAATCAGAATAATTTTACTGGCAAACTTATATTTCTAGAGTGGTATTGTTCAGTCATCATCATCATCATTCTTTTTCTTTCTTTTCTTTCTACCATTTTCCCTTGCCTATGTTATTTCCTTTGGCTATAGCTGTCATGGCATCAGCTGCTCCCTTTGACTGCTGTGTTTCAGGCATCTGCAGAGCTTACTTGGCTTCATGGTCAATCTCAGAGCTTTAGCTGTTCTACAGTGGCACAGGCAGGGTATTCTCTCCCCTTTCTGCCTGTATGCTATTGCAATGCTGCTACAAGTTGAACTTGCTCGCCATGATGCTGGGTGAATTCACACTCTTTCTTTATGGATTCTGTGGCACTGCTGCTCTGACCTTGCTGGTCATGCTGTGAGTGTGACTTTCACCCTCTCTGTCTGGGAACTGATCCTTTCTAGGTGGATGCTGTGACCCCATTACCTTGACCTTGCTGGTCTTGCTGCAAGGGTGAATTCACCCTCTCTGTCTGGGAACTGACCCTTTCTAGGTGGATACTGCAGCCCCATTACTTTGACCTTGCTGGTCTTGCTGTTGGGTTGACACTCACCCTCTCTGTCCAGAGACTGTTGCTTTGCCAATTTCATAGAATCATAGAATTGTAGAGTTGGAAGAGACCACGAGGACCATCCAGTCCAACCCCCTGCCATGCAGGAATACACAATCAAAGCTTCCCTGGCAGATGGCCATCCAGCCTCTGTTTAAAGACCTCCAAGGAAGGAGACCCCACCACACTCCAAGGGAGTGTGTTCCACTGGCGGACAGCTCTTACTGTCAAAAAGTTCCTCCTAATGTTGAGGTGGAATCTCTGTTCCTGGAGCTTGCATCCATTGTTCCGTGTTCTAGTCTCTGGAGCAGCAGAAAACAAGCTTGCTCCATCCTCAATGTGACACCCCTTCAAATACTTAAACAGGGCTATCATATTGCCCCTTAAACGTCTTTTTTCCAGGCGAAACATACCCAGCTCCCTAAGTTTTTTCTCATAAGGCATGGTTTCCAGACCTTTCAACATTTTAGTCACCCTTCTCTGGACACACTCCAATTTGTCAATATCCTTTTTGAATTGTGGTGCCCATAACTGGACACAGTATTCTAGATGAGGCCTGTCCAAGGTAGAATAGAGTGGCACTATTACTTCCCTTGATCTATAGAGTGACACTATGCTTCTATTGATGCAGCCCAAAATTGCATTGACCTTTTTAGCTGCCTCATCACACTTTTGACTCATGTTCAACTTGTGGTCTACTAGGACTCCTAGATCCCTTTCGCGCATACCGGTAGTCTCGTTCAGCCAGGTCTCTTTATCCTGTATCTATGCATTTCGTTTTTCTGTCCTAAGTACAGTACCTTACATTTCTCCATATTGAATTTCATTTTGTTAGATTTGGCCCAGCTCTCCAGTCTATCCAGGTCATTTTGAATTTTGATCCTGTCCTCTAGGTTATTAGCTACTCCTTCTAATTTTGTGTCATCTGCAAATTTGATAAGTATGCCCCTAATTCCATCACCCAAGTCATTGATAAAGATGTTGAATAGCACTGGGCCCAGGACAGAACCCTGTGGCACCCCACTGGTCACATCTTTCCAAGATGAAGAGGAGCCACTGCTGAGCACCCTTTGGGTTTGGCTGGTCAACAAATTACAAATCAATTTAACAGTTAACTTGTCTAGCCCACATTTTAAAAGCTTGTTTGCAAGAATGTCATGGGGAACCTTGTCAAAGGCCTTACTGAAATCAAAGTATGCGATATCCACAGTGTTCCCTTCATCTACCAAGCTGGTAACTTTATCAAAAAAAGAGAGATCAGATTAGTGACTTGGGACCTGTGCTTTGCACTGGCCTTGTTGATCATGCTGTTGCACTCACATTCTGCAGATCCAGCATCATGCCATGGAGTAATGTGAAACAGCTTCAGCCTGCTGCTGCCGCCAATGGAAAGTCATTCACCAAGAGACTGACCATAGCCTCTGGCAGAGTAATTCACATGGATGACATTGTGAGGGGGGGTTGAAATTGTGTTTGCCCAGTTGGCGCAACCGGACAGTAGGATAGCCGCTTGTGAGCATACTCCATGCACACTGGACTCGGCTGAGGCCAAGCAGGTATCATCTCCAGCACCTGCATCCCCACTACATCTGCTGCTCTTTCACCACCCACCACCGACTACTACCACTCCTGCTGCCACTAAACACCTACCACAACTGGTGTGGATCTGGCTCCTTCCATTCAACCTAATGTGCTTAACCCTTTGCAGCTTATTCAGGGATTGGTGGCAGCTATTCAGCCTGCACCAGCACAGACAGTTCCCTTCAACGTTGGTGGCCCCTACACCACCCACTCAACCCAATATTCCAGACCTCTACCAACTTGTTCAGGTCTTGGCTGAGACAATTAAGCCCAGTGCTCCCACAGGTGGGATTCTATCCTCTACATTGGTGGCTTCCAATCCTATTGGACTACCACCCTCGGCTGGGGGTTTGGCTGCCTTCTTCAACCATAGCCTCCACCCCCACTGCAATTGATTCCTATCTCTCCACTGGATTCAGTGGACACCAACTGGGCAACAGCATCACAAGAATGTTCTGGACAACAAGATCCACAAAGTGATGCAGTCTCTGCTGGTATATCAATGGAGGTGGCCAATTCTAACTCAACATGGCCTGCTTCTGTTTGGGTGTCAGATGTTTGGGGGGTGTTCCTCAAACTGTGGGTGCAGAAGCTGACTCAGCTCCACCTCCCAGGTAGGGTGGTCCTACAACTACTTCTCCCTCTTCCTCACTGCTACCAACAATGGGCACAATGCTAAGCATGAACCCACCTTTCCCTACACTACATCCCTCTCCAAAACCTGTTCTGCCTCCTTCTCTGCCCAAGCACTCTTCTCAATGCAATCTACATAAGATGGTGTCTTTGCCCCTTGGGGGCCACCTCCTGCCCACAACTAAGGAACGTATCTGGAAGGGTGAGCATATAGACATTTTCCTCCAATTCTTTTGGGATCCAGAAACCAGGGTTTTGGTGAAAGACCCTGCCAGGTTTTGTTGAACCTCCCAAAGGAATTGGAGCAGTTTAAGTGCCACAAGGTGGAAAGGAAATTTATCAGTTGCCTGGCAGGGTAGACCATTTACATGGGACTGATATTTGAGACACAGCCTCAAATGTGCTCTGGTCTGGCGAAGTATCAGGACAGCATACTTAGGGATTACACTGGTCCCATGGAATTTGCTTGTGTGCAATATAATGAGCAGTTTTGAATGAGGGGACCGCAAGCAAGAGGAGTTGTGGTCTGATGTTATAGTAGGTTCTTGGGTCTCCTCTTCCAATCGTGCGACAACGGAATCATGCCGGTGGGAAACCAGTCAAAAGGGATGCATGTGAGGCCTGCCTCATCTGAAAAGAAGGGCACCTCTGTCTGCTAGGACTTCAACACAGGTAAATGTAAGAGGCAAGTATGATCACCAATGCAGTACATGTATGAGGCAACGTCCTGTTTTTGAGGTAAGTGCTCAGGGACCTTCAACAGACCCAACCCCAGTGGCAGCCAGGGAGATCAGTAGGGAGGCAAAGGACCCCACACCAATTAAACTATTCTGCACTTGCTTCATGGTTGGTGCTTTATCCTAAGCATGCCAACACCAGCTACATTCTGGATGGTTTTATGAACAGCTTCAGAATTACCTGTACTGATGAGTGATCCTTTCATTTTGCACCTAACTCATGGTTGGTCACTAACCTACATGACATTGTGAGGGAGAAATTCACTAAGGAAAGGAAGGTGGATAAGAAATAAGGGCCTCACACAGATCTCCCTTTCCCCAACCTTTATCTGTCATCTTTGGGACTAGTCCTGAAGAAGTCCCCGGGTGAGTAATGCCTTATACACAATCTTTCTTTCCCTAATGGGTCATCTGTCAATGGTGTCATTGACCCAGCCCTATGTTTGGTTAAATATGTGTCCTCTTACATGGCAGTCATGATGATTGAGGTTCTAGGCCTGGAAGCACTACTGGCAAAGTGGGATATAAATTCTGCATTCCATCTACTCCCAGGTCACCCTGAGGATTTTGACCACTTGGCCTTCCACTTCAATGGTGCCTGTTATTATGATCAGGCTGTGCCTATGGGGTGTTCTGTTTCATGGTGTGCCTATGAACAGTTCAGTACATTCCTCGAGTGGTGTGCTATCAAGAAGTCTGGAAACTCAGCAATTGTGTATTATCTTGGTGATTCCTTATTTGCTGGCTGGCCCTCTTCCTTGCTGTGCAGGAATACTTTTAGGGCTTTTAATGACCTTACTCAGGAACTCAGCATTCCCATAGCCCATGAGAAGACAGAGGCCCCTTCTAGTAAACTCACTTTTCTCAGTATAGAGCTGGACACCGTTCAAGGTATATCCCGCCTTCCAACTGAGAAATTGGAAGCCCTTCTTCAGCAGGTAACTTTTATGATGAACAAGGAGAGGCAGTGGTGGCACTAGGGTGGTTGCAGAGAGGCCGAACCACACCAGGTGACACAATTGGGGGGAGGGGTGGCACTGGCCTTAGTAATGCCACAGGAAAAGGGGTACATTGCATGACATCCAAGTCCTTACCAGTCATCTGAATTTTGCATTCAGGGTCACTGTACCAGGCACTAAGCATTCTCTTGTACAAGGTCACTGGGGTGTGTGTGCATGTCTGTCTGTTCCTCATCACCATATCAAGATCACCAAGGAGATTTGGGAGGATTAGAGGGCATGGGGGGGGTTTCTCCACAACTACAATGGGGTGTCACTCTGGAAAAGTACCTTACTTCTGTGGGTTGGTCTTCAGGCGCATTCCATTGCAGCAGGTTCACCTAGTTTTGGCCTGTATTGGAAGGGCCAATGGTGTGTGGAGCCCTGGCCATCTGATTGGGTAAGTAGTGGACTTACTAGAGATTTCACGTTCCTAGAACTCTTCCCTATATTTGTTGTTCACATTTTGGTGGGTGATTTTGTGAACAAGTCTGTCTTATTTTGGTGTGATAATGCTGCAATGGTCCAGATTGTCAACACTCTGAGTGCCAAATCTCCACGGGTCATGAATTTAGTCAGGTGCTTCATCCTGCAGTACTTGCAGCATAACATACTTTGCCAAGCCCTTCATGTGCCCAGTATCCAGAATCCCATGGCAGATTCCCTCTTCCATTTTCAGTATCTTTTGGTGGGGTCAATGAGGCATACAGTGAAGGTTTCTACTTTCCCAGATCATCAAACTTATAGCAGCACACTCGATGTCATTCTCCTTCATCTTGGTGAGAGCGATCTAGTTAAGATGTCCAGGCTCCAACTTGTTGGCATAGAGATGGCTGACCTCCACAACATATGACACCTACTCCTGGATACTCTCATCTTGTGGACAAAGATCTTACCAAGATGGGTATGGTATGGTGCTTGTAGTGATTCTGCGATGAATGCAGCCCACTGTCATACTAATTGGGACATCATCCATAAGCTCATCTGGATAGGTGGCACTCCAGTCTGCCACCGCGGGGAGGGGATACATGTAGATTTGGCCTAGCTGTACAGAGGTGATGGCACACAGCTTTCCCTGAGGGCTGTGAGCTCTACGGACTCCCTCACCCAGAAGCTACAGAAATACATCCAAGGGACATGGAGTGGGAAAGGGGGTCCCAAGCTAGACTGTCCCCTTCCTGTGGGGGTATCGAAAGGGACATTGGGCATGAGTTAAATTGGGGTGGGAGAGCTCTATGGTGGATAGAGGGACAGAAAGGGGCAGTCGGTGACATCATCTCCAGCCGACCATCTGGACATGTCACACAGATTGGCTGATACTGAAAGCCCTGCCTGGATATTTTCAAGACTTATGCAGCTTGCATCCCTTCTGGAGCATTTGTTGATCTTGAAACCATTGGGCCTCATGTCCCCTTAACCTTACTTTGCCTACACAGTGTGTACCTGAGGGGGATATTAGTTATGACTACATCTGATTTGCACTTGCAGTATTTCTATTAAAATTGTGGCCAACTTATTCAACCCATAGGACACTGCTCGGCCACTTTGTCTTGACGCAACTCCCAAAGACATGAGAACATCTCCTGCTCCATAGATGTTTGCATTTACATCAGAGAGGGCAGGGGGTGGACAAAGCATAATTACACAAAAGTAGGAGAACTATTCCTGTCCTGCTTTTAAAAAATGAGAACCACAGTGCACATGGACCTCTGAAACAGCAACAAGGTTGATGAGTCTCACCAGTCTTTTTCTCAATCTCCCATAGCTCTGCTTAATAAGTTATGTTCTCTTCTATAAAGTTTTATCAGTGTTCAGAAGAGATATTTACAAACCATGGGCCAATGATATGTTCTAAAAACGTAACCTATCAGTGTTCAAATATGTGCCTTTGTCCATTTCAGAATAATGGAAGTACTAATTTTAGAAACTCATTTTATGGAATACAATAGATACATCTCTGTTATAATCTTTTTAGGCACTTTATGTACTGTCTTCACAGGATTTATATAGCCATCTGTGCTGTCTATTGTAGGTTTAACCCCCTAATTTGTTGCTAAGTAGTGTAGTTGCATCGATTCAGCATCTATTTCACTGCAGAGTGGTGGCCTCATTGATTAACTTCTAAAATGTGACTGGAATAAATCTAACCATTTTACCCAAAAATATGATAATTGAATTCACTTTCAAGATTCTGATTTAGTTTCAAAAGTGCAGGTCAATAACTGATTACTCAAATCTAACTCATCACATTTTTTTTCTTCAGCTGAAACTGAAAATATCTTGGATGAAATGGTGATCACAATGAAATCAAGGTTAAATCAAGGCCAGAAAGTTTAACCAAGAATTTCAGTTTCATCACTGTTGAAAACTAATACAGTTGTCCCTTCACATTCGCTGGGGTTTGGTTCCAGGACACCCCCCCCCCCATGAATACCCAAATCCATGAATACTCAAGTCCCATTATATACAATGGCATAGCAAAATGGTGTCTCTTATATAAGATGGCAAAATCAAGGTTTGCTTTTTGGATTATTATTTTTTAAAGAATATTTTCAAGCCGTGAATACTTAAATCTGTGAATGCCAAATCCGTGAATGTGGAGGGACAACTGTACTTCAGTCATTATGAGAACACAAAAAACATCATTGTTTAATTGTGTAACCATACAGTTCAATAACTGAAGCTCTTTGGACAATTTTTCAAATGGGTATAAAACCATGAAATATCAAAACATTAAATATAGCCAGAAATTATCAACACTAAGAAGAAGAGTTAAAAATGCAAAAGTAGTTTGTACTCAGTTAACTAAGCAGAAGGGAAAGGAGAGGAGGGGGGAAATCTTGTCCTTCCCTGTAGACTCAACAAAAGCACACCGCTGCAGCTTCTCCTAGCTTCTGTGTTATTCTTCATGAATAACTTCTGCGAACTTGATCACACTCTGATGTGGCTTGGCCACATGTTTCCCAGTTTTGATCTGTCAAATGATGGAGGTTATTGGAAGGGAGACGCATCTGAAGATGACCTTAATGTCCAGCCAGTGAAATATCAGAGAAGGTAATCATTCAAGGTAATCTGTCCCCAAATATTTAAGCCTTTGAAGGTTAATACCATCAATATTTTGATTTCAGTGACAATGCTGCCTTCAAGAGCATGCCTAAATTGTAAATCCAATGTGTTGGAACAGGGGTGGGTAATCTCCTACCTCCCATGTGGGCCACACTTTTACATTAGAGGCAACCCAGAAGTGACGTCACAACATCTCTGGTTTGCTTTCAGCTATTTGGACATTTGTAGGCAGGCGTGGAGTGGGGTTTGAGGTGGCTTTGGGGATAAAAAAGACAAACCACTCTGTTTTCAGAAAGATTGCTGGTGCCTTTGTGATCTGAGGGTGATTTGGGATTGGCCTGAGATGTTTGTGGGTGAGGCTGCAAAGGGGAATTTAGGATTCACTTTTCCCACTCTTGCTTTAGGAAAAGAGCAGCCTTATCTAGAGTAGTCAAGGAGATGAACCGCCTACTAAAAATTCCTCCATTGAGTCTAAATTCAGTCATTTCACTGATCCTCATTCACTTTTTTAACCTCCTAGTGCATTGATTCCAAACATCCAATGCCTCATCGAGCTTTAATGGAAAGAAGAGCTAGAGCTGGGTGATATCTGCCTATTGATAATATCTCAGTCCATATTTTCTGGATAGCGTCTACAAGATGAAGAATAAAATAAGGTCCTGTGGAACCCAAAAATTTCAAAGGAGCAGAGCAATTATCCTCCAGCATCACCTTCTGATATCAGATAATCAGGTAGAAACAGAGCCACTATGAAACACATATAAGCCTAGCCAAAAGTTGATGCTGCAAAAGAGTTAAGAGTCCCAGGGCTTGTCTATGTGGGCAATAAAACCCATACTCACCCCATATTCACAGCACAGTTGACACACAATATTTTCAACAATGCACATTTCACCAGGGTTTTTGCAGGAAACACCAGATCTGTAATATTTGAAGTTTGTCTACATTTGAGGGGGAAATCTAGATTTTGGGCCATGTGGTGGCTGGGGACTGGCTTCAAAGCAAAGCCGGACTTCAGGTGGACGGGTGCTTTTTAAATTTTATTTTATTTTTTGATTGTGTGCATATCTGGATCTTTGCTTTTCCAGTAATACAGTACTGGGACCATGTATACTCGTTTATTTGCATGCATGAGCAAACAGAAAAACAACAACACAAGAGCAGCCCAGCCATGTGGCCAGAAACTGTATGATGTATAGGAGACATGATTAGTGTAGGGCCACCCTTTTACTCCAACACAATTGGATAAGCCCTGGTACATGTGGCATTTACAGGGCTGCTGTGGATCAAAGAAATCCACCATGACTGCGAGGTAGGTGTGGGGCTTCCCCCCAGTGTAGACAAGCCCCCACTCTCCCTGACTCTCTCTTACCAAGGTTAGTTCACAGGTGTGCAAGGAAGTTTCTATTTCAAAAGCTTGCCTAAAGCTTAACTGAAATGTATTTAGGAAAAAAAATGGTTTAAGCTAGTTTAATATTTTTTTTCAATACTCTCAGGGCTAGAAACTTGTATCCCCTCCATGCTATAGAGTTTTTAGTTATATCCCAAGTCCAATAGCATTTTTGTATGTGTTACCTTTGCCACACTGGTAGCTACCTACTGCCACTGTGAAGTTTGCAGGAGATTTCTTTCCAGGGCTAGCTGAATACATTTTGCTGCTAAAAGTAGTCAGAGGAACAAATGCCACCCTCTTTACAAATAGGAGTGCAGTACTAGTGTATTGAAGGCCAGCCTAGTTATTCTGACCTCTGAGGTAGGAAAATTTCACAATCCCTCCACCCTCACCCCATTTTACCAGTAAAAGTACCATAATCCCAGATGCAGCAACTAACCATTTGTTCCTCTTACCTGACCTAGCACCTAAAAACAGCTACCTTGAAGAACCTGCCTAAACCTGCCAACCAAGAAGGCTGTCCTCCTTGCCACTCTACCAGGGATAGGGAGGATACAAGTTCTTCCCTTGTGTCACTGCTGAGATGACAGTGCTGCTGAATCCTGTATGCTATTTTCATTTAACAGAAGAGGAGTGGGCTGTTAATGTGCTAATTAATCTGTTATGTCTCTGCTGTCACTTCCCAGATTTGCTAGAATGATCCTTAGCACAGCCAGCAATGGCAGGATGAAATGTAGTCTGGTGTCAATCAGCAGCAGTTTTGCTGCACACCAGTCCCATTGTTACTTGCACATGCAGTTCTATCTTTAGAAAGTTAAAAGGAAAAGAGTATGAAAAGAGGGATGCATATACCAGATTTTTCATGTTTGTTTTCTTCTACATTTTCTTTATTTAGCACTTAAGCAAACACAAAGTAAACCAATAAAATAGTGTGGATCAGTGCTTTCTCACATTTCTCTCTCTCTCTCTCTCTCTCTCTCTCTCTCTCTCTCTCTCTCTCTCTCTCTTTTAGTTATTTGGGGGGAATATTTAAGATAAATCCAAAGCAAGAATTCAAAGCTATCAAAAGGGAGAAAATGCCGCCACCTGATCTTGGAGATTCAGGTTTAATGTCTTGAGGCAAAGAAACGGCTGTATTTTCTGCTACTGCAGTCCTGCCTATTCTTCGTTACCCACTTTCCCTTTTAATTAAATATATTCACACATGAAATAATTTGGTGTAACTTAATAAATGTTTAAGCACCATTCCCTTCCATGTAACTGTCTTGTAGTTTATGTCATTATGGCCTACTTTTCAACAGGAGAATGTCTTAATTTTGAGTGTATCAAATCTAATCCTACGGTTTATTGTGGGTAGCCCCAGTTGGTCCTGTTCTAAGGCTTTCCCTCCTTTTTTAAGGAATAGAGGTTGCATGGCTGCACGGCTGGTGGCCTGAATCACCTCAATTTGTTCTAGCAATCAGAAGCAGCTGCTCCATGTGAAAGGAGTGTGGACCACTGAACTGAGCATTAAAACTGACCTCAGGCTGAAGGCAAAAAGACTCAGCCTTTTCTACTAGGCCACTGGAGCATGTGCAAACAGATTTGCTGAGGTACAAAATGGTCCAGTGATTTAAAGTGAGTTTTCATCTCTCTTTCTTTCATTTCCCCTTTCAGAAATGAAACTGGACAGAAGACAGACTGGGGACAATCTTAGCAGCATCTGTTGCCTTTCACTTTTCTCTTGGAGGAGGACAATATCCTTTCAGAAAGCACTGGCATGCATGAGAAAAGGAGCGGGGTGGGGGGGCTTCAAGAAAGAAGCACTGGGACATGTTTCCCAACACACAGTTGGTCCTTTTTTATGGGTTGTCGACCACAGTCCTTTTGATTTAACAAAAACACAAAAACAAAAACCTTCCCTTTTGCCTTTTCCCATGTCCCTCCCCTTTCTGGGGAGGGGGAAAATGTCCAAAAATAAATCTTCAGCCAATTACAAAGTCCAAGTGGGCTTTCTCTCATTGCAGAACTGTTAAGACTGCTTTCATCTGCTTTTCTTCTTGCAGTGAAAGGATGCTTGACAGGCCTAGGCTTAAAACACACTTAATAAGAAGTGTGAAGAAATTTATGCTTAACATTGGTTCACATCTGCTACTTTTTAATTTTCTCATTAATTTACATTGGCTAATCATAGCTTGGTAGCAATGGAATCATTTTAACACTTGTACTGTGAGTAGTTCATTCTTGCATTGTTGTTTGGTTGTTGTTGTTGTTTTCTAATTGTTTAGACAAATTCCTCTCCAATTCTTTTGCGACTTATCCTGATTCCCTCCATTTCGTCCCTTACCAAAGCAAGAAAATGAAATAAGCATTAATTTTAGTTATCTCGAAGAGAGACATGATTATCTTCTCTTCCCCTCCCCCCTCCCCACAGTGCTTTTCACAGGCAATTTTCCTCAGTCCATCCATGACATGCCTTCATAAAAATGACAGATGAAGCAGCTGAGTAACGGTGGGTATATTATCTTCCTGCAGGCATCTGCTGCTCAGAAAAGTACCTCTCCCTTTGTTGGCCTTAGGAGTGAGGAGTAAATTCTATATCATACACGAAACCATTTGTACATCCATTCCTGCTATTGTGGAGGATAAATTAAATTAAATGAGAGCAGCCTCTTGAATGAAGACCAACATCAAGGCAGCAGAGTTTACATAGATTAGTAACAAAAATGTGTGCGTAGTGTGCCAAAGCAGAACTTTAATAAACAGGAAGGTGTCATCAAGAATATATGTGCAGACATTGTAGATTTAAGACAATATAATGCCAACACACACACATACACGATACCACAGTCTTTACAGAAATAGCATTTTATAGGCTATTCATATTTCTGGCTATGGGTTTCTCAGCCTGTCTTTTTATCATTCCCTATAACCCCTTGTTGTCAGTTTGAATAGTACCACACAAAAATAAACAGTTTCTGTATATTTGGAGGATTTCCTGTACTAATAGAAGCAAAGAAAGACCCCCACAATAAAAAAGGGGGGTTCCCCTCTTTCTTCTCTCCCAACCGTCCTTTGTCCTGATATGCCTGAACAGAACTATAAGGCCTGAATACTTCCATTAATCTCAATTAGATGCAACCCTTTTCAATCTGTGGTCTTCCAATTTGACAATAAATTCAGTGGGTTTACCCTTATTGGGAACAATTAATAGGATTCAGGCCCAAAATTCCAAGTCTAGGCTCACTGGACCCCAGGAAAGCTCATTCTTAAGAAATAGAAATATCCTGCAACCTTTTGTATGAAGCCCCATTGCAACAGGTGGTCACATAGGTCATTTAACACACTCTTTTCTTAGGCAATCTTAGGTATGGGCCTTGGAGAGGAGGGAATGACACTTCCATTATAATTCGTTGTCCTGGTCCATCCAAAGGTGGACAACTGTTGGCCTAGAATTCCCATTAGTCCTCACTAGCATATCCAGTCCTGTGGTGTGGGATTATGAGAGCTGCAAACACCTGGAGGGCCACACTTGCCTTGCCTGATCTAAAGTTGCCTTTATGGATGGCTGTGTTGTTATGTGAGCAATCACACAGCTCATATCCCTCTTGAAGGGTGAGTATTATCTGCATGGTTTCAAAGAATACCATTGGAGGCACCAAAACAGTCAGATTGTTGGAATTGCAAGTCAGATCTCTGTGTATCATTCATTCTATCTGTGATGGGTTCACTTAGCTGAGGGGATGCATCTCCTTTGGATAAGTGGTTCTTTGCATATGCATGAAGGTTCTGTTAGTGGAAGGTTCTGTTACTCTTCAAGCAGTAACATAAAGGCCAACATTATGCTAGTACCATACACAGGTGTAAATTTCACTATGCTGAGTGCTTTTTTTGGACAATGCAGATTAGACGTATCCAGCTGGGGGTAGCAGCAGTGGAATGCTGCATGAAAAACCACTGCAGACATGCAATCATGCACCTGGAATAGTGCATTAATGTGTTTGTGCATTACACATTGCCTTTGTTCATTGCATACTGCACAATACTCATTGTGCAATGAGGTGATGATAGCTATGCCATTCAACATTTCTCATCCCTTGTGCTACAGCAGGATTCAGTAGAGGGATTGCTTAGTATTAGCGTAGCATAACTCCATTGGAGGAGTTTTACACTATGCTGAGACAATGTAGCATCTCAGCCATTGTATTCTCATATTTTATACATAGTATGATGTTCCTGCAAACCTTGACTAGTGCAATATCCTACTTGTTATGTGTTACGCCAATTATTATTATGCTACTGCAGGAATGGCTTGTGGTCTGAGAAATGTGAGTAGGAGTTCACATTGATATTTCAAGATGAGGCATCTCTCTCCCCCTCCCCAGACCCTAGACCACTCTACCACAATTATTTATGTAGCAATGGAGCACACCAAAAAAAAAAAAAGCATAAAATTATTACATGAAAAGTCTGAAATCCTATTGAAACACCATGAGTGGATAACTCATTTGGGGAGTGAAAAGCCACTGGAGGCATAAAACCTCTATGTCACAATAGGAATAGATGTGCTATCCAGAAAAGGAATTATTTTCTAGGTGTGGAATATAAGCACATCTGTTTCAAACAACAGACATTCAGCCTCAAGGTAGATGTTTGTGTGGTGAATAAGAGATGGTTAAGTACTTGACCTTTATTGTTGTAAAAGCTTGGAAGAATGGAAGAATCCCTTGTGATATGCTTACCACTGGATAACATCCATCTGCAATTTTTCAAACTAGTTCAGTCTGGTACAATTAAATCAGAAAGAATGCAGGCAACGTGCTTTTCATAAGAATGGAGGGAGGGAGGGTACATGAACACAAAAATGGAAATGAGATGAAGAATGTGCAAATAAATATTTTCTTTGATGGCAAGCAATTCAACAGGATGAAGGAGATATGCTTTTTGGTAGGCATATCCTATCCAAATGTTTCCTTATCCATTTCCTTTTTAATATAGGAGACTAGGTCCAGATAGTTATTGTTCTTTCTTTTCACTTTTTTTCTGCTCTGCTGCTTTTCAAAACTTAAAAATTTAACTCTTGCTTTTTTTTTCTTTTTTTGGGGGGGTGAGATGGGCTAAAACAAGGAAAAGGAACTTGTTGCTAAAACTCATAGGAGTTGTAGTCCAATAACATCTCGAGGCTTACAAGTTGCCCATATCTAGTGAAAAAAATATATATAATAAGGGATGTTTTCTATCATGGACATGTTAATGTGTGATTAGAAACATAAATAACATGGATATCACTGAGTAATGTGAAGAAAGGACTCACAGTTGCATGCCAAATATCATACGAGGTCTGTCTATTAAATAACGAGACTGATTACAAAACCTATCTTTATTTATATGTATTACAATTCTAATGCTTGTCCCCATCAATATACTCCCTGTTCACACTCACACACCAATGCTGTCTTGTCTTCCACTGGTCAAAGGGGTGAAGCAGATCAGTTTCTGTCAGCTGTGTCAGCACATCTGCCATTTTCTTCTTTACTTCTTTACAATTGACTCAAAACATGTTCCTTTAAGCACCAATTTAGGAAAAAGAAAAAAGTCACATGGTGTCAAATCTGGAAAATATGGAGGATGTTCAAGTATAGTGATATGTTTATCAGCCAAAACCTTCTTCACAGAAAGTGCTGTGTGAGCAGGTGCATTGTCTTGATGAAGAATGAAACCATTTCCCCACAGTTCTAGCCTTTTTTTTTCCTGACTCTTTCTCTCAGCTTTGTCAAAACTTCCTTATAGTAATGCTGGTTCACTATTCTGCCTTCTGGAACTCATTCAGTCAAAATTTCACCCTTGATGTTAAAAAAACAAAAAACAAAACCTCACCCAATGAGCATGGCTTTAAATGTAGACTTGCTTTGACATGTTTTTTTCATTCTTGGTGATGATGGTGTTTTCCAGTGCACTGACTGCCATTTTTTCTCAGGATCATACTGGAAGATCATCAGAAGTGATGATTTTCTGAAAAAGGTTTGGGTTTACCTCAAGTTGCTGCAGAATGTCAGCACAAATTTCCTTGTGGCACTCATTTTGCTCTGGTGTGTGAACCCTAGGGACTATCTTGGCATAAACTTTTCTCATGGTGAGATACCCATGCAAATTTTTCCACACAGTGTCTTTGTCAATGTTAATGGATTCTGCTATCATTCAGACACTGAGTTGGCAGTCTTCCCAAACAATCTGGCTGATTTTTTCCACAATTTGTTCTGTTCTTGAAGTGGAAGGCCACCCAGGGCATTTATCGTCTTCCACATTCTCAAGTCCTTCTCTGAATCTTTTGTGCCACTCAAACACATGTGCACAAGACATGCAGTCTTCCCCATAGGCCTCAGTAAGCATTTGAAAAGATACTGTTGGTGTTTTGTTCGATTTTACTAAAAATTTCAAATTGACACGTTGCTCAACTTTTAAACTTAGCATTTTTCCTGCACACAACAGACAACACAGCTGCTTTAAACAATGACTGACAATTAACTGAACGACCAAGAGTGTTGATGTTTGTCATGCAAGTTCAGACAAGTTCTAGGTCACCACTCAAGCATTCACAATCAGTTCTCCCTGATGTGTCTGAAAGGTAGAAACACAGTCTCGCTATTTAATATACAGACCTAGCTTGTATGTATGATCTACCTTGAAAATTACTATTTCCATAGCAGTACTTTATAGGTTGGTTAGATAACGGGTGCGAATCATATGGCCTTGCAGATACTGGCAGACTGGAAGTCCCGTAAGTCTTATCCAACATAACTAATGGCGAGGAATGCTGGGAAATACAGTTTAACAACATCTGGATGGTCACATGACTCCCAGCCCTGGATTAAATGAAAAGTGGGTGTCATTTTCAAGATAGACCATTTCAAGATAGACCAAGTAAGTAGCATAAGATTTGTTACTATATTTACTGTATTTCAGTACTTTTTTTCTGAAATTTTGTATATTTGAAATTTGTATCTGATAAATAAGTTTTGACCAATACATTCTCTGCTATGGTGGTTCTTCATTCACTCTAGTAGGCTGGGCAACTATGAATTGTCAAATGAATGTGCTTAGAACATTGTGTTTCATATAGGTGGATTTTAAATACTATTGTTGCTATTAATAAAACAGTGATCAAATGTGTAATTTTATTGTAGGTTAAGGTTAACTTCCCAGGTGTAATGTAACAATAAATTAACGGAAAATAGTAGGAACATTGCAACGTATAATGATATTTAAATAGCAATTGACTTATTTGCTACTGGTGTGGTTTTAGTCTTTTCTTGACAGTTATTTTCTTCATCTTTGAGAAATGGCAATGAAGGAAATAAATGTAGACTGTAGAGAGTCAGAGTATGTGCATCTGTGTTTGATTTATATTTATATCAGCCTGGATATGGAAATAGATTGCATTCTCACTTCTCAATATTAAGGTCATATATTCAAGTCACACACATGGATTTTGGCTTTCATAAAATGCTGTAGGAGGAGTTTGTGTGTGTGCATAGAGCTACTTATTGTTCTGTATGAGCTTACACAAAGAATATGGAGCACTAAGCACACTTCCTTTCTGATGGAGCATTAAATGGCAAACTCCATCTGGCAAATGAGAGATAAAATGTCCTGAGAACTTTTCCTTGCTATTCCAGAAAACTAATGTTGTTCCTAGAACTGTAATAGCTTATTATATTCCATACACTTGTTGTACAATTTACAACAATATTTTAAAACTAAACTATATTAACTTTTTCTGCCATTTACAGCACACAATGTGATGTGTCTGCATATATCATTACACTATTATACATAATATAAACTGTGATGTCCAGCCAGGACTGTTTAAATTTCCCCTGCATTTTCCTTTATTTTCTTTTCAAGGCCTTAGCATGTCTGAGTATAGGAATACTCCATTGTATTAGACTTGTGGGAGGAGCTAAGAATTCCCCTACATTTTTCTAGGTTTTGGTTTGTTCCTTCCCAGCAAGCTCTGTTTTACCTAGAAGCTTTTTAGTTCTTTTGGGCAGTCTTTGCTGTGAGCTTGCAGAGAGCAGTTCTGGTGGCAAACAGGCCCAGACAGCCGGGAAGGGCATTTCTTACACCATCAGCCAAATTAGTTGCTGATAACAAAGGAATCAGGAGCTGAAAGACCCTGCACCAGCTTCATTGAGTGAGGAGATCAAACCCAGAGAGATGTCACCCTGAAAACAGATGAAACTCCAACTGTAAAGTACCTTTCATTTCAAGCCTTTTAGAGCTGGGGAGGAGAAAGCCCCCCTTTTTTTTGTTCTTTAAAATAAACTTCCCCCTTTTTTGAACTGGATATTCAGCATCAGAGCCTTTTTGGGTAAAGGAGTTTGATCTCACCAGGGTACTGGCGTTGCGCACCCAAACCTGCCACCACCTCTAGTTGAGTGTGTCTTCACATAAACTATTTGTCCTAGGGATGGACAACTGATCTTGCTCTGGTCTCTCAAGCAACTTATTCTGGCCTTAGTGGTAGGGCCAAATATTTGCACAAGAGTGGGACATACCACTGTGATGCAGATAGATTCTCCTTCACTAAAAGTTTTTAAGCAGAGGTTAGATGGTCATCTGTCAGGGATGCTTTAGCTGTGGGTTCCAGGATTGATAGGGGTTTGGACTGGATGTTCCTTTGGGTACATTTCAGTGCTAAAACTCTATGTTCTATAATTCTGTGATATTAGTAGAGAAAGTGAATCCTGGTTAGCTGCTCACAAGCTTGGGAAAGGGGAAGAGAAGACTCAAAGGAATACAACTGAAGAGGAGAAGAAGATTAACTCCAGAAGGTCCAGAAAGCCCTGGTGTGCTCTGGGGGCAAATTCAGATCTTACAAAAGAAAAATAATTCTAAGGGAACCATTCCCAGTTGAGTAAAAGGAAAAATGTATTCCTCTGTTTGATGAACAAAAAGAAGGGGTTTTACAAAAACAAAGGAAGAATACCCACAGTGTTTGGGAGATTTTCCTTTCCCCACTATGTGTGTGGGGTGGGGAACAGTGCTTGCATACATTCTCTTGGTTGTGGATTCCTAACCTATAAAGTGGTTGCTAATGCATCTTATGTATTGTCTCACTCACATCTTGTACGTGCAGAATGGTACCACAAGAATCCTGTACAGGAGATTTGGGATCAATGTATGAAGAGAAACTGAAACTTTATCAGGACAAGATGCAGGTACTGTGGATAGGGGAAGTGACTGATTTGGACAGAGATGTTCAATTGGCTTCTTTGGAATAAACAAGTCCCTAGTTTAAGAATCTTCTGGAACTGAGTGTTACCTATAGAAGCACAGGTGGTGATGGTTATCCCTTTCATAGAATCATAGAATCATAGAATTGTAGAGTTGGAAGAGACCACGAGGGCCATCCAGTCCAGCCCCCTGCCACGCAGGAAATCTTGATCAAAGCATCCCCGACAGATGGCCATCTAGCCTCTGTTTAAAGACCTCCAAGGAAGGAGATCCCACCACGCTATGGTTCCACTTCCATCCTATGGAATCCTGGAATTTGCAGTTAAGGGTCAAGCATTTAGAATTCTCAGCCAGAGATGTCTACTGCCACCACTAGACTAAATAGTGTGATAGGGCCTAGTGGCTAGAAATGTCTTTTATCAGCTGTATGTTGAAGCAATACCAGGAGATTGTTGAAGAAATAGGACTGAACTATTCTGTTTTGTACACTGCGTCTGCAGCAATAAAATGATACTTTTCCTGCACATGGTGCAGAAAGAGAGAGACCCACTTAACACAAAATATAAATAGGTACCAGATGCCACAAATGTCACCACTTTTTGGTCATTGTTTATATACAGGCGTTTGTACACCGTCCTAAGAATTGAACTTCTTTCTCTCCCTCCTCCTGAAGCGAATATGGTTTGTATGTGCCTTCCTTAAGGTTGTTAATAGCGACATATCACCTCTAAGAGGCAGCATGCCCCTCAATACCAGTTCCTGGGGAACACAAGTGAAAAGACAATGTTGCACTTTTGTGCTGCTTATGGGCAAGATCTGGTAAATTGGTGGGCACTAGAGTCAGAACGTTCAGAGAGGTGTCCCAATATATCTGAAACTCTCTCTTAAAGGGATTACATGTGGTCTCATCTTTGTTAGTTTTTAAATAGACCACAAAATGCTTTATTCCCAATTTGCATTTTACTAAAAGTGCTTCTCGGGGCTTCTTGTCATTGTCATGTTTTAAACATTGCTTCATAGTTATATATAATTATCTTTATGATCTTACTTTCATGTGACATGACCCTGAAAGGTGTATGCACACTTAGGACTTTTTCGGACATTTAAAAAGTAACACAAGCAGCCTCATCAGCTTGCGAGGCTGCTGCGCTGCAAAGCGTCAGTTTCGTATGAAGCTCGCCCCTGGCGGTACTGTTGTGGTACCACGGGGAGAGTTGAGCATCATATTTCCTTGATTTTTACTCACGATCAACTTTTGTGAGTAAAAATCAAGGAAATATGATGCTCAACTCTCCCTGCGGTACCGCAACAGTACTGCCAGGGGCGAGCGTCATACGAAACTGATGCTTTGCAGCGCAGCAGCCTCGCAAGCTGACGAGGTTGCTTGCGTTACTTTTTAAATGTCTTAAATAAATAAATAAATCCAAAAGTTCACTCTTATTGAAAAAGACTGTGTGCTGAGGCATTTGTTCTGAAGTCTCTGATTTTTTCTTAAAAATTGTTCTGATCTTTAAAGGAAAGATTTTTTTAAAGGGCAGAACCAGTTCCTATAGTTAATTGCACTCAGAGTCTGTGTGTAGCTACACACAAGGATGTTACTGGCTTTTGTGGTTGAATACCTCCTGCTATAATGGATCCATGGCCTTGGCTATATAGGTTTGAGATAGATTTCTTGCAGTTAAATCTTCAAAACATTTGTCCCTGAATTCAGACTGCGAAGATGTGTTGTTGGCTTGGCTTAGTGAGCTTCATCAAAAGTGTACCCCTCAAAAAGGGGTTAGGATACGTGGTTGGGTTCATGCTAAAGCTGCTTTTTGATTTCACAGTGTTTGTATTTTATGTTTCAAAAGCTACACAACTTAAGACTGACATATTTGATTTTCTGAGTGATTAGAAGGTTAGAAACATTCACCACCATAGCCCGTTTTCATTTTTAAAAGGGGGATTTTGCTTTATTCTTGAGATATTTTGTTATCAGTGTTGCCACAGTTCACAATGTGCTTTGAATTAAAGAACTACATTTAATTAGAAATCTACATAACAGCTTTGCTCTTTGAAAGTATGCAAAAGCTTTGAAGAAAAGGCTAATTTGCCTAAAAGGCAAATCAAAAGACCAGCTTTATTTAGATGAGATTTTTGTGGTTATGATGCATGCTCCTAAGAAAAGGAAATGTAAAATCATCATCATCATCATCAATGCTTTTAGAAATGTGTGAACTTGGCACCAGCTGCACCAGGAATACCATATTTCATTTCTGTTTTAGAATAATGCTGTCTCTCTGGCTAATATCACTCCCAGATCTTCTGTTCACTTCATAGCCTTTTTTGCTTGCATCTCCAAACAATCTCCTCCTCTCCTCTTGGTGGAATTCAGGAACAGCTCCTCCTGAAGAACTCTGGCAGATGCAGCTCCACCTTTCAAATTGAAAATATATTCAAAATACTTCCCAATCAACATGCTCCTGCCATTTCATTCTGATTTCACATAGTTTTTTTAAAAAAATATTTTAAAGACTAGGAAGGTTTGCTTTGTAAATTGATTAATTAACTAGATGGATGGGAGGAGGCAGAGCGAAGCTGCTTCAGGAAAGGAACAAAAGTCTGGAGTGGATTTCTTGGGAAAAAGGGAAAGATTTACCTCCCAGACTTTTATCTGTTTTGAAAACAGATGTTCGGTGAGCTATGCTGAGACTTGCCAGAGAAGTGAAGGAAATGCTGAATAAGAAAATATTATGTTTCAGACTTGTGGTAACAGTACAATTTGTGTTATTTTCCCTTGTCCTTAATTTTGGAAAGGACAGGCTACAACTTGCTACATCAAAAGGGAGAGTCAATCTGCATATGTCTAGAGACAATTTTGGTATATTTTTACTGGTAGTAGAAATAATTTGGGGTTACAAAGCTTGGAAAGAAATTGAAGACCCTCATTTAGAACTCAAAAAATTACTTTTTGTAGGTAATTTATGTATCCCCATTTGTTACTATTGTAGTTTTTAATTAACTTTCTATATTACTTGTTATGGTGTCTGCTATTTTTCATTAGTTTAATTTTTTTTTTAAAAAAAATCCTCCTAGAAAATCAAGAATATGATCTACAATTTGGGGAAAAAACTCTTCTCAGTACAGCCCATTTTAGGCCCCCAAAATAACAGGAAAAAGTAATGCTTAAACAATCTTTGTTACATGGGGAGAATGACATAGTTACTATAGCTGTTTGCCAAACAAACTGCCATGCACTTTATACCTCCAAAACTAACACATTGCAGGCACCATCATTATTTACAACATACTACCATATATACTTATGAATAAGGAGATTTTCAGATACAGGTGGGGGGGAAAGCATCAGAAGAACACAAGGAGAACAGAAATGGGAAACATTATCAGATGACATTATCCTTTAGCATTCTGGGGGTATAGTGTGGGAGCAAATAAGGTGTCCCTTTGTATTGGCGGTTTAGCCTCATCAATACAAAAGTGAAGACTCATCTGCACCAGCGATATGCCCTGGGAACAGCTGAGCATGCAGGTGTCTGATAATGTTGCCCTCTCTGTTCTCGTTGCATTCTTCTGACACAGTTTGGGATGTGTTTTTTGCTGCGTTTCCCCACATCTGTTAATCTCTTAAATCAGCCTCGTGTACAAGTCAAGGACAGATTTGGGGGCAAAAATATGGGTTTTGATATTAACTGTGGATAAGTGGGAGGGTCATTCCATGGAAAGGGGAAAAAGTCAATGCTGCTTCAGGGGGAGAGCCACCCTTTTCTTTCTTTGGCATTCAGAAAGACTTTTGCCACTATACTCAGGCAAGGGTTCCCCCCTTTTTTTTATAAGATTTAATACTGTACCTTAACAATTATTTAAAAAAAGGAAACCATCACCTTCTTTGAGTAGAGTGGCAAAAGGTGAGAGCTTAGTCCATCCCAGGAGAACCTAAAAGAACCACCTCTACTGTCTCAGTGCTCCTTTGAAGGAAAGCACCAAAGGGTCACCACTGCTGTCATTTCCCTTCCCAGGCATTCAAAAAGGCCAGAAGTAGTGCCACAGTAGATATAGCAGAGCCGGAGGGGGGAGTTCAGTGCTTCTTTTAGGTTTTCCTGGGATGTACTAAGCTCTCACCTTTCACTATTCTACTCAGAGACGGGGATGCTTGTTTCTTTTTTTCTTGTCTTTTTAAAATAAGAGTTAAGATATAGTACTTACATTGATCCATGGATAAGTCAATCCACGTTTTGGGGGCTGATTTTTTAAAACTAAAACTTCTAGACTTATACATGAGTAACTGCAGTACTTCAGATGTCTGTCAGAGGAAGAGATCTAATGTTAGTGTATGAATATGTACATTTCTTCAGCATAAGTAATTAAGGAAACTGAAATATTAAAATATTAGTGTGATGTACTCCTTTATACTTTTTAAATTAAGTATACACCAATATAGCTGATAACAGTGTGCAGAGGTTTGTAACCTGAGCAGGAAAGAAGAGTCTCTTTTAGCAAATAAAACATACTTCTGAGTAAATTAAGGTATGTTGTTAATGTTAATGTTAGCTGCATAATACATGCTTTGTCATAGATTTGCTGGCCCAAACTGTAAGTTCCAAATAGAGTTAATGCATTGAAATCACAGCATTTACTAGACGCTTGTGATATCACAAGGGATCATCCCTAAACCTCAGGGTTTGGTGCCAAAATCTCAGAGCCTAATCCTGATCTGGTAACCCTAGATACTGGTACTGTACCAAAGAGCACTAGCCCATTTCTTTCATTCTCAGCTTTCATATGAAAGTTATTCACTCATACTTACGTCTGCTCATCATTAGAATTTAGATAACATTCATAGCCCACATGAATCTCATCCTTGGCCTAAATCCAATTGGTAGTTAGAATTGATAAGTGTTCATAAAGTATTTACTTGTGAAGTTCTCATTTATTCAACAGGTCTACTCTAGTTGGGACCACCTACAATGTTAGATTTAGGCCAGGGATGGAAATCAAGTGGGCTCTAAATGTTGTTGAACAGATGCTCCAGGCAGCCCCAGGCCAATAGCCAGTACAGCCAAAGTTGCAATCCAAAAACATCTGGAAGTCTGCCAATACCTTAGTAAACAGTGTGCACATTAAGAGTCAAGAGTAAGCATGCAGGAGCTCTGTACACATGATAATCTTCCGAAGCTCTCATCAGGGTGCCCCTGTCATATGACGTGGCCCAGGCATGTGGTGGATAATAGGTTTTCCTTGAATAGGTGTCTGATTTGTGGAATGATATGTTCATGGAGAATTGTCTGGGCTAGAATGTACTTGATGATATTTGTAGGTTTTCGGTATATGCATGAATGGTTGGTTTTTAAACTGCTGCCATTTATTGTTATTGTGCTATGCTGAAGGCCACATCAGATGTTGTGAGTGTTGTTGTTATATTTTATTTCTAGAGCACCATCAATGTATATGCTGCGTTACAAGAAAAAGAACAACAAAACAGTTCCTGCCCTCAAGCTTACAATCTAATGAAGACATGATACAAAGGGAAAGGGGATGGCAGTAGGGGAAGGGATTAAATCTAGCATTCTCTTCTCTCCCTCCTTGGTCAGGGCAATGACAGTTGGGAGGGAGGGCCATTCTGCTTCTGGGCTGAGGCAAGTTGGAGCTCTGCCTGACTTTCCTTCTCTCCCTCCTTGGCAAGGATAATGGCATTTGGGATGAAGGGAGGGCCGATCTGCTTCTGGGCTGAGGCAAGATGGAGTTGTGCAAGATGGACTTTTGTGGGTTTTTCTGTTGGTTTTTTACATTGAAGGATATAAACTGATTAAATACATTATAAGTAAAAATTAATCCATATCCAAGTTTGGTATGGCACTGTTCTACTTGTATCTGACAGGCTATCTAAATCCAGCCTCTGGGACTAATTAATTTTTGGGCCCAGAGACTCTCATAGCCAGAAGGCCAAACCTGTTACAACCACCTCAGCTTCTAAATGTCTGTTAAGCTCATCTCCATTCTTGTATCACTAAAAGGAACGGGAAAGAGTGATCAGCACGGGGTAGGTGGGAGATGATGTTATGAGAGACAAAATATTCTTGCAAAAAGACAAGGGAAAGGGGAGGATAAGTGGAAGAAGAGAGATGAAGGAGACTGAAAGGGCAAACAGATAAAGGAAGAAAATAAGTTCTGATTAGCTGTTTCTTTGTCTTCTTGCCTCCAGAGCTCAATTAATCATTATTTCTATGATAGGTGTGTACACACACATATACATTTTCTCACAATGTACTTCAGTTTTAATATGTGTTCCAATGCAAATCATTTCTTAGGATCTTCCACTCTCTTGCAGTGAAAATCCATCCCCGGATCTTGCTTTGAATCCATCAGGATTGGTCTCTCTGGCTTTTCTTCGCAAACAAAGATTCAGGAAGGACTCATCCTGCGCTTTCTGCAAGAGTGCTGATGACTAAAAAGGCCAATCTGAGATAAACAAGTCCGGTTGCAGAAAGCACAGCAGAAGGTCTCCTTGGGTGATGTTTTTGGGTTGTGATTCTTTCTGCGTTGTCGTTTCTCTTCAAGACTTGTTCGGCGTGAGTTCTCAAATAAGGCTGTAGCATTGTGGATAGTGCGTCTCCATGCCTCCCGATGTGAGGTCAGGGCGGACCATTGTTGATGATCAGTTTGGCCAAGCCTGAGATGTTGTTTCAGGGAATCTTTGTATCACTTTTTTGGAGCGCCCCTCTTACGCTGACCCATGGCGAGTTCACCATAGAGTAGTATTTTGGGGAGGCGATGGTCCTCCATCCTAGAAACATGCCCTGCCCAGCAGTCCACTAGACAGTGCAGTCCACCGCCAATACATTCCCCATGGCATATATGAGTGAGCAGAGCCAGTAGTTCATGAAAGGGGCAGTGTCCTACTTTTTCACATGTGTTCTCTATGTCTCTGGATGGTGTATTGGTAGGGACTGGGCCCAGTGAGCTCAGTGCTTCCCAGGGCTTATTCCAGAGACCAAAGTCAACCAAGCAGAGATAGCAGTGGCTTCTACACACTTATTGACTCTGGCTGGCCATTCTGGGCTCAGTCCTCTCCACCCAATGGTAGCTGTCAGCTTCCATATCAGTGGAGCAGTGAATCCATTTTGTTACATTTAAGCCTTAACTTGAAAATAACAGTTCAAAGTTCTGAGCCTTACCTCCTCCCTCATATGTTCAGCACCTTGGATAGTTTATGCAAAATTGGTACTTAAACCCAGAGTGGATTCTTCAGCTCATTGACATGGAAGCCACCATCTCCCATTATTTCAACCTGGCTGCAAGAAAAAGAGGGCAAACTGAAGTGGCTTGTTTATTATAGCCATAGTATGTCCAATCATTCCTCCCTCTGCTACAGAGATAGCAAGGAAATGGGCAAAAGTGAGACCACACCAGGTACTCCATCTAGACAATGGAGCAATCCCTTCCCTTTTTCTTAGCCTATAGCAAGAAAGATTAGGAAAGTAATTTGTTATTGCTGTTTTGGGCCTGACTCTGATTTATTGTAACCCCATTACAGGGTTTTCTTGGCAAATTTTATTCAAAGGTTTGCCATTGTCTTTCTTTGGGAGAGTGTGACTTGCCTGAGGTCACCCAGTGGGTTTCTATGGCCAAGCAGAGATTTGAACCCTGGTCTCTTGGAGTCTTAGTTCAACACTCAGACTATGACACTACACTGGCTCTAGAAAAGTCATTGGTTGCCAGAAAGAGTCACTGAGACACCTGCTGACTTCTCTCTTTAGATGGCCTAGTAGGGCAGTGTGATGCCATGGGTTTGTATCTGAAAATCTGGTTTGATTTATTGATTTTATGGCAGAGGTAGAAGTAAGTGGCTTTTGGTAGGGGGAGAAAATGGACCGTTGAAGTGAATGCTGACTTGTGAATTTTTGAAGGGATTTGCATCAGGCCAGTTTGTGAATAACAGTTAGGGATGTAATTCTTCACTAAGGTTCTTCTGAAAGCTATCAACATATAATTTCTGCATTTGTTTTGTTCTGCAAGAAAATCTTTGGAAACCACATAATTTTTGAAGGCTATCTGCAATTCAGGACTTATTCTGTGCAAAATTCACTTGTGGTTGTTTTGCACAAAAAATACAATTTTCTTTGTGAAGTCGAAGGCCTTCACAGCTGGCATCCATAGATTTTCCTTGGATTTTTTCCAGGCTGTGAGGCCGTGCTCTGGAAGAGTTTACTTCTGACATTTTGCCTACCTCTGTGGTTGGCATCTTCAGAGAATGGTTGGGTAGGTGTGTGTGGAGTCTATATACTATGAACCCCTGTTGGAGATGTTATGTAAATTTGTGTATTTGAATGGGTAGTTCCTGGGTATAGAAATGCAAGGAGGATTAGTGTCTGTTTGGCTAATGGTTCATTGCTGGCCCATTATCTGCTGGAAATCCCGCTATCCCTGGGTGGAATTCCTTTGTAAGTGTTGAGTTTGATTCTATTGTTATTCAAAACTGGAAGACAGGTTTTGTTTACTTTTAGAGTTTCTTCTTTCCTGTTGAAGTTGTCCAGGTGTTTGTGGATTTCAATAGCTCTTCTGTGCATTCTGACATGATAGCTGTTGGCCTGGTCCAGAATTTCGGTGTTTTTAAATAATATTTTGTGTCCAGGTTGGTTTATAACATGTTCTGCTACTGCTGATTTTTCTGGCTGGCCCAGTCTGCAGTGTCTCTAATGGTTACTCAGACATCACAAGAGCAGCCAGACCCAGAAAAAACCACAGGAATGAAGAAATAAAACAGCCACCCAAAGGGAAGGTATTTTTACCATACATCAAAGGAGTCACAGACAGAATAGGGAAACTGATGAGGAAACACAACCTCCAAACAATCTACAGATCAACCAAGAAAATCCAAGAAATGCTACACTCAGCAAAAGACAAAAGAGACCCTCTCATAGCTGCAGGATTTTACTGCATTATCATGCAGCTGGGGACAAGTTTACATAGGGACCCCTAAACGCAGTGTGCAAACACGAATCAAGGAACGTGAGAGAGACTGCAGACTGGGCCATCAAGCAACCATTAGCCAAACAGACACTAATCCTCCTTGCATTTCTATACCCAGGAACTACCTATTCAAATACACAAATTTATATATAATCTCCAACAGGGATTCACAGTATATAAACTCCGCACACACTCCTACCCAACCCTTCTCTGAAGATGCCAGCCACAGATGCAGGCGAAACACCAGAAGTAAACTCTTCCAGAACACGGCCTCACAGCCCGGAAAAAATCCAAGGAAAATCTAAGCATTTTCTTTGCAGGAAATAGCATTTTCTGCACTGAAAATAATCAGGGTTTCTCAACACTCTAAAAACATATTTTTTTTCAATCATTTTTGAATGTTTTAAAATATTCTTTCCATCTCTACGTTGGAAGTTAGAGTCTGAGTTTGAGGAAAGTGAGTTTAGCCTGGGGTTCAAGAAGAGCACAGCTGGAAAATGTCTTTGAGAGGGGTTTGAGTTGGGTTGGAATGGGAGAAAGGAGTTGAGTGATTGGTAAGAGTCTGATTTAACTTTAGAGGAAAGAGTATAGTGTTTTAAAAGTTATATGTAAACAATTTGCTGTTTTATGTTTCACTTTTGTAAATATAGTCTTGTTTTCATTTTTATACAGTCTTGGCCTCTATTATTCTGAGAGCTTATTTCAGGTAAGGTGTCTGTGGTGGCAGCACTGAAGATGGAAGTGTGGTGTCCTTTTGGGGATAAATGTTTTATAAATCTTCATAAGAACTCTGAGGGCATTTAGACTGACTCTGCAGTTGGTGTCACACAAGGCAGACAGGAGGAAGTCTTTACCTGTGGCAGAGGCGTGGATGAAGAAAAGCCCTCACATTGAGTGTTGCAACGAATACTGTGGAAGGCTTCACATTTGGTGGGTTAAGTGTAAAGGCCATCACATTTGGCCACAGTGGTGGGATTGCCTAAGAAGAATCCTCACAGTTGGTGGCACTGGTGTGGCTGAATGGAACCCCCCACACTTGTTATATAAAGTGGTGCAATAAAAAGTTGAACCTTCACATTTGATGGAGGCAGCAGTGGGATATAAGTGGAGACACACACCCCCAGGCAGCACAGTGTGAATGAATGAGGAGCAGTCAGTGCGTTTGCATGCTTGGCCCTCCCATTCTTTCTGGTTGGATGATTGGGCCTAAACCCCTCACCTCATTATGCCAATGAAAGAGTACAGCGAGCTAAAGAGAAGATGGGAAGGCTGCCATCTGACCTCCACTTTACATGCACAGTTGCCTTCCCCCTTTGGAGACTATGACGGTGGGAAGACTGTAGTATGTGGGGAAATAATTGTAATGTAAAAGCAATCTTGTGTACCTCATTCACATCCTAAGATAAGTCTAGGGTTTTTCCCTGAATGCTTCTGTTCTCCCAAACTCCCTTTCTCTTATTTCACTGGGCACTTCCAGCCAACTGGAGTGCTGGGTCATTCAACACATGACCTAATTTAAATTTTATTGCTCTTTGAAAGTTCTCTTTTAAGTTAGTATCTCCATGTGGCTGTAGCCATCTTTTCCTTGCCATCTTTATTGATGCCTAGCCATGGATGCCATGCCATGATGTTTGCTTTTCAAGTCACCATGCACCCTCAAGGCTGGGTGAGTCTTTCTACCCTAAATCCTCCTAGTTAGTTAGGAACACTCTTTTTAAAGTTTGTTTTAGTGTGTAGATTGAGATTGCTATACCTTCACTAAACTTTTGATTTGCATTTTAAACTGACTCCTTTGTTTTTGTAATGAGTCTAATTCAATGGGTGATCAGATCACAGACCACAGACCTCTGAAAACACTTTTAAATGTTAATTGAGTTTAGTCTGCATTCCTAAGTGGCACTCTGCATGTCTTTGAAAGTAAATGATTTTTAACTTCTTTTTAAAAGAAAATATTTTTATTGCTTTTTAAAAGGACTAGATCCTGGTATTTTTTAATACAATGTTATTTTTTAGACTCTTTACTCCTACAAAGACAAGCAAGATGGTGGTGGTGAAGTGAGTAGGCACAGCTTCTCCTCTTCCTCACCTGAGCACAGCCAAGTTCATACATGAGCCCTTCAAGCTCCCTCTTTCATGTGGGCAATGGGAACAGCAGCCACCTAGCCTCCCCATCCCTGAGTTCAAGCTGAGCATCACGAAAAAGCACCGGGTTGCTAGTGGTTCATTTCCCTTGGGTTGGTTGCAGACTCACTAATCCAAGCCCTGTTCATTTCAAGGGCTCTGTTCTAAGTTGGACTGAAGACCCAGCGTTGCATTTACTGTCTGAAAGAGGGGGGCGGGAGGCGCACGTCGATTTTCTTTTCCTGTTTAAGTCCCCAAATATCTTGGTCGGGTTTGGAGACCATCCCCTTCACCTGCGCAAGGGGCAGCCAGCCATTGACTAGTCCGCCTCAGGCAGCAAAGTGTCATGAGTCGGCTCTATCGCTAGTCTGGCAAAGGCAAGGAAGGGGGATAGAGCTGGTTTCCTCCTCCTCCTCCTTCTGTGCTCCACTTTAGCCACTGGGCTGAGGAAAGTTGCCCCAATAACCAACCCATGTGGCTCGCCCCTTCCCTCGGGGGCATGGAGGGGAAGGTCGTGAGAGGCAGAAGGTGGGCTGAAGAAGGCATGGTGCCCAAGGGCTTCCAGAACAAGCCGGGGCTCCTTGGCTCTAGGTTCCTGACAGGAAGACCAAAGCAGCCCAGACGCCGAACGGGAACGTGTGGTGGGGAGGTGGCGGGGCGGGGGAGTCGGCTGCCTCTCCCTGCCTTCCCGCCTCCCTTCTCTCGTCCCCTCACTCGCAGGAGCAGCGCCCGCGCGGCGAGGACCAGCGCTCCTACCTCTCTCCGCAGCAGCGCCTCGCGCGCCTCTGACCAGGCAAAAGCCCGAAGCTCGCGCCGCCGCCGCCGCGCTCTGACAGGATTGGGCGAGGAGGCGGAGGCGGGGTGAGGTGGGGGCTCGCGCGGCAGGAGCACCGCCCCCTCGCCGCTCATTGGCTCGCTCTGCTCCCTCGCCAGCTCTGATTGGAGCAGAGGGAACCCCCTGGTGTCGGCGCCTGCCCGGAGCCTCTAAGCCTAGGCAAAGCAAGTTCTCGAGCCCAGAGCCCGGGCACATGGTCGCGAGCAGGAGCGGCGAGGACGGAGTGGCGGCTGCTGCTGCTCCTGCCCTCCGCGGCCGACAGGCGTGTGGATTAAAGGCGTCGTCGTCGTCGTCGTCGCCGCGCGGAGCCGGGTGGGTGCGAAACCCCCGGACGGGCGAGGGAAACAAGAGGCGAGGGAAGGTCACCTCAGCAGGTGAGGCTGCTGCCGTGGGAGCGGGAGCAGGTGCGGGGAGGGGGGAAGGGGAAGGGGAAAGGTTGGGACCCCCGTCCTCAGTCCCAGGGCGAGGGCAGGGGACGGGGTGGCGGCTAGACTCGCCCCGAAGCCCCTCTCTCGACACCTCCCGAAGTTTCCTCCCCTCTCGCAATGCTCTTGAATCGCTCCGCCGGGTTGAAGCGGCTGCCTGTAAGACACCCCACCCCACCCCAAAAAAGAGGCGCTTTTTTTTTAAAATTGATGGGTTTGTTGCAGAACCCTCCCCCCCTCCCCGGGCAGACTTCTGTTTTCCGCTCTACTCCCCTTCCCTTAGCCAGCTATTGCGGGTCCTCTTAATAAGAATGACCCTCACCAAAGAGAAAAGCAGAGAGAGAGAGAGAGAGAAACACCAGAGAATTGCTGAGGAGATCGATCACGTCCGGAAGCTGGGACGAAGTCAGCGACTTTAGCAAAAGGAAACCAATTTTTTTAAAAAAAAAACATGGGGAAAAAAACACACCCAAGTCAGAGAGGACCGGTTTAAGGAATTTTGGGGGGCCCTGCAATACTTTATTTTGCGGGCCCCATATGTTTATCTCAGGTCAATGTAACCTAACTCAACCGAAGCTATTCACAGAAGAGGATATTCAGATTATTACTAATAATGTTTTTGCAAGAGGAGGGTTATACTACGGGGGCCCCCACAATGATGGGGACCCCCTGCGGATGCTGAGGCCGCTGGTGCCTTCAACCGGCCCTCAAGTCAGACCAGCCAACCAACAACCCAAAGAAATAAACAAGAAAAGAAAAAAAGAAAGAGAGAAAGAAAAAGCATCCCCGCCCCGCGCGCATCCTCCCTTTCCCTCTGTCTCCTTCACCCTCCCACCCTGCTTTCAGTGGCTGTAGCTAAAACGCCACCCCCCCCCCGTGCCTTGTCCTACGATCCGGTACCGATGCTGCGGGCTGGAAGGAGAAAGGGATGCAGGGAAAAGGTCCGCCGGTGCCTGGGCTACATCCACGCTTGGAAGCTCTCCGGTGGCGACGCCGGGTTTTTAACGCGGGTGGAAAGGAGAAGCGGGGAGGTTTTTGAAATTAGCATTCACTTCGGAAGGTTAGCTCTGTGGTGTTTGAAGGTTTCCCACACTGATCTCCTTAGGACATGCGTTCGAGTAGACATCCAGGTTATTATTTTATTTTATTTTAAAAATGCTTTGAGAACTGGCTTTTTGCCTCGTTTGCCCGGGTGCTCAAGTTGATCAAGAAAATAAAAGGGACCTTTCCCCCTAATGCTCACTCAGGTCTTCCCTCTGTGATTCAGGTGAGTCCTAGTTGCCTGGTAGGTGCTTTTTCTTAGCAAGGGATGGATTTTTGAAAAGAGGTGAAGAGTGAAGGCTTTTTCATTCTGCAGATGGAATCGTTGATACTTTAATCCTTTTTCATTCTTGGGAAGAAGAGTCCTGCTTGATAGAATGCATCTGAAGTCAAAGCAGAATTTAAAGATGGCACTCTATAGTTTCTCTAACAAGACATAGTGCCCAATCCTTTCACACCCCTCTCCCCTGCAAATTAAAGAGAGGGATCTTAAAACCTTACTGAATCTAAAAATATATCACTAGGAAGGCAAAACAATCACTACCAGAGTTTCATAATGATGTACAATTCCTCTGAGACTTTATTATGACTAATTTTGGTGTTAGATGCTTTGAAATTGGCACCGAAGATACCCTTCTTTTTGGTGTGTGTGTGTATATGCTTTTTAAAGTAAAAGTTGACTATGTGTTTTCTTATGGGGAAAATTAGTCCTATTTTTGACACCTGAATTCTGGAGGAGATGAAGGTGAGATGAAAGTAACCCAATATACTAACAGGTTAGTGCCAAGGTATGGTAGTAAGGGTTCTAGTTGATGTCTGGCATACAAATGTTAAAGGCACAGCAGACAAAAATTAGCAAGAAAGGATCATAACTGGCATGCTGGCACTAATGTTACAGAGTTTCAAAGATCACAGCAACCACATCACACAGTTTAGCAATCACACTCCTGTAGGTCTCATTAAAAGTATGTGCCCTGTCTGTGCTGTTATGATTATATTTGAAATCTGTGGCTAAAGAAGAGATCTGTCATCTGTTCAAAATCCCAAATCTACCAAGCCATCACAAGCTGTGAGCACCACTGTAATGGAGATGGCCTATTTTGTTTATATGAAAATAACGGCAAAGAATCAGCCAACAGACAGAAAAAATGAATAAGAAAGGGACTGATTTTTGTGTGAATAAAATAATACTCCAGTTAATTTAGGTCTCTTATTGTTGAAGAATAATTACTTGGTGGTTTAATGGAAAAATGGGACATAGTGATAGATATACTGTGCTCCAGATGAGTAAGGCTGGTCATATGTGAATATAAAAACTTTACAGGTCTTTTTTGAACAATGTTTGAAAAGGCTTTATCTCTTTACTATGAAGTGTGTGCCTGGGGGAGGGGGACATACAGCACTGTATAGTCTTAATCTTTCTTCACAAGGACATTAACATTTGGGCTGATCAGGTATTGCTGCACCTTACAAAGCAGAAGATTATAACAAACTGAGTACTGCTATAGGTGAGAGAGATGGTGTTTAAAAATTAAGCTCACAACTCCTTAAGTCTCCCTGTGGTGATTTAGTAATAGTGTGCTGCTTCTCATGTAAATGTAAGACATCTGCAGAATTGCAATTCATCCTAAGGTTGACCAGTTTGGTCCAAGAAAACTCATTTCCAGTGATAGCATCTATTTATTATTCCTGAATTATGCCTCAGAACTATTTTATGCCTAGGTCTTTGGTGCCTGTGCATATATTTAACCTTTAGAAAAGTCAGTTGCTGAAGGCTTGGTGTGTTTGCCATTAATATAGAGACCTATGTTTGATTCCTCCTGAATCAGTGTCCTTTTAACAAGGAGGGCTTTTTAAAGGTTGTTGTTTTGAGTCCCAAGAGTACTCCAAATAAAGGTAATGAATGGAAGTTGCTTCTTTTCAACTTTTCAGTGATCCGGGGTTGAATTTGAACAGCCAGGAATGCTTTTGTATCACAGCCATGGGCTGTTTGCTTGCCACTGGCTATTTCAGAGCTGAATATTGCAGTGACACTTAAAAAAAGAAAAGAAAACCTAACTAAACCAAAAGCAAAATGCTGTTGTCATTTGCTGATATGGCACTATTTGTTCACACGTATGTTCCTGTCAGCCCTATGTTGTGCTCCCTCATGGCAATAAAGATTCAGATGAGACTTGCTGAGAGGGGTGCTTGAAGATAGATGATGCTTACTTCTGCCTCCAACTGACACATCTATGTATATGCAACAGTACATGGGTGCCTCCTCTGGGAGCATAGTGGTTCTGCAGAGAGATGTCACATAACAATCCTTTTTCCAGGGCATTGTGTAGATGTCTCCATCTTGAAAGGAACAATGTTTGGCTGAGTACTAGAATTTTGATTCTAGAATTAGAATTCTGGGGTCTCATCTTTTAGGCAGAAAGGAATAGCATACTGTAGTGTATTGGACTGATCTCTTTTCTCTCCACTCTATACTTTGAATGTTGTCTCCTGTACAAGCTGGGGAAGACAAAAAGAGTTGCGCTAGAAAAGTGAATAACTGATGTTTGCGCTCAGTCAGACAAGGAAACAACCCTTGGATGAAGCACTTAAATTGGAGAAATTTTCCTTTTGTCTAGGAAACAGTTTTCATCTTGATTATATTTAGAGTAAGAAACAAATAGAACCAAAAGAGTTCAGTGGAATGCACACATTTTTTTGTTAACACCAAAATCTAATTTGGAATACACCAGGTGAATAACTTGGATTACCCAATTCTTATTGCAAAAGCCAAACACACTTTTCAGACAGTTATTAAAACTGCTTCTACTCACTGATGTTTCCTGAGCCTTGTGCAACTAACCTTGATTACCTTCCCTTTGGTCATTCATTCATTCATTCATTGTGGAAAACTCTGCCATTTCCAGATGTGTACCTGTTACTTTTCTGTAAACGCAACCCTTTCAATTTGAGCTTGCAGAAGAACCTGAAGTTAGTTCAACATAGCAAGGGAGGGTATGAATACCCTGGAACCCACTTCTAAAAAAACTAGCAAAAAACAAGCACAAACACTGTGGGCTCAACCAAAGCTATTTTAGTATAATGTATAAACACAGGATATATAAGAACATAGCAATAGAAGTAACCTGAAATGAACAATGAGAAAGAAATTATAATACGATGCCAGTGATACCAATTATGAAACTATACATGAAGTATCTAAATATCCTTAAAAAATCCTATTTATTTTGCTGTGTTTTTATATAGCTTGTGTTTATACATTATACTACAATAGCTTTGGTTGAACTTTAGCCCACAGTGTTTGTGTTTGTTTTCAGCATATCAAGGCCAGATGTTTGGAGCAGAGCGTACTCCTTGAGCAATAATTAGGTTTAGATTCAGGAAGCAGCCCATATATGTTCTAGCTCCTGCATGAATATCCAGCCAAGCTTAATGATAGGAGGATGTAGTCAGTCTATAGTTAGTACTGTCATCTTGTGCAGGGAATTAAATGAGTTTAATCATGTCAGCTTTTGATTCATGGACTCATCTTATGCTGGGTGCCTTTCCACACTTATTCCCATAAAATGGGAAAGTCTGGATCAACAGTTGTAATCTAGACCCTAGTTTTAATGGCTGCTGCAATTATCTGGATTCCCCTCACCCCATAACTATCTAAGTTTCATTAATTAAGTATAGCACTGATCATGCTTTTGAATTTTTAAAAAAGAGATTTTTGAGAAATGTGCTTCAACTTGTATGCTAACAGGAGATGGACATTTGCCTTGGACTGCAAGTAATACAACTTTCCTAGTGAGATTGTGAAATAGGATGACAGATTGTAAATGCAGTAACTATGGCTGATCATTTAACATGGGGCAGACCTGCTGCTTCCACAGCATTCAAGGGCTCATAGTTCAGACAACAGGGCTAACAGCCAACTATAGAATTATCACAACACACGGGGTTTTACATGATTGAAAGACTGTGGAGTGGTGTGAAAATGAAGGGATAACTTTTGCACTGTTGACCTTGGTGGAGTACAGTTTCCAGGCTACCATTGTCTGCTCTTCACATCAGGGTTGTTTGCAGGAGCAGAATTGAATCAGGGTTAACAACCAGGCAGTGACATAATACCAAGATGTTACAGTCATTAAGAAAAGGGGAAGTAGTTGGGAAGGAATCATTAAATGTTTTAAAAGCCCTTAATGTGATTTTTCCAGTGGAGAACAGTTGCAATCTGTAGAAACCTAGGCCTGGAAAGCTAGTCTGCACTTTCTGTTGTTTGTATGGTTTTGTCCATGAATTTTGAATAAAGAAAAAAAAAAGAATACTCACTTTTCAATGATACTGTAACTTGTTTTATAACAGTAATGTATGCTAACATACATTATTGTGGAGCTTGTAGTTTGGAGGTCAGGAATCAAAAAATACAAATTGTGGAGGCCTATATATATAAGGTCAAATGTTCCAGTGAAAGGAAAGGCTGAGAGTTAGGATGGAATTGGCATGTGCATGTGTTTAAAAAGAAAATGGGTGGTTGTGACAGAATAAATTTGTTCCTAAATGTAAGATCAGGACAAGGTTCCAAAAATCTATGTCACTTCAAAAAAGCAACAAGGAAAAGTTTCACTGTTGTTAGTTTTCAGGTCATAAACATTGTATGGCTCAATGATTCATGACTTCCATGCCATCTTTATTACTATTATGATTATCTTATAATTCTAACAGTAGTTCTAGTCAGCTGTATTAGCATTTTTTTAAAAAAATATGAAAGATCTTAACTGTTACATATCCTATGTAATAATATGTGGTACCATACTCTAATTACTTTTTAAATTATTTTCATCACACATTAATGTTATTTCCCATCCTATTCTGACACAGGTACCCAGTTCACATGGAAATAAACTTTATTTCAGGAGAACTTACTTCTTGGTGTAGCAGTAGTATCACATTCTAGAAAGCAAAGCTGCAGTTTACTTAGAATACAATTTACTTGGCATAAATGGGACCTGTTTCTTAATAAATGTTTTTCAAAGTAGGGCTCCAGTCCTTTACACATTGACCTAAGAATTAAACTCATTACTTCTGACCAGACATGAATAGGGTTGTGCCATTGGTGAATCTTTGTTTCCAAAATGGTTTAGAATACATTGCCCCAATGGGCCTCATTAAAAAACATGAAAGTAATGAGAACTTTTAATAAAAATAACCTCTGAATGTTTATGGACCATCTGAATATGCATATGAATATAGTGTGTACTTAATCAATATATATTGATTTAAAAAAAAAATCACCTGTGAGTTTTACATACAAGGACTGCTATATCCTATTCTAGTACAAAACAAAACAATTGTAGATATTTTTAAATAATAGATTATGCTTCTGTTTATTCAGATATCCAGACTGAAATGCTGGACTATAAAGGAGTAAAATGAAAATATTTTGAATATAGTGTTAAAAGTAGAATTTTTAATGGAACTTGAGGATTTTTAAAAAACTCTTCAAACTGTTTGATCTACAGTTATAATTGGATGTTTAACATATACTCTAATTGCAAGTGCAAATAATTTTTCCTCCAGCTTTTTTGCCTGTTTATCAGTTGTGCAGTCTGAAGATGCTCAAGGTTGAGACAAGTGCATTTCAAAAACAAAATCTTTGAGTCACTTTCTCCTTCACTTAATACTTTACTCCTTGAAGCAGAGATGACACAAATGACACCTAAATCGTAGGAGGAAGGTGCAGTGCTTTCAGTGGTAGTAATATCACTGTTGCTCAAACTGACAAACATAAGCTTGAATGTATGCCTTGGCAGTTAAAAGGCTTTTCAATAATATGAAGGCTGAGATGATAGTTAATGACTTTGTACAGTAAATGATCCTGAAAGGATGGTGTTCTGACACATACTTATAACACCGCAATATATATTTGTGTGTTTATAGCTATAATACATACATCTATATGAAACAGGAGATAAAGTATATTTAATAAATAATTGACTGTTCCGCAAGAATGCAAGAGTATTATAAAGTAGATATTGCTTTCTCATTTTTTATAACTTACCACACTGCAATGTTAAACAGACTGGAAAGGCAAAGAAATAAAAGTAAAGAATTTGTGCAGATAAAATAACAGCTATTAAGACTAAAGCATGTAAACTATCCAGTTGGAAAAATGTGTTCCCAGTTAGCTGAACAAAAATAATTAGAACAGTGAAACACCCAGCTGAAAGTATTTGAAAATGGTAAATAATGAGATCTTCCTCCAAATGATGGAAGAAGTCTGTAGACCAATTGTATTTCAGTCATTTATCCCCCATCCCCCACACATACATTTCTCAGAAAAAAATGGGAAAGACAACTCTTTGGGTCAGCCACCAAGTCTATATTCCTCTCTTTTTTAGGGCACCATCTGGCCTTCAGTTCCATTGGTTTAGTGTAGTAATTCTTTCAAATATCTTGCATTGTTATATGGATGGGGTAGGAGTTCTGTGGCCCTCCATCTTCTGGCATTCCTCACCTAGCTAGGGGTGCCAGATTTTGCAGTCCAGCAACATCTGGAGGGCCAAATGACTCTCACCCCTGCCCAGAAGAAAGGTGTTGGTTTCATCAGTTATCAGGTCAAGGGGACGTGGGGCTTCTCTGCCAGTGAAAATGCATATTCTTAGGAACACAAGACTTTCAGCAAAAATGGATAGACCTCTGTTGAGTCCCACTCCTTTCATTTAACATAATTTCCCGCATGGACTAATGTATTCAATCTCAATAGCAGTCTTCCAGCAGCAGCCAGTGATGTCAAGGATGTGCTGAGCATGATGAGGTAAGATGTAACCTGAAACTGCATGTCATGAAGAGAGAAATGTGACAAGGGACTACAATTTCTTTCAGCAGTCTCATATTCTTAATAAAATGTAGATTCGTAGTTGTGGGTATGCCATTGACTCCTTTGAGTTTATGTCTTGGGCCACACTTTATAGCTGCACTCCATATGGACATTTTCACACCTTTCTTCAGGTTTAGAAGAAAGGGTAGTAGCAATTTTGTGTCACAATAAAGGTTACAGCAATCCTGGAGTATAAATGTTTCTTTGGAGCAAGATATTTCAAAGTGCTGTGAGAAGAGTCCCCAACATATTGCAAAAGCTTTACTGACATTTCTTATGAAAATTGAGTTGGTATTTTTTATCTTTGTTAAATAACAATATGCTGGCTCTCTGAAAAAGCAGACAGTTTATCAATATCAGATGGCTATTACAACTAAGCGGGAACTGTGTGGCTGTAATGGCAGCTGAAGGTTCTGTTCAGTAGCCCTGCCAAACCACAGTTAAGAATGCTTAATTTTGGATCATTAGGAAGTCAGCCAGCATCACCCAACAAACTAGAATTGGAAACCCTGATTTCAAAACATGCAGGTTTTCAAAACATGATTTGTGTTGGTTTAAAACCTGGATTGACTAACTATATCTACCATTGTGCTTCTACCTCCAAAGCACTCTGAGCTCAGTAATTGAAGCAAGAGTGCTGAGTAAAATGGGGGGGGGCACACATGTCCTTAGCAGAGTTTGCAAAGTACAGTTCTCCCTTCATATTTGCGTATTTCATATTCATGGTTTTGCACATTTGCAGTTTGTAGCTGCTGCTCAACTAGCTCAAACTCCCAAGACTCCACCCTCGTCCCCTCTCCTCCTGTCCTGGCAACAAAACACTCCAATTTGCTTTCTTACCTTGCACCAAAACATCACTGCCTGTTACTTTAAACCTTACTGTTTTAAATGGGCAGTGCTGTTTTGGTGCAAGGTAAGAAAGCAAGATGGAGTTGTGTTGTTGGCAGGGCAGAGGGAGGGAGAGCTGGCAAGGAGGTGAGAGAGGGTGACGGGCATGGTTTGTGTGCCTGGGGGCAGGTGTTGCTACCACTGTGGCAGGTGGCAGGTATTGGCAGTTCTGTTGGTGGGAGAGGAGTCTATAATACAGTATGCATGTTGGAGGCGGGGCTTAATTTATTTGCATTTTTTTTTCATTTTTGTGGTGGTGCTCTGTCCCTGACCCCAGCAAATATGAAGGGACAACTGTACTGAAGATGGAAAACAGAAACAGAGAAGCAATTTGATGATGCAAACTGTAGTATGGTGTATTATTTGAACTCAGTGTATTTCTTGCACATTAAAAAATAAGTAATCTTAGCTGTTATCCATGAATGGAATTGGAAACAAATGAAATGAAACTTCTTTTGTGCTGAATTGTTAAGTCAGATTTAAAGCTGCAGTTTAATTAAAAACACTGGGTTGAGCTCATCATGCTGTTTAAAAGACTAGAGTACTGGCCACCCACAATTGGCGTAATAGCTTCCAGTTTGTCTCTCTGTTGTTGAATCATTGCAGGAGGTGATAAGGGGGATGGGTCCATCATGACTCATCATTTAGTGACTATGATGTTAGCTATTTCTCAGGTGCAAGTGATCAGTGATAGCTGCAGTTATTACATCAGTAATGCCACCCTGTCTTCATTTTGATCTTCATTTGGGGTACTCATGCTTGTTTATCTACTATATGCAGCACTGTAAAAATAAATATAATGTAACCTTCCTATATTAGCCTTGCTGGTTTTGGATCCCAGCAGCTGTGTGAAGTATTTGTAAAACTTACTTTATTTTATTGTGTGTGTGTGTGTGTGTGTGTGTTTAGCAAACCTGAATATTCATTCTCTGAATATTTTTGTTCAAGTTGGTCATGGGGAGAACTGAGGAGACCTAAATCCAAATTTTGATTTGGGGATGAAATTCACTGAGTGATCTGGGACTAGTAATTATCTCTCAGTATAATCTATTCAATAAGGGTGAAAATGCAAAGAAGGAGTATTTACTCTGGTTTGAGTTCCTTGGAATAAAAGTGGGATGAAAATGAATAAATGAGTAAGTAGATAAGTAAAATCCTTAGACTAAACCCAGTTGTTAGCCCAACTGCAGTTGACTAAATTTATCAATGAAATTTCTGTAAGTTTTGGGCTCAATAGTTTCCATTGATTCAGTAGGTCAACTCTAGTCAGGATTAACAATTAGATTTAGGATTTGTTAAGAGCCAGGACTTTAGAGGGAGCCAATGCATCTTAGTAGCATACAGATACTGCAAATTAGATAGTAGGGAAGTGTTAACAATGTATTCCTCTATATGTGATGTGATTGATTGAATGGAGATTTAATATTTTTTTATATTCATTATACCACTATATGAGCAAAAGCTTGCTTCAGTATTTTCCCCTGGACTGGTGTGGTATTTTAGAGGTTATTGGGGTTATAAGCCAAAGATTCTCTCTCTCTGGCTGTAGAGAGTGAATTTTTAAAAGCAGAGATACTTTAAATTACTACCACGTCGTTAACAGAGGCCATTTGTAGGAACCCCCCCCTCCCCAGCCCATTAGGTAGAGATCTTCTGGTGCAAGCAAGTACCTCAGAAGCCATTACTGTAGAAAGACATTAAATGGATTCTGTAATCAGAAATGCTTTTATTTGCATTATGGTTTTGCCCTTTGGGTAGCTTTCAGAGAGTATTACACACAAACTACATAGCTGAAAGAACTGTGCATAGTGCCAACGGTTGTTAGCATAAGTGTGCTTTTAAGCCAGATGACAGTTATTAAATACATGGAGTAAATTCATTTATTATCTAGGATGTTTCATGAGTTAGTGATTCAGTGATATGGAAGCTGGCTAAGATGAATGCTTATTTCATTTGAAATTTCCTAAAACAGTTTTTTCTTCAATAGTATGTGTAACTTGGTGCCTGCTTTAATTTCTCATTTATTTCTTTGTTACTAGTTGATATTTCCCTAACTTGTCTTGAATGCTTTAGATTTCCTCTGATAAGGGGAAGATAACCTCCTTATAAGAATTAAAACAGTTGTAAGAGTTGCATTATTTAAGGCAGTAACCAACTGACCAAAACTGCATTATAACCATACAGTTTTAAAGTACTTGTAAGTACAGTATTCAAGTCGTACAGAACCACAAAGATATTAACATAAAAATATTTCTGTCAGTTCTTGCCTAAACCTTTAAAGCATTTTCCAATAGTACTGTTTTCCCTCAGAAATTTTTACCAGCACCTAAATTATTGGAATCTTCTTTCTGAAACTGGAAGGATCATAAGCAATGACACTTTAAAAAAATTATTCCTAGAGAATCTCACACTCATGACAATTTTGCACTGAATATTTAAAGTCAAGTTATTTTTGATGTTTTGGAAGTAAATGGACAGAAATTTAATTTGATATTACAAGATATATCACATAAAGTATAGGGTCAGTTCATTCACTAATTAACTAAATCTTAGGCATGGAATGTTTAGGCTAAAATGCTCCACTTGTATAAATCTATTTTTTAACTGATTAGCTCTCTTAATTCTGACACCTACTTGGGCCAAGTTGGATCTTAACAGAAAGTATGTGAATGAAGAAATACATGAACAAAAGATGATGTCTGGTATATGTTAAGGATGAAAAGTGTAAATAGAAAACATTTAGAAAGAAAATTTAAAAGATTATTTACATCTCAGTGTTCTATCGATGTGCAGCCACTGTATTTCAGATACAAACTGCACATTGCATGAATGTAAAAAAACAAGAGTTTCATGGCCCCTTAACAACTAACAAATTAGTTTTTTATTGACTGCTGCTTTGTTCAACAGATACATGTTACATATATTAAACTTAGAAAGTATACAGTATGTTGGTTAGTGCATCACATTGGCACTAAAGTTAATGGAGCTGTTCCAAGAAACACAAAATTGATATTTTCATGTTGTGTTTGCAGTCAGTGATCCAGAGTGCTTTATGTGTTACACACACACACAGAGAGAGAGAGAGAGAGAGAGAGAGAGAGAGATACTCTCAGTTTTCGTGTACGGCTAGGTTGAGAAATAGTGATCTGTCCATGTCATCCTATATTTATTCTATATTTCAGGTATGGAACCTCAAACAGGTATCCTGGTCCAAGACTCTTTAAGAACGCAGCCTAATCAGTGAAAAAAGCTGACACACAGACAACTCTTAAATATGTTTCCTGAGCTATCAGTCCTAATCAGTTCTGTAGAATATCTTTGCAAGAATGCTTAGGAGTAGCCTTTTGTTAGATTCCAATCTAGAGAACTAGCATCCTGAGGTTGTTTGTGCCAGCGAATCTGCTTATGACACTGGCATGTCACAATTGCACTATGAAAGATTCTTATACTGAGAAATAATGGAAAGGGTGTTATCCCAACTAAAATATGTGCATCTGGTCAGAAGCTGCTTTTATGACACAATGGCTTTGAAAAAGAAACAAGAAAGAGCAGGACAGGGCTTATAGATCCCAAATGGGCTTCTGCCAAGTCTTGCGCTCCTGGTGCAGAGCTTAGAAAAGCAGAGCTAGTGACCTTGCTGTTTAGGAAATTCTGTGAATTCAGTCCAAACAACATAACTTTTGGAGTCCCAACTTTTGGATTACTTCCTTTTTGTAAAAAGGCCTCTTTTGTACTTAATATGGCCCAGTATGGCAAAAATATAGCAGAAAAATAGCTATATAAAATAGCGGAAAAATGAAATGCATAAATATAGGATGGGAGAGACCTGGCTGAATGAGACTACGTGCGAACGGGATCTAGGAGTCCTAGTAGACCACAAGTTGAACATGAGTCAACAGTGTGATGCGGCAGCTAAAAAGGCCAATGCAATTTTGGGCTGTATCAATAGAAGTATAGTGTCTAGATCAAGGGAAGTAATAGTGCCACTCTATTCTGCCTTGGTCAGACCTCACTTGGAATACTGTGTCCAGTTCTGGGCACCACAATTCAGAAAGGATATTGACAAATTGGAGCGTGTCCAGAGAAGGGCAACTAAAATGGTGAAAGGTCTGGAAACCATGCTTTATGAGGAGAGACTTAGGGAGCTGCGTATGTTTAGCCTGGAAAAAAGACGGTTTAGAGGCGATATGATAGCCCTGTTTAAGTATTTGAAGGGATGTCACGTTGAGGATGGAGCAGGCTTGTTTTCTGCTGCTCCAGAGACTGGAACACGGAGCAATGGGTGCAAGCTCCAGGAACAGAGATTCCACCTCAACATGAGGAGGAACTTTTTGACAGTAAGAGCTGTTCGGCAGTGGAACACACTCCCTCGGAGCGTGGTGGGGTCTCCTTCCTTGGAGGTCTTTAAACAGAGGCTGGATGGCCATCTGTCGGGGATGCTTTGATTGTGATTTCCTGCGTGGCAGGGGGGTTGGACTGGATGGCCCTCGTGGTCTCTTCCAACTCTGCAATTCTATGATTCTATGATTAATTGCTTCCTAGGCCTTCTGTGTGGTATTTTGGGGATTTTTTTAAAAAAAATCCAAATTTTCCCATTTTGTGGCAGCCACAAAATGCATCCTTGGCGGAGTAAACACAAGTTTTAAACGGCAAGATTTCCCAATACTATAGTATTGTTCATTTATTGTTACTAATGAACTTTATGTTTAAAAGAATTTTAAAAAATTGAATAGAAAAAGTAACCTTGGAAAAAACACTAAAAAAGTTTCTGTTTTGGAAAAATTCCCACAGAAAATTTACTGGCCTGCATCCCTGGTTGCAGTCCAACAAGAACTGTAGAGTCATACCTATTTAACACCCTTGTTTTTATACTTTGTTGATTCCTGGTTCTTCAGCCCACTGAGGGCTTGTCGGCATGGGCAATATACCCCATCTTGCCTCTATCTTAGATCCCTGCAGTCCTGGCAACACAGGGCTTTTGCCCCATTCTGCCCCCTGGAAGTCCTTACCACCCCGGGGCACGTATAGGGGTAAGATGGGGTAGGGCCCAATACAACATTTTAAAATAATACCTCTTTTAATCTATTCCTGCTGGGAGGTAATGGATCAGGCCCCACGAGACCTCAGGAGCCTGTCCCAGCAGGCCTTGCTGCTGCTGCCAGTCTGCCTTGGTCTCCCAGAAGACTGGAAGGAGTCTCACAGCATGTGCAAGGCTAGTCACGTGCAGGGGGGCTTAGTCACATGTTACAGTTTGGCTTCCTGTCTTCTGAAACAGCAGGGGAGATGGTGGACTCCAGCCTGTTTCATAAAGGTACGGGGGAGGAACGGGCCATTTCTGCTGCCAGGATATGACGGCTGGGAGCCAGCATGTCCTGGCTCGTGTAGATAAGCCTGGAGTCTTGCTGTGAATTGTGGCTAGATCACCTGCCTGCTATTAGATGATTACATCTCTACTCCAGTGGTAACATAGTTGAAAACCTCCAGTATAAATTGCTGTAGGTCAATAGAGGTTATTCATGGCATACTACTATTTTTGTGAGTAAAATAAAAGAGAGCTGCACACCTTATTTAAATGTAATGATAAGTCAGAATTGCTGAAACTTGTGGTTTATTGTTCACAAAAGCAAGTCCAGTTGCTAAATTAATCAGGAACTAACAAGATAGCCAAAGCTTGACCTGGGTGCCATTTACACGGCAAAATAAATCTTCAAAGAATGCGATAAGAAGCCTGATAGTTCCCACACATTTCGAAGCCACAGCGCCCTTTTGAGAAGGAGGGGGAGCAAAAAACCCATAAGTCACGCACTATCAGCTTTCGCTAGTTTTCCTGACTTTTTTGATAAAGTTTGCAAAAATGTGCACAATTGGTCGTGTGAACTTACCATTCACAAATGTCTGTGTGAACTTGCAGCGACCTTTTCGAATTACTGTGAGCAGAGCTGAATCCTGATTGGTTGGAGTGACCATTGTGCCTTCTCCGAATAGATGGAGGGGTTGGAGAGAGAAATCCACTGAGCCTACCATTTGCCCCTTCTCCTGCTTGCAGCCCACTTTGGGAAATCTGCTCTGCGCCCTTCCTGTTTGTTTCAAAGGAAGGCTTTGGGGGCAGGGAAGATGATCATGGATGGGGCTATCCCCCCACTTGGGTGGTGTGTATGTGTGTGAGTGTGCGCGCGTGTGCGTGCTGCAACCGGCCAATCACTCCATCATTCTTTTGTTAGTTTGTGCTTTCCATCACTCCTTTGTCTTTATTTAAGGCTTTGGGGGCAGGGAAGACAATCGGGAACTTGGGTGGTGTGTGAGTGTGTGTGTGAGCATGTTGGATCGACAGATCATTCCATTGTTCTTTTGTTTGTTTGTGCTTTGCTTCACTCCTTTGTGTTTATTTAAGGCTTTGGGGGTAGGGAAGACAATCACTCCATTGTTCTTTTGTTTGTTTTTGCTTTTCTTCCCTCCTGGATGACCCTCTCCTTTCTCCCTCCATGCCTCCTGCCTGGCTTTAATCATCTGGAGGCCAAGCCCCCCCCCCTTTGCCTTTGTAAACTAATAACAACCGAAACTGTCTGCATCTTCCAAATATGCAAGCATTAGTGTGAATTATGCACTGCTGATGTGAAAGAATGGTAATCCGGAATTTCACGAACTTTATCCTGTCGTGGAACTGGCACCCTGGTTTGTTGTTCCCCTTACAAATGAGTCTGGTACCAGATTCTTGTTCCTGTTGAGCAGGAAAATGAAAAGCCATGGTCCAATTTCCTCATTAGTGTCTTGTTAGTTTAGCTGCTTCTGCTGCTGAGAGGAGCAAGGGGGAATGTTACAGCTATGTGTCTGAGTACTCTGCTCATGAATGGAGATGCAGTGTTGTCAGGAATTCTAACCTGTCTTTACATCTGTGAACAGCCTCCTTCAAGCACATGTATATGCTTCACAGGGAAAGTAAAAGCACTTGGAGGTTGAGATATTACATCTAGCTTCCTTGTGATGGATGAAATGAAAAATCCAGTGAAGTACAATTTGTAGCAAATGAAACCTGAAAGAAACGTAATTTTCAAGGAACAATTCTGACAACAATTCTTGTCTGTTTTCCCCTTATAGGTACCTTTTATACCATTTCTCTTGTGAAGGCTATTTAGTAGTGGAGACCTTTTTTAATCGAACGCTCCACAAATTATTATCTCTCGACTCCCAGCTGACATCCTGCTAGAAGCTAAATCTACTAAGCCAACTGGAACTGTGCCCCCTCTCTTATTTATTTATTTTTCCTTACACAGAGAGAAGAAAAAAAAATGAAGCTGGGCAAGGTGGAGTTCTGCCATTTTTTACAGATAATAGCTCTTTTCCTCTGTCTGTCTGGGATGAGTCAAACAGAACTCTCAAGATCAAGATCAAAACCCTATTTCCAGTCTGGGAGATCACGAACCAAACGCAGCTGGGTGTGGAATCAGTTCTTCGTACTGGAGGAATACATGGGAACAGATCCTCTCTATGTAGGAAAGGTAGGAAACCTGATCATGCTTTGTACAGCATTGCTGTACTATTTGACACAAACTATTAAGAAGTTTTGATTGTGAATTGCATGTGTGTTAGAGTAAGCTGTTATAAAATATTTATTTTAATACAGCAGACATTGCACTTCTAATCACACTGATCTGGAAGCAAGTTCCATTCATTTCAGTATACATATTCCTTCTGGTGCAAGTTCCTCTTGAAGGATGGTTGTTGCCAGTTTGTTGTTTCCCTTCAGACTTAACAGGATATGCGTAAGGCAGGAGCATGGAAAGTCTTAACCTCCAGATGTGACTGGACTGCAACTCTCATCAGCTCTAACTAGCATACTCAATAGTGGAGGTAGATAGTAGTTGCAGTTAAGCAACATCTAGAGGCCCACATGTTCTGCATTCCCAGTTAAATCCTCTCCTCTGTTGGTACTAGTGACATCATGGTTAGCAAGTGACAGCTAGCCCTTTGCAAATTATTTCTGGATCCTTTGGACAGGAAGGTCAACTAAAGATGATGCAGCTCGCCAGCCACACACATGTAAAGATTATCTTAATTCAAAATAAGTTTAACAGAAGAAACTGACTTGGAGATGTTAATAACTTCCTGAAGTTGTAGACAAACATGTTGTCCATGTGTTAATGTTGAATACTGATTTAGAACTGAAAACTTACTTTGCTTAGTTATATCTGACGTTCCGTACTAGCCTGCCTCTAAAACAGTGGTTCTCATCCCTAGATACCCCAATGTTGTTGGACTATATGGCCCATTATCTTCAGTGAATGATTGTATGCATAAGGATGATAGAAGTTGTAGTGTGACAATTCCAACATTGGGAACTATGGCTCTTAGGAACACAGGAGTATAGGATGCTGCCTTAAACTGAGTCAGATCCTTGGTCCATCTAGCTCAGTATTGTTTATTCTGATTGGCAGCATCTCTCTAGAGTTTCATGTATGGTTGTTTCACATCCCCTTTTGGATATAACTAATATTACCCTGTTGTCCTTCGTTCGAATATTAGTCCTGTCTAGCTTTTGAGATCAGATGAGACTGATGTGTTGCTTTAGATTGCAACCTCCTTAGGAAGTGAACCATCAATTTAGCAAGACTTAAACTATGGAATTTACTGCTGGATGATGTGATGACGTCTACCCACTTGGATGGTTTTGCAAAAGGATGATTAAACAAATCCCTGAAGGATAAGGCTATCAGAGGCTACTAGTTGTGTTGACAACTTCCAAAATTAAGAACAGTAGCAAAACCAACATTGCTCTAAAAGCTAGTTGCTGGGAAACAACAGACCAGGACTATTGCATTCATATCTTGTTTCTGGGCTTCCCATAGACATTTGATTAGCCACTGTGATACTAAGCTAGGTAGGCCTTTGGTCCAATGCAGCTGGGCTCTTCTTATGCTCTTATGTTGGGGAACCACTGTAATATTTTGTTTAATACAATGGCTTTACATTTTTTCAATTTTTCCACGGCTTTTTTAAAAGATAATGAATGAATTAAATTGTTCTTAAGTGTATCTGATGCCTCATTGTATAGCAGTTTAGAAAGAATAACTGGATTATATGTAAGGACCAGAGTTCTAGCCTTTTTATTGTTTTCTCATTGTTTTATTATTTTTATCAGTTTTATATTATCACGCTTTTATTGCAAATTGTTTTGGATTTTTTTTTAAAATGAAAAGTGACATAAAATAAAATAATGGCCAAAATCTTACAACAGGGTTGAGTAGTGTAAGTCTCTACATGTGGAGGTATTCATTAAGAGCTCTGTGCAACTCCTTGTGTTGAATAGCAGTGTTGCACAGCTAGATAAGGCACAGGTACATCCACATGTAATGACACCATATGCACATTCATGTGTAATGACACCACATGCATAGCTATGCTTCTGTAAACCAGAACAGAATGTGAATGTTCCACATCAAAGATGTCCATCTACATGTATAACACTGACAAGATTCCTCTAGTGACTTTCTCCTATTCCGTGCAGTTGGCTTAATTTGTCCACTGTGTTTGCATGGATAACCAGAACATGGTACATGATTCAAATCCTCAGAGAATGCAACCGCAGCTTCATGGTGGCATTGGTCATTCCTTCAGTCCCAGTACCTAAATGAAAAAGGTGATAGTTGTGAGCACATTGAAGTTGGAACCAGCTTTTGGTTTGAAAAAGGAATGAAGCACTTAATTGCTGAGTTCATTTGGGTGATCTTATACACACACCGGAAATATTTTAAGAAGGAATAGGTGACTTGGAAGCAGACTAACTGCAAATGTTTGTTATTACTGTAGAGAATACTGGATGAAAATGGATTACTGTGTGCTTTTTTGTACTTCAACAGGGATTGTTTGGTATACAAATGATTGTACACAGTACTCTACGATTCAATGCATGTGGGTTTGAAGCCACAGAAGAAATATCATGCACCATTATACCATTTGAAAAATACTGTAATTAAAGACTGTATGAAAATACATGTACAAAAGGAGGCAGAGTTAAAGATGTAGGTGTAACCATAATACATAAATTTCCATATTTTGTTTGACTATTTAATCATTTAGCCCCAATGTTTTTTAATTTAGTTGTTTTGGATTGGATACTGATAAGAATTTTCCTGAAGCAAGGACTTTGGAATTTCAGCATTTTCAATTTATCCAGTATTTCTAAACAACTGAATAAGCAAAGCATGGTAATGTATAAGCCTAATCCAGGCATTCTAAATAGGGTTTGACTTATTGGCATATGAATATGAGAGGGTGCTATCCATATCTCCTCTGTTATAATTTTGCTCATGCACAGAGTGATAACTGTGAGGCAGAGAGTTTTTGGTTTGCCTGGAAGCTCTTTGTGCAACATCTGAACCATGATTTTCCAGGATTCTGGCTCATCTGGAGAGCCCTCATGCATACAAGAGGCTCTCTGCTTCAGAGTAAAGTGATGATGTAGAGTGATGGGGTTAGCACACTCCTCTCTTCACATATTTTGTTAACCTTTATTTATAATGCGTGAACAGGGAGAAAGTAATAATCTCAACATATGTAATTCATTAATCAATTTGTATCCCATCTTTCTCCTGGCATGGGTCCCATAGTGGCTTACAGCAAACGTAGGACTTGATAACAATAATCTTACAACTCTTAAAATAACACTTATTCTTACAACACCAGTCTAAAAGGCATCCAGCTCAGATCAGTGGTAGTGATCCTTCATGGGCTATATTTGGGCTGTGAGTGCCATTGCTAATAAAATTAGAAGAACACCACACATTCACAAGAGGGGGATATCATTGTGCTTGAGAAGACCCCAAGGCTTGCAGAAATGTAACATCATTTTCTGGGGGCCTGGTATCAGTTTGTAGTAAGGATTATGTTTCCACACCACCATCACAGTCTTTTATGCCATACATGCAGCTATATGAGACATGAACAAAAGATTAGATTCTGAAATTACAGTTACAAACTCTACATGCCTAAAGAGTGTCTCCCTTTGCCATTTTTATTTAGTCATAACCTTTAGTCTGATAAGTATTTTGTTGCTTTTTGGTCATTAATAAACTATTTATCCTCTTAGTTTCTTGAATTTATTCTCCTGTTAAAATTCCAATAACCAACATAGCTGCAAACATTAGTCCAATTAACTTTAAAACCCTACTTTTCCGACCTTTGTCATTGCAAAATTATGAATTACCTACCCTTTTCTTTTCTCTTTTAAGTTCACAGTCACTAGTGTGGATGGACAAGGGGGCTAGGTAGCTTAACAGTTCTTGCCCCATTGTAGAATGTCTGCAGTTTATGATTAATACCAGCTTGCAGAAACTTCTTTCTGCTCCTGCCGCAGGCATTGGCAGTGTATAAAATATCTGAGTAGGTATAAGGCACACTTCACTGAAAAATAGTTGCAGTTGTTTCTTATAAATCACATTTAATAATATAAGTGGGGGTAAGTTCATATTCCTTACCAACGTTGACTTGAACTTTTTTTTTTCCAGGGGCAACATTTCCCAAGGAAATGTCTCAGAAGGATCTGTGGGATCTTTGAAGTAGACATTTAGAAGCTTCTTCCTATTCCCTAGACTGTTGTGTGACATATTTTAGAACTGAACAGAATGTGAAGCAAATGCTTTAGATTCTGCTCTGAATCTGTGGCCTAATGCACAGATGATATTGTCCAAAGTTGCACTGAAACTAATTTGAATGAATTAGACACTTAGGACTTTTTCAGGCTCACTTTAAAAGCCCCGTTCCTCACTTTAAAAGCCCCGTTCCTGCCCCGCTAGCACCCTCCAGCCCCACTCCCGTCCCTGCCATGGAATAATTGAAAACGGTTCGCACATCTACCTTTTATTGGGAGAGAAACCACCCACTCCCCTCAGCTTCTCTGCAGTAAATGCAGCTGTTGTAAAGATGCTTTTACTACAGGGAAACCAAATCCTGCCCATTCTTGTGAGAGAATGATGGCATGGGGAATTTAAAAAATAAAACAAAACCAAATGTCAAAAAAGAAAACTAAGCACCTGAATACACTTTACATTTAACAAGTAACCCGGGGAGGGTAAAACAAAGGGTGACACTTACCTGGATGTCCTGATCATGTCCAGAAGTGTTCAGAATGGAGCTACCTGATCACGCGAGCATCACAGGGCATTGGTTCGCACACCTTTGAGCATGTGACAGGATCTCAAGAAGAGGTCCATTGATAATCTTTCCCCGTGAATAAAAAAAGACAGGAAAGATATGGAAGGAACACGGGAGCAGCACGAACCAGGACGATGTTGTCCGAAAGGGAAGAATTCCCGAGCCTGTTCTGTGCCTTTAACAGGGTAAAATTCCGGTCTGAAAATCTCCTTACTTAGTGATATGCAAATCCTACCGACAGCAGTCCTTGCTCCCACTTTTTTATGCTGCTTTGTCTTGTCCTTCCTACTAGCATCCTTTCATTCTACCTATGTACTATGAACTCTGGGGCACGTAGTTCTTCACACACCAGACCTTGTCAATTTGAAGAAAACAAATCCGTTTCTTAGTCTTATACAGTCCTGTTTTCACTACACAAGTAGTTTCTCTTTATTCTAGAGAGGCATCTGAGACCGAGGCCAGACCAGGAGGCCCAGCAGTCCAGAATTATACTTGAGATTGATGTAACACTGTTTATAAATGCATATAAATATATTCATGCATGATTTATAGTTTATCCACTTTTCCCCCCTCTTGTAGTAATGAGGATTGTCATTTGGGACCAAGTTCATCTGGGGCCAAGTCAATTCCCTCACCACCACCACCCAAATGTAAGGGCCCTGAAATCTGGAATAGCTCATGAGTGGTGGATGGTATACACAAAACATTGGGTGATTCATAGAGATCGGGGTGAAAAACTGGGTAGTGGAGATGAATGGAGCAGCTGGAATCCTGAACAGAAGGACTTCACAATGCAAGCCTGTAACTTCAGAATGTTGGATTAAATAAACCTTGGTCCAAGCAGCAAGGCAGTGCACGTGTTATTTATTCCCACTATTTAATAAAGTCTTAGAAGGATTAAGTAACTCAAAGCAATAATTGTGAAGGGAGTGCACATGTATATATATATATATGTGTGTGTGTGTGTGTGTGCCTTCAAGTCGACTCTTGACTTATGACAACTCCATGAATTTCACAGGGTTTTCTTAGGCAAGGAGGTGGTTTTGCCAGTTTCTTCCTCTGAAATACAGTCTATGGCACCTAGTATTTGTTAGCGGTCTTCCATCCAAATACTAACCAGGGCTGATCCTGCTTAGCTTCCAAGATCAAACTTGATCTGGTGCCTTAAGGGTATACCAGTAGTAGAATCTTTATGTTGCAGTTATGTTCATCCTAACATCAGCAGTTCAAAGAGGTTTATCATAATGTAACCCACATAGCAAGTACTGTATTTTTTATCTTTTCTTTGCTTTTAAACACCTTTTCCTCCCAAGATACCCAGTACCTGTCAGAACCTGCATCAAAACTGAAGTTCAGATATTCATTTTCTCCCTGCCCTCTCTCCATCTTTCACAGCTCTAAAGTGCTTTCAGGCCTGTGACAATGCAGCATGCTCTAGGCCATTATGTTCCTGCTAAGGCTTGTGGTGTGTCCTTTGCAAAGACTTTGACTGTGATGGTACATTCTGTCCCTGCTTGCTTTTCTGTTGCATCTCCATTCTGTAATTCTTTAGTGACAGACTTACAAAAGATAGTGGGGAAGGAATTTAAGAAGTATGAAAATTCCATCTATTTATCATCATTTGTTCTGTCTCTCCATTATCTGTCTACCAATTGTATCATCTACCTACTTGCCTACCTAAGTATTGTATCTGTTTATATATCCTTTATACTGTGGGACCTGAAAAAGAGAAACAGCACTACAAACCTTCCATTTCTCAATTATTAAAAGAAAATACTTATAATTGCATTTAGTAAGCTGTCTCTGGACAGGGTAAAAGTCCACTCCCAGCAAGGGTCTCTCCCTCTTTGAAAGGATATATTGGGAATCCTCTTAAGGAACAAATCTTTCTTTTCAGTCACACACAAAGTCTCCATGACTGACATATACATCAGTGACAAGCTTTTTCTAAAAAGCAGGAAGGTATTCTCTGGAATCCTGTTGGTGCACTATGGTAGCATAACAGCTGCAACAAAAAAGCTGTAGGCCTAGAGGCTATGAAGGAAGTAAAGAATTGGAGAAGCAGGCTGCCCAGAGCCAGTAGATTTTATCTGTCTTCCCTCACCACTGCTACATGATTCTGGAAACAGTACAACTGCTAGCGATATTCATCAACAGAATTTTAGCCATTGAAAGTATCCCTAAGTTCAAGACTTTGACTTACAAATAATTAATGTATCCTTACAATTCAAGAAATTGTGCATCTGAATTTGCTATTATTTTGACTCTATCTGGTTGTATCAAACAATGGAATCATCAATGGCATGCTTGTTTCAAGCATCATGGTCAACAAAGTTACAGGTGAGGCCAAAGCTAAATCATACAATAAATGTCTCAATTCTTTTCCTTCCACCTTTTAGCTCCGATCTAGGTACCTCCGGTGGAAGTGGACCATAGAATCGCACTGGAGGACCTACAGATGCCTAGAGCAGTGCTCTTGCTGCGAATCCCTAGGTCCTTCAGCATGACTCTATGGTCCACTTCTGCCAGAAGTGGACATAGAATCGCACTGGAGGACCTACAAATGCTTAGAGAGAACATATTAATCAAATCCGTGAATCATCAGATCCATGAACGCTTAATCCACAAATGTACAGTGAAAATTTTATGGACTTTATCACACCAGCCTGTTATCTCACAGTGATTACATTGTTTATTTATTTATTTATTTATACCCCGCTCTTCAGCCACAAGGCTATCAGAGTGGCTTGTTGAAGCCAATGGGAACATACTGGTTTGAAAACAATCACTATTACATTTCTCTGCAATTGTGCAATTGTGTTCCTTTAGTGATCCATGGTCCCGCACTCACTCTTCCTCACTACCTCATTAACCCTGCCTTCCTACTCCTATATGCCCTACCCAGCATATGCAGGCCTAGTGATTTTTTAATTTTTATTTTGCTATGATTGTGCAATGATGACAAAATGATAAACTAAAAATAAAATGAAATGAAATAAATAGAAAATAAAGGGAAAACAGAGTAAAGCCAACCTCACGGTGCTTGGAAATAGCGAAGGGGGAGGGGGAGAAGAGGAGAATCATACCCACTCATGTCACATGATTGCCGGGGTATCAGAATTGCAGAGGAAGGGACCTATCCCACCAGGGACAGTAATGGAAAACTGGCAATATTGGGCATCTTTGACATTTTTTTTCCATCAATGAAAAGGTTTGTTCCATCAACAATTGAAATGCAAAGCAGCAACAGGGGAGACATGATGTCATGTGATAAGTACTGGGCAAAGATGCTATTATCTGGCTGTAACTGTGATTTACCAGTATTGTGTGATAAAGTCTTACATCCTTGGTGTATTACATTGCTTTTCCTGTTTTGACAAAATTATTGATATTAGCTGGAAGAGCAAAGACATAGAGTGTGCTTCACCATTTCATATTGTTGAGAAAAGGTACAGAATCATTAACAACTTACTTCGATGAAAAATTAAAATTTAAAAGCCAAATTAACTCTGAGTGCCCCCCGCCATTTTCCTATTCACTTGTTGTTCACTTTATATTATGCAGCATGCCCAACAGTTGGAAGACATTCAGTCACCCAATTTTTATATGTGGGTTGAAGCTGAAAACCAAAGCCATAAAAAAACTCTGCTGAGCTCACGGCAGTAGTGGAATTTCACACCTCTGATAGAACTCCAGTGTGCTTTTCGCTAACTAATCCATGTAAGCTTTACACTGTGGGTTTTATTCTACTGAGATAAGGGGAAAATATGACATAATACTAATTGCTTATTTCTGGGTGATTATTAATCCATATCATTTTATAGTTCAGTGGATTTTAATCCCTGAAAATACTTGCTTGGCAATTCAGGTAACACTTTGATATATGTTGGCATATTCCAAACTGTAACATTTACATTTTACAGCAGAATCCTATGCATGTTGACTAAGAGCTGAGTTCAACAATCTTATAAGTATGTTTCAGTTGAAGTAGGTGTGTTCCTGGACATTACTTCTTTAACAGAACATTCAGTACCAGGGGCATATATAACATGGAAAAAATACAGATACAATATGTTCCTATGCCACAAACCACAAAATTGAACACCAATTCAACATGTTTCAGGAAACTTTTTATTCAGAATTAAAAACATGTACATGTGCAATGAAACAACCAGGCCAAGTAACCCTTGCATAAATAAACAAAAACATTTCAAACCTTCTAAATACAGTACCACCTAAAGTCTTTTTCCAAAATGCAAGGATTTTTGCCTTGCCTTTTTTTCTTTCATCATATAGCATATCACTATACAAGTCTACTGACTTATCCAAGGCTTCTGTTGAGAGACTCAGGCTGAGTCACTGAAAACCTGAACACAAGGGATTAATTTATACCCTACTTAATTGAGAGGGGCCTTTGAGAATCCCCTACAGCCATTTTCTGTTTCCTTCTCTCTCTTTCTCAATGGGCAGAGTTGATCTGCTCTTCACCACAAATATGTTTTAATTCCAGTAAAGCTTTGTAGGAGAGCCAGCATGGCATTGTTGCTTTAAGTGTTGGAGTTTGACTCTGGGAGACCAGGGTTCAAATCCCTGCTTGGCATTGGAAGCCCACTGGATTATCTTGGGCAAGTCACACTCTCTCAGCCTCAGAGGAAGACAAGGGCAAACCCCCTCTGAACAAATTCTGCAAAGAAAACTCTGTGATAGGTTCACCTTAGGGTTGCCATAAGTCAGAAATGACTTGAAGGTACACAACAACAACAAACCTTTGAAGATAGCTAGTGTGGTGTAGTGGTTTGAATGTTGGCACTAAGACTATCGAGACCAGGGTTCAAATCCCCACTTGGCCATAGAAACCATGAGGTGACCTTGGGTAGTCACACTCTCTCAGCCTCAAAGGAAGCCCATGACAAATTGCCACTGAACAAATCTTGCCAAGAAAGACCCTTGTTATGTTTGCCTTAGGGTCACCATAAGTTGGAAATGAAAACACACAACAACAACAAATCTTTGTTAGCAATCTAAAGAGGTAGACTCCTATCTGATAGAGAGCCAGTTCATTGCTCTAGCTTGAAGCTTGGTTGAGTGGTTTGGCATCATTGGGAGGCTTTCTCTCTTCTACCTTTTGGGAACAGTGGGAAGGAGCCCACTTCTAGTCATATGTCCCCAAAAGTCTTCATAAAAAGAAGCTTCATTCTCAGAGGCTTCATTAACTGAGGTATGCTTGTACTCACTGAGGGTGTATAGAATTGCATTACAGCGTTACAATACAATGTTATCCATGTATACCGAAAAGTAAATCTTACTGAGTTCAATGTGACTTATTACCAAATAAGTGGATGCAAAAAATCGGATAGTAATGTGGTTATAAGAAGGGTCACAGAGAAAAAGTAACAGATCTCCCACTTTGTCCCAATACCATCCTGGCCAGCACAGAAGATGTGATGTGTATTTGCTGGGTATTTCAGCCTCATGTATGTTTTTGTTTTAATCCCCTTCTTCCACCTGTAATAAATGGAGGGAGGAAGAGCTATGCCAGTCTCACTCTGCTGTAGCATAGAGCTCTGGTCTGTGTAACTCTGGAATGATCCATCCTCTGGAATGTCCTGTTTTTACATCCTTAAACTTTCCATGGGCTTATACTTTCTGCTCTTGGACCTGATGCTTTTTCACTGGCAAAACTTGGGTACCAGAGTAGATGGAGCTCTACACTGTTGTAGTATTTCTTGTCCATCCTAACCCCAGCTAGATCTGGAGTTTGGGATTACTCTGTTCATGTCTGTATTTTTTTCTGAACTGTTACATTGGGGATAAAACATGTTTCAGTTAAAGCTCTGTAACATGGATGTTGCATTAAGCGCTGATAAAAGCATGATAAATGAAAGCGTTAAACCTCTGACCCTAATTATGTATAGATTTGTTTCTCAATTTTTCTCCACATGCAAAACCAGAACAAATCTGCCTCCTGCCATGCATTCTAATTATACTATTAAAGACCATGGTACATTTTTATATCAAATCAGGTGCTTTTGCTAGAAACATTATGCTAATTGGAGAATGGATATATTTTTTTCAGATGCAAAGCATCTGTTTTGGTTAGAAAGCCTGGTTTTCTTTCTTCCCAGGGAGGGGAAGTAGCAACATTGGTACTTGTTTAATGTACCAGTTGCTTTTTTGATAAAGATATTTCTGGAGTGAGGGGTGGGGATACTTGGTATTCTTGAGGGGAATACTTGAGAAGAAAACAGTTGATTTAATTCTTTGGGGAATACTGTTGGAATTTAAGAGAAAATAATATGGCTTCAGTTTAGTTACACACATTCAGAGCATCCATGAATGTACATGTAGAGCCCTTTTAATAAAAACTACAATCTGGCTTGATCTGTTTTTTTATCTAGGAAGAGAAACAGCTGGGATGAATCCTATTGTGGTTCTGTGATAACTTCTTCATACAAAATGCTTGCATGAAGCCACCCCTAGTTCTGGCCACCCCCCCCCCCAGTTATATATTCATTTGCAAGAGGTGGTCTGTTAATGACCTGTTCACCAGTATTCCCACCAACACTTCTTTTGTTGAGACAACTGAGGACAAAATTACTGTTGGTATTCCTGCTCAAGGCTACTGAACCACTATAAAGTCAACTATGCCAGTGAAAAGAGTTAGGAACATGTGACTCTTGGGATGAGGTTGTCTCCCCTGGGAATTTAATTTGATGTTGATTAAAGCAAGTGGAACATGCAACAAAATGTTGAAGTGCATCCCCACCTCACAAGAGGGTTCCATAAATGTTGTTGCTGTGTGCCTTCAAGTCATTGCTGACCTATAGCGAATCTGTCATGGGATTTTTGGGGCAGAATTTGTTCAGGGCAGGCTTTGCCTTTGCCTCCCTCTGAGGATGAGAGAATATGACTTGACCAAGGCCACCCAATAGGTTTCCATGACTGAATGTGGATTCAAACTCTGATCTCCCAGCACTCAAACCACTACACCATGCTGACTCCAGCTGCAAGGAGCACCCTTGAAGTACTTAACATTTCAGAAAGAGAAATTGCAATCAATATTTTCTAATACAGCTGTCCCTCCACATTCACGGATTTGGCATTCACGGTTTTAAGTATTCACGGCTTGAAAATATTCTTAAAATATAATAATCCAAAAATCAGACCTTGATTTTGCCATCTTATATAAGGGACACCATTTTGCTATGCTATTGCATATAATGGGACTTGAGTATTCACGGATTTGGGTATTCATGTGGGGTCCTGGAACCAAACCCCAGCAAATGTGAAGGGACCACTGTATATTTATTCTAATGTATGCTGTTGTCCAAAGTACTTGTGCTCAGAAGTCCAAATGTTATTGCTCATAAAATGGTTAACTGATAGATAGGGTTTTCTTTTGATTCATTTTGTTTGGTATTGGGCAAGGTTGTACTCAGTCCTCCTCCTCCCACCCCAACAATTTTCTTCATTTTTCTTCTTAATTCACTCTATATGCATATCTATGCAATATCTGAGTGATAAGAAAGCACACTGGAAGGAACATGTACTCAGTAAGTTCCTGTTAAATCAGTGCTACTTGATTCCATATTTAGTCCTGAGGAAAATTTTAGAACAATCATCATCATCATCATCACCACCACCACCACCATTAATGGGACTCAAGGTGGCCAAGAACATACTTAAAAACTGTAAAATTGAAAACTATACAAAGTCATTAATAAAAGTATAAATATAAGAGTTATTTAAAAAGAGATTAAATGATTTATAAAGGTAAATCATTAAACATTAAAAACATTAACATTCAGTAAAAGACTATAGACAAACATTAAAAACAGCACCATACAGTATTAAAACCCCACCCCAGTCAGTTTCTAAAAGCCTGATGGCATAAAAATGCTTTTACTTGTTGCCGAAAGGAGAGCAGAGATGAGGCCATTCTGGCCTCTCTAGGAAGGGAGTTCCAAAGTCGGAGCAGCCAGTGATAAGGTCGTCTCCCTTTTCCCCACCAACTGAGCCTGAGAAGGTGGAGGAACAGAGAGAAGGGCCTCTCTAGATGATCTTAGAGCTATAAAGGGTCATGAAGGATGATACAGTCCTTCAGATAGCCTGGACTCAAGCCATATAGGGCTTTACAGGTCAAAACCAGCACTTTGAATTGCATCCTGAAATGGACCGGCAGCCAGTAGAGTTGTTCCAAGAAGGGAGTTGTGGGCTACTTGTAGCCAGCCTCAGTTAACAATCTGACTACAGCTCTTTGGACCAAATGAAGTTTCTAAGCACCTTTCAAAGGCATCCCCACATACATTACACTGCAGTAATCCAAATGGGATATAAACAAGGCACCATGGGCTCTTCTCAACAAGGCAATATAATGTGGATTGCTGCACATTAACAGAAAATTGCAGCAGCATTCATTTGACTCCACAGTTTCTTGGCAAGATCGCTGGTATGTGAAGTTATCCATGTTTGAAATTCACATAGAGCCTTGCCTGCAAATCAAGATGGTGGCTCTGAATGAATTACCCTTAATTCTCCACAGTTTGCCACCAGTGCACTTTTTAAAACTTTAAATCAAAGGAGCAGAAGTGCGACCTTCCACTTAAAAACACTGTTTTGTCGCCTTACTGCTGCAAAAATGTGCACAATTACAACAGTGAAACTAAAAAATGGTGGTTCTGGCCACTTGGTTGCCAACAAGCCCATCCTCAGTGCACCTCTGACCAATCAGCTTTCGACTTCCAGGATGCGCTGCTCTGCGAATTGGTTGTCCAAACGTGTGGTAATGCACATTTCTGCGTTAAAAAAAACTTTGGGAACAGCCACAAAGGCTTTTCTTGCACAGTTTTTGCCCCCCCTCCTTCTGAAAATGGCAGATCACTGTGGGATCTCCTTGAAAGAAAAGGTATTCTCCTCAAATTCTATGAGGAGTTTTTTTTCACCATCTAGACAATAGGCATGGCTTTATCCAACTTTTCCATTAAAACAAAATAGTTACTTAGGAGATACAGTTGTCCCTCCACATTCGCGAACTTGACATTCGCGGTTTCGGTTATTCGCGGTTTTGGGAGGGCCCCCCCCGGGCCCCCCCAAAACCGCGACACGGGGCCTCCAGAGGCCCCGTGAAAGACATAGAGGGAGCGGGGAGGCCCAGGGAGGCGTCCACGGGGCCCCCGGAGGCGCTCCGGAGGCCCCATGAAGGCCTGGGGAGGGCTGGGGAGGCGATCCTGGGGCCTCCGGAGACGCTCCGGAGGCCCCAGGAAGGCCTGGGGACGCGGTGGGGAGGGCTGGGGAGGCAATCCTGGGGCCTCCGGAGCATCTCCGGAGGCCCCAGAAAGGCCTGGGGACGGGGTGGGGAGGCGATCCTGGGGCCTCCGGAGACGCTCCGGAGGCCCCAGGAAGGCCTGGGGACGCGGTGGGGAGGGCTGGGGACGCGATCCTGGAGCCTCCGGAGACGCTCTGGAGGCCCCAGGAAGGCCTGGGGATGGGGTGGGGAGGGCTGGGGAGGCGATCCTGGGGCCTCCGGAGCATCTCCGGAGGCCCCAGGAAGGCCTGGGGACTCGGTGGGGAGGGCTGGGGAGGCGATCCTGGGGCCTCCGGAGACGCTCCGGAGGCCCCAGGAAGGCCTGGGGACGGGGTGGGGAGGGCTGGGGAGGCGATCCTGGGGCCTCCGGAGACGCTCCGGAGGCCCCAGGAAGGCCTGGGGACGGGGTGGGGAGGGCTGGGGAGGCGATCCTGGGGCCTCCGGAGACGCTCCGGAGGCCCCAGGAAGGCCTGGGGACGGGGTGGGGAGGGCTGGGGAGGCGATCCTGGGGCCTCCGGAGACGCTCCGGAGGCCCCAGGAAGGCCTGGGGACGGGGTGGGGAGGGCTGGGGAGGCGATCCTGGGGCCTCCGGAGACGCTCCGGAGGCCCCAGGAAGGCCTGGGGACGCGGTGGGGAGGGCTGGGGAGGCGATCCTGGGGCCTCCGGAGAAGCTCCGGAGGCCCCAGGAAGGCTTGGGGACGGGGTGGGGAGGGCTGGGGAGGCGATCCTGGGGCCTCCGGAGCATCTCCGGAGGCCCCAGAAAGGCCTGGGGACGGGGTGGGGAGGCGATCCTGGGGCCTCCGGAGACGCTCCGGAGGCCCCAGGAAGGCCTGGGGACGCGGTGGGGAGGGCTGGGGAGGCGATCCTGGAGCCTCCGGAGAAGCTCCGGAGGCCCCAGGAAGGCCTGGGGATGGGGTGGGGAGGGCTGGGGAGGCGATCCTGGGGCCTCCGGAGCATCTCCGGAGGCCCCAGGAAGGCCTGGGGACGGGGTGGGGAGGGCTGGGGAGGCGATCCTGGGGCCTCCGGAGACGCTCCGGAGGCCCCAGGAAGGCCTGGGGACGGGGTGGGGAGGGCTGGGGAGGCGATCCTGGGGCCTCCGGAGCATCTCCGGAGGCCCCAGAAAGGCCTGGGGACAGGGTGGGGAGGGCTGGGGAGGCGATCCTGGGGCCTCCGGAGACGCTCCGGAGGCCCCAGGAAGGCCTGGGGACGGGGTGGGGAGGGCTGGGGAGGTGATCCTGGGGCCTCCGGAGACGCTCCGGAGGCCCCAGGAAGGCCTGGGGACGCGGTGGGGAGGGCTGGGGAGGCAATCCTGGGGCCTCCGGAGCATCTCCGGAGGCCCCAGAAAGGCCTGGGGACGGGGTGGGGAGGCGATCCTGGGGCCTCCGGAGACGCTCCGGAGGCCCCAGGAAGGCCTGGGGACGCGGTGGGGAGGGCTGGGGACGCGATCCTGGAGCCTCCGGAGACGCTCTGGAGGCCCCAGGAAGGCCTGGGGATGGGGTGGGGAGGGCTGGGGAGGCGATCCTGGGGCCTCCGGAGCATCTCCGGAGGCCCCAGGAAGGCCTGGGGACTCGGTGGGGAGGGCTGGGGAGGCGATCCTGGGGCCTCCGGAGACGCTCCGGAGGCCCCAGGAAGGCCTGGGGACGGGGTGGGGAGGGCTGGGGAGGCGATCCTGGGGCCTCCGGAGACGCTCCGGAGGCCCCAGGAAGGCCTGGGGACGGGGTGGGGAGGGCTGGGGAGGCGATCCTGGGGCCTCCGGAGACGCTCCGGAGGCCCCAGGAAGGCCTGGGGACGGGGTGGGGAGGGCTGGGGAGGCGATCCTGGGGCCTCCGGAGACGCTCCGGAGGCCCCAGGAAGGCCTGGGGACGGGGTGGGGAGGGCTGGGGAGGCGATCCTGGGGCCTCCGGAGACGCTCCGGAGGCCCCAGGAAGGCCTGGGGACGCGGTGGGGAGGGCTGGGGAGGCGATCCTGGGGCCTCCGGAGAAGCTCCGGAGGCCCCAGGAAGGCTTGGGGACGGGGTGGGGAGGGCTGGGGAGGCGATCCTGGGGCCTCCGGAGCATCTCCGGAGGCCCCAGAAAGGCCTGGGGACGGGGTGGGGAGGCGATCCTGGGGCCTCCGGAGACGCTCCGGAGGCCCCAGGAAGGCCTGGGGACGCGGTGGGGAGGGCTGGGGAGGCGATCCTGGAGCCTCCGGAGAAGCTCCGGAGGCCCCAGGAAGGCCTGGGGATGGGGTGGGGAGGGCTGGGGAGGCGATCCTGGGGCCTCCGGAGCATCTCCGGAGGCCCCAGGAAGGCCTGGGGACGGGGTGGGGAGGGCTGGGGAGGCGATCCTGGGGCCTCCGGAGACGCTCCGGAGGCCCCAGGAAGGCCTGGGGACGGGGTGGGGAGGGCTGGGGAGGCGATCCTGGGGCCTCCGGAGCATCTCCGGAGGCCCCAGAAAGGCCTGGGGACAGGGTGGGGAGGGCTGGGGAGGCGATCCTGGGGCCTCCGGAGACGCTCCGGAGGCCCCAGGAAGGCCTGGGGACGGGGTGGGGAGGGCTGGGGAGGTGATCCTGGGGCCTCCGGAGACGCTCCGGAGGCCCCAGGAAGGCCTGGGGACGCGGTGGGGAGGGCTGGGGAGGCGATCCTGGAGCCTCCGGAGAAGCTCCGGAGGCCCCAGGAAGGCCTGGGGATGGGGTGGGGAGGGCTGGGGAGGCGATCCTGGGGCCTCCGGAGACGCTCCGGAGGCCCCAGGAAGGCCTGGGGAGGGCGGGAGGGAGGGCTGGGGAGACCTCCGCGGGGCCTAGCAAGGCCCCGCAAATGCCTGGGGAGGGCGGGAGGGAGGGCCGGGGAGGCCTCCGCGGGGCCTAGGAAGGCCCCGCGAAGGCTTGGGGAGGGAGGGAGGGAGGGCTGGGGAGACCTCCGCGGGGCCTAGCAAGGCCCCGCAAAGGCCTGGGGAGGGCGGGAGGGAGGGGTGTCGTTATTCGCGGTTTTTTCACATTCGCGGGGGTCCGCAGAACGGAACCCCCGCGAATGTGAAGGGACGACTGTATATGTTATGCAGCAGGAGTGGAGAACTTTAAAAGAGGTGGGGAGCTGGATCTTCCTGCTCTCACAAAACTAGAGAAGATAGAGCCAGCTGATAGTGTGGCTAGCTTTGCTTCTCGTCTCTTTCCCTGCAAAGCTAAATGGAATCCCCGTGATCTCTGAATTTTAATGTTCCCTTCAGTATAGCTTCCAAGGTCAGTGCTTCAAGAGGAGGGCAGCACATGTGAGCAGTCAAGATGGGGACTCTGTTGGTGGGTTAGATCCATGGGCTGTAGGTTGCTCTTCCCTGGTATACGATTCCCTTGACTTATTTGGCCTGTAAATCCTAACAAGACATAAATGAGGAAATGTGACTCATTGGCAGAGCACACGAATTGAGAATGTTGAGACAGATTAATATGGAAAAGGGATGGAATGAATGTACAGTAACCACATGTGAAAGAGACATGATCCAGAAAATACAGCAGCACCCCTGTATCTGTAGGGGATTGGTTCCAGGGCCTTCCGTGGATGGTGAATTCCGTGGATAATAGTAAATGCCATCCTGGGGGAACCATTCTGGGGGAAAGTGGGGAGGTGAATTTGGTCCCCACTTTGTCCCTGCCATGTCCTCGCTGTGGCATCAATTCCAGGGGAGAAGGAGGAATGGGCAGAGAAGCAATCTCCCCTCCCCTCCCCCTCCCCCCCCTCAATAGCTGCCATGGCAGGGCCACGGTGGGGGCGAAGGGGAACGAGGAATGATCTTGTCCCCCTTCCCCTCGCGATCACTGCCATGGTCGGGCCATTGTGGGGGCAAAGGGGGAGGGGGCAAGATCACTTCCCCACCCCCTACCCCTTCAGCCCCACCATGTCCCTGCAGTGGTGGCGAAGGGGAAAGGGGAAGAGGCAATCTCACCTCCTCCCCTTCCCCCTTTGCCCCCAAGATCACCACTGCAGTGACAGGAGCCCTCCCAGGGGAAGGGACAGGGGATTTGAGATCCCTCCTCCCCCTCCCTTCTCCCCTCCATCACCAACCACAGATAATTGAATCCACTGTTGACAAATCAGTGGATACAGGGGTTCTGCTGTACACTAGGACCCCATATCCACTGATTCATTATCCACTGATTCAATTATCCACGGAACACAAAACAGCACACCTACCATAGAACCTTCATAGAAAATGTGTCCTCCCTAGCCGTTTTCTAGGTCCTCCAAGGCACCTCTATGGTATTTTAAACTGTAATTCCCATTATTTTCAATGTCATTTGCTATTATCCACAGTTTTCGATATCCATGGGCCCCCCCAGAACCAGTCCCCAGCAGAGATACAGGGTTCCTACTGTAATGTGATGTGTTGAAACATGTACTGTACTTTCTTGATTTGCCTAGTGGTTATTATTCTGGAATTATGACCCCCCCTCCCCAGTTTGGTTAGAGGGCTATGGAAATATTCTGTCCCTGTAGAATATTATACTTGAAAATGAAACTTGTGAAACTTGGTGGTACTATGACTCACAGCCAATTTGGCAAATGAAGCACTAGGTGATGAAATTATCAGTTGCATTCCACACTGGCAACTTACATATTCTTCTCCTCCCATCCCAGAGTACTCTGAATATGAAGTAAAGTGAAACAAGGTGGGAAATGGCAGTAGCCACAGCTTATAGTTAAGTGAGGGTATGAATAGGCTTAAAGGTGGATAAATGAGTAGAACATATACCCAGATTTTGTATTCTACTATGGCAGAATTGTAACAGAAATGAAATATCAGTGAAAATGAAAATGCTCATGAATAGAAGCTGCATTAAGTGAGCAAAATGTGTTAGTTCAGCATTAGCAAAATGTTGAGTAAATTAAGTATGGCTTAAATTTGGTACACAACCTCTGCATTTTTCCCAAAGAAATGTCAATTTATTTATATAAAAATTTGCTTTGCAAACTCAATTATTTACTTATTTATTGAATATTTTATTAAAATGTCTGCTACTGCTGTTATATTTGTTGTTGTTGTTGTTGTTGCATTTTTGCAAGAAAGAACTTTCTGGCTTTATTACTTGGGTGGTAGAAACTGATAATATTAATTAAAAATAAACTAAAATGAGGAAGTGTTTGTAACTGAATTCTTTAGTGTTGTTCTTCAGTAATTTAGCCACATTTCTTTGGCAGTACTTCTAAGCTCCCTGCACCCCATAGCCCTAGCTCACCTCAGTTTTTTTTTAAAAATGGGAAAATGTCACCTCTAAACATCCTAAACTACCCTAAAATCCTAAACTGCCTAATTATACTTTAAAACACTTCCAGCCGTAACCCCCAAATGCCTTATTTTTTTCAAGAAAGTAAGCCAAAAATCAGGATGTCAGAACAGGAAGTGACTTTGCAACCTTTCTGTCTCAATTTTCAAATTAGGGGGATAATCTTGCCAAGTCTTGCATGGATTTATATTTAGTGACCATAGAACTCTGGAGGATTTCAGTTGCTGAGGTGGGAATGAAGGAGAAATCTGAGAGTTCTGATAATTGAAAAGCAATGTTAAAAGTGATTTTGCCCTTAAAAAGTGACTCCCACTTAAAAGGGCAAGAAAAGCGGGGCAAGGAGGAAGGTTTTCCTTGTAAATAAGAATTAGGAGATTTTTTTAAAAAAAACCAACCTAACTGGCAGCAGTAAAAAAAAGATAGCTTTCAGGCCAGATAATATTACTGCTGTATTTAGTTTTATTGATACCGATTAACCAAGCCATCAAAAACCCACACCTCTGATTAAAATTGATTAAATTTACTTCTGATTAATGTGGATTCTAATAATAGTAATAGTAGTTGTTGTAGGACTTTATCAGACACAGAAAATACAGCATTATAACAATGCCAAATTAACGTAAAAGGGCACACATATCAGGTGATGTCATCCTTTCACGATCATGTATTGTCAAAAAGGAGTTCTATTTTATTGACGGGTCAAGCCATCAATAGATCTCCTGTTGCATTTTTGTGCCGGTATTGCTGACATTTGAAACCTCACGCCATTTTGCTCACGTGAATATAGCGTCAATGGGCAGAACACTTGTGGGTGAGATCGTGAAAACCAGGTAGGGGACACTTTTTAAATGAATCTCCCTGGTTCACTTTTAAGTTTTAGAGTATGTTTCTGTGCTTGTGTGAACATTTTCTCTCTTTGTCTTGCTTTATTTTTTAAATTTGCCTTTTTCGTGTCTTCTCATGAGAATCTGTGAGATCTCAAACCAAGAAGTAAATGGAGCTCTGTTCATGTTCCATTTATGCTGGGGATGCCTTTCTGAGACTGCTGGAGGGTGTTCTTTTGCCAGCATAAAAATGCCACAAAATATGCTGGCAAAGGAATGTTTCTGAGGGTGGTCTGATAAAGTCTGTAGTCACCAACATAGTTATGAATGCATAACTAAGTAATATTTCCTGGCTTGACCCCTCCCCAAACTTACCTTTACAGCTAGCAGCCTCATTGAGCGATGGTGGTTCATTCAACTGCTGATTGAGGCTTAGGAGGTAGTTGTTTCCAGCCCCCTCTTGCAAGTGAGTGAGGCTGTGACGAGAAATTGCAATGGGGGTCCTGCTTCTGATTGTCATAGTCTCACTCACTGGCAGGAGGGTGTTAGAAACATCCGTCCCCTGTACTCCATCACTTGGAGGTTGTCTATAGGAGGCTATAAAATGTGGATTGATGCGCACTAATGCCAATTTGCAGCAACTTTAATTTGTCTCCACAATTTTTTTTGCAAGATCGCAGGAATGCAAAACTATCCACATTTGTTGTTCAAACGGGCATGCCTGCAAATCAGGATGGAAGGCATGAGTGAATTACTTGTGTTTTTATTCCCACCAGTTGCTGCCGCTGAGCATTTTTTTTAAAAAAAAAGCATATCCATGGTATGTAAGTGCAATAATCTGCTCAAATAAACAGAAAAAAGGGGGGAAAGCTGTTTTGCCACCTTAGTGCATGATCACTATGGTGAAAATCCAACATGGTGGTTTGGGGCACTTGCCTTGCCAGCAAGCTCTGCCCCCTGTGCATATCTGACCAATCAGCTTTCCACTTCCGCTCTTATCAGGAATGTGCATGAAAATTCACAGTTTAAAAATTATCGGGATAGTCTTCAATGAAGCAAAATGCACCTTCATCGCTGAAATTAGTAGAATGTTAAAGGTGCGTTCAGCTGATGTCACTCAGCTGATGCAAATACTCTTTGATCCAGTGGAGCTTTCCCTCAGTGAAACAGAATGTGTGTCTCTTTAAAAAAAAAATGCTTTGGGGAGCTGCCCAGGGAGGAAGAATTGCCCAAATCTCTTGCTTCCCACTTCTATTGATGGAAGGCTCCATTGGACTAAAGAGAATTCCATCATCAGAGTGATACCAGTTAGATACAGTCATTAGTCTTGAGTAGCACAAAGTCTAGCGAAAAGACCATGGGACAAGACAGCAAAAAGCATAGTGGTCTTTAATTCCTGTTATTGCATAATACTTAAATTATGTTGCTTTCTCTATAGCTGTTATACACATTTTTATGAACATAGTTGAACCAAACAGAATTTCAGAATTCGGCCATATGCAGTGGCAAGAAGTGATAATGAGCTTCGGAATGAGATTTATTTCTCTTGAAAATTATAGAATTATTGACAGAAAGAGGTTGTTGTTAAGTATCACAGCTGCATCATTACGAAGAGAGGTGTAAAGTTAAACTAAAAAAAGCAGGATGAGAGCGGTTTTAAAGATGCTTGTGTGCAGTTTACTGTCATCTAAAATTGGCTCTTGACTATGACAGAATATCATGCCATATTGAAATATAGTCAGCTGTAATAAGGTCTTTCTCTTCTTGTGCAAGAGTAATATAAGGAGTGTTTTCCATACTCCATGAATTTCATCTCAGTTTGTACAAGAAGATTGTGCACGAACATAGTCTCTCCCCCTTTGAAAGCAAAGCATGCTCACACAAATGCAAACAACAAGAAAAGAATAGTAGATTATGAAAAAAAAGGCATAACCCATTCAAATGTTCATATTGAAGAGGGAACAAGCTTGTTTTCTGCTGCTCTACAGACTAGGACACAGAGCAGTGGTCTCAAACTACAGGAAAAGAGATTCCACCTAAGCATTAGGAAGACCTTCCTGATGGTAAGAGCTGATCCACAGTAGAATACACTGCCTTGGAGTGTGGTGGAGTCTCCTTTGGAGGTTTTTAAACAGAGGCTGGATGGTCATCTGTCAGGAGTTCTTTGATTGGGTATTCCTGCATGGCAGGGGGTTGGACTGGATGGCTCTTGTGGACTCTTTCAACTCTATGATCATGTTAAATGCTTGTACTTAAAAAATGCTTGTAAAAGCAACAGTCATGATTTGCACAAAATCATGTGTTCAAAATTTTGCTTTAAAAATGTTAATACATTGAAAAAAGGCAGAAAAAAGGTTTTGGTATTCCCCTGGTAAGGAGAAAAATGTGTTTTATTTTCCCTCATGTTAATGAAACAAGTGTGTGTTGTTGTTTTTTTCAAAAAAAATCCACTTGCCATATCATACCTGACACTGGGAGTCATAGGTGCTGATGAAATAAACTTCCAAAGGAATAACTGTTCTAGTCTACTAGTGTTCAGGCTAGACACTCTGCCACATTTCTTGTTTTAAATAACACTGGATTAGGGCCCCAGGTTCATGTTTAGAGGTTTTCCAACATTTTCCACAACAGTCCTATAACATAGGTTACAACTAGGCATAAGCCTGGAGCTCTTCCCATCCAAAGCCACATGATCTATTTATGGACTACTACCAAGGAAAGGATGTGTTGTCTTAAAGGTTTTAAAGGTTAAGCAGAAGAGGTTCTAGAATTGACACTGAAACCTTTCCAATTTATTGCCCTTTTGTGGACATAATTTGAGTGGTATATTAATATCACTAGTGCAAACAATAACACCGGTCTGGGCAGCTAATCTATTTTGTATCATAATCATTCAAATTACTTATTTTGGAAAATCATTTTTACTCACAGTACTTCTTTTGGGTCACCACACCCTAAAGCAGTGGTAGGAAACATGTGGCCTTCCAGATGTCCTTGAGCTGCAACTCCTAAGAGCCCTAGCTACCATCTCCAATGATGAAGAATGCTGATAGTTGTAGTTTCACAACATTGGAAGGGGGTGATGTATGATTCCCACTCTTGTCTTAAAGAACAGCAAGATTTGTTATTCCTTTGCACTTGCTCTTTAAACATACTAGGTCTAAAGCCCTCCGTTATATAAAACCCACTGATTCTATGCAGGTTACAGGGAAGTTGTGTTAAGCAGTGAGCTACTGCTGAATATTCTGAAGTCTGTTGAAATCAAAGACACTGCAAGTACTAGACTACAATCTGACATCTCAACAAGGAGTCAATGTTTGTGACCATGGGGAATATCTGAAAGGAGCCAGTGTAGCATAATGGTTTTGAGTGTTGGATTACAACTGTGAAGACCAGGGTCTGAATCCCCACTCAGCCATGAAAACTGGGTGACCTTGGGCAAGTCACACACTCCCAGGCTCAGAAAACCTCTTAGGGTTGCCATAAGTTGTAAATGACTTGAAGGCACACAACAACAACATCTGAAAATAAATTGATGAAAAATGAATGTGATTTGTTTCAAAGTCTATAAACAGTTTTCGGCAAGGAAGGCTTAGATACATAGCAAGCTGCCTCATGCCACATCAATTTGTGCCAGATCACCCACAAATCAATCTTTTTAGTTAAGATGGAAGAGATACAAGCTAAAACCTTCCCCATATGCTGTACCATGGAGTTGTAGCCTTTCTGTTAAGAGTAGTCTTGGTGTCTTTGAATTCCCCTTGTTTTTCTTTTCTGTCCAAAAGTACTAAAGAGAAGTTAAAGAAACTATGCACCTGCATTGCTATCCCCCTTTTCTCTTTACTCATAACTCAAGGAGTGGGTATAATAATTCTGTTTGCTGAGTTTTTATTACTGGTTATAATGCATGATAATTGAAAATAAATAACATTTTTACAGGACTGGCTGGGTTTGGGGAGGCTTGCATAAAGAATCAGATAATAAAACTTGTATTTATAAGCTGAATGTCTTTGATGTGAATACAGATTAGGAGAAGATGAGCTATTTTATTGAACCAAGTTCATGGAAATGCTAACCAAGACAGTAAATCTGAAGTTTCACTTTAAAAAATTGGAGTTCTGTACTAACATTTCTAGTCTTGCTGCATGTCCTTTCCTGTATTAGGCAAAAATGAACAGATAAAAGGTCTCTAGCACCCATACAACCCACTAGTGAGCCTATTGCACTGGTACAACAAAACAGTCAGAACACTATGCCAATTTAAGTTTGACTTTGCAATGCCCCTGTGGTCCTGCAAAGTCATGTTCAAGAGAGATGTGGACAGGCAAGGGGCATGGTAGAACTGAATGCAAGGAAATGCAACAGTATGCAAGAACCTGTATGGAGGAATAGTGCAATCATGTAGATATCATGTTTTTATGTTTAAGTGGAGGTAATTCAGGACTGGGTACTATATTGCCTGTACATTTACAAGATGATTGTTCTCAGTAATGGAATGGATGATGCATTGATGTGCGGCCACAGTAAAGTGGGTCCAAGATGGTCCATCTTGGAAGAAAGATGCTGTTAAGCCTTTTCCAGATAAGGTTGCACTCTCCATTCAGAACACCATTCAGAGTGCCAATATGTTCAGACCGATTGTGGAAAAATTACATTTGGGAACTTCAGCTCTAAGAATTCCCCAGCCAACATAGACAGTGGCCAAAAAAAAAAGTATTCCAAAAAAAGTAAGTGTCCTAATCTGTGAGTCCAGTATTGTATCTAAAGGTTGAATGGTTTTTGTGAAAGAAAACCCTTCCACCATGAAAGCCGGGGCATCAGCTGTAAACTGTCCTGGAACAGAGTTGTCTAGCCATGGTTGCCTGATGCTTTTTGAAAAGTATTTGGGATTTATAAAGATGACTTTGATGTTTATGTCTCAGACATAAAACTTCAGATGAATTAGACTCAGATGCTTCTATGTTGCATCTGTTCTAACAGGACAATGAAGTCTTGTGTATACTTACCTAAGTGTAAGCCCAACTGATCTCAGTGGACTTACTTACTTTTTAAAAAAATGTGAATATGATTGGGTACACACTGATTCAAATTCAAATACTTGAAGGGGTGCAAATTGAACTTATGGGGGGAATCCTCTTAAAGTCTTGGCAACATTTCTATTGATTTTTCTCTCCCGGACCAGAAATACAGCCATAAATAGCATATTGCCCTTTAGAGATAATTGGGAAGAACAGGATGTGAAATAAAGCAACTGTTCTACAGAGAGTAAAAGACCAAAGTTAAAATGTTTTGTGTATAAAAACGACACTCTTTTAAAGCAAGCTACAATTAGTGACAGAAGGCCAATCAATGAGACAGTAGCACTTTACAATATAGAAAGATGAGATGTCTTGGAGACATAAAGCTTTAATATGGATATATGAAAGGGGGTAACAGAGGGCCTGCAAACATACCATATGTTTTATACTCATAGTGATTAGATTGTGATCACATAGCCCACATGGATAGAAGTGATATACAATTCTGCCAGGATGAGACTTGCAAATTGGATCAATTAGGACAGGAGAGTGCTTAGACAATCTGGTGGAAATGTTTACATGCTTGTGTCAAGTGAAACTTCAGGATGATCAGTTGTAAGCATTGGGGGGCAAGTGATATGGGCTTTAGCTGTAATCTATACAACGAACACATGTTTGGGGAAAAATTATGTTGAAAAAGAAAAGTTTTTTTTTAATCCTTTAGAAGATATAATAGCAGCTCCCTCTAGGAGACGGCTGATGATGTACAACATCCAAAAGTATGGCAGGCACATTAGTAAGAAAGAGCTTAATGAAGACAGATTTGGTGCAGGTAGAAGAGAATGGGAAGAGTCTGATTTAGTTTGGAGTTAATGGAATAACTAATGTAAATAGTTCGCTTACTGTCATCAAGATCACAATCCTTCAATTAGATGAAAGAACCAGCCTCTGGGTGCAGGTGGTGCTCACTACGCTTAACCAGAGTTCATTGCATTTGGAGGGGAAGACAGCAGGAAGGAGAGAAAAAAATGATTTGAGACTGGAGCTCTAATTTTAATCAATGGTGTTTAGATGCCTTTGTGTGCTAAAATCATGTCTTTACCAAATCTTTTGTAAGGATGAGATGAGTATGTGTTACGATGTCTAATCAAATAAGTCTGTATGTAAATCTTTTCTCGTCTGTGGTGCATAGACTGTCTAAGGCTGCAAACCTAGCTTGCAGACTCCGGCTATTTCAGGATTTGCTCAGACTGCACAATTTGAATGTTAATGAAGATTCAGCAAACCCACAGGACCAAAATATAACAGCACAAGTCATTTCTGTAATTTCTCACCATTGGGTTGTTAATGGAACATAAATCCACTATAACACCAGCAATTAACAGTCATGGCTAGCATACAAGAAACGCAGAGAGAAGGGCACAGCAAGAGACAAACTCATGCCTTTTTTTTAAAACTGATCTAGGTGAAGGGGATAGAAGCTAAAGTACTGCTGTCTCAATTCTAATCCATTAATGTCTTCATTTGCACTTTAAATGCTGCAAGGTGCTTTGTTAAGCGAATAAATTTTATGTATTTGTATGGAGTGTGAGGAGATTATATTTATTTAGTACTATGCATATTTAGTGGAATAATAGGATAAAAAAACCCAATGTTCTATAAATGTTTCAAAATGTGTGTGGGAATGCAGTTTACACTGAAGCCAGTACATTTATTGATTATTATTTTGAAATCATAATTTTTCACCTAAATTCTTAGCAGTGTTTCTTTCCCCTCACTCTGTGTCAAGATGAGTTCAATTTTCCCATTTTCCTTTCTAATGGTCAGAAAAGTTGCACACCTAGCAACTCATACAAAATCATTTTATTTGGAATGTCTTGTTTTTAATAATAAGATGAAGCCAGAATGGATCTTGAAGCATAAATTTGAATTGACATAAAATATGAGTAGTCCATCCCTAAGAAACCCCTAGGAAATTCATAGAGTCACCATAAGTCGACAAGCAGCTTAAAGGCACATACAAACACACATTGGTTTGAAGCTGCATAAGATTTACAGAGTGCTAGAATGGTTACCATGGAACATGGAGTTAATTTACTGCAATAACTTAAACCCAACAAAAAGCTTGGAAATACCTTAATTAAGACTGGAAGGTCATGGTGATGACAATGTTAAAGAAAGGCAGGTAAAAGGACGTACTGTACATAGTTAAACTGTGGGTTTTACTCCCACAAGATGTAATTTTGACTGCCAACTTAGAAGATTTTAATTTTTTTATATAAATTCATGGAGAAATTTAGCAATGACTACTAGTCAAAATGAATATGCATCACCTCTAGTGTCAGAGGCAGGATGCCTCTGCATATCTGTTATTGGACATGAGATGGGGGGTACAGTTGCATTTGTGTCTTGCTGGTAAGCAGCTATTCAGCCACTGTGCAAAGAGAATATTGGAATAATTGGCCTGATCCAGTGTGACGCTTCTTATTTTCTTAAGATGGTACTGAAAATGAGTAAATCTTACATTGACTTCCAAAGTTTGGCAGACAGCATCTCCCTGTATGAACCGGCCTGAGCTCTGAGATAATCAGGAGAGGCCCTTCTCTCAGTACCACCACCATTGCAAGCACAGTTAGTAGGAATGTAAGAGAGGGACTTCTTGGTGGCTACCCCTGGTCCATGGTTCGCCTGGCAACCTCTATGTGATGTTAGGGTTAGTTTTCCAAAGACAAAGGGAGCTGAAAAGTCAAAATCTGCAGGATGTAAAAAGCACTGCTTATTATGTGAAGAACGTAATTGAAAATTTAGCTCTGAGCGAAAAAGAGAAATTGCCAAACCATCGTTGGAAAAAGTTTTGGCCGTGGTTTAGTGAGACAACCCCAGCAATAACTTAAAAGGATATTTTAAATACATAAATATTTTATTATTATTAGTGTATTTTTGTATAATTTTGTATTATTTTTTAATTAATCTTTTATTATTATTTTTTTCTTTTCCAAATAAGTATAATTGTATTGTGTAAATATAATGTGATTATAGTGCATTTAGATTAAGAGGAAAAATGTATTAGTGTTAGGATAGATAGTTTTATTTTTTGTATTAGTAAGAAAAGAGGAAAACAATTAATATTATTTTTGTGTTATTGTTATGGCCTTTTGCGGTCGGGTGTATTTTTCAGTAGAATGGTCTTATTCCAATAAAAAATTCCTAACCCCTAAAATTCCTAAAGACTGGAACTCCCTTCCCAGAGAGGCCAGAATGCCCCTCTCCTTGTTGTCCTTTAGTAACAGCCTAAACCTTTTCTATTCAAACAGGTTTTTAAAACAGAAAGATTTATGTTCTTTTACTGAAATGTAAATTATTCTTAATATTGCAAATAGTTTAATTCTATTTTAATGTTCTCTTTTTGTACATTTTTAATTGTATTGCTCTTTTAAACTGTGAGCTGCTTTGAGTACCAATTTTAGGAAAAAAGCAGGATATTGATGATGATGATGATGATGATGACGACGTTTTTGTTCTGTGTTGCTTGAATATCTCTTTCAGTTGTTCCTGTTTGCTGAACTGTTCTGTGATGGAGATATTCTGTAATGGCCACTCTTTACACTAGTTTTATGTAATATATTCCTTGCATTCATTTCACATGCCACACTAGTGCTTGTGTCAAATAATCACCTCTACTTCAATAGTTTTTTCCATAAGCCTCTATACCTTGTGTTCTCATACTTATCAAGTGCCCATTTTCTTAGTGTGGGGTGCCATTTCACATGGAGAGGAATTTCATAGAATCATAGAATAGAATTTTAAAGTTGGAAAAGACCATAGGGATATCCAGTCCAACCCCACTGCCATGCAGGAATACACAAAGCACCCTTAACAGTTGGCCATCCAGCCTCTATTTAAAAACCTGCAAAGAAGGAGACTCTACCACACTCCAAGGCAGTGTATTCTACTGTTGAGCAGCTCTTACTCACAGGAAGTTCTTCCTAAAGTTTAAGTGGAATTTCTTTTCCTGTAGTTTGAATCCATTGGTCCATGTCCTTATCTCTGGAGCCGTAAAAACCAAGCTTGCTCCTTCTTCAATATGACATCCCTTCAAATGTTTAAACATGACTATCATGTCACCTCTCAACCTTCTCTTTTCTAGGCTAAATATACCCAGCTCCCTAGCTGTTCCTCATAGAGCATGTTTCCAGACCTTTCACCATTTTGGTTGTCGTCCTTTGCAAACATTCCAGCTTGTCAGTATCCTTCTTGAATGGTGGTGCCAGAACTGGATAAAGGATTTCAGCTGGACTTGGACTGGGAGAAAGATTCAGCACAAGCCATGAAAGACCACTGTTGGAATTTCCCCCCAAAATGAACAAAAGGGTCAATTTTAACAGCATATCCTCTGCTGCAAACCTGTTTGTAAAGGGATGGGGGTGGGAAGAATAATAGCCACCAGCATTCCTTCTGTTCCTTTGAGCCACACATGAGCATTGCCATTTGCCCAATCTTCTATCTTTTACCAAGCCAGAGGTCCCTTCATACTTTACAATTATAACTCCATTATTCCACTTCAACTGCCAAGGTTTCATTCTATGGTATTCTAGGGTTTGTGATTTAGTGAACACTGGACGGTTCTTACTAAAAATTCTAGGTGCCCCTCCCTAAACTGCAAATCCCATGATGCCATAGGATAGAACCATGACAGTTAAAGTGGAATAATAGCACTAATTTTCTAGTGTGCATGGACCCCAGGAAGAGAGGGGAGAGAGATTTCTAATGTTGGGGAGGAAAAGTTTAATCTTTCGTCTCTGGCAGTAACCTTCCCCAAAATACTTCCCACACTGCAATGAGGAAACTTTCTTAAAGGCATGCCCGTCTGCCCATGCCTTTCACACAGTACTAGTAGAATTCTTTATTTAAATCTCATTGTAGTGTGGGGAAGAGAGGGAAGAATCCCTTATTGGTCCAGATCGCACCCTTCCATAGCTTAGAGATTCCCCATCTCTATGCTGCAGGAGCCACCACCAGCCTTGCCATGTGTGCTTTAGGACCAACAAAAACATCAGCACCACATTTTACGAACTAGAAGTACAGTATATTCCGGCGTATAAGACGACTGGCCATATAAGACGACCCCCAATTTTTAAAGTCAAAATATAGAGTTTAAGGTATATTTGCCGTATAAGACGACCCCCAATCACCCACCCTCCCTGAAGCTGCGATTGGGCTCCCCATCATGGCTTCGGGGAGGGCAGGTGGTGGCTGGAAAGCTTCCCCCACTCCAGCCAGCCACCCTTCCTGAAGCCTCCCGGAATTGCGGTGGATAGCTACCTGGCTGGGGAGAGACTTAGCCACCTCCCAGGATTCCCCAACCCGCGAGGAGGCTCAGCCCCTCCTGCCCAGCAAGGCTCCCCCCCTGCGCAGCCTCCCTGGCAGGATGAGATCTTCTCTGTGACAGGAGCCAAGACAAAAGCTGGCTGGCTTGGCCTGCACATTGCCATTCAGTCTGCTCCAGCCACCAACTTGCAGGAAGAAGGAAAAAAGTCTTCCCTCCTCCACCAGTGCCTCTTGAGGGAAGGTTTAATGGATGGTGTGTTGTTGTTGTTATGCGTTGTTATCATGGTTTTACATCTTGAATTAAGTCTTGGTGGTCCAGAGCAACAAAAGATATTTAAAAGAGGTCCCTGGTAAAGAAAAAGTTAAGAGCCACAGGTGTATATTATGGCCACCCTGATCCTCTGTATGTTTCCTCTGAAGTAAGGACCACTCAATAACCAGGAAAATCGGGAAAACAGTCCCCCTAGAAGCAGCTGTGCTAGTCTGTTGCAGTCCAAAGAACCCTCCAAAGAGTTTTGTTGAACATTAAAGACTAGCCATTTTTATGTGGCTTAATCTTTTCATCGCACTTTCATGCATCTGATGAAGTGGATCTGAGTCCATGAAAACTTAGGCCAAATAAAATGTGCCTTTAGAATGCCATGAGATTCATGCCTGTCATGAAAATGGAAACATGTGATATGTGTTTATTCAGAAGTGCCACTGTATTGAGCAGGAGTTAAGTCCCTAAGAAGAGGTGCAGCTTGACTGACCTGGAAATAGTAAATCCTAGTACTTATTTATTAAAATTATTTATTCAAATATTTATTTCTCACCCTTAAGCAATGATCTCAGGAAGGCATTCAATAAAATCAGTTTAGAGCAGTTTAAAACAATCAGAATACAGTTGTCCCTTCATATTTGCTGGGGTTTGGTTCCAGGACCCCAGTTTGGATACCAAAATCCGTGAATACTCAAGTCCCATTATATGCAATGGCATAGCAAAATAGTGTCCTTTATATAAGATGGCAAAATCAAGATTTGCTTTTTAGATTATTATTTTTTAAAGAATATTTTCAAGCCATGGATACCAAATCTGTTGATACGGAGGAACAATTGTATTTGTCTTTCCGTCAGTCCACAGTATCTGCAGAACTCTTCGCCAGCACCACATTTTAAATAAGCTGATTCTCTTCCTATCAGCTTTCTTCACTGTCCAGCTTTTATAACCATACCCAGAAATGGGTACACAATTATAGTGCTGTTATTCCACCTTAACTGCCATGGTTCTGTCCTATGAAATCCTGGGTTTTACAATTTAGGGAAGAGCATTTAGAATTCATTCATTCATTCATCCATCCATTCATTTTCAGCCCAAGCACTCCAGTGCCCCACCAAACTACGCCCTCTCCCTGGTTTCCATTGGACAGAACCATGGCAGTTAAATGGAATAATACTTGTATAATTGTGTAGTGTGAATGGGCTCCTAAACTGTAGAAAGAGCTGTGAGATTTGTTCTAAGGATCCTTTTTGAGAAGTTCCCAATATCTACACTGATATAAATGGCAAACCTCTGAATACATTTTGCCAAGAAAACCCAGCATAGGTTACCCATAATTTGGAGTGAGCTTCAAAGCCACATAACAAATGGTTAAATGCAAAGAGGATTTTCAAGCCATGAATACTTAAATCTGTGGATACCAAATCACGAGGGCTTTTCCCCCCTCCCTGCAGCCTGGCTGAGTGGGGAGAGATTTGCTCCGTGATGGAGGAGACCTCTCCAAAGAAGCAAGGCTCCCTCTCCCACTCCAGCCTGGCTGAGTGGGGGGGGGATGGCTCCCTTTCCCCCTCCCCCTCCAGCCTGGCTAAGTGGGGGGGGGATTTTCTCCATGACTCAAAAGTCACGGAGGAGACCCCTCCCACCCAGCAAGGCTCCCTCTCCCCCTCCAGCCTGGCTGAGTGGGGGGGGGGGATTTTCTCCGTGGCTCAGTCACGGAGAAGACCCCTCCCACCCAGCAAGGCTCCCTCTCCCCCTCCAGCCTTGCTAAGTGGGGGGGGATTTTCTTCGTGACTCAAAAGTCACGGAGGAGACCCCTCCCACCCAGCAAGGCTGCCTCTCCCCCTCCAGCCTTGCTAAGTGGGGGGGGGGATTTTCTCCGTGACTCAAAAGTCACGGAGGAGACCCCTCCCACCCAGCAAGGCTCCCTCTCCCGCTCCAGCCTTGCTAAGTGGGGGGGGATTTTCTCCGTGACTCAAAAGTCACGGAGGAGACCCCTCCCACCCAGCAAGGCTCCCGCTCCCCCTCCAGCCTTGCAAAGTGGGGGGGGGGATTTTCTCCGTGACTCAAAAGTTACAGAGGAGACTCCTCCCACCCAGCAAGGCTCCCTCTCCCCCTCCAGCCTGGCTGAGTGGGGGGGGGATATTCTCCGTGACTCAAAAGTCACGGAGGAGACCCCTCCCACCCAGCAAGGCTCCCTCTCCCCCTTCAGCCTTGCTAAGTGGGGGGGGGATTTTCTCCGTGACTCAAAGTCACGGAGGAGACCCCTCCCACCGAGCAAGGCTCCCTCTCCCCCTCCAGCCTGGCTGAGTGGGGGGGGATATTCTCCGTGACTCAAAAGTCACGGAGGAGACCCCTCCCACCCAGCAAGGCTCCCTCTCCCCCTCCAGCCTTGCTAAGTGGGGGCGGGATTTTCTCCGTGACTCAAAAGTCAGGGAGGAGACCCCTCCCACCCAGCAAGGCTCCCTCTCCCCCTCCAGCCTGGCTGAGTGGGGGGGGATTTTCTCCGTGGCTCCAAAGTCACGGAGGAGACCCCTCCCACCCAGCAAGGCTCCCTCTCCCCCTCCAGCCTTGCTAAGTGGGGGGGGATTTTCTCCGTGACTCAAAAGTCAGGGAGGAGACCCCTCCCACCCAGCAAGGCTCCCTCTCCCCCTCCAGCCTTGCTAAGTGGGGGGGGATTTTCTCCGTGACTCAAAAGTCACAGAGGAGACCCCTCCCACCCAGCAAGGCTCCCTCTCCCCCTCCAGCCTGGCTGAGTGGGGGGGGGATATTCTCCGTGACTCAAAAGTCACGGAGGAGACCCCTCCCACCCAGCAAGGCTCCCTCTCCCCCTTCAGCCTTGCTAAGTGGGGGGGGGATTTTCTCCGTGACTCAAAGTCACGGAGGAGACCCCTCCCACCCAGCAAGGCTCCCTCTCCCCCTCCAGCCTTGCTAAGTGGGGGGGGGATTTTCTCCGTGACTCAAAAGTCAGGGAGGAGACCCCTCCCACCCAGCAAGGCTCCCTCTCCCCCTCCAGCCTGCCTGAGTGGGGGGGATTTTCTCCGTGACTCAAAGTCACGGAGGAGACCCCTCCCACCCAGCAAGGCTCCCTCTCCCCCTCCAGCCTTGCTAAGTGTGGGGGGGATTTTCTCCGTGACTCAAAAGTCAGGGAGGAGACCCCTCCCACCCAGCAAGGCTCCCTCTCCCCCTCCAGCCTGGCTGAGTGGGGGGGGGATTTTCTCCGTGGCTCCAAAGTCACGGAGGAGACCCCTCCCACCCAGCAAGGCTCCCTCTCCCCCTCCAGCCTGGCTGAGTGGGGGGGATTTTCTCCGTGACTCAAAGTCACCGAGGAGACCCCTCCCACCCAGCAAGGCTCTCTCTCCCCCTCCAGCCTTGCTAAGTGGGGGGGGGGATTTTCTCCGTGACTCAAAAGTCAGGGAGGAGACCCCTCCCACCCAGCAAGGCTCCCTCTCCCCCTCCAGCCTGGCTGAGTGGGGGGGGGATTTTCTCCGTGGCTCCAAAGTCACGGAGGAGATCCCTCCCACCCAGCAAGGCTCCCTCTCCCCCTCCAGCCTGGCTGAGTGGGGCGGGGAGTTGGCTAGCAAGCTTTCCCCCTACCCCAGTCAGCCACCATGTCATTCCAAGTCCGAGATGGGGCTGAAACAGCCCCACCTCCGACTTGTATCCGGCGTATAAGACGGCCCCTGACTTTTCAGCTGATTTTAGAGGCTGAAAAAGTCATCTTATACGCCGGAATATACGGTATAATAGATCCTTTTCTCATTAACTTCTGTTTTTCCATGTGATTAGCTTGCAAACTTCTTCTCTACCCCCCCTTGTTCTTATTCATTAAATAGACTTTAATGACTTACAAGTGTGCTAACCCTCCCATCCATTTGAGCACCTTCTTGAGGACCCATTCACCTTGCTGAATTGTGAGTGAAGTATGTGTTTAAGTACCATTTCTGAGAAGAGATGCTTTTCTGAAATGGCTCTCAGTAAATTTGTACATCTTGTGACGTAGATTTGATTACCCGCCTCCAAACAGTAAGCAAGCTCAGAATTTGTTGCTGAAGCAGAGCAGTTTGGGAAATGAATAGTTTATAGTCTAGTGATATATAAAAGACACTATAGAATTCTTAACAACATACACAAATAACCTGTGAAGGCAAAGAGATGATAAACTTATGGGGTAAGAAAGCATGGGCAGAAAGTGCAAGAGAAATATGTAAAATCTCGAATTTGTTCATGGGAGCCAATGTGGTGTAGTGGCTTGAGTGTTGGACTACAGCTCTGGAGACCAGGGTTCAAATTACCTCTCAGCCATGGAAACCCACTGGGTGACCTTAGGCAAATCACACTCTCTCAGCCTCAGAGGGACATAAAGGCAAACCCCCTCTGAACAAATCTTGCCAAGAAAACCCTGTGATAGGTTAGCCTTAGGGTTGCCATAAGTCAGAGATTACTTGAAGGCACAACAACAACAACAACAACAACAATGAAATGCTTTCAGTGAAATGTTGAAAAGAGTTGTTGTTGGTTAAGATAGCAAAATGTATGCCCAGGAGCAGATTTTAAGAGAACAAGGAAGTTCATCTAGCATTTTAATAGCCACTGCTTTAGGAAAGAAGCTAAAAGCTTGCTGTATACTGAGGCAGAACAATGACAGATCCAGTTTTCAGTACAGTTGTCCCTCCGTATCCACGGATTTGGTATCCATGGATTTAAGTATTCATGGCTTGAAAATATTCTTTAAAAAATAATAATCCAAAAAGCAAACCTTGATTTTGCCATCTTATATAAGGGATACTGTTTTGCTATGCCATTGCATATACAGTAATGGGATTTGAGTATTCATGGATTTTGGTATCCATGTGGGGTCCTGGAACCAAACCCCAGTGAATATGAAGGGACAACTGTATTGTCTACACAAAGTTTAGTAAATGTCAGGGATTTGGGGACTTTTTGGTCCCCGATGGAACACCCATGCCTCCTAACTCTCCTAGGGTCATGAAGGAAAATTTTCTTAGGTCATCCCCATGGTAGTATACCCACCAGATATCTTTTTCTAACCAGGGAGTAAACCTGTATTTCTGAACTAGGGTTGGAGGAAAAAAACATCTTGAGCTTTAAAAAGGCTTGCAGGGGAAGCATGGCAAATGTGCACCTCACATTTTAAAGGAGGAACATTGCAACACCCAAGTTTTTTGATGGGCTACGAGCCTCAAGAAGGGTCACAAGCAGCCTTCAGGGTGCAGTCCCATCCCCAAATAATCCCCTACATTATTTGACAGTGGTTCTCCTGAGGGTTAAGACATAAATCTTTTTGAACCTTACCTGAAAATACCAAGTACTGGATCTGAGACCTACATAGAATCCATGTGCTCTCCCACTAAGCTGTAACTATTGGAAGTTGAATGTTCTGCTTCTTTTAGGATTCTGATGTGCTACAGATGATTAGTGTAAGCATATATGGGCAGGTGAGGTTGTAGATTTTATGGTGGGCTAGTAACTTTTGTAAATTTATTTACAAAGTCAAGGTCAAGTCTTCCTTTCCCTTGTAATCACAGCCATACATAATGCAGCACAGAGATAGTTAACTTCCAGAAAACATGGACAAGAGTCTGACATATTGTTTTGTTTTTAAAGAAGAGAGCACGCTCTTCTCTAGACTTCATGAGTGAGAAGGAATGTCTCAAGACATTAGCAGTTTCTTCTAAAATCCTAGAAGCTAGATTTTATTTAAATAGATAAATAAATAAATAACTAGCTTCAAATTACTTTAAGTAGTTAGAAAGCATTCTGTAATCATGATAGCTTCATAAGTGTCTGATTTTCAGGCCATTGATAATAGCTTGGACTACCTTACTCCAAGTCATACTTTAGTCTTATGGAAAGAAATGAGACAGGTTAGTCTTGACTAACTTAAGGTTGTAGAGCTGAAACACAACTACCTTGCCCAGTTGCATAATTCTAAATTTCAGGGCATGATAGGACACTCAATCTCTGGCAGAAACCAAAAATTATCTCAGCAGACTTAGTAGCAATCCGTTTCCAAGAATACTCACACACAGAGTGTTTGATGTCCAAATAAGCAGGAGGCACTTTTATCTTCAAAGTCAAACAGTTGCAAATATTTACAATTGAAGGAGAAACTGCTTCACCAGGCATCAGCATTCACAAGAAGAGAAGTGAGCTTTGGACTAGCTCTACAGGAAATATATATCTACAGGACATTACCCCCTAGTGGCCTGACTAGGCATGACTTGGTAGTTCATGGAGTCAGCCATTATGACTCAGCATGATTCTGCAGTTGTTCAGCCATTTTATAATATAGAGTTCAGTCTCTGACTCCTGACAATCCCCTCCAAAATGGTCAAATTACAGTGCAGGACACATGTTATCATCAAAACATAACATCATTAACATACATTGTTGGACATCAATTGTCTGTGGTTGGCCTTCCCTTCTGACACCTTTCACTTTACACACTAGTGACAAGGCCCAGCTCTTTGCCATCTCCTCATGGCTTCCTGCTGGAAGGGCTTTTGTGAGCAGGTCTGCAACATTGTCCTCAGATGGACAGTACCTCAGACACAAGGCAACTTCTTGTATTAACTGCCTCACATTTTGGTAGCATACCACAACAATGTACTTGGTCCTGCATTTCAGATTTTCTGCTTCTGCCATTGCTATGCAGGCTTGTGAGTTCTCATGAACCTCAACAGGCATTTGGCACTGCTCCCCAAGGTCTGCAAGCATCTGCCTTACCCATTGTACCTCACTTGCCATCTCAGACAAGGTTGCAAATTCAGCTTCAGTGGTACTAATGGCTATATAGTTCTGTTTTCTTGATCTCCACACTATGGGGCTCTCTGCATATCTGACCACCAACCCAGTCACTGACTTCCTGTCTGAAGTCTCAGCTGCAAAGGAGCTGTCCACATATTACTCCAGGATCACCCGACTTCCTGTCAGCTTCAAACGCATGGCCCTGGTCCCCTTGAGAAATCTAAGTACCCTCTTCAGGGCTTCCCAATTTGCCCTCCTTGGCTTGGAGACTCTTCTGCTGAGCACTCTAAATGCGAAAGTGATGTCAGGCCTTGCGTTGTTTGCAGTAAACAACAGACTGCCTATCACTGAGTGGTACAGGTCTGGTCTTTCAAATTCCTGTTCTGCTTCCAAGTTCACAAAATCAGTGGTCATTGGTGTCCTGACCACCTTAGCCTCACTAAGCCCACACTTGGCCACAAGATTGTCATTTTTTTTCTTCTGACTTAGGAAAAATTCTCCAAGACCAGTTGTTTCTACCTTTACTCCTAGATAACATCTCAGGCTGCCTAAGTCCTTTAACTTGAACCGGCTTTCTAACTCAACCTGCACTTTTTTGACATCAGTGGCACAATTTGCTGCCACACAAAGGTCCTCCACATAGATAACTAGCATGACAGCACTATCACCTGCACTGTCATACCCTGGGGCCTGTTCCATGAACACTGTCTCTTCAAGATCAACATTCAGGTATGCTGTTTCAAAGTCAAAGTGTTCCCCAACCATCTGCCTCTTGGCTGCTAGAGCTAACACTAACCTTAAGACTTTCTGGCTTTGCTGTGGGCGAAAAGGTTTTGTCAAAATTGGTGTAGCGGAAATCCTGTGAAAAGCCTTTTGCAACTAAGAGTGCCTTACACTTTTGTGTCCCATCAGGCATGCCCGTAAGCTTGTACACCCACCTGCAACCAACAACCTTTTGGTCTTTGGGCCTCTCAACTACCTGGAACACTTTCCTCTCAACTAGTGTCTTGAACACAGAGTCCATGGCTGAGTTCCACTTCTTCTGCTCTTCCTGGGGAGGTTTTAGGAGATCCTGAAAACTTGCAGGCTCCTCTGCCATGACATTGCATAGCATGGCTTCCTGAACAAAAAACCTGTCAGGAGCCTTTCTAACCCTCCTTGACCTTCTAGAAATGAGCACCCTAGTTCTGCCTGACTCATCTTCGCTTGCACTGCTGCTATCTCTCCCTATGTCAGTCTCAATGCTTGTTTGTGGTGATGTGTGTGTTGGAGTGGCATGGGAAGTGTCAGACTTTTCTTCCTCTGCTTCCCCTTCATCATCATCCGGCTCAACCACCCCTCCATTTGTGGGATTTCTGGAAGTTGTTGGCACATCCCTCCCCAAGGGAACAAACACCTCCTGATTGCAATGCAGTCTGTCCCACCCTGAGTGCATTTCAAAATTTGCACTCCTGTAGAACATCACTTTTCCAGGATGGAGAGAAAACACGTACTTATTACCATCATAGCCAAGGAAACACAGCCTCCTGGTTTAGGCTGCCCAGACTTCCTTAGGCTTGGGTGAATCAGTACATTTGCATACTGTCCAAAAATCCTCAGGTGCTTGAGGTTTGGTGCTCTACCATACAATAGACAGTATGGGGTCTGGTTGACGCTAGACATCCACGGTCTATTTAAATGGTAAGCAGCAGTCTTCACTGCCTCCCCCTACAGCCCAGCTGGGGCTTGTTTATCTTCCATCCCAATTTTCCTTTCTGCAAGCCCATCCTCCCCTGGAGACGCTGGGTTTGTGGTCATGTGTCTAATGCCCCTCCAATGGATCCAGGTCTGCAGACAGTTGGATAAGAATTCCTCTCCCCTATCTGTCACTAGACTGGAAACCTTATGAGAAGGAGATTCATGTTCCGCCGCATTCACCCACTCACAGTGGTGTCTGCAGCCTGACTTTTCTCCTTCTGTAAGTATACGTAGGTGTACCTATTGTGTCTGTCCACAATTACAAATAAATATTGGTTACCCTCTTCAGTGGGCTTATAGGGGCCTGCCAAATCAGCATGGACAACATCAAAGGGTCTCTTGGTGATACATTGGGTCTTTTTGGCAATAGGGAAAGCCTTTACCTTAAGTTTCCTGCACACAGCACATTCTAAGAATCTTGGGCAGTGTTTCATGCTTAGATCAGGTCAAACTTTTGCTAGCTCCTTTAACCCTTTGTAACTAGCATGGCCCATTAATCTGTGGTAGTAATTAACACACTTATCATGTAGGGGCACATTGTCTGCAGGATTCACATTTGCCACCTTCCCTTTAGGCAACATGTAATACAACCCATGTTTCTTTATCCCTTTTGCACAGACATTGTTCATGTTATGCTTTTCTGTTGTTGTACAGTGTTTCCCCTCAAATATCACTTTATAACCATCAGTAGTCATTTGGGACACACACAATATACTATTCTCCAGTTATGCTTGTCTGTTACTGTACAGTGTTCCCCCTCAAATAACACTTTATAACCATTAGTAGTCATTGGGGACACACTTAATATACAGTTCTCCAGTTTGCTAACACATAACACATTTTCAAAATCTTTACCAAAAGATGGCACATATGCAGTGCCCATTTTCTGCACCTTGCTGGTAGCATCATCTGCAAGGGTTATTTGGGTTATGGAAGCATTTTTAACGTTGCTTAAAGCTTTACATCATTTACCATATTGTGTGTCGTTCCACTATCAAGTAACCAAATTCTTCGCTCAGTACCATCAGAATGGTGCTTTCTATGAAGGCATGGTTTGCAGGCTGAGAGGATGCACTCCTCCTTTGCCCTGTAGCTGTGTCACCCCTCCTATCCAGTGCAGGCATCTTACAGTCCTTCTGAAAATGTTTGGGCTTTTTGCATCTGAAACAGCGTTTCACATAGCTGCAGGCTCCCTCCTCCATAGATGCCTCTGTTTCAGTGCTCTCCCAATTGCGTCTGATAATTTGTGGCTGTTTATTCCCCTCTGTCTGGGAATCAAATTGCTTGCGTTGGACCTCTTCCAGAATACACGAAGCTACCAGGTCTAAAGACAAATCACACTCCCTGGTAGTCTACAGACTATAGATTAGGAAATCCCATTCCTTTGGTAAACTGCCCAATACATTAAAACACTGATGGGCTTCTGGAATGTCCACCCGTCTTGAAAAAGCTGCCTCGTTTCTTCCAAATGGGCTTTCATGCAGCCTCCAGTAGACAGCTTTGTTTTATAAAGTCTCTTAGTCCATATCATCTTTGAGAGGCAGGACGAATTTTGATGATCCGCTTTCAAAGCTGTCCAAAGCTGAAAGGCCATCTTTGCTGGGGCTGCGTGTATTAACTGGGAGGGGTTGAGCGATAAGAGAATGGCAGCTCTAGTCTTCTGGTCTGCTAGCCTGAACACTGCTTTTTCATCTTCTGAACCCTCTGGGATCACACTTCCATTCTCCAAAACATGCCACAAATTGTCCTTAATTAATAAAGCATCCATGTATAAACTCCATGCTGAATAATTTCCATCAGTCAGCTTTTCAAAGCGAATGAGACTATTATTTGTCATTCTGCTCATTGAGTCAACAGTTCTTGAGCTATAAAACACAAACAGCTGGCAGCTGGCAGCACCTCCAGGTTACTTGAAGATAGAGCCTGGCTGAAACAGAGCCTGGCTGAAACTTAACTATTTCACAGACACTCAAAACAAAAAAGATTCTGGGAACTTTTCAGGGTGCACCTTATCTAATCTGAGATCAATCAACTGGGCCCATAACCATGTCAGGGCATGATAGGACATTCAATCCCCGGCAGAAGCCAAAAACTATCTCAGCAGACTTAGTAGCAACCTATTCCCAAGAATACTCATACACAGACGTCCAAATAATAAGGAGGCACTTTTATCTTCAAAGTCAAACAGTTGCAATAAATATACAAATATTTACTATTGAAGGAGAAACTGATTCACAAAGCATCAGCTTTCAGAAGAAGAGAGTGAGCTTTGGACTAGCTCTCTCTCTCTCTCTCTCTCTCACACACACATATATATATACAGTTGCCCCTCCACATTCGTGGCTTTCACTCTCATGGTTTTGATTATTTGCAGTTTGTTCAGCAAGCACTGCATTTAAATCAGCTTGGGAGAGGAGCCGATTAAACGGAGTACTTGCTGAGCAAGCCAGACGATCAACTCCCCGCTCTCCTGGGACTTGGGTCCATTTGGGGTGGAGATCCAAGCCCTGGGAGAACAGGGAATTGGGGGGAAATATGCTTTTTAGCCCCCCCATCCTTTCCAAAGTCACGATTGAACCTTCCAAGCCTTGTTGCAGCTTTGGGAGGGTGGGGGTGGCTGAAAAGCCTCTCCGCTGTGCTCCCTCCACCCCTCCCGACATTCACGAAGAAGCTATGGGGCTCTCAATCCCTAGACCCCTGCAGGAAGGCCAGGGAGAGGCCGGTCAGTCTCCTGCCCACCCACCTGCCACCTTCCTTGGCCTTCCACAGGCTGCTCCAGGGCTTCAGAGCCCCAGAGCCCCCTCAGGAAGGCCGGGAAGAGGCTGGCCAGCCTCCCAGCTGCAAGCGGGTATGGGGCTCAAACTTCCCGAAGCGGGTATGGGGCTCGAGAGCCCCATAGCCACTTTGGGAAGTGCGGCAAGTGGCGGGTGGTGGTGGCAGCCATGCAGGTGGAGGCCTTTAGAAGGACGAGGGGGGGGTTGCAAGTGGGTGGGAGGAGGCCTTTTTTATTCACATTTTTTTCACTTTTGTGGAGGTCTCGAGATCCTAACCCCCACGAATGTGGAGGGACTACTGTATATCTACAGGACATTGCCTTCTAGTGACCTGATTAGGCATGACTTGGTAGTTCATGGAGTCAGCCATTATGACTCAGCATGATTCTGCAGCTGTTTGGCCATTTTATAATGGAGTTCAGTCTTTAACTCCTGACACTAAAATGGTGGGAATTGTGACTCAGCTTTGAGGACTGTACTTTCTTTGCATCATGTAAGTGGTGTGAATTGTGACTATGCTGTATTCACACCTTTCCTTATATGCATGTTCTTTCTTCTCTACCAAAAGGGTTGGAATCACTAAGCAGATTTAGGTGTGATATACACATATCACAGAAATCTGTGCCAAGGCCTGGTGTCAGATATCAGATTAAGTCCAATGCTTAGTCTGAAATGATACTGAGATGGCAGATTATCTAGAAGCGGTACTTCTGGTTACCTGCTTTTTAGTGTCTGGAGCTAAACATTGTGAAGCACACTAAGCTGTGTAATCCTCATCTGGTGAATGTTACATGCATTGAGAGCTGGGGTGAACTTTCAAACATTTAGCCTCATAGTTGGTAGCGTTCTTAAAAAATGAGGTGAAATTATGTGCCCACTTTTCCATTTATAGGTTAGGGAAGTAGATTTCAAGGGTTGAGGAGCAATACTCTGGATCTACGGTATCCTTGTTTTTTCTGTTTGCAATGTTTAATTCTCGTAATTACTCTTTAATAGAGTTTCAGCAAAATGAAGTATCATACTGAAGGGCATTTACCCAAAAAAAAAAAAAAAAAAAAGGTTCCCATTTGGGCCACCATTTAATTGGGCATCAGTAGGGATTAGCATTTTTTTCTCCAGAATTCCCCACGGAGTTGATACTGTCATGATGCGCCATCCTTCTAAAGTTATTTTGTGAACATAAAAATGGCTGCCAACAGTAGTGTGGAGCTGGAAGTGAATCCAGTGTGGTTTTAGGTCTCTCACCCTTGAATTCCATCCCAGTTTACATAGTTCATTATACTTTAATTATTTGAGGGGGGAATTTACAAAATTTGGACATATTTAGGACATAATTTGAAATCTTTTTTTTTTATATAAAAACAGAAATGTGATTTCCTTTTTATTCTTAAAAAAAGAAGAATCCAGATCAGAGCAATGTATGTATAAGTCCTGGGATTTTTTTGACAGTAGATGACATGATTATGTATGCCAGTGTAGAAGCATGCATCTTGATCAGGCAAAAAAAGGAAAGGTAGTTAATTCTCAGCTATATTGAGACAAAGATAATTTATTAATGTTCTCTATTAATACACTTTCTTGCTGAATTGGATAGTTGAGGATTTAGTGATGATATTGGATGACACCTAATGTGTCACCTAATATAACTCTATCAGGGCAACTGAGGTAGCTGAAGCTTCAATCTTGAAACACACCTACTAGCACTAAGAGTAAATCCCCCATATATTGTTGGCTGGAGAAAAATAGGATGGGTATCCTTACAGTGGTATAAAGGAATTCCCTGGCAATTGAGTCTTTTCCATAGGGAATTCCAGGTGGCAGCCATTCAGTTGCCCTGAGAGGTACCCTGATTGTATCTATAACATCCTCTAGCACATGTAGCTATTCCCCCCCCCCCTTGCTTCCAAAATAGGGGGAATTTATTTATTGGTTTGTTTTAAAAAATCTTACAGACTAAAAATCCCAGCAATGGCGCCCCCTCCCCCCAATTCTGCCCTTGGTGGTACAAGCTGGCAGGGTTTAGGATGAGACAGTGAATCAGTTAGCAACTTGGGATTGTACTGCAAGCCTGACTTAAACATAGAGGGAGCTTCCGAGCAGAGCTTTAAAATAACACCTGATTTCCTGTTAGCGACTTATGCAGGTGTTTGCAAGTCATTTTTAAAAGTTGCTGTGGAGATCTGAATTCTCTACCAACCTCACATGATGACTACCACCACCCTCCTCAAATCTACCTTTTACAGCTGCAGCCCCTTGAAAACACAGCCATTTACTAGCTGGTGGATAGTGTGGTCATGGTAGTGGAGAAGTATCCAGCTATGCTCCCTTGGATGGCTACACAGCACATTGTCAACCACTTGAGCATCTGAAGGACCCCTGGGAGATTTCAGAGGATGCTTCCACTGCCCTACCACATTTTCCACTGGCCAGTAAATGGCCATGGGGCTGCAGCTGGTATGAACTGGATTTTGGGAGGGTAAGGGGAAGAGCTGTGGTGTATGTGAAGTCGAAGGCTTTCATGGCTGGCGTCCATAGATTTTCCTTGGGTTCTTTCCGGGCTGTGAGGTTGTGGTCTGGAAGAGTTTATTTCTGACATTTCGCCTGCATCTGTGGCTGGCATCTTCAGAGCATGGTTGGGTAGGAGTGTGTGTGGGGTTTATATACTGTGAGCCTCTGTTGGGGAGGATATGTAAATTTGTGTATTTGAATGGCTAGTTTCTGGGTGGAGATATGCAAGGAGAATTAGTGTCTGTTTGGCTAATAGTCCATTGTCTGCTGGAAATCCCCCTGTCCCTTGGTGGAGTTCATTTACAAGTGTTGGGTTTTGATTTTAGTGCTTTTCAGGACTGGCAACCATATTTTGTTTACTTTTAGGCTTTTCTGTTGAAGTTGTCCAGGATGCCAGCCACAGATGTAGGCAAAACATCAGAAATAAACTCTTCCAGAACATGGCCTCACAGCCCAGAAAGAAGCCAAGGAAAATCTGTGGTGTAGTTCCACCCAGTGAAACTTTATGTTCTATCTCTCTGATCCAGGGTCTCAGCCAACAAGTTATAAAATAGCACAGTTACGTTTAATTGGCTATTTCGGGGGTAATGAGTATGCAATAATGCTACATTTCAAAAGTAATATTTTGTATGTTACTACATTAGGTTTCAAAAGTCACAGTAGGGATTCATCCTGTGCTGGATCAAGGTTACACTCCCCCTGAAAACACAGGTCCACTGCTTTTGTGTACTTCTGGACTCAACCCTGAACCTGAAAACCTAGATTTCAGTGCTGTCCAGGCGTGTATTAGCAGTTAAAGCTTGCATGCCATTTGTGCCCATTCTTTGACATGTCACATCTTGCCTTTGTGACAGATGCCTTAGTTACATCTCATTTGAATTATTGGAAAATGCTCTACGTGGGGCTGCCTTTGAAGAGTGCTAAGCTGGTCCAAAGATTAATTGGAACTGGCTACAGGGAGCACACAATTCCTGTATTGCAACAGGTCCACTGACTGCCGCTCTGTTTCCAGACATAATTCAAAGGGCTGGTCATGACTTATAAAACAGGCCAAGATTATGTGAAGGACCATATGTCCCTTTATGAACCTGCCTGTGTTTTGAGATCTTCTGGGGAGGCCCTTCCTTCTGCCCCACCACCCTTCCAGATACATATGGCAAGAGCCTGAGAGAGGTCTTCTCAGTGGCTGCTCCAGGATCCCTTCCTAGAGATGTTACACTAGAACTTTCCTTTCTATCCTTTTATAGGCTGGTGAAGACCTCTTTGTTTTGGCGGGCCTTTGAGGACTGATTGCTCAAGTGTGAAGGACCTTTCATGTTCTCTGTTATTTGTTGTTCTTTTTAATGGCTATGATTTTAACTGCTTTTATTTTTATTGATAGTGTAATTAAATGTTTAACTTTTGTAAACTTCCTTGAGTCATAGATTGGGGAAAAGGCTGTATATAAATAAATATATAACAACAACAAAACAACAAGTGACAAATACTGTATAGCTAGCATCTGAACTTCTTTCAAGGTTTGCCTTCTGAGCTTGTTAGCATTAGGCTGGGGAGAGGGGTCTGATAATGTTATTCCCAAACTGCCCTAGCACTCACACCATTTATGATGGAGCTTATTGTTCACCAAAAGTTCAAATATACAAAACTATTTATTAAATAATTAACTTCATAAAGGCATGTAGTCTTTAGTATGTGTTATAAAACAGCTTGTAACAAAATAAAAATTGGTCAGCAAAAAAGTTCAATATATATAATACAAAAATACAACAACAACAAAAAGACAAAAGTATTAAGCATCATTGCCAATCAACTCCGGGAAATAAAGAGACCAGACACAAGATATGGGGTGAAATAAAGGGTTTTTATTTAACCCTACCTATTTAATTCCCTCTAATATCTTCAGTGGGGGGGAGGCAACCTAGTGAGGGAGCAGCTGAGGCCGTAGGTCTAACCGAGACCTTACTCCTCAGCTTTCCCGGGCGAACACCTGAGCCCTCGAGAGGAACCCCAGAGCTGGGGTTGCTGTCAAGCCGGCCCGCATCTGGAAGTCCAACCCCAAAGTCCCCCACTCAAGCTCCATGGCTTAGGGTGGGGGATTCTCCCTTGGGCCAGCCCCAAGGTGGGTCTTGTTCCCTTCCTCTATGTCCCAGGACTTTATTGGTCATTCCAGAGACCCTCCCTTCACTCAAATAGGTTCCAAGGTGCACACGGACATCTATACCTCCCCCAGTTTTAGGCCATGGATAGGGTCAAGCATCTGCTTAGTCCCTAATCCGCCACCAGCCTGTCCAAAAGGTCCCTCAACCCCCCTGAAGATCAGCTAGAAAGATTGTGTCCAGAGAAGGGCAACTAAAATGGTGAAAGGTCTGGAAACGATGCCTGATGAGGAGAGACTTAGGGAGCTGGGTATGTTTAGCCTGGAAAAAAGACGGTTAAGAGGCGATATGATAGCCCTGTTTAAGTATTTGAAGGGATGTCACGCTGAGGATGGAGCAAGCTTGTTTTCTGCTGCTCCGGAGACTGGAACACGGAGCAATGGGTGCAAGCTCCAGGAACAGAGATTCCACCTCAACATGAGGAGGAACTTTTTGACAGTCAGAGCCGTTCGGCAGTGGAACACACTCCCTCGGAGTGTGGTGGGGTCTCCATCCTTGGAGGTCTTTAAACAGAGGCTGGATGGCCATCTGTCGGGGATGCTTTGATTGTGATTTCCTGCATGGCAGGGAGGTTGGACTGGATGGCCCTCGTGGTCTCTTCCAACTCTGCAATTCTATGATTCTATGATTCTATGATTCTATGATTGCATTCCCCGCATCAGAGAGGTGTACCCCACCCGCTCGGTAGAGCTCGGGGCTCTCGAACACTATGGCGGGGTGAGAATGTACCAACCCAAACCTTTGGCCAGAGCATTTTTTATTTCTCTATTAGCTCTACGCTGAGCCCTATCGAGCAGCCGGGGATCTCCATCCCTTCTCCAAACTTGACGGGGTAGAATGGCCGACCACATGATGGTGACATCCAGCCAATGTGACCGGATCACCCACATGTCATTGATCGCCTGAAGGACCAGTGCCTTCCCTTTTAACAAACCGAAATAATTTCCACCCAGGTGGAGAATGATAACATCAGGAGGAGTCCCTGGACGCTCTTCAAACAGCAATGGCAACAGGCCATGCCAGTGGAGGCCCCTCCTTCCCAACCACTCAATGATTAACTGGTCCCCAAGGGCCAGGTGAGGTCCAAAGTGGCTCAGCTGGGCCTGTCACGCCTCCCAGTAGACCATACTGTGGCCGCATACAATTGTCCGTCGTCTCACCAGCACCGGTCTGGGACCTGGAAAACAAAGAAAGAATGATTAACTCTGAAATTGCCAGATGTACCTCCGGTATGCGGAAGAACGCCAATGGCCTATCTGACGTATCTCCTGTGGTTGGAAACCAAGTGCAGATGCGATGGATGCTGCACCAATTCGAAATGAGTGGGTCCCAAAACGCATACCTGTTAGGCCCAGTTTATCCAAGGCTCTAGAAGTCACCATCCAAAATTGAAATTTGGTTAAAGGAGAAGAATTAGTGTGCATAAATAAAGGCCCCGGTGTGAGTCCCCTTACGGTCAAATATTGCCTCAATGCTCTTACCAGACAAATGTCCCTTTGGGTGCAGGCCTGAAGTGTACACCGCGTCCCCTTTCCCCTCTGGTCTGTCTTGGAAAAACGTAGATTAAACACCACATGCTGCTCATATAATTCCACATCCCTAAATTCCAAGGCCTGATTAGATTGATCATGTTTTGATGCCCGCACCAGCTCACTGATATGGAAAGCACAAAAAAAAAAAAACCCGCCACCAGCGCCGCTGCGTGAAATAGCAGCCTTTCATAGGGGGATATGCAAATTTCCGTCCAGGTGGCGAATAGGCCACGAAGGACGTTTGGTGAAAGAGGGGCTCTAGCATCGTTTGTTCTCCCTCTCTCTCTAGTCCAACCCTCCAGGACCTTGCGAATCGCAAAATCACTTGTATTGTCTTCAAATCCCCTTGACTTAAGCCAAAAGGCAATCCCTGACAGCCTGGAATGAATGGATTGTGGGGCCAACCCTCTATGATATAAATGAACACAGAACTTTAGTAATAATGAAACAGGTACTGGTGTGCCCTGCCTCCAACCTATGTGCTGCCCAAATTGGCTGAATTCGCAAACCGCCCGTGTGTAAATACTCCTAGTGGAAGGAGCTAGGGATATACCTAGTGCCCTAATCACCTCGACCTCCCAATCGTCCACATGTGTGCGGGCATCGGCTCGCCTTCGGGCATTGCATCTGGAGCCAACTCTCTGAAGCGCTCCATCTGCATGCGGGAAAAAGTGTCAGCAATACCATTGTCAACACCTGCCACATGCCGAGCCACAAACAAAATGTTGTGCTGTAAGCAATGTAGAGTGAAAGCCCGCACCAGCCGCATGACCCGGGAACGACCCGTGAAATAAACCCTAAACCCTATTGTGCCTGCTGTGTCAGACGCAATTTGCAGGGCCCCTTGTAACTTCCTCTCCTCCCGCCAGAATGAGACACCATTAAATTGCCCTAAAAACTCTCTCCAAACTTGGAGGTTGCTACGCAACTCTGCTGTAATGCGAATCCAATAGTGAGGCATGGAAACACCTTTAATGGCATCGCACAAATGGCGAAGGAAAGCCCTCCCCGGAGCTACCGCCTTACAAGCAAAGTTTAGGTGGCCTATTAGCACTTGAAATTCTCTGAGGCTGACTTTCTTAAGTAACAGAAACACTGCCACTCTACTTCTCAGATCAATCACCCTAGCGTCCGTCAGTCGGCATAACTGATTAATGGTGTCAATTTCAATACCCAGGTATGTAATTTGTAGCACTGGTCCCTCGGTTTTTTCAGGGGCCAGAGGAACTCCCAGTTCCTCTGCCAATAGCTTGAACTGACGTAGCGCCACCCTCCCCAATGAACAAAAAATCATCCAAATAATGCACAATACCTGACATTCCTGTTCTAGCCTTCAAAGCCCATTCTAAAAACGTACTAAACGTCTCGAAGGCATTACAAGACACGGAATAACCCATGGGAAGAGCCCTGTCCATGTAAAATTGACCCTCAAAACAAAAACCCAACAACTCGAAGTTTTCAGGGTGAACCGGTAAAAGGCGAAATGCCAACTTAATATCGCATTTCGCCATTTCGGCACCTGGGCCGCGCCTCTGGACCACCCTAATGGCTTCATCAAAGGAGGTATACTTAACTGAACATAACTCAGCAGGTATAATATCATTAATTGATTCAGCCCTTGGATAAGATAGGTGGTGGATCAATCTGAGCTCCCCCGGAGTCTTCTTAGGTACAATACCCAAAGGGGAAACCTGCAGGTTGGGTACTGGCAGCTGTTTAAAGGGACCTACCACCCTGCCCTCTGAAACTTCCTTTAAAATTTTCTGCCTAACAATTGTTTCCAAACCCTTAATGGATTGTAAATTACTCGACCTATAGGCACGCCTAGGGCCTTGAAAAGGAATCCTAAACCCAACTTTAAACCCATTAAACAGGTAACCAGCGGCTTCCTTATTAGGATAAAACTAATAAGCAGCTCAAAACTTCCAACTTAACTGGGCTGGGGCCCTTAGTTAACTCGGGCCCCAGCCTGAGTATTGCTGTTGGAGTATTGCTGCTTTGACCCCTGTTGCCCCCTTGACCACCCCGTGCACCTCGATATTGTCTCCTACCTCTCGGGCAGTTGCAAAAGGAGTGGGGAGCCCCACAGATAGAGCACTCGTGGCTATACCTGCAAGGCTTTCTGTTACAGTTCCCTTGAGAAGAAAAGTCCCAACATATAAGCTTATGTCCCTGTGTGTTCCCTGTTGGTATCCGTTGTGTGGCCGGCATGGGGCCTTTCAGGACAAGATGTCCACTATGTGTCCTTTCCCCTTGAACTGGCCGAGCCGGGGTCATAAGCTGCATCCACAACTGAGGATGCATCATATCCCATCGCAATGATGGGTAGATGGCGGCCCTCATGTGAAAGGCCTCATCATACAACAACCAAGCCGGCCTGGCATAATCAGTGTAAGCTCTATGAATGATGTCCATGTATTGCAACAAAGCTGCTGCGCGGAGGGGGTGTGCCTTGACAATAACCCCTGCCAAAATCAGGAACCCCAACAGCCAATTGGACCAAGTATGCTCCACCTTCCTCTTTTTAATCTTCTCCTTCTCCTTATCGTCCACGTCATCTCTATCTTTCTTTTCTAATTCTCGATATAGCAGTGAGAAGATATCAATGTATTACCCTTTTTTGATCTTATCACGTGTGGATTACAATAGGTGATCACCCAATGGTAAGGTGAGATCACCAAAGGCAATCGCTCAATATGCCATTGCCTCATAACTCGGGGTTAAAAGATTTCCCTGTACTGGCTGAATGCCTGTGGAATTGCAGGAAAACTGCCCAGCTCCCCATGGCGTCCACGAGGACCACTGTGGAGTCCAATTCAGAGGGGATTGTGGCATGGGCCACCCACTATGTGTGCCACTACCCACAGCCATCCCCGTGTCACCCTGTGTGGGAGCTCTCAACCCCCCCCCCAGGGCCAAAAATAGTGGCATGGCTTATGTATTCATGTCAGAAAACTCACCTCCAGAACCTGAAGGTCTTCCTGCATCTGTGGCCTGTTCCAGATTCCCTGAATTATCCAGCGTCCCAGAATTCCCATCATCCTTGGATCGCGTGGCCTCGTCAGACTGGACCTTTCATTCTAGGGCATCCAAGCAAGCAAGAATTTGGTTAGAAATTGTGTGCTTTTTGCCCTGCTGCCCATCTTTGGGCATTGATGGTGCACTAGGCGCACCATGGCTCTCCTCTAATTTTCGGATCCTCTCAAGTATGGAAGGCCAAGGAATACCAAACTCCTCATCACTGGAGGAATCGTGTTCAGGGATATTGGGGGGGGGTTGGCACTGCCTTTGGAGCAGGGCCCTTACCCTTACCCCCTTTTTTGCCCCTTATGGGAGCCATAACAGTTCACAACTATTGCAATTGCTCCTATTTAAATATTATTATTATTATTATTATTATTATCTAGCATACAATTAACAATGACAGTAGCTTATTATTATTATTATTATTATTATTATTATATATTGGCATATAATAATCAATGACAATAGCAGCCACCAAACTCAGGCACATCAAAGGGATGTCAGTGCATCAAGAACAGCAACACCAACTTGAACCCTAAAATGGGTGCCAGTGCCAAGAAAATGGCTGCCACCAGGGCCAGACAATATTGCCAGTGCCTGACAAAATGGCCGCCAATATCAGTGCCTAATTAACACCACCATAGCCTGAGCAAATGGCTGTTAAACCTAAAATGGCTGCCACTACCTAAGTCACTAAGGGAGCCCTCTGGTGTCCTGCCCAACTCACTGCAGCCACTAAGGGAGCCCTCTGGTGTCCTGCTCAACTCACTGCATCCCCCCTGGACCAAGACACCCCAGGTGGCCTGCCCAGAAACTTTCAATGAAAAACACTGCAGCCGTGAGTGGCCCAGTGCCCAAAAATCCCTCTGGTGGCCGGCCAAAATACCCCCTCTCCTAACTAGCCCGAAGGAAGGCCAGGAGACAAACAGCAATGGCCCGGTGGATTAAGGCAACAGCCTCCCTAAACGTTGGTCACGTCCACCCCCCCGGGAAAAAAACCCCAGGGAGCACGGGAGGAAAAAACCCTCCCAGGAGATCAACAGCGATTCCTGCTGCCTCCCCCCAGATCGCAGCCGCCACCCGACGTTCACCTAGGAGACAGGTAACAAACCACCTGACAATTGCCCAGGAGACAGGCAGGAAACTCCCCAAGGATTGCCCAGGAGACAGGCAGCAAACTCCGCCTCCCGCAGACCGCAGCCGCGATCGTGGGAAGGAACCGCGGGTGCTACCAAAGCGAATAAAGGCAGGAAAGTGCGGGGAAATCCCCTCCCGAATCAAAGTGACCTGAGAAGGGAAGTGCAGGGAACACCCCCCCCGGGAACGAAGCTTCAGGCTGCCGCCGATCTCCTTCCCACAGACTCCCCCCTGCCAAGGATGAAAGCGCCAGGGGAAACCCCCACTAGCGTTCTAATCAAACCAATCTGAATTTATCCTTCTCGTTCTCCAGTGAAGCCCTCTTCAGCCTGTGGCTGTCAAGCGCTATCGATCAAGCCGAGAAGAGAGGGAAAGGGGAGGGCGGAACAGCCTTAAATAGACTCTGTCTGCTCGCCCTGCCCCCTTTCTGATGCTGACATTAGTGCGCCTAGCGTCCTAGGATCTGGTCTCCACCCTTCATGGCAGGCAAATGCCGCTCCCCCCTCCCACAGGCTATGCCTGATGAGGGGGAACCGGGGGTATTGCTATACCAAGTCTAATTTTGTTTACCCTGCTTATCAGACCTCTGCTAGTACAGATTTGACTGACAAACTTTCTAGCTAGGGAAATAGTACATATCCAGACCTTTACTCGTTTTGATGCCCAAATAACATGACTGGAAGGACCACTGGTGCTTTATTCCATTTAAGTTTTCAGATTTATCACATCTAAGTGACACTTGTTAAGACACTAATTAGAACTTCTATAACATTTTGGAATAGTGGTAGTCTTTCATAGTTTAGAATCTTTCACCTTTTACCTTCTAGTAGTTATCACCACTCATTTAGTAACCTTTAGGACATTAGAGATCTTGCCTTGATTTAACAGATTTTATTCAGTAAACAAATTGGGTGGCTTGAGAGGACATTTTGAAATCTTCTGTCTAGAAGGTCTCAAGGCAGACATGCTACTACCGTATATTCCGGCGTATAAGACGACTTTTGAGCACTCAAAAGTGCCCTCCAAAATTGACAGTCGTCCTATACGCCGGATACACTTTGCTTCACCCACCTGCCTATCTCCTGCCTCTTCGCAAACGGAGCGAAGAAGCAGGAGATGGGGCAGGGGGGTGAAGCAAAGTGTTTTGAAGATCATTCGCCCCCCTCCTCTGCCTTATCCCCCTTTGGGGAGCAACGGAAGACAGAGGAGGGGGGCGAACATTGTGGTTTGCCGCAGCTGCCGCTTGATCGCTTCTGCAGCAGCCGAGGCAAACCCGCGATTCGTCCCCTCTCCCTGGAAGGTGGGGAGAAGGGGCGAACGTGCCCTGTTTGGCCACACAGCCTGCGGATCCCTCTCCTGCGCTCCCTCCTGGAAGGGAGCGCAGGAGGGGCATGCGGAGGCTGCGCGGCCAAACCCACGATTCGCTCCTTCTCCCCACCTTCCTGGAAGGTGGGGAGAAGGGGCGAATGTGCCCCGTTTGGCCGCACAGCCTGCGGATCCCCCTTCTGCGCTCCCTCCTGGAAGGGAGCGCAGGAGGGGCATGCGGAGGCTGCGCGGCCAAACCCGCGATTTGCCCCTTCTCCCCACCTTCCTGGAAGGTGGGGAGAAGGGGCGAACGTGCCCCGTTTGGCCGCACAGCCTTCGGATCCCCCTCCTGTGCTCCCTCCTGGAAGGGAGTGCAGGAGGGGGATCCGGAGGCTATGTGGCCAAACCCGCGATTCGCCCCTTCTCCGCACCTTCCAGGAAGGTGGGGAGAAGGGGCGAACGTGCCCCTTTTGGGCGCACAGCCTCCGCATTCCTCCTCCCGTGCTCCCTCCTGGAATGGAGTGCAGGAGGGGCATGCGGGGGCTATGCGTTGGAAGAGGGGGGTCGTTCTTATAGGGCGAATATATCACAAACTCTGCATTTTACCTTAAAAATTGTGGGGGTGGTCTTATACGCCGGGTCGTCTTACACGCCGGAATATACGGTACCATATATATGAGGGCAAATCTAGGTTGTGTAGGCTATGATTTTAAATATAGAGACTCTGTTTTTGGTCATGTATTCATTATGGCCTAAATACCCTAAAAGCACTAGATCCTCTTTGATTTTGGAAGCTAAGCATGGTCAGACCTGGTTAGCACTTGGATAGAATATTTCCAAGTAATATCAGGTACTGTAGGCTATATTTCAGAGGAAGGAATTGGCAAAACCACCTTGTGAGTATATCATGCCTAAGAAAACCATATGAAATTCATGAGGTTACCATAAGTGGATAGGTGACTTGAAGGCACATACGCACACACTTTCATTTGGACAAAACAAGACATTTGACTGGTCATTAATTTTGTCCATCAGGATTTACTCTATTGACTTTCCAGAATGAACTCTACTGACAACTATATCAGACGTTCCCTTTAGACTGTTCTTTTGCAGGCATAAAAAAAAATCAATTTTTATGCCTGCAAAAGAATGTTCCCCCTGCACTTACCTCCTTTCCTGGCAAAGGAAGCTCCGGCAATAAAGAGGAAATGAACGGAGCTCTGTTTACTTCCTCTTTTGAAATCCTGCACAATTTCATCTTGCAAGAATTTGAAAAATAAAACTTAAAATAAGACATAAAAAGTCACACCAAGCACATATACACAATAAAAACCCTCCAAGTAACTGGGGAGAGTAAAAAAAAAAAGTTTGTGAGGTCGAAGGCTTTCACGACCAGCATCCATAGATTTTCCTTGTTTTTTTTCCAGGCTGTGAGGCCGTGTTCTGGAATAGCAGGTAAAATGTCAGAAAGAAACAATTCCAGAACGCGGCCTTACAGCCCAGGGAAAAACCCAAGGAAAATCTATAAAAAAAAGTTTTTCACTTACCTGGCTGTGCTTATTTCACCCGGAAGTGTTCTGCCTGGTCAGGCCATTGACTCTGCATTGATGAGAGTGAAATGGCCCAAGGCATTGCACGCCAGCAATGCTAGCAAAAAAAGCGGCAGGGGGATCTATTGATGGCTTAAGCCATGAATTAAAAGGTACGGGTTTTGGCTAGAACATAACCACGAACGGGCGATGTCATCTGATCTGTGAGCCTTTTCACAGTTATGTGGAGCTGTTATGACAGCATATTTAGTGTGGCTGATAAAGTCCTAAGTCTGGAAAGGCCCACTTTAACAGAGCTGTCTGAAACAAAAACAAAATATCTGTACCCCTATATTGTTGAAATAAGTAATGGTTTGTAGATGTACCTGAAGTTACTTTTGAAGGGTATTTTGACAGGATTCCGCCCACTTTTTTTCTGCTATTCTTATAACAACCCTTTTTTCTGTCCCCTTTATCCTCCCCCGTGAAAAAGGAATGGAAAGCAAGGGCCTCTGCAAGAAATAATTGAAGCAGTTACCTTTTCAGTGAGTGCAACCAGTAATGGCAGTGTGTTATTTTATAAACACTGTAATGAGAAATGGGAACTACTTTATAAGCAGAAATTTCTAAGCATTACTTCTTAGTAAACATCCACATGATTGTACTCTGAGACACATTATTCTGTATTTCTAGCACAGATGACTTTTGTAGCCTATTATTTTAAAACTTGAAAGGATAAAGTGTCCAACAGGACAAGCAGCTAATTTTATTCAAGAGCTACTTTAGGAAAAGAAAGAAGGCTGGGCAGTTTGAACCTGACATCAACTGCCACAAATGCTAATTTGCCCATATACAGTACTGCTCTTGCCTCTGGATTAATACTGAAAGTCCAACTAGTACTCTCAAAAATACAGATTTCTTTCTGGGGCTGCCAACTGATGAATCCCACAAATGTATTGAACTTTTCTGTAAAGACAAATGGCTTTGATATAGATCTAATGAGGAAATCTGCACATTTTCATAAGGATAAAGCTTGCAGTTCATGTGAGAGTACTAAATTAGTGGGAGGGAGTGATTTGTTTCCCTTTCATCTCTCCATACATGTATGGGCAATTTGAATAAGAATTGGAAAGTTGTCCCCTGGTAAGAAAGGTGTCCCTGGCAAGAAAGCTACAACATAGAAGAAATCTAGGAAGTTATGATGCTTGAGAAACATTTGAAGGTTTTTACAATATTAGTGAGGAGTGAAAGAATGTCCATGTTTTGGTCACATTTTTGCCTTATATCAAAGCACAGCCCTCATAGAACATGGCCTAAGATTAGATGGTGAACTTGCCAGACACTCAACCCTTCTCCCTCCTTTTCACCTCTTACTCTGAGTGATCTCATAGAAAAACAGAAGATAAAAGGCACTCTTTCCCTCTTATCTAAACCTTGAATCCACATGGAGCCTTTCCTAGATGCAGCTTCAGTTCCCATCTGCCCTCAGTAATTACCTAAACTAATCCAAAGTGCCCCAGTTTGGCTCATATTTTGGGCTCCATTCCAATCTGATGCATAGTCATACTGCAGAAAATGGTACAATATAATATGTTGCCCTGTGTCTTGATATTCTGTTTTGAGCATTATGGCAGCAACTGTTTTGCACCCTGTTTATTTTTAAAAATTGGGTAACATAAATAGTTGGAAAGGAATAGAAATCAGAGGGCATCTGGTGTAATGAGTGGCCTTAATCATATTTTGATTCAGCAGCTTTGTATATTTAAATATGCTTGAATTTTTATAGAAATAAAGGTTAGAATGTGGTTTCAATTTATTGTAGCATTACCATATCATAAATCTTATATCATTAAAATGCAAAGATTATGCATACTGTTGTAGTCCAGTGCTTTATAGGCTTCCTCTGAGTCAATTAGTTACAGTAATTACTTCAGCGGCTTTATGTTCACTGACTTTACCATTTTCACCCATTCTATTAAATTGCAAGATTTCCAACAAATGGGCAACAGAGCAGAGTACATAAGGTTCTATGGTGTTTTGTTTTGTTTTGTTTTTGCGGAGGGGCAGGTAGCATTATAATATTTGGGCACTGAGCAATTTTCAGCAAATGGATGCATGTTTTTTAAATAACCTCAGGAAACTTGTTTCTCTTTGTTAATATACTTTGGAAACAGGGACCTATAAGAAAATCACTATGCATTAGGTGGTGCTGCAAGCTATTTTTGGGAGGTTTACATAGAAATGGAATAATCCTACAGTTGATTATCACAGTACACAGTTATAGCACTATTATTCCACTTTAACTGTTTTGGCTGCCTTCTGTGGAATCCTGGGGTTTGCAGTTTAGGGAAGGGCATTTAGAATTCTCAGCCAGAGATCTCTTAGGCCTCATTAAGCTACAAACCCCCAGAATTCCACAGGAGAATTCTCTTAGATCTCAGAGATCTCTTAGGCCTCATTAAGTTACAAACCCCCAGAATTCCACAGGAGACAGCCATAGCAGAAGTGAAATAATATCACTATAACAGTATAGCGTGATAAAGCTATAAACTATACATCAGCAATGTGACAAGAGAAATGCATAGGTTATGTAATGACAACACATTCTATAGGTTGGTGCACATGCCATATTTTGGTCACCATTGAATGATCTGGAAAACAAAAAATCTCATTTTGAAAGTGAAGTTGATCAGGCCATTTTATACAGAATACTGTGTGACATACTTTAATGTTGTATTTCACACACTAGTGGTTATTAAAATCAATAGAGAAACTTCTGCCCCTCCTTGCTCCCTGAATTTTTAGAAACAAAGCTTCACTTTATAACTAAGGCGTCAGTTACACGACAGCATTTATCATGGGGAGAAATGGGATTTCCTGATCCCGAGTTCGTCCCTTGTTTACAGGATTTGTCACGGGATGAACAATATCCCAGGATCATTGTTTATACGACAACCTTTTCCATGATAAAAGCAAGATCCCGAGACATAGTATCCTGTGTTTTTTGTTTTGTTTACATGGGAAAAGGTTCCGGGATATTTTTTTTTTAGCTGTCAGTCAAGGATGTGATTACTTGTTTTTTCACAACATTGGTGACGTATTTCCTGTGGTGTTTCCCGCCACGAGTGATGCTATTGGGTGCCACAAATGTTTGTTCAAGTGTCTGCATTGGTCAGAGAAGGAAGGCGAAGGCAACCCCCGCTGCACAATTCCTATATAAAAAAACTCCTAATGGGCTTGCCACACAGGTTTATGCCAAATAAATGTAAAAATCCATTTAAAGGGAGATTGACGGCACACAAGCCATTAAAAATCACAACCCTCCGTGCAGGGGAGGGTGGGTGGAGAGAAAATGGAGAACCGATCTTGGGAGAGAGAGGTTGGCGCTGTGATAGTCCCTTTAAAAATCACAACCCTCTGTGGAGGAGAGGGTGGGAAGAAGAGGGAGAGACAAAAGTCCCTTTAAAAAATCACAACCCTCCGTGGAGGAGAGGGTGGGTTGAAGGAAGAGGGAGAGTCGAAAGTCCCTTTAAAAATCACAACCCTCTGTGGAGGAGAGGGCAGAAGGAAGAGGGAGAGACAAAAGTCCCTTTAAAAATCACAACCCTCCGTGGAGGAGAGGGCGGGTTGAAGGAAGAGGAAGAGTCGAAAGCCCCTTTAAAAATAACAAGCCTCTGTGCAGGAGAGAGGGGACTGAAGGAAGAGGGAGAGCTGAAAATCCCTTTAAAAATCACAACCCTCCATGGAGGAGAGGGCGGGTTGAAGGAAGAGGGAGAGCCGAAAGTCCCTTTAAAAATAACAACCCTCCATGGAGGAGAGGGCAGGTTGAAGGAAGAGGGAGAGGCAAAAGTCCCTATAAAAATAACAACCCTCTGTGTAGGAGAGAGGGGGCTGAAGGAAGAGGGAGAGCTGAAAGTCCCTTTAAAAATCACAATCCTTTGTGCAGGAGAGGGGAGAGTTGAAGGAAGAGGGAGAGCCGATCTTGGGGACGAGAGGTTGACAGTGTGAAAGTCCCTTTAAAGAACACAACCCTCCGTGCAGATGAGGGTGGGTGGAAGGAATAGGGACTAGCTTTCTTGGGGCTGAGGGGTTTGCAATATAAAAATCCATTGAACAGGGTGACTTTGCCACACACACACAAACCTTACTGCAGCCTCGAGGGAAGCCTTTGCTTTCAGCCGGTGAGGCTGAATCTATTGAAAAGTGTGACTGAACCCTCCTTCTCTAAACTCTGAGCCCGCCCCTGCCCACCTCAATTTCCAGCCATCACTTACTCCTGAGATATATTGTCCCAACCTGTTCACATATCCGATTATCCGTAACCTCCCGACACTTTTTTAAAAACATGGGACAAACTGAGGGATGGAAAGTCATGCTCCTTGGAGGGTAAATGATGCCCCCCCCTTCTGAAAAGCTCAAGATAATCATGATGAACGTGTGAACAACCAGGGTTCATCACGAGTTCATCTGAGGACAATTTTCATTGTGTAAACAGCCCCTAAGTGTTGTTTGGTCAGTAACTCCTGCTTTTATTCTGGGCTACTTTACCAGCAAAAACCAGTGAGTGTGCCCAGCCCAGCCTACGGTTCTGCAGGTGGTCTGATGTGTATATGGTCTTTTCCAGCAATTTATGTTTTCACATTAATTTTAATGGAAATGGCAGTTCTTTATGTTTAAAGAGGACATCACACAAAAATCCAGAATCCAAGCCCACTGAGATAAAGGATGCTCTCCTCTTTAGACTGTTGACCTCCATGTGTAGAAGGTGATGGAGATTATGACAAAGGAAGATCCCTCATCCCTCACCACACTCAGTAGCACCTGAATGGGGCTAATTCAGCCCCACTTGCAAGCACTTGCACAGCTGGGATGGGGCTGTCTTTGCTGGCACAGGTAGGAATGGAGTCCAGCAATAAACTTCTGCCTGGCACAGAGCACCAGATGCTGAGGTGGAGGGGGTGGAACATGGAAAATCTTATAAGCTTGCTCTGCCCTACACTCCTCCTCTTTGCAACTCAATAGTCAACCCACCTCTAGTTCAGTGTAAGCTTTGGCTTGTTGAACTGGGCCAGGTAGGATTCACCCCCCTCCTTTTCCTTTTTTTTTAAACCAAGCCTACATAGAAGGTAGGAGGAGTATTGGGGACATTGGAATCAGGTATGGTTGCTAACAAAGAGATCTCTTGACAGATACAGGAGGAGATTAAAAAAAGAAGTATGGTGAACACCAGTAGGCACCCATTTGTTGAAGAAGAGGTCTTCAAAATTATCCCCTTTGGTCTCTAGACCCAAGGGGTGGGGAAGGAGATTACCTTTGTGATCTGTCTGTGGTACAACCATGCTTTAAATCTTAGAACATGAAGAGAGTTCCTTAGGAAGTCCTCGCAGCAAGAAGGATTGCTACACAGGCTAGGTGAGTTGCCCAAGAGTGGAGGAGGTCAGAAAGAGACACCTGCCTTAGTGAATCCCACATTGAGTAGCTTGCTTATTTATTTATTTATTTATTTATTTATTTATTTATGGCATTGGTACCCCGCTCTTCAGCCAGAAAGGCTTCCAGAACAGCTTACAAATTGTTTAAGCAATAGTCATTTACACATCTACACCACATTAAGTGGTTTCTAATGTGTGTTAGCTAATTGCCTCCACAAGCTGGGTACTCATTTTACTGACCTACAGAAGGATGGAAGGCTGAGTGAACCTTGGAGCCCTCTGGGACTGAATTTGCAACATGGTAGCTTGCAGTACTGGCATTTAACCACTGCACCACAAGGACCCCCATTACATAGGTCTACCCATAGCAGTTAATATTTTAAATGTTTAATAAAAGTGGACCTTTTTAATCCAAAGACTGGTATCTGCTTTTCTTGTACTATATCCATAGTGAGTCAACAAAGGCAGATTTGGGCTAGGACAAATAAGAGTTTCAGTGACCATTGGTCCACTGCATTGTTGCAGTGTTTTAGCATCATACCAGTGTTTGCTAGCTGATCCAGAATGTAGTAGCAGATTTGATAGATCTGAATTTATATTCCATTGTAACTATGGACCTGTTGAGTGTCAGTGCACACATTACTATTATCACACACAGGCCACTGTAATTTGCTTTGCTTCATATATGGTTTCTCATTATGTGGAGCTCAGTATCTGCAAATGATAGGGTGTCATGAAAAAAAAATACTCTGCATGATAAATTTCTACATATAAGCAGCATTATTCCTTTTGTGATACCGTTAAATTGCAAGTACCGATACTATATCTACATCATATTGCTATTGCATTTTTTTTTACCATGAGCATTAAAGAAGGAGGAAAAACATGTCTAAAATAATGCTACCATCACCACCACTGAGTACAGTGGGCCCTTGGTATCCAGCGGGATTTTGTTCCAGGAACCCCTATGGATACCAAAATCTATGGATGCTCAAGTCCCATTATATACAATGGTATAGTAAAATGGCATTGCTTTTTAAAATAATTCTGTTTATTAGGCTGTGATGAAAGCAGGGAGGTAAACCCACTCTGCATTTTAGTTCAGATATTAAAAGAGCTATTGAAGGTGGTGAGCCATAAACCTTTGATAACTTATTTAAACTTTGAACGAGTGGATTCACTATCGAATTGACATAGGAACCACTGGTTGCCACTGGGTTATATATTTCTTGGGGGAAGTGGGGTTAATGAGAATTTTATTTCCCCAAATATAAAACATCAGGGCAAAAGCGAGGGGAAGGTAGGTTCTCCAAGGATGCAGCCTTTAGTAAGCTGTGTTAACCCTATAACACAATAAGAGAAGAAAAAAAAAACATTTTAAAGAGGATTCAGAGAGAGAGAGAGATCACCTATTGTTAATCATTAGTCAGTTGGAATTATCATGCCTGCTGTAGTTCAGACTTACATCAGTACTGCAAGGGGAAAAGTCTTTACAGTACTGTAATCACTTTGATCGGAATCCACTAAATTTCCTTTTGCAGAGTGATTCTGATTAGCAAACAACTTGGGAAATAAATGCAGTGTGTGGCAGCCTATTTAAATAGAAAGAATAAATCACCTAGTTCATTACTACTTCAGAAATATTTGACCAGTTCTACATGGGAATCCATGTACTCTTTTAAAGAAAGCTGTGTGTATGTTTTGTCAATGAGTGACATATACTTCTGTTTGAAGCAACTTATACAGTAGTGACCTCACAATAACCTTTAGAATGTATCTTAATATCTGACCATCATATTCTGTTCTGCTCAGTTCCACTAAAATAAATGAAAGTTTAGTTATTTATTTGCATAAGAAATAGGTTATTTTTACTCTTTGGGGTTTTTTGATGGTGGATGGTATTGCAATGTAGAATTAGTTTAGTCATTAAATTAAATTGGATACTCAAGATCATGACAACACAGATTAGTTACCCATTACTGCTTTTTAATCCTCTAGTTGTATTCATTGCTAGGCTGGATTTGGTCTGCTTTTTCAATGAAGGCTTAAAGATGTCATGGGGATACTAATCTACATTAATGATTCTAGAGATGACAGTGGTGTACATATAAAATGTGTCTATATTCTTATCTGCACAATATCAAGTTGTAAGAAAATGTATATTATCCAGTTGATTTTAGCACACAAACTTGCTAAATTATATTCTAATTTGTTATTGACAAACAACCAGTTTGTTCGATGGAGATGCAATGATGATGACCCATTAAAACCTTACTCTTCCATGACCAACTTGACTTTTTCCTATTCTGTTCCACCTGTAACAGCTGCTGCCCTGTGCTTTGGCTGTGGCTGAACTCCTCTTAATGGTCTGGTTTCATATTTGTTCATAGCCAGAGGGCTTTCAGTGCTGTTATTAAAATTGTGGAGGGAGAAAGGAAAAGTTTACAGATGGACAATTTAGAAGGCCCAGCAAAGGAATATATTTATATGTATGTGTGACAGTCACTGTGCTTGATACAAAACTTAAACTTAGATCAGCTTCTCTCTCTCTCTCTTACTCTACATACACATACACAGACCAGTAACCAGGAATAGAGTGCTAGACTAGGACGTTGCTGAATTGGGTTCAAATGACCTGGGTAATTTTGGACCCGTCATCCTCCTTCAGTGATACCTCACAGGATTGTTTTGAGGATAAAGTGGGGGAGGGAGGGGAGCAATATATACCACCTTGGGCTCATGAGTTGATCAGAAAAGACAGGATATAAGTGTAACTAATACATTGATAAATAAATTGCCTGTTAGTCACAAAATTAAAATACTTCCTGTCTTACCAGGAAAGCTGTTACTGGTTGCCCCCTTTTTCACGTGGCATCAGTACCTATAGTTTCACTTACCTGCAGTCAGGGGAAAAGGTCTTACTAAGCATCTGGCACAACTCTACGGTCAAGTTCATGCTGGTCTCTCTAGACATCAGGAGGTCCTCTCTAGGCATTTTCTAGGTCCTCCAGCACAATTCTGTAGTATTCTATGGTGGTTTGCTATTATTTGTGGTTTTGCGTATCTGCAGTAAGTCTCTGAATGTATCCCACATGGATACTGGGGAATGGGGGGGGGGACCTATATCTTCACTTGAGTCTTTGTGACATGTAAATGTTAATGTATGGCTCCCTCTGTGTGTTTCTCTCACACACACTTTTTCCTCTTGATAAGCCAATAATTTAATAAGGATTTTGGCTGTGTTTGTTTTAAACATTGCTTTCTGTATTGGCTTAGAATTGTTCAAATGTATTTAGAAAGATCCCTTAGCTACCAACAGAGACTGAAGTATTTCATATGTGTCAAGAGACCATTATTTCCCTAGCTGCCAAGTATGAGGTACAATACAGCTGTGATTATACAGACACACTGAGGGATGATGCATCTCAGGAATGAGACCTCAGACTCAAGGGATCTGCCTTGTTTCTTAGTAGGACCCTCAGGGCCAACAACCAGAGCCAAGGCAAAAATAGTAGCTGGTGGGGGTGGATATACACTTAGAACTAAACAACAGGGTGTCTCTGTGTACATGCTTAACCTGGGGATTTGTTTTCTGTGAAGTAAGAGAGTCCATAGTGCTTGCACATTAAAAATGTGCTGCTTTTTCCTCTTGATGTTCTTAGATACAGCGACCAAAGTTGGAGACAGAAAAGCCTTTTTGTGGTTGCTATGGTTAACCAACTGAAGGTCACAAGAAATTGTTGATCTACTGAAATTTATCCACTGATTTACTAGTATAATGGTGGGGAATCATCTGGGGTGGCAGGCCAGTTCTCTACTAGCTGGCTCCAGGCCAGGATAATATTAAGGGGTATGGCAGCACCCCCAATGTCACTGCTTCACATCTGAAATAGACACTTGAGCTTTTTCAGTCACTGTTGGTCGTTCTCCTTCCCTACATGAGGAAGATGAGGGATAGTAGCAGCAAAGTAGGTAATACTTAGCCAGCACTTTGAGGCCCTGCTGAGGAGGAGAATAAAACTGACTCCTTGGCCATGTTGGTCTCCTTTTTTGACCTTGGATTTCCCTAGTAAGTGGAAAGGACTGTGGATATGAGGCTTCTGGGAATGATGTCCAGGGAATCTTCATCACCTTTAAGTTTCCCTTTCCTGTGCTGATGGATTCCCAGTATATCTTTGTCCAATCCCTCATGTGTATATTACAACAACAAAGTGGGAGTACGTTTATCTCATTGTTGCTGCTTTGTGTTCACTATTTCCATAAAAAAACTTACTCTATTAATTAGTGACTTGATCTACGTTACTATAGTCTGTGGGTGTTGCTTCTACAGTCAGCCCTCCACTTTCACATTTAGCATTCATGGATTTGATTATTCGTGGATCTGATTAATCTCTCAGAGCCTACTCCATGCTGGGAGACCCTGAAGGAAGGAAAGCCTCCCACTATCTCTTCAGAGGGAATTTCCATCATGACAGGAAATGCAGAGGATGACGGGACTTCTTTTAGGCTCTCTGGGCATGGACTCAGCTCTTGGAGTTTACGCTATGCCCGGAGACCTTGAAGGAAGACAAGCCCCTATCTCTTTGGCAGTGCTTTCAGGTCTTTCCGCCATGGCAGAGAAAGCAGAGGATGGCGGGGCTTCTTTCAGGCTTCCTCAGCATGGAGCTCCAAAAGCACCACTGAAGAGATAGCGAGAAACCCCAAAATGCCCAGAAACCCAAAAGAAGCCCCATCATCCTCTGCTTTCCCCAACACAGTGGAAAGCCCCATAAGCGCCACCGAAGACATAGCAAGGGGAAATTGCCTTCCTCCAATGTGTCCGGGCACAGTGTAAACTCCAGGAACTTAATCCATGGCTGGAGGACCCAAAAGAAGCCCTGTCATACTCTGCTTTCCCTGCCACAGTAGAAAGCCCCCAAAGTTTCACCAGAGAGGAAAGTGGAGGAAATCAAGGTTTTTTCCAGGTCCTGTCAACTCATTTTAATCTCCCCACCCCAGCAGTCAAGTTCCAAACCACTGCTGCTACCATTTTTTTAAAAAAGCAGATATTACAAAAGACCGGAAGTAATGCAGTGCCAGCAGAGGTACCACATTGTCCTTGGTGTAAGTTGACTTGGCAGGGGGTTGGACTGGATGGCGCCTGTGGTCTCTTCCAACTGTATGATTCTATGACCTAGGATTTGGAGATTTATTTATTTTATTTGCATAAATTATTATTTGCATTTGTTTCATTTTCACAGGGGTCTTGCACCCCTAATCCTTGCAAAAGTGGAGGGGCCAACTGTCTTTACTGAGGTTTCTGAAAACAATGTCTGTTCTCAATTGTGTCCTTGACCATCTTCCAAAATAGAATACCATCCCACTTGACCTTGGACTGCCCTAAACATGACCTCTCTATTGTCCATGCCAGACACCCTTTCTCCCTAGTGCGAGAGGCTACTGGTTTGCACTTGGACTTCTTTAGATACTGCCATTGGTTCACTTTACCAGGCTCCCTTGATTGCTATCTTGATCTTGGATCCCACCTTTGCCTTTGCCCCCAGTTACAAAGATGATTCACTGAGCATTCCTAGACTGCAAACGTATTCCTTCATGGAGAATATACAGGGCAAACACCACTAACTCAGGCAAATGAGTCATGTACAGATTAAGCTTCAGTCCCTTACTGCATCCAGGCATTGGTCAAATATTTCCACATCACCTGAAGTGGGTGATAAAGAGTTTTAAAAAGTCAGGTGTCATCTATATTTAGTTGATATTTCATTGTGAATTACTTTAATGTACATAGTATTTTAAAAAAAGTATGGAAGTCAAAATGGAATCCTTTGGAATCCCAGGATATAGACTAGGTGGGAGGAATATTTGTTCAACTTTAGTTAAAACTGTATAAAACTGGACAGATATTAAAATGCAAAAAGCTAGTTCTTAGCACTCTGTTAACCCTTTTAAAACTTAGGTGCCATGTAATATCATTACAAAAGGATGTGAGAATGTCTGTTATTTTGTGCCTCTGGGAATAGAAATATTAACAATTTGTTGTAATTTCATTGGCCAGGCTTCACATTAAGCAGTTCATTCACTGTTGATTTCCTCCCTCCCATCTTGGCATATTTGGTGCAGTTAAACACAATATTGGGTCCATTTGTAATATGAAGCTACTGTTTCCTGGTGGTTTGCTTACATAAAGGGTGGATTGAATGGGTGGTGTACATATGTACACTGCCCTTTCATATTGTGGCATACAATCTGGGATGTCAGGATTACCATTATTACCAAATGAAGCTATTCAGGCTGCCGTCTTTAAAATAAATAAAAGGTGTTGATTAATAGTATTTGGGACTGAAAACTTTTTCAGTTACACTTTACAACATTAGCATAGTCATGCCTCCCCAGTCTCTTCCTCCAAATTCTCCCCAATCTTGAGGCATAGAGTGAAGTCTTCATGTCCATCTCAAACTTTACCCCAAGGGACAGCTGTTTTATTTCTAGTGAAAAATTTTAGCAATTACAGTCTCCCCCACCCGCTGGCTCTCTCTGTTTAGATTTTCATTGCTGAACAAAACCTTAAGGGATGCAGAATACACCAGCTCAATGTAGAAGAGTCCCGAGGCTGCTTCAAATTACTCAGGAAGCTGCAGGGGGAGTATAAGTAATTGGGGAAAAAGTACAAAGGCTGGTGAAAGCCATATTTCCTTTCAGCCTGCAAAGATCTGACAGCAGAGAGACTGGACCTCAGCTTTCAGAAAGACAAACCTGTTCGGGTCCATAAACAGGCAGTCACCTGTGCTTTTAAAATAGATCCCACCTATCATTTTTTAAATTAGTTTTTATTGATTTTAAATATAAAATCTTTTTGATGCAAACTGATGCCACCTCACAATGCAGTGTTAGCTGAGAATATCTTTACACCGAAGTTAGGGTAGGAAGCAGTTACACATGGGTTTCTCTCCCACAGCTGTGCACTTGCCTCCTGGAACCTCTCCACTCTCATCTTTGGCTTTTGTGGTACATTTGCAGCTTATGGTTGATGGTGAAAAAAGTCATTATAGTCACTAGGCAGCTTCAGGGAACTGCATGCTACTGATCCCCACAGTACCAGGAGGGATGCCTACTGGCTGCTGCCATCAAGCTCCTAGAGAGCTGCTTTCTTCCTATGAGATTTGCTGCAGTGGGAGAGAAGCTGCCACAATTCTCTAGAGACATCAGGGTGGACACTTAACTCCAGTGAGCCCCATTAACTGCTATTCCTGAAGCAAAAGTCTGATTACTCACTCTGAGAAATTTTCAGTGAAACATCAGGTGGGTGGGCTACCAGAGAGCGGCTGCAGGAGAGCAGCTAGCATAGCCAGTGTCTTGCTTAGTGGGGTGCCGGCTGTCACTTTTCTTGATTCAACACATGAAACAACAACTTCATCCTGTCACATGTGGGGAGTGGCACTTCAGCTAACATTTTAAATGCTGCAGAACATGGCTATAAAGATACTAAGGAGATTATCACACGGGTCCCTGGAAACTATGTCTGTCCCGCATCCCCCCACCTGACCCACTCCCCCCCTGTCCCTGTAACACTTAAAAAAAACCTTTTCAAACACCTACCTTTTATCGGAAGTGAAACAGCTCCCCCTCTCCTCAGCTTCACTGCAGTAAATGCAGCTGTCCTAAAGCTGCTTTTACTGCAGTGAAGCCAAATCCCACTCGTTCTTGTGAGAGAATGATCATGTGTGAAATTTAAAAATAAATCCCCAACCAAACATCAAAAAATAAAACAAAACCCCAAAACAGAAAAAGAAAGGCCCAAGTAACCCGGGATGGGTGGGGGAAGGGTGTCACTTACCTGGCTGTCCCGATCAAACCCGGAAGTCTTCAGCACAGACCTCCCACTGACGTCACATCACGATGTCATTTTGCCATCATAACAGATCATCTGTTCACTCAGCCATCATTCCTTTATTATAACGGAACAGGCTTCTTATTCACAGCTTAAGCCATGAATAAGAGGAAGCGGGGAAGAGCAGGAGCAGAAAGGCAGCATTACAGGAGAGGGATGACGTTGTCTAAAAGGTAAGCCTTTTAGCGATCTCCTGTCATCCCTGTCCTGGGATGTTTTCAGTGTGTGATAATCTCCTATGTATAGTTACTTCTCAGTATATCTTTTGCTCTGGAATATGAGGCAAGGTTTCCCTTTACTCAGAGGACACATTGGTGGAATAGCTGGGTGGTGAAGTCTTATGGCCTAAATCCAATTGCTCATCCCAAAGAGAGCAGGCCTAATGATGCAATGGGATTTACCTAAGTTTTGACTTGCCATTCTGTAATTGATTTACTTGGTCTCCCCCAGCTGAGACTATCATTTTGATTTATTATTTTATTTATTTATGTCCTGCCCTTTCCCCAAATGAGCTGATAATAATTAAAATATATTCCGATTAAAACACGTAAAGTTAAAAACATACAAAAAGTTATTATGAAAATGTAATAAAGCTATCTATAGAATTAAAACCATTTAAAACATATCCATTTAAAAGGGGAAAAATAAATATTGTAACACACTGTTAAAAGCCCTTTCCTTATAAAGAATCAGGTCCCCAAAGTCTTCAAGGAAGTAACCTGTCTAACCTCCCTAGTTCCAGACTCTGGGAGCAACCATTGAGAAGGCCCTCTCTTGTGTTCTACCAGACATGCCTTTGGGAGCAGTAGGACTGAGAGAAGGGTCTTTCCTAGAGAGAGCATGGGCTAGCTCACTTGGACAGATAGAGTCCACCAGATAGCTGTACAGGGCTTGACAGCTCATGGTAGGCAGTAGAGCTGTTCTAATAAGAGGGTAATTTACTTCCTGTATGCAGCCCTGATGCATATACAGCTATCTAGCCTTTTGAGCCAACTGAAGTTTCTGAGCAGCTTTCAAAGGCAGGCCTATAATGGCCTGAAAAGGTATGTTTTTTTGCAGCACATATAGTAGTTAACCTATGGAGATTTTCAGATGGGAACAAAAAAAGCATTCTCATCCTGCAATCTCCTTTTCCACCCCTCTCCCGTCACTCCACAATCAACTAAAGTTTCAGACCTATCCTGGTAGTGTCTTCGTTGCTGCCCAGGTGTGAGCAGAGCTTGGACGGAGCTCTATTCATTTCCGGATTTGAAATCCCGGCCGTTCTCACAAGAGGACGAGAGCGCAGGAAATTCAATTTTAAAAAACAAAATAAAAGGAAAAAAGTGAATGCAAACACAAAAACACACTTAAAACATAACAAGTAACCCGGGGAGGTTACAATAAAAATCTGTCACTTACCTGTATGTCCGGATCTCACCCGGAAGTGTTCTGGCATGGACCTCCCACTGGTCCTGGCATCGTGCCAGGATAACAGGGCATGTTGTTTCACTTGCAGGACATTCTGTTACAGAAACAGAACAGGGGATCCATTCATGGATTAGCTTGTGAATAAAAAGAAGTGCTGGCGTAATGACAGCTGAATGGGAGCATGGCGACACGATAATGATGTTGTCTGAAAGGGAGGCCATTTAGTGATCTCCTGGCGTCGTCATTACACCATATTTAGCCCGTCTGAAAATCTCCTATCTCTGGTGTCTTTCTGTTTGTGCCATATTTCTTTCCCCCAAGCCTCTTATGCCTATTTTGGCTACATTGGGACTAGTACTTTGACTACTGAGTTTACTGACAGTTTATATTATCATTGTTGTTGGATGCCTTCAAGTCATTTCTGACTCATGACTACCCTAAGATGAACCTATGACTGGATTTTCTTGACATAATTTGTTTCAGAGGGTGTTTGTCTTTCCCTTCCTCTGAGGCTGAGAGAGTATGACATCCCTAAGGTTACCTAGCGGGTATTCATGGCTCAATGGGATCCAAACCCTGGCGTCACAGTGTCTTAAGACTTTATCAGATGCAACAAAAATAGCAGAATTATGACATCATGTTAGCGTGAATAGGCCTGTGCATCACACAATGTTGTCATCACGTGGGTAGTCCATGCCCCAGCCATGGAAAAGGCATTGCTTTTAATTGACAGGACAATGTCAGGCGTTAGAGACTGAACTCCATATAAAATGGCCAAACAACTGCTGGGTCATGCTGAGTCATGATGGCTGAAGCCAAGGAACTGCCAAGTCATGCTAGCCTTGGAGCCACAGCTGCTAAAGGGGGTTACTATGGGGCATAGCTTCTGGAGTGCAAGATCTGATGTAATGCACCCATATGGTTGAGTAAGCTAATGCGTGTAAATGTGTATAAAAGAAAGGTCAGTCCAGAGCTCATTCTCTTCTTATGATTCCTGGATGTCTGGCGAAGCAGTTTGTCCTTCAATTGTAAATATTTGTACATATTGCAACTGCTTGACTTTGAAGATAAAAAGTGCCTCCTGTTTATTTGGACGTCAAACACTCCGTGTGTGAGTATTCTTGGGAATGGGTTGCTACTAAGTCTGCTGAGATAGTTTTTTGGTTTCTGCCGGGGATGAGTGTCCTATCATCCCCTGACAGTGGTTATGGGCCCAGTGATTGATCTCAGATTAGATAAGGTGCACCTGGAAAAGTTCCCAGAAACTGTTTTGGTTTGAGTGTTTTGGGCTAGTTGGCTATGAAACAGTTAAGTTTCAACCAGGTCTCTGTAGTAGAGCTATCTTTAAGTAACCCTGAGGAGCTGCCAGATGCCAGCTGTTTGTGTTTCATAGCCAGAGAATTTTTTTATTCATGCAGCACAATGGCAGATACTAGCCTTGTCTGTTTTGAGAAACTGATGGCAATTATCCAGCCTGGAGCTTATATATGGAGGCTTTATTAATTAAGGACAATTTGTGGCACGTTTGGAGAATGTGAGTGTGATCCCAGAGGGATCAGAAGATGAGATTGCAGCATTTCATCTAGCAGATCAGAAAGCTAGAGCTGCCATTCTCTTATCGCTAAGCCCCTCCTAGTTGACACAGACAGCTTTTCAGCTTTGGGCAGCTTTGAAAACAGTTCATCAAAATTTATCTTGCCTCTCAAAGATGATACGGACTAAGAGACTTTATAGCACAAAGCTGTGTCCTGGAGGCTATGTGAAAGCCCATTTGGAGGGGACGAGGCAGCTGTTCCAGGAGGTGGCTAAGAGAGGGGTGGACATTCCAGAAGCCCATAAGTATTTTATTTTATTGGTCAGTCTACCTAAAAAATGGGATTTCCTCATGTACAGTCTGCAGACTACCAGGGAATGTGATTTGTCCCTGGTAGTCATTCTGGAGGAGGTCCAATGCCAGCAATTTCACTCCCGGACAGAGGGGAGTAAACTGCCACAAATTACCAGACAGATTCAGGAGAGCACAGCAACACATCCAGAGGCATCTGTGGAGGAGGGAGCCTGCAGCTATGTGAGATGCTGCTTCAGATGCAAGAAGCCTGGGCACTTTCAGAGGGACTGTAAGATGCCTGCACTGGACAGGAGAGGTGGCACAGCTACAAGGCAAAGGAGGGGTGCATCTTCTCAGGCTGCTAGCCATGCTTCTGTAGCAAAGCACTATCCTGAAGATGCTGCGGGAATTATATGGTTGCTTGATAGTGGGGCAACACACAATATGGTTACTGATTTAAAACTATTAAGGAATGTAAAAAATGCTTCCATAACCAAAATAACCCATGCAGATGGTTCTCCCTGCAAGGTGCAAAAAATGGGCACTGCATATGTGCCATCTTTTGGTAAAGAGTTTGAAAAATGTGTTATGTGTTAGCAAACTGGAGAACTATATATTAACTGTGTCCCCAATGACTACTAATGGTTATAAAGTGTTATTTGAGGGGGAACACTGTACAGTAACAGACAAGCATAATGGATGTGCAAAAGGGTTAAAGAAACATCGATTGTATTACATGTTGCCTAAAGGGAAGGTAGCATATGTGAACCCTGTAGATAATGTGCCTCTGCATGATAAGTGTGTCCATTATTATCACACGGTAATGGTTAATGCTAGCTACAAAGGGTTAAAAGATCTGGCAAAAGTCTACCCTGGTTTAAGCATGAAAAAGTGCCCAAGATTTTTAGAATGTGAAGTGTGCAGGAAAGTTAAGGTGAAGGCTTTACCAATTGCCAGAAAGACCCAGTGTGTCACCAAGAGACCCTTTGAAGTTGTCCATGCTGATTTAGCCGGCCCCTACAAGCCCACTGCACGGGGTAACCACTATTTATATCAGGCTCATCCCTGAATTCTGGGATTTGGAGTAGAGTTCATGGAAGACCCTGACATGAGGCTGCCTCTGGCTTGTTTCCCTTGCCTAGGCCTCTGGAGGTTTTGGAGAGAGGCCAACCCGCCTTGTTGGCCTGGGAATGCTGGTCTCCACCGCGGCTCAAGGTCAAATCTTCCAGGTGCAAGTCGAGCCGTTCCTCCTCCCTAAATGCCATTCTCACGCTGTGGGGTTTATCTGGGGGTTTGTTTTAGCAGTATTCAGTTTTGGCTTTATTCCATGTTCCTGACACAAAAATCCTTGCCAATAAAGAAATTTATTGAGTGAATGCAAGCGTGTGTGCTTGGTATATCACAGTAAGCCGAAACTCCTCTTCACTACCTAAACCTTTTTGAGAGGTTCTACCCGCAATGTCGGAGGACGCAGAGGCTGGAACCCAGATGGAGAAAGACATGGCTGCAGGTGGCGGCCAGGGAGCTGGAGTCCTAGGGGAGGGGGCTGGAACGTCGGGGGATTTTGCAGGAGTGTTTGAAGAAGACGTGAGCCGGGCCCGCCGGAGGGCTGGGAGGTTTACTCATCCCTTTGACCTGATGGAGCTGGGAGCCAGGCAAGCCCTGGGGAGGGGCAGCCTGCCACTCTCTGCACTCCAGAGCGAGGAGCTGGAATGGCCATGGGAGCCAGCTGGCCCTGGCCAGACGACCAAAGCTGGGAGGAACACAGCTCCTGTCGGTGGGACAGGCCCCTGGCCAAGGGGCACCGAGAGCTGGGGGTTCGGTTTTCGCTGGCAGAAGTAGGAGCTGAAGTCCAGCAATTGAAGCAGCAAATGGAGGTTATGCAAACGATCCTGCTAGAGATCCTGCAGAGTTTGCCTCAGGCACCACCTGCCCCTGGAGGGGCCCAGCCTCCCCAAATTCACCCAGCGCCTGCCTTGGCACCCAGGGCAGGGGGCCCTGCTATGCCTGCTGGGATCCCTGGCCTGCCAGCTCCTGGACCCGTCCCCCCTGGGGAAGCTGGACCGATCAAGCCGCGAGACTTAAAGGCGACCTTTGATGGAGATGCAGCGAAGCTCCCATACTTCCTGACCCAGGTGAAGGGGTTTATGTCTCAGTGGGATGAAGAGTTCCAGATGGAGGCTGAGAAGGTGCAGTATGTATCCAACCAGGTAGAGGGAGAGGTGGCGCAGTGGTTGGTGGGACTTTATGATATGGGAGCCCCAGAACTAGGAAACTTCCATGAGTTCATGCTGGCTCTGCAGGCTCAATTTGAAGACCCCCTGAGTGTGAGAAGGGCCCGTACGGACCTCCGGCAACTGAAGCAAGGTTCAAAGTCTGTGGGGGAGTACACTGCTGAATTTCGCTGCCTGGCCAGTCAGGTGCCCGACTGGATGGGAGCCATAAGGTACAGTTCTTCCTGGATGGCCTGAACGCAGACATCCTTGAATGGGCATTGTTCCAGGGGAACCCCAAGACCCCCTTGTGATGTGCTTGCCGGAGAAGTGGAGACACTGAGACGGAGGGTCAAGCTGGCTCAGCACCAGCAGGGATCTGAGGGGAAGACCAGCGGGTCCACCGGAAATAAAAGTAAAGCGGCCCGCTCAGGTGGAACCACGATGGGGGAGTCGGAGAGGGAGCGAAGGATGAGGAAAGGCTTGTGCTTACACTGTAGAAAAGGGGGCCATTGCATAGCCGAATGCCCAGAGAGGAGCCCTCGGGAACCAGAGGCAACTGAGAAGCCCCAGAGGAGTGAGGGGAAGTCCCTGAGGACCCCACTCAAGCCCAAGCCCAAAGCAGCAGTACGTGCCTTGATACCAGGCCACGCGGCAGGGGAGTCTTCGGAAGAACCAGATGACAGCGGATCTTACTCTTCTGATGTGGAGCCAGCGGGAAACAGCTCCAGCCCGCCCTAATAAGTGCCCGAGGGAGGGCTAACCCCAAAGGGTGCCCGGATGCTGTGGTGAGTGGGGTGAAAGGCCCTTTCTTCATAAAAGCCTAGTTAGGGGTTGGAAAAGGGGGGGACCCGAAAAGTAATGTTAATGGTTGATTGTGGATGTACCCAAGTCCCTATGCACCCCTCCCTGGTCAGTGAGCTGGACATTAGCAGTATCAAGCTGGACAAGCCAGTGTGGCTGTCTCAGATGGACGGAGGGATGATGAAGGGGGGCCCTACAAGGCGAATGACTCCAGTACGCATGAGAATGGGGAATCATCAGGAGGAGCTTTAATTTGTGATAGCCCCAGTTTTAGTTCCCGCTGCAGTGGTGGGATTAAACTGGCTAAGGTTCCACAACCCCATCATAGACTGGGTCAAAGAGAAATGACTTTTGCAGATCCTGTGTATGTGCAGGAGCACAGGGTGGGGGAAGCTTTCTCAGGGGGAGGAGTCCCTTTAGAGGCCAATTCACGGAACTGCACAACCGCTTTAGTCCAAGGGGAGCTGAAAGGATTGCCGGTGGAATATAAGTCATGGCAATATGTTTTTGAGGAGAGGGAGTGCGACTTTTTGCCACCCCACAGACCTTTGACTGTGCCATTGAGATACTTTCTGAGACTAAGCTACCCAAACACAGGATTTATTTCATGACGCCTGCTGAGATGGATGCCCTCCGGGAGTTCATAGACAAAAACTTGGCACGGGAGTTCATCAGGCCCTCGACCTCACATTTGGGGGCCCCTGTTTTGTTCAGGCATAAGACAGATGGGGGTCTTTGTCTAATCGAAGACTACTGGGGGTTAAATGCAATCAGCATTTCTAATCAGTACCCCCTTCCCTTGATGAAGGATATACTGGCCCATTTGTCCAAGGGGAAGATATTTATCAAACTGGACTTGAGGGAGGCTTATTACAGGGTACGAATCAAGGAGGGGGACGAATGGAAATCTGCCTTCAATTGCCTCCTGGGGTCTTTTGAATTCCTAGTAATGCCTTTTGGGTTAAGTGGAGCTCCATATTTTTCAGAACCTAATCAATGATGTATTGAGAGAATTTTTGTACAAGGGGGTCTTGGTGTATTTGGATAATGTATTGATTTTTTTCTGAGGATTATACGTCCCATGTGAACCTGGTGCAAAAGTTTCTTGCTAGACTGGGGGAGAACCATCTATATGCTAAAATATCAAAGTGTGAGTTTCACCAAAGCCGTTTAGATTACTTGGGGTACCGCATCTCAAATAAGGGGATAGAAATGGACCCGGAAAAAGTAAAGGGGGTGTTGGCATGGGAGGCCCCTAGGACCAGGAAGCAACTGCAGAGCTTCCTTGGATTTGCTAGCGTTTACTGGTCCTTCATCCCTGACTTTGCTACGGTAGCCCTTCCACTGACTGACGTGCTAAAAACTAAAGGGGTGGGAGAGAAAGTCCAAAAGGGAAGGGGGAAGGCTGAGAAACCTCCCAAAAGATTGTGTGCTCTGTCCAATGCCAACAGGCCTTTGATAAGCTGAAGAAACTCTTCACCTCTGAACCAATTCTTAAACACCCTGACCCCTCCCAACCTTTTGTGGTCCAAGTTGACACTTCTGATGTAGCAATGAGAGGGGTGCTGTTGCAATGGGGTGAGGAGGGGGAGCTTAGGCTGTGCGCATACCTGTCCAAGAAATTCAATGAGACTGAGCAAAATTGGCCTGTTTGGGAAAAGGAGGCGGGTGCAATCAAGCTGGCCTTAGAAACTTGGCACCACCTATTGGAGGGATCTTCCAAACGCTTTGAAGTTTGGACAGGTCACAATAATTTGGAAGCTTTGGCCACCCGAAGGCGGTTGAACCCCAAGCAGGTTCGGCGGGCCAGTTTCTTCTACCGGTTCAATTTCACCCTGAAGTTTATCCCGGGAAAAAAGAATTTCCTAGCTGACGCTTTGTCCAGACTTCCCCAACATGACAGCAAACGAAAGGAGGTTATTGACACGGTCTTCTCCCCCTCCCACTTGTGACTAGCAGTCCTAACACGCAGCAAGGCTAAGCATCAAAAGGCCCAAGCCAGCCCCTCTTTGGGGCCAGGGCCTGATCTTAAGGCAACCGGCGATGCCATCCCACCAACTGTAGATGCTGGCTCCGGTGAGGCCCTGGCCATGCTGGAGCTGGCTCCTTCTTTCCCCCCTCCCAGGGTGATGGGGGTGGATGGCAATCCCAAATGTTATCGGTCTTTCCCAAGGACGCATGGTTTTTGGCTCACCCAGGGGAGGTGGCCCTTCGGGAGTGTCTGGCTTGGAAGGGGAACCACATATATGTCCCAGAGGCCATGAGGTTGTCCATTCTCAAGCAATGCCATGATGTTAAAAGTGCTGGGCATTTTGGGTATGTAAAAACCTTGCATTTGGCCCGGAGGCAGTTTTGGTGGCCAAAGATGAGACGGGAAGTGGAGGAGTATGTCAAAGGGTGTTCCATGTGTGCAATGGCAAAAAGGGGGACAGGAAAGCAAAAAGGCCTGCTGCAGCTTTTGCCTACCCCGTCCAAGTCTTGGGAAGTCATCAGCATGGATTTCATAGTGGAATTGCCGGAAAGTAGGAAAAAGACTATTATTTGTTTGGTGACTGACATGTTCTCGAAACAAGCACATTTTGTGACCTGAAGGAAACTCCCCAAAGCTAGCCGGGTTGTTTATTCAACACATTTACAGACTACATGGGATTCCTACTAAGATTGTGTCTGACCAGGGGACTCAGTTCACTTCCCAGTTTTGGAAGGCATTCACAAACCTTCTGGGAGTCGAATTGGGGCTCAGCAGTTCCCATCATCCCCAGAGTGATGGACAGAGCGAACGTACTAATCAGGTTCTGGAACAATATTTGAGGTGTTATGTGAACTTCCAGCAATCTGACTGGGTGGACCTCTTGCCTTTTGCGGAGGTCACCTATAAGAACGCCACTCACCAGAGCACCGGCTTCTCCCTTTTTAAGATTGTTTCAGGGCAAGGCTTTAATCCTCTACCACTAGGGGAGAGGACCTCCAAGGACCCAGTCTCAGTAACCCAGTGGAGTCAAAAAATTAGAGATGCCTGGCCAAAAGTTGTTTCGGCCTTGGACTTTGCAAAAGCACGTTACAAACATCATGCTGACAAAAAACGGGACCCCACCCCGGAGTACGCTGTAGGGGACTTAGTATTTTTGTCCACCAAGTTTCTTAAAAGCCCCCAACCTTCGAAGAAGTTGGGGCCTGAGTACATAGGTGATTTTCCTATTGCTAGAGTGATAAACCCTGTGGCATTTGAACTGGCGCTACCCAAACTGTACTGTAATGTTCACCCTGTGTTTCATTCTAGCTTGCTCAAGCCAGCATGCCCTCCTGACCGTTATCATCCAGACCCGGGACCTGCACCCAGTCCTATCTTGTTCGACAACCATCAGCATTTTGAAATTTCTGAAGTGTTGGACTCTCGGGTTCACGGGGGGGGGCTTGCAATATTTGGTGAAATGGAAACATTTTTGCCTTTAGGGCATGCCGAGTGGGTCAGTAGCGAACATTTGAATGCTCCGCGCTTATTACGAAAGTTCCATGCCCGCTTTCCTGATAAACCGGGCTGAAAAGGGGGGATTTCTCTTCGGGTGGGCGGTATGTCAGGCTCATCCCTGAATTCTGGGATTTGGAGTAGAATTCATGGAAGACCCTGACTTGAGGCTGCCTCTGGCTTGTTTCCCTTGCCTAGGCCTCTGGAGGTTTTAGAGAGAGGCAAACCCGCCTTGTTGGCCTGGGAATGCTGCTCTCCACCGCGGCTCAAGGTCAAATCTTCCAGGTGCAAGCCGAGCCGTTCCTCCTCCCTAAATGCCATTCTCATGCTGTGGGGTTTATCTGGGGGTTTGTTTTAGCTGTATTCAGTTTCAGCTTTATTCCATGTTCCTGACACATGAATCCTTGCCAATAAAGAAATTTATTGAGTGAATGCAAGCGTGTGTGCTTGGTATATCACAATTTCCTTGTCATTGTGGATAGACACACTAGGTACACCTACCTACATATACTTGCTGATGGAGAAAGGTCAGGCTGCAGACAGGTTCCGTGAGTGGGTGAACACAGTTGAATGAGAATTCCCTTCTTATATGGTTTCCAGTCTGGTGTTGGATAGAGGAGGGGAGTTTTTGTCTAACAGTCTGCATACGTGGATGCATAGGAGGGGCATTAAACACAAAACCACGAACGCAGCAGCCCCAGGCAAGGATGGACTTGCAGAAAGAAAAATTGGGATGTTGACATGCATGATGGAAGATGCACAAGCCCCAGCTGGGCTATGGGGATGAGGCAGTGGTGACTGCTGCTTACCATATTAATATATTGTGGACGTCTAGTGTCAGCCAGACCCCATGTTATCTATTATAATGTAGAGCACCAAACCTCAAGCACCTGAGCATGTTTGGCCAGTATGCAAACCATCATGGTTGATCCAAGACCATTCCAGAGCATAATGCTCTGAACTGTCCCCAAATTTAAGCAGCCAGTGTAAATGCATCCTTAGTTATGAGTGTGTACATGACTAAGGGTGGAGTTATTGTTTTAATAGATTAATTGATTTTAATCAAAAATCTATCTTTAGCTTTCAAAGAGTCCATACATTGAGTCAGTAGGTGACACTGAATCACTAGGCCACTTGTCATACATCAGGCCCCTCAAGGTTAACAGAGTTCCTTGGTGGTAATAGGCTTCACAAGAGTGTGGGGCGTGCTTCTTGAGGGAAAAGGAAGCCTTGAGGTTTGGTCCAAATGTTCATACCCAGCATAGAGAACCAGGCTAGAAAAACCTTTATGTCTAGATTTTTCAGTGTTGGAATACTGTTGCAAAAACCAGACTTTCTGATTAATCTTGGCTTGGCTTTCTTCTGACTCCAAATGTGTGGTGTGGGGGGGATGGGGGAGAGAGAGCAATAAAGGCTTAGGAATTATGCAGCCCTCCAGATGTTGTTGGACTGCACTTCCAGAATTAGGGATTCCACAAAGGTTGAGATTTGGCTTGAGGCATCTAAAATTATAAATGTGTCCTCACCACCACATTTAGATGTGTAGTGCTTTTTCATGGTAATACCATAAGAAAAGTTAACATAATATAAAAGAAATGATTCCCTGACAATTTAGTAACAGTTACAACACAATGTTTTTGAAGAAAAACTATACAAGAAATAACAATATAAATACAAAAATAAATATATGCTACGATTAGAAGAATTGGATCAAAATGCAGGTTTGAAAATAAATTATGGAAAGTCTAAATTAATAAGTGTAAATGTTCCATGGATAAACAAGAATTTATAAAAGTGAAATCAAAACTATCCTTATGTTTCTCAAACATAAACAATCTAGGAGTGATGTTGAAGAAACCCTAATATCACAATTGGTTTTATAGATGAATCACAATTTGTTTTATATATGAAGCAAAAATCTAAAGAATGGTCACATAAGAAAGCTTTCAATTGCTAGGAAGGCTAGGAAGTCATAAGGACACATATTTTACCTTTTTTAATTTAATTTTTTAATAAAGAGTTTAAACATCCATCTCAAGTATGTAAACTTTATATAAACAACAACTGTGGGACATAAGAAAAATACATTGGACTGAAATCAACATCTTATATATGTTTTTGGATCCCATTTGGAGAGACAGTTGTGGAAAAAGTGTCTTTCCAAAGGTCTCGATGTCCACTTGGTGGTTGTAAGTGTTGTGATGTGTTATTGATGTAATCAATGAAAAGCATCCATTCTTCTTGAAAAGTTCCTTTTGTCTTTATTCCTCTAGTTTTTGCTATAGTGTAAGTGAGTTTCTCCAGCAACCATGTGGTCCATGCTCTGGACCACCAATTTTCAATGGTTAGTTCCCCGGTTCCCAAGTTTCCAGCCAAGCCACCATTTTAAAAAAGGCAATCATCTTCTGGTATTTCAGATTTGCACTGGAACCTCTATAAATATTTAGGAAAAGTAATGTTGTACAGAAGTAGACCTACTGCTTTGTAATTTGAGAAATTTGATGCAAAACAGCTGTCCAGAATCCTCTGGTTTTATCAGTCAATCCACATATGCATATAAGTACCTAAAGTTTTTGCACCCTCTCCAACACGTAGGTGGCAAAGTTTTGGGACCCCCACATAGCTGGTACACAGCAAGAAGTATACCATTTCCCAAAACAGATGAAGAGGTTCCAATGCCAAAATCATTTTGGCCAGTTTCCCTTATAAACCAAGATACAAAGCTGTTCACATCCATTCTTGCCAGGAGAATTAACAAATTCATTCTACATTACATCCGTCCGGATCCATCGGGCTCCATGCTAGGCAGATGTCTTGAGGATTCCATCTGTAGAGTCCTTAATATTTTAACTTTTCCCATTTTTTTTGTTCCACACTGTACTATTAAAACCTGCAAATAATTAAAAAAAATGAGTAAAATGGTAAAAACGGCCACCTTGAATCCCAAGTTGGGAGAAATATGGGATATAAATCCTATAAATCCAACAAATAAATAAATAAGTAACATCGAAGCATTAACTACTGAGAATAAAAATAAAAGTTTTGAGAAAAAAAAGATTTTAAAAATGGGTTTGGCCACCAAGGGATGTTAGCAACCACACATTTGGAGAAATATTATGTACAGTCATCCCTTCACATTCACAGGGGTTAGGTACCCCAGACCCCCGCGAATGCGAAAAATCCACAAATAACAACTTCCCTCCTCTCCCCTGCCAAAGCAACCACGGGGCCTCTGGAGGCCCTATAGTCTCTTTCCCCTGCCTCCCCCTCCCTCCCAAGGCCTTCATGGGGCCTCTGGAGCATCTTTGGAGGTCCCATGAAGGCCTCCCTGGCTCTCCCCACTCCCTCCCCAGGCCTTCATGGGGCCTCCGGAGTGTCTCTGGAGGCCCCATGATCGTGTCCCCTGCCCTCCCACTCCCTTCCCAGGCCTTCATGGGGCCTCCGGAGCGTCTCCGGAGGCCCCATGAACACCTCCCCGGCTGTCACCACTCCCTCCCCAGGCCTTCATGGGGCCTCCAGAGCATCTCCGGAGGTCCCGTGAAGGCCTCCCCGGCCCTCCCCACTCCCTCCCCAGGCCTTTATGGGGCCTCCGGAGTGTCTCCGGAGGTCCCGTGAAGGCCTCCCCAGCTCTCCCCACTCCCTCCCCAGGTCTTACTGGGGCCTCCAAAGCATCTCCGGAGGTCCCGTGAAGGCCTCCCCAGCGCTCCCTACCCCTCCCCAGGCCTTCATGGGGCCTCCGGAGTGTCTCAGGAGGCCCCATGATCGCCTCTCCGATGCTCTCCACTCCCTCCCCAGGCCTTTATGGGGCCTCCGGAGCATCTCTGGGGGCCCCGTGAAGGCCTCCCCGGCCCTTCCCCCTTAACGGGGCCCCGTGTCACTGCTTTTGGGAGGGTGGGGGCCCTTCAAAACCCGTGAATATTCAAAACCGTGAATGCTAAGTTCACGAATGTGGAGGGGCAACTGTAGTTTTCCACATAGCATAACTAGTTAAATTCACAAAAAAATAGATAATTATATAGCCTGGCCTCGTGGAGAGGGAAGAAAGTGATATGTCAACAGACAATGTAATTATTTTTCATAACTGCATGGTCTGGAACTAATAAAATAAATAGTGCCTTAAAAATGAAGACATCTTTTCTCAATCCTCCTCTTCAAGAAAGGGAAGAGTTGTACAGAATTAGAGGGTCTTTTTTTCTTTTTTGTTTTTGTGAAACATCTATAAACAATAGAAACATTACAAATAAGGCTGGGAACATGAGGGTTTTGCAAGTGCCAGTGTTGCGAGTTTCTTCATCTACATTCATATTGACACAGAGGTCTTGACCCTCCAAGAGCATTAACATCATTTGAGACCCAAAGTGTGGCAGAAACAAATAAAACAGCTGGGTTAGTATCAGAAATAGATAAAACAATAATGGAGCAATAATTTTGGTGGACAAACCAGCTCAAATCTAGTCTGGGAATCTGACCAGTCAGTAGTAATTTCAGAAGAACATTGGAATGGAATATGGTCTTTTCCCTTGTTTAAATCCATTTCAGCAGTAGCAAAGGGATATGTACTTAACACAGTTCATTTTTAAAAAATTATTTATTTAATTATACAAGCTTACAAAAAGCAAACAGAAATTTCCTCATATTGGGTTACAATCATAACAGTTTTCCCTCCCTCTTCCTCCCTCTGACTTCCCTTGATTTACTAGCGTGAAGCTTTTCTCTCATTTACTAAACTTTAACTTCCCCCTCTTCCATAATAAAATATACATTATTCTAAAATCCTTATAGCTTATCTACCATCTCTAAAGTTCCTGTTATAAATTTGCCCTTCTTCTGTCATTATATTTACCTTATTTCTCTTTCCCCCCCAGGATATCAACATAATTAACCTCTTACACTATTCAGATTAACTGCCATGTTTTCCCCATTTTTCCAAATATTCCATTACCGGCTTCCATTCTTTATTCAACTCTGTTATTTTCCTTTCATTTATCACTCGTGTCAACTTATCATTATCTTTCATCTCACTCAGTTTATCAAGCCAGCCTTCGACATCTGGAGCCTCTTTCATCTTCCAATGAGCAGCAATTTTAAGTCTAGCCGCCGTTACTACATATAGCAATACCCTCCAAACTTCTTTTTAAACTTGCCTCTCTAAACCCGAGGTTATATTTAAAAGATAAATCTTTGGGTCCATGCTAAAATTCACTTTTATCATTTTCTGTATTATCCTGTGTACTCTTTCCCAGAATTTTTTAATAATTGGGCACCCCCACCACATAGGATACAGTGACCCTATTTCCTTTTCACACCTCCAGCACTTCTTATTTTCTAACTTATAGATCTTACTTAACCTTGCTGGTGTGAGATACCATCTATTAGTGATCTTAAAATAGTTTTCTTTCAGATCTTGGCTTGCCGTAAATCGGTTTGACTTATTCCAAACATTTTCCCATTCGTCTAAGTTAATTGCTTCCCCAATATCCTTTGTCCATCTTATCATTGAGTCTTTTATCAATTCTTTCTCTAACTCTCTCTGCAGCAGTAAGTTATAGAATTTTGTTATTTTGCCCTTATCAGTGGCCCAGACTATCTTATCAATTTTGTTCTGTTCTTTCTCAAAGCCATATTGGGTTTTATCTTCTTTAAACTTCTCATCTAGTTGAAGATATCTAAACCAATTTATGTTAAGGCCCTGTCTCTGTAATTTCCCTTTTGTAAGCATCCTACAATCTTTTTCATTTATCCAGTTTATCAATCCTTTATATTTAATCCATTCCTCTTCTTTTGTCCATCTAGCTTGGAATGCCTCAACCAGAGACAGCCACATGGGAATGCCTTTATAAAATTTCTGTTTTATATTATCCCAGATCTTCAGCAAGGGCCCCCTCACAGTATGATTTCTAAATTCCTTATCTATTTTTGCTTTCCCATACCACACTTATGAGTGAATACCAAATTTAATGTTGCAACATTCCAAATTTAAGAGCCTCGAATTTTCCAGTTTGATCCAGTTACAAATTCATTTTAATCCACATGCCATATAATACACTCTAAGGTTGGGAAGGGCCATCCCACCCCTCTCTTTTGCATCAATTAGAGTTGACCATTTCAACCTTGGTTTGCGGGCCATTCCAGATAAAGTTTTTAAAATCACTTGTCCATTCTACAAAGGGTTTCTCATTGTTCAAAATGATTAAATTTTGAAACAAAAAGATCATCCTAGGTAGAATATTCATTTTGACCATAGCAATCTTCCCCAGTAAGGATAAGTTTAGTTTCTGCTACCTTTCTAACTCTTCCTTTACTTTCTTCCAAACTCTTTTATAGTTATTTTCATATAATTCCCTGTTTCTTTTACTAATCCATATACCTAAATACTTTGCTTTACTTTCGACTTTACACCCAGAACTACCTCCTAGTTGTCCTTCTTCTTCCTTTGTTAAATTCAGTGGGATTATAACTGTTTTATCCATGTTAAGCTTGAAACCTTATAACTGGCCAAATTTATTTATTATTTCTAGTAATTTCATCATGTTATCTAAAGGCTCTTGAAGTATTAACAGTAAATCATCTGCATAAGCCAATGTCTTATATTCTTGTCCTTTGAGCTTTAATCCAGATATTGTCTTGTCTTCTCTAATTTGCTTATTTAGTACTTCCATGGATAATATAAATAAAAGAGATGAGAGTGGGCATCCCTGCTGCGTTCCTTTCTGGATGTTAATTTCTTGTGATCTCTCCCCATTCACTACTATTTGTGCCTTTTGGTTTTGATATATATGTCTAATACTCTGTAGAAACTCCTGTCCTACCCCTATCTCTTCCAGAAATGGCCACCATAGGTTGTCGAAAGCTTTCTCTGCGTCTGCTAATATTAATGCTGCCTTCTTATCATTATTTTTTCCAAAATATTCCAGAGCATTCAAAGCCATCCTAATGTTATACGACATTGTCCTACCTGGAAGGAAACCATTCTGGTCCAGGTGTATAAATTCAACCAATATTCTTTTATGTCTATTTGCTAGAATTGATGCGTAGATCTTATAGTCAACGTTTAACAGTGATATGGGTCGAAAATGTTTAATCTCTGTTGGATCTCTTCCTTCTTTCGGAATCAAAACTATTTTTGCTTTTTTCCATGTTTCAGGGATACCTTCTTCTCTTCTCTTATTGAACATCACATGTAGATGTGGCACAATATCTTCCTCAAATGCTTTATAATATTCAACTGTGAATCCATCAGGTCCCGGGTCTTCCCACGTTTTTAACTCCTTTATGGCCACTGCTATTTCCTGCTTTGTTATTGGGGTTTCCAGATTCCTCCTCTGTTCCATTGAAATAGTCCCTATATTACTCTTAGAAATATATTCTTTCATCTCTGCCTCACTCTTAACTTCATTTGTTTCCGAATATAGTCCCGAGTAGTACTGACTGAATTTTCCCATTATCTCTTTTTGTGACGTGTATATTACCTCGTCTTCTTCATCCTTAATTCTAGTTATAATTTTCTTTCCTGTTTCCTTCTTAAGCTTATATATTAACCACCTTCATTAGCATTAGCGAAGTAATATTGTTTGGCTCTTTTTAATTTATAACTTATATCCTCTATTAACTCTTGATTTATTTCTGTTTGTATCTCTTTTATCTCCCTCAAGATCTTCATATTTCTGGGCTTCTGTCTTAACATATTTTCTTTTTCCATAAGAGCCACTGTTAACCTTTCTTTTTTTTTCTTTTCTTTGTTTCTGTACTTCAGCTCCTCTCTGCAGGAACCTTCCCCTCATAGTCGCTTTGAATGCATCCCAAATCGTTTTACTTGAAATACCCTCTGCGTTGTTTATCTCAAAGAACATTTTTATCTTAGCCTTCATCTTTTGCACAAATAACTCATCTTTCAGTAAGTTTTCCTTACATCTCCAAATAAAGGCTTTCTTCTGAATATATAATGACAATCTTAAAGGATTATGATCTGATATTCTAGGTTGCACCACAACATCTCTTATTTTATTACTAAGTTCTTTAGCTACCCAAAACATGTCTATTCTAGACCAAGTGTGATGCACCTCTGAATAAAAAGTATATCCTTTCTCATTTCCTATATGTCCATACATCTATTAAGTTGTGTTCTTCTAAGATTTCATGACAAATTAGTGACAGATTACCATGATCTCTTTTACTTTTCTCTGCTGATGATCTGTCTTTCTGCTTATCTAGAAACCCATTAAAGTCACCAGTTATAATAGCATTACCAGTTTCTATTTTCCATAATTCCAAATTCAAAGATTTATAAAATTGATTTTTTTCTCTCTAGCGGAGCATAAATTGCTATCACTTTTATTATCTGGTCTACTATCGTCAGTTCAATTCCAACAAAATGCCCATTCTCATCTCTCATAATCTCCTTTGCATCATATCTGTTGTTTATCTAGATCGCTACTCCTTTTTTCTTCTGTGAAGAGGAAGAATGAAACAGTTGACCTAATCTTTTATTCTCCAAATATTTTTTATCTTGTTCCCTTATCCTACTCTCCTGAATTGTTATTATGTCTGCTTTCTGTTTCTCTAAATGATGGAATACTCTTTTTCTCTTTTTTGATTTGTTTAAGCCTTTAACATTCCATGTTATAATTGATAGTGCCATCTTTATTCTACTTCTTCAACGGTAATCTCCCTTTCCTCTTCCTCTTCTTGAGCTTTCCCATCACGATCCACATCCTCTTCGTCTTCTTGATCCTCTTCTAGTTTCCTTCCCAGTGATTTCTCCTGTTCCCCTTCCTTCTCCGTCTTATCCCTTGATCCTTTATCTCCTTCTTCTGAATCATCACCTTCCTCACCTTCTTCAGTTTCTAGTTCTGTCTCTTTATTTGTCTGTTCATTACTTTTTTTCACTTTCTCAGCTCCTTTTTTTCCGTCACCTTTTTAAATTATATTTCTTTTTGTCATGATCCATTTTCTCCATAAACTCTTTAGCTTTTTCTATTGTGTTGATTCTATACCTCCTTTGATAATATATAAACGAAATCCGTTCCCATCTATAAGTGATGCCAATTTTTGTCAATTTTTGGGTCAAAAATGTATACTCTTGTCTTTTTCTTAATATTTCTGGAGGAGTGTCTTTGAATATTTGAATGTCTTTGCCTTCTATCTCTAATTTATTTTGGTAGCTTTTTTGTATGATGTCATCCCTAAAAGAAACTTTAGTGTATGTGATTATTACATCTCTTGGCACTTTTTTTCTTTAGCTACCGCTGTATTTATTCTAAAAATTTTGTCTGTCAGTTGTAATAAAGTTTCTTCAGACATTTCCATAAATTGTGCCATTTGAGGTATAATCCTATCATATAAATTTTCTGTAATCATTTCTGGTATTTCTCTTAGTTTAATACACCTCTCCCGATATCTTAATTCCTGTATCAAATTGAGATTTTTCTCTTTTTCTTGTTCCACCTTTATATTCTCTGTACAGTTTTCTAATGCTTCTGTTCTATTTTTTTACATCTTCTAGATAACTTTTCATCTCTTTCATTTCAGATGTTAACTTCTCTAATCTTTTCCCCAGTTTCTCCATGTCAGATTTTAATTCTTTTCTTAAACTCTTAAAATCTTCTTTCATTTCACATTTAAACTCCCTCAATTCTTGTAAAATCTGGATATTTATATCCACTTGTTTGGGTGGCATCTCAATAGATCCTCTCCTCATCAATGTAGTTTGAGAAACTGTATGTGCCCTAGACCTAACTCCAGATGCCATAATATGTAGAACCTTTATTATCCACTTATCAATTTGGTCTTTAACCTTTAATCTCCTGTATGTGGTTTCTCTGTATATCTCCTTCTGTTTATATTTCCCACTCCTTTAAGAAACTATAGTTCTTAACTACTTTCTCTGATTCTTTATATTCTCCTTCTATTTATATTTCACTCCTTTAAAAACTATTATTCTTAAACACTTTCTCTGGTTCTCTACAAATTCATAAACCACTCTATTTTCCCTATCACATATATCATATAAAGCTTCCCAATTTCCCAAAATTCATAAGTTCACAAATTCATTCATAAATTCATAAATTCATTCATATGGATCATAAGCTCATAAATTCATTAAATTCAAGAAGAATTACTAAGTACTGTACTTAACACAGTTCATAGGTGGCATATATTGTACCTTTATGTAAACTATATAGATTCAACAGAGATATTCCAACAAAGCTGATGGGTACTGGATGTGGGATGTGGATGCATAGGTTCACTAGCAATAGCAATAGCACTTCTATTTCTATACTGCTTATCAGTGCCAAAGCTCTCCCTAAGCAGTTTACAACATGTAAGCTAATTGCCTCCAACAAGCTGGGTACTCATTTTATTGACCTATGGAAGGCTGGAAGGGTGAGTGAACCTTGGAGCCCTCTAGGATTGAACTTGTAATGTTGGGCTGCAGTATTGGCATTTAACCACTGCACCACCAGGGCTTCCTAAGATAGGTTCATTCATTAAGGGGTTGGCGTGATAAAAATTTATTGACTGCCTTATCTGAAACTTAGCTTATCATTTAGCATTGGCCAAGGGGAAGATGAAGAAAGATGGCTTCATAGAAATCTGGCCAACATTTCTCTTCTACACTGTGGGTTTGACTTATTACATGGACTGTGATGAATCAAAAGGAGTTTTGGAACAGTACTTTTTGATACAGCAATTTATAATTGGAAAGGAGACCCATGAGCAGTGTCTTGGTTTGATGTAAACATTCTAGGTGAAAGATATGTAAGATTGTGATGGTTTACTGTACTAATTGAATTAATTGTTGGTTGGCAGTGAGGATGCCCTGCCATTTGTATTTATATTTAAAATCTGACAATAAAATAAACGATTAAGAAATACATTAAGACTAAACAACCCACTAATGAATTTAATTTTAAAAGATGGTGCAGGGGAGTATTTTGAATAGCATCAAGTTCCATTCAGAGCTAAATTTGGCCAGAGTGATAGTTCCTAAAAGAGATCATACCTTCATAGTTTCCAGGCACATTCAATAATAATGCAAAGCTTTGTAGCTGGAATCATTCAGCATCCTGTCCTCCCAGACAATGTAGAAATGGGCCAGAGAGCAGACAAGACTCTGTGTTTGAGGGACTGGTTAGTTCATGCTGAACTAATGTAGGAGGAATGATTCTCAACAAACACTTATAAAATACTAGGTGTTTTATACAGTGATGCTATATAGTATTAGGGATGCTAGAATTAAATGAAAGATTCCAGAGTATCTTCCTCTGAGAGGGGAACTGGCTTCTATTTTAAAAAATTGGACCTGATGACCTTTGTGATCTTTGAACACATAAAGTGTGGTAGCCATTTGCATTCTATTGTATATTTGCTGAATGCTGTAATCTTACAATCACTATTTGGGGTCAGACTAGATAGCCCATAAGACTCTGGGACTCTGCAAAGTCTTTTTCCTTTAACTCTTAGGCCTAGTCAATGTTCCTTACTAATCAACTCTATGTTCCAGAAACACATGATATGCTGTTGTAAAGAAATTCTTTCTCTAATAGCGGTCGCACTGTACCCAAATGTTCCTAAGCTATCTTGCCTTGTGCTTTCTGAACTATCAACAATTGTTGCAGAGAAATTGCTGACACCAAAGAGAATGAGGAGGGAATTGTTTTTTGCATACTGTCATTATACTGTATAAAGGTATTCTGTAGTCATAGCTCTGGGTTCTGACTCTTTGGAAGATATTCCAGTCAGGCCCACCGGTGTAATAAAACTCACTTTCTAATCCGTGGGTCTGCTGTTCCATGATTTCTGCAATAATAGAAGGTTTCCCAGATTAAACATAACATTTCTTTCTTTTAAAACATTCAATTAAAAGTAGTTTTATTCATGTCTACTCAAAAGTAAATCTGTCTCTGGCTTTTCTTCGCAAACGAAGATTCAGGAAGGATTTATCCCGCGCTTTCTGCAAGCGCGCTGATGACTAAAAAGGCCAATCTGAGATAAACAAGTCCAGTTGCAGAAAGCACAGCAGAAGGTCTCCTTGGGTGATGTTTCCGGGTTGTGATTCTTTCTGCGTTGTCATTTCTCTTCAAGACTTGTTCGGTGTCAGTTCTCAAATAAGGCTGCAGCATTGTGGATAGTGCATCTCCATGCCTCCCGATGTGAGGCCAGGGCGGACCATTGTTGGTGATCAATTTGGCCGAGCCTGAGATGTTGTTTCAGGGAGTCCTTGTATCGCTTTTTTGGAGCACCCCTCTTACGCTGACCTGTGGTGAGTTCACCGTAGAGTACTATTTTTGGGAGGCGATGGTCCTCCATCCTAGAAACGTGCCCTGCCCAGAGCAGCTGTGTTCTCAATATCATAGCCTCAATGCTGGTGATCCCTGCTTTCTCAAGGACAGCAACATTCATCACATAGTCAAAAGTTAATACCACAGAATTAATTGGGACTTGATCCTTGGTAAGTGGCTACAGGATAGATTATAGGATGAAAGGTAAAGACACTCTGAAAGGTGACTAACTCCCCTCACACCCCTCTAGCTCATGCATACACACAAGCTTGTGTGCTTGTGCTCATATACATGCAAAACACACAGAATAAATTACACCCCTCACTGTAGTGAAAATGCAGTTAAGGACATAAAAATCTGCCTTCTAGACAAGGAATAGAAGAGAGAAGCTATGTTAACAGGCTGCAGGAACTCCCATTCTCCCTCTGCATGTTTTTATGTGTGTACATTATACCAGCATTGGAAGTAATGGAGCTCTTCCAATGTTGGTTTGTAACTCCCAGTTGTCCTAAGCAGCATAGCCAATGAAGAATGCTAAAATATCTTGTGAAATATCTGCATCTTCTGCAGATTTAAAAACCATATGATATTTGTGAGGAGAGGGAATGATAAACAGAGAACACACCCAAAACTGAGAGCTAGAGTGAGGAGAGAGTGGAATATTTTCATTATGGATTCTTCATTGTACACAGAACATTTGTTTGCGGTATCTGGTCAAAAGATATAGTATTCCTTTTTGGGGACTACATCTCCTATAATATTCAGTGATCATGGCCAGCAAATGTTGGCTAGGGGATTCTGGGAGTTGTGGTCCAAAAAGGTACCTTTACTAAGTTCTGGAAAGAAACACATTTTGGGAAACATTCTTCTTTTTTGCCCTGAAACTTGCAAGTGTAGCAAACAGATGTGTTTTTTATTTAACCTCATCACTCACTTCACCCCTCCCCTGGGATAATGTGAGCTGTTAGCGCCATGTTTAAGTCACCCCTACCTTGTTTTTTTATTCATTAAATAATCTGCATCTCGTGGAGGCCAATGAACTTCTTTGGCATTTTCTCAACTTTTCCTTTAGTTTACAATCTTATTTCTGTACATCTTCAGATGCCTCTGATTATGTAGAATCATAGAATCATAGAATTGTAGAATTGGAAGAGACCACGAGGGCCATCCTGTCCAACTCCCTGCCACGCAGGAAATCTCGACAAAGCATCCCCGACAGATGGCAATCCAGCCTCTGTTTAAAGACCTCCAAGGAAGGAGACCCCACCACGCTCCAAGGGAGTGTGTTCCACTGCCAAACAGTGGACAGAATGTTGAATACTCACCAATTTGGGACGAAGTCTAAAATTTGAGCTGATTTGAATCCCTTTAGTCTGGTTTTGGTGCTTTTCAAGGTGATGGAGGCTTCTTTCTTAATCGATCAAAAAAAAAAAAGTGTCCTGAGCAAAGCCTTATTAGTAGTTGAGGCCTTGGGAAAGCAGGGCAAAAATGTTCTTTAACTTTTTGTTAATTTTTGGAGTTTCCTTGAAAATGCCCAGGGTTGGGGAAGGGGAGATCAAGGGAGTGAGGAATTAGTGACTGGCATGTCCCTCTTCTTATCCTGAGGCATGTTTTACAATGCAATTTCTAATCAATACACTTTTAAAGAATGTTGTGAATAGCATAAAATATACAGTTAGTCCCTCATTTCCCCTAGTAACATATTTATTCTGTAGCAAGCAAGGAGTGTTGCAGTAACTTTCATTGTTGGTTTGTGGCCCAGGGTGGAACGATGGCTTCAAATTCTGTTTGAAACCATTTCCTCCATTCTCTTTTGTTCATTTCTTTTCCTTCTCGTATATTTATAGAGGGAAAAAATCTTTCTTTTATGCACCAGGAGAGTTTTGCTATTTTAGTTTGTATACACACACACATATACATATCCTTCCTACCCATTATGTTTTACATGTGTAAGTCGTGGGAAGGTTGTATAGATTTAAGGCAATGAATCAGTTTTCTCTTTCTTTAGTTAAGAAGAATAAATCATTTGTCTGAATGAACCAGTGTGTGTATTCACTGTGTGTTATAGAGTTTAGGCAGTGAATCCAATCCTCATTTCCTCTAGTAGTTAGGGAAAAATAGATTATTCATTTGGATTCAGTTCTTCTATGGCAGGAGTGAGCAAAGGACACCTTGTGGGCCATATGCAGGCCACACAGCGTCCTATACTATATTAGGTCTGGGGAAACTTTTCTAAAAGAAATAAATTAATAATGGTCTCTTCTAGTTTTGTAGGGGAAAAAGAAACCTCCTAAAATAGCTTATTGTGCTTTATTGAGACTCTCCCCACAAAAAAAACCCTTAGCAGTATATTTTGAAAGGAAAAATAACCTTCTAGGGGGTCTCTGTAACATATCAGAGGATTGTTTGTCTCCCATTTCAGTGGTAAAATCTCTGCCATCCTTGTTGTACTGTGTACACCAGTACTACAAAAACTAAACTTAAATAAAATATACACTATTACTGCGTAAACTAAAACTAAAATATGTCCTTTGACTCTACCTATGTCTTTAATAAAAGCAATCCAAAACATTTCCATTCTCTTCTTGCAAGACTGGTGTTGCTGGAAGCTTGTAGACAGAGTAATGACATTTAGCTGTGATAATACAGCTAGAATAAGATGAGATGCGACGAGAATGAGATGGTGTGGTAAGATCTCACACAGATGGCCATCTCAGTGTCACAACAGTTCATTCCCTTTTTTATAAAGCCTTAAACTGGTTTTATGATAACATAATTCTCTTGCCTCCACACTTCTCTTTATGATATTTTCCAGCTTTCCTGACTAGAGACACCTCTATGATTTATGGCCTACTATGCAAATTGCCCCCTCCACATACCCCTCCAGTGAAGTGAGGAAGGGAAATGAATGACTTTCTCCCCCCAAAAATGTTTAGGACATCCATTCAACATAAAATCACTGCATCTTATGGTGGATCTGCTCCAGGATCTTGGATTTTCTGATTCCGTCCTTAACTGGTTCAGATCCTACCTTTCTGATAGGTCATTTGCTGTGATTGTTGTGGCCAAGTCTCTGCTCCTGTGTCACTGTCCATTGGAGTTCCACAGGGCTCCATTTTGGGCCCATTGTTATCTTCTCTTTATACTTTATCCCGCAGTAACCTTATTGGCTCCTACGGTTTTCAGTATCACTTATACGCTGATGACACCCAACTATATTTTTCCACTCCGGAACTCTCTCTGGATGTTGAACAGCAATTGTCATCATGTCTATCTGCTATTTTGGCTTGGATGCTCCGTTGGCGCCTTAAACTCAATATGGACAAGACTGAGCTACTGGTTTTCCTGCTGAAGCCAACTCTACATCATTCATTTTCAATCATAGTTAGTGGCACTAATATTCAACCTATGAAGGAAGCACATAGTCTTGGTTTCCTTTTCGATTCTTCCCTTTAGTTCATTCCTCAAATTCAGGCCATGGCAAAGTTGTGTCATTTCTTTCTTTATAATCTAGTGAGAATCAGGCCTTTTCTTTCAGTTTCTACTGCTAAGACTTTGGTTCATGCACTGGTCATTTCTCACCTGGATTATTGTAATTCTTTGCTACATGGGCTTCCTCTTTCCCATCTTGCCCCCTTGATTTCGGTACAATACTCTGCTGCTAGGATAATTTTTTCTGCCCGTCGTTATGATCATGTCACTCCATTGTAGTCATTCCTTCACTGGCTCCCAATCCCATTTAGAATTCGTTATAAGCTGTTATTATTAACTTTCAAAGCCCTTCATGGTTTGGCCCCCACCTACTTGTCAGCACTTGTTTCCCCCTATCTTCCTGTTTGTGCTCTGCACTCTAGCGATTCAGGGTTGCTGATTCAGCCAAGATTTTCCTCTGCCCCTACACAGATACACCCCTTCTCCCATGTTACCCCCTATTTTTCGAATCTCCTTCCCATGAATTTGTGGGTCACCACCTCTGTAGGCTCCTTTAAGTCTAAATTAAAGATTATTCTATTCAAGGAAGCCTTCCAACTTTCATCTTGATTTTATTTCCATTTTATTTGTATTAATTTACACTTCTATAGTATTGTTTTAATCCTGTTATAGTAATATTTAATTAATTTTATAATTTTGTTTGTGGTTTTAGATTGTTCACCATAGGCAGGTTTTTGTGTTTTATTTAATTTTTTATTTTTATTTATTTATTTATACCCCGCTCTTCAGCCAGAAGGCTATCAGGGCGGCTTACAAATTGTTTTAAGCAATAGCAATTTACACATCTACACTGCATTAAGCAGTTTTCCAATGTGTCTTAGCTAATTGCCCCCACAAGCTGGGTACTCATAATACCGACCTACATCGGTAAATTTATTTATTTTGTTTATTATGTTTATTTTGGATTGTCGTTTTTCTCCTCTGTAAAGTGCTATGTAAAGCCTATAGCGCTATATAAACAAACATAATAAACATAATAATAATCTGTCCTGAAATTTCTATCCTGAATATTTGCCACTTTGTTATTCAGGGCAGTTCTATGTTATTGCAGTTTTCAAAGAATGTCCCCACAAGGGACCTATAAGGATAAGCATGTACTTTTTTTGGAGACTCTCCAAAAGGAAAAGCTCTCTCTCATACACTCCTGCATCTGAAATCTGGCAGCCTTGCTTCCCTCAGAAGAGACTATACCTCCAAGTCTCCAAAAGGAGTTACTCTAGTTCCTTTTGTAGAGAACAGTGCTATAAAAAACACTCCAGTGTCATTAAGAACAGTGTGCACCTGTTCGTCAACTTCAAGGGGCCACTACACCTGCAAGTTCATCTAGTTTTAATGGGTCTTCCTGCACCTTTGCATTTTGAAATCTCAACTCAATTTTGGGAGTCAATTTGTAGCAGAATGGTTCTAAACTGGTAGAAGTGGAAGTGAATCATTTTTTGAATTGTGAGATCACAGTCTAAACCAAATGTTGGCACTTACTCTCTATCTTTGTGGAAACAAATACCTTGTCTGTAGGTGGCTCTATCTAATAGGCATTAAAACTCAAGTTAACCCATAGAAGGATCAAGTTTTGCAGCATGCCTTCCTCCTAGCTTGCTCTGGGAGCCTTACGATGCTTATGATCCAAAGAACCTTCCCTTTCCTATATTTCTCCTTTTGTACTATATATCATGCTAAAAGCTTCAGGATTATTGCTAGCTGCCAGTCCTGAAATTCCTATTTTGTTTCTGTGAGGAAAAAAAGTATGTGTTCATTCCCTTGACTCAACTAAATATTTATAGAATACTGTATGTTGTTGGGGACTTGAGTAGGTCAAGTAATTCCTGTTTTCCATTTTTAAAAACTGACACTGTCAATATTCCATCTTTCAAGCTGCTTTTAGTCATAACCTGCCTGTCCAAAGCTTACTGGATTCCTTTGTAGTAGACATTTGTATTTAGTCTCCCTCTTCCAATCCATTTATATCTTTCTCCAGAGAGTTTAAGTATGACTAATGTGAACATTGCTGAGGAAATGCATATCTGACTCTTTTTCAACATATTTTGCTTATGTATTGTCCCCTTGTCATGTTTTTTTTCATTTTCCCCATGTTGGCACTAAAATAGTCATAACAGTGTTCACAAAAACTCTTCAGAGTGTTCTCTATAGCACTGGGAACATCACAAATGCTGTAAGGAGCCAATCTATGTTAATTAACCCCCCCCCCATTGGATCAAGGTTTCTTTTTTTTTTAAGCAACATTTATCAGAAAAACCCAGAGAGTACAATAGTAACATCATGTTAGATGAGCTACTTCTTGGAGCATCAAAGTAAATTGTAATCATATTTTTAGTTCTCTGAGTAGCAGCCATTCACTAAAGTACCCCATACTAATCACTATCAGAAGTGTGCAGAAAGCAAATGTAGTAATTTAAATGACACAGTGGTTATATCTCAGCCAAAGCGTATATAAAATAGGAATCTTTTTAGTTAAAATGAGCATTTTAAATCCAGTTTCTCATTTGTTTTGATTTTCATTCTGTAAATAACACAGGCCATTCAAAATTTATTACATCCTTAGTCAGACAAAGCTATATAAAGAGATGTAGCTCTCGTCCCTTAGATGTAGCTGTAGGTTATAGAGCTAAATCTAATTGTTAATCCCAGTTTTATTAGAATTAATATAATTGTTGAGTTTCCAAATTCCAGTTGATTCAATAGGTCTAATCTAGTTGGAATTAACCCTTAGGGGTAGTCTGGATGGTGGGAAAAAAAACCCTCTTAGAATCCACAGGGAATCCCATTTGTCCAAATGGCATCCCACAGCAGTCTCTCCTTTTCAGAGGGAGGGGGAGTAAAAGTTGGGGAAAGTCTGAAATAGCCTCTGAGACTTTCCCAGAGTTTTTTAAAAACCCTGATGGAAAGATGCACCCTGAATCACATTGCATCGCATTGCTGAAGAGGACAGCTGATTGGCCAGATGTGTGTAGGGGATGGAGCTTGATAAGATGGCATAGTGGAACTGCCATGTTGAATTTTTGCTGTAGCGATCATGTGCTGAGGCGATGTCATGCCCCATGAGCCTGATGAGGCTGAAGAGTCAGAGGAGGAGGAGGAGGACATGGCAGAGAACGGCCCTAGGGACCTTGGCACAGGTTTATCTACACCTGTGCCAGTAGGGAACCCTGCCAACCTACAGGCTTGAGCAGAGGAAGAGCCTGGTCCAAGTGGGTTGGCATCAATCCCAGCAGAGAGTCCTGCCCACTCAGATAAGGACGAAGAAGAGGAGAGGGACTTACCCTCCACCATCGTATACCCAGCAGTGAACTCAAAAGGAGGCTCAAAGGAGGTCCCTCAGAATTTATGAGAAGAACTTGCTCATTAAGAAACACCTGGCAAAGCCTTAGTTGCTTTACATAGGCTGGAAGTGGCAATGGAGGCTTTGTCAGAGATCAATTGATCTCCCTGGAGAAAGCTTCCTGCTGACTTCGGTGCCTGAATCCTTGCTGCCTTGACCTTGGACTGTTCCTCACTACCCTGTTGCCTGATCCTGCTGACCCACAGACCGTCTTCTGGACTATGCTGCTTTCTGTATGCTTGACCTTTGGACTGTATTCTGGAATCTTCTCTGTGTGCCTTCTTGCCTGTATCGCTGCTTCTCCAGGAAACGGAACCTTGCTCATTCTGAACTTTTTCTGGCTTTCCCTAATTAACTGTCACTGGGGCTTGGCTGCTTTCCCAGCCCTTTTTTATCCTGCTGGCATTTTGAGCTGCTTTTCCAGACAGGTGATGAAACAGGCTTTCTTTCCTTTCCTTTTTTTTTTTTTTTAAATTACTGAAGCAGAAGATCACTCTTCTGCACCTTGGTGTTAGTTTTTTTAAAAAAAAAAATGTTTGGCGGGGGCAAGTTGTGGAGTACGAAACGACAAGTAATTCACTTGCGGCTGCCATCTTGAGTTGCTGATATGCCTCTTGTGAACAGGAAACATGGAGAGCTTTGCATGCCAGCAGTTTGCCAAAAAATAATTGAGACAGATGATAGCTGCTGTGAATTGGTGTTTCTGCACCCCAGTTTACACTTTATTCTCTCGTCTAGACCAGCCCTTATATTTAGTCCATAGATGATGGGTGTATGGTTGTGATATTAATTCTGCTGCTTTGTGAATGTGATATGGGAAGGGAGGAACTGTTTATAGTTCTGTTGTCATGGATAGATCACCACCTGGAGAGGTTTAGACTTTCTGGGACTTTCTGGAATTTCTGGAAGTACTGGAATTTCAGGATATTTATATGGACAATAAGCAGGCTCTTTGGTACTTTTTTATGCTATTCATTGTAAGCATTCTTAGATACTGTATATTACATAACATTCCCCTTAAGAAGAAACAGAGACATAACAATGCCTTAGTGCTTAGGTTTCATTGTATTCCATTACATGTAAGGTATCATACATTTCATTACATCATATCATATGGCCATCAGAATGTTACCCTTTCATCAGGACATTTCATAGGGACTTTATATCTCTATTCAGCTCTTTAACAGACTTGGTAATCATTAATCATTGTTTTTTTTATTCATTATGACCATCATCAGGTTTGATAAGAGCTATTTCTCAGCTTCTTTGTATTATCTCCTTACACCCACTCATCTTATCAGTTGACCAATCAAAATAAACTATACCTTTGCTCATCTCTGTCCAATGAAAACCCATCTCTTATCTTTAACCCCACCTGTGGTTCAGGAGAAGATGCAACTACCCTACTTACCTCAGTTACTTCATCTGTGAGGGCATTCATTCCCAGGTCAGGCTAGTGACTATCTTCCTCTCTTGTGTACAGTCCTAGAGGTATTTCTTACCTTTATTTCCATTTTAGAGCATCTGGTATTTATCCTAGACTATAGCAAGTTCCTTAATTATCCTGACTGATACAGACACTCCCACCAATCCAATTGCTGTATTAGTTCTTATGTCATTTATTTTACACTCTATAGCCTATGGTAGGGTAAATTCTATCCTTTAAAGTTATATGAGAAGGCTGAGAAGTTGACAACTGAATATATCTGGCCTGTAACACTATTTTGCAGTAACATAGGCAGAAAAGACAAATTTAATCTCTGCCTCTATTGTGTTTGCAAGGAGCTGTCCATCAGACTGTTTTGAGTGGTCAGGGGTCTTTTAGACACAGGACCAAGAGAAGATAATCCAGACTACTTGACAGCCTTTTATGAACAATCTGCCAGCCACGTTGCAGATAAAATTGCTTGGATCTACTCTGCCTTAGATGCTATTGACTGATACAGATCCATGGGATGTATTCCCCCCCCCTGCCTTTCTAGTGATGATGGCTTATTTTCAATTTGAGCAATTCGAGGATGTTGACAGGATTCTTGGAGAGGGGAGCCACCACATGTGTGTTAGATCCTTGGCCTTCCTGACTCATTATAAAAAAGCCAGAGCGTGGGTGAATGAGTAGAGCGAGTGGTTAACAGCTCGCTAAAACATTTAGTCATCACACTTAACTTATTGGAAGTGCAACAACACTTAGCACTGAAGAATCAAAAAATGCCTCAGAGTGGCCAACAGTAATAAGGTTAGATAGTTTGAATGACTCAAAGTCTCCTCCCTCATTGTCTACCTATTCTGAACCCTCTGTGTTGTAAACTGATATTCTTAGGGGTGGCAAAGGGAAAAGGGAGGCAGATTTACTTCCCCCCTCCCTTTGCCCCTGTGCCATTCCCACCAAGGGAGCGATCCCGGGAGGAGATCTAGGGGGCAAAGGGAGAAGGGAAACAGATCCATTCCTCCCCTCCCTTCACCCCATTGCCATTCCTGCCCGGGAGCATTCCTGGGGGGGTGACCCCAGGGGAAAAGGGAGGCAGATCTACTCCTCCCCTCCCTTTGCCCCCATTGCCATTCCTGTCAAGGGAGTGATTCTGGCGGGGGTGATCCTGGGGCAAAGAGAGAAGGGAGGTGAGATCTACTACTCCTTCCCTCCCTCCCCCATCCAGCCCCCACTGTCACCATACACGGATAATTGAATCAGTGGGTGGTGAATCAGCAGATGTATTATTCGTTCTAGCTTATTTTAGGGAGATAGAGTAAGGATCATTTAATCTAGGCTACCTACTTCTAGCCAGAAAGTGGAGGCAGATTAGGATGGAGGGTGAGCCCTGGCACCATTATGATTAGGAGGTAAGGAGTAAGCTAACTAAATAAATGCATAGACTACTGGGGAGTCTTTTCAAGTTGCACGAACAAATCAATTAATCCTTGCAAATTGTATCAAGCTGGTGCTCTACTAGCTGAGTATAAGTTTTGCTCATATCCCTTTCCTGATGCCTGGAGCTGAGCCCACCAATACTGGGGGGAAATCACCCTTGTCTCCTGCCTGGAGATGACCCATGAAAACTGAAGTCTCAGGGCCAGTCCCTGAAATCTGGAAATAATGTCCCTAGCCTACTTCAGAATAGTTTTGAAGATAAAATTGGTGTGCCGTGTACACTGCCTTGAATTCCTCAGATGAAAGGTGTAATAAAAATGTAATATAATAAATTCAAATGGTGGGTGTAAAGTATCCCAACATTGGTATCTCTACATTTATAGAGCTCACATCAGTTTTCAGATCCCTGTAAGGGCTAATCTAGACGATATATAGATTAAGGTTCATTCCTGCACATTATTGCAAATTCGCAGCAGTGTTCTTTTGTCTCCATGGTCTTTCAGCAAAAATGATAGGCTGATAAGCTATCTGCATTAGAAGTTCACACACATGTGAATCAAGATGGTGGCTGTAAATGCTATATGTTGCCGCTGCTGCGCAGTTGTTGTTTTTTTTTTAACATTAAAGCAAAGGTGCACAAGTGTGACCTGCTTAAAAAAAAATATTTGGGCACCTCTACACAGCAAAAAAGTGCACGATCGCTAACACTAAAATCCAACAAGGTGCTTCCAGGTGCTGCCTTGCTCAAAAGCCACCCCATGTGCATGTCTGACCAATCCGATCTCCAGTTCCACCCTCTCCGACAAGGCACAGCAAAGCAAATTGGTTGTCCTAACAAGCACTAATGCTAATCCTTACATTATTATTTTTTAAAAAAAAATAGGGATTTGCCCCCCTCCTTCAGAAAATGGTAAATCACCATGGGATCTCATTGGGACAAAGGGTATTCTCACATTCTATGAAGAGATTTTTCATCGTCTAAACAAAAGCTAAGTTAATGAATGCACTGTTATCCATGAATTAAAAGGGAGGGTGTTCTGGTAAATATAGCATGCCTTTGACTTGTTAGGGAATTGATTACCTAGGTGAGATTTGAATCATACTTCTTTACATACAAACTATATCCCACAGTATCTCAACTCCCTGCCACAGAAATACAGTACATGTCCCTTTTACACCAAAGGGATAAAACTGTGTAAATCAGACATCAGTTACATTACACAGGTGGGTGATAAGCTTCACAGGAACCATACTCAGCTACTTGCAGCAGATGAAAACCACTTACTGTTGCCTATCTAGCCTTACTACCTTTACAACTCAACCTTTCTTTTGTGCCAACTGTGTGTTCTAATGGCCTGATATCAGAGCCCCCAACTCTGACACCAAAACTGTAGCTATATTAGCCTAGGAAAGATGGCAGTTTTTGCTTCACCCAGCAGTGGAGGTGGGCTGGCTGCAGGCCCCCACACCAGTGTAACACTGCACAATATCCCAGGAATATTATGCAAGAATTAAAGGATGGACTAGAGAACAGTTGTTGTTGCTTTTGCGTTTTATTTTAAAATGCCTTTATCATTACAACAATGGCAGCAAAAAATGAGGGGGGAGCTACATACTCAAGAGCCTGTGCCACTGTGAAAGGAAGGGTCTGCAAGGGGGGGCAACAGACTTGGAATTGGTCCTGTGATAGATGCAGTGTATAACATATAAGTGCATTTTTTACTTAGAGGGCTTACAGTTCTTTATTAGTAGTAGAATTCCAGTGCTATTCCTTGGCTTCTTCTGGTGCTAGTCCTTGGCTTGTTTTCATGAATTACCTGAAGTTTTTGCTCTACAGGCAGCAGCTTTTGCAATAGGCCGCTATTGTGTTGATGAAACATTTCAATCAACTGTTGTGTTGATTAACCAGCACTGTGGTCTGCTATGCATGACACTCAACTGTGTGGATGGTGGCCAGCTCTGTTTTACACTGGATAGGCTTTTGAGTCTTTCTGGGGTTATGAATTCAAATGGAGAGTCATGGCTGTACTGGGATAAGTCAGATGACAAATTAGTAAAGGCAGTGAAATATAGGAGCAATGTACTTCACTTGGTATGTGTGATACCTCTAATTTTGCTGAACAATGTCTTACTGAAAAATATGTCTGATGAGTGGTCATGAGGAGTGGGAGGTGATTGGTAGAGACATGGAGATTGTTCCTGTAATGGCCATCAGCAAAGCAGAAAGCACAGAGGTGGAAGGTGAAAGACAAGGAATAAATAGAAGCTGAATTTATATAGAATAAAATGGGAGCAAACAAATAGACAGGAGATACCACAGAAGGGATGACTGTCAAGAATTTGTAACAGCAGAGACAATTGATTCTCAGCAAATTGGTAGGTAGGCTTGCTGTCATTTTGGGAACCTTTAGTATGTTGAAAGTTGCTAAAATGTACATTTACTTTTTCTTGCATGTAATTGGATATGTCCTGGCTGTAAGAGTAACTCCCAGAGGTATAGATGATTCCTGATAGTCCTTGCTCAGGATAGCATCCAGTAGGATTAAGCTAGAATTTCAGGTCTCTTGGATAACTGCAGTCAGACAGATTACAGGTTGATCCCCGTATCCACATATTCAGTTTCATTTATCCACATGCAAAAATATATGTTCTCTCTAGGCATTTCTAGGTCCTCCAATGTGATTCTGTGGTCAACTTCTGGCATTCAGCTAATTGAAAATAATAGGGTTCCCTATTATCCACAGTTTCAGGTATCTGTGGGGTGTATGTATCTTGGAATGTATCCCCCATGGATATGGAGGTCAACCCTGTACTCTAACAAAGTACAATCAGCCCTCCATATCCATGAGTTCTGCATCCACAGATTCAACCAACCAAACCTCAAAAATATTCAGGAAAAAAAATCCAAAAAGCAGACCCTTGTTATTTGCCATTTTATATAAGGGACTCCATTTTACTATACCATTATATATAATGGGACTTGAGCATCCACAGATTTTGATATCCATGGGGGTCCTGGAACCAAACCCCAGTGGATACTGAGGGGCCCTCTGTATGATGTTCAGCTGAGGCCTTTTGCTTCTTTGGGCCAGACTACCTTTCCCCCTGAAGAGTAGAGAATCTTAAAGAGACAGTCTTTAAGGCTAGCATTCTGCCACTCTTATATCCTACCATGTTTATCATTGTGCTAGTAAACAGTCATTGGGGAATGTCGAGGTCTATGGAGAGTAAGATGAATCAGTGAATGTTACTTCTAGTTCAAGGAATTACGCCCCTATAAGCTCCTACATAAATGCTTTGGCTTGCAGTTCAGTCTATTCCTCATCTCCCCAGCTACTACTGCTGACTTTCCTGATCTAGTTGGTTCTTCCATGCCAGAGAATCCTGGCTGATGCTCAGTTTATGGATCACTATATGATAAGATTAGGGACAAAAGAGAAATGTTTTAATTTTTTTTATGACTTCAGAAAAAAAAGTGACCTTTGATATAGGGTTTAATAAAGGTGTGACACTAAAAATCTTAGTGTCATATAGTCAAAGCTCAAGCCACTAACTTCAGAGGAATTCTGCTGAACTTAGCAGGATTATTCTAGGTTAAATACTGTTAGATTGTCAACCTTTTAAGATCAGCTAATGTTCTCAGAGAAAGCTGCAGCAAGATGAGATTCCCTTTAAGTTGATGTAAAATGCTTTTGAAAACACAATTGTTTATGGAATGAGATGGAACCGTTAGGCTCACGGGAGCTAGTTGACAGCTTCCCATCACTAGCTACATGCTGTGCATAATCAACATTAGGCCTATCTCTTCAAGAACAATAAAATTTTCACGTCCTGCTGCCTGACATGTGAATCATTATTTCTAACATGTATTCATATCACCAACTTTCCTGTACGTTAATCTCATCTTTCATCAATTTTTCACCAGCTTCACTCTGATGTTGATAAAGGAGATGGCTCCATCAAATACATCTTGTCAGGAGAAGGAGCAAGTTCCATTTTCATTATTGATGAGAACACAGGGGATATTCATGCTACAAAGAGGCTTGATCGGGAGGAGCAGGCCTACTACACGCTCCGAGCACAAGCACTGGATAGACTGACAAATAAACCTGTGGAGCCAGAGTCAGAATTCGTCATTAAGATTCAGGACATCAATGACAATGAGCCTAAATTTCTAGATGGTCCTTACACAGCTGGTGTACCGGAAATGTCTCCTGTTGGTAAGTACATATGGTTGACAATAAATCATTTTGGTTGTTTTTAAGGTGTGCGTGCATGTTTCTCATATTCTGGTTTTTCACACCAAACTACTGAATGAAAAAGCAAGCTAAAAAAAGAGAGAGCATGTTTTAAATATTTAGATAAGTGAAGCTATGTATTACTTCCAAGTTCATAGACTGATATTTCAAGATGGTCCAGATTTATGAAAATATTTTCTGAAACAGAAAGAGCTACAAGAGCTATTTTCTCTGGGGTGCTCATTCTAGAATGTTTGATTTTCTCCTACCTCTAAGATAAATTAAATATTTTTTCCTAGTTTTTTTTTCCAGATCACATTTTCTTAAAGGGTACAAACTCCATTTGTTTTGATTGTTGATTTATTTGTTTTATTAGGTATTTGTATAGATTTAGACCACTCTTGATAATGATATTGGCTTGTATGTGTGGGGGTCAATACATAGCTAGGTGTTGTGAAACTGCTTCCAGTATTCACTGATGACCTACTATGGTTTTGTATAGCTTTTAACTTGTATTGTTTTAAATATGTTGTTAGCCACCCGGAATCCCTTTATTGGGAGGAAGACAGGATATGAATAATAATATTAAATAATGATGATACTAAGTTGAAAATGCAGATTCACCCCACTTAAGAAGACATGCCTCATTTTCAGTCAGTTTTATACATACCTAGGACTTGCTTTAGCACCTGGTATGCTTGGATGGCTATTGGAGCCCAAGAACTCTAGTAAGACTTACTGCTATAGCTGTTTTGGGCCCCTTTAAGTCTGGGTTTGTGTTATTCCTTGCCTTTTCATAGCAAAATCCCTCAAATTTGGAAAGGTGCGAGAACTTACAGACAGGACACTTCCCTATCTAAAATTTTAAAATAACACAGGAACATAATTTCAGACATGTCACTGAATCCTTCCTGTCACTGCTACTGACTTCTTAAAAAAAACACTAAGAATTTTGGTAGGCAAATGCAGAAGGCATAATAAACAGGTGGTTTTAAAAAAAATTATACAGCACTCCTTCCCAGTACTCTTCCAGTATCTTCAGCTGCAGCAGACTGCCTCCTTCACAGGAACCTCATTTACAAAGCCTTTGTTACTTTTACTTTTGTACTGGCTTTGTTATAATTTTAGACAGGTTTGAAGACATGCAAGAAGGAGGGGGCTTTACAGGGACTATGTGGGAGGTGTACTTGCAAGAAATATATTCATTAATAATTTAAGATTGTGAGGGGCAAAACAAGATACATTGGTGGTTGTGTCTCAGCTGCGGACATGTAAAATCAGTGGTCCCAATTCTCCACTCCCCTTCTATCAATAATTTCCAGAGTCTTACTGTGCTGAAGCTAGGTGTAATGAGGTAGAGGTGACAGCAGTAAGTGACTTCAGACAAGTGGCCTTCTTAAAGCCATATTTATCATGGGGATTACCAGTTCTTTCTCTTTGTACCTTATGTTTTTGAGCACAGGTTCCCCAATCTGCTCTAGAGTTGCCGGTGTCTGTAATTGTTTTCCTTGAGGCAACTCTGAGGAAACCTTAAAATAGTTGTGAAGGGCCTTTGGGTGGAACAACATAATAAAAATTGAGTGTGGGGTAATAAATATTCACATGTCCATAGTTTTATTAGCAAAAAAAAAAAAAAAGAGTGCTTCAGCAACATAGCCTACAATCCATATCTCATTCATGCTAGAGTAATCTCATTAATGTCACCCAGGCTTCCCTGGTATAATCGGGCTATGGCTTGCAGCCATGGAGACTGACTGCTTTATTATCTCATGAGCCCTATAGCCACAGACTTGCTTAATATAATACAGTTTTGGTCTGCAATCCTAAAGCATACTTACTTAGAAGTAAGCCCCATTGTACTCATGTGTAGACATGTTAGCAATAAGTTTGTTCTACCCAAAGCTGTCATGAAATAAATAGCATATGAACAAACTTACTGTGTTATCTTGGTGTTCACGGTTCAATAAGCTCCAAATTTTATCCAGAATTATTACCTCCCAAAATTACCAAATATAGATTGTAGTACTATCTTGGGATATATTTTGTTTTCATCATTGATGGTCTTGTGTTCATGTAAGTTTGTTAGCAAGTTATTTATGTCCTTCTAGATTGCAGAGTGAGCATATAAAAAACCCAGACCAGAACAAACAGCCTCCAATTGCTTAGCACTGTACTTGAAATGGTTTGTCCCTGTAGCAACATAAAAGGAGAGTGGTTTGAAACATGAGTCAGGGGCAAAGGAAAGGATAGTAAATCACTTTTACTGCAATATGATTTTACTAAAATGTAAGCATAAATATGATGGCTGAGTTGATAGCTGGCTCTTTTCCACCATCCTTTAATACAGTGTCAAGGCAGGAGGGAAAAAGGGAGAGTAACCTTTGAAGGAAAGATGGAGATGAGTGTTTCTGAAGAAACAAAATATATCATGAGGTCAAGATGAAGAAGAGAGATAATTCTTAAAGTTGCTTCCAGCTGTACTCTGGAAGAAGAGGATACACAGATAATTCAATCCTTTTAAGAAAAAATAATCCTACAACTTCAACAAATCTATATATTTGAACAAAGAAAACCCCAAACACTGAGCTGCCTATCTCTCTAGTGGCTTCTCCTAGGGTTAGGAAAATTTGATAGAAGCTCCATACTTTCAGTTGCCTTTGTACAAAGTATATATTGTTCTTAACTTGCTAAGATTTTTCAGTGACTTTGTATTCATAGAGTTCGGCTGGAGACAGCACTGGAAAGCTCTCCCTCCTTCATCCTACCCCATGAAGAGTACTGATCTCTATCTTTCAAACGTTTATATTTTCCCCTCTTTTCCTCCTTCCCCCCTTTTTTTGTGGGGGAAGGACTGAGTGGTACAATCCCCAAAACATATTATCCAAAAGAAGCATACAAAAACCCAACCCCTAAACAAACAAAAACAAAACAAAACAAAAAAACTATCACAAAACCCCCTTTTTTTGGAATAAGTGTTTTGAGAACAAAATTATAGATGTCTTCTTCCTCCTCTTTTTTTTTTTTTTTTTGGCAAAAGCTGTATTTATTTTCTTCATGTTTCTAAACAGTTTCCCCTGCTACCAAAGTAATGGAAATCACCACCACTTTTTCTAAGGTAGGGGTGAGAATTCTGTGATCCTCTCAATGTTGTTGGACTGCAGCTCTCAGCAGTCTTTAACTTTAGCTATCCTGGCTAGGGTTTCTGGAAGTTATAGTTCAACAATATCTAGAGGACCACACAGTTCAATCCCTGATCTAGGATACTCAGTTCTCCCAGCCAATATCAGTTTATGCTTGTGTCCATCTCTGTCTCTCATAGCCAGGCTACCTCTGCTTCAGGAGAGCAATCAGCTGTTTTGACACATGTTTTAAGTGATGTTTGTTAGCTGCTAAGAATTAAACAAGAGTTATATAAAACAAAGAACTGTATTTAAACAAGCTTGCCTCAGTTCCTAACCCTTTCTGTCCCATCTTTCTTTCTCTGTACAGTTGGTGCAGCAAAAAGGGTGCTTACACATGTTACTGAGTTCATCTGACAGGGAAGACAAACATCCAGCAGTGGCTGGAATAGTAGTGGGCTGTACATCATTCACACAACTGTCTGGACACCTCTGCTGCCACCTCTCCCCTCCACCAGTCATTGGCTGTTTTAGCTCCTTGTGTGATTGAGATGCACCCATCCGGGAGAACAAGTAATGCAATGAAGTATTGGGTGCCTTTATGTGTGAGGTTTAAAAAAGTACAACTGCTTTTGTACCTGGGGGGGTGGCAGGCATTTTGTAACCCTGAAAAAAGTTTCTTTGTAGTTCTGACCTTTCTACGTAGCCTGTCATGCTTTGATACAACCTTTTCTGCACATTTCTCACCCATTGCTTGTTTTTCTAATCAATTAAGACTCTTTAGAGATTCTCAGTTCAAGGATGAGGCCACAATAATATACTTGATGGATACAGTCAGGTTGTTATATATCAGTATATGTGCCAATTGGGAAATCATCCTAGATCTGTGAACCACAGCTATTGCATCTACTTGATCATTTTTACTTAAACAAAAGTGCAGTTAGAGGTGACCCTCTAATCTCTAAGGAGGTTGTCTTTCAAGGTAAAAAAGAAAGAGACAGGGATCAAACTGGTGCATTTTAAACTTTTATTTAAGAATGCAACACATTTTGACCATGAGTTCTCTTCAGGATGAAAAGGACTTTATCTTATTCTAATAAGCAAAATCTCTCACCTAGACAGACACCTGCTAAGTATATCAGTTTGAGGACAACCTTTCTTTGCTTGCTTGTGTTTTTGTGGTTGTGTTTTGGAAATTTCCCCCACACGTTCTCTTACTCTTATAAAGAAACCCCAGTATCTAAGACCAACTTGTATATAGTTTGCACACAGCAGCATGGTTTCCATTGTTATGGTTACTTCCATAACAGCTCCAGTATATCTTTAGGTTTGTCACCATGTGGGTGTCTCTGAAGTTTCAGTTAACAACTACACAAACAGTATGACTCCCACATAGCCTGTTAATGATCTGAACACACTAGTTTCTGTCTGCCACAGAGGCAGAGACATCAAAGATTTTTCACATACTGAAAGTAGTGTGCAGGCAGAATAAAACATACCACAAACTATGCACAAAAGAAGCCTGATTGTCCAAGCAACAAAGTTTGAAAATACTTATTACTATGTGTGCATGTGCCTTCAAGTTGTCTGTTGACTTATGACGACCTCATGAATTTCATAGTTGTTTTTAATGGGTTGGGGCAAAGAATATTCAGAGTTGGTTTGCCATTGTGGTGCTTTGAATATAGCCTACAGCATGTGGTTTTCTTTGGCTGTCTCCCACCCAAGTACTAACCTTGCTTAGCTTCCAATATCAGGTGGGATCTGGTGCCTTCAGTGTATTTAAGCAAGTCAGTTCTTACTACACGGTCACTTATTCACCTACCTTTGAGTAAGACTCTGTGGCTTCTATACAGCTCCCAGCAAATCAACTGCTTTTTGTTTTGAAGAAAGATTTGATTAGAATTTGACATAAGTAAGTAAGAATAATGTGATCTCTACAGTGCAGCTGGGAAAAATATTTTATAGATAATATAAATCTACATTTTGTTCCTCAGTTGATGATCTTTTGCCACTGGAGGCTTCCATGTTAGCAGGGCAATGAATATGCACTGGTTTTTAGATTGGACTTTAAAGGACCTATGCAAGATACCTAATCTGTTCGGGGATAGGGTTCAGCACTATGGGTAGCTCCTCTGAAGCTGCTCATGATAAAACCTGGAATAGATATATTGCTCCATTGACATGGAAGCCAACACTGGCTATAATGGTGATAGTTTAGAGTGCATGGACTAGACCAAGCAAAGTGGCAGATTGTCACTTCGTGCCAGCCAATTCACACCAGCTGAGCAGAGTGGGAATACAGGGGTGGATAAAGCCTTTGCCTTATCTCTACTTCTGTTTAGGTGGCCAGTGCTGGTAGGAATGTCACAGAGCTTTCTCTGAGTGCTCTTGAGACTTCTGGGGTGAGTTTGACAGTAGACAGTTTTTGGCCAACAGGTACCTTCCCTAATTCCAGCCCTCACCTGTCATCAGATCTGAATGTTAGGATTGCTCTGGCTATATGGTAATATTTTGTTTGTGTGGTATACACAAGTTATTTTTCCATGGTGGATGTCCCAGTTCAGATGTTAAATAGGAACAGCACAGAAACAAGGCAAAAAAGTGTATCAATCACCAGGAAATAAGGTTTAAGTGGGATATATGCAGTGCATGGGCCTAGTGTACTACAGCAAATTAAATCTGTTTCAAGCTTCTTGGAATAGTATATAAATGCCTTAGGGGTTACCAGTGGAGTAATATTTAATACTGCATTAATATTGGATTAAGGATTTAGTAGCATGAACTGCATGTGTGGCATTTATCTTACATGCTCACATTGATTCATAGTTTATTTATATGACACACTTTCTAATTAAACATCTACTGCATTCATGAAATATTAAAGAGAAACAAAGTATCTACCTCATATTTTGTTTAAAAGTATGTCCATGACAAGGATTTTATTAATTAGACAGGGAGGATAGCAAAATAATTTTTTAGTCAAAATCAACTGTGAAAGCTTTAAAAAAACACAAAAAAACCTCCCAGTCTTTGTGAACTTTCTATTATAGAAATGCTTTCAAAGCTTTGTCAGCGTAATCATGCAATGGTTGTTCCAGCACTTACACCAAAATAGATATAAGGATAGGGCAGGAGTAGAGGCAACTTTGATTCTGTATGATCCCAAGTCCCCCTGTTCCACCAAGGGTGGCCTTACTAGTGCTGGCCTAGAGGTGATGTAGACAACCTCCCATCACCTTTTGGTTTGACTGGGGAAAATTAAATTCTCCTTGTGTCCTGTCCTTCCCGTCTACTTTGGAAGTTCTAATCTAGTCTTGGCTACAGAGTAGTACCCGCCCATTAGCAGTTCCTCTCTTTTAGATTTACTTCCTTTTAGATTTTGGATTCTATAACAGAGCATTTTATGTACATTTGTCCTAGTGTTCTTTGCCTGTTTTGTTTTTAATTTCCCCCCGTTATCAGTGTACATTTTTTTTCTATGTTGATGAAACAATCTCTGGATAGTGTTCTTACCAACTGACCTACCTTACATGGTTTTTATGAGTATAAAATTTCAGGGGGGTAAAAATATACTGAGCTTGTGGGAAGAAACCGAGTATAATAAAAATGAATGTTCATACAATCTTGTATGTGAGCTCTTGAAATTTCCTTTTTTGCATTATGTTATCAATCCATACAGATGTATATATACATTTTTGGACATTCAAGAAAGATAGAAATTAATTGAAAGCCATGGTGACTCATCTATGATAATTTTGGGATTAATTTTAGAACATTTTAATTTAAGAAAGAAGATGGTAAAAATACAGGAAAATGGATGAAATCTGTTTTATCCATTCTCTCTCACAATTGGCACATTTTAGTGCAGGATGAGTTGACTGTCCATTATTTTGTAATGATAAATGTGACCATAGGTACAATCCAGTAAAACTGAACCAAGTTAATATCCCACTTCAGTTTGTGAAACACAACTATTGAACCATTCTGTCAGGTGTTGGTTGTTCGCATGCATGAGAGAAAAAAGTCTCCTTCATGTTTAATACAGTGGGCCCTTGGTGTCTGTGTATTCAGTATCCATGGATTTGAGCAATGACAGATCAAAATGGATTAAAACAAAAACAACAACAACAAAATGTGATCGATTACAGCCAGGGTGAGAAGCAGTCCCAGGGTATTAATAATGGCTAGTGTGCATGAAGCAGGAAGAATGTTTGCCTGGTTCTCAGATATTGCCACCACCTTTCCTCCCCTTGCTTGACTGATGGAAGTCAATCCCAGAAAGGTTAGCAGGGGAGGCAGAAGTAGTAAGCTTTTGGCCCTCAGAGATTGTCACTGCCACTGCCTCCTTTCCCCTTTGGCTCATAGAAGTCAATCCCAGCAAGGGATTAAGGAGCTGGAAGGCACAGCTGCGCTGGGCAGGGCACGTTTCTAGGATGGAGGACCATCACCTCCCAAAAATAGTACTCTACGGTGAACTCACCACGGGTCAGCGTAAGAGGGGTGCTCCAAAAAAGCGATACAAGGACTCCCTGAAACAACATCTCAGGCTCGGCCAAATTGATCACCAACAATGGTCCGCCCTGACCTCACATTGGGAGGCATGGAGATGCACTATCCACAATGCTGCAGCCTTATTTGAGAACTGACACCGAACAAGTCTTGAAGAGAAACGACAACGCAGAAAGAATCACAACCCGGAAACATCACCCAAGGAGACCTTCTGTTGTGCTTTCTGCAACCAGACTTGTTTATCTCGGATTGGCCTTTTTAGTCATCAGCGCGCTTGCAAAAAGCGCAGGATGAGTCCTTCCTGAATCTTCGTTTGTGAAGAAAAGCCAGAGAGAGGAGAGGGAAGGGAGAAGCAGCAAGATCCTGTTTGTTGGAGATAGCTTTTTGGGTGATGGAAGTCAATCCCAGAAAGAGGTTAGCAGGGGAGGCAGATACACCAAGTTCCTGGCCCGCAGAGACTGCCGCTGCTGCCTTTCTCCCAGATGATGGCTGTCAATCCCAGCAAAGGGTTAGCAGGGGAAGCAGAGGCAGAATGTGCCTCCCCCTTCCATCATGTCAGTGGCAGGGAAATTCAATTGTGAGCTGTGCAGTAGCTCTGCTGCCCATTCCAAATACAGCACCCTACATAAAGGAGCTGCAGAGTGGCCTTTTCTAAGGAGGACTTGAAGGAAATTTCTGACCCTGAATTTCCATGCCACAGCAGGCCTTTGGATTGATGTAAGATACCCTATTTTGGGGGGAGGTGGGCAGGGGTACAGATGCATTTTGTACATCTTCCTCCCCACCTGCTTTTAAAGAATTCCAAGACTTCCACCTCTGCATCACCTGCTAAACCCTTGTGGGTGGGAAGGACAATTTTGCTGCCCCAGGAGCAACCAGCCTCTCACGTTCAGTCTTGTGAGAACTGGCAGGGGCCTCTGTCCGTGCACCAGCACAAGCAGTGCCTTTCAGAGTTGCCTGGCAAGCTCTGATTCCTGGGATGACTTCACATCTGTGAAAGTGGGGGCAGAGAAGGGGAAGCTCACATCCCCTTTACCTATATCTGGCCACAGTCCTCATGGCATGGCAAAGGAGGCTACACCCAGAAGACATGTCTGCCATGTATGGCATACAAACAGGAAGATATTAAGGACACTCATTCCCTTTGGAGAGACAATGATATCCAGTCTCCTGAATTTAAATAAAGGAATCTTAAAAGTTGATTTTGGTAAAGGGTTTCCCCCAAGCTAAAACATGTTTTCCATGCCCACTAACAAACTACAACCTGCTCTCCTATGCATCTTGTTTTAAGGGACATTACCCCCTCCCACTTTCCAAGATGTGGCAATGGATGAGTAGTTGTACTCTCTGAATTAAAGCTTATTTTTCTGCTGGTGCCTTTCCCTTCTCTTTGGCAAGCCCCTTCCTGGGATTGACTTCCATCGGCTGTGGGTGGGGTGGAAGCAGTGGTGGCAATCTCTGAGGTCCAGGTGCACATTCTTCCTGCTTCCTGCACACCAGCCTCCACTACTGCCATGGGACTGCTTCTTGTTCTGACTGCCGTCAGTCACAGCTACAGTAATTTTAAAATACCTGTACTAACTTGAGCATCCTTTTTTTATATATATATCCAGGGCAAGGGGTCCAGGAACTAAACCTGGCCCATTGTTCTGTAGTAGGGGAATTTCAGATGTAGTCTGAATGACAAGCTGCAGCGGCTGAATTGCTGTCTCCTGCATAACTATAGATAGCCCTGTCCTCTGTTACATCTGGACAGCCCTGTCAAGGCCCATTAATTTCACTGAAAACTGATCCTACTTCTGTTTATACCAAATTAGGAACCACTGAATAATTGATGGGGGTTATGCATAAGTGTACATGTAATTGCAGTCTTATATGTACTTTAAACACTCTTCATGGCGTTCACATTTTAAACACAACCATAAGTCCTCAAATCTAACTTTCAGTGAACATACCAGTTACAGAAAATACTGTCTCTGGCATTTTGATATCTTTCTACTTTTTTAATTTGGTTCCTATATTGGCCTGACTTGCTGTGGGTAATATCTTTAACTCAGTATTTGCCTGTTTGTAGCAAAGGATGTATATGGAAGCAGGGTTTTTTGGCCATTTTTTCAGGGCTTTTATTACATTTTTTTTTTAAAAAAAATCATGTGCAAATAGCACATGCTTTAAAAATTTCTATTTAATAAATATAAAAGAATTTAAAAATTATGCTCAGGGATCAGCAAATATAATAGACAGTACATTCCAATAATTCTACATTTAGGCCACAAAAACCAAATGCACAGGTATAGGATGGGGGATACATGGCTCAGCAGTACTACATGGGAAAAGGACCTTGGAATTATTGTAAATCATATGTTGAACATGAACCATCAGTCTGATACCTTATCAAAGAAGGTGAATGCTGTTTTAGCTTTTATTAAGAGAAGCAAAGTTTCCAAGTCAAGGGAAGTAACAGTCACACTATATTCTGCACTGGTCAGACCTAATCTGGAATATTGCATTCAGTACCGGGCACCTTCTTTCAAGAAGGATACAGACCAGTTGGAATGAGTTCAGAGAAGGGCAATGCGGATGATAAGAGGTATGAAGAACAAAACATATGAGGAGAAGTTGTTCAGATTGGTGAGGAGAAGACTGAGAAGTGACATGATTGCACTCTTTAAATATGTCAAGGGCTGTCACTGAGAGGAGGGGTCAGGCCTGTTCTCTGCTGTCCCAGAGGGCAGGACCAAACCTGATGGAGGTTAGATTTTGGTTGAACATTAGAACAAACTTCTTGGCAGTAAGAACAGTTTGGCAATGGAACCAATTGCCTACAGAATTTGTGAGGTCTCCTTCTCTGGATGTTTCCAAAATGGAACTGGACAACTACTTGATGGGGATGCTCTAGCTAGAAATCCTGCATTGAGCAGGAGGTTGGACTCGATGGCCCATGAGGCCCCATTGCTATTCAATGATTCTATGATTCTATTTCTGCTTTATCACAAAGGCACATATGCTGTTGCAGTATTTGCAGTATTTCACCTCCAAAAAAGCAGAGGCTAAACCATTAGAACAACCTAATTAAAGCTCATCTGAATTTGGAAGTTGTTGAGTTAGCCAAATAATTTGCCAGCACAAAAGCTTTAACACCTCCCCCCCCACACACACACAAAAAGGTGTGTTTTTAAATAAAGCTTAAATGATAATTTCTATGTTCCAGATTCCTTGTCTAATTATGATTTTAGCAATTTAGTATATCTAAGTGCTATTAAACTACCAGGTGTAGACCCTGAAGGTCTGTAGTTTTCAACCTTTTTTTTTTCTCCACTCTGTATGAAAATAGTATATTAGAGTTGGAGAGAAGAGAATCCTATGGGATTAAATAACAGACTTCAACCAAAAATGCATCGTTATACCCAAGCATGGGCCTTAATAGAAATAAAACCTGACTCATGGCACAGGATCACATTCAAAACTCAGTGCAGGACTACCAATACAGCTCTCAGAAATTTGGCTTGCAAAATTTCAAACTGACACAAGTACACTGTGGGGATGCCTCAACTGGGCTACAATCTGAACAACAAATAGTTGAATGACTGAGGGAATACGTTCCTTCTTTTGTGTTAAATATGCAGAACTAATATGAAACACTCTTCTGGGTATTCTTTGTGGCATTCCTTTTCTGGATACCTTATGATCTAGAGGAGTGCAAAACTTCTTCCAGGTTCTTACAGCTATTACCTATTTTACAAAGTTCATATTAATCTTCCATCTCTGCTTGGTCTTCCTTCTAGAAAAGACCAAAGTTTTGTCTTACTGTAATTAATAGTTAAAAGTTTGTTATTGCAATTAATGGGAAGAGCATTCAGAAGTCACTCTAAATCAATATTCATCTGTGAAAATTTAAATCTATAATGTCTGCATTATCATGAGTACAGAGTTAGCATCACTGCAGCTATTGCCACATGTTTAACTTTACTAAATTATTGAAGTCCCCTAAACCCATTCTTTCCTCTTATATTGGAGGAAAGTACACCTAGACATGAGATTTAGAAAGTTAAATTTATAAAATTCAGGATCTGATGCCTGGGGCCCATTCACATCATCCCATTCACACTTAACAGTTTGTTAATCCATTTTAACTGCCATGGTTCCATCCTATGGAATCCTTGGATCTGCAGTGAGTGTCTGAGAACTCTTGTGTCTCACCAAACTCCAAATACCAGAATATCCAAAGGATGGAACTATAACAGTTAAAATGGAATAATAAATAATATTGCTATTGTGAAGTAGCCCTGGCCTTGGTGCCTGCATGCACACACAGCTGAGAAGCAAGACTACTTTTGTGAACGACTCAGGCGTCTTACTTCTGGTGAACCCTCAAGCTGGATCCTTTGAAACACACTTCCAGGTATTCCTATAGCCTCGAAATCCCAGAACTATGTCTTTCTTGATGCCACCACCTTTTGATTTTAAGATTCCCCTTTTTAATGGACCAAGAGCATACTGTCGGGTTACCTAGGGCCTTTCCAGCCCTGGGTGAGGTTTTACCAACCTCCTCCCTTCTCTCCAGAAACAGAGGAGAAAATCAGTGTAGCATGACCCAAAACAGGGACATGCAGCTTGGCTTAGATAGGAAAATAAAGGCTTATTTTATTCAAGCAAATAAATCACGTTTAAGAGGTAATCATTTCATGAAGAAAACATGCTTTTCTCCAGATTCAGCTTAAAGTTACAGACATGTAGCAAAGTTTAGAATTACATCCAGTCAAGGAGAAAAACAAATGAAAATCCCTGATACAATCTAGCTAAACTGTCCCTACACAAAAGAAAGACTACTTACATTATGGAAGTCTATAAGGAGTAAATCTGATGTCCAAGAGTTGCTAGACCACATGCTCATGAAAACCCAGACTCCAGCAGGGTTCCCTGAGATCCATATCCTCTCAGAGGGTTTGTTTGTCTCACTACATGTGCTTAGAACAAAATCATAAAAACATGTTGAAATTGCTATTGCCAAAATCTGATTGGCCACTTCAGTCTAGTGATGTGATATCATGATATTATCCCAGGAGATGAGCTCCACCTCCCTTAACTCCTTGTTTACCTATTCATGCTGATCAGAGAATTGCTGATTGCAGATAATGTGAAATGTAGTTCTTGCACATGATGGGAATTGTACCACCCTGCAGGCAGGAGGATAGAAATCCATCATGACACCCCTCCCCCCAAATCTCAGACGGTCTGGGATGCTGGAAGCAAAACCAAACCGGCTGGGATTTCAACCTGTGAGTCAAAACAGAAAGAGTTAAAACATGCATGCAAATTCAAAACAGAACAGTTAAACCATGAGCAAGGAACAAATATGCGACATTTGCCTGTCCCTACCCTTCCACCAGTCCTTTGTGTGAGAGAGAGCCAGCCACTGTGTTGGAGGTTCCTGCTACATGTTGAATCTCAAAGTCAAAGTCTTGAAGAGATAAGTTTCACTGGAGTAACTTCTTGTTAGCTGCCTGGACAGTGCGGAGCCACCAAAGAGTGGCATGGTTAGTCTGAAGTGTGAAGCATCTTCCCCAAACGTAAAGTCTCAGCTTGTCCAGCACATATACAATGGCATAGCACTCCTTCTCTGGGATGGACCAATTGGACTCCCATACATTCAACTTCTTGCTGAGGAATAGGACAGGGTGCAAGATGCCATCCAGACCTTCTTGCATCAACACTGCTCCAACCCCTCTGTCGAAAGTGTCTGTAACCACGATGAACGGCTTGTTGAAGTCTGGCACCATCAGCACTGGATCAGACATGAGAGCTCGCTTGAGGGTCTCCAATGCTTCTTGACATGCCACTGTCCACTTCACTACATTAGGCTTCTTGGATCCTATCAAATCCATCAGGGGAGCCACCACTTGGATGTACCTCAGCACAAACCATCTGTAGTATCCCACCAGACCAAGGAAGGACTGCACTTGCTTCCTGGTGTGTGGGGTAGGCTAGGTCTGGATACCTTCCACCTTTGCTTGCAAAGGAGTAGTAGTCCCTTGGCCTACCTCATGGCCAATGTAAGTCACTCTGTCCAGTGCAAACTGGCACTTCTTTTCTTTGACAGTCAGTCCTGCATCCTGGATCCCCTGAAATACCATCTCCAGGTGTTTCAGGTGATCTTGCCAAGAGTCAGAGAAGATTGTGGTGTCGTCCAGGTAGGCAACTGCAAAGTCATCACAACCAAGGCTACTTTCGTGATCCACATAGGCATCCTCCTTCTGGAGAGCACTCAAGCGGGATCCTTCGAGACACACTTCCAGAGATTCTTCTAGCCTGGAAATCCCAGAACTATGTCCATCTCAACAACTCCACCTCTTGATTTTAAGATTCCCCTTTTTAACGGACCAAGAGGAGACTGCCGGGGAACCTAGGGCCTTTCCAGCCCTGGGTGAGTTTTACCAACATCCTTCCTTCTCTCCAGAAACAGAGGAGAATATCAATGTAGTATGACCCAAAACAGGCGCATGCAGCTTGGCTTAGATAGGAAGATAAAGGCTTATTTTATTCAAGCAAGTAAATCACGTTTAAGAGGCAGTCATTTCATGAAGAAAACACCCTATTCTCCAGGTTCAGCTTAAAGTTACAGAGATATAGTAAAGTATAGAATTACATCCAGTCAAGGAGAAAAACAAGTGGAAATCCCTGATGAGATCTAGCTAAACTGTCCCAACACAAAAGAAAGACTACTTACATTATGGAAGTCTATAAGGAGTAAATCTAGTGTCCAAGAGTTGCTAGGCCACATGCTCATGAAAATCCAGGCCCCAGCAGTGCTCCCTAAGATCCATATCCTCTAAGAGAGTTTCTTTGACTCACTACATGTGCTTAGAACAAAAGCTTAAAAACCTGTTCAAATTGTCATTGCCAAAATCTGATTGGCCAGTCCAGTCTGGTGATGTGATGTCATGATGATATTATCCCAGGAGGTGTGCCCCACCTCCCACTTCTCTTAACCCCTTGTTTACCTGTTCATGATGATCAGAGAATTGCTGATTTCAGATAATAGGAAATTATCTGTTCTTGCACATGATGGGAGTTGCACCACCCTGCAGGCAGGGTGATTGGGTATGATGGTGTAGTGTGAATCAATTCAAGGTCTGTCACACAGAACCCCATCTGATACTGACCTAAATGAATCTTGATTATTTCTGGCATTGCTAGAATAGCATGCTGACTTTCTGCTGATCATTCAAGTTAGATGTCCTTTTACTGCTGCACAACCATGGCTACTAATAACAGTTTATAGCTAGCTAAGAAACCATTATTTGTTTGTAGTAATAGGCTTGAAAGTAATAGCAAATCAAAATTCAACAATCGACAACTTGGTTTACTATTATTTTTGAATTTGATATGTGTGTGTGTGTGTGTGTGTAAAGTTAAAACTATATACAACAGTTGTTCATGTGGTAGGTAGTCTTGGTGCTTATCTGTAGGAACGTATAGCAAAACATAAACACAAACAACTGTCATATGGGACTGTCTTTGCCTGCATGGAACTGTGTTCTGTAAAAGGCTAGCATTTGATGCGATTGTTTCACCTAGATGAGCTTAGAAATCATATTTTCATGAACATTTCATGCAAATGATGAACTTCATGCTGTTGAGTTATGTAAAAATGCTAGAGGCAAAATGAATATAAAATGTGGGAGCCTAAAGATAAAACAGATATATTTTTAAGTGAGGAAGCAAAAGAAGGGTGGTGAGCTCTGGACCAGACCTCTCATTATGTAGCAGCTGTTTCAGGAGCTGGTTCGGGCATCAGGACAGAACCGCAAAAGTGATTGATCTCTCTCTCTCTGTCTCTCTCTCTCTGGTATTTTCTTCGCAAACGAAGATTCAGGAAGGACTCATCCCACGTTTTCTGAAACCGCGCTGATGACTAAAAGGGCCAATCTGAGATAGACAAGTCCGATTGCAGAAAGCACAGCAGAAGGTTTCCTCGGGTGATGTTACCGGGTTGTGATTCTTTCTGCGTTGCAGTTTCTCTTCAAGACTTGTTCGGCGTGAGTTCTCAAATAAAGGCTGCAGCATTTTGGATAGTGTGTCTCCATGCCTCCCGATGTGAGGCCAGGGCGGACCATTGTTGGTGATCAATTTGGCCAAGCCTGAGATGTTGTTTCAGGGAGTCCTTGTATCGCTTTTTTGGAGCGCCCCTCTTACGCTGACCCGTGGCGAGTTCACCATAGAGTAGTATTTTGAGGAGGCAATGGTCCTCCATCCTAGACACATGCCCTGCCCAGCGCAGCTGTGTTCTCAATATCATGGCCTCAATGCTGGTGATCCCTGCTTGCTCAAGGACAGCAACATTCGTCACATAATCAGTCCAGTGTATATTTAGGATTGTGCATAAACAGCACTGGTGGAAGCGTTCGAGGAGTTGTAAGTGGTGGCGATAGGTGACCCATGTTTCAGATCCATAAAGGAGAATAGACAGTACAATGGCTCTATACACACTGATTTTTGTGTTTCGCCTCAGGTGTTTGTTACTCCAGACTCTTTTGTAATGTCTTCCAAATGAGCTATGTGCCTTTGCTAATCTGTGATCGATCTATTTGTCAATCTTGGCATCTGAGGAGATGATGCTTCCCAGGTAGGTGAACTGCTGAATGGACTTGAGCACAGAATTGCCGACGGCAATGTGGGGGTGGTGGTGCTCGTCCTGTGGTGCAGGCTGGTAAAGAACTTCTGTTTTCTTCAGGTTGACTTCCAGCCTAAACAGCTCTGCAGCTGTTGCGAAGCAGGATGTTAGGCGCTGCAGAGCTGCTTCTGTGTGGGCAACAAGGGCAGCATCATCAGCAAAGAGCAGCTCACGGACTAGATAGTTTAGAGTCTTAGCGTGAGCCCTCAGACGGCTTAAGTTAAAGAAGCTACCATCAGTACGGTAATGTATATAAATGCTGTCATCCTCTTCGAGCTCTGCTGTAGCCCTTGGGAGCATCATGCTGAAGAAGATTGTAAATAAAGTTGGCGCAAGAACACAACCTTGCTTGACTCCATTAGTTATTAGAAAGGGCTCTGAAAGAGCATCGTCATATCTGACTTGACGACGCTGGCCCTTGTGTAGCAATCATTTTTAGGAATTTGGGGGGACATCCTAGTCTTTCCAGGATCTGCCACAAACCTTTCCTACTCACGGTGTCGAAGCCTTTGGTGAGGTGAACAAATGTTACATAGAGACCCTTGTTCTGCTCTCTACATTTCTCTTGCAGTTGTCTAAGGGCAAATACCATATCTGTAGTACTCCTATTGGCTCTGAAGCCACATTGGCTTTCAGGAAGAAGTTCTTTGGCAATGGCAGGAACTAATCTGTTCAGGAGTATCCTTGCAAGGATTTTTCCAGCAACAGAGAGCAGTGTTATGCCTCGATAGTTTGAGCAATCGGATTTTGCTCCTTTTTTCTTGTATAGGGTGACGATGACTGCATCTCGGAGATCTGATGGCAGTTCCATCAGATTGTGCTATCATTGTGCTATCATTCCCTCCAACTTTCTCAGTTTGACATAGGCAGTCATAATTAATCCTCTTTTGTCCCCCTTTTAGAGTTTCTTTTAAAATGACCCAGTTTCTCTTTCCTCCTCCTACCTTCCCCCTTTGTCCTCAGCTTATTTCAGTTGTTAAAAATTAATTTCAAAGTGCAAAAACAGTTTGCTCTCAAATAACTCAAGAAGAAGAGAGAAGAGGGGATGGAATCGTACCTTTCCCTGTAGTAGACTCAGGCAAAAGTATACTGCTTTAGCCTCTCCTAACTTCACCCTGTTGTAGTTTCAGCCTCTCGTAGCTTTTGTGTTCTTCCTCACTAATAATGTTTGCCATCTTGACCATACCCTGATGTTGCTTGGTCACCTATGTCCTAGGTTTCATCAGTGAAATCTCAGAGGGTGTGTTGTATTTTTACTGTAAGAAAGGAGAGAGGCACTTGTGTGATTTCCTGCTTCTGGTATTAAAGTAACTTGGGAGATCTTGAGTACCATGCACCTTTAACTTGAGGTGGTAGTACCGTTGATTGCTCTATCTCAGACATCAAAATGTCTTGGGCAAGCCCTTGGTAGATGACATCTTAATTGATGACATAGTACAAAACTGGTCACTTATTTCTAATTTAGAGTACATCATACATGTTATGAGGACAGCTTTATAAATAACAAGACAGTAATAAAAAACATAGCAAAACCAAAAGCAACATTAAAACCATGACACCAATTCAAAAGCACAAGATAAAATTATCATGGATTATTTGAAGTGTAATCCTCTGCATGATTATTCAGAAGTGAATTTGAGTTCAATGGAGGGATATGACAATTCCCTGTTTCCACTTGTCAATTTTTTTATGAATCCTACCTCCCTTTTCTTCCAATCCTGGTTTTATATTGGATTGCAAAACTTTTGTATTTTCTTCTCATGGAAATTCAGACAATTTTTGAAGCATTTTTACTATTTTTCTCATTTATTTGCATAATTTAACTAATTTATAGATGTTCTCACTTGTCAATAAAGCATGTTTCTGATGTTTTATTCAATTTTAAACTATGCACTTCCTTTTTGCCATACTTTATTTCTGTATTTGTCTTGCAAGGTGTGGTGAGGTGCATGCTTTATCACAGGTTTTGGAATGTGCTAAAGAAATGTACTTTAATTCCTGATATGGCTTGGGTTATAGCAATGCTGCTAGAGATTTTATATGATACAGTCACATGATCTGTTTATTTAAAGCCAGAAATAGGACTTGCCTCATTTGGGCAAGGTTTCTAGTTTTTTGATGAAAGTATTTTTGAAAAGTCTGATAGCTTTCTTCAGACTGCTTGTGTGGTAGTTACTAGATGAGGCATTTGTTATGTAATCACCCTGCCTTTCAGAGAATTTGGCAGGGGGTTCATACATTGTCTTGCAGTTGTAACCCTCAAGTTTTTGTTACATCTTTTTCTTACCATAAAAATCTGTCAAGGAGGAAGAAGCAGAAATGGCTAGCTATACAATGCATTTTGATTGGTAGTGCTAGGAATTCTGAGTCTGCAAGGATCCTATATCTCTGTAGCCTTTGATGTTGCATGTTAAAAATTTACATTGGATATTTTAACAGATGCATAGTACTGGCCGTTTTTGTCTGTTAAAGTTGTTTGAGCTTACTGAAATTAAATTGTTTGATAGTAAATAAAGGTTAAGAATTAACCTGGCTTAGTGGTAGTGGTAAAAGAACTGATGGACTTTTAATTAAATGGTGGGTTTACACATTGCAAGAAATGGTGCCAATCGTTCATACGTGGGACTCTTATTTGCTGTGTTTTCATTCCCTTGGTAATTTTGCATGCCCCCTTTTCTTTGGATGTTTAAACAATATATCTAAATTCCCCACTGAACTTTTACATTACTGCAATGCTAGAAATTTGGGGAGTGAAGAAAATTTAATGGAGGGAGGGAGAATTCCTATTGGGAGGGAGGTTAATGCCCTCATTCTCCCCTCTCTAATTAAACTCCAGCTCAGAAGCACAAGTCAACAAGCTACCATATCATTCTCACATGTTACTTAATGGTTGTTTGTAATATGTGAACAGTGACAGTTCCCAATATTATGGCACTTCATGAACTAGTTAGTTAATTATTAAACTACAAGATCTCCTGGACACAGTTTCCTTCCTCATATGCACAAACCGGATTTATAACAAAAAGCATGTAAAAGCAGTTATGGTATACATTGTGTTTTTGTTTTAAACTGCAGTAGCCATCTTTTGAAAGCCAGACTCAACTTTTTTTTATTTTTTAAAAAGTGGTATTAAAGCAATCATACATCCCTTAGAATTGCTTTATAAGAAACCTCCTTTGAGAAATGATTCAAATCTACAGGCATCTCTGTGGTATAGTTCTCCCTTATGCAGGCATTTGGGGAATTTTCCAGGGAATGAAAGAATGGAGAAATGTCATTAACAAGTTTCCCATGTACATGCTGTATCTGTATATCCCTTCCGTACTGAAGCAGTGTGCACATATGCTTTTGGGAAACACCAATGCACATCATAGCATGGGAGGGTATGGCTAGCAGGTGCGGTGTTCTTCATCCCCTAGCCAAATTCTTTGAATATATAAACAATTTTCTGAGAACACCCCTGTGTAATTAGACTTTTCCCCATCTGTGTAGGAGCTTTTCCTGAATAAGCAGTCCCATTAGGTCTAAGAGAAGAGCTAAAGGCCATGCCAATTTCTCTAGGTCAGGGTGCCTAGGCCAGGCCAGCAAGAGGTCTCCATGCAGGCTTAAGTCACTGCCCATTCTCAGAAGAAGGCGGCATCATAGAGATCCTCAGGTAAGCTTTGAGGAAAGTGGCTTCCATTCTGAATGCCCAATAGTTATGTGCAACTTATGTACAAGATCAAATCATATATATATTCAGTCAAAGTTCTAATTCCATGTTTTATTTGGCCATTTGCGAGTTTGCTCCATCCATGATATTGAACTGGCATTAGCAATCCAGTAGGATTTACAAGATGCCCTCACTGTGGTTGTAGAACCTGTCATCTCAGTTATGTATGCCTCTGTGGCTCCCTTAAGAATTATCAGCAGTAAACATGGAGCTTACTGCTGGAGGAATTTGTAAGGATTGTTGTCAGTAATGACAGGCCTTGAGAGCTCTGTTAGCATTTCCTAGAGAGACTGTAAATTCAAAAATGACAATGCAGGGGCATTCAGAAGAATGAAAAGACACTGAATAATAGCTGTAACATTAAACAGAAAAAACGGGCTATATGTACTTTATAGTAGGAACCACCACCACACTGGCTGTAGAGATCCAGTTGAAAAAGTCACAGTTTTACTGCCCTGCTTAGAATTTCCATCTTTGTCAAGTTGCCAGAACAGAAAAAAAGTGTTAAGTGTTTTCACTGTCCTTTTCCTTGTTATTTTTATGAGATATTAAAACCTCATATAGTGGGAACACTCTAGGCAAGTTCAGTGTTACCCTATCCTTACAATACTTTTTTTTTTCTTTTTTAAAAAATTGCTTTCCATCACAGGGAAAATGTGCTGGATGTACAAAGATATGATGCAGATAGATTCATTTTTACAAAGCAGAATGAAGAAGGAAAGATGTTTTGTATTTATTTAGCAAATTACCTTTCAAGGTTTTATGTCCTTGAGAAAGGAAGAATTGTGGGGTGGTGTTCATTCTACTGAATTGCTTTAATAAGAAAAAAAATACAGCACAGTTTCTCAAGGAGGGGTCATCTTATTCTTGACTGCTATAGCACTGTTTTTCTTTTCTCCCCCCCCCTTTTTAAAAATGTTCTTGTTGCTTATACAGTCGTCCCTTCACATTCACAGGGGTTAGGTTCCACAGACCCACGCGAATGTGAAAATTCCACAAATAACAACTGCCTTCCCCCTCCCCTGCCAAAGCGACCATGGGGCCTCCGGAGGCCCCATAGTCGCTCCCCCCCCGCATCCCCCCTCCTTCCCCAGGCCACCACGGGGCCTCCGGAGACCCTCCGGGGGACCTGTGATCGTCTCCCCAGCCCTCCCCCTCCCTCCCAAGGCCTTCACGGGACCTCTGGAGACCCTACGGAGGCCCTGTGGTCACCTCCCCAGCACTCCCTCCGAAGGCCACCACGGGACCTCCGGAGACCCTCCAGAAGCCCTGTGGTCACCTCTCCAGCCCTCCCCACTCCCTCCCAATGCCCCCTTGCCACCTCTCCAAACCCCCCCGCTTGACCTCCTAAGGTGGCAAGGGAGCCTCGGAAGGCCCCCTCGCCACCTCTCCCACCCCTCCAGCCTGCTTCTCTCCCCCCCCCCAGAAGCATCCACAGGCCTTCTAAAACCCAGTCGTTGCTTTTGGGAGGGCGGGGAGAGGCCCTCCCAAAACCGCAAATACTGAAAATTGCAAATGCTAAATTCTCGAATGTGGAGGGGCAACTGTACAGTATGACTCCCATATCTGCAGGACTGGTACCAGCAGTTTCACTTACCCCTGTCCCCCCAAAAAAAAGTTTTCTTTAGACATCTTCTACATCCCCCAGTGTAATTCTGAGGTCAACTCCCACCAAAAATATAGGTGTCACTACTCTCTGCAATTTTTGCTATCCTCTATAATTCTCTCCCTATTTTATTTTATCTCAATTTTCTGTATATTATTTACTAAGTGTATTATTTTACTTTTATCACAGTCTTCTCCTGATATGGGACCCAAGATGGCTTACAACAGGGATAAAACAATATGTCCTAATGTGAAGTCAAAGGCTTTCACATCTGGCATCCATAGATTTTCCTTGTTGTTTTTTTTCCCCCTGGGCTATGAGACTGTGTTCTGGAAGAGTTTCTTTCTGACGTTTCACCTGCATCTATGGCTGGCATCTTTAGAGAATGGTTGGGTAGGAGTGTGTGTGGAGTTTATATACTGGGATGCCCTGTTGGGGAGGATATGTGGCTTTCTATGGTTTTTTCTGGGTCTGGCTGCTCTTGTGATGTCTGATCTGGACAGGGACAGGAGGATTGCCAGCAGTTAATGGGCCATCAACCAACCATTAGCCAAACAGACACTAATCCTCATTGCATTTCTATACCCAGAAACTAACCATCCAGATACACAAATTTACATATACTCCCCAACAGGGGTTCACAGCATATAAACTCCACACACACTCCTACCCAACGATTCTCTGAAGATGCCAGCCACAGATGCAGGCGAAACGTCAGAAGCAAACTCTTCCAGAACACAGCCTCACAGCCCAGAAAAAACCCAAGGAACATCTATAATATGTCCTAATGACATTCCAGGAGAGCAGGGGTGGGGGAATGGTGGACATCACAAAATGTTGTTGGGCAATATTATTTATTCATATCATATAGTGTTGTTGCTGTACATGACACTTTACATGTAAGAGAACAACAAAACAGTTCCTTGTTCTCAGGCTTACAATATAATTAAGGCATAACACAAAAGGAAAAAGAGATGGCCATGTGGGAATTTTTAAGTCCACCAGATACTGCCTCCTCTTCTTTCCCTCAGTGGCCGGGACAGTGACCATTGGGATGCATGGAGGGCCTTTCAGCTGCTTCTTGGCCTAAGCCTGATGGAGTTCTGTCTACTTCTTCCCTCCCTCCCTAGCCATGGCAGTGGCTGTTAGAATGGAGGCAGGCTTTTCATATGCTTCTCAACCTAGGCAAAATTCTACAAAATGGCTTTCTTTATCTAGAGAGATATGGGGGTGGAATACCCTACAATTTTCCCGGAACAATATTTTCTGAGAAATGTCAGCTCAATGCTAATTTAGATTTACCTTCCTCTTATGTCTCCTGGACCTCTCCATTGACGCCCCCTTGTCATGGGAGAGAGGCTTGCGTACCCTAATGATGTTTTGAGCTATGCTGGCGGTGGCATAATAGCCACTGGTAGGGTCTCCCATGCCAGACAGGTCAAAACCGAAGGGTCTGACAAAGAGCGTCAAAGGGCAGGATGGGCTCTCTAGCCTTGTGGCGACCGTCCTAAGAGAAGGAAAACTCCAATCCCAAACCCGGGCAGATGGTGCTCATCCAACCCTGTAAGGTCAACCATCTAAGAGAAGGAAACTCTAATCAAACCTACGGCCCGAGGACCTCACTGCCACGTCCATGCTTGCAAGGCCACGGCAGATGAATCTCTGGTTTAAAGGGTGAGGCCAGTTCTGTGCACGCTGCGCTCCACCAGAAAAATCCATTGCACAGGCTCGAAGGACAAATCCATTTCCAAAAAAGCCCTGTAGCGACTGGCGAGGGACGAAACCAGCAGGTGTAAAGATGCACTGGAAGCCGCAGCCCCAACCCTGCATGCAGGCGGTTCAGGACATTGGTCGCTCAAGCCTGACCCGGGAGATGACAGTCTTGTTCGGCAGCATTCTGAACGACCAAGCAGCCTTTTTTAAGGAGAGCACTGCTTGCTCCATATGGAGAGGGGCCTAGAAAAGGTGGCCTAAAGAAAGCTCATCCCCAACTACCTGGTTGGCTAGCCACGGCCAACGGGCATCTTCTGATGCGGTCAAACCAAGGCAAAGAAACAAAGGCACACTTCGGCCTCCAAAGGTGTAAATAAACTGACACTTGCATGCTGGAACATCAGAACCATGCAAGACTCTGAAGATAGTGGACGGCCTGAGCGTCGTTCTGCCCTAATAGCCCTTGAACTATCACGGCTTAATATTGACATCGCTGCTCTTAGTGAAGTTCGCTTCCATGAGGAAGGCAGCCTTAAAGAACATGGCGCCGGCTACACACTTTACTGGTCTGGCAAACCCAAAACCGAAAAACATCTGTCAGGAGTAGGCTTTATGATTAAAAACTCCATTGCCTCCAAACTCGAAACCTTGCCAACAGGACACTCTGATCGTATTATTTCCTTACGCCTCCCACATGTTGTTCTCTTTAGTATATATGCCCCAACTATGCAAGCCGACCCTGTAGAGAAAGACAAATTCTACACAGACCTACGCCAACTCATACAAAAAGTCCCTGTAGAAGATAAAATTATTATCCTTGGTGACTTCAATGCCAGAGTAGGAAAGAACTCCGAAGCCTGGAAAGGTGTCTTAGGCAAGCATGGTGTTGGAAATTGCAATGATAACGGACGCCTCCTGCTAGAGTTCTGTGCAGAACAACAGCTGACTATTACAAACACAATCTTTCAGCAGAAAGATAGCTTGAAGACAACCTGGATGCATCCCCGATCCAAACATTGGCACCTCATTGACTACGTTCTAGTCCATCAGAGAGACATTCGTGATGTCCGTCATACACGAGTGATGCCCAGTGCAGAATGCCAAACAGATCATCGCCTTGTCAGATGTAAACTAAATCTTCATCTTAAGTTCAAACCTAAGAGGGGTGGCATCTTAAAGAAGAGACTCCAAGTCAACAATCTTCAACAAGCTACCATGAGAGACAACTTCCAGGCAAATCTACAAACGAAACTTGAAGACCATCCTACAGATCCTTCTCCTACAGTGCTTTGGCAACATATCAAAAACAGTATCCTCCAGTCTGCAGAAGAATCCCTTGGCTTCTCCCACAAGAAAAATCAAGACTGGTTTGATGAAAACAACCAAGAGATCCAGGAGCTGTTGGCAAGGAAGAGAGCTGCTCACCAGGCATACCTCGCCCAGCCAACCTGTCATGTAAGAAAAGCAGCTTTCCGCCTCACATGTAGCAAACTACAACAAAAACTCCGAGACATGCAGAACAAGTGGTGGATCAATATAGCAGAAAAGACACAATGCTGTGCAGATCTGGGTGATCATAGAGGATTTTATGAAGCTCTTAAAGCAGTGTTTGGACCTACTTATCAGGTCCAAAGCTCCTTATACAGTACAGATGGTCAAACATTAATTACTGATAAAGCCTCCATCCTAAATCGTTGGGCTGAACATTTTCAAAGTCTCTTTAGCGCCAACCGAGTAGTCCAAGCCTCAGCTATCCAATGTATGATACAAAAACCAATGAAAAATGAATTGGACATAGCTCCCACTTTGGAAGAGACCCTTAAGGCCATACAGCAGATGAAAAACGGCAAGGCAGCTGGGATTGATGGAATCCCACCTGAAGTTTGGAAACACGGAGGTCATGCACTCCACGAAAAATTCCACGAATTCCATGTGAATTGCTGGGAAAAAGGGGAACTGCCATCAGACCTCCGAGATGCAATCATCATCACCCTGTACAAGAAAAAAGGAGCAAAATCCGATTGCTCAAACTATCGAGGCATAACACTGCTCTCTATTGCTGGAAAAATCCTTGCAAGGATACTCCTGAACAGGTTAGTTCCTGCTATTGCAGAAGAACTTCTTCCTGAAAGCCAATGTGGCTTCAGAGCCAATAGGAGCACTACAGACATGGTATTTGCCCTTAGGCAACTGCAAGAAAAATGTAGGGAGCAGAACAAGGGTCTCTATGTAACATTTGTCGACCTCACCAAAGCCTTTGACACTGTAAGTAGAAAAGGTCTGAGGCAGATCCTGGAAAGACTAGGATGTCCCCCCAAATTCCTTAAAATGATTATCTTGCTACACGAGGGCCAGCGTGGTCAAGTCAGATATGGCGATGCTCTTTCAGAGCCCATTCTAATAACTAATGGAGTGAAGCAAGGTTGTGTTCTTGCACCAACTTTATTTACAATCTTCTTTAGCACGATGCTCCAAAGGGCTATGGTAGAGCTTGAAGAAGACGACGGCATCTATATACGCTACCGTACTGATGGTAGCTTGTTTAACTTAAGCCGTCTGAGGGCTCACACTAAGACTCTAAACTATCTAGTCCGTGAGCTGCTCTTCGCCGATGATGCTGCCCTTGTTGCCCACACAGAAGCAGCTCTGCAGCACCTAACATCCTGCTTTGCAACAGCTGCAGAGCTGTTTGGGCTAGAAGTCAACCTGAAGAAAACAGAAGTTCTTTACCAGCCTGCACCACAGGACGAACACCACCATCCCCACATTGCCGTCGGCAAATCAGTGCTCAAGTCCGTTCAGCAGTTCACCTACCTGGGAAGCATCATCTCCTCAGATGCCAAGATTGACAAAGAGATCAATCACAGATTAGCAAAGGCATATAGTGCATTTGGAAGACTTCACAAAAGAGTCTGGAGCAATAAATACCTGAGGCAAAGCACAAAAATCAGTGTGTATAGAGCCATCGTACTGTCTATCCTCCTTTATGGATCTGAAACATGGGTCACCTATCGCCACCACCTACGACTCCTCGAGCGCTTTCATCAGCGCTGTCTACGCACAATCCTAAATATACACTGGACTGACTTTGTGACGAATGTTGCTGTCCTTGAGCAAGCAGGGATCACCAGCACTGAGGCCATGATATTGAGAACACAGCTGCGCTGGGCAGGGCACGTTTCTAGGATGGAGGACCATCGCCTCCCAAAAATACTACTCTACGGTGAACTCACCACGGGTCAGCGTAAGAGGGGCGCTCGAAAAAAGCGATACAAAGACTCCCTGAAACAACATCTCAGGCTTGGCCAAATTGATCACCAACAGTGGTCCGCCCTGGCCTCACATCGGGAGGGATGGAGACGCACTATCCACAATGCTGCAGCCTTATTTGAGAACTCACGACGAACAAGTCTTGAAGAGAAACGACAACGCAGAAAGAATCACAACCCAAAAACATCACCCAAGGAGACCTTCTGCTGTGCTTTTTGCAACCGGACTTGTTTATCTCGGATTGGCCTTTTTAGTCATCAGCGCGCTTGCAGAAAGCGCGGGATGAGTCCTTCCTGAATCTTCGTTTGCGAAGAAAAGCCAGAGAGAGAGATGTCTCCTGGAGAGCAGTCTGCACATGCTCAGATACATGTAATCTGAAGCAGCCAGAATTTTTTTAAATAAAATAATTTGATACTGCTCTATTTCAAATGCCTTATATGTTGTGCACAGCATGGAGAAAACCATGTTTGTCAGCCACAAAAAGAGACTTTTCACACATTGTCAGAAACTTGTTCACTATCAAGTCTTAAATGCAGGTCAGACTAAGGAACTGCTGCCATGATGCATCTTCTGAAATCTCTCTGTGGTTCATAAGTTTTAAAACCTCTGACATCCCTCTTTCTCTAAGAGTCTCATGTACTCAACTATACTTAGGAAAACTTTATTTTCTCAGTTGTTGGGGGATATAGGGCTTGTCTAGACAGGCTATTTACCCTGTTTTGCCTCTGTGTTGGAGCTCTGCAGTCCAAACAACACAGGGTTGTTGCCCTATCTTGTCCCCGGGCAGTCCTGATAATGTCCAGGGCAAAAATGGGGGGAATGCAGGGTAAATCACATTAAACCATTTAATCAAAACACCCAGGAAAAAAAACCTCATTTTTTTTTTGGCGGAGGAGACCAGTCAGGCCCTGCAGGACCACAAGAGTCCATACTTGCATGCCAGCCCATCTCTGCAGCAGCTGCTGCTGCTATTTGCATCATACTCTCCACATTCCACAGCCAGGAAGGAGGCCCACAATATGTGACCAAGGCTGGTCACATGCAGGGGGCCTTGATTACATGATGTGGGCCTCCTTTCTGCCTTCAGAGTATGCTATACAGGTGGCAGCAGTGGTGGCTGCAGAGACAGGCCGGTGTGTCCGTGCAGATTCCACCCCATTTCATGCAGATAACGGAGGGGCAACACACCTGATTTGGGGCCAGAATACAGTGGCAGGAAGCTGATGCATTTTGGCCAGTGTAGATGAGCCTATAGACATAGGCAAGGAGTCAGAGTCTCCTCAGTAACAAAATACAAATTCTTCAGATTAGGCTCCTGATCCAGAAAGGAAAGTCATATTCAAAACTGAGCTTCCACCAGAGAGCTCAGTGGTGACTAGTTAGAAACAACTAGTCAAAACAACTAATTATTTGCAACTATTTCCTTTTCCCAGTGCCGAAGTCAAATTGCACTGGTTATTATTGTAACTTAATGTGGGGAACTTAATTCTGTTTGTGATGTCCCTATAATTTTTAGACTTTTTATAATTATAGAAGTGTTGGCCTCACTGAAGGGAAGATGAGGAATATTGCATGTTTGGAGTGCTGCCATGAGGCTTGCCTCATACCTATACCATGGGACTATGCTCTGTTGTGGGTTTTGAGGTGAAGACAAGGTCTATGGATGCTTTTTGTACTACAGCACAGTAACATAAATGTTTAATAAAAACAACTACTTTTGAGAAATGGGGAATAATTACTTCTTAAAGATGTGGAAAAATTATGATCACTAATTTCTTTGAGGGTCTTGGCACTATAACTGGTTACTTTTTGACATCAGAGGTGCCGTTCCATTCTTGCAATTTCTCATTCCCTTTGGAAGAGATGATGAAGCGTTGTGCCCCACAACCAGTGCTAAAACATTCTAGGTTATGCTTCTATTTACACTCCTTACTGAATAGTTAGCTAAACCAGTGCTATTCAGAGCAGTGATCCATGGACTGGGGCTGCTCCATAAGCTGCTATTCCCTGGAGAGTGTCTAAGAATATGAGGACAATCATCCTCGTAAGACAATTTGCCAGAAGAAAGAATGCTTTTGCTTTATTCTTTTGCTATGGTTGTGTCCCTTCAGGTAGTTTCTGGCTTATGGTGACCCTAAGGTGAATCTATCAGATGGCTTCTGAGGGTCGAGAGTGTGTGACTTTTATGCAGTCACCTAGGGGTTTTTCATGGCCAAGTAGGGACTCAAACCCTGGTCTCCAGTCATAATCCAACACTCAAACCATGTTTGCTCATTCTACCAGCAGTCAAACTGATGAAATTCAGTGACTTGCCAAAGGAAGGGGGTGAGAACAGGAATTTTACTTCTGTTTAGATATCCCTGATAATCCCCCTGATCCTCCTTGTCATGTTTGGTGATCTGAGCTGGCACAGGAAACACCCACCTCACAGCCCCCAATCCCATATCTTCCATATTTGCCTGCCTAATGTGCTTTGCATGTGGAGGAGAGTAGAGAATGAGAATTGCCACTACCAGGGGATTTAGCACTTCTTGTTCCTGCCCTATGGTTCCTGCTGTCTTCCTGTTGGGACTTTTCTCCATCTGTTTTGGACAATATTGGCTTGGTGCTGTAATGTCTGGGCAATTTACCCTTGCTATTTTGGGATCTTCTTCCACATCCAAGTGGTCCAGTCAATATTCTCCTTTATCTGTGGTGACTAAGATTAACCACCTTCTGTCTCAGGCTACTTCTTATCATGGTGGTATGCTGTTGCTGCCTTCAACTTTTCCATGATCTTCAGGAGCAAGTAGAACCCTCCTGACAGTGGAAATAGACTTCCACTTACTGCTAGCACCCTGAATCCTTACAAGTCTTACTACTTACCTCCATTCCTACAGGAAACATGTGGATTTGCATTACATTAGTGATCAGATGTAATGGTAATAGCAATAATTGTTTAAACCTTAAGAATTGCATAAGTTTAGCTTATTAAATGTAGTGGCAATAAAGTAATAGTGTTTCAATTGCTTCAGAGCATGAATTGAACTAGCAATAGTAGTAGTAGTAGTGATAGTGGTAGTAGTGAATTTGTGAATTAACACATGAGTCAGCCTCATGTATAAGTCTAGGGTAGGTTTTGGGGTCAAAACTATGGATTTTGATATGACCTGTGGATAAGTTGAGGGTAAAACTTTGGGGCCCAGCATGGGGCTCCTTAGATCCATTTCCACAGGGGGGCAGCTACCCCTGGCCACTACTATTTTCTCACCCAGGCATGGCAAAAGGCCACTAGTGAGCTAGAGAGGGTTCATGCTATTTTTACTTTCTTCAAGGAGGGACAAAGTTCTTAGTCCAACCATGGAGAACCTAAAAGAAGCACTGATACTCTTCACTTTCTCCTCCCAGTGGGTAAGCACCAAAGAGCTGCCCCCATAGTAGAGACAGTAGAGGGGATTGGGCCTTTTTTCATCTTCTCTTGACCCCCTCTAATCTTCCTGCCCCAATGGAGAAGTGCCAAAGAGCTGCCACTGCTATTTTTTCAAGCAGGCCTTACAAATGGCCATAAGCAGCACCGCGGCAGACAAGCATTAACCTTTGTTTAAGTCAACCCTGGTTTTGGGGGGGTTGGTTTTTTGTGTATATTCTTTTACCTATACAGAAGTATATACAATACCTAAATGTACTGGTTGGCAAACCAAAATTGCACATAGATACAAAAAATGGAAGAACTAGTGAGATTTTTCAGAATGAATCACACTGAGAAAGTAAAGCAGACACCTTACAACAACATAAGGTAGGAAGAGTGGAATCAGATACCTAAAATACACACAAATTCATAGAGATATTATATTCATATTGACAAGTTAACAAGAAATGAAAACAGAAAATTAGGTTAGGCTATTCAGCAACACAAAAGACTGGAAAAACGAAATTATGGCAATGAACAAACACCCAAGTTCTCACCATAGATCTTTCAACAATGTGCTACTGACAGATGCATCTAGCAAACATACAAAGAGATACAGGAGCTAATTGACTACAGCTACCCCTTGACATTCGCAGCTTTAACATTCATGGTTTTGATTATTCATGGTTTTTGGGAGTCCCCCCTCCCAAAAATGGGAACGGGGCTTTAGAAGCCCCATCACCGCTTTTGGGAGGACGGGTGGGGGGTGGAGAGGAGCAGTGACAGGGCTTCAGAAGCCCCCATCACTGCTTCTGGGAGGGCAGGCGGTGGAGAGGAGCAGCAACGGGGGCCTTAGAAGCCCCCATCGCTGCTTCTGGGAGGGTGGGGGCGGAGAGGAGCAGCGACAGGGGCCTTAGAAGCCCCCATCGCTGCTTCTGGGAGGGTGGGGGTGGAGAGGAGCAGCGACAGGGGCCTTAGAAGCCCCCATCGCTGCTTCTGGGAGGGTGGGGGTGGAGAGGAGCAGCGACGGGGGCCTCAGAAGCCCCCATCACTGCTTCTGGGAGGGCGGGGGGGGTTTCCAGGAGGGCGTGGTGTGACCTATTTTTTATTCGCGGTTTTTTCACATTCATGGGGGTCTTGCAGCCCTAACCCCCCCGCAAATGTGGAGGGACAACTGTATAATATTTCAGTGACTTCACATAAACCTTTCCCATAAGTTTTGGGATTTTAGGGTATTGATGACACTTGTGTCCTAGATTGCTTGTCAGAGCTGCCAGTTAGCAAAGCCCAGCTCCCCTACTCCTTTTCCACATCACAAATGTCTGGCTGTGTTTTAATCAGGTCAGACTATGGGAGCATCTACACTGTAGAAATACACTTTAAGTGCTGTAGCTCCATCCTATGAAATCTTGGGATTTGTAGTTTTACAAGATATTTAGCCCTCTCTGCCAAAGAGTACAAGTGCCTCACAAAACTACAAATCCCAGGATTATGTAGGATGGAGCCATGGCAGTTAAAGTGGTATCAAACTGCATTATTTCTACAGTGTAGGTGCACCCTGTGTCTTTTTCACTCCAGAACCAAATTGGGTTAACCTATTCATTTCAGAGTCAGTATAAATTGGTCTGAAAGATACCAGTTTTCTTTGGGATTTGGACAAGCTGAATGCATACCCGTAGTATGCAAACTGTCACCTTAGACTCATAATTTCCATTTTGCTTTTAACAGCTAGAGAGCAAAAGCTGGCAAGCCAGGGCTAGACATCTTTATGGAAAGGGTAAGTTTTCTGGTATGCACAAGGGAGAATCCTGGTCCTCTTTTCATCAGTGTGACGAGCTCTTGGAATCACAAAAGCAAAATAAACATAAAAATAAAAATCCAGGACCAATTTCTGTCTTAAAGGAATCCACCTTACCATTGATGATTTGGCTATTTGAGAACCCTGGGAGGTGATGTAGTTTGCCAATTAGAATCCAAGCACATCCATCTAGAGTCAATCATCTGTCCAAAAAAGGATAACTATCCCCCCTTTTTAATCTGGAAAGACTTCTTTTAGTTGCCACTCCCCCCCCGCCGCCACAGAAAAAACCCTACAATTTGCCTTGCTATAGACAGCATTCTTTTTTTCAGGGGGAGAGACTTATTACTGGCCCTCACATTAACCATGACTCTTCATCTGACTTAGAAGAATCTGGACAAGACACACAGTTCATTTCTACTTTTGGTTTTTGAATGCTTTTGGACAGTGACATGGTCTGATCTGTCCAATCTGTTTATGGAAAACTGGTTTGACTACGTTTTCCACTATTGTAACCCATGAGCATTCCTGTTCATGCTTTGTTGTAGCAGAGCTCCTGCTCTATTTGAATGAACCTTGACATTGAGGATTTGCACTCCTTGCCCCTCTGATATGTTTGGAACAGAAATTAGAAAGAAAGGATAGGACTTTGATGTATTTCCTCTTCCATAATCCCCCAATTTCCCCCTCTCTTTCTTTTCAGATTCACTTATTTATCCCTCATTTCCTCATCATAAACAAAGACATCACAGTACAACCACATCTGGCTCACTGCTATCCTATATTTCCCTCTGTCTATATCTCTCTTCTTACCCCTTAGGCATGTCTTTAGCAATCTGTTTTACAGTTTTCCTTGTATTTTATTCTCTCATTTAAAAAAAAAAAGCCACCAAAAAACAACTCCAAACTCTTCTTTTAAAGAAAAGCTCTGACTTTCTCTCTGTTTCTTCCACCCAGGCACTTTGCAAAGATACTCTACCACTGAGGTACTCTATTACCTAGGCTTAAGTTCTTGACATTATTCATACTACATTCCATTGCATTTTGGTAAAATACAGTATTTGAGTTTCTGGGCCAAATGTACCAGGCTGGCAGCAGCCTTCTCCAACACAATAGAGCTAAGGCTACAAAGGGAAGTGTTTGCCTTAAATGAATCCCCTAGTCATCCATGTTTCTGAAGGGCTTATTCCCTGAACATGGAAAAGTAGATTCAGACTTGCATAGAGACATGGGCTTCAAACAAGCATGATGATAATGTAGTAGTATAAATTAGACCCAGAGGGAGAATGGCAGTGATTGAGCAACAGTGGCAAGAGAGGAGTAGGCCCACTGAACATATCTTGTCTAATGCCAACCCTCCACCTGGAGACTGCTCCTTCTAGCATGATCGCAAACAGCATAATATCATTGACTTTAAAAAAGGCTTAAAAGGCTCTGTCAAAGCTTGTGTTAGTGGGAATACTTTTATGAAACACTGTACATGTGCTGGCATGTGCAGTTGTGTTTATTTTATAATATATGGAGGAACCCTTATTAAACCAACAAAAATTATAGTACCATTTTTTCAAACAGGAGAATATTTTTATCTTTTTAGATTGCATTAGTCACCAAAGGGTAATGAAATTACTTTTTCCTGTAAACTTGACATTTTTGTTAATAATGCAATCTGCTGCTTCAGTTTAGGCATGCAGACTTTTAGGCAGATCAAACTTGTTTTTGTGCATAGCACGAAGTCACTATTGTGTTTAGAATGACAATAGAATCATAGAATCATAGAGTTGGAAGAGACCACAAGGGCCATCCAGTCCAACCCCCTGCCATGCAAAATACACAATCAAATCATTCCTGACAGATGGCCATCCAGCCACTGTTTAAAAACCTCCAAAGAAGGAGACACCACCACACTCCGAAGCAGCGTATTCCACTTCCGAACAGCTCTTACTGTCAGGAAGTTCTTCCTAATGTTTGAGTGGAATCTCTTTTCCTGTAGTTTGAACCCATTGCCCCATGTCCTAGTCTCTGGAGCAGCAGAAAACAAGCTTGCTCCATCCTCAATATGACATCCGTTCAAATAGTTAAACTTGGTTATCATGTCACCTCTCAACCTGGTCTTCTCCAAACTAAATACGTCCAGCTCCCTAAGCCGCTCCTCATAGGGCATGGCTTCCAGACATCCCACCATCCTGGTCACCCTCCTCTGGACACGTTCCAGCTTCTCAATATCCTTACTGAATTGTGGTGCCCAGAACTGGACACAGTATTCCAGGTGAGGTCAGACCAAAGCAGAATAAAGTGGCACTATTACTTCCCTTGATCTAGACACTATACTCCTATTAATGCAGCCTAGAATCACATTGGCTTTTTTAGCTATTGCATCGAACTGCTGACTCATGTTCAGCTTGTGGTCCACTAAGACTCCTAGATCCCTTTCACATGTACTGCCATCAAGTCAGGTGTCACCCATCCTATATCTGTCCATTTCATTTTTAGTGCCCAAGTGTAGTATCCTACTTATCACCCTGTTGAAATTCATTTTGTTAGTTTTGGCCTAGCTTTCTAATCTGTTAAGGTCATTTTGGACTCTGATGACTATATGTATACATTCACAGCTGTACCTTTATAATGAATGGATAGCACAAGTCAATTTCTGAGTGAATAAATGTTTACATAACAAATTACCTCAACTCAGAGGTTGTCTTGTTTGTAATCTCATAAGAGAGGCCAAAGGTTAAGTGTTCACAGCAAATGAACAACCACCTCACTCCAGTCACGGTCCTGGGCAAGGCACCTTGACATAGGTGACTTGAGAAAAGCTTTTTCATGCCACTCTGCTCTCATTCCCCCTGTGGATTAGCTGCAGACCAGGATCATTAAAGAACAGTCAAATCAGCACTTTTTACAGAGGAAGAACTAATTTCAGTGGCAGGAATATAGGTTTAAAAGCTTATTACAAGCTTTGTCTGTCTCTATTTTTAGTGGCACAACTATTTCTAGCAGTAACAGAAATAATTTAGATTGAAGCTAGAGGTTTAAATCACAAAACCTTTAAAAAAGAAAGAAAAAAGATCAATACACAAATACTCAGTTTTGCCAAATTACTGGGCTGCCTTAACAGGTAGCTTATATGTGTTTTCTAAAGCAAATGGCAGAACTGTTTTCTTCCTAGCAATACTTGTTTTTGAAGTTCAAGATCAGGTGAACAACTAATGCAGAACCTACACCAGCATGATGTGAAAAGAAGTCACAGAAATGCTAGCCAGCATGCAGGCTATGCATGGTAAATATTTATTATTTGTCTTGGGTCTAGAGTTGTACTTAGGGCTTTTCTGTATGGTGACATAGAATTTGAGAATACAATTTGTCCACATCAATCCACCATGTTCAGAAGGAGAAGAGCCAGAACTGCCAAATACTCTGCGGGAAAAGCCTTTGTGGCTTTTCCCATATTTTAAAAAAAAAAAAAAACTGTGAAGGAAATGCACATTCCCACTGTGACGAACTAAAGGACAGCTGTGAGCTGAGAAGACCAGAAGGCAGCTGACCAATCTGAAGACAGCTGGAGCTAGCCAATGAGAGAGCAGCTGGGAGCAGATAAATAGCCCAGGCTGTGAGAGAGGGAGGAGTTAGGAACCGTTTGTAGAGAGGATAGGGACGGTTCTTAGAAGAGATAGGAACCCAGAGAGTCCAGTGAAGAATCAATTGGTCAGAGTTCCTGAGGGAACTAAGTTTTAAAAGGGTAAGAGTGGAAGAGAGGATAACTCTTACTATTTACAGAACTCTAGTAGAGAGAGGGTCTGTGTTATTAGTTTGTAACAGTCAGAAAAGATGAAGTATTGTATATGAAATAGCTACATTGGATTCAAACCTGTAACTCAGAACTGTTATTACCAAGTTTTAAGAACAAGAAGTTGTGCCTGCATGTTTTAAAAAAATACACCATTCTACTGTTTTAAACAGAAATAGTCGGGGAGACAGTGGTGGTTTACCACACCCGCTCGTTGGGACAACCAATTTGCTTTGCTGCATATTCCCAATAAGAGCAGAGTGGAAAGCTGATTGGTCAGATGTGTCCAGGTTGCGGAGCTTGCTGTCAAGACAAGTTACCAAACCACCATGTTGGATTTTTGTCATAGCAATCATGCAGTGAGGCAACAAAACAGCCTTTTTTCTCCTTTTCTGTTTATTTAAGCAGAATATCGCACTTTCACACCTTGGATATGCTTTTTTTTAAAAAAAAAAATACTGCTTGGTGGCAGCAACTGGTGGGAATAAACAGGTGAGTAGTTCACTTGCACCCACCATCTTGAGTTGCAGGCATGCCCATTTGAACAACAAATGTGGATAGCTTCACATACCTGCGATCTTGCCAAAAAAATCATGGAGACAAATGAAAGCTGCTGCGAATTGGCATTACTGTGCATCAATCCATATTTTATAGCCTTGTATAGACAAGGCCTTAGTTGAACTGCTTCCCCCTTAGCCTAGTGGACAAAGATAATGTTGTATTTCTGTTGTGTGCCATTTTAGCACATGCACAGTTTGATGAATTTGTTATTGCTCTCAACTTTCTTTCCTTCTTTCTTTCTTTCTTTCTTTCTTTCTTTTTAGGAACCTCAGTGGTACAAGTGACAGCAACTGATGCAGATGACCCTACATATGGCAACAGTGCCAGAGTGGTTTACAGTATTCTTCAAGGACAGCCTTACTTTTCTGTGGAACCAAAAACAGGTAAATGTTCTTCTTCTTCCCAATCTCCAGTATCTTTGAAAATTTTGGGCAGTGGGGCAGTACAGTATCTTTGAAAAGAAACCAAGACAATAAAAATGTAACAGTGGTAAACTTTATTCTGGGTTCATCTTAATTCCAGGTAGCTGGCATAGCCTGCATTTTTTTGCTCATGAAGACATTTATGGGTAACTTGACCTGTTAAGGATGGTGTTGACTAAATCTAGCCTCTCTGTTCAAATGAAGTGTGCCATTGATTGACAGATGTTGAGAGTGAAGGGGATAAACAACACTCTTATGTCCCTTCTTATGATATCCCAGAGGTATCTGTGGATTACCTGAAGTCTGAATCAGCAAATCTTGCATTCATGTATGCATCAAGACATTTTCTGTGCAATGATGTTTGTACCTGATATCTACTCAGAGCATAGCTACTCAGTTCTGTCCCATGTAAAAGTGCATAGGTTTCTGGGCTTACAGTCAGGGTGGAGTCTAATACACACATACCAGTTTGAAAAGCTTTAAGAGGCTAGAGGGGAACAGTAGCCCCCTCCATAAACCTTGAGACTACAGCCCCTATTATACGCCCTACTGCCCAAAATTTTTGCCATGTTTTTAGATCCTCCTGGGCCATTTTAGGCTTAGAAGAAGACTGGTTTTAAAAAGGGCTCCCCGGGCCTAAAATGGCATGGTGGGGATATGTGGCAAAAATGTCTTTAAGCCCCCTAGGGCATTTGGGGTCAAAAATGGGGAAAAATGACCCCAGGGGAAAACATTTACCTTGATATAGAACAGATTACCATATACTGTACATATCAATGTGGCAATCAGTCCTTTTGATTATAATGAAGCTTAGATCCCCCACCTGTGTACAGAAATAATGGATAACGCATACCCCTCCAGATGTTGATTAACATCCTCTCCCATAATCCCTAACCAATTACTATGCTAACTGGAACTGATGGGAGTTGGAGTACAACAAAATCTAGAAGGCCACAAGTAACCCACCTTGGTGTATAGCAGGGTACACGACCTGCAGGCTTCCTGTAGTTCTCTGCCCTATTTTGTGGCTGCCCAAGCCACTTTTCCAAGCCCCCATCCCCAGAAGCCCTAAAAGAAAAAGAATCATGTTGGTAGAAACTTCCTTTTTAGAATAAGATACATAAACCATGTGTGCTTTATTAGTATTTAAGATACAGCTGTTTTTAAACTGGAGTAGGGGCGTACTTTTTTGGATTTTATTTTTAATGTTTTGTTTTTGCTTTTGCTTTGTTTAAATAGCTATGGATGTGGATGAGTTCAGGATATGATCAGTTATAGGGAAACAGTTTTTTAAAAAGTAGTCTTATTTTCATGTACCAGAAATGTATTAAATTCTGTAATAACAAAAGTACATTTGAAGCATGTAAATACTTGAAATTATTTGTATCCATCTTTACCTTTTTGCCATTCTAGTCTCAGTAGTTTTTGAATTTATTTTTCCTGTTTCATTCACTAGTACAATTTCAGATCTTCTGAAGCAACTTGTATCTTCAGCAAAGGACTTTCCCCTGTTTTATCTTCATAAAGAGATGTTTGCACTCCCAGAATTACAATCTGTCCGTGTTGTTCAAATTGACTATTTTCTGACTGCTTCTATTATCAAAAGCAATAGTGGTCTTGCCCATCCCTTAAGTACAGTCTTTACCCTAATCATTATGGTTTGAGCACTCTGGAGATGGTTACATATACTCATTTGTAGAAAATGAATATACTGTCTGTAATGGTCCCAAATAATGCTGAACAAAATCATCCATGATCACATGGAAAGAGCCCTCTGGATATACAGCTGTATGTGCAAAGGGCATTTTACAGGTATTCTTTTACAGATTTTATAAATGCATACAACTATGTTGTACATTTTGCACAATGAATGCTTTCAGAGGCTCCAAGAACAATCTATATGTCAGAAAGCTGAATCTAGACCAGTTGACAAGCCTGGGATGCAGCATGTCAGAATAGCCAAGAGTCAAGCAGAAGAGTCAGTGCAGACCTCAGATGTATCACCAAGCAAGAGAATAGATCAGAGTCATTCTGAGAATCAAATCAAGATTAGAGATGGAAACTCAATGTGTATGTCAGAAGCAACTAACTGCAACTAACCCAGGTGTCTTCTCATACAGTTTCCTACAAGGGTATCCAATCATATCAAACTCTGGAGGTTGGGCTTACAATGGAATGCAAAAATACCCAGATCTTCAGAGCAGTATTTTTTAAGACTTTACCAGAGTGCTGAAACACTAAAATCCAGAGACAGGTAATTCAAGGTTTCTTGCCAATGAGGCACACATTTTTTAGTACATTTCCTACAGAGAGTCTACAAACAAAATTGAATATGTCTGCATGCATGCACACAACCATCTAGGGAAATAAATCTTTCTAAATTTGATTCATGAGGGAAGAGCAGATAGCTGTACTATTTCTTCTTTGCATTGTGAGAAACTTGTCAAAAACTGCAGATTTCAAAGGTTATTTACTATTCAAGCCTAATTATGTGAAAAAGGCATGTGACTTTGTTGTTGTTGTTGTTGTTCAGAAAACAACACCGGTGTTATTTTCTGTACTGAAATGTTTTCTATGCAGAAAATACTGGGGTTTTGCTGCAGGAAACTTGTTTTCTGTTCAAGAAACCTGTTTTTGTGTGTGTGTATGTGTATGTACAGAAAATGCTTTACTCTTCACAGGAAATCCTGTGTTCTGTGTAGGAAACTCATGTTGTACACAGAAAATACTTTCTTCGAGTGGAAAAGAAACATGTGCATTTTTGTGTAGAATAAGTTCTGAACTGTGAAGGTTCTTGCCTGTCTGAGAGTCTCCTTGTCAGGGTTTCCTAACACTCATGAAACCTTTAATGATTTTTTAAACTATTTTGGAATATTCTTTGTAATATTTTAGAATATTCTTTTCCTGACACACTTTTTGACTCCTTCCAGTATTACTGAAATAATAACCTCATATCCACCATGATCTCAAAATACATTGGGTTAAATAAATTTGGGTTGCGGGGGTTTCCCCTGGTTCCCTCTAGTTGGCTTCACAAACTGTCAAAAGCAGTTTTGGGTGATTTGGAAATGTAATGGAGAAGAAATAAAATTTTCCTGGAGAAGCAGCTTACCATCATTTTGTCAGAAAAAGTCTGGTGAAATCAGGACCAAAGAAATAGCCTTGGGATCTACATCGAACCCCAAGACCAGACTTTGCCCACCCTTTCTTTCTGTAAATGTTGTCTACACACTGAAGAATGTAGTCATCTGTACTAGTCAAGAGGCGTTTCAATAGGGAGCATGTGGGATAGAGAGCTTTCCAACATTTTTAATTTTTTTCCCCATATATTGAAATAATTGCAACTAGCAGAGTTTGCTCTATCATTAATCAGAGAGAGGAAACTATTTCATGCAGCAGATTCTGAGCATAACAATGACACTTCTTGTACTTCCTGACCTCCTGGTTTTCTCTTTGTGGATGCAGACCGGCCTCCTTCCCCGCACCCATATAAAACAAAACACGGACGCAATGTATTTTCACAAAATTATATTGGGTACATGATAATAAGTGATGTATAGAGATATAAGATATATGATAAAGTGATGTATGAGATAAGATAAATGATATTGGCAACATTTATCCACAACTTAGATAACATCTGTAAATGATTGGCGCAAATCACATGAATCTGGATCCCTTCATCAACCAACCTGCTGTGGGTCAATGGCACATTGTCAGTCTCCACCATATTGAGGGGAGGAATCCTGGCCAAGCTCCACTCACTTGACGACCTTCCCCTATGAAACAAGCAAGAAAACAGGGGTCTCTGTGAACTTGAACTTGGCCATGAACTTGTCCTTGCACTTGATGGAGACCCCTCCCTGGCCGCTTACCCCAGATCAGGACCCATGCCAACTACCCTCCTAAGTTGTGACAAAACCCAATGACATGAGCAATACATTCAGTTCACCCCCCAACCACCCAAAACAGCCAATGTCAACAAAGGGAGGGAAGGTGGATGGGTCTTTGGTTCCCAGCGAGCCACTGACTGCTTCGACACCAGGGCCGGCTTTTATACCGGCCCCAGCACCATAAAGCAAGAGCTGCAAAGTAGTTGTCGTAAAAGGCCACAAACAGTGGCGTCATCTGGCTGCGCCGGCTGGAAGACCCGCCTCCTTTGCAGGGCCAGCCAGTCAGAGTGGGGGAGGCCTGCTCTGATTGGCCAGCCCTTTGTGCCCTTCTTCTGGCCCACAAAGCAGGCCAGGGAGAAGGATCCCGCATGGTTGCCCTCATGCCAGCTGCCAAACATCTGCGGGGGCCACCTCGGTGCTCCGGGGAGCCAGGAAAGGCCACAAATGGGCCACCGACCAAGCCCAGCAGCCCGCTTCCTGTTGAAGAACCAATCTGTGTGCCACATGCCCTGTGCTTCTGCCTCTCTTTGCTGGCATTATGGTCATTAGATGCTTTAGCTGTTGAAGCCAGAGCAATGTGGCAGGAATGGTCTTGTGCTTAAGCCAGTCTCACAATTACCATGACTGTACATCATTTTTCACATGCTGCTTCTTGCTATTTCCTCAACAGATCATGAGAATGATTGCTCTCTCTCAAATCTGTTAAATTAGCTTTGCAACACCTTGTAAATAAAATTAATTAGGCTGCGCAGGACTCACCTGGCAGCCTGAGTTGCAGGCTGGTGCAGCCCTGGTTCTTCGCTGCCGCGTGGCAGGCATAGGCACTGCCATGCCTGCCAGAAGTCTTCTTCCCAGCCAGCTTCAGGCTGGGAAGAGGATTGTAAGCCGGCCAATCAGGGGAGCGCTGCTTGCACAGCCCTCAACCAATCAGAGGTGTGGCTCTCCGGGAGCCTCTGATTGGCTGAAGGGCAGGGCCAGTCCCCAATCGGGTCTGGTAGCCAGGAATAAATTCCCAGTTTGAGGCCGGACCCAGCCAGTTGGGTCACTGGAGCCGAAGACCCACCCACCCACCCTCAGTTAGGATTCTTTTGTATTAGTTAGTACTTTGCTGCATTGTCTTTGTATATTGTGCATTCTGTATATTGTATTACTGCTTTGTCACAACTTTCTGGATTAGCGGGGGGCATGGGTCCTGTTTCGATCTTGGGGTCAGGGAGTCTCTGGTAAGTCCATGGCAAGGTCAAGTTCAAGTTCATGACCATTGAGACCCCACATTTCTCCAGAATCGGATGACGTGATCAGGTCACACGATCGATCTCGTGATTAGGTCACATGACCAGATCATGTGATTGGGTCACGTGGCCGGGGCCACGTGATCTCCTAGCAGCGGGCTAGCAGATACGTCATCGGCTAGGCAGGTGGGCTTGGCTGATGCCCGGTTTTTGACCCATGTCCAGGATCCAACCACAGCAACTTTCACCAAAGAAAGTTATGGCCAATTTTTGCCAACTTCTTCAATCACCTTATATCACTCACCTGTATCAAATATACTTCTCTGTGTTTGTTCGTTGTCTTACTTATGGGGAGGCGAAGGGTGGACAGGTACTATTTCACTCAGCATGCAATTACAGAAACAATCAGTGATTTTCATAAAGAGAGGCAATCCATAAACCCATGAGGTCAGAATATGATATATCTCAAGACAGAACTTAAAAATAATAAAAGCGAAATGATTTGTAATATTATATCTTCACCTTCCCAATATATTTAATTCAGACCAAATACAACTATGAAATATTTTTTTTCCAGCAAAGTGACAATGAATGTTCTTCTCTAAATTCAGAAGAAATAAATAAATATGGAACTAAAGAGCTTACAAACCTCAGATGGAGATATAGAAGCCCCAGTGCACCTCTCAAATATACATGTATTTTATGTTTTCTCTGCTTGTGACATGCAGTGATGGTGGAGTAAAAATCTGTCTCTCTGAAAATCAGAGGTGGCAGCTGTACTGTATAACAGCTATAAAACAGTTGTAAAGCCTTCCTGGTTAGAGGAAGAATATTTATTTGTGTGATATTTATCTGCAGAGCAGAATGATGACATGTTCACTTTTCTCTCCCTTCCTTCCCCTCCTCCCTTTTGAATTTCAAAGCATAATTACACATGGCACGGAGATGGCCAAATGGATAAAACTGTAAAACTATTTCAGATAACACAGTGCTTCAATTACTACATCAAAGCTCCCTAATTACAGTGAGTGCCTTAGAAGTGGTTATTGTTTTTTAAAGGAAGATTTTAGCTAATTCAGGATAGCTTCATTGAAATACATACTGTGATATAGGATTATTAATAGCAGCAAGATTCTGTGGGGTCATTTAAATTTTTAGCCATTAGAAAACTTATTCTGAAAGGCTGCTAGATTGCAAAAATACTGTTGAAATGTCTGTTTTCAAAACCTCTTAACTAATCTGGACACAGACCACAACAATCTCCAGCTATCTACACAATACTATAGAAGATAATGAGTCATACAAAGGTCAATGTTTGTGTATACTGCAGAAAATCACTAGCCATATAGAAAGATTTTAAAATTTCTTGAAATTTTGATGACATAGAAAGCCCTCCACTTGATTGTCCCTCCACATTTTTGGAGAGGAAATTAAATCATTCATTTACTCATTCATTTCCTATCCTTTCCCCAACCCCAGAACACTAGGCAGCATACAAAAGTAGATATAAATAAATGTTTACATCATTTAATATATACAAATTTAAAAATACAATTAAAGTATCAGTAGAATTAAAAGCTATTTAAAACAAATTCATTTCGAAGCAACAAAACGGAACAAATTACATTCAACTCTGGATCCATGGATTTGGGCATCCATGGATTCCACCATCCATGGCTTGAAAATATGCCCCCCCCCCAAAAAAAATTTTTTTTAAGCAAACCTTGATTTTTCTGTTTTATATAAGGGACACCATATTACTATGCCATTGTGTATATTGGAACTTTGCACATCCACGAATTTTGGTATCCACGGGAGGTACTGGAACCAAACCCCAGTAGATACTTTTGGCCTACTATATTCAAACCTCTTTCTTCATAAACAACTGGTAATGAAAGACCTGTTGAAACAAAAAGTTTTCACTTGCTGTCAGAACAACAAGAAGGTTGAAGCATCTGTAGCCCCAGAACAAGAGTTGCAGAGGTTGGGAGCAGCCACTAGGAAGGCCCTCTCTTGTGTTCCCAGCACATGCACTTGTAAGGGTGATGAATGGAGAGAAGGACCTGGAGCCTTGGTGGTGCAGTGGTTAAATGCCTGTACTGCAGCCACAACATTGCAAGTTTGATCCAACAGGGTTCCAGGTTGACTCAGCCTTCCATCCTTCCGTAGATCGGTAAAATGAGTAACCAGCTCGTTAGGGACAATTAGCTAACATGTTGTAAACTGCTTAGGGAGTGTTTTGCACTGATAAGCGGTATAGAAGTTGAAGTGCTATTGCTATTGCTTAAAAATCTCAAAACCCTGGTATGTTTATATAGAAGAATATAGTCTTTTAGAAAATCTGGGCCTGAGTCATATTTAAATTTTGTGGGGGAAATTCCAAAAAATGCAATACTTAATTTTTGGATACTGTTTAAATATTTAAAGTCAACTTATGACCTTACAAACATTGTATTATGTCTGTGTGGGGCGGGGAGATCTGGAAGGACTAGCATACACTGTATTCTGAATGTGTAGGGCAGAACAAAGCATACCTTCAAGACCTGTGTGTGTGTGTGTGTGTGTCCCTTGACCTCTGTGGACTCTACCAAACCACCCAATTTCTAGTGTAGAAATGAATTACCTTTCTGGGAAGTCTTCAGGAGCAGCCATTCACTTTTTAAACATGTTATATGTACACATTCATACATAGACATAGACATACACACACAATACTCTTTAACATAATTGTCATTGTTGTTGTGTGCCTTCAAGTCATTTCCAACTTATGGTGACCCTAAAGTGAACTTATAATGGGGTTTTCTTGGCTAGATTTGTTCAGAGGGGGGTTATCGTTGCCTTCCTCTGAGGCTGAGCAGGGATTCAAATCCTGTTTCTAGTCCACTGGTCAAACCACACCATATGGCTCTCTGTATCATAATAAATACTTGTTTTTAAAAAGAAGAACTTCCAGTCATTTCCATTTTGAGTGTTTTTTTTTCTTTTTCATTTTTGGCATTCAATCAGCTCTAGAGCAGAGAAATAATCCGAAAATTGACCCAGACCTCTGTCCCACAGTTGCTCATCCCTGGTATGGGGCAAAGTTTCGAGAATGTTTGGCTTGTGTATCCCACTAGTAAATATTATTCCGTGTAGTAAGAGCTCTGTGTGAAATTTACTGGATTGTGTCCACAGGAATATGGGTCACTTCATTCACCCTGTTCCAGTGTATCCTGTTGATTTGGGGGGGGGTGTACATTTTGCCATTCTGCTTCTTAATTACAAATGTAGCTACTGCTGTTTTATTGTATGTATTCTGGTATATTGCAGGTATCATCAAAACAGCACTTCCTAACATGGACCGAGAAGCAAAAGACCAGTACCTACTTGTCATTCAAGCAAAAGATATGGTTGGTCAAAATGGAGGTCTCTCTGGGACTACTTCTGTCACTGTCACCCTTACAGATGTCAATGATAATCCTCCACGCTTTCCCCGCAGTAAGTGTCCATAGGTGATAATTAAGGAAGACAAAATTTCAAAGAGTTTCAAATTTATTTTACTTTGCTACCTAGATAAATGCTTAAGAACAGTTTAACAGAGATATAAAGTGGGATTTCACCTAGCTTGCCTGCTACTGCTTATTATGGATAGGACACAAATCCAGTTCTGGATGGGAGATTTGGGGTATTTTCCTTAGCCATCAATGGCAAAGGCTTTTTATTTATTTATTTATTTATTTATTTATTATTTTAAGTATTTGTGTATCACCTCCTAGCCCACAAGGTCTCCCAAGGCAATGAACAAATAAAAACCAGTTAAAATAATACATACCGTATATTCCAGCGAATAAGATGACTGGGCGTATAAGACCCCCGCCCCAATTTCCCGCCAAAAATCTAGGCTTAGGCATATATTTGCCAGATTAGACCACCACCCCCAATTTGCTGGCTGGCTGACTGGCTGGGGGAGCCTTGCCAGCTGATCCTCTTTGTTTCCCAAATCATGAGGATCTCCTCGTGAGTTGGGCAAGCGAACAGGATCAGCTGGCAGGGCAACATTCGACCCTCTCTTCAACCTTCCAGTCAAACTGGACTCGAGGGTGGAGGAAAGGGGCGAAAATGCCCAGTTTGCCTCAGCATCCCCCTTCCCTCCGTCTTGGCTCTTCCAAAGGGGACCAAGGCGGGAGAAGCAGGGGCGGCTGCGGCAAACCCCTAGATTCACCCCCTCTCCCCACCTTCAAGGAAGGTGGGGAGAAGGGGCGAACATGCCCCGTTTGGCTCCACAGCCCCGATTCCTCCTTCTGGGCTCCCTTCCGAAGGGAGCCCAGAACGAGCACGCGGGACCGTGGAGCCAAACCCCAGGATTCGCCCCCTCTCCCCACCTTCAAGGAAGAGGGAGCGAATCTAGGGGTTTAAGTCCGCAGCCTCCTTCTGGGCTCCCTCCTCCTGCGATTGCCCAACCCACAGGCTGCCCAGCCTCCTCGTGGGTTGGGGAATGCGGGATGGCCAGCTGGCTGGGAGGGGGTTCTCCCTCCTCCCTCTATTCCCCAACCTACGAGGGGGCTGCCCAGCCACCTCGTGGGTTGGTGAATGAGGAATGGCCAGCTGGCTGGGGGGGTTCTTCCTTCTCCCTCTATTCCCCAACCCATGAGGAGGCTGTCCAGCCTCCTTGTGGGTTGGGGAATGTGGGATGGCCACCTGGCTGGTGGGGGGTTCTCCCTCCTCCCGCGACTACCCAACCCACGAGGAGGCTGCCCAGCCTCCTGGTGGGTTGGGGAATGTGGGATGGCCAGCTGGTTGGGGGGGCTGGAGGGAGGGGGCTTTGGGGAGGGTGGAAGGGTGGCTGGAAGGGGGGGCTTCGCAGCCACCCACCCCCTCCCCGAAGCCGCGATCTCGAGTGGGATCGTGGCTTTGGGGAGAGGGAGTGGCTGGAGGGAGGATGCTGGAGGGAGGGGGGCTTTGGGGAGTGTGGAAGGGTGGTTGGACGGAAGGGGCTTCACAGCCACCCACCCCCTCCCCGAAGCTGCGATCTCGAGTGGGATCACAGCTTTGTGGTGGGGGAGTGGCTGGAGGGAGGACGCTGGAGGGAGGGGGCTTTGGGGAGGGTGGAAGGGAGCCCAGGAGGAAGATGCGGAGGGTGTGCAGCCAAACGTGGCACATTCACCCCTTCTCCCCACCTTCAAGGAAGGTGGGGAGAGGGGGCGAATCCCGGGGTTTGGCTCCATGGCCCCGCATCCTCCTTCTGGGCTCCCTTCGGTCGCAGAGCAAAACGGGGCATTTTCGCCCTTTTCCTCCACCTTCAAGGAGGATTGAGCGGTGGCTGCGGCAAACTGCAACGTTCGTCCCCCTCCTCTGTCTTCCGTTGCTCCCCAAAGGGCGAGAAGGCAGAGGAGGGGGCCAAATGAACTGGAAAACACTTTGCTTCACCCCCTGCCCCATCTCCTGCCTCTTCGCTCCATTTGCGAAGAGGCAGGAGATACGCAGGTGGGCGAAGCAAAGTGTATCCGGCTTATAAGACGACTGTCAATTTTGGAGGGCACTTTTGAGTCCTCAAAAGTCGTCTTATACGCCGGAATATACGTGTGTTTGTGTGTGTGTATTAAAAACCACACATATTAAAATAGTCTTTAAAAACTCCTAAAAGTAGTCTAAAAACAATCCTAGAATCCAGCTTTAAAAGAGCTAAAACAGCCATTTCAAAGATTTAATTCCATTCAGAACAGCACTGTTTTGGCTGCCCGCCAGAAGCTTAAAAGAAAGGTGGGCAGCCTAACTTTCTTGGGTAGGGAGTTCCACAGTCAAGGCGCTGCTACAGAGAAAAAGCCCTGTTACATGTACCCACCTTCACAAGGTGTTGAGACACTCAATAGGGCCTTCTCTGCAGATCTTAAATTTCTGGCAGGTTCATACGGGAGGAGGCAGTCTTTCAGATATCTTGGCCCCAAGTTGTTCAGGGCTTTGTGAACTGAGCTTGGAAGCAAATTGGAAGCCAGTGCAGTTCTTGCAATGCCGGTGTTATATAGTTTGTAAAATGCATACCTGACACCAGTCTGACTGCTGCATTTTGTATTAGCTGCGATTCCAAACACTTTTTTAAGGGCATCCCCATTACAGTAGCCCAACTGGGAGGTAACTAAGGCATGAACTGCTGGGTTAGCTATTTCCTAATAATTTATGAAGCATATGCTCTCAGCTTTTCAGGTATACCCATATGCTTAGATTTTGAGTTGATTTGGCTTATCTTGATAATACGTGGTCCATTTTGACCCAAGTCATCTAAAACCTGAGTCTCTGAAGTCATATTTCTCCTTTCTCTGTGTAACGCCTTGTAGTCATGGCATATGTTTTAGAAAGTGAGTACGGTGATGGTGGTGTGGGGATAGAGACTGATAAAATCCTTAACAAATTTGAGCTGTTCTTTCCATCCTCACTTTTTTCTCATTTTTGAACTATTCCTCTCTGGCCAGTTTTACAGTCCATCAAATACAACTGTTCCACTCTTCAGTTTGGCCCCTAGCCAAAGTTTTGCAGCTAGCACACATTGGACCAGTCCATACCTAAGAGTCTAGCCTAGTTTACCTCCATTGAACTCCTCATCCTCACAGTCCTTTAGTGTAAAGATTTAAGTCCAATACTGACTCTTCTTTTCATTCCTGGACTTTCAGATTTCTTAGCTAGACATTGCCACTTATTCTTCCCCATGCATCTATATTTTTAAACTGTTATGTATATGTTACATCTGTTTGTATGTGCATACATGCTTGTGTGTTGTTTAAAGTTGGCTTCCAACCAACTTTATGATTGAACGACATCTGTTATTAATAGAAAGAGGCAAGATGGTACCACTGTGTCCTGGACAGCTGGATGCATAGCTTCTTCTAATCTTCTGTTCAGTTCACTTTGTTCAAGTGTCTCTGTCAGATACTTGTCTGCCTCCCCACCAGTGTCACAGAGGCACAGTGTTTCATATATATATAAAATCAATCTGCAGAGAACTAGAAAACAATCTGCCCTCAATTTACTTCCTTTGACCGAAGTGGCTCATGACTAAACTAAAAAAGGGAAAGAAACAAGTCTATTTCTAGATATGAGCTACCCTGTTTTTAAACAGTTCTCTCATCTTGCTGTGCTCTTTCTTGCAAAGCCATTGCAGGAGTGAATTAGACGAATGTAAGTAACATATGCATGTCTAGTCCGGTCTCTTATCAAGTGGGTGTGAAAAAACAACAACAAACCAATCAAAAGCAAGAATGGGAATTGGATTCTTTTCCCCTTTGAATTATTTGGATACTAGCATAACACTGGGGAATCAGTTTGTAGAAGTGAGAATGCTAGTAGCTTCAGCCTTTTTAAAAAGCCTCAATCTGTATCAATTTCAGATTGAGCTACAGGTTTCATTTTCAAGAAAAAGAAGTATGCCTTTATGAGAATAGCATTTATCTCAATTACTTGATATAAAGAGCCAGGGAACTACCTCCTTAAGATACAATTATGTCTTATCTATGATCTCACAAATGTATTTATTATTTTTAATTTATGACAAAAGACATACACAAGAGAAATTGGTGTTGACTCGTCTGCCCTGGTTTTTTAAAAGTTGGAAACTATGTTACCTTTTTTTGGTGTATGTATGCATCAGTTTCTTTCCTGGGTCTTTACTCAGTATACATAAGTGAAAGCACTGGAGGAAGGGATTTAATGAACCATAAACTGGGTAGTGTGAATAAAATGTACTATTAGAGAATGATCTCTGTTTGCTTCCTCTTCTAACATTATACTCAATGTTACATGGAAATAGGCCATTCACATGAACAGTGAAATCCACCAATAAGCCAATACATCATTACCTCGGGAGTGATTTGTGTGTCTCTTTGGGGCTAGGGCTAGGCAACTAGACCACTTGTTCAATCTGTTTTTTCCTATTTAAATATGTATGTCCCAGTTCTGTTGAGGGCACCGGACACGGAATCCTGGGAATCTCCCATCTCCCAAGACATGGTAAAGAAATATGAAAAACATGTTTACCACAAAGTTTTTGCATGTGTTTTCTTTAGCTGTAAACTAAGTGATATTGTTAATTGATTCTTAGAAAGATGAAAACCCAGTGATCATTCTGAATTTTATAGGATCTTACCAATATAACGTCCCAGAATCACTGCCCGTGGCATCAGTGGTGGCAAGATTAAAGGCTGCAGATGCTGATGTGGGACCTAATGCTGAAATGGAATATAAGATTGTGGATGGTGATGGCTTGGGAGTGTTCAAAATTTTAGTGGACAAAGAAACACAAGAAGGGATTATTACAATACAGAAGGTAATCTCAAATTCATTTTCCTGTTTTGTTTTTTATTTAAGTATCATCTTATTCTCTATAGGAAGAGATTATACCTATAAAAACATAGATATGTTATCTTCTAGAACACATGCAAGCTTAATTAGAGATATGCATATCATGCTAGAAACCTATTGAATTTGTTGAAGTTTAATATATAAATCCCCAAAATTTATATTTTATAATATATAAAATTTATATAATATATATTTATATTTATGCCTCCAGGTATTCAGTCCCACATCCACCTCCTCCAGATCTTTCTTCTTGGCTCTAATACAAAATCAAGTACTTGAGAGAGAAAATCCAACCATCTCCCCACTCAACTCTGCTGCCTCCCACTTCCCTCAAAGTTATTCATGGACACTAATGAGGAAGGCTGAAGCAGAAATAATCACCACCATCCTCCTCCTCATTGTCATGCTTTCTATTTTCTTTTTATTTAGTTGGCAGGAGCAGTGATATTGATAAGAGATAAAAGGAGGGTTTCCCCAGACTTTCTGCCCCCCTCAGTCCCTCATGTCCATCATGTCAGAACAAATACTGGCATACTAGGCATGATGGGATTCTAATTCATTAGTTTTGAAAGAACTAGTCTTTCTATTATTTACTGTGCCAAGGGCCACCTTCTCCCTATCTTCTGTCCATCATCCCAGAGTAGGTAACATCAGAAGCAGTAGATTCTAGGAGAGTGTGGAATTTTTCAAGTCTCTGAATACCTGCATACCAAGTCAGGATGGGTCATTTTTATACAGATAGACCTGAATAAAACACCCAAACTCTTTATTTTTAGTATTTTGCAAAATGTTGGCAAATAAACTGAACCCTCTGCCCTCATTTTATAATTTTAAACATTATCAGGGAAAGAGGAGAGTAAGGAGATTTATCTTTACCAGTGCATAAAATTCCACTTCATCTGTATCAGAACTGCATATAAATTGCCGCCAGCTGCTATTTACATACACAAATAATAGTGTTGTCTAATGTGTTTAAACATGCTTCTTCTTCACACTCTGTGATTGGGGATACTGTTGCCAAGTGAACAGTTTTGTACTGGACTCTCTCTTCGCTATACAGTAGGCTCCCCATATCTGCTGGAGATTGGTTTGGGGGGGGCATGGATACCGAAAACCATTGATAATAGTGAACACCATCAGCAGCTTTCGATACGATAGATCATAGCATCCTGTTGGATCGCCTGAGAGGGTTAGGAATCGGAGGCACTGCGCTCCAGTGGTTCCGGTCCTTCCTCTCGGGCAGGTCCCAGAGGGTGTTGCTCGGGGACAGTTGCTCCAGCAGAAAGGAGCTTACTTGTGGTGTTCCACAGGGTTTTATCCTGTCCCCGATGCTGTTTAACATCTATATGAAGCCGCTGGGTGAGATTATTCGGAGTTATGGGGCTGGGTGTTATCAGTACGCTGATGACAGCCAGATCTATTTCTCCTTGTCCCGACCGTCGGCCTCGAATTCCAATGGTGTCTCTCCTCTTAATGACTGTCTTAAAGCAGTAATGGGCTGGATGAGGAAAAACAGATTGAGATTAAATCCAGACAAAACAGAGGTGCTCACGGTAGCGGCCCCGAAACCAGGAGTTGGGTTGCAACCTCCAGTCCTGGATGGGGTCACGCTCTCCGTTAAGGACTGTGTTCGCAGTCTGGGGGTGCTCCTTGATTCATCGCTTCAGATGACTAGTCAGGTGAATGCGACAGTCAGGAGCGCCTGTTATCAGCTTCGGCTGATACGCCAGCTGTGCCATTTCCTGGAAGTAAAGGACCTCGAGATTGTGGTGCACGCGCTGGTAACATCTCGTCTACATTTCTGCAATGCGCTCTACATGGGGCTGCCCTCATGCTTGGTCCGGAAACTTCAGTTGGTACAAAATATGGCAGCCAGAGTCGTCTCGGGAACATCTCGGAGAGACCATATAACTCCAGTGTTAAGATCTCTCCACTGGCTGCCTATTGGTTTCCGGGCCCAGTATAAGGTGTTGGTTATTACCTTTAAAGCCCTAAATGGCTTGGGTCCAACTTATCTCCGGAACCGCCTCCTCCCATACAATCCTCCCCGTACACTCCGGTCCTCTGGGAGGAATTTGCTTCAGCCACAAAAATCTAGACTGTCTGCAACCTCCCAGAGGTCCTTTTTCGGTAATCGCCCCCAAATTGTGGAATGACCTGCCGAATGAGATCCATCAGATAACAACCCTGAGTAGCTTTTAAAAAGCACTAAAGACGGATCTCTTTCGGCAGGCCTTTCCTAATTAGATCCCGGCCTCAGGGGATCCTGGCTTCTTTTAGTATGCTGGCCATTTATAGTATTTTATAGTATTTATTGTTTATATCAGTTGGTTTTAATTTATAATTTTTTAATATTTTTTTATGGGGGAGGGTGGGGTGAGGGGTGTTTGGGGATTTTATCTGTATTGTATTAATTTTTGTAAGCCGCCCCGATTGTTTTAACAGAGGGGCGGGGTATAAATACATTTTATTATTATTATTATTATTATTATTATAAAATAATGGGACTTGCGGTTTAAAATACCATAGAGTAGCCTTGGAGGACCTATAAAATGGCTAGAGAGGACACATTTTCTAGGAAGACTCTATGGTAGGTGTGCTGTTTTGTGTCCCGTGGATAATTGAATCAGAGGATAATGAATCAGTGGATACGGGGGTCCTACTGTATATAAAACCAGGTTTCTTATCCATGTGGCTTAAAAATGACTGGGCAGTGCCTGCAAAATTTACTGAGGATACTGAGAGTTGACTCAAATTGTGTAGAAAAGAGAATACTGAGAGTTGATTCAAATTGTGTAGAAAAGCAGCAATTCCCCCCTCTGCCCCATTTCTTTTGTTTGTTTAGCTTTCCATAAAACAACATTTAAGGTTAGATGTTATTTCAGATGTGATTTCATTGAGTATCAACAGGATCCAGTAATGACAGTAGTATATCACAATTAATAAGAAAGTCACAAGAAAGGAATTATTGTTTTGAATTACCAAGAAAAGAATGTTGATAATTCTGTAGCTGGGCAGACAAAAGAAAGGAAGAGTGTTTGACCCTCACTTTATGGTCTATAAAAATGGATATTAGAGGATAAATTGAGTTACTCACTGGCATTTTTACATGAACAGTGGTCCTCTATATGAAGGAATGTCTTCTCAGCCGAATTAACTGGGAAGATAGAAATAGATAGTTCCTTTGATAAGCATAATTTATTCATTGTATGATTTTTTTTTCCATAGTATTTTCAATAAAATTTTTAATAACAATTTTGTTTTGGTAACTTTAATCCATTTATGTTTTTAAAAAATGTAGGAAAGAGTTGCAATGTTCTCCCTTGACTTCTAATCTAGCGACTTTAATATTGTTTAATTTTATAATTTTAGCATCTTTAATGTAGTATTGTTTGTTGTATATTCCCCTCTGAAACCAGCTGGCTGGCTTTTAAAACAAGCTTCTGGGCATCTTGTTGATTTGAAAAGCATGCAAGTCTAATTTACTGGAAGGAAAAAACCAAAAGAAAACATCCATTAATCCAATAACAGAGGCTTTAAAATGAAGATTTACCATTGATTATTTTATTTAAAATTTACCATATAGTTATTTTTTTTAACAGAATACAAACTGCTTCCTGTGGAAAATAACTGCACATCAGGGTTCCTCCTCCCCCTTTTTTTATGGATTTTTTTTTTAAATTTCCTTTGGACAAGACAAAATGCTCACTGTTAAAAAAAGAAGGAAAGAGAGCTGAATGGATGAGGCATAGGATCTAATCAGATAACACTAATGCACAGATATTAATGAAGCTGTCAAGCTCCATCCACTGTACTGAAGGAAGCACTGAAGTATGTATGCATTGTCCTTTTAACCTTCAGGGCTATTGTGATTTCTGAGATGTTTAGCTTGCTATTCTACCTGAATCCCATATTTTAGTCATAGTTATCAAGGGATAATCCAAAGATCAACTAAATGATGATTGCTATAAAATAAACATTGGTGCCATTGGATTCAAAGTGAAAGAGAGTGTTGTGGCATAGCATCTTTATAGCCCAAAGGATTTTCACTAGTTTAGCATAAGTGTATTTTGCTTTCCAGCATAATATTAACCCAGAATTTTATAGCAGTGCTCTCTATGAGAAAATCAATAAAACCTTTTTCCCCCAAGACCTTTAGATCTGATGATTTAAACCAGTAGTTGAAAACAAGAGCCCTATCAGAAAGACTAAGTCAACCAATTAAGCCTGTATGTCTATCAGCTCAGAGTTAGCAGCAGCACATACAGTGGGAAGAAGCTAAAAGTGCTACATTGTAGCCTGTACTAAGCAACAACTGTGCCAAAATCCTTTTTTTTTTTTTTTTTTTTTTTGGTGACAGGAATTGCCTGAAGGAAACGTGAGAGAATCTGCCTTTAGTCATTCTTTAGCTCTGCCCCCTCAGTGATGTCCCACTCACTGGGAGCATTTCCAGGCTGGCATGTGATTGGTTTAGTCTGAAGGGAGCGAGGGAGAAGCACATTGCATAGTCCAATAATGTTATCTATTATCTGCCCATAATAGATATTGTTGGCTATTTAATAATGATGTCATTATGTACTATCCCATTTCTGGCACATTTTGGCAATTTTTGGAAACTCTTCATGAAGTTGGGAAAATCCATGTGATAAATTGTTTCAGTGGGCATATTGTAAACTCTCTTCAAGTGCTTTTAAAGTAGGGAAAATATGGGCTTGACTCCATGGGGGGGAGTGGGGGATAAAAATCCAGATGGAATTCAGACTTCTCTGGCCTGGATTTATAGCACCACACTTGCCAAGCTCAAATCTACATTCAGATTTTTACTTGGCTTCCATTTGAAGTCACACTTGAGTCTGAGCTCCAGGAAAAGCAAAACCACAGCGGTTGTCACCCTCTCTGAAGTCAGAACAGGAGGCTAGCCTCGTGATGGTGGGGCAGACTACCCATTCTGGCTTCAGAGAGAGCAACTACTGCTGGGGCTTTGCTTTTCCCAGAGCTCAGGGGGCAATTATGCACTGAAATATCAAAGCCCCACTGGTAGTCGCCCTCCCTGAAGCCAGAACAGGTGGCTAGCCTTGTGATGGCAGGGCTTGCTAGATGTTTTGACCTCAGAGAGAGCGACTACAACTGGGGCTCTGCCTTTGAAATGAGAAGTGGTGCCAAGGAGGGGAAGGAGTGGTGGCACCTCAGGCAGGGGCTTGTCCTTCCTCTCCACCCCATCCCCCAAATCCAGTGCAGATGGATTGTTCACATGGCAGTTTTCTAAAACCCAGATTAACGAGGTATTCCCCAAGTCTGGTGCAAATAGGGCCATGCATTGTGTATCACTATCACACCAGATTCAGGGAAAAGGCCACACACCATGTGACATTATCAAGACGGATTCAGGGGGGAGTATTCAGAGGTTTTCACTGGTGTACACAAGCCCTATGTATAGAAGAAGAGTGTACTACCCCACTCATCCATGTATCTATCTATGGAGGTTTATTAAGTGGTTTAAAATGTTGTTTTGTTTTCAGTGATCTAAATTGCATGGACAGCCTCAAAGGAGTCTGGAAGCTCTCCTTTTCAGAGAGTCACTCTGTATGTGGAAGGTGCTGAAAATGGAAGAGGAGGGAAGATTAGTACGTTTCCCTCCTCACATATTTATTTCCCCTATTCTGAGACCACATACCTAGTGCTTAATACATGCCATTTCCAATTCTGGAGAGAAAGAAGAATCAATAAATGGTTGGAACTGTAAATTAAAGATGTGTGTTCTGAGCCAAGTGACCATTATGGTACAGTCAGCAAAGTTTTGCTTCCTTTTGTATTTTAATTAGGAAACTTCAAAGAAAAATGCTTTAAATGGTTTTCTTTTCTTCTTTTCTTTTCTAGAAAACAGGACTTAAAAATTATCTTTAAACCATGCTTCATTTTTTTCCCCTGCCAGCTGGTTTTGTTGTTACAGTTTTCAGTAAAAGAGTTTGTGTACATATATTAATTATATCACATTGTTCTTTAATCACTAGAGGTTTGTTCTTAAGATCAAGGATATGATACTACCAATATATGCTACTTTTAAAGCAAAACAATCCAGTGGGATGGGACGTGTGTCTTGTGGCCCTCCACATGTTGTGGGATGCAGCTTTCCACCATTGGGTGTTGTGACTAGAGCTGATGGGAGTTGCAGTCCAACAATTCCAAATCCTGCAGTATATACATACAGTTTTCAGTAGTAATAGTAAATATTTATTACAGCCAGTTAATTAATTTTAGGGACCAATTAATTTTAGGCCTCACCCTAAAGCTATGCATAGTTAATCCTTACTAGTTTTATGCCTTTCTGGGATGAATATGTTTACTATTTGTGTGAATAAGAGAGATAATGTACATACTTAACTGACAGCCAAGTCTCACTGAGTTCAGTGGGACTCTGAACTGAAATGTTTTCGACTAAATTGTTAGTCCTACAGAAATTCAATTTGGCATACTCTAGTTGGGTTTAACAATTGGATTTAGGGGATCTTTTGCCAGCATAAAATGACACAATTTCTGGCGGCAAAAGAATGTTAGGGGGTGGGTGGACTGATAAAATCCTAAATAGATAATACAATCATAATCTCTTGGTTTAGCTAACACACAATGGAAACTGCTTAATGCAGTGTAGATGTGTAAATTGCTATTGCTTAAAACAAATTGTAAGCTGCTCTGATAGCCTTTGTGGCTGAAGAGTGGGGTATAAATACCTAATTAAATTAAAAATTAAATTGGCTTTTATAAATGTAATACAAAGTCTTTCAGAACATTTGTATTTACCCCAACCAAATTTTACACATTTCCACAATCTGAAATTGGAATGGATTTAATTAACAGGCCTACTGTTTCATGTACAGAAATTTCTCAGCACTGTGAAGGTACAAAATATTTTCATTGTGGCACAGACGTTAAGTAAACAAAGCAAGATTAGCTTTCATTGGCTGCATAAATACTTTACTGTAGCACACCTAAATAAGCTGTGCTGCAATATGCTACCTTCAGAAGTCAAATAAACAGTTGAATGGAGTCCACCTGTGTCTACAAGTGGGACATTAACACATATGTTTCTGGAAGGACCTGGAGTTTATTGGGGAGCATCTCAAAACGTAGCATCATGAAGACCAAGGAGCTGTCAAAACAAGCTTGGCATAATAAACAAACAAATAAATAATCTGCAGAGGCACCAATCAGAGTTGAGTTATTTTTTTAAAATTCCGAAGTATGAACTTCCTCTAGAGCACCATTAAATCTACTATTACAAAACCAAAACAACATGGTTCAACTGACTTTGCCTAGAGAAAACCATCCACCAAACTCAGTGATGTGGTATGGAGGGCCTTAGTCAGAGAAGCAATCAAGAGACCAGTGATCACTTTGAAGGAACTGGAGAGATTTGCAGCTGTGATGGGGAAATCAGCTCATGGGACAACTGTCATCTAGATGCTCCTCAAAGCTAGGTTTATGGAAGAGTGGTGACAAGAAAGCCATTGAGGAAACCCATGTTAAAGCCCATTTGGAGCTTGTAAAAAGGCACATGGGAAACACAGAATATATGTGAAGAAAAGCCTCCCCAGTGTGATGAAAAGAACATTGAAATTGTTGACCTTGCTGTAAAATGCTGAGTGTGGTGCAAAGCCAACAACGTTGGGTTGGCTTTGCCCTGGGAACACCATTACTAAAATGAAGTATGGTGCAAACATGGTATGGGGATGCTTTTCCTTGGCAGTGACTGGGAGGCTAGCCAGCATTGATATGAAGACACATAGAGTGAAGTACAGGGCCATTCTAGAGGAAAATCTCTTTCAACATGCAGGAAATCTGAAACTGGTGCAGATTTTCTTCCAGCAGGACAGTCCTATGAACAAACAGCCAAACTAACAACTAAAGTGATCTAAAAAACAAGGACCGGAATATTTTAGAATGGCCTAGTAAGCATAGTGTAGTGGTTTGAACTTTGGACTATGACTCTAGAGACCAGAATCTCCAGAGAGAACCATCCTCATTCCACCTTGGAAGCCCACTTACCCACCTTGGGTAAGTCATATTCCCTCAGCCTCAGAGGAGGGCAAAGGCAACCCCTTTCTGAGCAAACCGTGCCAAGAAAATCCTGTGATAGGTTTATCTTAAGCTGACCGAAAGTTGAAAACATCTTGAAGACACACAACAAGTCAAAAGCCAGATCTTAGTGTGATTGAGAACCTGTAGGAAGACTTGAAAGTAGCTTTTCACCAGTGGACTTCAACTTGACTCATTTAAAACAATTTTGCCAAGAAAAATAGATGTAAAAATGCATGATCCGGGTGCACAAAGCTGACGTACCAACTTGTGCCTGAAGTTGCTGCTAATAGTGTTCCAACTGAGTATTGACTTGGGGATGGGGAACAAAAACACATACAACCAACAAATATTAGTTTGAATTACTTTATTTAACTTCTATGTTGCAATAAAAAATATTTTGCACCTCCACAATATTGAGTATTTGTTTCCATCATGTGGCAACAACACTAATTAAGTCTTTTTCAGTTCTAGGTTAGTAACATAATCAATATGTGAAGAGTCAAAGGTGGGAGGGAATATGTCTGCATTTTATGTTGACAGCTTGGTAGATAAAAAAAACTAAAACTCTTCCTTGTAGATACCAGGGTGATGTAATAATGTAAATGATTAAGAAACATAACTCAAGCAATAACTCAAAAAGCAAGTTTTCATAATAAAAGAAAGAAAATAATGTCAATAGATACATATCCATATATACTGCATATATGCACACCCCTTTTCTTTTCTGTTGGTCCTTTTTATTGGCAAAAAATAGAAGAGGGTTTTTCTCCCCTTCTGTGCTTCTTTCTTTCTTTCTTTCTTTCTTTCTTTCTTTCTTGTGATAATGAGAAATTTCAAACACGTTCACTCCGCTGGAGTGATATGAATGCTTGTGCTTATTTTGCTTATAATTTTTATCCATATTTTAGGAATGGGGTGAAAAATTATCAAGCATTATATTGCACAATGATACTCTTTTGCATAGTACCATTGTCTTTTGAAAAAAATATATATTTGCACACATGTATTTTACACACACATACAAATGATTTTTAAAGCGCTAATCTTTGTTTTCTGGCTCAGGAGCAAAAAATCAAGAGAGCAGGAAGCGGCACCAAGAGAAGAACAGCCTTTTGGGCGATTAAGCGAATTAGCAGGAATTGGGGAATCAGAGCAGGCAGGCAGGTGAAGAAAGAAGGGGAGTGCAGACTCAGAGCCCAGAATATTCAGTGAGCAAGTTGTAAAAAAAAACAACAAAAAACAAACAGAAAGGGCAACAGAAGAGGGGGTGAAAGGAAAAGAGAAGCCTTGACAGGGATGAAATAAATTAGCAGGGATGAGAAGGAATCAGGAAATTAGAGTAAGCAGGCAGGTCAAGAAAGAAGGGGAGTCCAGACTCAAGGCTACACTACACTATGAAAAAAAAATCCAGCCTCACCTTGCACTTTCATGGTCTGCAGTGATCCTGCAGAAACCCCATTAATGCCACACACTCAAAACACACTGGGTGACTTCAGCCTAACTGCCCACACATATTCCCTGTCTTCTTTGCTGTGCTCCCCACCCCAGCATGCATGCATCAACCTATCAGCCAATAGGTGTTATTGGTTGTCAATCTAGTTGGACCACTCTGATTGGATGCCTCCCCATCCAATCCCCTTTCCCCTTTTTCAGCCCAGTGAGGGAGGGAGGGATCTTCAGGTGTATATACACACAGGTGCATGCACATACACACAGAAAGAAAGAAAGAAAGAAAGAAAGAAAGAAAGAAAGAAAAGTAAAAGTTTTATTTTATTTATATTTTTTAACATGCACAGCTATGAGATCAATGGTGAGGGAATAGATTGGGTCACCACTCCCTCTTTCCCCCACTTCCCCCCTCAGCTTGTGTCGCCTTTTTTAAAAAAATCCGCACCGGCACAGCCAAACCAAGCAATCCCACCCCCATTAGTCTTATGTTACTTTCCCCCCCACTTCTCTAAATGTTGATATGCAGATCTCCACATAAGTGAACAAGCAAGTGAGTTAAAGATTGAGGGGGAAGGAGAGTGCTTGTGCTGGCCAACTCTTCACTCACTCACTCATGTGGAGATCCACATAACAACATTCAGGGCAGGAAAGAAAAGGAGACATTCAGCTTGGCTTGGCTGTGCCCAGCATTGAGATATATATATATATATATATATATATATATATATATATTTAAAAAAGGCAACACAAGGCTGATAGGGGGGGTAGTGGCTTAGCTTGGCTTTGCCTGGCACATAATTTTTTTAAAAAAAAATGGTGACACACACCACAGTTTCTGGAACCAACCACCAAAAACTCCTCCCGCCCCTGGCTCCACACCAAAGCTGCCTCAGAGTGCTGGCCACACACAGGATTATTTGGACTTTGGGGGAAAGTCTTGGTTAAAAGGTGGGTTTTTAAAAAGTGAATCTCTCTCTCTCTGGCTTTTCTTCGCAAACGAAGATTCAGGAAGGACTCATCCCGCGCTTTCTGAAAGCGCGCTGATGACTAAAAAGGCCAATCCGAGATAAACAAGTCCAGTTGCAGAAAGCACAGCAGAAGGTCTCCTTGGGTGATGTTTTTGGGTTGTGATTCTTTCTGTGTTGTCGTTTCTCTTCAAGACTTGTTCGGCGTGAGTTCTCAAATAAGGCTGCAGCATTGTGGATAGTGCGTCTCCATGCCTCCCGATGTGAGGCCGGGGTGGGCCACTGTTGGTGATCAATTTGGCCGAGCCTGAGATGTTGTTTCAGGGAGTTTTTGTATCGCTTTTTTGGAGTGCCCCTCTTACACTGACCCGTGGCGAGTTCACTGTAGAGTAGTATTTTTGGGAGGCGATGTTGTTTCAGGGAGTCTTTGTATCACTTTTTTGGAGTGCCCCTCTTACACTGACCCGTGGCGAGTTCACCATAGAGTAGTATTTTTGGGAGGCGATGGTCCTCCATCCTAGAAACGTGCCCTGCCCAGCGCTGCTGCGTTCTCAATATCATGGCCTCAATGCTGGTGATCCCTGCTTGCTCAAGGACAGCAACATTCGTCACATAGTCAGTCCAGTGTATATTTAGGATTGTGCGTAGACAGCGCTGATGAAAGCGCTCGAGGAGTCATAGGTGGTGGCGATAGGTGACCCATGTTTCAGATCCATAAAGGAGGATAGACAGTACAATGGCTCTATACACACTGATTTTTGTGCTTTGCCTCAGGTGTTTATTGCTCCAGACTCTTTTGTGAAGTCTTCCAAATTCACTATATGCCTTTGCTAATCTGTGATTGATCTCTTTGTCAATCTTGGCATCTGAGGAGATGAATCAGTGCCTTTTAAACCACATTCCCTGTGGATTCCATGTGAATCCTTCAGGACATTGTGTGAACTGATTGCAGCAACTAAGGAGCCAGTACATTTATTCAATGGTGAGAATAATCCTTATAGAAACTGCATGGAAGGTGATCTGTCTAAATGGATGGACATTCAAATCTATGTGTTTCATTCAGAAGGGGGGAAGGCAAATCCACCATGAAGCTCCAAAGAGAAGTCTTTGGAGCTTTCCCCGGAGTTTTTAAAAAGCTCTGTAGGCAATGCAAATGTCTGATCATTTGGACAACCACATTTGCATTACTTTGCTGAGGCAACACAAGCTGATTAGCTAGACAAGCATGGGGGGAGGGGATTGCTAATGGTGCAAGTGCCTGCAGCCACTTTTTCTTTTTCACAGGTGACTCGGTAAGGGAGGAAGGCTGTCTCGTCCTCTTCTCCCTTCCCACACACACCCCACCATGTGCTGCTGTCACCGTTGCCGGAACCAGGAAGGGATAAGTGTATGAGATGGCCCTCCTCCCTTACCCGCCCCCCCCCCCGTGCTGATGTCACCGCTGTTGCCGCTGCCAGGACTGGTAATGAAGAGGAGGACAAGACAGCCCTCTTCCCTTACCCAGTCCACCCCCCAGCTGCTGTCATAGTCCTTGGGGACAAGGTAAGGGAGAAAGGCTCTTCCTCCCTCCCAGCAATTGCTAAGGCAATAAAATGGGGAGGGTTCTTTTTTTTCACTCTCGTTTGCCATTTTACAGGAAGAGGGCATGTGAAGTTTATGGGGGCTGTGTAACCATTATGACAAGTCACAGCTGCTGCAACTTGTCTTTACTGCAGGGCACTTCAGTTTTGGGGGGCTGGAATAGATGAGCCCTAAGTGTAGACAAGCCCTCAGAGTCCAGAGTCTCCATTGTTTAGGGGTTCCTTAGACTAGAGGGTGAAAGGGGAGTGATGGTGATTTTTGATGCACATCTTGGTCATTCTATCATGCAAGACTCGAAAACAGCCCTAAAATTTGTTTGCAATACACATTTCTTTATTTATGGTATCAAATGCATCAATTCCTGTGCTATCTTGTCTCTCTTTCTCAAAAAGTTTTGTAAAATGAAACGGTCATGGCCCGAGCCAGAGCTACAATTGGTCTCTTTTTCTTCAAAAAGTTACACAGTTCCGAGTAAAACTACGTGAGTTTCTTGAAAATGAGCAGTTTAAAACGTTGTGGTAAGTTTTCTGTCCTGTGGCAGGGGGATCCTGAGAGTTTCAACAGTACAGGAAGAAGTACAGATGCCTTTTCCTCGACATCTGTCAGGAAGTGGGAAAATCAGGAATTTCCATTTCTAGTATAAGGTAGTTTATCAGTTAGAAAACAGTAATTCCTGTATACTATACACATGTACAACACTCAGATTTAGAATACATATCTGTGCTTAGTGGATGCTGTCATCTTCATGAAAATAGCATACAGCCTGACTTCTTTGCCTGAGGTGCTAATTATAGACTAACAAAGAGTTCACTGTTTTCATTGCTGAGTTAAACCTCATAAACTACTGCTAGCCTAGTCCTTAACATCATGATTACAAAATCACTTTACATTCTCTTTTCTGTACTTCTCAGATGGCTAAACTACAATACATGTGCTTCGGTAACAATAGGCTGTATTGCTAGGGTACATTCACAATTTTGCTTGTTCAAAAGAAGGGTTTTATAGCTTTATCATTTATAGGTTTTTTTCTCATTTTAAATTTCACAAATATGTCACATAGTGCAATTTTACATGCAAACAAGTTGTGAATTAAGCATTTCATATTATCTAAACATTACAAATTGGTGGTGGTGGTGGTGGTGGTGGTGATGATGATGTCACCTTTTCCCCAGGCTGGGACCCAAGGCAGCTTGCAAAGATTAAAAGAGAAAAATCTTTAAAGTTCATATCATACAAAAATTAAAAATATAATTAAACTAACAGCAGAATGAAAATCCATTAAAACCAAAACCATTAAAAACAATAGTAGAATGAATTCTGAAATCCATTTCTCCCAACTGATCAGCCATCAAAGACCTGCTGAAACAGAAAAAAAAAGTCTTGACCTGCCTATGAAAGGATAGCAGGGAGAATGTAGCTTAACCTTGGAGAGGAGAGAGCCACCACATGGGTACTGGATCCTTGCCCCCTCCTGGCTTCTGAAAGCAGTTGGAGGGGAGTGGAGGGGAGCTGGCTGAGTGAGTAAGGGGAGTGGTGAATGACTCACTGCGGAAAGTGAAGTTTCCATTTGGCCTAGAGGCTGAGGTGCAACTTACTTTTTAAAAAGGGAGCTCTGGATCCACCATTCTGAATATTTATTGGCCAGTCTCTAACTTTCCATTTTGGGGCAATGTTCTAGAGTGTGTGGAGGCCTCCCAATTCCAAGGGTTTCTGGATGAGACAGATTATCTAGATCCATTTCAATCTGGCTTCAGGCCTGGTGATGGGATGGAAACAGCTTTGGTCACCTTGTTGGATGACCTCTTTAGGGAACTGGAAAGGGAAATGTGTCTTTGCTGGTTCTGCTGGGCCTCTCAGTGGCTTTTGATACCATCAACCATGGTATCCTTCTGGGCCAACTCTCTGGGATGGTACTTGGGGGGCATTGTTATGCAATGGTTCCAGTCTTTCTTGGAGGGGTGAACATAGAAGGTGGTCCTAGGGGAATTCTATTCAATGCCCTGGCCATTAGTCTGTGGGTTCTGTTTTGTTCCCCATGCTGTTTAACATCTACCGGTACATGAAACTGCAGGGAGAGGTCATCCAGAATTTTGCTGATGATATTTTGCCAATAAGCTGATGACTCCGATTCTACTTCTCCTTCCCATCTGATTCCAAGGACGCTGTCTCTGTATTGAACCAATCTCTGTTGTCAGCAATGGACTGGATGAGGGCAAACAAATTGAAACTTAATCTGGCTATGGCAGAGGTGCTCCTGGCCAGTCAAACAGCGGATCAGGGAACAGGGACTCCACTTGTGTTGCATGAGGCTACACTCTCCCTGAAATCGCAGGCTTACAGCTTGGGTGTTCTGGACTCAACTCTGTGCCTGAATGCCCAGGTTTCTTCAGTGGCCAGGAGTGCATTTGCACAGCTAAAACTAGTGTGTCAGGCTTTGCCTATTCCTTGAGACCTCAGACTTGGCTGTGGTGACACATGCCTTGATTACATGCCATTTGGACTAGTATAATGCACTCTACATGGGGTTGCCTTTGGAAACTGTTCAGAAACTTCAGCAGGGCCAAAATGCTGTGGCCAGAATGCTGACCAGGGCTAGTTATAGGGAGCATATAACTCCTTTTGTTAAAACAGCTTCTCTGGCTACGTGCTCATTTCCAGAGATAATTCAAAGTGCTGGTCATGACCTATAAAGGCCTCCCTATTCAGCTTAGGTCCAGACTATCTGAAAGACTATCTGAAAGATCTATGGGGATATGAACCTGCCAGAGTTCTAAGATCTACAGGGGAAAGCTTTCCCTTGGTCTCGCTGCCATCACAGGCTCACTTGGTGAAGACATGAGAGAGAAAACCTTCTCAGTGGCTGTTCCCACTTTCTGGAACTCCTTGGGAGGCTAGGCTGGCCCCCTCTCTGCTTTCCTGTCCTTTCATTTAGGAACAAACATGTTTACCCCAGTTACCATTTCCTCATTCCAGAGGTTGACCAGAGCCTTGGCAGAGTCACCTGCCAAAGCATCAAGAAACTCACCAAAAGGCAGAATCTTATTCACCCACTCCTGCAGAGGTTCTGAATCCCAGATAGTCTCTCCACTCCCAAATCACCATCATCCCACCCAACACAGAAAATGAGATCCAAAGAGTGCCCAGCAGCATGAATGGGGCCCAACCGCTTGTGAGAAACATGGCCATCATGCCAGACATGACGCCCTGAGCCGCCCCTGATAGAGCAGTCTCAGCCTGGATGTTGAAATCTTCCAGCACTACAAGCTGAGGAAGTTCCCACGCCAACCCCAAGACCACCCCAGCTAGTTTAGAAAGGGAGAGTGTGGAGCAGCAGAGTGGGTGGTACACAAACCATCCACAATCTGTCCTGGACACCCACCTTCAGATGTACATACTTGAACCCTGAAACTGTATGAAAGAGAACCCAGTGAAGAGGTTGGAAACCTGACAGACCACTTCAACTCCTTCTCTCTGCCCCAGGTCTCAGCTGGTACTGCACAGAGAACCCCATAGATAAAACTGAGATATTAACTGCATCCTTGCCTCATTCAGCCAGGTCTGTATAATACATGCCTGAGCAGCATGCTTATCAAACGAATGGCAGTTCTTTCACTGACCTTGCATTCAGCTGGCATTCCTTTCAGGTTTTATATGAAAATAAGTATAGCATGTACTTATATTTTTCTCCAAATTTCCTTTTCCTCCCTCTGGGGGGGGGAACACCATTTCCCCCCCATGGGTTCAAAATTTCAGGAAATAGTACACCTCCAGTGCTACTTGGAAAACCACTGAAAAATTAAACTTTTATTTTTTACTAATAAAAAATCTGTAATATTTCATAATACAAAGGCATTTATTGTGACCTAAAAGAGCATCAAACTAATGTGAATCCATACTTCCATTTCTGTCCTGTCATACAATTTGTAGACTCTCCTTATTGGCTACATCATCCATGACACTGTGAACTGCAGTGATAGCAACATTAGCAGTAATTTGTCTTACCATTCTTCTTAATCAATCTAATTTACATCTTTGATTGCTCCATTAACAGCAGTTCAACCAGTTTCCATTTGGCAGCTTTATATGATTTGAAAGTAGTCTCACACACCTACAAAATAAGATTATTACTGTTATGCATTGTTGTTAGTTTGGATTTTACTATTTACTCTTATTAAATAATTATCTTGCCCTCCAATTATCCATATTTTCCTCTTAATTTAATAGGGGGAAATTACTAAGCAAATTAAGTTTCTTTCATGCAATATTGCCTTGATGTTGTAATATTTTCTTAACGCTTTAGATTTTTGTCAGCAGGATAAATACATTTGTATTACTGATGTTCCTAACAATATCACCTGGGTTATATTACACTATTACTCCATCACACAAGCAATTCATCTGGCTGAGATTTCCTATTTGGCTGCCTAGCTATCTGTTTTTTTAATAGGTTTTATAAGTTTTTTTATACATTTTAATAGGTTTTATATAAGTTTTTTTATATTTGCTTTTAACTGGTAACTTAAGTAACTGCCTGAAGGATGGTGCCTTCATGATGAGAGATCCTTTTGTTGTATAGATCACTGTTTATAATAAAGCTTCCTTTACAAACTTCCTCTCTTCACACTCTTTCAGGTGCCTTGCTTGGTCTCATTCCCCCCAGGGGTGGGGGAAGGGAAAGTCTGCTGGGACAGAGGTGGACAGTGCAAGTTAAAGCTTTCCCCAGTAACTTCCAACTGAGTTACTAGTTAAGGAGGGGTGTATCAGTGGGTGGTGGCAGCTCAGATAGATGGTCTCAGTAGATCCCATCCTACTCAGCAGAAGCAGGAGGGGACCCTAGAAACACAACATGATATTCCTGTCATTGATGCAGAATTCTATCAGATTCTTTTTCAAGACCATGCACTCCATTTTTACCTCAGAAAAGGTATTGACTTTTAACCAACTTCATCTATAATGGAAAAATTATGCTATGTAAATTACCTCTGGCTATTGGATTTTTGGCACAAGATTTTATACACAGCTCATCATGTAGTACTTTAAGAATGCTAAGACCCACACATATTTGCAAGTCAAAGATTTTTCTGGCTGAATATAGGCATTTTGCTGTAATAAGCTTCTAAACATATTTTTTTTCTTTGTAGGAGTTGGATTATGAAGCCAAGGCTAGCTATACCTTGAGAATAGAAGCAGCAAATAAGCAAGTTGATCCTCGCTTTCTAAGCCTTGGGCCATTCAGTGATATGACAACAGTGAAGATTATTGTGGAGGATGTAGATGAACCACCTGTGTTTACTTCACGATTGTACACCATGGTAGTGTCTGAAGCAGCTAAAGTGGGCACCATCATTGGAACTGTAGCAGCCCATGATCCAGATGCTTCTAACAGTCCTGTCAGGTAATTCTATAACTTCTTTTCTTTATTCCTTTAGGCCTGTAACAAACGTCATGCTGGCAAACAGCCCTCCAGAGCAATTTTTTTTCCTGGATGCGGGATTGCAGCAGAAAGCAGCAATTTCTCCTGTCATGGTCCTGCTTGACAGAAGATCAATCAGCAGAACCTCTCCTGTAGATGTTAGGCTCAGTTGCTGTAGATGTATATTTTAATAACAGGATTATGCCAAGCTAGGAAAAAAAAACTGGCTAAAATCTAACATGATGATATAATTGGACTTTTCATCCCTTCACATTGCAGGCTTTAGAGCTTCCTGAAAACCAGCTCCAGAGAAGGTTTGGGAAAAACTCAGGGGGCTGTAGGAGGGAAGGAGGATTGCTTCCCCCTTGCTCTGGGTTTTGTTCTTGCACAGCAAAAGTCTAGCACTGGGTGTAGCTCATGTATTGTATGGATATTTGGGTTCGCATAAGGCACCAACATCATGTATCAATGTGAGTGCTGGACTAGGATCCTGAGAGACCAGGGTTCAGACCCCCTGCTCAGTCATGGAACCCCATTGGGTGACTTTGGGCAAGTCACACTAGCTCAGTCTAAAAGGAATGGGAAACTTCTCCGAAGGAGGAAAAACCCCTATGATAGTGTTGCCATAAGTTAGAGTTTATTTAAAGGCACACAACAATCATCATCAACAACAAAACCAAAACCTGCCCCAGGGGGATTTCCTGTCCTTTGGATCAGGGTTGCTGGGATAGGGGAGTGGGAGGACTGTTTTCTCTCATCATTAGACTCTAGTCACTTACTTTAATGTTGATGAATGATCTGTGATGCCCATTGCATGAACTGTGAAGTGTAGTGAATGCAGGAAGTCCTTACTCATTTATTTCATGTGCTGTGCACATTGGGGCAGCTAAATCAGCACACAAGTTTATCTTTATGTTGTAGCTGTAAACAGTATGCTTTTGCAGTATGCATTCATACAAGTTCAATAATATGGATATATATTTTCCCCCTTCCTGGCTATGCTGCAGTGGTTTTGTTGTATCAGTGTAATTTAAACATCCTTATAATACACAGTGGACCCTCTGGATCTGTGGGGGGTTCAGTTTTCCTCCCCCCGATGGCAAAAAAACACTTATAGGCATGCCCCATATTATTAAATATTAGTGACATGTGCACAGATGCATCAGCACATCCACATGCACATCTCTGCCATTTTAGGTATGATGATCCGTGATCATCCGCAGGGTGCTTGAAACCACAGATCGGGAGCCTGCAGATTGGGAGAGCCCACCGTGTGTGTACATATATATATATATATATATATATACACACACACACACACACACGGTGGGCTCTCCCAATCTGCAGGCTCCCGATCTGTGGTTTCAAGCACCTTGCGGATGATCACGGATCATCATACCTACAAATGAAATTAAATGGTTTGGACAATTGTTTTGTTGTTGTTGTTTTTAGTAGAATACATGAATCCATTATTATCCAAAAACCATAGTTTATGTTCCAATTATAGTATAGCACACTATTTACAGAAAAGCAACATTGTGTAGGCTGGATGTATATTGAATGTGAATTTTATAAAAATACGTTCCAAATACTTACTTACTGGAAATGCATTCAATTATTGAATTATATCTTTATGTGCGTTACCTTGTTGTGTATTTGTTTATCTCTCTCTCCTCTCTGGCTTTTCTTCACAAACGAAGATTCAGGAAGGACTCATCCTGCACTTTCTGCAAGCGCGCTGATGACTAAAAAGGCCAATCCAAGATAAACAAGTCCGGTTGCAGAAAGCACAGCAGGTCTCCTTGGGTGATGTTTCTGGGTTGTGATTCTTTCTGCATTGTCGTTTCTCTTTAAGACTTGTTCAGTGTGAGTTCTCAAATAAGGCTGCAGCATTGTGGATGGTGTGTTTCCATCCCTCCCGATGTGAGGCCAGGGCTGACCATTGTTGGTGATCAATTTGGCCGAGCCTGATATGTTGTTTCAGGAAGTCCTTGTATCGCTTTTTTGGTGTATTTCAGGCTACAAGCATCTGAAATCTGTTTTTTGTTGGCTCTCTTTTATGTCCTGCAAAGCGTGCAGTGACAAATGCAAAAACTAGGCCCACCGAGAAGCCAACTATCCACGCTGTCTGAGGTGCTTGTACCCAGCAGTAGCTATTAACAGCAGAGTGCAGAAGCACAGAACCCTCTAGCAGTATTTGGCAATATGGCACTGACCAACCTTGAAATGAAACACAGACACAGTTGGGTTCTTCCAAAATCCTTGGAGGCTCTTTATCCTCTTGTTGCAGAATATATACAAGACACAAACACTTCTATTACTATCTCCAACTGTCTGATACAATGCAAATATAGTTAACTCACTATTCTCAGTAAATACACTCTCACTCACAACAATCCACTACAACAACCCACACAAACTCTGGGTCTTAGCACTGTGAAATACAGTGGTGATTACAAAGGGCTAACACCTGGTGTTACACACCCTTCCCAGCCATACAAAGTATTTTGACCTTGTTTAAAGGAACAATGTTGCCAACATTTTTTTGCTGGATTTTATGTGTGTGTGTGCATGTATAGTGGGAGACACTCAGATACATTTCATCTTTTTTACTTGTCAGATACTATATCTTAAGACAAAAGGAGTACTTCAAAATAATTTAATTTAACTCAATACCATATAATTTTGTTTGGAGAGGGAATACAAAAGTGAGGCTTGGGGACAGTTGCTCTACTAGAATAGAGCTTAACTGTGGCGTTCCTCAGGGTGCCATCCTGTCCCCGATGCTATTTAACATCTATATGAAGCCGCTGGGAGAAGTCATTCGGAGGCATGGAATGCGGTGTCATCAGTATGCGGATGACACCCAGATATACTTCTCCATGTCTCGGTCATCGGCTTCGACTTCAGATGGCGTCTCTCCTCTGAATGATTGTCTTAAAGCAGTAATGGACTGGATGAGGAAAAACAAATTGAGACTGAATCCAGACAAAACGGAGGTACTAACAGTTACAGGCCCAAAACCAGGTCTGGGAATACAAACTCCAATCCTGGATGGAATTACACTCTCCTCCAAGGATTGTGTTCGCAGTCTGGGGGTGCTCCTGGACCCGTCGCTCCAGATGACTAATCAGGTAAATGCAACGGTCAGGAGTGCCTGTTATCAACTTCGGCTGGTACGCCAGCTGCGCCCTTTCCTGGAAACTAGGGACCTCAAAACTGTGGTACATGCACTGGTAACCTCCCGTCTGGATTTCTGTAATGCGCTCTACATGGGGCTACCCTTGTGCTTGACTCGGAAACTTCAACTAGTCCAGAACATGGCAGCCAGGTTGATTTCTGGCGTTCCCAGAAGAGAGCATATAACACCGGTGCTAAAAGCTCTCCACTGGCTGCCTATTAGTTTCCGGGCACAGTACAAGGTGTTGGTTATAACCTTTAAAGCCCTACATGGCTTGGGTCCAACTTACCTCCGGGACCGCCTCCTTCCATACGACCCTCCCCGCACACTTCGGTTCTCTGGGAGGAATCTGTTACAGCCTATGAAAACAAGGCTGTCGGTGACCTCCCAGAGGGCCTTCTCTGCTGCTGCTCCCAGATTATGGAATGGCCTGCCGGACGAGATCCGTCTTATTACCACCTTAGACAGCTTTTTCCGGCAGGCCTTTCCTGAATAATTATCCCGGCCCAAGACTCAGCTGCCCTTTATAGGCTACGATTGTATGTTTTTAATTTTTTTTCTTCTAATTTATATATATTTTAATTAATGCATGTTTTTAATCCTTTGCAATTTAATATTATTTTAAGGGGTGGGTGGGCTAGGGTATTGTGAGTATGGGGTTTTTATATTGTAAGCCGCCCCGATTGCGTTGCAGAGGGGCGGGATATAAATAAAATTTTATTATTATTATATTATTAATAGGCAGGCCTAATTTGGGTTTGGTTTATAGTGCAGGTATGTAGAATTTGGAGTGCTTAATTTGAGCCTTGGCTGATGTCCTTTTTCATTGATAAGGAAAAGGGAAGTTAAAATAATTAACAAGAGCTTTGCTTTTTTTCTTTTTACATGAGGCATTTTATTTATTTGTTTGATTTTTATGCTGCCTTTCTCCTAGATTAGGACCCAAAGTGGATCACAACACATAAAAAACAATTTAAAAGATGCAACAGTTAAAAGGTTAAAAACAATTAAAATCATTACAATTTAAAATTATATAAAACCTACAAAACACATCCCCATAAAAGCCTCTGTGTCCACAGCTACAAATTAAATGCCTGCTGGAATAAAAATGTCTTTGCCTACTGGTGAAAGGAAAGCAAGAAGGGGACCAGCGTAACCTCCCACAAGAGGGAGTCCTAGAGGGTGGGAGCAGCCACTGAGAAGGCTCTCTCTCACATCCTCACCAGATGATCCTGTGATGGTGGTGGAACTGAGAGAAAGCCTTCCCCTGGTGATCCTAAAATTCTGGCAGGTTTGTATGGTGAAGCACGCCTTTTTTTTCACTCAGTAAGCATAAGCTAAAGAGAAACCTTCAGTATTTGGGAAGTTTCAAAGGACAAAACTTCCAAAACTGTCAAATTCAACAGTGAGGGTTCTTTTTATGATCAGCTCAGTCGGAAGTGTTCCTTTTGGGGACTACAACCAGTCAGTGGCTTTTATGCCAGCGGGTCAGGGAATCCACACCAGGTTTTAGTCCAGACTTTCAAGGAACTATACAAAATGCTGAACCTATTTCTGAGATAGAGGTTAGCCCACTGAATACCTTTTAAAGCACCCAAAGCATGTTAACTGCCTCACTAATATGGAAGCCACTAATCACCTCTGACTCAAAGTCCCAGGTACCCTCAGCCAACATGGCTACTATAAAAACTATTTTTTTAAAAAATTAGTAGTCTGGAGGTGGCTGGTTTGAGGCAGATCTCCAGTGTTATTATTTTACTTTTAAAACATATAATACTTTTTTTTAAACAACCAAATAGTGTCTGTTCCCAAATAAAGATGTCAAATTCAAGTGAGCAGAAGTAACATCCATGTTATGGCTATAGCGATCATAGGGCTGTGATTTAAATAAGTTGAAACCATAAAATTGCACATGCTTAGAATATTTTTTTTATAAGGGCTAACAGTTAACTGCTGCATTGAATCCCATCTAGGGAGGAAGATGGGATATAAATTCAATAAAATTAAATAATTTTTCTTTGCTTTGTGTGGAAGTTCACTTAAATCTAGCAGAAATCATTATATAGCATATGTAGAGTGGTGTGCTGTGTGTGTGGAAGAAAATTATTTATTTATTTAGGTATTTATACCCTGATCTTCAGCCACAAAGGCTCCCAGAGCAGCTTACAAATAGTTTAAGCAATAGTAATTTACACATCTACACCACATTAAGCAGTTTCCAATGTTTTTCCTTGGTTTTTTTCTGGGCTGTGAGGCTGTGTTGTAGAAGAGTTTATTACTAACATTTTGCCTGCATCTGTGGCTAGCATCTTGTTAGCTAATTGTCCCACAAGCCAGGTACTCATTTTACTGACCTATGAAAGGATGGAAGGGCTGAGTGAACCTTGGAGCCTTCTGGGAGCAAACTTGCAACTTGGTGGCTTGCAGTACTGGCATTTAACCACTGCGCCACCAGGGCTCCCTAAGACAAATGTTAATTGTGTACTTCACAACTGAATAATATACATGAACTATCTAAATCAGAACCCCATGAGACTAATGTCTAAAATTTAGGATGCATAGAGCATTTGGGTGTCCTTCCTTGTCTTTATTTACTTCTGATGAGTATTTCACAAAAGCTTGACATCTTGATAAAAAGAAATACAGCACCACAGACCTGGTAATATCAGATGCTATTTCCACTTACTACAGACTTTTCAGTTCTTATAAGCTTTTGCTTTGTCCCTATGTCTGTGCTTACTGTATACATTTGCAATTAAGTATTGTCGTCCTCTTTGGAATTAATATTTTTTATTTTATTTTATTTTATTTTATTTTACAATCCTCATTTTGTTGTTTATTTGAGGGAACTGAATTTACCAGACTATGATGTTTACACCTTTCAAGTGTCTGGTTCCATCATTTGAGACAGAGAATCACTAGTCCATGGCCATGAACCAAGTTTCAATGGTTAGTTGAAACATAGTTTCAACTATTTGTATAGCCAAAGCTTCTTTGGACAGCCTTGGATAAATTCCTCTCTTGCATCCTCACATCACTTATTGTAGCACAGGATTTATGATAATTTTCTTCAGCTTAAGAAAATTCCTACACTTTGTTAGTGCATCCAGATATTTAGGAAGGAGTTACCATGTTTTGAAGAAGCAGATTTGCACACAAAAAAATTGTTGTTCTTGTCTGCCTTCAAGTTGTTTACAGTTTATGATCACTCCAGGCAAACCCGTCATAGGGTTCTTTTGGAAAGAATTGTTCAGAAGGGCTTTGTGATTGTGGTCCTTTGAGCCTGAGGGTGTGTGACTTGCCCAAGGTCATCCAATTGGTTTTTGTGGCTGAACCAGGATTCAAACCCTGGTCTCCCAGTGACCGAGTCCAACAGTCAGTCCACTATACCAGACTGGGTTCATATGCACAAAAATATTTGTATGAATATTATTAGATGATATTTTATAGATTAAATAATTGTTTTTTTCTGGAGAAAACAAGCAAGGAAAAACTAATGTTCTTAGAACTGACTTTTGTACTAGCTGTGTTGAGCAATGACAGAATTGATAACTAGGGTGCCTGAAACCTGGACAGAGATTAAATTCCAGCTGCCTGGGCCTGCCAAGATTGACTACATTGACACAAGCGACAGGCAATATCTCTGGGGAAAGGCTGCCAACCATGAGGTTAATCCAGAGCAATTCATTGCTGGCCAAATACAACACAACTAGCATGGGGAAAGACACGTGAAGGGACTAAAATGAAAGCTAAATGAGCGTGCCTCTATTACAGAAATGTTTCTAAATTTCTAGGATAGGATAGAAGTAGAAATAACTGACCCTCCTTGGGGCCATTATGTTGGGCTATAAGCTGTGTAATTAGTTGATCCATCTACTATATTTTTAGTTAATTCATACTGAGGGACCCATCTGCTTGGGTCATCCAGCTCCCAGGATGTTTAGGGATGCTGATGGCTGCAAAGGGCAGTGGTACAAAGTCCATCCCAGGATCCAAGCTGCTATCATCAGTATTTATTAATCAGTTAAACATCAGCTGTTTTTTTAAAAAAAAAACTTTGATTGGTTAACAGCCTTTAAAATAATTTGGTTACTCTTAGTACAGATATTCCATTTGAAGGACAGTGTAGCAACTTCAAGATGCCTTTTCCATTAAAAATTCCCACTTTACTCCCAATTGCTACTGTTCTAGCATATACAAACTGGTGTTGTTGCCAGTGTCCCTTTCCATATCCAGTGTTCTGCACCACTCAGGAAAAAGCATTAGTCTGTTTCTTCCAATTACCTGCATTCAGCAAGTTACACTAGGCTTCTGCACTGACATGGAATACTCAGGTGGCAGAGAAAAAATGGAAATAGGTCAAGTAAAAGGGAGGTCACCTGGAGAAGTTGTTGCAATTTATCCTCAAAGGTGCCTTGCAAGGAGCTAGACACTGTTAATATCCATGTCAGCTCAGGAATGTAAGAAATTTCCCTCCTCAGTGAGAGGGTTGGTTCACCTAGTGCAGAGTTGTCTTGCTACTGTGCACTGTGCTATACAAGTGAAACATAGCCTCTTCCTTGAAACTGATACATAGTAACCAAGTACATTTATACTTAGCCAAATTCCTGCTAGACAAAGGAAATGAAAATGTTGGGATTACCAGATTTTCTTTCCTAATGCAATCATATTCTTCAGAAAACCAAATAATTTTCTGTTTCTAAAGCAAGATGAACATGATCTGAATTCATCCTTCTTCCACTATTACTGCATGTGCTCTCCCTTTCCCTGTTTCCCAAAGGCAAACTCTATTTTCTTCTACATAGTAAATCATTGCCCTTATTTTGCCCCTAATTTTTCCTTTTTAGACATTCAGTTAATATTCCATACACATGCACATACTATACATATATGCACTGCAGTTACTTTTTGGGGGAGGGGTCGCCCTTCAAATACCCAGATTCTAAAGGCAAATTCACCTGCATGCTAATGCATATGTTTATGTGAATGCCTCTGCACCATCTAGTTCACAAACTGGCATGTAGGAAAGTTATTTTGTGTTGTTTTGTTCTGTTTTAGTATAATAGCCCTTTTTAGCTTTTCAATTTGTTACTAGACATTGCCTGCAGCTACTTCTTTCTTGGTTTTCTAAACAAAAAATGCCGGTATACTCCTTCCCCCATTACCCATTTAGCTACCTATCAAAGTACAGTACTGAATGCTGCTGATGTTTCATGAGATTCTATAGTAAGTAAAGCCATGACTATTTTGAGATTAAAATTAACTTATCATTTTTCAATGATCTCTCACTGTTTTATCAGGAAATCATCATTATCACAATGCTAGTTAGGATCATTATTGTTCGTTATAAAATGCTGTTGGGGTAAGGATAGCAACATGGTGCCTCTAGGTGTTTTGGACTATGACTCCTATAATCCACATGGCCAATGATCAGGAATTCTGCATGCTGTAGTCCAAAGCATGTGGTAGGACCAGGTTACCCACACCAGAATTAATGTACATAGAAGCTTACTGGATGGATCCAAACTAAACAGATTTTCAGACTACACTGTTATAGTGTTACTATTCCACTTTAACTGCTCTGGCTTCCTCCTGTGGAATTCTGGGGTTTGTAGTTTAGTGAGGCCTAAGAGCTCTCTGCCTGAGAGTTGTAAATGCCCCTCCCTAAACTACAAACCCCAGAATTGAACAGGAAGCAGCCAGAGCAAATAAAGTGGAATAGTAACACTATAACAGTGTTGTCTGAAAATCTAGTAAGTCACAGTTTACTCCCATTTGAAATCTGTGATGTTTAAATTAACTGTGACTAACTTGTCCTATTAATTTCTTTGGGACTAGAATATGACAGCCTCAGTATGTATAGAACTCCCAATATTCAACCACTTAAATAAGTAGTAAGCACAGCACCCTGTTCCCAAGAAACCTAACATTCGGGCATTATAGGAAAGAGGAGTCAGGAAGAGACTAAGGAAATGTGGAGGAGAGCCTTTAGCAATATAATCAGGGGGTTCTTTAGATGACAAAAAAAAAAATCCACAATGAATGCAGGCAGAATACCTTTTGTTCAGATGAGCTCCTGCCAGGATTTGCCATATTGGGAAGGAGGGGAGCTAAAAACTCCAAATAGTTCACAAAAAGCATTTGCTGTTTCTTGTGATCTTTTTTTAAAAATTATGTGAAAATACACATAATCACCTATGTAAATAACCAGTTAGTATAGGGGCACACTGAAGAAGTCAAACATGATTGGTTGGATCTCAGCGGGTGCAGGTTTGCAAGGTACAAAGTGGCTGGAGCCACCATTGTTTGTTTTTGTTTTTAGGTGAACAATTGTGTGCATGATCATTCAAGCAGCAGAGCAAAATAAAGGGGGTTTTTTTAGTAGAAAATCACTCTTCTGCATCTGTCATTCAAGTACAAAAAAAAGGGGGGGAAGAGAATGGAGGGAGATTTTTGGCAGGCAATTCACTCACGGCCGCCATCTTTTCTCAGGGGTGTGCTCCATATAAACTGCAAACTCAGCTAATTTTCCATGCCAGTGATCTTGCAAATAAGTTGTGGGCACAAATGAACACTGCTGCGATAGGGAAGTAAGGCGCTATTTTTCGCAATTAATTCTCCCATCTAGCTGTGCCCAGGAGTGCTTCTGGAAGAATCTGTTGTCCTTACGTTCGTTTGTGAAATGTTGAAGGGCATGGATATCTATGATGCTCTGGAGGTCCCTATGTGTATACAAATGCACCAAGAACTCCAGAGTTAATCTAATTCACTGTCACCATCCATTCACTTTAACCCTTTCCATGTAACCCCATGGAAAGTTACAGGGTTCAATTGTGCTTCCCACTCTGAGTCTGCAGAGCTTCACCTCCCCGCACCCTGCGGAAGGAAATCCAAGCAAGGCATGTAAACAAGTGGTATGCAGAAAGGAGAGATTTAAAGGAGGTTTATCCAAGCAGAAATTACATAGCAAGAAAAGGTTTCTTTTCCATGAAAGGCTCCTTCCTTCCAGTTACACTTAGAAGTTAGAAGTTATAGATAAGTCTAGCCATTTCAGCCAAGCTCATAAAATAAACATAAACCCTAATGTAACTAAACTAGACAGTTCCCTTGTCTGCTTATAAGGGTGCAGTCCAGATGTGCTGGATGTTCATGGGGATGGGGAGTCTGATTGCTTCTGCTGGACAGCTTCATTGGTCAACTGTCCCTCATGAACTGTGACTCCTTCATGATGCTAACCCCCAACAAACTGTAACTTTAATCCCAACACCTAATTAACCCTTTGTTTCCCTGGTCAGCTGTGCTGCCCAATAATGGGGAGAGCCCATTATCACAATTCCCTATAAGCAGAAGGGGAGGTAGGAGAAAATCTAGCTGTAGCTAGGCTGGCCAAGAAAAGCTTCTTTTTCTGTATTCCAATGTTCCTGACTGTAGTATTGCAGGAGAATCTGTTAAATTAAATTAATCTGTTTAATTTAATATTGTTTTAAGGGGCGGGTGGGTTAGGGTAATAATGTAATTATGGGATTTTTTATGATGTAAGCTGCCCCGATTGCGTTGCAGAGGGGCAGGATAGAAATAAATTTTATTATCATTATTAGTAGTAGTAGTAGTAGTAGTATTTACTGTTCTGTTGAACAAAATGATTAATAGTTCTACCTCTCCTAAAATATAAAAGCACTGTTTATTTGGAGAGTCACTGTGATGGATTCTATCCTAAAGAATCTTATGAAGGTTGTCCATCTGGGAATAATACAGTAAAGTACAAACAAACAAACTTGTTACTGTCAGAATTAACACAGTTTGAGCTATCTATCCTTTTTTAAACATAAACAAAAATGTACCTCTAAATGTGTAATTTCTGAAGAATGTGGAAGTGTTTCATGTGAATACAATCTAATTTATAACAACTTGTCCTTGGTATCTTGCAAGTACAATAGGACCCCCATAGCCACCTATTCATTATCAACTGATTCAGTTATCCAAGGGACAGCAAACATCACACCTACCATAGAGTCTTTCTAGAAACTGTATCATCTCTAGCCATTTTCTAGATCCTCCAAGGCAACTCTATGGTATTTTAAACTGAAAGTCCCATTATTTTCAATGGTGTTTGCTATTATCCAGTTTTCAGTATCCACCCCCCCCCAAAAAAACCAATCTCCAGTGGATACAGGGGTCCTACTGTAGCGCTACTTACATTGTTAAACATGCTCCCACACCATTGTGTTCCCAGCAGTTGCTATGGCAGATCTAATCTCTTCTGCCACTTCTACTCTTCTGTTTTTGTATAGCTTGGTTGGTCAAAGAGGTGAAAATTCTGACCTACTTATCACTCTCTAATTTGTGAACTCTTTATAGTCTGTTCATCATCAGCCCTGTTTCTACAACTATTTAATGACTGGAGTAGAGTTTGTGTGTGTGTGTGTGCATTTGAATTTCTTTTCCTTCCATAGAAAGCAAGGAACTTTTAGCAATTTTGTACATCTTGGTTGTAAGAAGTCGAAGTCATTCTCCACATGTTATACTTATGGTGCAATTAGTTGGTTGACCTTCATTTGGCCCTCTTTTGCTGCTGTTACCCTTGGGAAAGCTTTAACAGTTCCCACCACCATCACTTTATGTAGAGAATTCTACAGTGACACTGTTTAAAAACTCCCATTCCCTGCTATTTGGGGTCATTGTAGGGATTTAAAGAAGTTTTTTGCTTATCCTTGTTGAGAAAGGATGTCATAGCATGTTGAGATGCTCCAAAAAAATTGTCAGCCTCCATGACTGTGAGAGTAAAAAGGTCAACAGTTCTTTTGTAAGCAACAGCAATAACAAAAACTTATTTGTTTTTTTAATGTGTCTAAGTACAAAAACAAAATGTTCCCAAACATGAAAAAAACCAAAACATTAAAATGTGTGTTTGGGAGGGGAATGTAATCTTCCCCAGTGGGAAGAAAATGTGATTATTTTTTCTTCTGCACAATTATGAAATAAGCAAAGCTTTACATCTCTAGGTCACAGAACAACTTTGATTGTGATGGCAGGAAGAATACTTAAAGCTGTCGTGTAACACTTGTTGATCATATTCAGTTGGTCACAATCTGGCCTTCTGGTGAATGATGTTATGTCAGTCAAGCATTTCTGATAAATCCAAAAGTGCATAGTTACTTTCAGAAAGGGTAACTAAACAGCCAAGGATGGACAGTTTGTCCCTTATTCATAGCTTATTTTCTCTTTGAGGTTTTCTCCTCCCTGAAAGCAGCTTGGAGGATCAAAATAGTATCTGTTTAATCCAAAGAAACTCAGTGACATGAGCCTATGTTTTTGTGATGACAATAAGGCCCAAAGAGCATACGTGGTAATACATAATCCCTGGCCTACTCTAAAGTTTTCTTTATCTGACCCAGGGGGCTTTTCTGCCTGCAACAAGAAGTTCTGTATCTCACAGTGTGAGCTCTGTACTAGCTTGATACAGCCAGGTGGCACACTTCCAAATCTATTCCATATTAAGGTTGGGTTCAGAGGGAGAGTCTTCCAAAAATACATGAATGGCCAGCCTAGGACTAAAAGAACAAAAAGAGGGAGGAAATACCTGTGACCTCACTTAGGAGCATATTATAAAAAAGCAGGAACTGAGCCAGCTTCCCTCAGCACTGTGAATTTTGCAGAAGCAGATGGCTCTGCATATCATTCTATCCTTGTCCTGCAAGAGCATAGAACTTTGGATTTTTTAAAAAAGAAAAGCTGGCTGAAAAAGGGAAAATATCAAAAGCTCATTCTCCCTAGATGTGAAATCAATGCATCATTTTTTAACAAACTGCAATTATACAGTGGGCCCTTGGTATTAACTGGGGTTTGGTACCAGGACCCACTGTGGATACCAAAATCTGCCCCATTATATACAGTGACATAATAAAATGGTGTCCCTTATATAAAATGATGAACAGCAATGTTTGCTTTTTGGATTTTTTTAAAAATAGAATAATTTCAAGCCATGGATGGTTGAATCTGTGGATATGGAGGGCCGACTGTACATACATGACAAGTTTCCTTTCATCTTTTATTCAGGTACTCAATAGATCGAAACACAGACCTAGAGAGGTATTTCAACATTGATGCAAACAGTGGCGTCATTACCACCGCAAAGCCCTTGGATAGGGAAACAAATGCTGTCCACAACATCACAGTCTTGGCTATGGAAAGTCGTAAGTTGCCATTTCTAAGTCTTTGTAAGCTGGTTTAAATCCTTGATTTTCATTGTGCTATCTATAGAGCAACACTGAAACAAATACTTTGCCTACAGCAAGGGTGGGAAAATTGCAACCACTGATCTGCATGCTCTATTTGGGACCTCAGTGACCTCTAATCCCACAGAAAAATAAATTAAAAATGGACAAAAGTGCACCCATATCCTTTAAAGAAAGTGGAGCAGCAATGTGGAAATAATGACTTCCTCGTTTTAAATAAAGAATGTCTGCTTGGAGAAAAAAACTGTTTTAAAAGTTGGGTGTGGCAGTACATGGCAGAGAAGTGGTGCACCTGACTAAGATCCCAGGAAGGGTTAATGGGCTCTTCCCAACTCCTGGCAGTTGCCCTCCCTATGCCTCCTGGACCTTTGCCTGATCTAAGTACCTGGAAAGAAGTTTCTAGCTATAAACAGTTAAATGTAAAGTTAATAGTTAATGCTATTGTATAATAATTCTGTCTAAACTGTATTGTATCTATTTAGAGTGGGGTGCCATCAGTATGTTGATGACACTCAGCTCTGTTTCTCCTTGACATCTGAGTCAAGGACCAGTGCTTGGATGCTCTAATGGGCTGGAGAGGTGGTGGTCAACAAACTGAAGCTGAATCTCAATAAGACAGAGGCTCTGTGGATTGGTGGTTCTTGGGTCCAGGAGTTAGGTAAACAGCCTGTTTCAGATGGGGTTGTAAAGGAGCAGGTATGTAACTTGGGAATGCTCCTATACCCATCCCTGTCACTGTAGCCCAGAGTGCTAGGTGCCAGCTTCGACTAGTGCACCAGCTATGGCTTTTCCTCAAGAGAAATAACCTAGCCACACTAGTCCATACAGTGGTAACCCCTTGAATAGACTACTGTAATGCGCTCTTTGTGGGACTGCCCTTAAAGAAGACTTAGAAATCTTAGAAGACTAGCAGGTAGTTCAAAATGCAGCAGCTCAACTGCTGACTGGAATATCATGTAGAAAGCATGTAATGTCAATCTTAAAAGAACTGCACTGGCTACCTGTATGCTTCTGGTCTAAATTCAATTTGCTTGCAATTTTAAACACTTAGAACCTCAATACTTGAGGGAGTGCCTCTCCCCATATCTGACTGTCTGAGGATTAAGATCTGCTGGTGGGGTTCCTCCATGTTCCACCAGTGAAGTCAATATACTATGTTGGGACAAGGGAGAGGGCCTTCTCAGCTGTGACACCCCAATTGTGGAATGCTCTCCCCATAGAGGCCTGACTGGCACCAACACTCATGTCATTTAGGTACCAAGTTAAAATTTGGCTGTTCACCAGAGCCTTTGGGCCTCATTAGTTCAATGCAAAGACTGTTACATACTGTTTTAAATACTTTTAATTTTTAAAAAATCTGTTTTAGCTCATTATACTGTTTAATATATTTTAGCTTATTTAAATTATTTTAATGTTTTTTAACTTGTTTAATGCTATTTGTAAGCCTCACTGAGATCTCTTGATTTAAAGCAGTATAAAGCAAAGAAAGAAAGTAGAATTGTAATAGAACAATAATGTCTCAGAGGGCATAGAAGCAGCCCTAATATAAATATCATGTTAGTGTTTTATATCAGATTCCATGGGTTTTGAATCAAAATGTATGGTTAGAGATGAAGTGATAAATAAACATATGGTGATAGAATTAACAGTGTAGAGTTTACTTCACTGAATATAATAAAAGTTACCTTTTCATTTCTGCTTCTGCTAAATGTGAAGCAATCTGCCAATGTCCAGTTGTTAATCCCAAATTGCAACATGTTTAGTCAACATTTTTGTTAGTTGATTCAGTTGGTCTACTCTAGCTGGAATCCACAGTTGAATTTGGGCTAAAACCAATGCAACAATGGTTACACTATATTCAGGCTTCATTATACTGTGGTATAATGGCTGGCAGAGGAAATGAAATGGAAGAAACCAGATGCATTACCCATGCTTAGTCTTTTCTTTGTAACTTTCTCTCTTACATCCAGTCTGGGACAAAATGGGTGAAACAGGCCAGTGTACTAAAAGAATCATTGGCCTCATCAAATATAGCAGCTCTTTTATTGCTTTCCTTTTCCATGACAAAATCCCACTGATAACATCATTTTGCTGTCCCCAAGATATAGGACATATTAAATACTTACATAATTAGTTCATGATGATCTCATTTGAGTGTTTTTGTCCTTTTCAACAGAAAATCCCTCACAAATTGGGAGAGGATATGTAGCCATCACTATCCTTGACATCAATGACAACGCTCCAGAGTTCGCCATGGATTATGAAACTACTGTCTGTGAAAATGCAGAACCTGGCCAGGTGTGGATTTATATTCCTCACAGCTTGATGATATTTTCTGCACAGTAGTAATTTGATTTGCAGTGATGCCTCTTTTAGGATAAAATATAATCAGCTTATTGCAGTAAAAATGACATGTTGATTTGAAGCTAAACTAAACATTAACTAGATCTGAAACTATCATCATCCAAGAACCCACAAGGGAACTGCACAGGTACAGTAAATTTACACTGAATATCTTTAAATATCTTCTACACTTCCTAGTCTGTTAAAATACCATATTTCCATTTTTTCCAGCTATCTTCATTCAGCAAAACAAAAAGGTATTTCTTAGAGTAAGAATACACTGAGTTTCAGTGATCAGCTAAATGAGTACATAAGGAATTGATGTCTAATTCCATAAAGTACCTTCACTCTCAATTGTCTTCAAGTGCTTGGAGGAATGAATCTCACACATTTCCTAGAGCCAGACTAAAACATTTGAGTTCTTTGAAATTTAGTCTGTGTCAGATCCTACTAAGGTTGTCAGTGGTTCTACATCTTTAATTATTTATATATTTATTGCATTATTTTTTTTTTTTAAAAAGGCCTTTCTTCAGTGAGTTCAGAACATTATTGTTTTTACAACAACTTTGTAATGTAGATTAAACCCTTTCATCAAACTGGTTCATTGACGAGCCTCATGATATGTATCAGGCTTCAGGAATTTTTCAGTGCAGCCAGGTCACATAGAAATATTAGATCTGTGAGTGAGCATCTCTATTCATGAGCTATTAACTTGGTTGCTTTTATTTCCTGTTATTTTCAGGACTGTAGTAGCTATTTTTGACCCCCCATAGTCAGATTCCAGTTCATGTTATCAGGTCTGCCACACCCTACAAGTTGGTTAGCTGAATGTGCAATCAGTTACAGTGTTCTTAAAACCAAGCACAACATCCTATCTATTGGGTCATACTGGATCTATCTTCATGGCATCAAAGCAGGAAAAAGAGATGGCAAAACTCGGAAACATTATTAGATTACAATGATCAGAATCCCCCAGCATCCATAGGCACTGGCCATGCTGGTTGAAGGACTCTGGGAACTGTGATGGCCTCACCAAAAAAAGTTATTTTTTCCCAAGCTCTGGAACCTGTTGAGCTGAACTAGCAAAGGTCAGCACAAGGATGATGAATTATGTAAGCGCTCTTGCTCAAATTAAGGAGAATAAAGGTGAGCATAGATCGAGCAGGTTCCCCACCTTGTGTTTGTACCCTACCTTCCTTTTACTCCCTGCTCTTCTTACCCACCGCAAGGAAGGAAAAGTTAGGGAGCAAGCAGCAGAGGACACCCATGAAGATGGTACACTGAGCATGTCTCCCCACCAGTGATTATAGGGTGGCACTCATCCTATTCAGTAGGAAAAGATGTCTAAAAGCATGACTTTCAACCAGTGAGAGCTTTGGTGAATCTTTCTTCCAGTGGGAAACTAAGTTCTGAGATCATTTCCTTCTGAGGATGATGAGCCTTCAGGGTCACCTGGTGAGAAAGATGGTCAAGAATGTCATTTGCCACTAAAGAGGCTGAATGGAACCTTCCATCTTCAACTGCTCTTTACCACCATCTAAGGCCTCTTTTCTCTGGCTTAAAGGTGGGGAGTGATGAATGAGAAGATCTGACTTTCAACCAAGGCTTTCAGGCATTATAATTGAACTATCTGTACTTGGCATAATATATGCCATTAAAAAACTCCCCAAATAATGCCCGGTAGACCTCATGACAGCCCTGTAAAAAAATTTTTAAATTCATCCACCCCCTTCTCAGCATGCTGTACTTTTCCTGGAAATGCTGAGGGTAACTTGCTCTGTTGCCCTGCTGCCACCACCACCAGTTGACTGCCTGGGTCCCATTGCAGGTGGCCCATCACCACTGCCAGTTGACTGTCTGGGTCCCAATCTGGACCATAGACTGAGTGTCAGGAGTGGATTGTGAGGTGAAGAAGGAATTTGCATGTTGGTGGTGATTGGTTGGGTGTGTTTCCTGAGCAGCCAGTCAGCACACTGGGAAAGGCAACATACCCAAGAGAATGATAGATAGATAGATAGATAGATAGATAGATAGATAGATATTCAGAGCAGAGCTTGAAAAAAATATTATTATTCAATTTTTATTTTTTATTTTTTTGGACAACAGCTTGTATAATCCCAAAGCAACTATTGTTTATGGTTTAGCTGGCTGGGAGATATTTGGAACTGTAGCTTGCAAAAGTAACTTTTCCAAACTCTGGTGGAGAAAGCCCTTTGAGGGTGTCCATGCATCCACAATCTTAGTGATACAAATTTTAGTACCAAGGTGTGAACCAAATCATGAAATGAACATCTGATTTGCTTTCTTAGTTCCTGATTGGTCTCAACTTGAATTTATAAAAGTATTGCCGAAAGGATTTTAATCATTTCATCTGCATGAGAACTATTTCAATGTAAATGATTGCCTGTATCCAAATTTACTGTGCAACGTATAACACATTTCACAGTGATTTTTTTCCTTTACTGTCCTCCAACCCATCAGAATAGAGTATGAAGGAAATTCTGTTCTGTCGACAGATGCTGATAATCATGGAAGGAGGCTAATCAAATCCCATCCATAATTTTCCCCTTCTTCCCCTCCTTCCAAAGTTAACAGAAATGCTGTTAAGGCTAGCTAGGGCCTGTCTTGAACCAGCAGCTGATGTTGGGAAATGGTAACAAGAAGAAGAGATCTCAGTGTTACTTGGCCTGCACTTCACCCTCTAGACTGGACTGTTGCCTTCCAAGGAAGTGGAGAACACTGTCTCATAAACAGCTCAGCTGCCTGTTGTCTTTTATACCTTGAATGGAAGGGGTGTCATCTTGGTTTTTTTGTTTTGTTTTGTTTTGTTTGTTTTTTTGCTACAGACTGAAAAATATCTTGTGTCAGGCTATGAGGGGGAAACTCTAAAATCATATTCTGCCAAGGACCTGAACATCGCAAGTTTTTTTTTCCAGACACACCAACTATGTGTACATTCCCCCCTCATGGTTAGCTTGTTAGCTTGTCACTAAGATGCAAACAAAAATGTAACATGAAGGTGGATCTTCTTTTTTCTAGGTAATTCAAAGAATAAGTGCTGTTGACAAAGATGATCCTCCTAGTGGCCATCAGTTTTCCTTCAGTTTGGCTGGAGAGGCAGCAAATAACCACAATTTTACATTGCAAGATAATAAAGGTAAGACACCGATTGTGGTTGGCAACCCAAGGGCGCACCAGTGCTCTTATTTCTTCAGACAAGCAATACGGATTGCCATCGAGAGTAAAATCTTTGACAGAAAGAGCATTAATTAAGAGCAATCAGACCCCAAAGTAATTTTTATATATAGATTATCTGTCAGGAGAAAGAACCTGCTTTTTAAATCATTTCAAGCCATGAGCCAAATAGATGGGCATCAGATCCTTTCCCAAACTGATTCTTTTCACTTTTTATTTTTATAAGTCTTTATCTAAATTAGATTGTACCACAGGGCAGCCACTGAAAAATTTCCTGTGTCTCATGTTTGATTAATATAACTCAGGAAATACAGAAATGAACCTTTGAAACACATGGCAGAGAGGCCGGTGCTCTGAGGAAACAACTTTACTTACCATATAATCTGCTACTAAAAGTGCTTTGGATATGAATGCTTAGGAATCGGCTTTCCTTCATTGTTAATATTATTGCACTCTTCTACATAGAACCACATTTTACCAATGGATAAAGATATGTGTTAAGCCACAAAGTCCTAGTCTTGCATTATTTATATATTATTTTATTTTCCCTTAATGGTGGATGCTGGAAAAATCATGGAGGGACCCATTATCATCTTCTCAAGAAAATTTTTCAGTGGCGCATAGCCTAGTTATGGGCATTCCAAAGGATGAGCATGTTTGTCACATGTGAAGGATACTGGGATGACCCATCATCAAGGCTCTGCAGTGATAAGCCTTATCCTCGTACCAGTTCAGCATGCATTCCATGTCTTCCTATTGCAGATGCATGCATTTGTGCTCTGATTCTCTATACAGTTTTTAGATTGGCCATGTATTTCCTACTGACCTGTTCCTTTTTCCATAGGCCTTCTATTGCGTCTCACTGTATCTTATCTATCAGGGCTAGATTTTCCTCAAGTACTGAAAGAGGATCTGTTCTTGTACTTTCAGGTTAATATGCAAAATGATCTTTCTTTATCTTGCCATAAGGGAACAGTTGTACTTTGGTGATACAAATGCCTCATAATTCAAGTGAGGGGATTTCAGCCCAGCACTTTTTCATGAACTAACACACACACACACACCAGCTTGGGCCATTAGGTGTCTCTGCAATTTGGACACCTCATTCAGGTCCATGGAGCACAGAAAAGGGAAATGCAAGCTTACTGTAAATGGAACTAGAAACTCTGGAGAAATGCAAGATTACCAACACTGTTTCCTTCACGCCTCTGCCACCTGGAATCAGGGTATCACAAGGGAGAGATATCAGCAGGCAGGGATTGTTTGATTCCTCTGCAAACCCACTGATTGTTCCCTGAAAATACCCTCTAGACTTGATATATCACTCTAAAACTATTTTTTTTTTATAGGGGAAAATTGGAGAGAGGTTAAACACCCATCCTTCTTGCCTGCTAACACTGTAAAGTGCCATCATCCATGCCCATATTTCTTTTCAGTTAAAAAGATGGTATTTCTAGGTAACACAACACTTCTAAGTATAAGGCAAAACCACTATTTCTTTTCCAATTTACAAATTCAGGAATCTTCTACAGAACAGAGTGTAACTAAATGTCAGGAAGTTTCCCACAGTGAGGCTATGGGATGTGGAAGGGTATTTTTTTAAAAGAGCCTTGATGTATTTCAAGTTTTACATTTCACCCCCTCCCAGGTATCATTAAAAAGAAATAAAAATGAGTGAAATAAGATTTCTCACAGTATCCACAGGTAATATTTAAGCTTATGCCTCCCTCAGATAGAAAGCATATTTCAGTTCTGAAATGGTAAAATTAGCAGGGATTTACCAAAAAAAAAACAAAAAACAAAAAACATTATCTGCATTTTCATACACATTTTAGTATCTAAGCTAAAATCGTTGTTATGACCATATTAAAAGAGCTTATATTGATCCATCATCAACCAGTTAATTGTTCTGTCATTTCTATCCTGATGCTAAATACTGAAAAACAGTTGTAACAGCTGTATATGCTTGAGTCATATACCGCTTTTACAAGTAGTTTCCATTTGCTTATGAATTACAGATAAAATTCCAGCTCTGTATTGTATTTTATTATAGTTCTATTATCCTTCTATTTTTAAAAAATGTACTTTTCATTTGAAGGAGAAAATGCTGTGTGTGGCATTCAGAACCCATTTTTGTAATTCAGTTTATACATTTTGAAAGATGGCCTAATGCTAATGGGCTTATCCATGGTAGTTGCTTTCCTAAACACACAGATGTACTTCCTAAATGTTAAGCTGAACTATCCTTGATTACTGCCAGTGCTCTATTTCTGAAAGCAGACGTTCTCTGAATTATTAAATATTTATTATACTAACCAACCACATTTTTGGATTTTTTTTCTTTTAAAAATATGCTTCAGAGCATAAGCAAACTCCAGTCTTCCCCTCTGATGTGATTAGCACCTTTGTTAGCTTCCATAAATACAGATGTGCAGATCAGGGGTGGGCAACATGTGGCCTGCAGGCTGCTTGCAGCCCACAGACCTCAAAGTGCAATTTCCAAACCTCTTGCCCCCCCAGTGTAAAAGTGGAGAGGTCCCCAGTATTTTAAACAGCTAATAATACTTGACTTGGGCAAGCCTCCCCTTGCTGCAGCAAACGAATGTGCAGATGCCCTCTTCTTCCACCCCCCTCACTCACTCCAGTCTGGCTTAAAATCCCATCCCTCACAAACACTCCCACCCCCTCCTTCCCGCCCCTTCACTCACTGCAATCCTGGCTTCAAATCCTGTTCCCTACAAATATTCCCATTCTCTCTTTTCATCCTGCCTAGTTTTTTTTCCAATCTCAGCTTAAAATCTCTTTGCAGACCCAGACCGTACAATCTCTCCACCCTCCTGAATAACATACAAACACATGGTGTCTTTAGACTTTGTACTGGTTACATATTCAGAATACATGGTTAGGTACAGGTTAGTAATGTAGAGTAGATACATGTTTGAGATAGATACATATTTGAGGTAGTTACATATTTGGCAGTAAATTGGCCGCAACTTGCAAGCTAAATGGTTGGTGGCAATGTATGGGTCGTGATCTCCTGGTTGCCCATCCATGTGGGCAATGCTGTGGGTCAGTCCATCCCGACCTGCCTTTCTTCCACACCCTTCACTCCAGTCCTGGCTTAACATTAATTGCTTGATAAATGGATTTATTGTTTCAAACAATACGTTTTTTAAAGTGTGCCCACCTGAGTAGTTCCAGATTCCTGAATGCAGCCCCTGGCCCAGCTGCAGCTGCCCACTTTTGTTGTAGATGGTAACAAAAAACAAGGACTGAAATATTCTTCCATTTCCCAAATTGGTTAGGGCAAATGGAGAGATCTGCTTACAGAATTATATTACAAAGGATGGGGTAGGGGATCAGTATGCCAGCGGTACAAAATTCAGGAGCCAAGTTCCCTTGTAATAGCTAATCAACAGTTGTTCAAAACAAGAAGCAAACCTATGTAGCTAGCACAAGTCGCTTAAGTATGTGTGCATGAAATAGTTGTTTTGTGCTTTTAGGTAAACAGTTGTATCCATATTGTGATTTAAAAAAAAAAAAAAAGCAGGGGGAGACGTAACTTGGATTAGTCACATTCCCACTGTACACACTGGGCACTTATCTGCCTTTCTACTCTTTACACCCAGGAGACTTGGACCAGTTGTGCCCATTGCTATGAAAATGTACTTTTCTGAGCCTCCACAGAGCATCTGACTACTACCTGTCCTAACCCAGAGAATGAGGGTGGCTGAGTTGTACTACCTGCCCCAGACAAACTGAGACCACATTGCATGGCACAAGTTCTAATACAGGGTTTTCCCAGCTCTCATCCCCTGAAATCCCAGACAACTGGTGAAACCCATTTCACACACAATTTGCATCCCCTGTAACTCTCACAATGACTCCTGGTGGTCACAAAGCATCCCTATTTCACCCACAATTTAAGAGATGCTTCCAAACAGCTTGAAAGAGTAATGCCACCTGCTTTGGCTGCACCTTCACTGTAGGTGTGGATCACCATTCTTGTTAGTGTAATTTATTATTTTCCATTCATATACAACTGTGGATAGCAAAATCCATGGATGCTCAAGTCCCATTATATACAATGGTATAATAAAATTGTGTTTCTTATATAAAATGGCAAAATCAAGATTTGCTTCTTCGATTTTTTTTAAAAAGATATTTTCAAACTGTGGATGGTGGAATCCATGGATGCCAAATCCATGGATACAGAGGGCCGAATGTATTTGAACTGAGTCCTTGACTTGAACCTGTCATCCAAGAGTCATCTGCAAAGAAGATGTAGATGTTATTGGTATTAACAGTGGTCCTATTCACGTGCTTACCTGAGCAAAAAAATCCTGTTCAGATGGTGGAGGAGTAAATGCTTCCCACCACACATGCTCATAATGCGTGGTAGAGACAAACATTCCACAAAGACATCTGTATTCAGGGAGGCCCAAATTGTGTTCAAAGGCATTTGAGTAATAATTACTTATTAAAATATTTATATCCCACCCTAGATCATGGGATCTCAGGGCAGTGGACTCATAAATTCAATTTAAACAGTTTAAAATAATTCAGAATTTAAAAGAAGTGAAATATTGCTTTATGGCAATAGTGGAGAGAATAGTGTGGCCACTATTTTTGATATGAATAGTGTCTTAGACCAGAATTATCATTTGAATCAGGCCAATGAGGTAAGGCATAAGTGACAAGGCAAGAATTTCTAACTATCCTTGTTGTCTTTTCTAGAGCTGTTGCACTAAAAATATAGCCAGACCTAAATCTTTTTGTTAGCCTCAACTACAGCAAACCCACCAAATCAGTGAGACCTTGATTAAGTCAACACTTGTGTAAGTTTCATTGAATTAATGGTTCTGCTCTATTTGGGAACCAACAATTGGATTTAGGTCCTAGTATTTACAAGGCCTGTCAAGGGGAAATGTAGAAGGCTTGTCACTGCCTAGTTATGGAATTTGGTTTAAGCAAAGGCAACATATTTATTAACTGTTTACGAAGGACCAGGAGAAGGCTAAACCAAAACTGTCAGGGCTTGTTCTTTGCAGTTTCAGGTTCTGAATATTGCAAGCTTGTTTATATTGCCATTCCTTTAACTAAGATGTTAATCCATTAATATAACATTTTTATGACCCACACAGTATTGATGTAAGAAATCCTGTTTTTCTCACTCTTGTCTTTTCCTTGGTCTAGACAACACAGCATCAGTACTCACCAGAAGAAATGGATTTCGAAGGCAGGAGCAGTCGGTTTACTATTTGCCAGTTTTCATTGTGGACAGTGGCTCTCCTTCACTGAGTAGCACCAACACACTCACTATCCGAGTCTGTGATTGTGATGCAGATGGCATTGCTCAAACATGTAATGCAGAGGCTTACATCTTGCCAGCAGGACTTAGCACTGGAGCACTCATAGCAATCCTGGCTTGCGTTCTAACATTGTTAGGTATGTCTTTGGAGTTAGTTCACTTGAGGGAATCATTTTCCCTCACAGCAAATGTGATTGTGAAACATATTTTATTTGCTTGTCACATTTTCCCACAATGAACTTAAGGAATTGTACAAGAGGGTCCAAGAGAGTTGCATATAGAGGTATTGATAATTCCCAGACTTGCTTAGCATCCTTAGATGAAGCTGCATCAGACAGTTTCAAATATTTATAGCAATTAATTTCTCTTTTATGTATCAGGTTTATTTGTTAATATTTTTATCACCTTTCCACTCAGTGAGCATTCATGGCAAGGTAAAGATCAGATCAGATCACACACAGAGAGGCGGGGAGGAAATGAGTCAGTCAATCAGGTAGAAAAAGTAAAGTTAAGAGCAAGAGGTTTATCACCTTAAATTCTACTGTTCTATGATTTATTAAGACAGATGATAATGCCATTTCTAGCTTAGTAGAAATAGCTTGAGCATACACTTTTTTCTACCCCAGAATCTATGGTTGTTGCAAAATCATATCTTTTATTCTGGATTTGTTTATCTGGCATCAACATGCGTATACAGATGCATTTGTAAAACTTTTAGTTTCATTCTTACAACTCACAGATCAGATTAGAAGCACTAACTGAAGCATACGAGTTCTCTGGGAGAATGGTTGAATAAAGATAATTGAAGTTTGTCAAGGAATACCTAATTGATTGATAGCATTTTTAATATTATTGTTTATTTGCATTTCTAGTGCATAAAGCAGTTACAATTTAGTACAGGTCTGTCCTTTCTTGTTATAATGAACACATGAGACTTCTCAGGGCCTCAAATTTCTCTATAGTAGGTGTTTCATCATTTTGGTAAGCAGGGGTCACAGGCAGTGGTGGCCCTAGTGGGGAATGGGAGAGGTTGAACTGCACCAGGTGTCACCATTGGAGGGAGGGGTGGCACCGGCCTTAGTAATGCCAAAGGTCACAGGGTTGTAGCCCTGGGACTTTTTCAACTATTAGGAATGAGTATGTCATCTACAATACCCCCATTCTCTCTTCAAGATGCAGCCCTTGAAGTTGACAGTATGTTGTGAATTGTAATTGTCCTAATGAAAAGTATTTGTAGGGGTGTAAATATTTGACTGTACCTTTGCATATCAGGATGAGTAGTTTCCACTTTGAGAAAAAAATGAATCTTTCTGTGCAATTTTCATCTAGTATTCCCACATCTCAAAGTGCTTTGAGAAATTCTTATGTGCAGAAATACATGGGGGGGGGGGTTGTGTGTGTGAAAACAGTGTGGGGAAGGGTGAAAGAACATGGCTTCTTTGCAAGAAAACCCTCACTTTTAAAGATAGCCATGTGTTTGTGTATGTTTGTATATATGTGTATGCACAAGATTGCAGGATTTTGTGTGGGGGGGTGTTCTGTCCAAGATTTATTGTTTTGGCACAATTTTGCACCCAGAATAATTAGATTATATGGAAACAGCGTTTTCATGGGGGAAAAAACCAAATAAAAAAAACTGTGTGTACTGTTGCACAGACTTCAAGTTGTGTGAATATTGGATGAAAACTATACAAAATTCTTGACAGTGGTTATTCTCCCTGATCAGGTTTCTTGACACTTTCAAGGAGCAAGCTACCTCAGAAAGCCTGTTTTGGGGCTAGGAAATATTCTCTCCATACCTAAGTTTCTGAGGTAGCTTGCTCCTTGAAAGTGCAATTAAGAGTCATTAGCTTGACTCAAGATCTGCTCCTGATGGTTATGAAAACTGCTAGAACTAATTAGTTGATCTGGGTTAATATAGCTGCCTGCATCTTTTGGATTCTCCTTGGGCATGTGCCTATGATAAATATCATGATGAACCCCTAGCCTTCAAAAATTTACCACTGTATCACTGTCTATAGGAAATGTTTGGCAGGTACATAAGCAATTGTCTTCACTAAGCACACACTGTAAAACTGGAGTCCTGTACACACTTACCTGAACCTAAGCTCCATTTAACTCATTGAGGCTTACCTCTGAGTAGACATGTGTAGGTTGGCCCTGCAAATATACTTTATCTTCCTAAAATGCACTTATTAAAAGGCACAAATTTCTACTATTCTTGCAAAAGAGACAGTTTGGGTTCTAAAGCACACAAGCATTTGTTTGAGCTTTTTAAAAGTACAGTGTCAAAATTAAGATTTTTTCAACAGTAGGAAAACAATGCTAAGAACAATGAGATGTCTTGAATCAAGTGAAAAGTGCACATGAAAAGTCATTTAACAAACAAAGGTGTAAATTGTGAGGTAGATAGTTAAAGCAAAATAAGACTACATAATGCCACTCCTTCCATATTTATTTTCCCAGTATTATTTGTTAATCAGGAAATGATGCAGAACATGTGGAATTGAAATAATTTCATTAATATAAGCATATGTATTTACAGATATCTTTCACACAACATACATTTTTCACAGAACAACTGTTCAGACAAACTGAAAGAGAAATCTGTACCAAAAATCATTTTGATACACACAGATGCAATTTTGAATTCTGTTTTTTTCTGAATTTTAAAAATCAACCAGCTACTAATAAAGCTTAATGTGACAAACTTAAAGAGGGTTCAAATATATTCACTGCTAGCTCAATACAAAATTCATATCGACTTATAACCATTCCATATGGTTCAGATTGTCAGAATTGACACTTTTATAATTTATGCCTTCTGGTTTCCAGCCCGGCCCCCTGTGGTCCAAGTTCTTAACAAACAGGCAAAATTTCCAGCAGAAGCACAGGATTCAGAGACAACAATATTTTGTTGTGAGTGTGACGATACTATAATGAGGAATGGTAAACGTAAAGTCAGATCTCTAGGCTGCCTTTTAGTCTGCTAAAACTGCAAAAACTTCTTTCATATCTGGTGTTCCTTATATAAAATGGCAAAATCAAGGTTTGTTGTTTGTTTGTTTTTTGGGGGGTGGTGGGTTTTTTTTTTTTTATATATATATATTTTCATGCTGTGGTTGGTGGAATCATGGATACAGACTCAGTGGAAACTGAGAGCCGACTGTATTTCTGTGGATCAGAAAAATACATTTCCAGCTAGATTAAATTCTGTTCAGAATTAGCCAAGAGTTCCTAATCAAGTCAAAACAGAATACAGTTGTCCCTCCACATTTGCGGGGGTTAGGGGCACACAAGGGACGAAAGCCCATTAAAGCCGGCGGTTTGCTCAGTGAGCGCCCCACTTTAATTGGCTTTCGTCACTCACACACATGGGCAAAGAAGAAAGGGGGAGGATTAGCAAAGTCTCTTTGCCCCCTTTCTTCCTCACTCATGGCTCTGTGGCGCTAGGAATTGGACCAGCAAAGAGGGAACGGAGTGAAGAGACTTTGCTAATCTGCCCCCTTTTCTCTTTGCCGGCCTGATCCTTGCCACCACAGGGCCATGGGCGAAGAAGAAAGGGGGTGGATAGCAAAGTCTCTTCACCCTATTTCCTCTTTGTCGGCCCAATCTGCAGCACCACGGGGCCATGGACAAAGAGGAAAGGCAGAGAAGCAAAGTGTCTTCATCCCCTTCCCTTTCACCCCCCCTGATCGCTACCACCGCCATATCCCCGCTGCCACCACCACCACACCTCTGGGGCCTCCACTATCACCGCCATGCTGCTGCTGCTGCCCTGCCACCGCTGAGCACTTGGAGGCTTGGCTTTGCAGCTTTGCTTTGCACCTCAGCGGCTATGCAGGGAAGGTGGAAGGGGTTTGCTCGCCCTTTGGCTGCCCCCCTCCTCAGGGAATGAATGCCAAGCAAACCCGTGGCACTCACAGCAAAGCTGCATGTTCCTTGTGTGTGTGTGGGAGCCAAAGGAGGTGCAACCTCTGGCGGCTTTCCGCAAATAGACGAAACCGTGAAAGTCAAAGCCGCAAATGTGAAGGGACAACTGTATAAAGTACAGTGGGCTCTCAGGATCTGCTGGGGTTTGGTTCCAAAACACCCCCTCCAATGGATACCAATTCCATGGATGCTGAAATCCCATTATATACAGCGGCATATAAAATGGTGTCCCTTATATAAAACGGTGAACAGCAAGGTTTGGTTTTTGGATTCCCCCCCAAAAAAATATTTTAAAGCTATCTTTGGTTGAATATGTGGATGCAGAACCTGTGGATATGGAGGGCTGACTATATTTGCCTGGCCTTTAGTGTTTAGAAACCTACTTAAGATTAGGAAGTTAGGGCCTCCAGAGGTTTTGGACTACATTAACAATTATCCTTGACCATTGACCATGCATGCTAGCCTTATGAAAGTTGTAGTCCAAATCACCTGGAGTCCACCAGGTTTTCTGTCCCTGTCTATAGAATGCATGTTTCCAAATTCTTCAAACATGTTCTGATCAGTTCTTACTTGTGTAACAGTGTTATTCAGAACAAATATCTTGAAGTTCAATTTCATTCATGTTTACTTGGAAGTATGTTTCACAGATTTTGAGCAAGTGCGTTCTGGACAGCTGTCTCAGACCACAATCCAACAAAGAGTTATGTTTGCTTAAATCAGGGCTGGTAATTATGCAGCCCTCCTGACATGGCTGGGCTGTGATTCCCAGCAGCCCTAAACCAGCATAGCCAATGGTGAGGACGCTGGAAGTTTCTATCCAACATCTGGAAAGTTACATGATAATACATGGCTTAAATTAACTGAAGCTTATTTAACTCTCTACTAAACTGAAGTTCTGAGCTGATAGTGTTTCCATAGCAAGACTCAAGGGAACCCTCGGTTAAATTAACAAACACATTAGCAAACTAGTTTCATAATCTTGGATTGAGAAACACTGTCTTGCTTCATTTTCAGATCTTAACAAAGAATGTTATTCCCCCTTGATAAGATCCTTTTGAAGCTTTGTGACTTGTGGGATTTTCCAGTATAAATGATATGAATTATGACCATTTTGATCCATCCAGATCCACATAACCCTGATCAAACCCAGGATCAAAACTTGCATCAAGTTCTTATATTGTCTTCATGTTGCCTAATCTGGCAGATGTCAGGGGTCCAAAGCTAATGAAGCTCTTACAATATACAGTTGTCCCTTCACATTCGCTGGTGGTTTGGTTCCAGGACCCCCCCCCCCCCCGTGAATACCCACATCTGGGAATACTCAAGTCCCATTATATTCAATGGCATAGCAAAATTGTGTCCCTTATATAAGATGCAAAATCAAGGTTTGCTTTTTGGATTACCGTATATTCCGGCGTATAAGACGACCCGGCGTATAAGACGACCCCCCCAATTTTTAAAGTAAAATGCAGAGTTTGTGATATATTCGCCCTATAAGACGACCCCCCTCTTCCAACGCATAGCCCCCGCATGCCCCTCCTGGGCTCACTTCCAGGAGGGAGCACAGGAGGAGGATGCGGAGGCTGTGCGCCCAAAAGGGGCACGTTCGCCCCTTCTCCCCACCTTCCAGGAAGGTGGGAAGAAGGGGCGAATCGCGGTTTGGCCACGCAGCCTCCGCATGCCCCTCCTGCGCTCCCTTCCAGGAGGGAGCGCAGGAGGGGGATCCGCAGGCTGTGCGGCCAAACAGGGCTTTGGGGAAGGGGGGAGGCTGGGCGGAGGGTGGCAGGGGGGAAGGGGCTTCGCAGCCACCCCCCCTCTCCAAAGCGAGCCTTTGGGGAAGGGGGGTGGCTGGGCGGAGGGTGGCAGGGAGTAGGGGGCTTCCAAGCCCCCCTCCCTTTCGGGAGGGGGGTGGATGCGCGGGGATGGGTGGGGAGAAGGGAGGAGGGGGCTTCTCCGCCACCCCCCTCCCTGAAAGCGCGTTTCTGCGGCTTTCAGGGAGGGGGGTGGATGCATGGGGAGTGGGCAGCCGGAAGAGAGGAGGGGGCTTCTCCGCCACCCCCCCTCCCTGAAAGCGCGTTTCTGCGGCTTTCAGGGAGGGGGGTGGATGCATGGGGAGTGGGCAGGGGGAAGGGAGGAGGGGGCTTCTCCGCCACCCCCCCTCCCTGAAAGCAGCGGTTCCGCTGCTTTCAGGGACGGGGGTGGATGAGCGGGGGGTGGGCGGGGGGAAGGGAGGAGGGGGCTTCTCCGCCCCCCCCACTCCCTGAAAACAGCGGTTCCGCTGCTTTCAGGGACGGGGGTGGATGAGCGGGGGTGGGGGTGGGGGGAAGGGAGGAGGGGGCTTCTCCGCCCCCCCACTCCCTGAAAGCAGCGGTTCCGCTGCTTTCAGGGACGGGGTGGATGAACGGGGAGTGGGCGGGGGGAAGGGAGGAGGGGGATTCTCTGCCCCCCCCACTCCCTGAAAGCAGCGGTTCCGCTGCTTTCAGGGGGGGGTGGATGAGCAGGGGGTGGGCGGGGGAAGGGAGGAGGGGGATTCTCCGACCCCCCACTCCCTGAAAGCAGCGGTTCCGCTGCTTTCAGGGACGGGGTAGATGAACTGGGGGTGGGCGGGGGGAAGGGAGGAGGGGGATTCTCCGCCCCCCCACTCCCTGAAAGCAGCGGTTCCGCTGCTTTCAGGGAGGGGGGTGGATGAGCAGGGGGTGGGCGGGGGAAGGGAGGAGGGGGATTCTCCGACCCCCCACTCCCTGAAAGCAGCGGTTCCGCTGCTTTCAGGGACGGGGTGGATGAACGGGGGGTGGGCGGGGGAAGGGAGGAGGGGGATTCTCCGCCCCCCCACTCCCTGAAAGCAGCGGTTCCGCTGCTTTCAGGGACGGGGGTGGATGAGCGGGGGTGGGCGGGGGGAAGGGAGGAGGGGGATTCTCCGCCCCCCCACTCCCTGAAAGCAGCGCTTCCGCTGCTTTCAGGGACGGGGTGGATGAACGGGGGTGGGCGGGGGGAAGGGAGGAGGGGGATTCTCCGCCCCCCCACTCCCTGAAAGCAGCGGTGCCGCTGCTTTCAGGGAGGGGGGTGGATGAGCAGGGGGTGGGCGGGGGAAGGGAGGAGGGGGATTCTCCGCCCCCCCACTCCCTGAAAGCAGCGGTTCCGCTGCTTTCAGGGACGGGGGTGGATGAGCGGGGGTGGGCGGGGGGAAGGGAGGAGGGGGATTCTCCGCCCCCCCACTCCCTGAAAGCAGCGGTGCCGCTGCTTTCAGGGAGGGGGTTGAATGCACGGGGAGTGGGCAGGGGAAGGGAGGAGGGGGCTTCCTAGCCACCCCCCCAAAGCCGCGGTTCCGCGACTTTCGGGAGGGAGGGTGGAAGCGCGGGGGGGGGCGGGTGGCAGGGAGGAGCACTTTGCTTCACCCCCTGCCCGATCTCCTGCCTCTTCGCTCCGTTTGCGAAGAGGCAGGAGATAGGCAGGCAGGTGAAGCAAAGTGTATCCGGCGTATAAGACGACTGTCAATTTTGGAGGGCACTTTTGAGTGCTCAAAAGTCGTCTTATACGCCGGAATATACGGTATTCGTTTTTTAAGAATATTTGCAAGCCATGAATACTTAAATCTATGAATGCCAAATCTGTGAATGTGGAGGGACAACTGTACTTGGAATTTAGGTCATTAAACCCGAAAGAAGTTCCACAGCTGGAGTTTTTTTGTTTTTTTTAATGTGTAACCAGGGAAATATTGTAACATGTGAATTGCTAGATTCTTTCTAGGAGAAATACAGGTAGACAAGGACATCAGCACAATATCAGTTGCTCTGTATTTGCTTCATTCTCATACCACTTGAAAGTATGGTGTAGATTTGGATGAAGAGGCAGCTACAAAGAGAATTGAGCATAAGTCCATCTGTGATCATGTATCTAAGGATACTAATCTTCAGCTCAAACTCATCCTTGGCCAAAAAAAATGCCCACCATAGTTATCCCCTGCATGTATGGAAAGGTTTTAGAGATGTTGCAGGAGTGGCTTGTCTATCCCCCCACCCCATTGGGGGCTTACCTGATAGATAGTAACTGGGCCATATTGTAGTTGGCATTTTTGTTACTGAAGAAAAATGTTCCCACTGCATTGAGCAGTGGAGAAGCTGTAATAAACAGTAGCAGCCCAGGACATTCCTCTTTGAGAATGGCCCGATGGAAATCACTATATCATGGCAGGACATTAGAAAGTCTATTTCCCTGTATACCAATGCTTGTAATAGCTATGCAACAGTCTTTCACTAGTTCTCAGCTGTGATGAGCTAGAAGGGGGAAAATGCTAATGCCTATGCATTATTACAAGCCAGCAGCCTAGAGTCAGCCAGAAGCCTGGAGTCAGCAGTTGTTAGAAAGCCCACAGTCTGAACCAGGAAGCTCATGAGCTAGTATTTGGTCCTGTAAACTTTCTAGGGGGTCGTTTACATGGGCAAATATTCCTCTAAATATACCACTAAGATAGCTCATAGTTCCCACGGATTGCAGCACATCATCACCTCATTCAGAAGGGGGGAAGGTAAAACACCCAAATGTAGCGTGCCAGGGGATGTCGCTATTTTTGCAGGAATATTTGCAATGTAGTGCATTATTGGCAGTGTGAACTAGCATTCTGCTAAGGGTTAAAGCACAGCTGCATTGTGATTGGTTGATGATGCAGGGGTGGGCTTAAAAGAGGGGCAGAGAGGAGGCAAAGACAGTAGCCATTAGAGAAGAAACTTGCAAAAATCCTGTCTGCTATTTTGCGAGCCAGTTTGCAAAAAAAAAAAAAAAGGATTCCCAACAACTTTCATTCAGGGAGCATTCCTTCTCATCCTCTCTGCTGTTTTGAAAGTATGTAAAAGCTCGTTCATCAGCTTTTATCCTGTGCACGGGGGAGGGAAAGAAACCATTTCACAAAGGGCTGTAGCAAGCTGAACTGCTATTTTCCCTCTCTGCTTGGGGGAGGGAGGGAGAGAGAGAGAGAGAGCAGCTGGAAAAACTTGCGATCCATGGCATGGCAGCAAGCTCTTTTAGCAGAGAGATTACTCTCCCTCTGCTTTACAGAGTGAGTTCATTTACAGGCAGATTTACAGAGATACACAGAGCCACTACTGTACTTTGATCTTCCCCCCTGCTATTTGGTCAGAGTCTGTGAGTCTTGCCCTATGTCCTTCCCCATACAGCTTTTGTCTGCTTGGGAGGCCACACCCCCCACACTTATTCAAGTCTGAACTTCAGAGCGACATAATTAGAAAAAAAAAACCTGACTGGCACAGCTGCGGAAAAGAATTAAACCGCAAGTTGCTGCAATAAATCTGCTGTGTAAACCAGCCCTAGGACTTGTTTCTGCACAGGCCTCAGAGCCTTCTTTACATTGTAGTATATGTAACCTCAGTATGAACAGCAGACACTGTGAAGCTTCTGGAATGTCTAGGATTAGTGTAAATAACAGGATCCCTTGTTTCTTTTCTTGCCTGGTCAGCATAAATTGTGTCTTCCGATTGTTGGTTTGCCCTTGTTCCCGCTCTGGTACTTTGATACCAGTACAGTACTAGTGTTTGAAAAGGTTACTTCATTAGACTACAGCTCCTAGAATCCCCAAGCCAAAATGGCCATTGGACATTCTAGGTGAGGTATTCTAGGAACTGTAATCCAAAAATTAACTTTGTTGACTTCTGGGAAGTAGTTACAATCAGTTACTAGCAATTGATTCCTTTTCCAAGTAAAATTGTTACTTGTAATTGATTCCTTTTCCAATAATAAAGATATAATCCATTTTTCTAATATCACAGATATCCATTATGATTGTAACTTAGGCCTTATATACACAGGCAATTTACCCTGGCTTGTTCCTGTCTGAGAGCCTTGCAGTCAATACAACACAGGACATTTGCCCTGATCTGCCCCTGGACAATCCTTATGACCCTTGGGCCTGAAACGGGGCTCAGACGGGAGCAAACCAGGATAGGTATACAGCATTCTAAAATAATACCTGCTTTACTTAACTGCCACCAGGAAAAAAGGAGCGAGCCCTGCACGTCTGCAGCAGCCTGTCCGAGAAGGCCAGCCCATCACTCCAGCTGCCAGTCATGGTCCAGGAAGGGGTCCTTCAGCATTTGACTATGGCTGGTCACATTCAGGGGGCCCTTTGTCACATGCTGCAGCTGTCTTCCTCAATGCCAGGAGAGCAACAAAGATGGCAGCAGCTGCAGCAATGGGCATGCGTGTCTGGACTTCAGACCATTTCATTGAGGTAATGGAGATACAGGCCTGAACCGTAGTCAGGATATGCCAGTGGGGAGCCAATGTATTCTGGCTTGTGTAGATGAGCACCTAGTGAGGTAGAATTTTACTGCTTTTGCAGTAAATGAAACTGCCATTTTTAAATATTTCTATAATTATGAATATGTGCTCTGACTTAATGATGGAACAGGAATGTCATATGCTTCAAGTACTGGGTCATGAGGTGGCTTTGTTGTACACACTGAGGCAATGACAGGATAATCAGACTGCATTTTCTAGCAGATACTATTTAGATTGTTTCAAAGCAACTAAGCATTTATCTTTTTAGTTTCTTTTTAGAAGCAGGAAAGGAAGGTATGAATTACAAAAGTATAATTTTATGTATAAGTGTTAGAACAAACTCACATATTGCCAGTATGTTGTGGCAAACTGAAATGGTAAAATTCTTGTCTGTTCTATTTCAAATGAAAGATGGTTTGGTCAGATTTTGAATTCTGTCCTCTGATTAAAAAAGACAAAAGCAAGAAACTCCATACATTAGTAAACTAGCAAATTGGAGTAACAACAATATTTATCCATCTCTCTCATGGGCTCATTTTCTAGAGAGCTTTTTATAAGGGAAAACCTGACAAACACATACCCATTCTGTAGCCTAAAGTTCTACCCTCTATAATTCTACCTGCCCATTCTATTACTTCATTCTCTGTAATGTGTAGACAAGCTCTAAATCTTCCAGATCCAAACAGCACTGTTGTTGTTGGGAGCCAGCAGGCACAAAGCAAACTGTAAATCAAAAGTAAGTTTTATTTTAACATAGTATCAGCTATGGACTGATGGTTGTTTACAAGAAAAAAAAATGAAGATGTAGCAAATAGGATTGTGAAATCACCAGGCTGGGTGTCATTCCTTTTACATTGTACATAATTCTTTAAAGGAGTAAGTGATGAAAATCTTTAACGCCTCTGAGAATTGTATATTAATTGGAGTGTCATTTATTTTATTTTTTGTCAGTGAACGTCACCGAAACATAATAGTAGTTGTTTTAATAATAACTGTTTAACATAATTGCAGCTATCATTTTCTGCACATAGAAAATTGTTTTTTTCTCAGACATGACATACATCCCTATTTCTGAAAGTTTCATTTTTTACAACTATACAAACTATTTTACAACTATACAAAACTTTTTTCCTGGATCTGATGCATCAGCAACAAAGTGAAGCCACTGGTATACAAACAGTACAGACAAGTATATATAGTATCCTGTCAACCATTTGGCTGTAGTAAAATTTTCATCTTATTTATGCATAAAATCTTTCATATTCTCTTTCATTGTTTCCAAAGCAGTTTACAACATTAAAATAACATGTAACACATCCACAGATAATTTAAGAATTAAAATACATCCAAAGTATGAGAGAATACCTCTCCATTGACGCCCCCTTGTCATGGGAGAGAGGCTTGCGTACCCTAATGATGTTTTTAGCTATGCTGGTGGTGGCACAATAGCCACCAGTAGGGTCTCCCATGCCAGACATGTCAAAACCGAAGGGTCTGACAAAGAGCATCAAAGGGCAGGATGGGCTCTCTAGCCTTATGGCAACCATCCTAGGAGAAGGAAAACCCTATTCCCAAACAGCAGATGGTGCTCGTCCAACCCTGTAAGGTCAACCATCTAAGAGAAGGAAACTCTAATCAAACCTACAGCCTGAGGACCTCACTGCTACCGTCCATGCTTTCAAGGCCACAGCAGATGAACCTTTGGTTTAAAGGGTGAGACCAGTTCTGTGCACGCTCCACCAGACAAATCCATTGCGCAGACTCGAAGGACAAATCCAATTCCAAAAAAAAAAAAAAAAAGCCCTATAGCAATAGGCAAGGGATGAAACGGCAGGTGTAAAGATGCACTGGAAGTCAGAGACTCAACCCTGCATGTAGGCGGTTCAGGACTTTGGTTGCTCGATGCTGACCCAGGATATGACAGTCTTGTTCGGCAGCATCCTGAATGACCAAGCAGCCTTTTTTAAGGAGAGCACTGCTTGCTCCATATGGAGAGGGGCCTAGAAAAGGTGGCCTAACGAAAGCTCATCCCCAACTACCTGGTTGGCTAGCCGCGGCCAACGGGCATCTTCTGATGCGGTCAAACCAAGGCAAAGAAACAAAGGCGCACACCGGCCTCCAAAGGTGTAAATTGACACTTGCATGCTGGAACATCAGAACCATGCGAGACTCTGCAGATAGTGGATGGCCTGAGCATCGTTCTGCTCTAATAGCTCATGAACTATCACAACTTAATATTGACATCGCTGCTCTTAGTGAAGTTCGTCTCCATGAGGAAGGCAGTCTTAAAGAACACGGTGCCGGCTACATACTTTACTGGTCTGGCAAACACAAAACCGAAAAACATCTTTCAGGAGTAGGCTTCATGATTAAAAACTCCATTGCCTCCAAACTCGAAACCTTCCCAACAGGACACTCTGATCACATTATTTCCTTACTCCTCCCACATGTTGTTCTCTTTAGTATATATGCCCCAACTATGCAAGCCAACCCTGTAGAGAAAGACAAATTCTACACAGACCTACGCCACCTCATACAAAAAGTCCCTGTAGAAGATAAAATTATTATCCTTGGTGACTTCAATGCCAGAGTAGGAAAGAACTCCGAAGCCTGGAAAGGTGTCTTAGGCAAGCATGGTGTTGGAAATTGCAATGATAACGGACGCCTCCTGCTAGAGTTCTGTGCAGAACAACAGCTGACTATTACAAACACAATCTTTCAGCAGAAAGATAGCTTGAAGACAACCTGGATGCATCCCCGATCCAAACATTGGCACCTCATTGACTACGTTCTAGTCCATCAGAGAGACATTCGTGATGTCCGTCATACACGAGTGATGCCCAGTGCAGAATGCCAAACAGATCATCGCCTCGTCAGATGTAAACTAAATCTTCATCTTAAGTTCAAACCTAAGAGGGGTGGCATCTTAAAGAAGAGACTCCAAGTCAACAATCTTCAACAAGCTACCATGAGAGACAACTTCCAGGCAAATCTACAAACGAAACTTGAAGACCATCCTATAGATCCTTCTCGTACAGTGCTTTGGCAACATATCAAAAACAGTATCCTCCAGTCTGCGGAAGAATCCCTTGGGTTCTCCCACAAGAAAAATCAAGACTGGTTTGATGAAAACAACCAAGAGATCCAGAAGCTGTTGGCAAAGAAGAGTACTGCTTACCAGGCATACCTCACCCAGCCAACTTGCCATGTAAGAAAATCAGCTTTCTGTCTCACATGTAGTCTCTCTCTGGCTTTTCTTCGCAAACGAAGATTCAGGAAGGACTCATCCCGCACTTTCTGCAAGTGCGCTGATGACTAAAAAGGCCAATCCGAGATAAACAAGTCCGGTTGCAAAAAGCACAGCAGAAGGTCTCCTTGGGTGATGTTTTTGGGTTTAGATTCTTTCTGCGTTGTCGTTTCTCTTCAAGACTTGTTCGTCGTGAGTTCTCAAATAAGGCTGCAGCATTGTGGATAGTGTGTCTCCATGCCTCCCGATGTGAGGCCAGGGCGGACCACTGTTGGTGATCAATTTGGCCGAGCCTGAGATGTTGTTTCAGGGAGTCCTTGTATCGCTTTTTTTGGAGCGCCCTTCTTATGCTGACCCGTGGCGAGTTCACCGTAGAGTAGTATTTTGGGGAGGCGATGGTCCTCCATCCTAGAAATGTTCCCTGCCCAGCGCAGCTGCGTTCTCAATATCATGGCCTCAATGCTGGTGATCCTGGCTTGCTCAAGGACAGCAACATTCATCACATAGTCAGTCCAGTGTATATTTAGGATTGTGCGTAGACAGCGCTGATGAAAGCGCTCGAGGAGTCGTAGGTGGTGGTGATAGGTGACCCATGTTTCAGATCCATAAAGGAGGATAGACAGTACAATGGCTCTATACACACTGATTTTTGTGCTTTGCCTCAGGTGTTTATTGCTCCAGACTCTTTTGTGAAGTCTTCCAAATGCACTATATGCCTTTGCTAATCTGTGATCGATCTCTTTGTCAATCTTGGCATCTGAGGAGATGATGCTTCCCAGGTAGGTGAACTGCTGAACAGACTTGAGCACAGATTTGCCGACGGCAAATCTGGTGGTGGTGTTCATCCTGTGGTGCAGGCTGTGGTGCATAATAGCCATGTTTAAATATTTGAAGAGATGCCATACTGAGGATGGAGCAAGTTTGTTTTTTGCTTCTCTGGAGACTAGGGACTTTATCAGACTAGCGGCCAATAATGCTGTAATTCCATTAATAAGCAAAGCAGAAATGTAGTGGCATTATTACACTTATTATTGCACGTCATTGTAGTCACCCAAAAGAAGCACAACTAAATTATCACATGACAACCATTAGCACTTTAAGAATGGGATTTTACTTCTGTGATTTATCATGGGTGAGATTTCCGTGGTTCTTGCGAGAAGATGCAAGTGTGCTACACCAAAAAACCTTTATTAACAAAGTAAATCAACATATAAACACACTTAAAAATGTGCAAACAAAGTGAGACAGTTCATGCAAAGAGCATCCTGTGGATAGTTTTAATGTTCTCACCCAGAGGTTTTCGCCAGGAATAGGGAGGGGAAAAAGAGGAATGCCCATTCACACTGTAATTGCATGATTACAGCAGGACATGTTTTCACATCCTCTTCGGTACTGCAGAAAGAGCAATATTGAGGGCTATTAACAGCTTATTCCATAATGGAAAGCAATGCCTTATTTGCTGCTGGTGCACACAGTAAGCATAGGAGGACTATGACATCATGCAACAGTGGGACTCATTTGCACTATTGTGGCATTGTAATCGTGCAGTTTTTGCCACATCTGATAAAGTCCTAGGACGCAGAGAAATGGACTCAAGCTACAGGAAAAGAGATTCCACCTAAACATTAGGACGAACTTCCTGATGGTAAGAGCTGTTTGACAGTGGAACGTGCTGCCTTGGATGTGGTGGAGTATCGTTCTGTGAAGGTTTTTAAACAGAGGCTGGGTGGCCATCTCTCAGGCATGCTTTGATTGACTGTTCCTGCATGGGAAGGAGTTAGGCTGAATGACCCTTGTGGTCTCTTCCAACTCTATGATTCTAAAAAAACAAGAGAAAGAGTTTTAAAAAATGCCTGGGGAAATTGAAAGGCCACTGCTGAGAAGACCACAGCGTGACACAAAACTGGACTCTCTGAGAGAAGGTTACGTTCTTTACAGGCTCCCCTTTTTACTTTGTTTGGTGGGGCACCTGGATAAGTGCTTCTGAAGGTGATCTGAGGATCTGGGTAGGTTTGTATAGGATGAAAGAATCTTTCAGGTGGCATGACTTAGGCCTAGAAATAGACTGAAATCAGTGCTGATCACAAAGGACTGTTTTACCATGTGGGCCAGAGCCTGGTAACAATTCATAGTCCAATTTTGGGTCTACTGAAATGTCTGGGCTGTGTTCCAAAGGAAACTACCTGCATAGCATATTAGAATGATTTAAATAAAATATTAAGGGACATGGATAACTGTAGCAAGGCTACCAATGTCCAAATAGGATTCTAGCTGCTTCATCAGCATAAATTTGATAGAAGATGTTGTGCCTAACTGAGGGCCCCTGTGGCTCAAGTGAGAATGATCAGTCCCAGAGCACCCCCAAACTACATATCTGATTGTTAAAGAGGAGTGCATCCTTTTCTAAAACTTTACTCAGTGGGCAAACTGAACATTCACTGAGCAGACAAGCCATACACTAACAGTATCTACATCTTTTCTAAATCTAGTCTCAATTTATGGACTACTCCATTACTGCAGTACCACAGCCAGAAATGAAGAACAAACCTACACACAGAGTTCTAAATTATTGTTCATTTTTAAACATCTATAAAATAACAAGAGTGTAGTAGGAAAGGAACGAAATTGTTTAGGGCATAAGCAAACAAAATGTAAACCTTTTAAGGCTTTGTTTCTTGTAGTCAAAGAGAAATAGGCTGTGGGTTATGTTTTCCACAGTGAAATCAATGGAATTTAAAAGTACTTAGCTCTGGCTGGGTTGTACTCTTTATGTTCATAGATGAGAGTATTATGGGATATTCTAAAGTAGGCATGCTATAAAGGTTTTATGGAGCCATGTTTAGAAAAAAGAAATGTGGGTGCCTGTTAAACTTGCCCCAAAGGATAAGTGATCTTTACTCTGAATTATTTTCCAGCTTGGATGAAAATCAGTACTGAACAAGAATGACTAGCTTCTTCCACACATCATGGCACTGCTTCCCACCATTACACTGCATTGCACAAAGCCTGCAAGGGCCAAGTTGAAGGGCAGGGGAGAAGTGGAATCTTACATGTTGAGAACATCCATGGGGATTCCCACTCCAAGGGGTGGCTATCCTCAGCTGTTCCTCAACAGCAACTTTACCATTAGCTTTGGACAGACTAAAAGTAACACTGCAGGGACCTCAAAGGACAGGAGAGAGGGTCCTAGCTCATGCTGAGGACTGGTCACCAACAAACACCCCTTCACCACCCTCAGATTGGGCTCCTGTGGAATCCTTTACACACACACACTGGTTCATAAAAATTGTGTAGATCTATTGATAAGGATGAGGGAGATCTCAGATAATTTCCTGAGGCAAGTTTTGGAGTGTTCTCCTTTCTATTGTACATTTTGTGGTTCATTGAGGATTTGCTGTTTTACTGTAATGATGAATATTTGGTTCTTAAGCAGAAATGTGTTGTAAGAAAGTAAGACTAGTGGACAATCCTGCATCTTATTTCTCCTGGTTGTTCATTCAGATACTAATATCTTCTCCATTTAATAATAATAATAAGAAGAAGAAGAAGAAGAAGATACTGTTGTTGTGACCAACAGTTGTTGTTACCAACAGCTTGTATACTTGTAAACATTAGTTGTTTAAAAATTACTAGTCTAAAATAACTTCCATTCTAACCCACTGGTTTTGCAGGCAGTATCACAGACCCTGTGCAGCTGCCAAAATGGCATTTATTCATGTAGAGGTTAAAAATTATTGTTCAGGAGCAGTTGGAGTGATTAGAAATTAATATTCTCTTAAAGCCATTTAAATGCTAAGATGTTTAACCTTTCAAGGGACTTCATATTTTTCTTGGCTTCAAGCAATCACAGGCTGTGCAGAGCATAACCACATAAAACATTCATTTTGTCTTGATTTTTATTGTACCTCTAGGCAGGCTGATCTACTAAGTTTCATATATTTTACACTTATTAGCAGGTATTTAACTCCCCAGATGAAGTCTACTGAACATGTCATAGTGTGAAAACACATTTTCACTGGAGTTAGAAAGAGATTAACTGCTCAGTGCATGGCTGTAGTACTACCCTTGTGTGGCCAAAAGTAATTTTTTAAAAAAGAGAGTAAAAGCTTAGCTCCAGCAATTTCAGTCTTAATTTCAATTATATTATTGTTCTTCATCTTTTATGCCATAAAATGTAGGGATTAATCAACATCCAGAAATATTTCATATTTAAAGCCTTTACAGCCCTTACTTCATTTTTACTCACTGTTGCCCTGGGATCTAGGCCAGGATGACAGTTATTTAATACAAGCTAGTGGATCAAGTCTATTGCCATCTTCCTCAGCAGTGATAGTGGTAGACATGACATTCTCAGAAAAACTGATTTCTTATTTAAAACAGTTTTGGATTGTTCTGACAAACATGATGGCCTGTGCTGCAGAAGAAAACAGTAATAGGTCATTGACCAGTTGGCCCTAGGAAGAGAAAGTTCTAATGCATCAAGTACAAAAGTAAAGCCAATGTTTTTCACATGGGGAAAATACTTTGAAGTCTACAGAGTAGGCTTCCATTTCCGTTTGGGAATTATTTAGACTAGTGCTTTGAAGGTCAAGGTGTGAGTTTTCCCACTTCTTGAACAAAACATTAAGACTAGCGTATCCTATATGTAAATACTGAACTTATCTCTAAGGATCTGCCTATACTGCACAAATACAACCATTTGACACCACTTTATCCACCATGGTTCTATCCTATGGAATCCTGGTATTTGTAGTTTGCTGAGGCACCAGAGTTCCCTGATAGAAATGGCTAAAAACCTCACAAACTAATTTTGCAACTACAAAGCTTTCTCAAGACCAGCACAAAAAAAAAATCTTACCATTTCACAGTCAAGGAGGAAAAATTGTGAAAATGAGGGATGTGAGAACAGGACAAGTGAGGATTTTCATTTGTATTCAACTTTAAACAATATAGAATGCTTCAAAAAATATTGTTACATTGGAATATACTCACATACTTGCATTTTCTGTTCTTTTGGGCTATGTTTATTACTGAATTGGGTACTTATGCTTAAATATGATTTTAGGCAGATGGAATTTTCTGCATCTTGTGCTATTCTTACTGTTAATAAATGTTGTATAGTAGAGACTACAGCTGCTTCTGGCAACAACTCATCATATCATGACAAAACAGCTATTCCATCTGTGTTGTTAGGTACCATCAATCCACAAACTCTGTTTAAAATCAAGTAATTTAATAATCTGATAATTTGGGTTATCATGAGTTTGCTTCAAGTGGCTTATATTGTTAGGGATGTTTAGTTAATGAAAAGAAAATAATTCGGGTACTTTATTGCTAAAATGAACTAAGCATGCAATTTTTGAAAAGGACGGGTCACCTTTAAAGCAACATATGTGTGTAATTTGAAAGCTGAATGATGTGACTTGAATGAAAGGTGGACTTTATTTATGAATAATGCCAGTGGCAAATTAAGTTGTGTAGAGTACAGTTTAAATGTTGAATAGCCTTTTAGCTAATTCCCTGGGCATTCATCTTGGTGCTAAAGCTAACAAGAAACCCTCATAAGTATTAGAGATTTCAAAGTTATTACTGCCTGGTATCATGGGCTGATCTAATAAATGCCAACAGCCTTTGCAGTTCTTGTTAGAAATAATTCACAGGTACATGGTGCAGTACTTTGCACATTAAAGCCAAGTGTTATCTATAGGAGCAGTACTTTTAATGCACAAACCAAGACTTATGCTAGATATTATTTAACACCTCTGAATTTCCCAATCAAGGATCAGATACTTTATCAGTCAGCTGATCCTCATATACTACAATAATGGAGTCACTTCCTATACTCTGACAGTTAAATTGCACGTGATGTGTTTATGAATGTGCTTTTATCACTTGAGCAATTAAGAGTTCAGAAAAAGGTCTCTTTTTATTTCATGGCTGTGAGGTTGTAATATGCAGCCAAACTGGATCTTAAAATTTATGTTTTGGCAGCCTATGTAGGATAGAATTACATCTGATGGCATTAAATCAGAATGAGTGTGGTAATAGGGATTTCTTTTTTAAAAAAAAAGTCTAAAAGCTCTTGGTCTAAAAGCTGTTTTAGAACTTGTTATCACATTTAAAAACTGGCTGCATTGTGTGACTGCTGTAGCGCGCAAAGTGTTCTCCCACATAATTTAGAAACCGTTTAGCTGGTAACTGGAAGCTTAATGGGGCAGAGAATTTTAGCAATCCCTTTTCCTTAAGTATTGCCTCTTGCTTTGCAGTGCTTGTCCTGCTGATTGTCACAATGAGACGACGGAAAAAAGAACCCCTTGTGTTTGATGAAGAGAGAGATATCAGGGAGAACATAGTCAGATATGATGATGAAGGAGGTGGGGAGGAAGACACGGAAGCCTTTGACATGGCTGCCTTGAGGAACCTCAACATTATTCGAGATACCAAGACCAGGAGGGATGTGACTCCAGAAATCCAGTTCCTGAGTAGACCATCTTTTAAAAGCATTCCAGATAATGTGATTTTTCGGGAATTTATTTGGGAAAGACTAAAAGAGGCTGATGTGGATCCCTGTGCTCCACCATACGATTCTCTGCAGACATATGCATTTGAGGGAAATGGTTCTGTAGCTGAGTCACTCAGTTCCTTAGATTCTATCAGTTCAAACTCTGATCAGAATTACGATTACCTCAGTGACTGGGGCCCCCGTTTTAAACGGCTTGCAGACATGTATGGAACTGGACCAGAAAATTTGTATTCATAGCCTTTGAACCTTTCTATGACAATGCACTAAAGATAAAGAAAAGAAAAGAAACTCAGTATATGAACTAAGGAAAATCTGTAAATATTTCTCCATTTTTAACCTTTTGGGTTTTTTTGCCTTGGTGAAGCATATCTTCATTAGAACTTTGTCCTAGGGACTGCACTGAACATACAAATTCTGAGTATCTAATGGCATTTTTGGTAACATTAAGATGCTCAGCCATGTGCAAATAGATAGCAACCCTCTTATACCTGCAGAGGCAACTAACCTTTAAGAGTAAGTAGTGCACTGTGACTTCACTGAGCCAATGATATCCTGTAGATGCCTTCACAGTAGTGCTGGGACTAAACTGCAGTCTCTGCTTAGTTAGTGAGAAGGAAGAAGAAAACATTCACCACCTAACAATAATATTACAGTATATTGTATACTACTGATGCAGAAGTTAAGCCTTTTATTTACAGTGCTGCATGCAGTTTGTTGGCTCAAAACATGTCCAATGCAATGATTTTTTAAAATTTTGGTTTGTAAAACTAATTATTGTCCAAAAGCCTCTGTAAAAATAGCTGAGTAGATCTGAAAAAATCTGAATGTTGCAATTTAAATAATGCAACTTAATGTCATTGCCTTATCAAAATTGTTTCAAGGATATGTCAGTCAGAAAGCTGGAAAGTGATTCCTGCAGTTTTGTGATGCCTGTGTAGGTATGAAGAGAAGTTGCTGTCTATTTGTAGTTTCTTTTTTAATTGTTATAATTATTATCTCTTCTGATTAGTACAGGAGAAGTTATCATTTCTCGCTTTTTTAAAAAATAAAATGTTGACATGTAGAGTTATGTTTATTTGGGAGTTCCAATCTCCACCACATTCAGGTTTATTATATTGCATCATGGTATTAGATGCTTGAGAACATGCTGTTTTTTCCTCCGGTCTCAGCTACATGAAGGAAATGAAGCATGGAAATAGAGAAATTACAGTGAAGCAATTGAGCCCATCATTCATCTCTCCAAGAGGAACACTGCTACAAGGACACACCACTGTCATTGTTCTTCTGAGCCATTATAATGTCTGAGGTTTTGAATAAAATGTTTTTACTTTGCATTTTCAAAAGGAGACTACAGAAGCAGCCAGAGGTGTCTATAATAGAAATTATAGTTTTCAAGGTCATCCATTCTATGTGCTCCAGCGATTTAAACAAACCTGCTCCTTCCATGAAGTTCCCTACCTCTTTTGCTGCTGTGTGGAATCACAGCAAAGGACTCTTTTACATTTCTTTCATATGTTAAACAGTGTGATGTGATTAGCACCAGAATCCATCTTCAGATCCTGACGCACACAAGTATTTCCTCCAGGGAACTAACTTCATAACACATCATTTCTATGCTGGTTCAGGTGTGCCAAACTCAGATGATTGCAGTCAGTTAAAATAATGTTGGATTTTTTGAAGTAGGATTTCTTAGACTATGACAAGTTTTTATGATTCAGGCAATATTTATATTTTAGCTGTCCTGATTTATTACTGGCAAATAAGACATGGATTCAAGTAGAATAGAACTTTATTTTAATAGTCTTTTCCTATTTTAGTCTTTCTCCTGCAATCTCTCTGAAGACTGCTTGTTGAGATCCTGAAGAGGGATGAATCTTGAAAATATTTACCCACATGGTTGGTCTTAAAGCATTTATGGTAGCTAGATATGAAAAGAGAACTGGAACCTAAGTGTTTGCAAGAGTACAACCTAAATCTCTGGGAAGCGAGGATTCTGTAGAGCACAGGTTCTCAGAGTGTTATTATGAGCTTCCCTGAGTCAAGAAGCAAGCTGAGTCATTGATCCAAAGCTGAGTCATTGACCCAAAATTCACTGGCTGAGCCTGTTCTTGTCCCAAGTAAAAATCCATGACAGGACCACTAGAGCTCTTAATGTGCTTTGAAGCATTATGAAGAGGTGAAACTCCCTTCACAATATTAGTAGTTTCTCTTATCAAAAAGCCATTAGCTAACACAGTTTTCCAGCAAGTGAACTGGAAGCTAACTAGCACCCAGCTATACAAGTTTGTACTCTGCTTACTGAAGTATCAGGTGGGCACATACAAAACGAAGCAGGAAATTTGTGCCTTCTGTAGCAACTGTCAATGTCACCATGGGAAGGATCACCTTACACTTTGAGAACCCAGGCCATAGAAGGTAACATTTATTCTGAAAATAAACTTTTTGAAAAAGGACTCTTGTGAAGAAATCTAGAATATTTATGGAATACTATTGAGTGGGAAATTACCATAAGGCTCTGTAATTCTTGCAGCTCTGCATGATCAATTAACTACATGAAAGTGGCCTTCAGCTTCATCAAAAGAATAAAATTTGATCATGCACAAGACCTTCATTAACTTCTTTGTAGACAATCATTGTTTCATGATTTAGTAGTATTGCTTCTAGTTGTATTAATATATATATGTATACACACACACGTACACATATGTATATGACTGATTTTATATTTTATAATGGAACTCAAAGATATTGCCCTTGAATTTTAGTCACGTATGTAAGATTTCAAATAAAAAACCAATTTAACATCTGATGAATTCATATGAAACCCAGTAAACAATTGAGCTGCAGGATTTATATAGATGTGCCACAAGCAGGATTCATAAGAGATTTGCTATGGAAGAATCTCCTTGTTTTCAGCAAACTACCATAGTTCAAGTCCAGGATCCAAAGACTTGTGTTGATAGCTCTGCATGACCAAGGAAACATTTGGCTTCTATTTCTCAAATACTACACTCTCATGCCATGTATAAACTACTCCTGGAATTCAGAGGACTTTCAGACTGATTGCTGATATGACATTTTCCAAATAAAGTAAAGTATCTATAGATACTTCAGATACTACTAAAGTATCTGTGTGGATCACGGTCAATATTCTAGTATAACATGTTCTCACATCCTACTCATAGTAGACAGATGTACTGTATATGTGCAAATTTGTCTTTTATTTGAGATATATATACAGATAGATAGATAGTACACTGTCAGGGGGTTTTTTTAATATAAAAATGAAAGCATTATTTTGTTCACCGGTTACCTAATCTATACTGTTTCAAACATGAAAATGTTAACGTTCTTATTGCCCTTCTCAATGACATCCATCACAAACTTTTTTTAAGATATATTTTTATTAAACAATTTTTCTAAACTAAAACAATATACAAGGAATAATAACACACACACACAAACCCACAGAACACAGAAAAAAAGAAAAACCCTCCAGTCTAAAGTAACCCTCACCTTATCCCTTGCACCCCCAACTGTAAAAATCTACAATACATCACAATAACCTAAAAACCTTAAATAACCTTTTAAAAAAGCAACACTAGCACATATAGGACTAATTAGATTCAAACCTACATATTATCTAAAAGGCTATACAATATCCCTTATTAAGAATTTTAATAATCTAAGTTTCTTTCTGTCACCACTAACCTAGTAAACTATTCATTTGGGTAAATAACATCTTCTTACACCTGCTAAAACAATCTTTCAAAAATTATCAGATGTTACAATTACTAAATTACCATAACATTTCTTCGAAAATTCTAAAATTAAGTTCCAATCTTTTAAAAATCTTATATGTTTTTGTTATTTAACAAGATACTTATTTTTTCCATTTCAGCCATGCCATACAGCTTCAACAACCAATCTTCAACTGTTGGGATGATATCTTGCTTCCAATTCTGGGCATATTACAGTCTCACTGTTGTAGTCCTATATTATTATCTTCCCATGTACACATTCTGATTCATATTCCATAAGCCCCAATAAGAACAATTCTGTTTAAATTGAAGTTTAATTTTCAAAACTTCCTCCATAGTTGTATGTATTGATGTTCAAAACTTCTTTGCATTTTTGCAAGTCCACCACATACGGTTGGCCCTCTGTATCAATGGATTTGACGTCCATGGATTCCATCATCACCGGCTTGAAAATATCCCCCCCCCCAACAAAAAAATCCAAGAAGCAAACCTTGATTTTGCCATGTTATATAAGGGACACCATTTTATGCCATTGTCTATCATGAAACTTGAGGATGCATGGATTTTGGCATCAACTGTGGGTCCAGGAACCAAAGCCCAGTGGATACCAAGTGCCCACTTTATGATGCAATGCCCCTTCACATGACAAACATTTCAAACATAAATTTGATGAACCATTATATATTTTTGATATCTTATTTGGTGTTAAGTACCAATGATACATCATTTTATTAAAAAATTCTTTAAGTCATAACTTATAGTGAACTTCAATCCTTTTTTCCATATACTTTTCCATTGAGATAATTGTATATTATACTAAATATTTTGTTCCCATTTTACTACACTTCTTCACCTGTTCTTCCTCCATCTCAAGTTTTAGCAACATTTTATACATTTTCTAAATCAAGTTGTTATTATTTGCAACAACTAACATATCAAACTCATTTTAATTATCTTGAATCCATTTTTTTAACCATCTCATATCTTTCCATTAGTATCCATCATAAAAGTTGACAGTCTGAAAGCATATTGTTTCAATCTTTGATCAAGTTCGGAGATCCATTTCAAAGGGCAGTTCTTCAAATGTAGTCATCTATGCTTGATCATCAGTCCCCTCCACTGAAATGGAAAACCCCTTGCAGATCAGGGAGCACTGTGAGCACCAGCCCTTGTGGTCCTACAAGCAATTACTGAACCCCAGTGCTTGGCTTCAAGATGTTTTACTGCCCCCCCCAAGTGTTCTGGGCAGCTAATGACATGTTGTTATGATTTTATCTTCTCAGGAAAGATAAGAGGGTGGTTTTGCTTATTTTTCTGGGGTTTTTTGTTTGTTTTTAGAGGGGGGGTTGATTTATTTTTGCTTTGTTTTGTTTTGCTTTGTCGAAGAGTTTTTGTTGTGTTGATATCTAACAGTGAGACACAAATTAAGTCAAGGTGGAAAGGTCTGGTTCCCCACTCCTATTTCTTAGGACTGAAGGATGGAGGGTCCTTACCACTTGCCAGCTAATCTGGATTCTGTCTGGGGTCCTCTGCCATCACCTTCAGGCCTCCTAGGTGCCCAGATAGGCCGAGTTAACATCAGCATTCCATCTAAGCATGCTTAAGTGTTGGAATTTCAGGATATTTATATGGGAAATGAGGAGGCTCTCTGGTACTATTTTAGGCTATTTATTAGATGCATTCATAGATATACAAACAAACACATTCCCCTTAGGGAGAAACACAGACATAGTAATGTCTGGATGCTCAGCATCATTATATCCAATTACAATATATGTAAGGCATCTTACCTCACATTATTTGGCCATCAAAGGTTATACTTTGATGAGGATTTTCATAGGGACTTTATCTCCCTATTCTGCTCTTTAACAGGCTTGGTAATAACACATGTAAGAACACGTCCCTTCTAAAACATCTGACATAGCCTTTTATCCCTCAGCACCATCATGTTCTTTCCATAGTTTCTTATAGTATATGCCAAGGCATTATACAGACAGTTCATAGAGGCTTTCACATGTACATAATTCTGTCCCTTGTATCATATCCATAACCATCTTAACAATACAGTTTAGCCAATTATCCATTTAGGAATACTTTCTTATCTGTTTGAGGAGCTATACACTTCTATCAGGTACCTGTGAATACACTGGCATTCAGGAGTTAATTTCCTTGATCATTGTTGATCTCTTAAAAGAATCCATTAATATAAACATGTTAACTGGCATCCATTACAAGTATAGAGGGACATATTTCATATCTATTTTAGAATAACCTTACCAGCATCAGTATATCATCATGTTGGGGCAGTTATCAGTCTATTAGTTTATCAGGAACAGTATGGCTTGAAGACTAAAGGTTGGCTTCTCTTCATAATGTGCAGACTGCTGAAAGCAGTCAGATTTGGGCTTTATCTCAGCTTCTTTTTATTTTCTCCTGAGCCCACATGTCTTAATTAGTTGTCCAGTCAAAACAAAGGACTCACCACCTCTTATCCAATCAAAACAAAGATCTTATCTATAACATTGCCTGGGAACCATTAGGAATTACATTACCATCCCATCTGTTTCAGCCACTGCACGTATAAGAGTTCATTTCCAGTCAAGCTAGTATATCTGTTCTTCTCTTGATTACAACTACACAGGCATTTGTCTTAGTTACATTCCAATGAGTGAGTATCTGGCCTTTTTCCCAGGCTGAAGCCCATTTCTTAATGATACATCAAAGGAAGAAGGCACATACTCTCACAGATATAATTGCCTGAATTAATTCTTAAACTGTATCTTATACTCTGCAGGCTATACTAGGTTAATTCTGTCCTTTGTAAGTATATGATCAAGCCAAAAAGTTGGCAACCGAATAATCTTGCCTGTAACAAAGGCATCTTTTTTTTTTCATTGTCAAAGACATTTTAATGGAACAATGAATACATTCAAAGAGATGGGCATTATGTTTTACCCACAAATATTGGTTCCATTTAAATTGTCTCCTTTTTGTATTTTGTTGTGCATCTCATGATTTTGATAAACCATGGTTTGGATGGTTATTCACATTTTAAGCCAGAAGTCATGTAGAGATCTAGCCCCAAAACATTTGATCTACTTGTGTATTAATATAGGATGTGCCAATACCTGCAAGCACCATTCCCAGCAGAAATACTTTGGAATGATACATGCTTGATTATTATAAAAGTGTCCCTTAAGATCCACGTGCAATCTTGTAGAAATTAAGGCTCCAGTCCTATGCATGTTTACTGTGAGGAAGTCAGAAGAAAACAGCACTTCCTTATCATATTCTCCCCCTTTCCCTGTCCCACAATCCTACAGTCTGATGAGGGATCACATTTTATTTCCAAGCCTTTATTTCATGTTGTTCATTGCCAGTAGCAGGGAACCATATAATGTGATGGTGGAATGTATTTGGAGTAAATTAACAAAGACCGTCGTTCTTCTAGTGGTTCCAACAGACTTTTTTCTGCCCTTCTCCCATGAAACTCTGTGCTGCCTAATAACAGCATAGGCTACACACGGTGGAGAGTGTTTTTGAGTCTTCTACCCCCAAATACGTAGGACACCAGGGTGTGCAGTGGGTAGAGAAGAAAACTGCACCTTTGAATTCTGCTGAATTTGGTTATTTTTGAGCAGAAGTCCAGTTCTGAATCTTGACCCCTTGATCATTGTCTCTGGTTTTCTTTACTTCTGTTTTTCAAATTCCTTATAAAGATAATGGCTCCACAGAGATGTTGTGGCTATCATTTGGCATGTAATTCTTCACTAAGCTTCTTCTCAAAGGAAGCAATGAATAATTCTAGCAATTTTCTTCCTGTTACAAGAAAGTCCTCAAAAACCACAGTTTTCACAATTCAGGACTTATTCAGAGGTGGTTCTTTTTCACAGAAAAAAACAAAAACCCCTAGCATTTTCTGTGCAGAAAATAATATTTCTAAGCAGAAGTAATATTTATTACACAGAAAACGCTATATAAAACAACCATTTCAAATTTTGCACAGAGTCCCAAACTGCTAAGGTTCTTGTCAATCTAGGATTCATCTCATCACTCAGAAAACATGTTTGTTTGTTTTTACCATTTTCTGAATATATTTTTAATATTCTTTCCATCCCTTGTTAACATTTCAATTTGCATCCCATGCTGCATATGATATGTCACGGTGGTACTAAATGTCCCTGGTTCACATCCTCATTTGGATCATGTCCTGAATCCAACTGGAGATAACGAATAATCAACCATGGTGTTCGGTCTATTTGCTGGTAATATGTAGACAGCCAACACAGCCAAATGTTAAAATCCTCTGCTATTCATTACTTGTAACATGGTGTCTTCATTATCCTTTTTAATGTAAGCTTTATATGGGTACATAACAAGGGGAGGGAAGATGTAGAAGAAGGAAGGTCAAGCGCCAACTTTTCCACACATGCTGACATTTATTACATCCCTGCTCTGCCTCAGCAGCACTCCCGGCTATAATTATAGCGTAGCCTCTCATTGAGACTAACTACTACTCAATTGGGACTAAATGTGGTATCAAACCAGACACCGAAGATACCATTAGACCATTCGAGTCTGACCAGAATGGTCAGTCTGAGTTTTACTGCCTTTGTAAATGATTGAATTATTGAAGTAAAAAGGAGCTGATGGGGAGGGGGAGTCAGCCCCTGAAACAGTACAACAAATGGGATGGTATGAAGAGAAAACTACTTCTTAAGTTATCACAGAAAATACAGCCAAGGGGAAGGATGTGAAACAGCTATTAAACTCATTAAGAGAGGGAGAGAGAAAGAAATACATGCGATGAATCAAATTTGAATGCTTCATAAGACCCTTAATTACTCTTCTCAGCCTTCCTAACACAGGTGAGCTTTTATTGCATTGCCACTGAATAAGTGCACTGAATGTTTTATACCATTGTCTGGGTAGATATTTTTTTATGGTAAAGCAGAATGGCTTTCAGTATGGTGCACTTCACCTTGTCCTTGGGTTCCCCCAATTGCTCTCAAAAATAGATAGTGCATGTGGGTGGTGATATACAACTTGGCAAGCAGTATCTGCTTTTAGTTATAGCAAAAAAATGTTGAGAGAAAAGGAGGGGAAAAACATGCAAATGACCCTTAGGCAGAAGGTGAGGCTTCCATGAGAGATAACTTTCCCTCCACAATTGATCTTTCCCTTCAAAATGCAGTTCCAGCGGGAAATTTGGTATGTTGCATTATCCCCTCTTGGTCTACACAAGGCAATGGTGGTCCTCCATTGGAAATGTTGCTTTTTAAAACTACATCCCCCAAAATTCCTATAGTCAATCTGGCTGGGAGTTATAGTCTAAAAAACTAACTTTACCCAGCTCTGTCCAGGACTGCACAGTGCTCTGTAGAAATTAAGGCAACATCCCATTAGTTAAGTATGGTTTACATGTTGTATGTCTCCTTTTTTGATTAGGTGCTGGGGGCTATTCTCTAGCCCTTTGGTTCCCCCTCCAAAACCTCCCCTCCTTCAGCTGTCAGGCTTCAGGAAGGGATCACTGCTCCTGCTGCTTACTGATAGGCATAAGGAAAAAGCAGTTCATAAATAAAATGCAGTTGGTCTGGGCACCAAGGATGAGGAAAAGGAGGATACACTCCATTGATGAAAGCTGCATTGATCCTCCTCCCAAGCTCAGATGAGGTGCTGTTTCACCATCTGAATTGCTTATCCTCCTCACTAGAAAGCAGCAGAACCACCCACCCAACCACAAGGCTTGACAGCTGGTGAAGTGTGGGAGGACACAGAACTGTGTGGGCTGAGTGTTACATTCTGTTTTCCAGACACAGGATCTCAACCTAGATCATGTTGCAGAAACCAAAATGGGAAGTGCCCTTCTAAACATATCTTAAAATTACTCCTCTAAAGGGTTGTGGAACTAGCTTGTCCCAGGTTCATGGATAAAATAGGCATTTGACAGCATATGACAGCGAAGTAGATAGTCATTGTGACTGGTACTACAGTTCCTCTGAAATGGCCCTGTCAGTTTAAATAATGCTGATATGCCACTGTGCCCACATAGCCAATCACCTGTGACTAGAACGCAAATTAGTAATGCTAATGTAACATTTTGGAAGTAGGTTACTTCTTGGTTTGTCTTTATTACATTTTCAGGGGAAGCTTTATTTTTTCTTTTTTTGAACAATGGATCAAGTGTTCCCATGGTTGGAGAGTAATTTAAGGTGTGTTTCTGGGACAAACTTAACAAAAAGCAGTCTAAAACCCTGAATCTATCAATCAACCTCAATGGCTGTAAAACATTGCGCTCTGTTGCATATGACCATAATTTCATATGAAATGACAACAGTCACATATAGCAATTGCGTATCAATAACTATTTGTATTGACTAACCTGCAGGGAAAAGGTACAAGAAGTACTGTCACTTAATCTCTGGCTGCTTTGGACAATTGAGTATACTTAGGCTCCTGACACACTGCAAAAATAAGGCAGTTTGACACTGCTTTAATTGTCATGGTTTCATCCTATGGAATCCTGGGATTTGTAGTTTGTTGTGGCACCAGAACTCTCTGGCAAAGAAGGCTAAATATCTCACAAAACTACAAATCCCAGAATTCCATCGCACTGAGCCATAACAGTTAAATCAGTGTCAAACTACATTATTTCTGCAGTGTGGCAGCAGCCACAAAGATGCTGAATAAATAAGTCTGGGAGTTCTTAGAGCCCAAAGCTGTAATAGGATAACCTGCCCCCACTCCCATTCTCATAAGATTTCCATTGAAAGTGGCTACCTAGCATGCACAGTAGTCATCACCACTTGTGCTATAACAACAATGTAGCAATCCCCTATTAGGACTTGATTAGAGAAGTGCATAAAAAACCAGTAGTCTGATTAGTGTTGGCTACAAAAGGTGCTGCCGTCTTTCGATGTACATATAGCTCAAACTTACTGAAGTAGAAGTTGAGCAGGTATTTTCAAGGTCAAAAACTGGGCCTAAGAGAATTGCTTTCTCTGGCTGACTATCTGAGCAGCATTGTAAAGAAGCTTTAAGGCTGGAAGGCAAATGCTGTTTATAGAACTGCTGGCTGCAGTGGGAGTATGTGTTATAATGGGGGAGGGAGGAGAGAATCCGCAGCAACCTGTGATGGAAAGGGACTGTCTCCTTGCAATATAAGGATGCAATAGAAAGCCTGACAAAGTCTAATGAAGAGTGCAGGATGTATGGTGATCCTGGAAAAAAAAAATCTGTGTTTTGGCTATAGTCCTAGTCCATGCTAGGACGATCACTTACCTGAAAATAACTATATTGAACTCAGTAGTATTTACTATTGAATACAAGTGTATTGTTGATCTAATGGCTCAAATATTTTCTTGGAGGCCATATCTATTCAGATGATTAGATCTGCACATCTCAGGACCTGCATTAATTCACAGGACTTCTAATAATTGAATTAGATATATCATAAATTGGCTTATTTATCAGCATTTACTGGACACAAGGTTTACTCAGAAAGCCTAACAAAGAGGTCATCCCAAATTCCTAAAAGACATACACGTGTAGTAATTATGCGGACCCCCCGTGGTCAGTGAGTTAGGGTGGAAATGTGCTAACTCTTCTGGATGTACCCGGAAGTGAGTCATTCACTAATTTAATCAAGTAGCCAGAAAACTCATTACTCTGCAACTGGTTTCCCTTCACACCTCTCTCATTGACAAAAAAGGTTGCCTGACACCCGTCAGTCTTAATGTCTCAGCCATTAACAATTGTTAACATAGCCAGAGCTTCCATTGCCTAACTGTGGGAAATGCCATCTAACATTGTATTCCACTCATATCACCCCTTCAGGAGGAATATAGAATATAAATATCACCCCAAAATATAGCCAAAGTGTGCTCAGTTTCCCAGAGACTGTCTCTCTGTTGGTTTGCTGTGTCATCTAGCATGCATAGCTGTACTTCTTTGCACAAATCTCTGTTATTTGGGCAGGTATAGAATACACCCTGAACTCTGTGCCTCTATCCCAATACTTCCTCCTATTCTTTGTTAGCCTTGTGTGATTACTTGAAGTCTGAGTGTTGGTGTGAATGCTTCTGAAATTATTTCTTGGCTGTGAGTCTCATCAGTTAGTCAAAAGATCCCATAGTTACCCAGCCTCTGGCTGCCATATTAAGCTAAGTTACATTACCCATATTAATATATGGACATGAGTGGGTTCTTCACAGACCCTACACAATTCAGGTGTATTATAAGTAATGAAGTGAACACCAGATATGAACACAAGAGCATCAAGTTCAAATACTTGTTCATCCTGAAGCTCATTGGGTGGCCTTGAGCAAGTCACCCTCTTTAGCAAAACAAGGCTGTTGGAAGGATAAAGTTAGATAAGAGTATGTTAGTCAGCGCTAAGCACTTTAAAGGGGCTGAAGAGAAACCAATATTAATAGCAACACAGTTTGCTGTAAGATGCATTTGCTGGAGAATTAATGCATGTTATGGCACTAAGCCAGATCACCTTCTTCTGACTATGATTTATCATTCCACTGATCTTTATGTTGTCATTACCTACAAAGTCAGCAACAATTTTATATTCCTACTGTCCAATCAGCAGTTCTCAAAATACCTAAAAGCATTCTCCAGATAAAACGAGCAGATGTGCTACCTCGTGAGCTGAGGAAACAAAGCCAAAAGTCCTCATTGTGAGTTGTGGGAAGTTGCTGGGTTGTTGCTTTTTGGTTAAATATATTGGGCAGCATCCTGTTACTGACATACATATCTAAGTGTGGCTTACACACTCACATCTCTCCTTTTGGAAAAATCACAGAGATCTATTCTCTAGTGCACCCCCCTCCTTGCTGGTAGTTGCCAGACCCTCAGAGGAGCTACTGCTGCTGGTGAAGGGTAGGCAATTCAGATGATAAAGATGTTGCTGCTATGTGCTTCTGGGGGAAGAAGGAGAGGCCATATTTTAGTGTATACTCATTTCTTCTTCCCTCTAATCTGAGACTAGCTGCTTCCCTGAGCCCCTCCTAGGGTTTGATAGTTGCTTCAGCACAGGGAGAACATGGAGCTGTGAGAGTAGAATGTAATGCTTTGCATGCTTGATATAGGATCTCAGCCATTATTTGAAAGAAATACAGGATAAATATTTAAGGAAGACAATAGCATTCTCTTCCTGAGATCTAGGGCTGATTGGAACCCTTGTACAAGTTACTCCGTAACAAGGTCAAATAACGTGGGAAAGTAAGCATTGATGTTGGTTCTGCCACTAATCCCACTCTCTATCCCCACTGGTTCTTTGTTGATCTGGTGCCTGCTTGAAGTTCTCCCCATAGTTGGGAATCCCAATGACACAAGGTTCCTGATTTCATGGAGGATTCTAAGCATGTTTTAGCCAAACACACAAAGAATCCCCTTTTAGACTTTGGGTCTCAGTGCATGATGGTTGGGCATGAAGCTAGCAGGGATAGGTGTATGTGTGTCTGTCTCTGTGTCTCTGTGTCTGTGTGTATTGCCTTGTAGATGTTCCCCTACAGTTTGGAAAGTAACTTTTAAGAACTTATTCCTTTATTTGAATAGAATGGCATCCTGAAGGACTCCATAACTGAGCTGTACTAGCATGTTGCTTTGGGTCCTAGAGCATTATCATACTGCTGCTTAGTTACAGAAAACTTCAACATATTGTCATATTCATTTTCTGAAAAGCAATCCTCCCCCCTCTCCCCGCACAACAACATACTTTGAATGAAAAACACCTGAAGTGGGCTGTAGTGTTAGTTGGAAATGTTAAAAGGATTATAAATACTTATTTTTGCATTTAATCAAACATTTGGAAGGATGCTTATTTTATGCTCTTTACTATCTCCTTCAGAAAATGGAAGGCAATCTGAGATTGTAAGGTTCGACATTTAATATACCCACTATTTTGTAAAGGTGAGTTAGAAGTTCAGAGGCTAGCAAATAATAGCATACTGGGAAGCTATATAAAACAGGACAGTCAATAAGACAGCCTGTTAATTTTATCCTCCTAAAGCATTAGTTGCCCAGCAATTCAGAACAGAGAGCCATCTACTGACTGAAGTATAGCATTATTTTCTATTTCCCTGATGATCACCTATTACGTTATTTACTTGACTTCTTTCTCTGTACTGAAACTGTCATCAAAAGCCTTTTAGCAGAATCAATTATCTTGAGAATACAGAGGAGAACAGGCATTTTTAGACATTCTTATCCTATCCCAACCAGCACAACTTGCTATAAGCATAATCTACACAAACATAACTTTAGATGGGATTTGTAATGTATGTTTTCATGCTGCAGTAGCTCTGGGTGGGCCAAGCATTCCTTCCTCCCTCCCTCCCTCCCTCCCACTTGGCAATACACAAATACAAACACTTCCACAGGACAGTTTGTCTCCACTAAAGTGGGGAAGTCTTTTGGGGCTAAGAAACGCAATGGATTTGAGGAAAGTATCTTGCCTTAAATCTGGTGTGGTGTAAGATTCCCTCTTCATATCTGTCTTTTCCAGGAGTGGGAGAAAAGCCACTTCTCCAATGACATTCCTGAGACAGATTGCCCCTAGGGAAGACACTAAGACATAAATGCCCTTGTGATATGCCATGTAACATTCCCAGAAGGATTATATTGTAGTAATATGCTGGAAGAACCAAGTCGTATCTCTTAATGACAAACAAGGCAACAAGACCCACATCCACTTCATATTTAAATGTAAGGCCACCACATTCTAGCAACCTTAAAATTTTACCTGTCCCCAAAGATGAATCCTAACAAAAGTTGCTTGGCTTTATACTTTTCCCCCAGTACCATCTCTGTGTGAATGGGGATGTGGGGGAGAGAATGTTTGACCAAAAACTAGAGGCACAAGTTCAAGTGTTAGCAGCCAGGAACAAGTATTTCAGTCTCCTAGGTCTGAATCTTTCTTTCTTTCGTTTCTTACTTATAGCATTTTTTCTTTGGCACCTATGTCTAAAGGCTGTGATGATTATGACCAGGATGCAATGGTGTGGTTTCAATGAAGAGCTGCTTCCTTCAGCAGAACTGGGAGTGTGATTTCCCATCCTACTATAGTTTTCCCACCCCAGCTATATCAAATCTTGTTTTGAAATGCTGGGAAACACCCCAGAACAATGTTTTGAGAGGAGTGGAGGACTGAGGGTCACAGGGGGGAAATATCCCATTGCACTAGTGGAGAGGAAATAGTGTGACATAGAATTTAGGCCTTTGAATATTATTATTTTTATGTTTATTGGAAAGAAGCAGTATCTGTTGGCCTTAATGCCAGATTCTTATCATTGGGCTTGTCTACACTTGTGGTAAACCCTGTAGCTACCTCATAGCTGTAGTGTATTTCTTTGATCTGCAGCAGCCCCCTACACCTTGTCTAATTGGAGTATCCTGCCACACAGTAATCCATGTTAGAGTAAAAGGGCAGTTCTAAGCTGATCCCATGTACTATCCCATGTCAAACTACTTCTGGCCATGTGGCTGGGCTGCACCTGTTTTTTTCCCCTCTGTTCACTTGTGCATGTGAATAAGCAAATATGTGTGGTCCCAAAGTACTGTATTACTGGATAAGCAGGGATACGGTTATTCAGATATGTCAACAATTGAAAAATTAAAAAGGTTAAAATAAAAATGGTACCAGGACAGAGTCCCATCCACCAGAAGTCCTGCTGCAGCTTTGCTCTGAAGCCAATCCTCAGCCACCACAAGGCCACAAATCTAGGTTTCCCCCTCAAAATGCAGAGCAAACAGTGACTCTTTCAGATCCAGGGTTTCAGGCAGAAAGTCCAGTGAAAATGTGCATCATCAAAAACGTGTGTCAACTGTGCCATGAATAGGGGGTGAGTAAGGTGAGTAAGTTGTTGGGTTTTTGCCCATTTTGACAAGTCCATTGATTGTGCCATTACTTAGAGCAGCCTAGTGTCAAATGCATCATGGGAAGGAACACTATAATTCCCTTTGAATAAAACCTTTCCTCCCCTCACTTGTGAAGTGAAAAACACTGTTAACAATTTAACAGTTGGACCCCCCCCCCCATATCCAGTGCAAGTCTATGGTATGCTTTTACTGGAGGTCCTTCATTTTAATAGGGTTCTCTGTTATCTGTAGTTTCCAGTATCCACGGTCACTCTGGGAACCGGACCGAACCCCTGCAGATATGGGGGTCCTAGTGTATCTCATTTATACAGAAAGCCCCTAAAGAGAGGGAATTCTATCTAATTATGGGATTAGTTCCAGCTAGATATATTGTTATGTTGCTCTTGAGGTTGCTCAGCATCTTATGCTCCCATTACACAGGCTTTCCAGAGCTCTTGCTGCCTCTTTTAATTTTCCTGGGGAGAAAACCTGTAAGTATTCTGGTAATATGCATTGTGATGGTTGCATACTGGCATTGTGTTAGCATTGCATCAGTTCAGCCTGCATGATTTGCTTCCAGTCAGTCGAGCCATACCACAAGGCTCTGAAGAGGCACATGTGACAGTGGTTTCCAAAACACTACAACATCACAATGCCACATTTGAACTATATGAGAAAGAAAATGGCCTGAGCGCTTAAATTTTCCCTTTTGTTTCCAATACATTGCATGCCCTACTCAAGTTATATATACCAATATCTTTTTAAAATACCTCATGGCTTTTTCCTTTACAAATTATTCTGGTATTCTACAGTTTACCATGGCCACTCTTCTTCTACTTTTGCTCCATGCAAGCTGGCTTGCATGGAAGCTTAAAGAAAATTCTATCTTTCTTCTTTGCAGTTTTGAAAAATATAGTAGCTTTGACCCTCAGCACATATCTGGCTTCAACTTCAAACTATCCTTTGGTTTTGAAGACCCACTATCTTTCAAAGGGCACAGAGACAGTCTCTCACTGAATATCCTACAACTTTTATTTTGTTGACCTAAATAAATCATTCTGATCCCTGACATTTAAAGTTATGATGCCAATTAAAAATTACATAGAATCTCAAGAAGCACAAGGAGGTGAGATTTTTGTTTACTTCTAGTAGACAGAACAGTGAATAATGCACACAACTGTCTAGAGGTGCAGAATATGAAGCTGTAACCCTTACCTCCAAACATCTGGGAAGGCTTGTTTACAACTGAACATTGGTGAGCCATTAACTTTGAGGCATTATATTTATGACAGTTTAGGAACGAACAGAACTGAGCACTAGAGACTAGAAGTATAAATTGTATTTCACAAGGAAATATAAATCCAACCTGCCATTAGTTTTAAATGGATAGGGCAATGCTCAAAGACAAATCAATGGCCAATTTTTCAGTTTGGGTCTCTGGTAGATTTGGTGGTTAGACCAGAGGATTACCCTCCCCCCTTTCTTAGCTACCTTTGTCATTGAAAGGAACTGGACAATCACAGGATTTTATACATTTCTTTAAACAGTTGCTATTCCTTAATTTTGCCCTGCTTTCACTCTTTTCATGTTTCTGTTTGTGTTCCTTGCCAATAAAAACTTTTTTATTTTACTTTATCGAAGTTCAGATTTCTTTTCATTAAATTGTTTGCTAGTCGTTTCACAAGAAATTGTTGCTATCGTTCCAAAGCTCTGAACAGAATGCAGGGTGTCTGTCATCTGTTAATGTCTGCCTTGTTATGGACACTTTGATCAAGTTGCAAACTATCATAAAAAAGAGCCTACAAACTGGAGTTTATGTGTAAGTCAAGTAGTTGGTATGAGTTGTGCATAAACATCTCTCTCCCATTTTTATATTGACACAGTAATAGTAGTGCAACCTGAATCCTATTGGGTAGTTCCACTAGGGTAGATCTGTTGAATTGATTATTGAATGGTGTTTCAACAGATTGGTAAATCCCATTAATTTGATGAGTCTAGTCATCACTAGGATTTAGGCAAAATGTAAAGCTAACACTGACAGAACTGTTTTCTTAGTTTTTAGTACTACCACAACATGACCTACTACATCTCCTTTCTTACATGACATGATGACTGGACACAGTCTATTTATCCATTTATAAAATATGGATGCTGCATTAACTGAACATCTGTATGTTCCATTTAATTAAAATATGTTAATATACTGGTTTGTTCTTGATCCTCTGAGGCAGGTGTTTAGTAAATGCATACTGTCCTTGTGGAATTTGACTCTCAGAAGGGTATCCATGAGAATTTTTTTTTAAAGATGCAGTTGTAAGTGGGTATCAGTTTAGAGGAACAGATATAGCTAAGCAAAGTAACCCTGTGATCATATAACATTTTTCAAGAGCTACATTTTCTTTACCACCCACCCTTCTATGCTTCTCTGGTTTAGATAGCAGGGCATATGTGTCATCCACCTTCTTATACTCACAACAATGTTATTCTCATTTTTCATTTTTGATTTTCAGCTTTATGAAATATGTGCAACTAATGATGTGTCTCTATTGGTTGGTGGAGTCATGGTGTAAATGAAATGCTCATGTGAGTCTCTGAGGAGAGATCAAAAGATGAGCTGTGTTGGGGGGGGGGGTCATCCTTGACACTTTGACTGTGGTTCATTTTTATAAGGCTTGTTTGAGAGCTTTTGTTTGTTTTTGGCCATATGATTTCCCTGAGCACATGGTCTAAGGGGGCAGGGATTCTGCTGAGTGTGGGGCTCGCAACCTCAGTCTTTGGAGCTCAGTCTCTGGGGGCCAGCAGGGCAAGCCTTGCGGCGCATGCAGTCATATCAGTAAGAATTATTACATTCTGAAAAGGGTGAAAAATACCTGTGGAGATGGAGGAAGAAGGATCTGCTGTTGACTGCTGCAATATGTGTGCAATGTTTGCCTTCTTGGCAAAAAACCTCACTGCCTACACTTGTAGCCAAGTGCAAACTGATGGCTCTCTTGGAAGAGGTCAATGTACTGCAGCTACATGTTGATACTCTTCAGAGCATCAGAAAACACAAGGACTTCCTAGATAGAAAAGAACAAATTGAGCCTACAGAACCAACAGGAAGAAACTGCCAATGAACATGAAGGGGGCTGTAAGACTGAGGGAGCATCCTGGAAGACAGTCACTATCAGGAGCCAACCATGCACAAGGGATTTGGATCTGCTCCAACTAAGCAGACATTTCCTACATCTTGAGGATAACAGTGGTGAAGAGGCACAAGCAGGAGACCAGCATGAAGAGACACTATATGCCAGGAAGGAGCCAACCTAACCACCAACTGCAGTAAGAACAAAAGCAAGGTGCTAGTGGTAGGGGATTAATTGCTCAGAGGTATAGCTGGAATTGTATGCAAACCAGACAAGACAAATTGGGAAGTGTGCTATCTTCCTGACATGCAGATCCAGGATGTCACTGACAAGTTGATAAAGCTCATCAAGAACACAGAGCACTATCGCTTTCTTCTGATTCACATGGGTACCAATGACACTGCAAAGAACACTTGTGAGCAGATCACCTTGGACTATGAAGCCCTGGGCAGCCAAGCAAACTGTTTAGAGGCACAGGTGGTAGTCTCACCAATTCTACCACTAAAAGATAGAGGACCACACAGGAACCGAAAGATACTGCAGGTGAATGACTGGCTATGCAGATGGTGTCGACAGGAGAGGTTTGGCTTCTGGGAACCATTGTTATCATTTCCTAAATAAAGGACTACTGGCTACAGATGGGCTACACTTCAGAAAGTCTTTGGCAAAAGCATGGCAAATCTGATCATGAGGTCTTTACACTTTAAAGAGGGGTGGATGGAAATGCTAGCTTAACCATCTGTCCAGAACCAAGCTCTAAACACAAGGATGTGAATTCTAGAGGAGAAGCTGAGGGAGAGAATGGGAACCACACTAAAACTCATAGTAGATTAAAAGATGACAACAAGCAATGCTTTAGACATCTATACACCAATGCACAGAGTTTGGGGAACAAACAAGGTGAGCTTGAAGTCCTAGTGCAGGAAGGTAAATATGACTAGATAGGTATAACAGAGACTTGGGGGGATGACTCCCATGATTAGAATATAACAATTGAGCTGTATAATCTGTTTAACAATTGTAGATGAGGAAGAAAAGGAGGGGAAATAGTATTATATGTCAAAGAGAAATTCATTTGTACAAAAATCTACGAGTGACCAGTAGAGAGCATTTGGGTAAAATAAAAACAACATTGTGGTAGTAGTTTACTATAGTCTACCAAACATGTTCTAAGCAAGAGAGGGATGAAGGTAATAATAATAATAATAATAATAATAATAATAATATATTTATTTATATACCACCCATTGGTAACCCAATCAGGGCGGTTAACAACATTAAAACACCATACAAAGTAAAACACTATACTCCCTTCCCCCCTTCAAAAGTTATTAAATCAAATTACAAATTAAAACAACAATTAAAACACTTAATAAAACACATACATACATTTAACAATAACAGTAGATCCCCAGTGATATTCAGTTCCATTAACAAAGGAAGCTGTGGGGACTCTCCTGAAGGAGGGGGGGGGGGTTCCTGAGGCCGGGGTAATCTATTCTGGAAAGGCCTGCTGGAAGAGATCCATCTTGACAGCCTTTTTGAAGCTGTCCAAATATGTCAATTGACAGATCTCATCCAGCAGGCCATTCCATAGTCTTGGGGCGACAACAGAAAAAGCCCTCTGGGAGGTAGCTGAAAGCCTCGACTTTTGAGGCTGCAGCAAATTCCTCCTAGAGGACCGGAGTGCGTGGGGAGGATTATAGGGGAGGAGGCAGTCCCTGAGATAACTTGGACCCAAGCCGTTTTGGGTTTTAAAGGTGATAACCAACACCTTGTACTGGGCCCGGAAACCAATAGGCAGCCAGTGGAGGGACCTCAAAACCAGAGTGATGTGATCCCTCCTAGATGTTCCTGAAACAAGCCTGGCCACCATATTTTGTACTAACTGTAGTTTCTGAACCAAGCACAAGGGTAGCCCCATCTGGAGCACATTACAGAAGTCTAGGCATGAGGCTACCAGCACGTGAACAACGGTCTCGAGGTCCCTTGATTCCAGAAAAGGGTGCAGGTGGCGTATCAGCTGAAGCTGATAACAGGCGCTCCTGACTGTTGTATTTACCTGATTTATCATTAGGAGCGACGAGTCAAGGAGCACCCCTAGACTGCGAACACAGACACTGGAGGAGAGTGTGACCCCATCCAGGACTGGAGGTTGCAACCCAATTCATGGATTCAGGGCCACTACTGTGAGCACCTCCATCTTGTCTGGATTCAGTTTCAATCTGTTTTTCCTCATCCAGCCCATTACTGCCTGAAGACTTTCATTGAGAGAAGAGATGTCATTGGAATTCGAGGCCGACGAACGAGATACGGAGAAATAGATCTGAGTGTCATCAGCATACTGATAACACCCAGCTCCATAACTCCGAATAATCTCACCCAGTGGCTTCATATAGATGTTAAATAACATCGGGGACAGGATAGCTCCCTGTGGAGCTCCCCAGGTGAGCTCTCTTTTGCTTGAACAACTGTCCCTGAGCAGCACCCTCTGGGACCTGCCTGAGAGGAAGAACCGGAATCACTGCAATGCAGTGCCCCCGATACCTAACCCCTTCAGGCGGTCCAAGAGGATGCCATGATCTATCATGTCAAAAGCCGCTGAGAGGTCTAAGAGCACCAACAGGGTCACACTACCCCTGTCGATGCTCAGATGCAGATTGTCGGTCAAGGCAACCATGGCAGTCCCAACCCCAAAGCCTGTCCTGAAGCCGGTTTGAAACTGGTCTAGATAATCGGTTTCATCCAAGACAGCTTGGAGTTGAAGAGCAACCGCCCTCTCGATCACCTTGCTCAGAAATGGCACTAAAGAAACAGGCCTGTAGTTACTCATATCCAGGGGGGGCAGGGAAGGTTTTTTCAGAAGCGGCCTAAGAGCTGCTTCCTTCAGACAAGATGAAACATGTCCTTCCCTGAAGGATGCATTGATGATATCCATAAGGAATCTCCTCAATGCTTCCCCCCTCCGGACAGCCAGCCATGATAGGTAAGGGTCGAGAGGGCAAGTTTCTCACCCTACCAAGCAGCTTGTCCACGTCCTCGGTACTGACAGATTGGAGCTGATCCAGAATAACTTCATCAACAGAGTCGCTGGACACCTCCCCTATGGTTTCTGTTAAAACATTGGCGTCTAAGCCAGCTCTTATCTGAGATATTTTATCTGCAAAAAAGTTGTTGAACGCGTCACAGCAGGCTGTTGTTGGGTTAAGTAAGGGATTTGGCACAGGGAGTACCTGTGTCAGCTCCCTCACCACCCGAAACAGCTCTGCTGGATGAGACTCTGCAGATGCAATACATGCAGAGAAGAAAGATCTCTGTGCTGCACGTACTGCCTCCTGATAGGACCAAAGAAATTTCCTATGGCGAGTTCTGTCAGATAAGAGTCGAGTTTTCCGCCACATGCGCTCTAGTCGTTGTCCAAACCGCTTCATTCTCCTAAGCTCTAACGGTTTGAAGGGGATTGGCAAGGATGCTTGGAAGCGATCATGTCAGTAGCCCTGGCAAGATCGGTGTTCCAAATATTGACCAGAGCATCAACAGGGTCACCGGCATTCCCAACCATTAAACCCTCTAAGGCTTTCTGGAATCCAATTGGCTCCATTAGCCTTCGAGGACAGACCAATCTAATGGGTCCACCACCTGGGTGGGGCGGATACAGACTCTAAGTTCCATGTTGACCAGGAAATGATCCGACCATGACAATATGGAGGTACTTAAACCTCCGTCCAAGGATATTCCTGTTCCATACTGAAGACCGCATCGAGTGTATGACCTGCACAATGTGTGGACCAGACAACCAATTGGGATAGGCCCATGTTTGTCATAGTCTCCATGAACTATGCCTGTTAGACTGGTCTCGAGCGGAATGTTGAAGTCTCCCAAAACTAAAAGTCTGGGAGACTCCAACAACAGCTCCGAGACCAGCTGTGTCAGCTCAGTCAGGGAGTCTGCTAGACACCAAGGTGGTTGGTAGACTATCAGAATCCCCAAACTATCCCTGGTCCTCAGGCTAAGGTACATACACTCCAAGTGGACTGTATTCCGGACAGGTATCCTCGTTGAACAAGATCAGGTTGTTCTTATGAACCAGAGCAACTCCGCCCCCCCGACCCACTTCCCCTCACCTGCTCACTGACAGTACCTGGCTGGGAGGGCCTGTGCCCAGGTAACTGCGCTATCCTCTCCCAGCCAGGTCTCTGTAAAGCAAGCCAGGTCGGCATCCTCATCCATGAAGAGATCATGGATGATATGGGTTCTGTTCTTGACCGACTTGGCATTGCAGAGGAGCAGAGTGAGGTTCTGTGGAATGGTTGGTCTGCTTTCCAAGCCATTCTGGGAAACAGAGGGAACTGAAAGCAGGATAGCTTTCAAACAGCAATCCCGTCTTCTTTTGTAACATTTTTTTTGCTCCGTTCCAGCCGTACCTCCCATTCCCCTGCACAACTCCTATAGATGCCCCCACCTCATTCCCGGCCTCAAGGGAAACAGTAAAGCTTAAAGCCACTGGAAAAAGGGGTATTGGGGGGGGGGGTAAACCAACCCCAATCCCATAATCCAATTTCTATAGCGGTCAGGTGATAAGAGACTGAATGGCTTGATAATACAAGTCTTATGTCAACCCACATCAACATCAGGTCCAGTATAACAATTTGTCCCCAATCGCCACCTTAGATGTTTGCTGCCAGGAGTCCACAAACAGCATCACTGTGGTTGCTGGCAAGCTGGGAAGTGATGGCTCGGGCATGCTGAAACGGCACCGCCCACCTTCCCAGCCTCTGTTGCTCCTGCCACTAGTGCTGGGCTTCAATCTTTAATTAAAAGGGACTTAGTAGAAGAGTCTCAGCCCAGCTCTCACTGCTGGTGAAGCAAAGTTTTCTTGGGTGGGCTAAGTACTCTGCCCAAACCTGGCTGTCTCCGCCTGGCTCCCATGGCATTTTCAGGTGGCAGGAGAGCTGGGTGGCTAGATGGAAAAAGTCCCAGCCCAACTCTCTGCTCACCGCTGGTTGGCTGCTGCTATTGCGAATGGTTGAGCTGGAGCTGGCTTTAAAGGCTCTCTGAAGGCCAGATGTTCCGTGGGAGGAGGAGGGGGGCCAAATCACTCACTGCCCACTCCCAGTTCCAAGCCAAGGCTGCTTCTGTAATGGTGGGACCACTGCTCACCAAGGATGGCATAATGCTAAGGGAACATCATGAAAAGGTAGAGCTGCTCAATACCTATTTGCTTCAGTTTTTCCCCCAAGAAGACTGTGTGCTTCCACACATCAGCAGAGACCTTGGGCCAGGTTGCAAATCTAGACTGATAAGAATTTAGTCAGGAATTACCTAGTTAACCTAGATGGGTTCAGATCTGCAGGGGCAGATGAACTGCATCCCAGAGTATTGAAGGAACTTGTTGACATACTTGCAGAACTATCTGCCATCATTTTGAAAAATCTTTGAGAACAGGTGGTGTTCCAGAGGACTGGAGATGAGCAAACATTACCACTCTCTTAAAAAGAGAGAGAGAGAGAGAGATAAAAAAAGAAGAGCCAGGAAACTACAGGCCAATCAGCCTGACTTCAATACCAGGAAAAACAAATACTGTATTAGAACAGATTATACGTGAGACTGTCTGCAAGTACATGACAATGCAGTGATTAGGAGGGGCCAGCATTGTTTTGTCAAGAACAAATACTGCCAAACTAACTTTATAGCTTTTTAAAAAATGGCCACTAGTTTAGTAGATGGTGGGAATGCTGTGGGTGTCATTTATCTGGATTTCAGCAAAGCATTTGAAAAGGTTCCCCTTGATATTTTGATTAGCAAACTGACTATGGAATAGATGGAAATACCATCAGATGAATTCATAATTATTTGGAAAACCATGCCCAAAGAGTTATCATCAGTGGCTGTGCTTCAAATTGGAAAGAGGTCTCAAATGGAGTGCTGAAGTGTTCTGTCCTGGGGCTGAAGCTTTTCAATATCTTTATTCATAATTTAGATGATAGGGTGGAGGGAATCCTTATCAAAATTGTAAATCATACAAAACTGGGTAGGCTAGCCAACACATTGGAAGATAGGAACAGGATCAAAAGGATCTTGATTATCAGAAAACTGGGCTGAAATTAATAAAATGCAATCCAACAGATACAAATGCAAAATTCTATATTTCAGCCACAAAAACTAAATGCACATGTATAGGATGGGGGACACTTGGCTTAGCAGTACTATATGTGAAAAAGACCATTGGGTTATTTTTGATCATAAGTTGAACATGAGCAAGCAGTGTAATGCTGCAGGAAAAAAGGCAAATGCTATATTAGCCTGCCTTAATAGAAGCATAGTTTCTAAATTGAGGGAAGTAATAGTCCCCATATATTCTGCACTGGTCAGGCTTCTTCTGGAGTACTGTGTTCAGTGCTATGTGTTATATTTTCAGAAGAATATAGACAAGTTGGAGTGAGTTCAGAGAAGGGCAATGAAGATGGTGAGAGGTATAAAGAACAAAGTATATGAGAAGAGGTTGAAGGAGCTGGGCATGGTCAGCTTGGTGAAGAGAAGACTGAGGGGTGACATGATCTCACTCTTTAAATACCTCAAGAGCTGCCACAAAGTTCTACCCTGTGCAGGCTTGTCACAGGGTAGAACTAGGCCTGATGATTTTAAGTTACCAGAATAAAGATGTCAATTGCACACTAGAAAGAATGCCTTGATAGGAAGAACAGTTCAGCAATGGAACCAATTTCCTAGAAAGGTGGTGGGGTCTCTTTCTCTGATTGTATTCAAAAACAACCTGGACAGATACCTGCTGGGGATGTTTTCACTAGAGATCCTGCACTGAGAAAGGGTTTGGACCTGATGGCCCATAGGGCCCCTTCCAGTTCTATGATTCTATGATGTGCTACACTCTCCCTTCTCCTTGGCCATTTGCACGGTCATATTGGAGATAAGGAGGAAGATAGCATGATGGATATTGGTCTTCCTAGGACCTCATTTCTGCTTCCACCAGCCCAATTTCAAGTATTGCTTTCTATATTTAAAAGCTAATAACTGAAGCCAGCAGTATCTGTCCACCAATAGAGTGGCAACAACAGGTTGATATGGGAGACCTTTTGGCTGGAAGACCCTCTTGAGCAGATTTGTGGAGATACATAGAAGAGGTGAGACCAGAGAGGTGGGGCTGCAGGTTGGAGGAATTTTGATATTTAATGCATTTTAAAAACATTTTTATCTTTGTATTGTTTTAATAGGTTTTTATTTGTTCAGCAGCTTGGAAGACCTTATGGGCTGGGAGGTGATAGAGAAGTAATTTAAATAAATAATAAAATAAGTAACATTTCTTGATAGTGGAAGGAACTGTTGTTCTCAAATGTTATATACTTAAGATATTGCTAGATGCTGATGAACTGTGGCTTTGTGCAATAGTATCAGGCTTTGGAGAACTCTTGTGGTTAGTGAAGAACATCTAGATTAAGGATGGCCAACTGCACTGTGGGTTTCAGTGCCTTCACAATGCAGCCTCTGACATCATCCAGGAATGGAGTAAGAATTGTTTACTGTTGATGTCCACCATGAGTATGTGTGTATCGGTGACTACTGTTGGTACTGTTGATACTGCTGGTAATGAACAGTTGTGAGTCTGATTAAAAGCCAAGGGTCAGCACTGCTAGAGAGATTATGGATTCAAATGCAATGAATGTACCTCTTAACTGTGCATGAAAGCATATTGCTGTTCCTGTGTCCACATCCTCTGTTCACATCACATACACACTAGGGATGGAAAGAATATTTGAAAATATTCAGAAAATGTGTTTCGAGTGTTGAGAAATCCTGATAAGAAGAATCCTGGACTGATGAAAATCCTCTCAGTTTGGGACTTATTCTATGCAAAATTCACAAGTGGCTGTTTTGTACAGAAAACAGCATTTTCTACACTATATTTTCTGGCTGGAGAATAATATTTCAATGCAAAAATATCAATTCCTGCACAGAAAATGCTGCTTTCTGAGCAGAAAATTCTGCAATTGGGAATTTATTCTGTGTAAAATTCAAACATGGTTGACTTGGATAGAAAACATCATTTTCTGTGCAGGAATTAATATTTTTAGATTGAAATATTATTTTCCATGCAGAAAACACGGTCTTCTATGAAAAAAAATTGTAAATGTTGCACGGAATATGTAAGTCCTGCATTGTGAACTACTTTCAAAGACAGTGCAGTTTTCAAAGACTTTCTTGCAGCGGAAAGAAAATTGCTGGAATGACTGTACTCGTTGCTACTTTTGAGATAAACTTCAGGAAGAATTACATCCCTAATACACACATGTCCAGAATAATGAATACACATTCCCATACATTCATGCCCTCAGCAGCAGGTTTCCTTTTGTTCTATAAAAGGCAACAATTTAATTTTGCACTGGACTGCAAACTTATGCTAGTTTTGGTTTCCCTATCATATTGGTAACACCCTGGCCTCATTAGCAAAGTCCTACTTACCCTCACCCCCCTGGCCAAATTTGCAGCCACATTTTCTGGCCTACCTCTGTTGACTATGGGGGATGTGTGAATGTGGAGCCCCCATGCCATGTGACCAAGAAGCACCAATGCCTCCTTATTGTGTGGAGCAAGAAGCAAAGCCTGCCCTGCCTGTTTCTGCCTGCAGAACCTGGAAATGGGAGAGTTTCCTCCCATCAGACAAGTTGGATCAGCTCCAAACCCAATCCCATAGCACATTAAATCCGACATAAAGACCCACCGAGTTCTATGGGAGCTTATTCTCCAGTGTATTTGGGGTGACAGCCAGAATTCCAATTACATGGACCCCCTCCCACACACACTTTACCCCTCCATAAACTGCACACTGTGACATATCAGAGACTGAAAATTTTAATTTGGCATACACTTTTGCTAACTGAAGCCTCATCCATCTGATCCAAGTGGGCTGAATATCAAGGGAGCTTATGCTAAATAACATATGTGCATTCCTTGGCTGGGTTCCTCTCTTTGAATTCCTGTCACGTGTGCACTGCTTGCAGAAATGCAAAAGGGGGCATCTCTGGCTTTGCTCGGTTTTTCTCCCTTTCCCTTCCTTAGGGGCCATCTACATGGTAAAAAAAAAAATATGTATGGCATCCAGAAGATCAATCATATGTACACACGGCCATTCAGATTCATACGTGTCTTTCGGAAGGGGGGGCTTACGAATCCTGCATAAACTATGTGGATTCGGCATTCAGGAAGATTAGTGAATCTTGAGCTAAAATTCGTACAGCTGTTTGTATTGTTGATGGACTGTACACCCCATTCGCACACATACAAACAGGCAGTGTAATCTGATTGGCTGGCTGAGCACAGGGGCGGGGCTAGCAAAGAGGGGAACTGGGAGCATCTGCCACATTGGATTCCCAGCTAAGCGAGAGTCTGGTAAGTCCATGAAATTGATATTTTTACATATATTCAATTTTTTTTACATTGTAAATAGGGAAAACCAACTGTCCACAAAACAGAGACCTTTTAAAATAAAATTTAAAAAGTGGTGGGAGATTTAAAATTGTCACTTGGATCACTGGCTCAAGCCAGCTTGAGTTTAGGTGGTGTAAAAATCATGTAGGCAGTTTGTATGCATATGAAGGGCTGCCTTTTCAGATGTTTATCCCCCAAACATTTTTCCCCCCCATCGTGTAGATGGGCCTTAGTTTCTTGGAGGGGAGGTGCTGCTTTATCCAAAGGAATCTTCTGTGGAAAGCAATATTTTGAAGAGGTGGCTGAGGTCACTGCTTGGCTTCTAGAAGACAGAATAGGAAAGCTGAGCAATTCTGTATGTAGCCATTAATGCACACTTTTCTCTCCAGTAGGAGAGAGGATGTGAGGGGCTCATTTCTAAGAGGAGGCAAAAGTGGGTTCCTCAACATCATATGTGTAACTCTGAAGGTGAAAAGGCCATTCCTTTTTGTTTCTCAAGGCAGAGGAACAGCTAGAGAAATAAACAAAGTCTAGCTAGGTGTTCCCACTTCCTACCCACATGCTCCCTGTGCCTATTCTCTCTATTTCCCCTGTGGGAAATATAGTATTGAGTAAGCTGGAGCAAACTCACTTTTCCTTCAACTCTCACTGGGGAAAGAGCACTTTGTATGCCCAAGCAGTCAAAGTGCCAGTGAGGTTTAAGTGAAAGTTATATGAAGGAAGATTTTATTCTAAATTAGAAGGAAGGCATCAGACTAGTAAAATATTATTCAGCTTGCATGTAATGATTCCTGGGGACAGAGGTGGGGACAAACATTGATGCTGGCATACCCACAGGGCCATCATACAAGATTATTCAAGTCCTTAAACCATTCCCACTTTGAGAACACTAAACAATTGATGTAATATGTGAAAAAGCCATGCTGCAGTTGACCATCCTTGATCTAGATGTTCTTCACTAACGTGTTTTAGGAACAAAGAAAACTTTTCTGAGAAATAATGTGAATAGCTACATTGATTTAATATCAAAGAGTATTAAAATGCTCAGAACATACGCAAGTAAGGGACATACATATGATCTGTGTGTGGATTCACACACACTCTGAAGAAGGATTGGAACAATCTGAGGCAACATTGACAGAGAGCATTTTGCAGGTGCTTGCAAGCAGCTCCTTGAGAAATATTCCTCTTTTTTTAAAAGCACCGTACCTCTAAATGGATGAGAACATCTGAGAGTATGGTATACTGCAACTTTCAGCTTTGGGCTGTGATCTTGTTTATCTTGCTTAATAAAAATTACCTTGAAATTTCTGCCTTGTCTGACAGAACAGAACCTTGCAACTCAAGCCTTTTTTCATGTTGGAAATGGTGACTTTTTTGTTAATCTAAAGAAATATTGAAGCCTTCATGTAGAACACTCTCACAAGGTTCACAGCATGACTGAAGCAACTATATATAGTTGCATGTATGCCTACACAAATTTTACAAGGCAGCTGGTAGTCTCCTGCTAATACATGATCACCATTTTTAGTTTTTCTTCCCACCTCCTCCCTGCTCAGCCTCATAAATGAAATGCTAATTTCTAAGAGCCTATTTCTATATAGTCACTTGACTCAAATGGATTTTAAACTCTTCACCTGTTCAGGCTCTTCATTTTTAAACAGTACTGAGGGAACCCAAAGCAATAACAAAATTGGCAGATGTCCCAATGTCATCAGGAGAGGCGGGAGAGTGGGGGAAGGGAATTCAAGACACTACAGCACTCTACAAAATGTCAGCAATTAAAATTAATTAAAACTCATTAAGTAACTCCCATCATCATACTCCCTCTTGGTGTTTATTTAATTTTGACATTACAGTTGTGGTCACCCTAGGCGTGCACTGTTAAAAGGGCAGAAACCTAACAGCATAAAGACTCATTGATGATATTATTTTCTTTTCTTTCCCCTGTTTTTGGTGCTAAATTACTTGCTCTTGGTTCCTGTTTGCTCATATTGAAATAGATAATGAGTGACCAGTTTGGATTCAACTGTAGCTCCATTCAAGTGCTTTGCTCCCATGCTGAGGTGTAGTGGTGGTGGGAGGGTAAATAGGAGGATTTCCTCCTCTATAATTTTGCCCCCCCCCATGAATTTTCCTTCTCCCCTAAATTTCTAGCATAGCTGAGAGTAAGACACTGGAAATCCTTCACACCTAGAGCTCTTACTTGCTATGTTCACATTCCCTTGGTAACTTTGCCCCTTTTCTTGAATCATAAACTATATTTTAAAATGATCAAGTAAAGTTTTACATTATTGCAACACTAGAAATTTGGAAACTGAAGGAATATTTTATTGGAGATCAGAATTCTTATTCTGGAGGCAATGCCCTCTGTTGCTCCCTCGCTAGCTATACTGCTGTTCCTACATATTACCATCATGTGAAAGGGAAGTGGGGGACTGAGAACATCATTATTCCTGCAACTCATCAACCCCAAATTTTAGAGCCAGAATTCTTGCTATGGAAACTTTTCCTACCTAGAATTCTAGAAGACTCAGTTGAATCCTAGAAGACTCAATTGAAAAACTGCATGTAGAAATTTCTCAATAGAAAGGGAAGTCACTGCTGAAAAAGCTCATCCCCTAACATGGCCACCTCAATAGTTTAAAATAAAACCTAAGACTGTTTGGAGGAAGTTTGTCACCTCAAAATAGACCAAAAGAGATGAAATGCATAATTCGCTATTGTGTGTATGTGTATGTGCCTTCAGACTGTCTGTTGACTTATGGAGACCCTATTAATTTGATGGGGTTTTCTAAGGCAAGGGGCATTTTGGTAAGCCAATAAAGGTATCACCTGATTGTAGAGTTTAGATTTTGTCATAGTTTATCCACTAAGTTGTAGTTCCAACATTTTAAGTTTGGGTAAAAGTTATCTGTTTTGTCAATATTTAACAAATATAAATGTATGATAATACTGGCTTGGTGCAGTGGTTTGAGTGTTGGACTATGACTCTGAAGACTAAGATTTGAATCCCCACTCAGCCATGGAAACCCACTGGGTGACAATGGGCAAGTCACACTCTCTCAGCCTTAGAGGAAGGCTAAGGCAAACCCCCTAAGGATAGGTTCACTTTAGATTAACCATAATTCAGAAATGACTTGAAGGCACACAACAACAACTGGCAAATGGAAGGAATACTCGGGGGGGGGGAGATATTGGGTCTCCCCTGTGCTGAAAAACTCTGCTAAGGAGAATACTGGATAGATCAAAATCTTCAAGGTTTGGGACTTATTCTGCATGAAAAATAATGTGTGTGTGTTACCTGCATAGAAAAGCAAGCTACATACATAGAAAACATTACCTGGCATCCTTTTGGTGAATTATCATGGCATATGTTGGACTTAATGCCACTGCAGCTTACTTTTTGGCTGTTGCAGAGGTTGGAGTTCTTTTCTGACCATGCAACAAAACTTCTGGACCCACTCTGTAAGTAATTCAGCCCCCACCCCCAACACAGCCATTTCCATCTTGTCAGAGAGCAAGTGATTGATGGGGATGCATCCAGCTGTTTTGTTGTAGCTCAATGTTCTGCAAAGTTGTGTTCTGCAGGGATCTCCCAAAGACCCATGGAGGTTTCTGCAGATGCTTGTTGCAGCACATCCAGTTAGAGGAAATCAGCTGGATGCCTCCATTCTTCTTGCCCCCTTTTTCTGAGAACATGAAAATGGCTGTGGAGAAACACGGGCTGCTTATAATATGGATATGGCTACATCCATCTCTTAGTGCAGAATCTCAACTTCTCCCCCTCCCCCCAACACACACACTATATTTTTAATGAAGAATACCTCCTCAACTGCAAAGTCTTTCAAAACTACACCGTTTTTGAGGACTTTCTCCCAGGAGTGAGGGGAAAAAAATAGCAAAGGTATTTGTTGTTGCCTGGAAGAATTTCTATGCCATATGCTTGGAAATGTCAGGGCTTGGAGTTGACACTAGAATTGAGACTGAATGATCACAAACACTGTTTCCATGGGCTGTGTGTTTATGTGGGGGAGATATATTTTTTTATATTCTTCCCATACATGCCCTGTTAAACTTGAATAATTTCAAAGCACATTTCAGAAGACTATTCTGACCCATTTTAAATGGTCATGGCGGGAGATGAATTCCACAGCCTAGATAGGCTTTTACCATTAAAGATGTTAAAGAAAATAAGAAGAAAAGCATTTAAAACTTCCCCAGACAGTATTTGGAGATGACACAGAAGATATATATCAACTCAGTTCAGATCACATTTTTTTTTGTATCACAGAAAGTATAAACTATGTTTCAGAAAACATATATTTGCTCAATTCAAATTAATTTTGTAGTTCTTTGGCTCTAAGCTACAAAGCAATGCACATTGAAGAAATAGTTAATATTCTAGATTCATCTTATAGATTGACTAATTTTTGGTCAGTTATCTGGATCAGTAATTAGAAATAATATTCTAAACATTTTTCCTTTCCTGTGTAGTTCTCACTGTAGCTCCAGGAATGCATGAAAGCCTTATATAATCAACCCTTCTTGAACTAGGTCATGAATAGATTACAATTCACGGTGCCAGTGGTTCCAACATGGACCCCCAGTTACACACTTGTACTAATGACCAGAAAGAGATGTCAGGAGATCCATTTTGACCCAGTTCAGATGCCCAGCTTAATTCACATCCAGGTTGGTTAGTGCTTTCTTCATGGTTTCAGTCACATCATCTGTGGATGTATCAAAGATCTGGCATTCTGACAAACCCAAGCTAATTGCCTAGCATATCTAGTTTAAAAACAAGGTGTTGATAAGAACCCTGAGTGGATAATACTGGGTTAGATAGAGAAATAGTCTTATCTGGCATAAGAGGGCTTGCTATACTATATTCCTGTTATCTTGTCCATCTGGGTCATTAGGACACCTTTTTATTTAGAATGCATATGTACTGCTTGATAGAATAGTTTCTAAATGGTTCACATTAAAACATAGAAGACAGTGTAAAAGACAATATAAAACATATGTAACAGTGTAACTATCTTAAATCATTTGAAAGTAAGTATTTTTTTAAAAAAATCAGCTATTTACTAATGGAGCAAGGGAGTTAATTAGTGGTCAGTGAAGGCCTGCATAAATAAGAATATTTTTTTTTAATAGGAGCTTAAAACTCATTATAGTTATTGCTATTCCAATTATGTTGTGGAATTTGTTCTAAAGTATAGAGGCCGACACTAAGAAGACCTGTTTTAGAGTGTTAGAGTGTTGGAATGTTAGAATGGCAACATTCTATTGGTCATTGTGGGAGAAACGATAAGGCCTCCCATGCAGATCTCAGTGGTTAGCTGATTGCATATAGGAAAAAGTGGTCTTCTAAGTATCCCTGAAATGTAATATTGTTTATAATGTCCCACAATGAGCCTGACTTTCACTATTGCCATCTTAAATCTTGTCTTAAATTCTTCATGATTCATAGAATATATAGTGTATCTCTTACTCTCAACTGCATCATTAAAGTCCATGAAGATAATTGAAAAGGGAGTAGTTAGAACTGAAATAATCCATTAAAATATTAAGGATATCTCCCTCAAAATGATGCTCTGAAAATTTTGGTGATGAGCATTGCCTACATTCTTTCAGTGGTATAATAGCCACAGAACATTTGCTATTCATTTACATTTGGCACCATTGTTTTTCTGACTGCAGCCAACATTTCACACAGTGTGTTTCACACCTGACATGCAGGAAATGTTATGTGACAAGAGACATGCAGTCACAGTCAACATCTCACAGGATTTGATCAACACTTCACATTATAATTCCTCGAATGTTATGTTACATGTGCAGTATAGCCCTATAGTCCCCAGGACTGGGCCATAGAAGTGTTAGGCTGTCTCCTGTGAAGTCAAAGAGAAGGATCTATTATCAAAGAGCAGATTCTCCATCTGTCCTTGAGCATAACAATAATAAGCTCTGATGTTGGAGTGGGATGATACTGGGAGGATGATAGCATGAGCAGAGTGTGGTGGGTTTTGAATTCTTTAAAGAAGAAAAACTTCAGAGGAAGGCAGTACACAATTTACCCCTTTACTTTCACTCTGCAGGCAGGATCTCAGCGGTGTGCAGGATATGTTGGTCTAACTTTGACATGCTACTATTTGAAAGAAAGAAAGAGGGGAAAAAGAGAAAAGAGTAGAAAAAAATAATAGCTTTGTTCTTCATTTAAATATGAAGAATAAGCAACCTTATCATGGGACTTTATCAGACACAGGGAAATGTGGCAAAAACCACATCCCAAGTTGCATCAGAAGAATGGGACGACAACAGAAACGGCGACATTATCAGATGTCATCTCTTCCTGGAGTTTAGTGCTGGCACAGACAAGGTGCCACTTTTTTATTGCCAGGCTAAGGCATCAATTAAAAGGAATGCCTTATTCACGCCCATGCTACACCCCCAGAAAGGCTGAAGGATGACATCATCTGATAGTTTGACCTGTTTCTGTTATTGTCACATTCTTCTGATGCGGTTTTTGTTGTGTTTGATAAAGTCAGTAGTGTTTATTTGGCAAGTTTTATTCAGAAGAGGTTTGCATTTGGCCATCCTCTAAGGCCCAGAAAGTGTGACTTGGCCAGGGTCACCCTGTGGTTTCCATGGCTGGGTGGAGATTTGAACCACAGTTTCACAGAATCCTAGTCCAACACTCAAACTACTACACCAAGCTGGCTCTCATTTAAATATGTATTTTCATTTGGAAGACACATTTCAATTCTGAATTTTCAATGGCAGATTCAGAATTCTAATGCTGGCATGAAAATCCATGCAAATTTCTAACTTACAGCATTGGTGATTACAGATCAATACCCACTCTAAAGCATAGGAGATTATCAGACAGAAATGCAAAAAGTGTTCCTGTCCCACAATCTGCAGAACTGTCCCTGTCCTGACACAATAACCCTCCCCATCACACTTACCTTACCTTATCTTACCTTATCACACTAACCTCACCTTATCTTCCATTCAAAGGGAGCCCAGGAATAAATGGAGCTCCAGTGGAGCTCCGTTCACTTCCTGGACTGAAATCCCACCTGTTTTTGTGAGAAGATACAAGCGTGGGAAATTCAAAAATAAAAATACACAAAAAGAAGTCCACAAAAGCGTGTGCACGCACACACACACACACACACACACTAAAAAATAATGAGTAACCCAGGGAGGGTACAAAAAAAGATGGTAGCCTACCTGGTTCTCGTGATCCCACCCAGAAGTGTTCTGGCAGGACCACCCATTGACACTGTATTCACAAGTAAAAAATGGAGCAAGTTTTCAGACACCGGCAATGTGGGCACCAAAATGGTACAGGTGATCCATTGACAGCTCCAGCCCATCAATAAATAGAAATGTCAGAATAACAACAGTGGAATGCAAAAGGATGATGTCATGTAATATTGCCATCCTTTTGCATTCCGCTGGCATTGTTTTGGCACCACATTAGCTGCATCTGATAATCTCCATAGTTTTACTTAAATACGCTGCCTAATTAAGCAAACAAGTTGCTTACATTGTAGCCTGAATCCTATTAGTAGTTGCAGCTAGAGGAGACCTATTGAGCAAAATGTAATTTATGTAAGTATTGACTCACCATTCAATAATTGATTGAATGGATCTATAGCACTTTACTTGGGCTTACCAATAGGATTAAGGCTCATGTTAATAAGAGGCAAAACACTGTTATCCCTGTTTGACTTGTGTGGAACTAAGACACACCAGCCACAGTTCTCAGAACTGTGGAGATGAGAGCAACACACAATCCTTGACATTTTTATCATGATCTTTCAGATGGATTGTCTAAGCTGATGAACAAATAGCAATGCTATGGCTATGACTGTGAGTCAGAAATAGCTCAGGATATGAGTCTATCAAAAGGAATCTAGGATGTTTTGAATACTGACTAAAAGAGACATGGTCTCCAAAACCAATTTAGATTAATGTATCACAACATACCATTTTGCATGTTCATTTTTTTTGCTAGATGCATTTCACAGGGAGAACTCTGCCATTAGCAGAGTGAGGAAGCTATCTCCATGAGCAGGTTTTGGATGTCACAGCAAATTGAGACAGCAAATTGTTAGTTATTTAATTGGGGATTGTTGCACTTCTCACATTTATTGCAACAGCTGAAAATGTCATTTCACCCCAGAAAACTTTATTATTTTCCTGATTTCCCCCCCTCTTTGTATCATTGTGTTATTTTGAGAAGGTTTGTGGGACAAATTGGTGTGCCCTTCAACAAGCAGCCACTGCTTTTATATGCTGTATCAAGTGCATCACTTGCGGAAGTTACAGAAATACAATCAAGAAATAAGTGCAGTCTTTGCTAAAATCACATGAAGCAGGCGGCGGACAGTTGCCTCCAGATTCTGTTCATGCATTCCACAAATGAGGTCAGCTTCCCAAGCCTGTGTGACAGTTGATATCTTCAGATAAGCATTATTTTCTTCATATCAGCTTATCTGTGGGGGGGGGCATGTGAAACTCTTAAGCAACACTTTCTCTTTTGTACCTTCATCTTTCACATCATTCAGCAAGAAAATTTTCTGTACTTGCTGCCTCATCAAGTATGCCCCACTTTCTTATATAAAATGTATTCTTGCTACACCTGTTTCTTCTCTTTCATTTGTGAACATTAATTTCCACTATGTATGTTCCTTTCCCCTTTATCTTCTGCTTTGCTCCTAGTCCCAGAGTGAAGGAAGTACAATAGCAACTTTAATCATAGTTCCATCTGCTTTTGTCAGCACTGCTCTGAGTAAACCTTGCTTCTCACTGCATGCACTCTTAATTTCATATTTTAAAAAGACTGCTTTACTAGTTTCCATGACTTGGCCACAAAGCAATTTCAGTGCATTGAATCCTCCCTCCTCTAGAGTAGGGATGGAAAAATCTGTCAAATTTGCTATATCCTATCTTCATTTGTTTTATTTTTTTTTTTTAAATAAATTTCTTTCCACTGGAGGTATGACTAAATTGGTGAATATTGAAAGTTGTAATAAACCTAATAAAATTCTCAGCCATTAAAAAAAAACTGACACAGCTTGTCTACACATAGGGCTTGTCTACACAGGCAATAAAACCCATACTCATCCCATACTGGTAGCACATTTGACACAACATGTTTTTGATTATATGCATTTTCACCGGGAGTTCAGCAGGAAAATCCAGATCTGTAAGATTTGTGGTTTGCTCCACATTTGAGGGGGAAATCCAGATTTTTGCCCACGTGGCAGCCAAGGATTAGCTTTGGAGTAAAGCTGGCGTGGGACTTCCAGTGGACAGGACTCCATTCTGATGCACTTTTTAATTTTTTAAAAGTTTTTCAATTGTGTACATATCTGAATAAGTGTACCTCTGCTCATCCAGTAATATAATAATCTGCAACCACATATATTTGCTTATTCGCATGCATGAGCAGACAGAAAAAAATAAAACAAAACCAGAGCAGCCCTGGACCTGTGGCTGAAAACAGAGCAATGTATAGTCCACATGATCAATAGGGATATAGTGTCTAGATCAAGGGAAGTAATAATGCCTCTCTGTTCCGCTCTGCTCATGCCTCACCTGGAATACTGGAATACTGTGTACAGTTCTGGGTACCACAATTCAAGAAGGATATTGACAAGCTGGAACGTGTCTCGAGGAGGACAACCAAAATGGTGGGAGGTCTGGAAGCCATGCCCTATGAAAAGTGGCTTAGGGAACTGGGTATGTTTAGCTTGGAGAAACCATATTTAAATATTTGAAGGGATGTCATATTGAGGATGGAGCAAGCTTGCTTTCTGCTGCTCCAGAGACTAGGACATGGAACAATGGACTCAAACTACAGGAAAAAAGACTCCACCTAAACATTAGGGAGCTAAACTTTAGGGACCCCTAGTGTTACAGTGGTTAAATGCCAATACTGCAAGTCACAGTGCTGCAAGTTCGATCCAAGGGCTCCAAGGTTCACTCAGCCTTCAGCCCTTTTGTAGGTCAGTAAAATGAGTGGGGGCAAATTAGCTAACACACATTTGAAACCGCTTAGTGCCTAGTGCACTATAAAGCAGTGTAGATGTGTAAAATGCTATTGCTTAACAATGTAAGCCACTCTGAGAGCCTTTGTGGCTGAAGAGCAGGGTATAAATACCTAAATAAATAAATAAATTAGGAAGAACTTTTGGACGCTAAGACCTGTTTGCCAGTGGAATACACTGCCTTTGAATGTGGTGGAGTCTACTTCTTTGGAGGTTTTTAAACAGAGGCTGGATGGCCATCTGTTGGGAATGCTTTGATTGGGTAGTCCTGCATAGCAAGGGGTTGGAATAGATGACCGTTGTGGTCTCTTCCAGCTCTATGATTCTATGATTCTGTGATGAGCATAGGATCACCCTTCTACTCCAACATGGAATACAGATTGGATACACTGATCTACAATCAGACAAGTCCACTGTGTGTGGTGTTTACAGAGCTGTTGCACATCTAAGAAATCCACAATGACTACGAGGTGGGTGTGGGTTTTCCCACCAGTGTAGACAAACACATAGAGAGAATAGTGGTGTACCTACCTGTCATTTCGTTGTTAAAACTGAAGAATCTCCTGGAAACAAACAAACAAACAAACAAACGGATGGAACTCTAATTCAGCACTACAAACATGGTTCAATATTGAGTGTAGGGATCAACTGCCAAAGCTAAGCTTTCTATCTTTTGCCAAGATGAGTAAATATGTCAGTTTTTCTTTCTCCAACATGCCTTTTAGACAATCTCAACTGCTTTCCATCCCATTTCTGAAGATATCTGTGAATTTTGGAAAGTTATCACCAAAAAAGGAAACAAATGAAATTCATGCCCATCTAAAGGCAGTAGCAACAGCAATAGTATTGGTATTTATATACCATTTATCAGTACCAAAGCACTCCTTAAGCAGTTTTACAATGTGATGGCTAACTGCCCCCAAAAAGCTGGATACTCATTTTACCGACCTATAGAAGAATGGAAGGCTGAGTCAACCTTGGAACTCTCTGGGATTAAACTCATAACGTTGTGGCTTGCAGTACTGGCATTTAACCACTGTGCCACCAGGGCTCCTTTTGGCACCAGGGCACCTATCTATACTATTCTTGCTTTCTACCATATGTGCCTGTCCAATCTCCCCAACTTTCCCAATTTTACCATCCTATTCTCTTGGAGTAAATTTGGTCACAGGCATTTTGATGATATGTCGGGGAGCTGGATCAAAAACGTGGGACATGAAAGTTTCTTGCTGCTGCTGCCATTTCCCCTCTTCCTGTGTACTTGGCCATCAGAATTAAGCTACACCAAGAGGAATCATTGTGATGGCGGCGGGGTGGGGGTGGGGAGAAGGGCCTCCTAAAAACTATGGCTATTGTGGTTTTGGCAGCAAAAAAACAAAGGATAAAGGGAAATGGAGTGAAAGCTGGAGTGAAAGTTACTACTCCACTCTTTGCCACCTCCTGGAATTCAGCCACATGTCCTCAAATGGAAATGTTTCATCACAACTTTAGATTTCTGTCTAATTCATTTTTATTGTTACTGGCTATTATAGCCCTGTACCTGGATTATTTGTGTGCAGAACAATTATGGATATAATTGGAAGTTTGACCTTACTACCAGTCCCATACTGATGTCACATCCTCGCTGCTATCCATGCCCTGTTGCCATCCACTCAATATGGGAATCTGTAAAGAGGCATCCACTGCTCACACCTAGCCCTCCATTTGCTAAATGATTTTCTGACAGTCACATTAAGCAGTGGTGGATTCTGTGTTGTGGGTTGGACAGCATGAGAGACCATAATGTGTATAAGGTCCAAAGGAATAAACAAGACAAGCAAGGCTCTGTTTTAAACCTTACGGGTTAAACTTACAAGGATTTCTCAGTGTAAAGGCTCTACAATCACAATCATTCTCTCCATATATTTGTAAATTAAGTTTCCTATTAATCATGCTTTGCACAATGGAATTTATCTGCATTTTCTTGTAACTGCAGTGGGCAATTTCTGTTACGGAAATTAAAGAAAAGTTGTCTTGCCAGAAGGAGTAGAAAAGGAGGGAAAAAGAGTATTTTACTTGGCTTCCATTTCCCACAGGGACATTACTTACCTGTCTGTCTCATTGTTTTGCCCACTGTCCTCATAGTGTCATTACTGTTCAGTAAACAGTTACATTGGCTTCATCAGTTAATAGTGACAGAAAAAGCTTCTGTTTACAAGACCTTCTGTTAGGAACTTTCTTTGGGGAAGCTGACTGACAACCAAACCATTTTCTTAATGAGGTATTGATTTTCTTGAGATTCTACTCCATGTTCAACATGGGAAGTTCATACTTTAAAGACACTGACTGTTAACTGGGAAAGCAATTCAAGCAATATATAGCTCCTCACATGTTGCATTCTCACTGTCCCATTAATTCTTCTCTAGTTGGGTTATTTTCCTCAGTTGGGTTATTTTCCTCACTATGCCCTTAATTTTCTATGTTACAGATTGCCTTCAAGGATACAAATGTCTAAAACTTAAAAGTCTAACCAGAACTTTACAGGAAAACTAATTCCTCATAAAAATAACTTTGATACACTATGTTAGTATTTCTTTGAAATCAACTGTGTTCATCACTATGTTAATGGATTTCATTTCTAGACATTTATTCCTCATTAAAACTTGGAGTTAACATAAGAAGACAAGCAGGTAATATTCTAGCCCATCAACATTTAGACATTTTAGCTTCATACTGTTGCCATCTTTAATAAGTCCACAGTACTAAGGAAAAGAAATCCAGTGTGGTGTAATGGTTTGAGTATTGGAGTAGGACTCCAGAAGACTAAGATTAGAATTTTGAGGAGACCAGGGTTCAAATTCCTACTCAGCCATGAAAACTCTTTGGTTACCTTGAGCAAGTCACCCAAGGTAAACCTTTTCTGAATGGCAAACCTCTTCTGAATGGTAAATCTCTTCTGAAATCTTGCCCCATGACAGGGTCACCATAAGTCAGAGTTGACTTGAAACTCCATAACATGTGTTTTCATGTTGACTCTGATTTATGATGACTCTATCACTGGCTGAGAGAATGTGACTTGCCAAAGGTCATCTTATGAGTTTGTATGGCTGACCAGTGATTCAAACCCCCACAGAACTCTAGTCCAACACTCAGTCCACTATACTGCAATGACCCAGAATGGATCCAGAATGACAATTTGTGGACCTCTACTAATGCTGGAAGAAGATGTGGAGGCAGGGGTTTGCTTTTGCTGATCCCTCATCTACCTGGAACCCCACATAACCTATGAAAATCTGCTTGGAGAGTTAGGGAATGTCTCCATCAGAATGAGAAGCAGCATGGGGGTCTGCAGGAAAGAAAGAGTCTCCCTTCCTCCTGCCAGGAGCCTTTGCAGAATCAGTCCTGAACGTTCAAAATCAGCTCTTTATGATCAAAAACAATAATGCTTTGTGGCCTTAGGAATTACAGGTGCCATAGGAAGGAGAAGAGATCCACAACACAGAAACATCAGACAATTTATTGAGATAAAATGGCCACAACCATTTGAATACTGCGTTCTCAGACTTTGAACTTCTTAAAATGGGGGAAACCCAACCCCTCCCCCCGTGGAGGTCAGGAGAAGATTGGCACTGTTCTGCTTACAGCGCCCCATTTCAAATGGTGCCACCCCCCTCCCAACCTTCCCCTGTGATTCCTCTGTGCTGCAGGTGCCGCTTTTTATTGAAGGGGTTTCCCCCCCCCAATAAAAGTGGTGCATTTCTCACGCCCGCAGCATGGGAGAAAGTTGGGAGGAGGACGGTGTGGTCTGAAACGGAGCGCTGCAAGCGGAACAGCACTGTTCTTCTCCAGACCTCCTCAGGGTTCCCCCCCCCCATTTGAAAAAAGTCCGTTGTCACTGTATAGGACAATGATCCCATTATTGTTGCACAGAAATGCTTGGAGACAAAATGGAGTGGTGTGGCAGAAATCCACTGTAGTGTGACATGATGTGTAGCTCTGCCCCCAAATGTGAGGTAAGCACCTTTTCTCCAGGATGGGCAAGTGCTTAGGGGGTCTCATCCCCTCTCAAGTTTTCTTATGGAGACTATTTTCCTTTGGGAAGGAAGTAAGCTTACCTATGCCCCTAGAAATGGATCATTAAGTGGCCAATTCCAATAATGCCCTTGCTGTTGAAAGTTGTGACAAAGGAAGACATGGATCACTGATGGGAGCAGACAAATTGCCATGGGAAAGGCCAAAACTCCAAAACATGATGCCAGTGTTTCTGGGTAAAGCCGCTCCCTGGCCCCATTAACTGGCAAGCTGACCAAGCTCATACATATTCAGAGTTTAACACTAAGGGAGTGTGGATGGGAAAGACAGCTGCAGAAAGAAGCTTGTTGCTGTCTTGGCTGTGCTTAAATAACCAGGAAGTACATCGGTTTGAGAAAAACCTACTGGAAGGTCCACTGCCCTGCCCCTCTCCAAAGACCAGGAGCTGAAGACACTGGGCATCATAAATTCCTAAAGTCCTTGCATGTTGTGTTGCTGATTGGCAGCTGAAATGGATCTCAGAAAGGAAAATACTGTGACTCTGCCTTGCAAGACACAAACCAGAGTTCCTGGCAAAAAGGGACACAAATTAGTTTCCCAGTGTTCAAACTGAAATATTTTCAGCTGACTACTACCCTGATGAAACGATAACCCTTTATGACTGTAAATGCACTGGGAGATTGTAGCTATCTGTCCTTGTTTTCATATAGCCTTTCAAATAGCCTTTCAAATATAGTCTTTCAAAATCCTTGAATATGGGAAATAATATTCTGTTTATGCTTGTGATTCCCAATTGCTTCTTGTTAAGCAATGGTTCCAAAAAGTGAATTGCCTATGCTGGCTGGCCCTTCTGGAAGCTGAAGTCCAAAACATCTAATGATCCGAGATACAGCATTATTGTTGGAGAGAAACTCTAGGAAGAACTAAATTCAATTTACGTAGTCAATGGTAGCCTTAATCCTCTCCATTGACACCTCCTTGTTGTGGGAGAGAGGCTTGCGTACCCTAATAATGTTTTGAGCTATGCTGGTGGTGGCACAATAGCCACTGGTAGGGTCTCCCATGCCAGACACTCAAAACCGAAGGGTCTGACAAAGAGCGTCAAAGGGCAGGATGGGCTCTCTAGCCTTATGGCAACCGTCCTAGGAGAAGGAAAACTCTAATCCCAAACCTGGGCAGATGGTGCTTGTACAACCCTGTAAGGTCAACCATCTAAGAGAAGGAAACTCTAATCAAAACTACGGCCCGAGGACCTCACTGCTACTGTCCATGCTTGCAAGGCCAGCAGATGAACCTTTGGTTTGAAGGGTGAGGCCAGTTCTGTGCACGCTGCACTCCACCACCAGAAAAATCCATTGCACAGACGCAAAGGACAAATCCAATTAAAAAAAAAAAAGCCCTGTAGCAATAGGCAAGGGATGAAATGGCAGGTGTAAAGACGCACTGGAAGTCAGAGACCCAACCCTGCATGTAGGCGGTTCAGGACTTTGGTCGCTCGAGGCTGACCCAAGATATAACAGTCTTGTTCGGCAGCATCCTGAACGACCAAGCAGCCTTTTTTAAGGAGAGTACAGCTTGCTCCATATGGAAAGGGGCCTAGAAAAGGTGGCCTAAAGAAAGCTCATCCCCAACTACCTGGATGGCTAGCCGCAGCCAACGGGCATCTTCTGATGTGGTCAAACCAAGGCAAAGAAACAAAGGCACGCACCAGCCTCCAAACCAAAAAACATCTTTCAGGAGTAGGCTTCATGATTAAAAACTCCATTGCCTCCAAACTCGAAACCTTGCCAACAGGACACTCTGATCGCATTATTTCCTTATGCCTCCCACATGTTGTTCTCTTTAGTATGTATGCCCCAACTATGCAAGCCGACCTTGTAGAGAAAGACAAATTCTACACAAACCTACGCCACCTCATACAAAAAGTCCCTGTAGAAGATAAAATTATTATCCTTGGTGACTTCAATGCTAGAGTAGGAAAGAACTCTGAAGCCTGGAAAGGTGTCTTAGGCAAGCATTGTGTTGGAAATTGCAATGATAACGGATGCCTCCTGCTAGAGTTCTGTGTAGAACAACAGCTGACTATTACAAACACTATCTTTCAGCAGAAAGATAGCTTGAAGACAACCTGAATGCATCCCCAGTCTAAACATTGGCACCTCATTGACTATGTTCTAGTCCGCCAGAGAAACATTCGCGATTTCCGCCATACTCGAGTGATGCCCAGTGCAGAATGACAGACAGATCATCACCTTGTAAGATGTAAACTAAATCTTCATCTAAAGTTCAAACCTAAGAGGGGTGGCATGTTAAAGAAGAGACTCCAAGTCAACAATCTTCAACAAGCTGAGAGACAACTTCCAAGCAAACCTGCAAACAAAAATTGAAGACCATCCTCAAGGTCCTTCTCCTACAGTGCTTCAGCAACATATCAAAAACAGTATCCTCCAGTCTGCGGAAAAATCCCTCAGGTTCTCCCACAACAAAAATCAAGACTGGTTTGATGAAAACAACCAAGAGATCCAGGAGCTGTTGGCAAAGAAGAGTACTGCTCACCAGGCATACCTCACCCAGCCAACTTGCCATGTAAGAAAAGCAGCTTTCCGTCTCACATGTAGCAAACTCAACAAAAACTTTCTGCTATATTGATCCATGCATAACAAGTGGTGGATCAATATAGCAGAAAAGACACAACACTGTGCAGATCTGGGGGATTCTAGAGTATTTTATGAAGCTCTTAAGGCAGTGTTTGGACCTACTTATCAGATCCAAAGCTCCTTATACAGTGCAGATGGTCAAACCTTAATTACTGATAAAGCCTCCATCCTGAATCGATGGGCTGAACACTTTCAAAGTCTCTTTAGTGCCAACCGAGTAGTCCAAGGCTCAGCTATCCAACATATGATACAAAAACTGATGAAAAATGAATTGGACATAGCTCCCACTTTGGAAGAGACCCTTAAGGCCATACAGCAGTTGAAAAATGGCAAGGCAGCTGGGATTGATGGAATCCCACCTGAACTTTGGAAACACGGAGATCATGTACTCCAGGATAAATTACATGAGCTCCTTGAAAATTGCTGGGAAAAGGGGGAACTGCCATCAGATCTCTGAGATGCAGTCATCATCAGCCTGTACAAAAAAAAAGGGAGCAAAATCCTATTGCTCAAACTATCAAGGCATAACACCGCTCTCTAGTGCTGGAAAATTCCTTGCAAGGATACTCCTGAACAGATTAGTTCCTGCCATTGCAGAAGAACTTCTTTCTGAAAGCCAATGTGGCTTCAGAGCCAATAGGAGTACTATAGATATGGTATTTGTCCTTAGACAACTGCAAGAGAAATGTAGAGAGCAGAACAAGGGTCTCTATGTAACATTTGTTGACCTCACCAAAGCCTTCGACACCGTGAGTAGGAAAGGTCTGTGGCAGATCCTGGAAAGACTAGGATGTCCCCCCAAAATTCCTTAAAATGATTATCTTGCTACACGAAGACCAGCGTGGTCAAGTCAGATATGGCGATGCTCTTTCAGAGCCCTTTCTAATAACTAATGGAGTGAAGCAAGGTTGTGTTCTTTTGCCAAATTTATTTACAATCTTCTTCAGCATGATACTCCAAAGGGCTACGGCAGAGCTTGAAGAAGATGACGGCATCTATATACGTTACCGTACTGATGGTAGCTTGTTTAACTTCAGCCGTCTGAGGGCTTGCACTAAGACTCTAAACTATCTAGTCCATGAGCTGCTCTTCGCTGATGCTGCTGCCCTTGTTGCTCACACAGAAGCAGCTCTGTAGAGCCTAACATCCTTCTTCGCAAAAGCTGCAGAGCTGCTTGGGCTGGAAGTCAACATGAAGAAAACGAAAGTTCTTTAGCAGCCTGCACCGCAGGACGAACACCACCATCCCCACATTGCCGTCGGCAAATCTGTGCTTAAGTCTGTTCAGCAGTTCACCTACCTGGGAAGCATCATCTCCTCAGATGCCAAGATTGACAAAGAGATCGATTACAGAGTAGCAAAGGCACGTAGCGCATTTGGAAGACTTTCCAAAGAGTCTGGAGTAATAAACACCTGAGGCGAAACACAAAAATCAGTGTGTATAGAGCCATTGTACTGTCTATTCTCCTTTATGGGTCTGAAACATGGGTCGCCTATCGCCACCAGCTACAACTCCTCGAATGCTTCCATCAGCGCTGTTTACGCACAATCCTAAATATACACTGGACTGACTATGTGAAGAATGTTGCTGTCATTGCACAAACAGGGATGGCCAGCATTGAGGCCATGATATTGAGAAGACAGCTGCGCCGTAGAAATAGTATTCTACGGTGAACTCGCCACGGGTCATCGTAAGAGGGGTGCTCCAAAAAAGTGATACAAGGACTCCCTGAAACAACACCTCAGGCTTGGCGAAATTGATCACCAACAATGGTCCACCCTGGCCTCACATTGGGAGGCATGGAGACACACTATCCACAATGCTGCAGCCTTATTTGAGAACTCATGCTGAACAAGTCTTGAAGAGAAAGGACAACGCAGAAAGAATTGCAACCCGGAAACATCACCCAAGGAAACCTTCTGCTGTGCTTTCTGCAACCGGACTTGTCTATCTTGTATTGGCCTTTTTAGTCATCCGTGTGCTTGCAGAAAGCGCGGGATGTGTCCTTCCTGAATCTTCGTTTGTGAAAAGAAGCCAGAGAGAGAGGGGGGGGGTAGCCTGAATCATTAAATGAGTGGGCTTTGTTATGTCAAGACTTCTGCAAGACCCATTGATTCTACTCTATTTGGGTGAATAACTGGATTTTTCCCAGGATTGCTCAGGAGGAGCAAATTCCAGCAATCTCAAGAAATCCATCTAGTCTAAGGAGATTATCAGATGCTCTAAATATGGTGTTATGAGGACACCAGGGAACCGCTGAAGGGCTTACTTTTCAAATGATATCATCCTCATTCTGTGCTTGTTCTATGCTGCCCTCGTTTCTTTTTATTCACGGCTTAAGATCGTTCCCCCCATCCCTGCCTGGATCGTTCCCCCCATCTCTGATAGGGAGAGGGAGGTAAGTGACACCCTTTTTTTAACCCTCCCCGGGTTACTTGGGGTTTTAAAAGTGTGTTTTTGTGTTTGCTGTCACTTTTTTATTTTTGGTTTGCTTTTGCTTTTTGAATTTCCCATGAGCTGTTCCCTCCTGCTCAACTTCCATTCATTCCTGGCTGCCAAGGGAAGAGGGCAGTTGCATCTTTAAGGTAGGTGTGAAACGGGGGGTTATTGTACCGCAATGGGGATGGGAGGGGTGGAATATTATATAGCAAGACGGAGACGCTTTTCAGGACCCCGTCTGATAATCTCCTTAATCAGTATGGCCAAATTATTGGTGACCAAGGTGACTCACCTTCCTGTCTAAATGGTCAAAATCTCTCTCCTCTCTCTCTCTCTCTCTCTGGCTTTTCTTCGCAAACGAAGATTCAGGAACGACTCATCCCACGCTTTCTGCAAGCGCGCTGATGACTAAAAAGGCCAATCCGAGATAAACAAGTCCGGTTGCAAAAAGCACAGCAGAAGGTCTCCTTGGGTGATGTTTTTGGGTTGTGATTCTTTCTGCGTTGTCGTTTCTCTTTAAGACTTGTTCGTCGTGAGTTCTCAAATAAGGCTGCAGCATTGTGGATAGTGCGTCTCCAAGCCTCCCGATGTGAGGCCAGGGCGGACCACTGTTGGTGATCAATTTGGCCAAGCCTGAGATGTTGTTTCAGGGAGTCTTTGTATCGCTTTTTTGGAGCGCCCCTCTTACGCTGACCCGTGGCGAGTTCACCGTAGAGTAGTATTTTTGGGAGGCGATGGTCCTCCATCCTAGAAATAATATACATGGAATTTGCTGGATATATGATCTGTCTTAATGGGAACCCACATTGATGCATCGTATTTGGAAGGGGGGAGCAAATAACTTCAAAAACTATACCTGGAGAGCCTTCCCAGCTTTTTCCAGAGTTTTTAAAAATCTCCGTAGAGAATATGCAAACTGACTGGCTGGACAAGCATCGGGGTGGGGCTTGCTACCAGGGCAAGTGCCTGCTGATGCCATGTTAAATTTTCACCTTAGCAAGTGATTGGTAAGGCGATAAAATGGCAATTTGTATTATATTTTTCTCTCTTTTTTGTAAACATGAAATATCGCTTGTGCAGATCATGGAAAAAATGTTTTCAAAAAATATCAGCAGCAGTAGATTTAAAATGTGAGAAATTCACTTGCAGCCGCCATCTTGGTTAGAGGGCATGCAAAGTTTATGGGGCTGCTGAAAATTGTTATTACTGACGAGCAACTGGTTTTTGGTGGGCACTGGGACAGGGTCTGTTTTAACTTTTCCCTCCATTTTCTGTCCCTGATCTGGGACTTGTCTACACAGGCTAAATACCCCATCTTGCCCCCATGTCAGAGCCCTGCAGCCCATATGAAACAGGGCATTTGCCCCATTCTGCCCCGGGCAGAATCATAGAATCATAGAATTGTAGAGTTGGAAGAGACCACGAGGGCCATCCAGTCCAACCCCCTGCCATGCAGGAAATCTTGATCAAAGCATCCCCAACAGATGGCAATCCAGCCTCTGTTTAAAGACCTCCAAGGAAGGAGACCCCACCACACTCCGAGGGAGTGTGTTCCACTGCCGAACAGCTCTTACTGTCAAAAAGTTCCTCCTAATGTTGAGGTGGAATCTCTGTTCCTGGAGCTTGCATCCATTGCTCTGTGTTCCAGTCTCTGGAGCAGCAGAAAACAAGCCCACTCCATCCTCAGCATGACACCCCTTCAAATACTTAAACAGGGCTATCATATCGCCTCTTAACCGTCTTTTTTCCAGGCTGAACATACGCAGCTCCCTAAGTCTCTCCTCATAAGGCATCGTTTCCAGACCTTTCACCATTTTAGTTGCCCTTCTCTGGACATGCTCCAATTTGTCAATATCCTTTTTGAATTGTGGTGCCCAGAACTGGACACAGTATTCTAGGTGAGGTCAGACCAAGGCAGAATAGAGCGACACTATTACTTCCCTTGATCTAGATACTATACTTCTATTGATACAGCCCAAAGTTGCATTGGCCTTTTTAGCTGCTGCATCACACTGTTGACTCATGTTCAATTTGTGGTCTACTAGGACTCCTAGATCCCTTTCGCACGTAGTCTTGTTCAGCCAGGTCTCTCCCATCCTATATCTATGCATTTCATTTTTCCTCCCTAAGTGCAGTACTTTACACTTCTCTGTATTGAATTTCATTTTGTTAGCTTTGGCCCAGCTCTCCAGTCTCTCCAGGTCATTCTGAATTTTGACCCTGTCCTCTAGGGTATTAGCTACTCCTTCCAATTTGGTGTCATCTGCAAATTTGATAAGTATGCCCCTAATTCCCTCATCTAAGTCATTGATAAAGATGTTGAATTGCACTGGGCCCAGGACAGAACCCTGTGGCACCCCACTGGTCACATCTTTCCAAGATGAAGAGGAGCCACTTCTGAGCACCCTTTGGGTCCGGCCGGTCAACCAATTACAAATCCATTGAACAGTTAACTTGTCTAGCCCACATTTTACAAGCTTGTTTGCAAGAATGTCATGGGGAACCTTGTCAAAGGCCTTACTGAAATCAAGGTATGCAATATCCACAGCGTTCCCTTCATCTACCAAGCTGGTAACTTTATATATATATATAAAAAAGAGATCAGATTAGTCTGGCATGACTTGTTTCTCTGAAACCCATGTTGACTTTTTGTGATTATGGCATTGCCTTCTAAATGTTCACAGACTCTCTGTTTAATGATCTGCTCTAGAATCTTCCCTGGTATTGATGTCAGACTAACTGGATGATAATTGCTGGGATCCTCTTTTTTTCCCCTTTTTGAAGATGGGGACAACGTTTGCCCTCCTCCAGTCTGCTGTGACTTCTCCTGTTCTCCAGGAATTCTCAAAGATTATTGCCAATGGCTCTGAGATCACATTTGCCAGCTCTTTTAATACTCTTGGATGTAGTTCATTTGGTCCTGGAGATTTAAATTCATTTAGATTAAGAAGGTATTCCTGTACAACCTCTTTGCTTATTCTGAGCTGGATTTCCCCTATTGTGTCCTCTGTTCCATTCTTCTCAGGTTGGTCACCCTTTTCCTTTTCTGAAATCACTGAGGCAAAGTTGTTGAGTAATTCTGCCTTCTCTCTGTCCCCTGTTAGCATTTTGCCATCTTCTCCACGTAGTGGCCCTATCATTTCCATCTTCTTCCTTTTGCTGCGGACATACCCCCTAAAAAACCCTTTTTATTGTTCTTAACCTCCCTGGCAAGCCTGAGCTCATTCTGTGCTTTAGCTTTTCTGACCTTACTCCTACACGTGTTCGCTATCTGTTTGAATTCTTCTTTGATGATTTCCCCCTTTTTCCATTACCTATACATGTTCCGTTTAAAACTTAGCTCCGTTGAAAGTTCTTTAGTCATCCATCCTGGTTTCTTGAGACACCTCCCATTTTTCTTCCTCACTGGTACTGTTTGAAATTGTGCCTTCAGTATCTCCCTTTTGAGAAAATCCCATCCGTACTGAGGTCTCTTCTCTTTTAGTATTCCTGACCATGGGATCACCCCCAGTATTTCCCTGAGTTTATTGAAATCAGCTCTCCTAAAGTCAAGAATGTGTGTCTGACTATGCCTGGCTTCTCCTTTCCATTGTATAACAAACTCCAGGAGAACATGATCACTCTCACCTAAGGATCCCACCACTTGCACCCCATTAACCAGGTCATCTCTGTTGGTTAGGATCAGATCTAAAATAGCTGACCCCCTTGTTGCCTCTTCCACCTTTTGGACCATGAAATTGTCTTCTAGGCAAGTAAGGAATTTGCTAGACCTTGAAGTTTTGGTTGAGTTAGATTGCCAGCAAATATCAGGATAGTTGAAGTCCCCCATCACTACTACATCTCTCCTTTCTGCATGTGTGTTCATCTGTTCTAGAAAGGCATCATCCAATTCCTCTGTCTGACTTGGGGGTCTGTAGTAGAGTCCCACAATAACATCCCTGTTGTTTCCCTCCCCTTTAATTTTTATCCAGATGCTCTCCACCTGGCTTCCAGTATTGATGTCATGGATCTCTTCACTGGTGTAAATATCCCTGACATATAATGCCATTCCTCCTCCTTTCCTGTTTGGCCTGTTTCTCTTATAAAGGTTATACCCCTCTATTCCTGCATTCCAGTCATGAGACTCATCCCACCAGGTTTCAGTAATGCCTATTATATCATATTTGTTTTGTAGTGCTAGGAGTTCAAGTTCATCTTGCTTATTTCCCATGCTCTGTGCATTAATGTAGAGACATCTAAGACCATGTGTTCCCTTTACTTGTTGCCTGTGCAAGTTTTTTTTTGCCTCCCACTGTTGGGTCCTTGCTCTGTTTGCCTTGTTCCCTCTATGACAGTTTGACTATTTTCTCCAGCTCTTTTGCCTTCCAGAATACTGTCTCCCTCCCCCATATGACTCAGTTTAAAGCCCTCCTGATCAAATTCTTGAGACTATTGGCAAAAATGTTTCTTCCAACTGTCGTAAGATGCACCCCATCTCTTGCCAGAAGTCCCCCCTCATGGAAGTGCACTCCATGATCCAAGAGTCCAAATTGTTCTCGGCGACACCATCTACGGAGCCAGTTGTTTACGTTGGCTATTTTCCTCTCCCTTCCTGGACCATGCCCTTCAACTGGCAGAAGAGACGAGATGACAACCTGTGCGTCCATTTCTTTCATCTTCCTCCCCAGGGCCTCATAATCTCTTCTGATCTTGGGAAAGCTGTGCCTTGCCATATCATTGGTTCCCATGTGGACCAAAAGGAAGGAGTAATGATCCGTAGGCTTGACGAGTCTTGTCAGCCTCTCCGTCACATCACGGATCTTTGCCCCAGGGAGACAACACACCTCCCGAGTCATCTTGTCAGGCCCCCAAACCACTGCTTCTGTACCCTGCAGGAAGGAGTCCACCACCACCACCACACGCCTCCGCCGAGGCTTCGCAGCTGCTGTTCCTTGCAGTGGTCCTCTCAAGGTCCCCTGCTCTACCCCTGAAGTCTGTCCATGCTGTTCTTCCCTGTTGTCCTTGAAAAGGGAAAGGGGTAGTCCTTATGACCCCCCATAAGGGCAGTCCTTATGACCCAGGGCAGATACAGGGCTGAGATGGGGAAAGGTGGAGGTAGGGCCTGATAAAGTGTTTTGAAATAATACCCAGATTACTCCATTTCTGCCAGTGAAAACTGGATCAGGCCCTGTGTGTCCACAGAAGCCCATCTGGCATGTTGGCCCTTGCTGTCACCATCTCCCTGGCTCTCCTGGAAACCAGGCAGGATTCCTGCAGCATGTGACCAAGGCTGGTCACATGCAGGGGAGCTTCACTGGCATGTTGCAGGCCCCCTTCCTGCCCTCTGAGTCAGCAAAAAATAAAATAAAAAATGGCAGCTTCAATATGGAAGTTCCTGTCTGGACTTTGGCCCATTTTGTCAAGGTCACTGGGAAAGAACAGGCCAGCTCCACGGCCAGGATATGCCGGCAGGGAGCTGGCATATCCTGGCTCATGTAGAGGAACCTCTGAAATGCTCTCTGCAGTTACTGTCTAAACCTCTTGTCTCCAGAACAAAAAGTATAGCTTTGGGGGCTAGTGATGATTTAAACTGGAAGAAACAGATTAGGGGGAAATGGTTAAACGTCCCCTCCCCTCTCCTCCCACTATTTGTTCATTGGTGTTAGCAGAATTGTATGGCTGCTCTAAAATGAAACAACAAGAAGAACAACAAGTAGCACTGGGAGAAATTCTGATCATTATTCTCCTGCAATCTCTTTCATCTGTTATCATCTTGAAAGGAAGGCAGCTTTTCAGGTAAAAGGCTCAGGCACTTACCTGCCATGAAGACCATATCAGTGTCCTTGTTGTCATTTGCCATTTGTTCATTTAGAAGCTATGAGACATACTTGGGGAGGGATCAGGCCAGCTCTTCTATCCATTTAAAAGAGCCAAGTGACCATTCCTTCACATTGGGGCAAAATTCATGCCACTTACAGATAGTTTGTTAGTGTACTTGTCAGCTATCTCTACTTAAGTTAAAAATAACTGTGAGAAGCCGCCTCACATATTAGTTTTATTTCTCACATCCACAAGCAGCAGATTCTTTGATTATGCCTTCAAAAAGTTAGCATTTAACACCACCACTTTTGTTAAATATTTAATGAGCCTGGGAAAAAAGGAGATATTTTAAATCAAGCAAGTTATGCTGCAACATAAAGCACAGAGGTTTTGACCTCATAGATACAGAACTCTCAACCAGTTAAATTGGTGATCATTATCACTTAGATGTACAGGCAGAAAAGGAGAACAAATTTGCCCTGGTCAGTTCTCCTGAGTTAGCTGCTTTGCCATCTAATAATTTTTCCTTCAAACACTATCCTTAACTTCAGTAGGGAGAAAGTTATTATGGATTGCTTCTATTCCTAACTTGATCTATTCATTCCATATAGAAATGATTTTTTTTTAAAAAAGTACAAGTCTTTAATTGCCTTCATAACATCCTCTGTTCTAATGAATATAGATTTAATTTCTCTTTCCTAGATCATACACATCTAAAATGGCCCGGAGGGTATGAGAAGTAAGGAATGACAAAACTTTATGGTGATTAAAGAGAATATTCTTTGGGATAATTGATTTTTTAAAAAATAAAATAAAAATGACACAGGAGCCCTGGTGGCGCAGTGGTTAAATGCCAGTACTGCAAGCCACCACGTTGCAAGTTCGATTCCAGCGGGCTCCAAGGCAGACTCAGCCTTCCATCCTTTCGTAGGTCGGTAAAATGAGTACCCAGCTTGTGGGGGGCAATTAGCTAACACACATTGGAAACTGTTTAACGCAGTGTAGATGTGTAAATAGCTATTGCTTAAAACAATTTGTAAGCCGCTCTGATAGCCTTGTGGCTGAAGAGCGGGGTATAAATAAATAAATAAAAATAAAAAATAAACAATGTTCATAACAATAATATATTTTTTCCAAATTACTTTACATAAGCAAATCCATTCCCCGTTCAGTTCAAAACAGCATAGATAAATGCATAGATCACAAATGAGGGGAGGGGAAAATAGAATAGACAAAGGGGAGAAATGAAAGAGAAAGCCTGAAAGAAAATGAAGACAAATAGACATGGTGTCTGGATAGGACAGAAGGCAAATTAGAAGTGGGAATGTTGAAGCAGTGATCCATTCTGTCACAAGGCCTGACAAAAAGTTAAATAAACTTGCTGACCCAAACAGAAACAGGAAGGTTTGGAAATGCACCAATATCATTAAGGGAGCCTCTTGATGTCAGTAGTTAGAGAATTCCTGTCTCAGGACTTTATCAGATGTGGGGAAACATAGCAAAAAACCATATCCCAAATTGCGTCAGAAGAACAGGACGACAACAAGGAAGGGCAATATTATCAGACACCCACATTGTCAGCCATTCCCAGGGAGTAGTGCTGACGTGTATCAGGCATCCCTTTTTATTGATGGGCTCAGCTATCAATAAAAAGGGATGCCTTATTCACATCCACGCATGCCTCCGGAATGGCTGAATGACAGCATTGCATGATAATGTTTCTCGTTTCTGTTCTCCTCCCATCCTTATGATGTGGTTTTTCTCGCGTCTGATAAAGTCCCCAGGAAATGAGGCATGATGACAGACACTATAGACATTATCAGATGTGGGGAATATCGTAGGATTATGATACCGCAGTAGCACAAATGGGCTCCGCTATCACATATTATCATCTTTGCATGGTTGCAACATGCTCCATCTGCAAAAAAAGGTGTTTCTTCTAATTGATGGGAAAAGCCATGAACAGATCTTCAATATAGCTTTCTTTCTTTCTTTCTTTCTTTCTTTCTTTTTTTCTTTCTTTTTTTTTCCCCCAGTATTGATGGCATGCAAAACCACTTCACATTGTAATTGCGAGATTACAATGTGAATGAGCGGTCCTCAGCAAGAAAACTTTTTTGTGAGAATGTATAGACTAGACTTGGCCCTTGAGTAAAAAAAAATAATCATATAAAGTGAAGCTAGTTGAGTTAATATTATTTACATGGAATTTGTTCTGTATGTTTGGGCTAGAGAAAGTGTAAAAATACTGAACAGTTAAATGACGTTTCTATAAGAGGATTGCTACATTTCTCATCTCCTAACTTCAAGTGGTTTGTAGCTTCTTAGGTTTCCATGACTAGTAGCAAAAAGTGCCTAATTAGAAGGCTAGAAGGGCAATGTTCCATTAGGTGTTTATGAAATGAGGCCAATCTAAATTGTTGTCCAAAAAAGTATTTTCCCCAAGTTCTGTTGCTGCCCCAGAGGTTACATGTTTCAGTTGTTTGAAATAAAGATTTTTAAATGCAGGCAGAACTGAAACTTTACAGAACTCAGCTAAAGAAACACTATTGTCTCAGTTTTCTTCTAGTGTGAAAAAGATCTTTGTCATTAATTTGCCATATGTCTTTAGCTCTGTTGAATGTTCTTTCCTCTATGAGTGCAAAGGGAACTGGCTCAACCCTGGAGATTATCAGACATGTCAAAAACAGTGTTATAATGATGTTATGAGATCACAAAAGGGCTTCCTTATCAGATGACTTCAGGCCACAGCATTATAAAACCATTCTGCTGCTGTTATGAGGGAGTTCTTTTTTATTGTCGTGAAGTAGAAAATTGATCTCCTGTATCATTTGTGGTCTGGATATTTGTGTGTGCAAAAAGGTGCCCCATTCTGCTGGCATGATTCCGGCATCAATGGGCAGTCTCACCAGAACATGTCTAGGAGCGAACGGGAAAAATAGGTACTGTACACTTTTTTAATGAACCTCCCTGTCTTGCTTGAAAGTTTCTAAATGTATATCTGTGCTTTTCTGAATGCTTTCTTTTTTAATTTTGGGGTTTTTCAGCGTGCTTGCATCATCTTGTGAGACGCGTGGAAATCCCGTTCACAGAGAAACACAGAACTAAGTGGTGCGAGTACTCGTCTCCCCAGATTCTTGGGGCAATTTTGTATCATTATCATGGCAGCGTGTGAAAACGTATGTCATTGTGCCAGAACACAAACATTGTAAAATGTAGTGCCATAATAACTTTTTTAGGCACTCATCTGATAATCTTCCCTGTTATTTGCTCTTCTGTTGACCCTGATTCCATGTCGTCCATGCATGGGGGTGTTCGCAAAGGCGGAACCTCTCAGGCTATCCTCATTAGCTGCAATTCTGATTGTGAAGAGTTCCAAACTCATAAAGATCACCTAGGTGCATGTATCAAGTCCACCCCCCACTTCAGTCAAGTCTCCATTGTGTGGACAGGATAAAATGGGGTCAGCAGAGGGTTCAGTAATGGGACCAGGGCCAGAGAATCATAGAATCTTAGAATCATAGAGTTTGAAGAGATCACAAGGGCCATCCAGCCTAACCCCATGCCATGCAAGCAGTTCCATGTTTTCTCCACATGTTGCTCATGCAGAGAAAATATTTCTGAATAGTATTGTATTTCAGTCTAGACAACTGTTGTTAATTTCATTGCTAAAATCAATGGCAAATATCCACATATCCTATTGTGGCATAGATCCACACATCCCTTTTCCACCTATCAAAGCCACACCTACTTACAAAGGGAGTGTTACTGATCTATCCCACTCATCTGAATGGAATGCTTACCACCTCTCACCAATTTATAACACAATTATGTCTTTAGTTCTCAAAGGCTTAGAGCTGCACAATGGCTAGAGTACTGTGGCTATTTCCACCTCTGTTCTTTGTAAGTGGAGATTTGGAAAACTAAAGAAACACACTGTGAAGAAATGACTCCCATGGTCCCTTCTTCAGAAGCTCCTTCCAGCTGGTTTCACCTTCAGTGAAGTAAAATAATTTTAGGTAGGCTCTGATACAAGCAAGATGTAAGAGAAACAGAATAACATGTTTGATTCTGAGTTATTGTTGGTGTCTCTTTTTCTCTAGGAATATGTTCTTTTCTTGACTGCATTGAATATTTACATGTTTATATTTTATAGTTGTAAACTGAAATCATTATATATATATATATATATATATATATATGAATGTCACAATATTCAGTTTACATATTTGGCACCACAGATGAGTGACTGCCCACCAAACAGACAAGGTGTTGGGAGGAACAAGCAAACTTGGACAAGCAAACCTGAACTTTCACTTCTGTTCCTTCTGGTTATGATCTTTATCATATCCAATGGTCACAGGAATGGGTTCCCACTTGATTTATTTTTCTTCCTGTGAATATCAAGGTAAAGTGATTCTGTGTCACCAAGTATTTTTCAGAGATTTCCCAGCTCAGCTGTCCTTTTCTTGCTCTAGTAATTTCCTTCAAATGTTCATATCCTGTCATATTTAGATCCCATAGATTTTTATGGCCCAGCTCTATTCCAGTTAGGAATATTCATTTAGACAGAACAGCTGTCTGTCCTTGTCGTGAAAAGACACCCTGTCTTAAGAAGTTAAAGACTCGAGAGCAATGCATCAAAAAGGTTAATGGCAAATGAAATGGTGCATTTCGGTGTCATTCTGGACTTCATTAAAATTTAGTATCTGTTATCAGACGTTTAAAGATCTCAGCTTCCATTGCATTGTCTGATTTTGCCCTTGCCATTTTGTTAATAATTCAAAAACTTTTGTTCCAAACATCTTTTGTCAGCATCTCTGTCAGCATCATGCTAATAACCTGAGCACCACGTGAATGAAGAAGAAAAAGAAGAGCAGCAGCAGTAGTAGTACTTTGACCATGATGTGTATGAATGCATGTGAACAGAAATTATTTATCATACTAGTGACTAGTGGAAGGGAATGTATTTTTCCCTCACTGAGTAGAAGACAATGTGATTGCTTAAAATAATGTTATAGTGGCATACCTCAGTTAAGAAAGTCTCAGACAAAGAAGCTTCTTTTAGTCTTTTAAACCTTCCCAGCCTCCTCATTTCTCTCTTGTCCTCTAGCTAGAAGGGTTGTTTTATAAGCAGCATCAGCATTGGGAAGATGGTAAAGGATGCCTGGAGAAACACAGACATTCAGTGCTGGGCTGCAGCAGTGTGTCTGCAGTAAATGATGCTATAAAGCTTCATCGTGGAAAATAATGGGATTCTGTTCTAGCAGATCCTACTGTAGCTATGTTTGCCTTTCCATGCTAGGCAATATAGGAGATTATCAGACAGAAACAAAAAAAGTGTTCCTGTCTCACAATCTCCTCTCCCACCCCTGTCCCATCCTTGATCCACCACAATCACCCTCCCCATCACACTTACCTTCTCTCCCATCATTCTGGCAGCCCAGGAGTGAACGGAGCTCTAATGGAGCTCCCTTCACTTCCTGGACTGAAATCCTGCGGATTCTCACAAGAAGACGCTAGCATGGGAAATTCAAAAATAAAAGCAAGAATACACACAAAAAAGCGACAAGTACCTAAACACACTAAAAACATTACAAGTAACCTGGGGAAGATACGAAAAAGATGGTCGATTAACTGGATGTCCCGATCTCACCCAGAAGTGTTTTGGCAGGGACCACCCATTGTCGCTGGGATCTCACCAGCATAATGGAGCACCTTTTCACTCGCAGGAACATCTGTGACAGAAATGGAATGGGGGATCTATTGACGTCTTCTCCCATTGATAAAAATCAGAGCTGGCGGAATGGCAGCAGAATGGGTGCATAATGAAGGGGAAATGAAGTGGTGTGAAAAGGGAGCCCTTTTGCGATCTCTTGGCATTTGTGTAATGCCACTTTTAACATATCTGATAATCTCTGTAAACAAAGCCCTTACTGAACATGTGTGATCAGCCAAACAGAGATAAATGGGGGACACAGATTGCCTTGTCTCACCAGCTATTCTGAGTACTTTATTTATTTCTAAAAAGCATAGATCTATAAGTCTGGCCACCAAAATGGAAAGCATAAGAAAAGTGGAGGTTGGTGAAAGGAAAAGCAAAGCAAAAAGGTCTTTAATGCATTTTGGGAAGGAAAAAAAAAAAGCTTTCAAGTAGTCTCCAGAAGGTTCAAACTGTTTTGTTCAGTTGTGCAAAGCTTATCTGAACTGATTGTTTCATTTCATACATGCATATTGTTGGTTTTGGATAAAGGTTTGCTGAAGCATTTTTGAACAGCTCTTCATTTTTTGCAGTGCAGGAATATATCCCTATTATTTCCATGTTATTTCTCTATCAAAAGTAGTAATGCCCAGGAACACATCTACTTTGCTAAATGAGGTATACCTGTACCTTTTGTTTGGTAAATATCTCCATAAATCCATACTCCATATTTTGTCCATGCTTCTAGTGCAGCCCACAGCATCCCATTTTCACCCACATCATCCAAAATGAAACCAGAAGGGACTTCTAATGTGTACTTCCAGTTTTTGGTAGGGAAATATGTTCATGTTTTGGAAGATTTGGAGGAGGTGTAAAAGGAGGAAAAATCACTTGTTATTTTAAAAAAATACTTTTGACATCTGGGGACTTTTGGAAAATCTTATGGATGTTGGGGGAAAGGCTTAAAAAGCCCCTCAATGACTGCATACAAGCTACAGGCTACACATTCTTCACCTTTGACTTAGATCATAGGCTGCTTGGGTTGGTAAACTTCTTAGAGTCAGAGAAGCTCACAGCTGTGTAATTTCTTTTCCTCCAAGGCTCAAAAGTGCCACTCCATTTGCCCAGTAGCAGTTAGAATACAGGTCAACCCCCCCCGCCCCGCTATCCACAGGGAATATGTTCCAATACGTACATGAAACCATGGAACCCTATTATTTTCAATGAGACAAACTCTGGAAGTTGACCATAGAATTGTACTGGAGGACACAGAAATGAGAACATATCTTTTTGGATGTGGATAAGTGAAACTGTACATACCAAACCCCTAGAAATGGGGGTTGACCTGAATTGAAAATCCGTCCTGAGGTAACTACTTAGTAATTGATGACTCAGATTTGGACTAACACTCTCTGGCTTTTCTTTCCAAACAAAGATTCAGGAAGGATTCATCCCGCGCTTTCTGCAAGCGTGCTGATGACTTAAAAGGCCAATCCACAATAAACAAGTCTGGTTGCAGAAAGCACAGCAGAAGGTCTCCTTGAGTGATGTTTCGGGGTTGTGATTCTTTCTGCGTTGTCATTTCTCTTCAAGACTTTTTCGGTGAGAGTTCTGAAATGCTTACCCATGGCGAGTTCACCATAGAGTACTATTTTTGGGAGGCAATGGTCCTCCATCCTAGAAATATGTCCTGACCAGTGCAGCTGTGTTCTCAATATCATGGCCTCAATGCTGGTGATCTCTGCTTGCTCAAGGACAGCAACATTTGTCACATAGTCAGTCCAGTGTATATTTGGACTAACAATAGCCTAGTTAAAAAGCCTTCTTTTGTATGAACACATTTTAGTTTCACTTTCACATTCATGTAGAATAGCATTGGACATTATTGTATTGGCACATTAGATACACTAACTGATATTCTGAAGTGGTAATTATGAAATTTGATAACATTGCTACAAATAATCACATAATTGGAAAGCAAAGGTTAGGTGGAACAACATGTGGTATGATCTAAAGAGCTCTTCAGTTTATAGGCTCCTTATATGATTGTTTCTCCTGATTTTTTTAAAAACATAATCTATGCTGCATTCAGACTAAGGCAGACATTACCTCCAGCAGTGATAATTAAGGAATTATAAGAAGACATCTTTCTCTATTAACACTATGTTAGAAGATAGACTCTCCAGATTCACTCCTCAGAATTCAGCTCCATCTGGAACTGAATCAATTGCCTCAGTGAAATCATTCAGAGCCAGACTATCCTTCAAAATGCTCAAAAAGTTTTTTTTGGTTATAATTAGGTGAAAGGCATGTTCATTAACTCAAAAAAATAAAGTATTTGTGCACTTGGAACTGATGTGGTATGCAAGATCATCAGATTCTGTTTGTAGCATAAATCCTGCACCCTTAATGGCAGAGCAGAAAATCTGGGCAGAACTCCTTTTGCTGGAATTCACAAGATCCCTGATCTTGAATCGGACGCACATTGTAACACCAGAAGTATAACTATGGGCTTGTCTATACGAGGCAAAAAAATGTGGATTGCTCCAACGTAATTGCAATTGCCAGCAGCTGATATTTGTCTGTGTTTTTTTGGGGGGGGGAGGGGCAGATAGGCACGTGAAGCTATCCACATTTGCTGTGCAAACAGGCATGCCTATGAATCAAGCCATGAGTGAATTACTCATGTTTTCATTTACCCCAAATTGCCACCACTAGACAGTATTTTTGTTGTTGTTGTTGTTAAGTCCATATCCAAGGTGTGACAAAATGATCATTTGCTTTAACAAAAAAGTAAACAAAAAAACCCCATTTTATCACCTTGCCACTTGTTCACTAAGGCAGAAATCCAACATGGCAGCTCCAGGTGCTTGCCTTGTTATCAGGCTCATCCCCTTGCACACATCTGACCAATCAGCTTTCAGCTTCCACTCATATAGGGAAAGTGAATCAATTTGGTCACTTGTCCCAAAGAGCAGGAATGCTCCCCCCCCGCTGTGTTTTTTTAAGTTCAGGAAAAGCTGTGAAGGCTTTTCCAGCATACGTTTGGCTGTTTTTGGCCCCCTTTCTTCTGAATATTGTGGAGTGATGCAGAATCCCATCAAGACAGGTGGTATTTTTCTCTCATTCTGTGAGGAGTATTTTTGCCATTTAGACAACCCCTATGAGTAGCAGTTAGACTGCAAAAGTAAGGAATCACATTACATTTAATAACATTCTATTTTGAATTGGCTAGAAGAAACTTGAGCTCCTTGAGTTGTGTACATCTTAAGAGCTTCCCCTGAATGTCAACATGCGAAAACTGGTTTGAAACCAATTGAACTCAACCTCTACTGGTTTTGGAAAATCTATATGTGCTGTTTCTCTAAAAAGAAAATAGGACCTTTTTTATTTAAAGAGTAGTTTTGATATATGCTACAAAAATAAGACCCACAGGGAAAATTATTCCTTTCTATCATCTATCAATAAATTGCTAGGACAATGTAAAGAGTGCAAAAAGCCAAAAACATTTGCTATTTTACAAGAGTACCCAGTCACTGTGAGATTTGCTGACAACAGAAGCTATTTTCATTAATCTGACCATATTTGCAAAAGATTTCCTTGTTTCTGTTTGAAAAATCTACTCAGTATAGTCTTTTTGCAAATGAAATCTGTTTAGAAAGTATTCAATGTAGCTGCAATATTTTTATTCTCGATGAGGAGATAACATTTCTTTTTTGGATGAGCACTTTATTAACACATGGTGCATTCATTCTTTTGGATTGTTTTGTAAAAGGCTTAGTATGTTGGAATATCTGCTTTTGTGGCCTAAAACCTAGATTAGAGTTTTATGTAGGTTTTATTCAGAAACACTGACAGAACTGTATAAGGTTAAGCTAATTTGAGAGAGGCAAAAGGCTTAGTAGGTAGAAACACAGAAGAAAATCCCTCAGAAAGTGGCAATATCCAGTTCCATACAAAAATAATGGGTTGCAGTTTTCCTAAAATCACTCCTAGATGCTCAATTGCTATGCATACAAATAAAGTCACTTTGTGTTCACAGATTTATGTGCTGACTTTAAAGATTTTCACTTAAGTGATCATTTCCACAATGATAGCAGACATCTCTTATTTGTTTTTGTTTTTTAAATGTTACACTCTACCTTGTGGTTGCTGAGGCAGTTAAAGTACCTCATGTTTTCCCCTTCACTATCCGTACCCCCATATATTTAGGTCTATTCCTTCTTGCTCTTAATAGAGACACTAAATGCATTTCTCTTTGACCCAGATTTGGCTATCAGCTCTTGTATGTACAGTAAGCCTTCATTTATGTATTATAAGAGCAACATATTCACCAAACAACCTATGTGGCAGCCATTTTGTGTGGCTGCTATATTCTACTTAATGGATTCACTACTTGAATTCCAATACTAAGCTGTTGCTGCAGTACCACCAATGGTTTCTATAATGGCGGAACAACAGACTGATAGCCCTATTCTATGCAGAGAACCTGTTAAGTATGATCCAACAGTAGTTCAGATTTACTGGGGGCTTGTCCATATAGTGACAAGAGTATTCTCAGAATATTCTCAGAGAATATCTTTTGTCCCAATGGTATCCCACATCATTTCACTGTATTCAGAAGGAGGGCAGGAGCAAAAACTCCAAATACTCCACATAAAAAATCTCTGAAAGAAATGCACATTCATGCTCGTTGGGACAACCGATTTGCTTTGCTGCGCAAGTAGAAAGCTGATTGGATGGACATGCACAGTGCAAGGCAAGTGCCATATTGGATTTTCACCGTAGCAATTGTGTGCTGAGGCGATAAAACATCCTTTTTTCTTCTGTTTATTTAAGTGAAAGATCACACTTCTGCACCTTGGATTTGCTTTTAAAAAAATACTGTTTGGTGACAGCAACTAGTGATAATAAAAATGTGAGTAATTCACTTGCACCCACCATATTGATTCACAGGCATGCTTGTTTGAACAACAAATACGCATGGCTTCACATGCCTGTGATCTTGAAAAAAAAATGGAAACAAATGAAAGCTGCTATGAATTGATGTTAGTGCACATCAATCCACATTTTATTGCCTCATATAGATAAACCCTGGGTTTTTATACTTTTGTCCCTTCTCTTTTATGTTTATGCTAGCATTTTATCAGTTCAAATTTTATGTGCTAAAGTAGTTCTGAGGTCTGAGAAATACCCCATCTTTCTGAGTACATATACATTCCCCTCTTTTTCATCCTTCTGAAAAGAGGATGAAAAATATCCTCAATAACTAGAGATTAGGAGTACACATTTCAGGGGAAGAGAAAGGAAAGCAGCTCACTACATGCCTGTTCCTTACTAAATCCTTCTCCCAGAATTTTTGCTTCTGATCATATCAACTGCTATGCCTCCATCCCTTCAGTCTCTTCCCCACCCATGTCCCTTATCACTCAGCATCTTTAATTCCTAGGTCCATTTTCTACTCGTATTTCACAGCCCCCAGAATCTTGACATGTAGGATTTCCTCTGCTTCCCCCCCCCACACACCCCGGTCTAGACAATGACACACAGCATTTGCCATTCTGCCTGTATGCAGTAATTTCCATGCTGAACATTTCAAATGTTTTCTTATTTGAAATATTAGTGCTGTTTTCAACAACAAGAACATTTATGAAGGCTACATGACATGTAGGTGTTCAAGCAATTCTCACACAATCAGTGGACTGCATGCATATAGACCCTATTTCTTACTCAACTTAAAAGGATAACTGATTAGAGGGGAGGGTGTCTAGTAGGGATGTGGGTCACAGAAACTGAATGATTTGTAGCTCAAACATTGAATAGGGCTGTGATACTCCCGATGTTGTGGGGATCCAACTCCCATTGTCTCTAGCCAATGGTCAGCAATTTTGGAAGCTGTATAACAATGTCATCTTTAGGATAAGGGTCACTCTTTTGGGGCTAGAAGATCTTTGGGATGACCAGGAACAGTAATTTTTATTAACCTACTACATACTAGAAAAAATCTGCCTCTTTTCTACGTATCAGGCAAACCTCCTTCCTTGTGATGGTTGTGGTTATATGGAAGAAAGACCCATATATTCTATCAACCTCTAGCACAGGGGTGGGAACCCTTCAACCCCCAAGGTGATGATAAACTCTTGTTCCCTTCATTCTTCACCATTAGATGAGGGTTGATAGGAATTGACATACAACAACATCTGGCATGCCACAGGATCTCCAGCTGTGTGCTAGCATTTGTACATATACGCATATGCACACTCCTGCACATACACACTTAAGAGGCCAAGACTACCATCCAACAGAATGATATAGGACATTATCAGATGTTGCAAAAATCATGGAATTACAACATCAGGGTAGTGTGAATGAAGCCCACTCTCACACGTCATTGTCTTTGCATTCTTACTCTGTGCTCCAGCTGCAAAAAAGGCATTATTTGTAATTCATTGGACAAATTGACAATAGATCATCAATAGCACATTTTTTCACAGTATTGACTGCATGCAAAACCACATCCCATTGTAATCACGAGATTACAGCATGAATGAGAGGTCCTCAGTGAGAAAATGTCCAAGTGAGAATGTGAAAGTGAAACACAGGACACTCTTTTTATGGGCTGACTCATTTAGTTTGCACATTTTAAGGTTTGTTTCAGTGCTTGTGTGTTCATTTACTTTGTTTATCAATGTTTTTTGAGTTTTAAGTGCACTTGTGCATTCTTGAGAGAACCACCAAAATCTTGCCCATGCTAAATCATGGAAGTAGCTTCCTATTCTTAAAGTTGTGTTTGTGCAATAATTCTGTGGCATTTCTTTTGCATGATTACAGAGATGTGTGAAAATAGGTGTTATAACAGTACAATGTTTCCACTATCTTCATTTGAAGAATTACAATGTTTTTAGACATTAGTCTGATTATGTCCATAGTTCTACTTCAATTTATCTTCCCACAATTATTATTGCTCTCGTTTAAGTAACAGATGATGAAAGCCTGTAGAGTTAATTTCCTTAAAGTAGCCCACATGCTACAGCTAAGTTCAGATCAGAAATTGGGTGTGCTCATTTTATCCCCCATTCCATACTATTTTTGTTAATTTATGTGTACCATGATAGATGCAGTCAGGAATATACAACATTTGCATAGTTTGAAAGTTCAGGTGACTACTGGCAGCCCAACAACCTTCATAAATGTAACTATTCTCTCAAGCTATCACTTGCATTACTCTGCTTTCAGTGCAGAATGTGAAATTTCATGAACAGAACTGGTGATACAAGGGAAAGTATAAAACAAAAATAGGTCATGGAATTTGTTTCTGTAGGTATCATCATGGAAGTGTAATGTGATCCTGGAAAAAAAAAACCCAGTAAGGATTTTAGGAAAGTAAGTTTCCTGATTTAGGTGATCATTTTATTCCACACATTTTCTTTATCAGTAGCTTTATGTATTCTAGAGGCCTACAAGTATCTCTAATGGTTGGAGAGGTCTGAAGTACTGAAAGGTTTGTAGGTTAACAGGAACAACTCTGACTCCCACAAGAAATGTTATTTTGAACTTTGTCCATAGCACTATAACTGTTCACAAAATGCTTTAGAAGATAACAAGGTGAGCTGCAAAGAGGGAGGTGAATGACAAAGAAATCTCTGGAAGAGACTACAGTCATCCCTTCATATTCGCATATTTCTGTTTTGTAGTTTATGTATTTGCGGAGTTGAAAAAATGAAGAATGGGAAGGGGTAACTGTAGTTAATTAACAACATGTGCCTTGGTATGTCCCTCCATCCACTTTAACCATCTCAGTAGCCATTCATGAGGAGAGACCCAAGGGCGGAAGGCAGGTGCATGTGCACACTGCTCACTGTGAGGGGGGAGGTCCTACTGGGCAGCAGCAGCCACCTTCACAGCTGGATTCCTGTCAGGAGGAGAAGAAGCGGTGGTGGCAGAGGTGAAAGAGGCACCTGGCCGGCCCCTCTTCTCTCCCTTGGAGCCCTGCTTGGCCTCCATTTCTCTTGTCATCATCCCCAGGCAGTCCTCATCGTCCTTCTCCTGCCTCTTTCCATCCCCTCACATCACTGCCACCATCATCGTCCCCAACTCCCGTCCTTCCTGTGATGCCCTCAAACTTCATCTCTCTCCTCAGCACCAACCTTGACCTCAAGTCTCCCAAGTCCCTCTACTCTGAGGGTGATGAGGATGGGGAGAGGATGACATTCCCCACCCTCAAATCCCGGTGGTGGCAGCCAGGAGGAGGAGACATTCTGGAAGTTGTAGTCTCTGCCATGAGGGGAGCTTTTCTCCTTGTCCTTTGGAGCTGCTGCTCAGCTGTCCTGCCCCCCCTTTTCTCCTCCACCCCCTCAAGAATGTTTCCCGACAGGTTTCCTGAACTCATTGTGATTGGCTGTTTTTTGGGGGGGAGGGGGAGGAGAGAGCAAAGACAGAGGACCCCCCTCCTCATGAGTGCCCCCACCCATCTAGGAAACCTTTTGGCATGAGCAGGGAGGGGAAGGATGGTGCTCTGCCTACACCCAGAAGCACCCCAGCTGCTGCTCATCTCCCTCCCTCCCTCCCTTCCTTGATGCTTTCCTGCCTGCCTGCTTTCTTTCTTCCTGCTTTTCTTTCACCTCGACCTTTTGTCCCTCCCTCCCTCCCTCCCTGTGATGCCCTTGGACTTCATATCTCTCCTCAACACCGACCTTGACCTCAAATCCCCAAGTCCTTCTGCTCCAAGGGTGAGTTGCCTCCTCACAAGGTAGAGGAGGAAGATGGGGAGATAATGGCACTGTCCTGCCTCAAATCATAGCGGTGGCGGCCAGGAGGAGGAGGAGGAGGAGGAGGAGGAGGAGAAAAGCTCCACTTTCAGGAGGCAAGGAGGCACCGGTGGGGTTGCCCCTTGCTTTCAGCATTCCCCCATACCTTTGCCCTGCCGGGAAACTGGGGACCTCAAGCCTGATGGACTTGGGCAGGGAGAGCACAGGTGGGGCTTGGGATCAAGGAACCCCTTCAGCTCTCCCCCTGCAGAGAAGGGTTGCTATGCTGCCTCCACCCATTTTTTGCATACATTTTTTATTTTTATTTTTTCACTTTTGTGGTGGTGCTCCAGCCCTAACCCCCGTGAATGGGAAGGGGCAACTGTACAGTAAAATACAATGGCTGGGATGAGTCAACAGTGGTAAACTGATGGCTTTCCATAAAGATCTTTCATTTTAAAAAGAGTTTTTTTTTAAAAAAAAAAAAACTTGCCAGTAAAGTATGACCCACCTAACCTACTGGCCCAATGCTTTCTCTTTTTGCAGACACAGCAGATTTCTTGATTGTTTTACAAAAAGACACACACACACACACACCACAAATATCCAGGAAAGAGGAGACTATCAGTCTATCAGCCCCACCCTGAAATAGATGCTCTCCCAGTAAGATGGGAACCTACCTCCAAACTCAATGTCTACCTCCTAATTCATTACTTCTGCCCTGGATATCAGCCATTAGTTTGGATATGCAGTACTGATACTAGGCAAGTACAAACAAGAAAATTACATATTTAATACCCATAAGAATTGGCTACTCAGTCTCACTACACTTTGTTACCCAAATTGCTCATGGACTTTCCACATAAATATTGAGTTTCTAATATGTTGGGGAAATTAGCAGCAACCAGACATCAGCAATGTGAAAAGGGAAAACAAGGGGATCTTTACACCTATTTTTATCTCCACTAACTCTGAATTGACACACAGACAAATGCAAGATGGAAAGTTAAGAATGATATTTATTAAGGATTTAAAAATAATAACACCAATCACACACACATTCATACAATAAAACATTCATGCAAGACCACTAGGAATGGAAGAAGAGAGGTTGACAGAGTGATAGATAGGGAGATTTTCTGGGGAAATATGGCACCTTTTTCATAGTTCAAAGTTTCAAAGTAGATTGGCATTGTGGATGGATTAATCAGGAATGGCTAACACAGACAAGCAGAGTGTCTGAAGATGCCAGCCACAGATGCAGGTGAAATGTCAGAAATAAACTCTTTCAGAACACAGCCTCACAGCCTGGAAAAAAACCACAGAAAACCTATAGACAGGCAGAGTGTTTCCAGGCACTTGATCTCTGTGCCCTGGCTACGCAGAGGGATGTAGTATCCCCAGGAAATGAATCTGTGCATGAGGCAGGATTTTTGGCCAGTAATTATACCCAAGAATGTGCCCCTAGGTGATAGGATTTCATGTGTTGAAACAATGGATTTCATGAAACTCCTGGTTTTGAACAATGGATTTCCTGAAGCTCCTTGGTTTGAACAACGGGCTACTGAAGATGTTAATGCATTGCAACTACTCTAAATGTTCTGGTGATTAAATTTACAAAGCATTAGCTGCCTCCTTACTGGCTGGGTCTGGGGACTAAGGGAAGAGTGATACCTTCAAACAAAGGATTATTCCAACACTGATGATGGGATCAATTTGTCACTAGGGTGTGTGCAAGCAATGTCCTCTTGACCTTTCCTTTCAGTTTGGAATTTCTTATTAGTCCTTCCTTTTGGGTGATACATGCCTTAGCACGTGCCTTTGGGATCCTTACAGCAAGTCCCTGGGTTTTACTGCTCTCTCATGTGGATGACTATATTAATATGTCAAATTATGAATAAGACCAGTCTGGGGGTTTCTGAGGGTGTGGTTTATTAGGGGCACTAACAACTTCCTGCATCTTTCAAGGTAAGTGTGTCATTTCAGTGATGCGTGCATCAAAGAGAGCAAAACACCATATACAGTACTTCCCTCTAAATTTTTCAAACGATACACATAATAAATAACCTATAAACCTCTTGGTTAGTCCCAACTAATAGGATCAATTGTTGAATTGCTTAGTGAGGACATGAAAGAGAGCCTTCTCAGTGGCTGCTCCCGCTCTCTGGAATGCTCTTCCATGGGAGGCTAAGCTGGGCCCCCTCCCTGATTTCCGTTTCCTGGCAGGCAAAGACATTTCTGTTGACACCATTTTTTACTATCTACTCACTTTCAAGGAGGCTTTTTATTGGGGGGGGTTGTTGTTTATTTATGCTATTTATGTTTTTAACTTTTGTATATTTTTAAAATAATTTTATATTGTTTTAAATGAGATTATTTTAATTGTCAGGTTTTAACTGATTTCATTTGTGAGCCACCTTGGGTCCCGCCCCAAGAGAAATGTGGCATACAAATAAAATAAATAAATAATAATAAAGAAAATTGTAACATGCAACATGTAAGTAAATGAGATCAATTCCAGGTATATGACAAATTCTACAACATTTGGTGTCCCTTTATTCAATACATAAATGAACAAACTGATTAAACACATAATAAAAAAAACATGATAATTTATGGAATGATGGATTACACTGATTATTTCTAACCTACTATTTTAATGGGTTGTTTATTACAATCTATCATCTTTTTTTCTGAGACTGTTCTGTATTCTTTCTTTTTTTTATTGTATTTATTTATTTACTTTTAGAAAAGTAAATTCCATTGATTCAGTGGATCTATGCCAACAGGATTCAGGCTGTGATGAATCCCACTGAGTTCAATTCTGTTCTTTGCTTCCTATTTCATGTTTCACTTGTATTAGTCTATTCAGTGAAGAAGAATTTCAGGGAAGGATTTATTTATAATATTTTTATACCATCTTTTCATAGGATTCATCTAACCAGTGTGCAGGAAATCAAAACATGAAATGTACCATTCATCAGTAAAAACATATTAAATAATCAAGGCTGTATGAAAACCATTGAATGCAATTTGAAAGGCCAAGGTGGGAAGCATTTTTTTTAAAAAATGCATTTTTTAAAAAAATAGTTGAGATAATGGAAGCTGAGAAGAACAGATGAGAGAGCATTCCACAATTTGGGACTAATGCAGGAGAAAGCCTTATCAAGGGCTCCAGACACTTAGAAACATGTGTCCTCATCTCAGTAACAGGACAGTTTTGTATTGCATGAGTGTCCAATGTCAACACATATTCCTAGCCATTAGACTTTGAAAAGCATTAATAAGAATCTGTCAAAACCACCATCCCTTTCACTCTATGGACTTTATCAGACTAACATCCTAAAGCCTAATTCCACCAATGAAGATAGCGGTAACATCCTGGCATTATAACACTTATTATCAAATGTAGCTGTAATCACATGAAAGAAATGCCACGGAATTATTGCACAATGACCACTAGTGCTTTAAGAATGGGAGTTTACTTCCACTATTTGGCATGGGTGAGATTCCAGCTGTTCTTGCGATAAGATGCAAGTGCGCTTAAAACTTCAACCCCCCCAACACAATTAACATAGGAGATTTTCAGACATGCCAAAATGCATGTCTGCCGCGCGAGCAGCCTCCCGAAACTGCTGCACGGCAAGGCTCTACTTCGGACGACGCTGTGCCTCTCGCGAAACCGTCCGTGTCACTTCCGTGAAGCTTCGGACGGCTCGGCGCCATATTTCAATCACGGAGGTTGCCCGTGATTGAAATATGGCGCGGAGCCGTCCCAAGCTTCACGGAAGTGACACGGACGGTTTCGCGAGAGGCACAGCGTCGTCCGAAGTAGAGCCTTGCCGCGCAGCAGTTTCGGGAGGCTGCTCGCGCGGCAAGCCGGGATTTTGCAGGTCTGAAAATCTCCATAGTTAATGAACACAAACGCACTGAAACAAACCTAAAGATGTGCAAACTAGATGGGACAGTTCATAAAAAGAGAGCTCTGGGCTTCATTTTTGCATTCTCACCAGGACATTTGCTCACTGAGGACCACCTATTCATGCTGTAATCTCGTGATTATAACAGGAAATGTTTTCGTACACTCTCAGTGCTTCAAAAAAAGAAAAAAAGAAAAAAAAAGAAGTGATATTAGCAATCTATTGATGGTTTGTCCTGTCAATGAAAAGGAATGCCTTATTTGCACCTGGGGCACAGGGTAACCATGAGATGACAATGATGTCATGTGATAGCCACAGCCATTTGTGCTACCGTGATGTCATGATCCTGTGATTTTTGCCGTGTCTGATAAAGTCCTACATACTCTAACATATACTCCAACTGTCGTGGTTTAGCAAGGACAGCCCCAGTTAATCTTCTGCTGTCCCACTTTCTCAGATGCTTTTAAAATGTCCTAGTTTTTGTCCCTTCTTCCCATTTTCCCCCTTTTGTTCTCAGCTTATTTCAGTTGCTGCAAACTGAATTCAAAGTGCAAAATGATTTTGTGTTCAATTTAACCCATCAGAAGGAAGAAGAGAGGAGGGGTTGGTTTTTCCCTTCCTAGTTAACCCCCCCCCCACACACACAATGCTTTGCTAAACTCAGTGTAGTTTTGTGTGTTCTTCCTCATTAATAACTTTCAACCTCTTTTTGCACACTCTTATGTGCCACACTCTAAAGTTGCTTGGCCACTTGTTTCCTGCTTTTCACCTGTGAAATGTTGGAGCATATGAAATAAGAATAAGTATATGTTATTTTTACTCAATAGCATCTCCGTGTTTTAGAGGTCCTAAAAGAGATGACACTTTTAATGTAATCATATGGTAAGGTTTAAACCTCCTCCTATTAAAACATTTTTGACATATGGCCTTTTTCTAACATACCAAGGGTGCCTTATGGCTCTTGGTCCTTGGTTTTCTGTGCTCATAAACATAGATGGGTGCAACAGCACAGCAACAAACTGAGGGTGTCCAAAGCTCCTGGTACTGGGTGCAACTGAGAATGGGATGGATTTTATGGCAGTCGGTAATTTATTGCCACTTCTATATTTTCCCTGTGCAGATAATTTTCACATTTCTTCAGATCGCACGCCCTTTATAATAATTAATTAATTGATTGATTGATTGATTTTTAAAACAAACAAACAAACCTTGATGTTATGTTATATATACATCATGCATAGGACCTTTTGTGGACCATGGACTGTACTAAAGACACTAGTGACTGTGTGTCATTAGCTGAGATCCTTCTAGTGGTGTTCATATTGCAATTATTGCTGAAAGATAATGATGCCAAAGAGTCATTTTATCATAGTCTAGACTTTCTAATTAGATGCCACTTACAAAGGTTATTTTATTCTCATGTGGAAACACTGACCTTTAAAAGGGAAAGGTCAGATCACTATGTAGGGTGGATACAGCAAACTTCTCTGTTCCTTTTACTCAGGTGGAACTGCTGTTATTTACCCTTTCTTAGCAATATATAATGAAATTGATTCTGTACAATTTTATTTTATTCAGGCACAGGATGCCAGGAATGTTTCTTTGGACTTCATTGAATCCCCTCCCTCATACATCTTTCTACTGAATTCCATTTTTATTTAGTAGCTCCTTTGCCTACCATTCGTCCTTCGTGATACATCTGAAGCACAAAAGGTTTCAGTTATAAGGTAATCAGGATTAAGATGCTAGAACAAATGAGAACAAACTAGAAAGGGTATAGGGGAGGGGAAGCCATTAGTTGTTGTGTGCCTTCAATTAATTTCTGACTTATGGCAATCCCGAGGTGAAACTATCACAAAGTTTTCTTGGAAGATTTGTTCAAAGTGGTTTTTCCATTGCCTTCCTTTAAGGCTGACAGAGTGTGACTTGCCCAAGGTCCCCTAGTCGATTTCCACTGCTGAGGGGAATTTAAACTCTGGTCTCCCAGAGTCATATATTCCTACATTCAAATCACTACATTGTGCTGCCTGTGAAACCATTAGAGAGGAAATTTTAAACAGGAGAGTGCCACAGGCAGAAGCCAAGACAATGGCAGGAATACTCAAGGATCAGGTTATCATAATTAACTTAATATTTATGCTATTTGTGTGTTCTTCCTCATTAATAACTTTCACCCTCTAATTGCACACCCTTATGCCCCCATGATATCCTTGTAAAAAAGTTAGTAACATGCGGGCTAGATAATGCAACTGTTAGGTGGATTTATAATTGGTTGAAGGGGCCGAATACAAAGGGTAGTCACCAATGGCTCCTCTTCATCCTGGAGAGAAGTGACCAGCGGGGTGCCACAGGGTTCTGTCCTGGTCCCAGTGCTATTCAACTTCTTTATCAATTACTTAGATGAGGGAATAGAGGGCATGCTTTTACATTTTGTAGATGACACCAAATTAGGAGGGGTAGCTAATACCCCAGAGGACAGGAGGAGAATTCAAAAGCTGGGCCAAATTAGACAGCTGGGCCAAAACTAACAAAATGAATTTCAACAGGGAGAAATGTAGGATGCTACATTTGGGCAGTAAAAATGAAAAGCACAGATACAGGATGGGTGACACCTGGCTTGATGGCAGTACATGCAAAAGGGATCTAGGAGTCTTAGTGGACCACAAACTGAACATGAGTCAGCAGTGTGATGTGGCAGCTAAAAAAGCCAATGTGATTCTAGGCTACATCAACAGGAGTATAGTGTCTAGATCAAGGGAAGTAACCTGGGGAAGAGAAGGTTAAGAGGGGACATGATAACCATGTTTAAATATTTGAAGGGATGTCATACTGAGGATGGAGCAAGCTTGTTTTCTGCACCTCCAGAGACTAGGACACAATAGACTCAAACTACAGGAAAAGAGATTCCATCTAAACATTAGGAAGAACTTCCTGACAATAAGAGCTGTTCAGAAATTGAATGTACTGTCTTGTAGTGTGGTGGGGTCTCCTTCTTAGGTAGTTTTTAAACAGAGGCTGGATGGCCATCTGTCAGGAATGATTTGATTATGTATTCCTGCATGGCAGAGGATTGATAGGATGGCCCTTGTGGTTTCTTCCAACTCTATGATTCTATGATTCTATTTATATCCCCCTTTTCACCAAAACCAGGACTGAACCAGGAAAAATCCAGTAACAGATGCCCAAAGCAGAGAACTGATACTAAGGTGATGTGGTGGTTAGCATTTTGGAGTAGGACTGGAGAGACCCAGGTGCAAATCCCCACTCAGCCATGCAGCTTACTTTGTGGCTTCAGACTAGTGTCTATCTCCCAATCCAAACTACCTTGCAGGGTAGTTGTGAGGATAAATATGGGGAGGGGAGACATGTACACCAGTATGAGCTCCTTGAAGAAAAGCTTGAATATAAATGTGACAGGTAAAGAAAAAATCTTGCTTTTAAAACTCATGGTTGCTGTTCTTTTCAAATATTCTTACTGAGTCTCTCTATCCCCACCACTGAAAGCCTGAAAAAGGGTCTATTGAACCAAACCAAATCTTGCCACACTGCACCTCTATAGCTTCTTAAAGGCTCACAGGTCAAAGAAACAGCAACACAGAGTCTTGCCATGTTGGTGAGAATTCACACAGTGTGTAGTATTACAAGTGCCATGACCTTCTAGCAGAGATGAATGGGGTGGGGAAACTAGATGAGCAGCTCCACCAGCACCAACTACCAACAGGGATGTTGGTTTCCCTCTCCTTTGATATTTCCCAAAAGCTATTGCCACCATCTTCCCCCTCTTACTTCGGTTGCCACCACTATGAACCACAAGACTAGAAAAATGGTGACAAAACTCTGAGTCCTTCTGCACTAGAAGCAGAATCAAACCATGGAGCTTCTCCTAGATTTTATAATTTGATATTGCAGTTAGGCATTTTAATATTAAACAACAAATTAACCAACAACATATTAATCAATCAAAGGACAAAGCTAGTACAGATGTTGTATTGGTGTAGCTTTCTTTAAGGGTTTGTCTAAATTGTTAAAATACTCCTCACAGAATTCAAGGAGAATACTAATAGGATCCTGCACCATTTTACTGTATTTGGAAAGAGAGAGAGCAAAATGCCATATACTCCTCAGGAAAAGCCTTTCCTGACGTTTCTTTTTTTCTTTTTTCTTTTTAATGCAATGGAAATGCACATTCCTGTGGATTGAGACAACCAATTCACTTTGCTGCACTTTCCCCAATAAGAGGGGAACTGGAAATTTGATTGGTTAGATGTGTATAGAGGTGGAGTTTGCTGGCAAGGCAGAACCCAGAACCTCCATGTTAGATTTTTGCCATAGCAATATCCGCTGAGGTGATGAAACAGCCTTTTCCTTCTTTCTTCCCCTGTTTATTTAAGTGGAAGGTCACACTTCCACACCTTGTATTTGCTTTAAAAAATACTATTTGGCAGCAGCAACTGGAGAGAATAAAAACATGAATAATTCACTCATGCCTGCCATCTTGATTTGCAGGCATGTCCATTTTAAGATCAAACATGGATAGCTTCTTATACCTGTGATTTTTTGGGGAAAACTGTGGAGACAAATGAAAGCTGCTGAGAACTGGCATAACTACACACCAATCCACATTTTATTGCCGTGTATAGACAAACCCTAAGTGTAGAGCTTTTGTTTCTACATGTAAATTTTAAAATATGGGCTCTCTTCCTGCAATATGATGTAAAAGAGAGCACACTATGGATTACATTATTCTGCTGTGTGTGAGTTTTTCTTTAACGGGGTATCATAAACATGAATTACATGAGGAGTACATGATTCGTGGTCCTGATAAAATACAGGGTACATCTTAATCCATAATCACTTGCAACCAACACCCAATAATCTTGCACAGTTTAACCTGGGAAAAGGTTAACATTGGTCCATGAAGGATGATCAGTCTTGTAAGAAAGAGATTACTTTTCCTATGAAGAAAACAGCTTTTTGTCATGTTAATGATTTTTTTTTTTAAGAAAAAAACCCATTCCTTAGCTTTATCCTTCCTTTTCTGTCAAATGAATCCAAAAAATTGGGCTATGGAGGTGGAGGAAGAAAGACTTGGAAAACAAGTCACTTCAGACCACAAACAGCAGTGAAAGGGAAGGCGATTTACTGAATCCAGGAAAGCCATTTGTAGCCTGCTGTGTGCTGGCTGACTTTTATCTTGTAATTACATTGAATCTGCTCCTAAACCTTTTGTTCCTTTGCCTGCTCTGTTTTTTGCACAACACATCATCAGTATGCCTTAATAATACATTAACTGAATGACAACTTCAATGGTGTACTGGAGCAACATCTCATCACAGCAGCTACATACTCCAATGATTTATCACACCAGCACATCATCGGAATGAGGCAGTCTAATAATATATGATTAAAAAACTTACAGGACTATTATGCAGGGGAGTTTCAGTTTAGACCACGGAAGTTATACTACAAAACTACAAAAACATTTTGGTCTTATACATACAGCAACTAACATATTGTTGTCCTTGCAAGGGGATCACATTCTAGCATCCCAGACTCCTTGTGAGTTCAGCAGTTTCCATAGGTTATGGCAGGAGACCAAGGCTGTATAGAACATCAAAGGCTGCATCTCAATGGTGCAATCTTTTTGGCACTTTACAATGGTATAGGCTGGCTTCTCTCCCATTTCAGGCCAGCTAATGGAGCCATAACTGCTCCGTCCCAACAGGCTGGCAATCTGCTTTAGAGGGATGGTCTCAAAGGGCACATCCTGAAATGTAATGCCATTGAAGAGGATTATAGTATTTATTATTGCTGGTTCCAAGGTGAAACACAGACAGCACAGGGGATAGTATAGACATTTGCTACTGAATAAGACACAAATACTATCAAGAATTGATATATGAGTTTTCTTTTCTCTCTCTCTCTCTCTTTTTTTAAAAAATGGAACTTGTACAAATAATTTAGTCTTAACAACTAGCACATACATGACTGCCAAATACCGTAGTTAAAAATGATTTTTCTAGTTTCTCCTGAGCATCATGAATGCCCTTACTTCACAATATTTCTTTTCAGTGGTGGCCTTGAGATCTGGTGGTCCACAAGATTGATGTAGAAATGCTCTCCTGTACTATCTTCTTTCACCTTTGCCTTGGGAGTGCTGCTGGGTTGTTGTTGTTGTTGTTTTGAAGGGGGTTAAAAGCAGCTGCTCTGACTGCTCTTCAGTGGTGGTGCCCTTATATGGACACACACAGCCACAGCCACACACTCCTCTTCCTGCATCCTTCCTACCATGAAAGACAGAGATGGAAGTGGCCTCACTCACAAGATACCAAGAGCAGGAGGTGGGTATGAGATAGAATCTGGCTTATTGTTTTGAATGCCTGCAGGAATCAAACACCTATGATGGGAGGATTGGGAAAATCAGCCAAGCTGCAGTCCCCAATCCCTCACCCACTACAATGGCTGAGCTCCAGCAAGCATTTAGACCATAGCCAGGCTGCATCTCACTTCTATCTGCTTTTATCTCAGGACTGTACAGTTGGCCCTCTGTATCTACAGATTTGGCATTCACAGATTCCACCATCCATGGCTTGAAAATATCCCACCTCCCCAAAAAATTCCAAGAAGCAAACCTTGATTTTGCCACTTTTTATAGGGGACACCATTTTACTATGCCATTGTAGATAATGGGACTTGAGCATCCACAGATTTTGGTATCCACAAGGGGTCCTGGAAGCAAACCACTGCGGATACCAAAGGCCCACTGCACAAGTGAAGTCATTAGAAGAGTGTTTTGTATTTTCTGCTCATTCTCTCTTAATGCAAGGAACAGGAGAATAGTGGCCCTGATAGGTTGGATGGTGCAGAAGGCTTGCCCTCCCTCCAACCTACTGTCTTTCTTCTTCAAATGAATGGATGTCTGCAATTTTTTTTGTTTAATTATTCCAATTTCTTTGCTTATACACTGTAATATTTGTTATCCAAGAGCTTATAAAATGATGCTATAAGAAACTGAAGTGTGGAAGAAATAAATCTTAACACACTATTACTATTATTGCATACCTCTAACTGTCTCAATTTGGCAGGGACAGTCCAGATTAATCCTTTGGTTTCCCATTTTTTTCAGCTGTGTTTAAAATATTCCAGTTTATCCCTTTTTTCTCACTTTTCCCCTTTCATCCTGACTAAACTCAGACTCAGCCAGCTTTTCTGCAGCTGGCTTAGACTCCTCACCTTCTGAGTCCTCAGAGTCCTGGCTGACCATGACAAGTATCTTATATGTAAATATACACCAGATATAATGGATGCTTCCATTTAACTGTTGGGGCCATTAGTACAGGTGTATTCTCTGTCAAATCATTTAGAGGGGTTGGCATTTAGAGGGGTTGGCTAATGACCATCACCACACCCTGTGGCACTACATCATAAGCCATGCAGTACACAGGAGGTTTAAAGTAATATAAGTAATTTAGAAGATGCTCTAGGGGGAGAGGAAGTTAGTAGATTCATGGAGGATTCAAGGCCATCAACAACTATTAGTCATGATTGCTATATGCCACATCTGTATTCAGAAACAGTATCTCTTTGATACCAGTTGCCAGGGAAGATGAGTGGGAATGTCCTAAACTCACTGGCAACAAGGATCCAGAAAGACAGATTATTGTAGAGGAAGCAGCTACAGGTAAGTCAATCTAGTCCAGGTTATGCAGAGGTACTCCAAGATGTTCGTGGAAGATGAAGGGAATAACAGAGGTAAGGTCCAGAAATCATTACATGAAGCCAGTAGTCCAGATAATCAAATCCAAAATGAGTAAGTCAAGGAGTCGTTAAATGTAGACAGTCCAGAAGTCAAGAATCCTGAGAAATACATGAGCGCCGAGTCAATACCAGTCAGGGATACTGATTGGTTGTGATTACTGAGGACACCCGGAAGCTGTAGGGAGATTTATGGGTGGCTGACTCTGGAAACCAGGTGCTTGATTAGTCAGTGTTTCCTTTTTAACAGGCCTATGAAGCTTCTCCTTTCTTCACCAGAACATAAAAGGTCTTCCTTCATCAGACTCTTCAGGGTCTTATCAAGTCCTGCTGATGAGAGAGCCTGAAAGTTGCTTCAGCCACCAGCTTCTCAGATTAAGGAGGAAGGCTGTTGTTTGGAGCCAGGAACTCCAAACAATCCAACTCCACAGATTTTGAGTTATGACAGGCAGGATGTTCTTTGACTCATATCATGCTTGTAGTTTCCGCCATGTATTTGGTTGGACACTGTACAAACACACTGCTGTCCTAGAAAGCCTTTGGTGTGACCCAGAATGGCTTGTACTACATTCTACAGTACAAAGCAGCTTCACCAAGGACTTTATCAGACCACACAAATATGGCATTATAACGGCGCCTAACTAATGTGAAAAGGTGCACATACCAAACGACAATGTCCTTTTGTGATCATGTGTAGGGAATAAGGCATACTTTTTTATAGATGGCCCAAGCTGTCAATAAATCTCCCATTCCGCTTTTTTGCTGACATTGCTCGTGTTTGAAACTTTGCACCATTGTGCTCACGTGAATGCAGCATGAATGACAGAACACTACTGGGTGAGACCAGGACAGCCAGGTAGGGGATGCTCTTTTTTTAACCTCCCCAGTTTACTTGTATTTTTTTAGTCTGTTTTGTGCTTTTATGAACATGTTGTGTGTTTCTTTTTTAAATTTCCTGCACTCACGTCTTCTCATGAGATTTGCTGAGATCACTAGTGTGGAAGTGAATGGGCATATTTTTCTGCTCTATCATACTCTACAGTTTTATATTTCTTTATCACATTATCACTTCTTGTTTTGCCATTCCAATCTATGTCCAACACTAACTGTAAATCTCTTCCCCATGCACCATAAGAGAGAAATGTGCTCAGCTTAATTAAATAGGCCAATTAACAGTCCAGCTTCCAAGGAATTTAAATCGCTTAATGTCTCATGTTTTTTAAAGCATACTTTAAAAATTACAGTCTTTTGTAGCAATGGCATACTCTGTTTTTTGTCAACAATTTCAAAGGATGCAAAGTTTACTGCTCAGTAAAACAGAATGATTTGTTGGTTTGAAAAGATACCACTATGCACAGCAGTTCCATTTTGTGGGAGAGTATGGTAATTTTTTTCAGGCTTGTGTGCTTCTGAATATGCAGAGAAATGTCTCATGTCCATAGCAAATGTCCTTGATTGTTGAGGGATTGTTCCATTCACACTGCATATATTTCTTTCCAAGAGGCTTTGAAAAGTAGTACTAAAAAACCTTTTTAACATGACTGATATGAACAAATATATTTTATTTTTACTTAACATTAGTGCCTCTGTTTTAGAGGTCCTAAAAGAGGTTAATTTTTAAAGCAATAATTTGGCAAGGTTTAAACCTCCACTTATTAAAACATTTTCTATTTATGGCCCTTTGTGACATCCTGAGGGTGCCTTGCGGTTCTGCCACATACCTCTTGGTCCTTTGTTTCCTCTGCTCATTTAAGCTGCAAAGACTTGACTGTATAATCCTGTCTTTCAATGCTATCCAGTGGAAATTCACATTTGCATGACTCGTCCTGTATATCACAGCTCTGTTACTGTCTAGTGCCTTCCTAGGTTCTGTAGTACTAGTTGGATTAGCTGAATGAAAGACAGGGCTAAAATGATTAAAATTATGTCAGTCATCTTCTTAGCATCATTCTGTTGATGTTTCAAAGAGCTTTTAATTAGTCATTTATAATGTATATTGAAGTCTATAAGCCTAGTGATAACCAAGGGCACACACAATTTATGAGAAGTCAGTTAAAACAATGAGTATTCCCAAGATGAATGCTCTAAGAAACCAGTCATGTCTACAACCGTCCCCAAATGGGCTAGGTTTCTTTCTTTATTTCCTTTCTTTCTTTTCATTGCAAATAGATACATATTAGAAATATACATAATATGCAAAATCACATAAATCATGTTTCATAAGATTAATAGAAAAATTATTTTCTTCATATTAAATAGAATGGCTGGAATTCACCATCACAGTTATGAATGTATAACCTAGAATGTATAACCTAGAGTTATATGCAATTGCTATGCCATTGCATATAATGGGACCTGAGTATTTATGGATTTTGGTACCACGGAGGGTCCTGGAACCAAACCCTAGCAAATATGAAGGGACAACTGTACTTATGCCGAATGATTGAAAATGCCAAGAGAATTCCTCAGAGTAAATGATTCATCTGCCTCCCGGACTTGGCTTGTTGTGATGCTGCTCACATGAATTGCAAAAGCAAAAGCGTAAAAGGAGGGGGTGGAGAAGATTACATATCCTTCACTCTTTCCCCATGGTCAGTGTCATGGTGCTAATAAGTGCCCTGATGCATTGCTCTGGCCTTGCTTTCCCATGAGGCCAGCAAACACACCTCCCCCTACGCATGACTGTGCCAGGCAGGGGAGATCCAAATAATGCTTGGTAAGGTAGAAGGCAGTTGGAAAAGAGGAAGACTGCATTGCAGATGGGTGGACTCAAGGAAGCCATGGTCCTATGCCTGCAACTGATTCGTATTATGGACAGAGTTGGAGAGGGAGCCCTGGTGGCGCAGTGGTTAAATGCCAGTACTGCAAGCCACCATGTTGCAAGTTCAATTCCAGCGGGCTCCAAGGTTCAGTCAGCCTTCCATCCTTTCATAGGTCGGTAAATTGAGTACCCAGCTTGTGGGGGCAATTAGCTAACACACATTGGAAACTGTTTAATGCAGTGTAGATGTGTAAATAGCTATTGCTTAAAACAATTTGTAAGCTGCTCTGATAGCCTTGTGGCTGAAGAGTGGGGTATAAATAAATAAATAAATAAATAAAGAGACCACACAACAGATATGGGGTAAAATTGTCTTTACTGTTAACCCTACCTATTTATTACCCAATATATCTTCCTTCAGGATGGTTCCCAAGAAAGGTGATGGGGCATCCAAGGAGATGAGGTCTGCAAAGAAACATCTGCCCAAATGCCTGCCAAAGTCAATCTCTTCATTACCAGATGAGGAAGATGAGGGTATCCTGTGAGAGGCCATACTAGTTAAGGTGCAAACCCCCAAGCAGGCATAATTTACCCCTAGACAGGTATCTTGCCCTGGACTCACTATGGCAAATGCCTGAGGAACAACAGGGAAGGGGTGCAGGTCTAGCCTGATGCCAATTGTTCACAATAGAAGCAAGAGAAGTCAAGAGCCAGTCCAGAAGTTAGTCAGCAGTATTCCACAGAAGATGCAAGAGTAGTTAAAGGCCAGTCCAGAGTTCAGTTACCAAGTGTGCATACCACATGCCAGGGAAACCAATACCTAGTCCAGAGTTCAGTAGAGTCAGGTCCAAGGTCCAAGTCCATAGTCAGCAAGGGTTGACTGCAACAATCCAGGAGTCCATCTGAAATCAAGGCAAGGAGGAATGCAGCAGCTAAGAATAGCAGTTGTTAGCACTGAAACTCAAAGGAAAATGGCTGCCAGATTTATAACCAAAGTTTCCAGGCCAGGTGGATCTCATTAGCAAGGAAGTAGGTCAGAGTTTGGTATTAAAATGACATTGGGAATGGCATTTCTCTCCCCAGCATTCAGGGAAGTGAGGCAACACGACACCTGGATCATCTATCACTGGCTGACAGACTGTCTTCAGAGTGAGGTATGTTTTCCTTATCTGTTTCAGCTGCCCTTTTGGAGGCTGCCTGGGCAGTTTCTGCAGGCTGAGCCACACTTTCCCATTCTGCTTCTTCATGCGGAAGCTGCATCCTCCTCCTCCTCAGCAAGGGGGTTCATGACAGATCTCTTCCTTCAAGAAAGGCTTCTAAGGCATCTAAGCAGAGGTGGGTTGCTAATGAGATTTTGACACATCTTGCCCTAGAGAAGTGAAGACACCAAGGAGAATCATCTGAGACATCTGATGAGGTGGAGAGTGAAGACCCTGTGGCTTCAGCTGCTGCTGCAGTTGTCAGCCTGAAACATTGGCAGGACAGTAGGGACAGGTGTGGCTGAAAACTCACACACCAAGATGTACAAGGCTACAGTTGGCCTTGTGAGCGTGGAGTGAGAGAAACACAGGCGGTTCACACTTGCATACAGAATTCAAGTAGTCCTACTGAGGAGCCTAACATGCTACTGATTATGTGGTCTGCATGGCCTTGGGCTCTGCCTCAATAAGCACATTGGTATGTTCCACCTAACATGCCCTGTCAGGTTTGGCAAGGAATAGCAGTTGGAGCATTAGGCTCCCCAGCTAGCACAGCATGTGATGCAGTCACTTATTTGGCCATCCAATATGAGGATGTGTCACTCCCCTGAGTGACCACTTATTGCAGTCAACAAGGAATAAATATTTAAAAGGGGTATATGCAGATGTATCCACATTTCTGTATAGGAAGTTGGAAAAGAAAGATACAGAGGTACTTGACAAGAAGGAAAAGCTTAGGAGAAGAAAAGTGGAGAGGAATTGGTCCTGGTGGTTGTTGGGGTTCTTTATTTATGCAGGGGTGATTGCCAAGGCATAGCCTATGCATGCTGTCTCACTTATCCAGTACATGGATATTATTCACAAGGTACATGTAGACTACTTTAGCCCTGCATTGTTGTTATAGGACAAGGCTTCTCACATGAGGACAGCTATCTACACCATCCTTAGGTAGGATGTAATGCAGTGGATGCAGCTCATGACCCTGACCAGTGCAAGGTTACATAGTGGCCCTTTGCTTAAGAAGATGAGAAGGAGTGGTTCCTTTCAGCCCTTAGGTAGCACTGGACAGGTGCAAAAATGGTTATGCTGGGAATTTGGCTTTCAGGAAGTGTGTGCATGCAAGTCCTACAAGTTTAAGGATGAATGCTGGGTTTGTGTGTGGGGGTGTCACTAGTTTTCAAAGGTCAGGAGAAAACTGGTAATGGCAAGGTACAGTCAGGAAAGAAAGGGGAACCCAGGGACCCAGCCTAATTAATTTGGACAGGCTGAGGTAATGGCTGGCTTTCTATCTGGATAGACAGGCAGAATGGCATTTGGAGGAAGGGTTTGAAGTGGGCTTCCAGATTCTATACCAAGGATGACTGTGTATGGCTAACAATCTGAAGTCAGTCAAGGGCTTAGAGCATGCGGTTAGGTATAAGATCAGAAAGAAGTAGCAGAGGGGAGGAGAGTTGGACCCTTCCCTATGCCACTGGTGCCTAACTTGAGGGTATCACCTGTTGGGGTAGTGCTAAAGAAGACACCTTGAGAATTTAGGATTATATCCCACATTTCTTATCTGAAGTGGGAGTCAGTTAATGATGTGATATCCCCCCCAATTGTTCATAGTCAGTACGTTTCATTTGATGCAGTGATTCAGGAGGTCCATAGGCATCGAGTAGGGGAAGAACTAGCTAAGTGCAACATTAAGTCTGTATTTCATTTGCTGCTAGTGCACCTGGAAGATTTGGAACGTCTAGGTATTAGTTTTGAAGGCAGGTTATGTGGATCATGCCCTGCCAGTGGGATGTTCTGTCTCTTATATAGCCTTTGAAACATTTACTACCTATTTGGAATAGGCCATTGAGGTGAAGAGAGTGTGTACAAAGGTGGTGCATTATTCGGACAATTGTTTTGATCATAGGGCACTATGGAATAGGTATTGGTAGAAGAGCTGGGTATTCCACTAGCCCCTGATAAGAGGGATGGTCCTGACCAGCAACGTATGTCCTTGGGCATTGAAACTGATACCATGAATCAGTTATATTGGTTGCCAGGGGAGAAGGTACAAGATTTGACGCACAGGGTTCTGAAGTTTATGACGTGGAGGACGGATATGCTCAGGGAGTTTCAGGAAGTGATTGGGCATTTGCCTCAGTTGCAGCTGGTTTAGTGGATTTTGGAGTTTATTTTGTGGTGCTAGTGCACCCAGACCTGACCAGAAGACTGGATAGAGGCAGGGGTCATGACTGACCTGACCTTTTTTGGAGTTTCCTCCCATATTGGTGGCAGTAGGGACATGGATGGAGGAGTTGGCCTACTCCATCCATTTCTGGTGTAATAATATAGCTACTGTGCAAGCCATCAATTCCTAACATCCAAGTCCCCCAAGGTTATGAAGTTGGTCAGGGCCTTAACTTTCCAGTGCTTCCAATATCACATCGTCTTTATGGCACTCCATGTAGCTGGGGGTGACAATGGGATAGTGGATGCTCTCTCCTGAACACAGATGGAGTGCTTTAGAATGTTGGTGCTGGACACATCAGTTATGCTGGACTCGATCCCAGTAGACCTGTGGAGGCTTGGCAACATGAGTTAGTAAGGGCAATCATTTTATCCATATATATCTAAGTGCCAGGAAGGGCTATGGCAGGGCACTAACAAGCTTCTGGAGTTTCATAAGCATGAGAGGTTAGGTGATGTATGGTCAGTGTTGGTTGCACATTTTTTGCAGCACTGTGTTTCACTCCATAACGAGGGAACATAATGTCCCTGCAGTCCATTAGAGCCCAGTTGCCTTTTGGTTGAAGGCACAGGGTGTCGCAGGTAATATGAAAAACTTCTGCATCCAGAATGTTTGGTCTAGGGAGAGAGGCATGAAAGAGAATTTCTTTGTGGCTGGCTTGAGGGCTAAACCCTCACTTTAAGTCGTTTGACTTTGGGGAGACAATCTCAGGTTGGCCTTCCAGTTGTGTGCTGGCTGGGTTGCAACCCACCTTTTGTGTTCTCCTTGGGGCTCAGGTATTTCACCCAGGGGAAGCTGCAGAGGAGGTCTGGGGGAAGTGGCCCATTTTACAACCCAGCTCTCTGTGTCTGATCTCATTTCCCAGGTTGGTCAGCAATTACCTTTTCTAGTGAGTCATGCCTTCCCATGATATGGCCAAAGTACAACACTCTCAGGTTAGTCATCTTGGCTTCTAAGAAGAATTCAGGCTTGATTTACTCTAAGACCTACTCATTTGTCTTTTTAGCAGTCAATGATATCTGTATTACTTTTTTCCAGCATCACATTTCAAATGAGTTGATTTTCTTCTTATCAGTTCTTCATTGTCCAGCTTTTACAATCATATATAGAAATTGAAAATACAATGACATGGGCAACCCTAACTTTACCATTAAGTGATATATCTTTACACTTCAGGATCTCATTTATTTCCTTAATAACTGCCCTTCCAAGTCCTACTCTTCTTCCATTTTCTTGACTGCAGTGTCCATTCTGATTAAAGAACGATTTAAGTAATGAGTTAAACCTTGCACTATTTCAAGGTCTTTATCATCAACTTTAAAGGTACACAACTCACCTCTGCTCATTATTTTTGTTTTCTTAATGTTCAACTGTAAACCTGCCTTTGCAGATGCTACCTTAACTTGCTTCAGTAATCATTCCAAGTCTTTGCTATTTTCTGCTAATAGTATGGTGTCATCTGCATATCAAAATTGTTGGTTTTCTTTCTTCCATTTTGCATGCCTCTTTCCTCTGTGTCGAATCCTGCTTTACCTATGCTATGTTCAGCATACAAGTTAAACTGGGTGATAAAATGCAGCCTTGCATGACCTCCTTGCCAATTGGACACCATTTTGTTTCTCCATATTCTGTCCTGAGAGTAGCCTGTTGTCCTCAGTACAAGTTGTGCATCCATTCATATGTGTGGTATGAGAAAGTAAAAATAGACAAGGAATTTAGGAATCACACAGTGAGGGGACCTTTGTTGAAGATCTGGGATAATGTAAAACAGAAATTTTATAATGGTATCCCAATGTGGCTGTCCCCAGTTGAGGCATTCCAAGCCAGATGGACAAAAGAAGAGGAATGGGTTAAATATAAAAGGCTGATAAAATGGGTAAATGAAAAAGAATATAGGTTACTAACGACAGAGGAGTTACAACAACAAGGTATCAGGATGAACTGGTTTAGATATCTTCAGATAGAGGGTAAATTTAAAGATGACAAAGTCCAATATGGCTTCATAAAAGAACAGAATGAAATTGATAAAATAGTTTGGGCCACTGATAAGGGTAAAATAACAAAATTTTATAACATATTGTTACTGAGAGAATTGGAGAAAGAATTGATAAAAGATTCAATGATAAAATGGGCAAAAGATATCGGTGAGGTAATCAGTCTAGAGGAATGGGAGAATGCCTGGAATAGGACAAATCGGTTTACGGCAAGCCAAGATTTGAAAGAAAACTACTTTAAGATTGCCAATAGATGGTACCTCACACCAGCAAGGTTAAGTAAGATCTACAAACTGAAAAATAAGAAGTGTTGGAGGTGTGAAAAGGAGGTAGGGTCATTATATCATATGTGGTGGGGGTGCCCAATTATTAAAAAATTCTGGATAAAAGTACATAGATTAATACAGAAGATGATAAAAGTGAACTTTAGCATGGACCCAAAGCTTTATCTTCTAAACATAACTTCGGGAATGGAAAGGCAAGTTGAAAAAGAAGTTTGGAGGGTCCTGTTGTACGTGGTAACGGCAGCTAGACTTAGAATAGCGGCCCAGTGGAAAAAGAAAGAGGCTCCGGAGGTTGAAGGATGGCTCGATAAACTGAGAGAGATGCAAGATAATGACAAGCTGACGCAAGTGATAGGTGGGAGGAAAACAACAGATACGAATAAAGAATGGGAGTTAGTAATGGAATATTTGGGAAAACGAGGAAATATGACACTTAATTTGGGAAGTGGAAAAGATTAATCAGGTAGATACACTGGGAGAAAAGAGAAACAAGGTAATTATAACGGGCAGGGGATGGGCAAAATTACAATGGAATTTTGAAAAAGTCAGATAAATCATATGAAATTTAGATGGAGATACATTTAAGTATAGAAAAGAGGGAATTCAAAGTCTAGTAGTATGAGAAAAGCTTCAGGCTAGTAAAACAGGGGAAGTCAGAGGGAGAAGGAGGGAGAGAAATTTGGTGAGACTGTAATTTGTAACTGCAATCGGTCATGAGAAATAATTTGATTGTTACTTTGTAAGCTTAAATAATTAAATAAACATATATTCAAATCCCCCCCCCAAAAAAAACAAGTTGTGCATAAGGACAATCCAGTGTTGTGGCACACCCATTTCTTTAAGAGTGATCCATAGTCTTCCATGATTTAAACAATCAAAGCCTGTGCTATAATCTATATAAACTGATTTTCCCCTGAAATACTTTGGTGTGTTCCATTATTCAATGTATGTTTGCAATATGATCGTTAGTGCCTCTTCTTTTCCTGAACCCAGCTCGGACATCTGGCATTTCTTGCTCCATATATGGTAAAAATCTCTGTTGTAGAATTCTGAGCATCACTTTGCCTGCACTGGAAATTAATGCAATGATCATGTGGTTACTGCAATCCCTGGTGTCCCCTTTCTTGGAGATTGGACTGTACATTGAGTGTTTTCAATCTGTGGGCCATTGTTTTGTTTTCCATATTTCTTGGCAGATTTTAGTTGGAACAAGAGTATATCCTTTCTCTGTAGTTTGAAGCAGTTCTATTGGTATGCCATCTGTCCCTGGTGCTTTGTATCTCCCAGATGCTCTGAATGCAGCTTCCACTTTTCTTTCTAAAATTGTAGGTTCATCTTCAAATGGTTCTTCCTTGAATTAATCTGTTAGCCTTTCATTTCTTTTATATAGGTCTTCATGTAGTCACATATAGTTCTTAATGTATTGTTTCCATTACCTTTTTATTTGTACTTGGTCAGGTAATATGTTTCCCTGATTGTTACAGGACATTCCCACTCATGGGACATTATCAGACAGGGACCAAAAAACCAGTCCCCATCTCTCTACGTCTCCTCTCACTCCACTCCCATGCCTGTAGCACTTTAAAAATATTTTTTTCCAGATCTACCTTAATGGTGGATTAAAAAGTGCTCCCCTCCATCATCACAGGAGTGAATGGAGATCTTGCCGAGCCCCATTTACTTTCTGGAAACAAAATCCCTGCCATTCTCGTGAGCGAATGATTGCGCAGGAAATTTAAAAATAAAACAAAAAATAAAAGGTAAAAGTTAAAGCAAGCACAGAAACACATTTTAAAAACCCAAGTAACCTGGGGAGGGGAAAAAAAGTGTGTTACTTACATCGATGTCCTGATCTGGACTGGAAGCATTTGGCACAGACCTCCCCATTATGCTGGTATCACACCAGCATAATGGGACACCTTTTCACACACACCTGTCATTCCGTGACAGAAACAGAATGACAAGTCAATTCATGGCTTAAGGTGTCAAGAAAAAGGAGTGTGGGTGGGAAACATGCATGGGGGCAGAATGCCACAGGGACAATGTCATCTGAAAAGTTAGCCCTTTAGTGACGTCCTGTCCCTGTAATGGGATTTTTGGGATGTCTGATAATCTCCTTGGTTTAAATTTTCCTTTGATTTCGCAGGCCTTGTAAAAAAGGTCATTTGTTTTTCCTTTTTTTGTTGTTCTCTTCTATTTTTCTGTATTGATTATTATAGTAGTTCTTCTTGTCCCTCTGCAAAAGTCATTGAGCAGTTGCATTCGTGGTTCTGACACTATTTCTGTTACCTTTAACTTTTTTTCTCATTTGTCCTTAACTGCTTGAAGAGTTTCATCTGTTATCCATTGAGACTTCTCTTTCTTTCTGGCTGGAGATGTTGACTTTTTGCATTCCTCCCTGGCAATGTCCCTGGCTTCAGTCTTTTGGTTCCCCGTCAATTAGGCTTAATGGTGTAAATCTATTTTTTTTTTTACATTATCTTTGAATTCTATGTGGATGTTCTTCAGGTTGTATTTTGGCACAATGGTTGGTTTAGTGTTCTTCTTTAGCTTTATTCTAATTTTTTATATTAGCAGTTCATGGTCTTTGCCACAATTTGTTTCTGGTTTAGTTTTCTAGAGAAAATGAAGCTTCACCATCTTCTGCTTCTGGTTATGTAGTCTATCTGATTTCTATATTGGTCATAAGATGATGTCCATGTATATAGTCACCTCTTTGGTTGCTTGATGTATATTGTTTTGTTATGAACAAACTATTGGCCTTCCAAAATTCAATCACTTGCTCCCCTGCTTCATTTCTTGATCCTAGGCCAATTTTTCATACAATCTTTGATTCTGCTCTGGTTCCTACTTTTGCATTCAAATCACTTATGATTGACAAGAATTCCTGCTTGGATATGTGGTCAGTTTCCTCCTGGACTCCAGCACAGAACCCTTCAATTTCTTCTTTCTTTGCCTCTGTAGTTGGAGCAAAAACTTGGATTATGGTTATATTGATGGGTGTTTTCAGGGAACTGATTGATATAATTCAGTCAGACTTTGCATTATATCCTTAGACTGCTTTTGCTACATCACGATTAATGCCATCCCATTTCTTCTTAGATTTTCTTTTCCTGTATAAAATACTGTGTAATTATCTGACTCAAAATATCCCACTCCTGTGCACTTTAGCTTACTCACCCCAAGGACTGCAATGTTAATATGTTCCACTTCTTGTTTTACCATATCTAGCTTCCCCTGATTAATTCCTCTCCCATCCTGATTAATGCTTCTCCCATTCCATGTTCCTATGCAATTTGTTATGCAGTTTTGAACTTTTCTTTCACCATGTCAACAGTTGAACGTCCTTTTGGCTTGACTCCAGCTGCATCATTTGCCACAGTGCTAAGTGTAACAATTTCTGAGGTCTGTGGACAGGGTTAGTACTTAAAGCCTCCTCCTGCCTTTCTAAGTGAAATTTAAATTTCTGACAGTAATTTATTTTCCCTCTTGTTGTTCCTGCTTAAAAATGTTTTCCTGCTCACTTTTGCATAGTAATTTTACATTCACATAACTTTAGTATTTCTACAGAGTTATTCAGTGGGACTTGTTTTCCATAATCATTCATAAAATGATGCAAAAGCTATGCTGAAGCACACAAATAGTCATATTAATTTTACCACTTAAGATAAAGCACCTGTTTGGCTGGATATGGGCCAAAATGTATTATAGTGACAATTCTTTTGTGGTTGACCTAATGCAATCTATCAGTGTAATGGGGTAAAAGGAATATTTTACATTATTTAGATCATGTCTCAACATACTCCTCAAGGGCTTGGACCCTTTCACTGACAACCAGCCATTTTTTTTACATTGATTTTAAAATAGGTGTCCTGACTTACAAGACCTTCCATGTCCTTGGATTCTTTTGCCTTAATAAGCTTCCTTCACTTTACATTCTGGTTGAGTGCTAAGATCTCAGGATGCCAGTCTCTTCATTGAGCCAAAATTGAAGCTGAATGAGTTAGTCAGTGCAAGTGAACTGATTTTTAAAATGCTGAGGAGGGTCAGAGTTTTCAGAACCAAGGTCAATGCATGTCAAAATTATTTTGGGTGCAAATACTTGTATAGTTATCCAGAGTATTAGATCTGTCATCAGTGTTTCCGGAGTAGGCCTTATCCTTGTACTAGCTATATTATAGGCAGAAATTCAACATCTATACCTTCCACTTTAACTCCATGCTGGAAAATGATATGCCTATTGAACCTCTATCTGATTTAAGTCAGTCTCCAGCTTTGAAGAAACTTTCAGCAAAGGATTGTGTTGTCAGTGATTTAGATCATGTGCATATGTAGGGTGCAGAGCATAGTTAAGCATATTACTATCAGCCAGTTAACACTTTATATTTTGTTCCAGGGACAATGAGAATTGTGATTGCTATCCAGGTTGGCCTTCCATTTCCAACCCTTGGGCTCCTGTCGCTCACCTTGCCCTTTTATTCTTAAAACCTCTTCTGGGGTCTGGTTCTTGGTTCCCAAGATGACACTTGTAATAGATAAATGGATATTTTAGTTATTGGGTTTGGTGGTAATGTGTGTTGTTACCCAAATTGTGTGAGGTCTGGGAGGAACCCACTCCTGTCTAGATATTAATATGGGGGGGTTTAATTAGCTCAGTATGGTAGCGAGAGGCCAGGTAACTGCAGGATCTTTTGACCTATGTATACCTGGACTAACTGATGAGACTCACAGCCAGGAAATAAAAATACAATGGTTTTTATTGAAAAATAATCTTGAAAGCATTCACATCAACACTCATGTTTCAAGCAATCACACAAGGCTAGTGAAGAATAGGAAGATATATACCTATCTGAAGAGCAGAGATTTGTGCAGAGAAGAAGTACGGCTACATACACTGAGTGATACAGCAAACCAACAGAGTGATGGCCTATGGGAAACTGAGCACACTTTGGTTGTATTTTGAGATGATATTTATATTCGATAATTCCCCTGAAGAGCTGTTTTGAGTTGAATACAATGATAGTAGGAGTTTCCCACAGTTAGACAATGGAAGCTCTGGCTATATTAACAATCACTAATGGCTGAGACATTAAGGACATTATCATACACATCAAATACGGCATCATAATGATGCCACATAAACACAAAAGGGCGCACATATGATATGACATCACACTTTCTCGTTTATGCCTTGGCCAAAACCCATCCTATATTATTGACAGCTTAAACCGGTCTGGCCAGAACACTTCTGGATGAGATCGCGTGTCATGGGGAGTTCTTTTCCCAGCATAAAAATGGAAATGTTATGCCAGAAAAAGAACAGGGTTTAGGGGAGTGGCCTGATAAAGTCCTAAGAATGATGGGCATCAGGCAACATTCTATTGTTGAGGAGAGGGGTGTGAAGGAAAACCAGCTTGCAGAGTAATGAGTTTTCCAGCTACTTGATTGAATTAGTGAATTACTCGCTTCCAGGTACATCCAGGAGAATTAGCCTATTTCCACCCTAATTACCATTCTAAGGAGGGGTTTCCACATAATTATTACCTTGGTGTGTCTTTTAGGAATTTGGAATGGCCTCTTCCTTAGGCTTTCAGAGTACACCTTGAGTCCTTGCATTTGGGAGGTCTTGGTCTACTACCAACCATGTGGAATGCCTATAAATCAGCCAATTTATGAAATATAGTCAATTGATGAATTATTGAAAAGGGAGGGGGTATCAGGGCAGGTAACAGTGTGAAGTTCCTCTTATCAGTTCTTAACTGAAAATATCCAGACAGAGATGTAGAGAATAAAAACAATAAAGATTTATTGTATAACAAGTAAATTAAACATCTAGCCCAATGGTAGCTGAATGTACAGTATGATGTAACACCTCAGTGAAAACAAAGCCACATACTTCACCTTGAACTCTTTCCATGTTCTCAGGTCCCATCAGACCAAAATTCCGTGTCTTACTTACTGTCCCTGTCTATTCCTAATCCTTATTATTTCTTTATTCCTGACTAGCCCTATTTCTAGCTGTTCTGATCTCAAGATTTAATCCATTCCTACCTTCCCCCTTCTCTATCTCTATTTCTCTCTGACCCTAACTGAACTGACTGACAGACAAGCCTCCAGTTTTTATATTCTCCCCCACCCCTGAGTGCACAGACACACACACACACTCCAAACCCCATGCTTTACCCAGGCTTGGCAATCTGCTCTCTTCAAAACAACTATGCAATCATAAATAAAACAACCATAATCATAAATTTTAATTTGTAAATAATAGGCACAAATCATAACCATAAATAATACATAAATAATACTTAATGCAGTCATCACCTCCCATTCTGGGCCCATTACAGTCCCAATAATGCTAATGATTTTAATGGGTCTTTCTTTTCTTTTTTAAAAGTCATTCTCACATACACTGGCTGAAACACCACATGCAACATAGTTAATTCAGGTGACATCCTAAGCTAAGGTGGCCCATAAAGAAAGATGTCCAGGAAACTGAGCCACATATATACTTACATAGAATGGCAGAAGATACTTCCAAGAAGTATTTGTTGGTAAAATTAAATTATATAAACATAATTATAATTCTACCAGTTATCTCTCAGTGCACAGTGTGGTATTGTGCTATGCATGAAGGAATATGGAAGATAAAAGAATACAGAAAGGGGAATGTTTTCTGTAATGGGATTACAAAATGAAAACAGACTGTTATGTAAATTTACTAATTACTACAAGCCTTTCCTAGAGTGGTGCGTTGACAAAAATCAGTTATGATATTTATTTAGTCACACTTTCAGTGTGGGTCTAGTAGCATCCTTCTCCAAACTTGAGAAAATAAGATTGGTTGGAGATAAGCAACAAGCAAAACTATAACATGGCATCAAAAAGACTCCAGGAGAAATTCCCTTCTGTCAGGAATGAAAACACACACACACACACACACACACCTCTGCTGGCTAAGATATTATGTCAGAACAACCAGAGCTAAACAAAACTGATGATGAAGTGATGGAGTGAGCAAGGAGTCAAACTGTCTGATCCAAACTCCTTGAAGCCCAGAGACAGACAGACAAACAGATAGATGGACGGTGCTGGCATAGAGTTAGGTCAGGGTGAAAATAGTCTAAAATAATCTCCATTAGTTCTAGTAAGAGAGGTTTAGATTTCATACAGTGGTAGCTAACCCTTAGGCATTTTGGCATGTTAGGATTATGCTCTTAGGACTTTTTCGGACATCAAAAAAAAAACAACACAAGCAGCCTCGCCACGTTGCGAGGCTGCAGCGCTGCAGGGCGGCCCTTTCGGATGACGCCCGTCCCTGCCGGTACTGTTGTGGTACCGCAGGGACATTTGAGTGTAATATTTTGGCGATTTTTACTCATGATCAACTTTTGTGAATAAAAATCGCCAAAATATTACACTCAAATGTCCCTGTGGTACCACAACAGTACCGGCAGGGACGGGCGTCATCCAAAAAGGACACCCTGCAGCGCTGCAGCCTCGCAACGTGGCGAGGCTGCTTGCGTTGTTTTTTTGATGTCCGAAAAAGTCCTTAGTCAGAACAGAAATATTTATTTAAATCAATGGGATATAATGGATTAATTGCTTTCAATAGGTCTGCTCTAATATAAGTTGTCTGGAATATATCCAAAGGAGGGCAAAGATGGTAAAAGGACTGGAAATGAAACCTTTGGGTGGGAGAAACAGCTTAGGGAACTGGCTATGTTTAGCCTGGAGAAGAGAAGATTGAGAGATGATATGATTTCATTTTGAAATATTTGAAGGGATGTCATGTACAACAGTGGTTCTTAACCTGTGGTCTGCAAACAGGGGGTCTGTGAAGACTTGAAGGCTGCATAGCCCATGTGTCAGGAGCCAAGGCAAAGGCTGGCTGTCTTGCCTGTTCATTGCTCTTCAATTTGCTCCAGCCTCACATTTGCAGTGCCTCTGAGTGAAGGGTTAATGGATGGTGTAATTGTATGATGATGATGATGATGCCTTGGGGGTCTGTGGGGAAAATATATATTTAAAGGGGGTCTCTGGTAAAGAAAAGGTTAAGAGCCACTGATGTAGACGGTAGAGCTGGCTAGTACATAAAGCAATGTATTCAAATTACAAGAAAAAAGATTCCACCTAAACAAGACTCTATTTCTTTGGAGGTTTTAAACAGAGTTGGATGGATATCCTTCAGTAGTACTTTAGTTGTGTATACCTATATGGAATAGGGTTGGTCTTGATGGTCCTTGTGGTCCCTTCGTACTCTCTATCGTAATTCTATGAACGAGCCTAATTCTAACCTGGTTTCTATGAGCAAGCCTACTTCTAACCCTAAAATCAACTGCACTTCTGCTGAAATGTGCTGGACTTTCATGAATATGGTGTTTACATTCAACAAATTAAAGAATCAAGATTAAATCATATTAATACACAATGTAAACATACATTTATACTATTAGTTTAGGTAACACTGCATTACCATAACTTTTGGTAAAACAGAACTTCATGCATACATAGCATAGTACGGTTGGAACTCCTATCCGCAGAACCAATATCCACTGTTTCAGTTATCTGTGGGACACAAAATAGGGGACACATACCATAGAGTTGTGCTGGAAAATGCCTAGAAAGGCATCTTCTCTAGGTATCTTCTAGATCCTTCTATGGTATGTTTTTACCAGAAGTCTTTTATTTTAATAGGGTTTGCTGTTATCCATGGGTTCTGGTATCCATGGTAAGTCTGGGAACCACACTCCCATGGATATGGGGGTACGAATATATTTGAAAACCATGTGGAAAATGTAGTTGTAAGAGCTACAGTTATTCATTGAAGGGAAAATATTGTCATGGTATATTTCATTTATTAATCTATTTATTTAGACTACTCTTCTGTAGTCAGCAAAAATGCAGCAGTTGAACCCCATGCTACTTAGTTAATCAAGTCCACCACTTTAGCTAGTTTGAGCTTTCAACAATAAATGGCTATGAGAAAAGAAATAATGGATTTCTCTAAAGAAAGCTGTTTTAGAAACACTACATCCGTGTTTTAATAAAGAAGAACTACAATTCATTAGAGAGAAGAAAATTTTGCTAATGTGGAAAACTGAAGATTGGATTGCATAGCATAATTCAATTCTGATTTTAAAGCAGATCCTTTCCAGAATGATTAGTTTCAAAATTGTGCCCATATTCATTATTCTCCTAGATTTATTTTAATGCATACCAATGTGTGGCAGTAGAATACTCATTAAAATGCTGAGATAATCTTTGAAGAATTAGCAAAATGTTTCAAATATATTCTTGGACTTTCCTGATGTATCCTGCCCATGGCACTTAACAAGTAATGAGGCTATCTACATTCATGAAATACAAAGATGGTCTATAGAAAGCTATAAGTTACCTATTAATATATTGAAATACATTTAACCTGAAATCCTTAGCACACTTCCTAGATGTAAGCCCCACTGAACACACAGATATTTACTTCTGGGTAGACTTGTAAAGCAATAGCCATAAGTGTTTTACTGGAACATTAAACTGAATGCCACATGGCCCCTACTAGGTGAAATGCATATTAAGAAAAAATTCGAATCATCTTAAACTAGAGGAGGAAAATGTGTGGATTTTAATGTGTTATTTCCTATATTACTATTATATGGGCACCAAATTACTGTTATACAAACACCAAAGACCATTACATTTGTTCTTATAGATACCTGTGTATTTAATGGTTATACTTCCATTTATTTTGGTGGCCATTGAAGCAGATATTCTCAGCCTCCCTGGCTGATTTAAAAATGTTTTGCATACATTAATTATAAACTGAATGAAACAAATGTCATTGGTGAAATGCTATTTGTAACAGTAAACCCTTGGTGAGCACGAAACCTGAGTGATAAGGCTGAAAGCCTCCAATCATTGATTTAAGAAAAATACCATCCCATTGGTGGTGATGGGGTTATTTCAGAGTAAGAAACTTATATTTTTCTGATCGAAAACAAAATATAGAAAGAGCAAAAGGTACAAAATGTGCTTTGACAAAAAACCCAAAAAACAATGTGGACTAAAACAGAGCTAGGGAGGAAAAGAAAATGAACATTATACTAGTCTCTGTTACATAATCTAGAAATAAAGAAAATGAACATTATACTAGATTGCTTTATTATGTAAGCTGGAAATAACAAAATGAAGTAACACGGACTTTAAAAACAACAACATATAATAGCACACATGGATATTCTTTAAAAAACCTTCAGTTCCTGGTAATTCTAGAAAATATATTACAAGATCAAATTCATTTTGATCAGAACTTGAAGTCTCTTTATCAGTAGCCAAACACAACACCACCAGATAAGCATAACAAATCTGTGAAAAAATAAAGGCTTAACTGTGTTTGGGATGAAAGCAGAATATACCCATTTTGCAAGAAACCAATCTGTGAATGCCTTTCTCTTAATTAGTTCTCTATGTAGAGTACACAAGTGTACTTTTTATTCCTGCCTGAGTCATTTACACTTTCACAGAGTGATCACAAAACAGTTAGGGAAGCTTTGCACGTCAGTGAAATGAATGAAAACCAAATTTCTCTTTCCAAGATTTCCAGTATTAAAATAAACAAGAGATTACCCTGGAACTCAGGTAGGCCAAACACAAAGTGTATAGTACCTGTTTACTACTACTTCAAACAAGCATGGACATAGAATAAATGCAATAAGAAGGAACCCAGCTGTTAAAATTGTTGTTTTAAATTATGCGAATAGCTCATGTATTCATTATGCACTATCCCTATTCAACCTCTCCATTGCCCACACAGAAGCAGCTCTGCAGCGCCTAACATCCTTCTTTGCAACAGCTGCAGAGCTGTTTGGGCTGGAAGTCAGCCTGAAGAAAACAAAAGTTCTTTACCAGCCTGAACAACAGGACGAACACCACCATCCCCACATTGCCGTCAGCAAATCTGTGCTCAAGTCCGTTCAGCAGTTCACCTACCTGGGAAGCATCATCTCCTCAGATGCCAAGATTGACAAAGAGATCGATCACAGATTAGCAAAGGCATATAGACTTCACAAAAGAGCCTGGAGTAATAAACACCTGAGGCAAAGCACAAAAATCAGTGTGTATAGAGCCATTGTACTGTCTATCCTCCTTTATAGATCTGAAACATGGGTCACCTATTGCCACAACCCACGACTCCTCGAACGCTTTCATCAGTGCTGTCTACGCACAATCCTAAATGTACACTGGACTGACTATGTGACGAATGTTGCTGTCCCTGAGCAAGCAGGGATCACCAGCATTGAGGCCATGATATTGAGAACACAGCTGCACTGGGCAGGGCATGTTTCTAGGATGGAGGACCATCGCCTCCCAAAAATACTACTCTACAGTGAACTCGCCACGGGTCAGTGTAAGAGAGGCACTCCAAAAAAGCGATACAAAGACTCCCTGAAACAACATCTCAGGCTCGGCCAAATTGATCACCAACAGTGGTCCGCCCCGGCCTCACATCGGGAGGCATGGAGACGCACTATCCACAATGCTGCAGCCTTATTTGAGAACTCACGCCAAACAAGTCTTGAAGAGAAACAACAATGCAGAAAGAATCACAACCCAAAAACATCACCCAAGGAGACCTTCTGCTGTGCTTTCTGCAAGCGGACTTGTTTATATTGAATTGGCCTTTTTAGTCATCAGTGCGCTTGCAGAAAGCATGGGATGAGTCCTTCCTGAACCTTCGTTTGCGAAGCCAGAGATCCCTATTCAAGTATTTAGTACCCCTGGATGCAAGAAACATGAAAAAACCGATGGGATGGTGCAGTACTACCCCATCCCCTCAAATATAACAGAGATGCTGACCGTACCCCAGGTCATAAACTTCATTCTGGAATACTGCGTGCTATGTTTTAACGCATTCCTCCAACACAGATAATACATTAACGGGGATATTATCAGTGTGGGAGAGGAGGGTTAGTCCTATATATAATGGGAGTGATGAATATCCTGGTAAATTCACATGTCCAGTACTCCATGTAACTGAAAGCCTAAACAGTTAATAGCTTGATATCTAACAGCTGTACTTTATTTTTTTTTCTTGCTGTGCCTCTATACAAACAATTTTCATCTGTCCACATTCTGTGGACTGGAAGTGGAATAGTTTGTCGTGAACATGTGTTTTCAAGCACAGAAGAGATCGGTATAACAGTATGTTATGTTTTCAGAATATGATGGGATATGCAGTCTAATAAATCCATGCTGTAAAGAGATACAGAGCAAGCAAACCAACATGTTTGACTACAGGGGGCATACTGGTGTAAACAAGGCTGCAGCTGGCCTATGTTATGGCAACGTAATCTTGAAGGGAACAGAAGTGTCTATTTCCATACTTGTAATCTGCATGGGAACTGTATGTATGTCTCACTGAGGCAGAATGTTTACTGTATGTGTTTTGAAGCTCTGTAACCAGTTCTAAGCTGTATGTTGGACTGTGCAGGGGCTGAAGCTGCTAAGTCCTGATTATTGCCACAGAGAGGATTCTCTGTTGTTTCTGTATATCTTTTAAATGTATCAGTAAAGTTAGTAGTTTATAGATTTTCCTTGGGTTTTTCCTGGGCTGTGAGGTCGTGTTCTGGAATAGTTTCTTTCTGTTGTTTCGCCTGCATCTGTAGCTGACATCTTCAGAGAATGGTTGGGTAGTAGTTTAGACACCACCTGAGCGTCTTTATGCTTTATTGGACATCTTAAGGCTAATTCTGGGGCAAGTGGGCTTTTTTTCTGCTACTCTGCTACAATTTTTGGCTGCCTGGATCTCTCTGAGCATGTACAGAGTGTTCACTGCACACTAACACATCATATATTTCATAGTATACATATTCCCTGAAATAAACCAGTTTTTCTCTCCTGTGATTTTTTTTTTTGAGAAGCATGGCCCAGTAATCAGATTTACAAATTAATCCTGCTTTTACCTTTCCATTACTAATCACAAAACAAAGCATGCTAAATACAGCATAAATAGGTGATACTATGACAAACAGATGTACATCAGCACTTGATGGATCACTTCTTCTAAAGAAGTGCTAAACATATTGTCTCACTCTCTTCAAAGCCTACTGTGTAATCCAGCCTGGATCACAAGGCATTTGGGATTATTTTATTTTTAATTGTTGTAACCCATCTTGAGTGGTGAAAAACCACTGAACAATTAGGGTATATTTGAATTAACAAAAAGATAGGCTGCAATCCCATATACACTTATCTGGGAATAAGCCTTCTTGGACTCAATGGGGCTTACTTCAGACTAGTTATGCATATGGAGGATTGTGCTATAAATAAATTTTCTTATGGCAGATTATATCTGCCTTCAGCCCAATATAAATCAATATATAAATCTTCATAAAAATGCCAAGTTCATTGAAAACTGCCAAGGAATGTGGTATGTTGATATAAAATTTGGAAGAAGGAGTCTTATCTGGACTTTTTAGACTTGACTCAAATATTTTTATGTTAGTCCCACTTCAATCCCTAAAGCTGCTGTCATATAAATTTTGTCCTAGCATTCTGGTGGTCTGTGGTCATCTATTCTCATCTTAGTATTCCAAAGGAATAAGTGCATGAAATCTATTAATACAAAAATGAATTTCTCCATTCATTTTCCCACACACACTAAGAGAGGAACAAATTAATTCCTCAGCTTCAATTTAGTCTCCCTCCCTTCAATATACATTCTATTGAGATACGTTTTAGAGGAACACAGTGCCCTTCATCAAGTTTATGGTGAATAGTTAGATTGGGAGCTGGTAGAGTGGGGGAGAAAGAGACAAACCACAATGAATTTCATCAGAAACTCCAACCAAGTGACAGAAGGGTGTGGATGAAGAAAAGTAAATACAGTACAGTGTACAGCATAATCTCTGTGTTCACACTGTACAAAGAAAGTCCTTGAAAATAGTTTTTAGAATATTGTGAGTATATTGTAGTAAACTGGTTGTCTGGTGATTTTTTTTTTCATCACTAGAGAAGAACAGGCATATAGGATGCTTCCTTATACCAGGTGAGATTATTAGTCTGTCCCATAGGCATTCCCATAGGCATTGTCTTGGGATTCTGGGAAATGTTGTTAGGGATGTAAATCTTGACTTGTTTCATCCTTGTACAGTAAACAAGAATGTACTCTTCCTCTCCCCCCCCCATCCTTCCTGCAAGGTGATGAGGTTTGTTTTAAAGACTCTTAAGCAGATAATTTGTCTATTTGTAAGATCATTTTTTTTTACACATTTCTGTAAATGCATACCATGCATTTCTGTAACTGCATACCATGCAGCTGTGGACAAGTTTACATAGGGACCACTAAACGCAGTGTGAAAACACAAAACAAGGAACATGAGAGACACTGCAGACTGGGCCAGCCAGAAAAATCAGCAGTAGCAGAACATGTTATAAACCAACCTGGACACAAAAGGCTATTTAAAAACACAGAAATTCTGGACCAGGCCAACAACTATCATGTCAGAATGCATAAGGAAGCTATCGAAATCCACAAGCACCTGGACAACTTCAACAGGAAAGAAGAAACCCTAAAAGTAAACAAATCTGGCTCCCAATTTTGAAAAACAATAGAATCAAAACTCAGTGCTTACAAAGGAATTCTACCCAGGGACATGGGGATTCCCAGCAGATAATCAACCCATCAACCAACCATTAGCCAAACAGACACTAACGAGCCTTGCATTTCCATACCCAGAAGCTAACCATTCAATTACACAAATTTACATATCCTCCCTAACAGGGGTTCACAGCATATAAACTCCACACACACTCCTACCCAACCATTCTCTGAAGATGCCAGCCACAGATACAGGCGAAACATCAGAAAGAAACTATTCCAGAACACAGCCTCACAGCCCAGGAAAAAACCCAAGGAAAATAACCCCTTTATGGTTTTTTTAAATTGTTCAGCTTGTGATATGACAGGCAATGATAGATGATAGACTCCTTTTAGAGAATGAGGGTTTGTTTAAGAATTTTTTTTTTTTAAGGAAGGAATATGACCCTCTGAAAAAAGCAGTGAACTAAACAGGACATGTGTAGCATGAAAAACCTCCTCTGGAAGAACTCCCCAAAGTCTACTCACTCAAGACTTTCCTAGATTGAATGTGGATTTTTCATTATCACCATTACCCTAATCACTTAAGTGCTCTTAAAATAAATCATGCAGAGATAGTGTCTTTAAAAGTCGTATGCATCTATTAGAACTTTTTAAATTATATGCTAGAATTAGACTCCATCTCTTTGACTTTTGTTTCCTCTGCTTTCTTGTTTCAGTTTCAGTTGTGTTCTCTATTCAGCCAGCAATAAAGAAGCACATTTGTTAGCCTTTAGTAGGAAGAGTTTGTTTATTCTGCAGTTATTATGATCAGTAGAGCAGGACTGGATGCTTATTGCTAAAGGGCAAAATAAAGAGACAACTTACAGTGGTCTAAAAAAGAAAAGTCTTCCCTAAGTTACCAGCTATTTGTTTAAAGCACTCACTGTACTCACAATCATAGTGGCAATATTTTTTTCATCTTTTTTCTCTTGAGTCTGTTATGACTTCAGATGATAGCAGCCTAGAAGAGTTGAAACACTGCTGTGCACACAAAAGTTAGCTGACTCACTGACCACCTAGACTGTAACTCCAGTCCAATATCTAATTTTCCTACTGTGTGCAGCCAGCTATGGTGCTATGGAAGAATTCAAATTCCATAGAAGAAGAAAAATGGGAAGCATCTGAAAAAGCCAATATGGCTATACAGTAAACTCGCTGCTTTGAGTCCAAAATTGGGGAAAAAATCAGGATAGAAATAAAGATCATCATCATCATCATTATCTCGAGGAGGAAGTGAAAAGAAAGAAGAGCACATATAAAGAGTGGAAGGAAAGGTGATACAGTAAGGAAGAAGCCAGATGTGTCTCCCTGGCTTGCAGAAATAGTGCAAGGAAAGCTAAAGTGCAAAATGAGCTGAAACTGGCTAGGCAAGCATGGAGCAACAAAAAGGGGTTCTTCAAACATGTTTGAAGGAATAGAGGGATGATGGTAATAGTGGGACCACTGCTCACCAAGGATGGCAAAATGTTAAGAGATCATCATGAAGAGGCAGAGCTGCTCAGTTGTTGACATGATCACACTTTTTAAATACCTCAATGGCTGCCATAAACAGGAGGGTGCAGGCTTGTTCTCTGCTGCCTCAGAGGGTAGAACCAGGTCTAATGGTTTTTAGTTACAGTGGGGTTGATTTTAATTGAACATTAGAAGGAACTTCTTGACAGTGAGAGTAGTTTGGCAATGGAACCAATTGCCTAGAGGGGGTGGGGTCTCCTTCCCTGGATGTCTTCAAATAGAGGCTGGACAGCTACCTATGGGGATGCTCTAGCTGGAGATGCTGTGTTGGCAGGGGGTTGGAACTCATGTTCCAATGGGGCCCTTCCAACTCTATGATTCTATGTATTTTTGGGGTTTTCTGAGCAGAAAATAAAAACAAAAACAGCAACCAGGTTTTTGTTTTTAAAAAAAATCTGTTTTCCAGAAGTAGTTTCCAATCACCTTTATATAACAGTCATCTCTCTATATAATTCTCTTGGGTATGTTGCCTTTCCCAGTGTGCTGATTGGCTGCTCAGGAAACACACCCAACCAATCACCACCCACATGCAAATTCCCTCTCTACCTCACAATCCACTCCTGCCCCTCAGTCTGTGGCCCAGATTCCTGCCAGTCAATCTGTGGCCTAGATTGGGACCCAGACAGTCAACTGATGGTGGCAGCAGGACACTGCTGCCGCTACTGCAACAGGATCCAGGCAGTCAACTGGTGAAGGTGGTGGGATGCCACTGCTACCACTGTGATGGAACCCAGGCAGTCAACTGGTGTCAGTGGTGGTGGCAGCAGGGCAGCAGAGCAAGTCACCTTCAGCAATTTCAGGAAAATATGGAATGCTGAGAAGGGGGAGGAGGAATTTAATTCCATAGGCCTAAATTACAGGGTTGTCGAGAGATCTACCGGGAGTTTTTTTGGGGGGAAATTTGTGATGGCATATGGCACAACGGCTCAAGCTACTTTAATAGTATCTGAGGGACCCTCAGGGAGGCGGAGTTAACAATCATACCCTGAAGAATTTCTTCCCTTCCAGAATCTTGTGGTTTGGACACGCTTATGTTTTGGGTGGAAGTAAAAAGTGAGATGCCTAATCTAGCATCAAAGCCAAATTCATGGTCAAGGAAAGCCTAAACACTGCATCTGTTCTGAGTATGATTCTTTTCCTGTTATTCATTCTTTCATCTGAAAAGGTTCATTGTGAACCCACAATTCAGAAAGCTTTATTGCATATGTATGAGCATTTTGTAAGTTTAGAAAGAAAGACCTGTTATGCTGTAAATACTTTATGAAAGACTCTGTTTCATGTATATTGGCAGGAAAGTAATGCATTTTATTTTTGGCACCATTCTGCTGAAATGCTTGACTATGACTGTGTTATAGTGTCCTCTTACTGTGTACCTAACCATGTTTTTGGTTTGTGCATTAGGCCAGATCCACACTACACAAAAAATCCAGATTGAGACTGGATTATTTGCCATGGCTCCTTCCTATAGAATCCTGAGATTTGTAGTTTCACAAGGTCTTTAGCCTTCTCTGCCAAAGCATTCTGGTGCCTCACCAAACTACAAATCCCAGGATTCCATAGGAAGGAGCTATGACAATCCAGTTTCAAACTGTGATATTTGTGTAGTGTGGCTCTGGCCTAAGTGTTTTTTTTTTCATCTAATTTTTAATGAAAACTGTTTCCTTCTTTATTTTTAACTTTTTAATTATAAATAACAAATCTGGGTTATTATTATTTTTACACCTTTTGGTTTTTCCCTTGTTCACTATATCTGTAACATCCTGCTTTCTTAGGAAACAAAAACAAGTATGTCAGTCATTTAGTTTCTGCTAAGAGGCTCTTGTAGCAGCTTGGAGAGACTGAGAAAAAGAAATTGTAGTATAAACATTCATAGACTTGGTCTACTTCCTCAGATGTATAGATCCAAGTCTATAAAAGCTTATGCGACAAAGTCTTTCTCAAAGGACTTTTCCAAATGGGGAATAAAAACCCTGTTGAGGCCAGGAGGAGGACGGCACTGTCTTGCTTACAGCGGTCCGTTTCATATGACACCATCCTCCTCCCGACTTTCCCCCGTGCTGAGGGTGGGAGAAACACACTGCTTTTATTAACGGAGAACCCCTGTCAATAAAAAGTGGCACGTTTCTCTCTCCCCGGCATGGAGGAAGCACGGGGGAAGGTCAGGAGGAGGTCAGAGTCGTATGAAATGGAGTGCTCTAAGTGAGACAGCGCAATCCTCCTCCTGACCTCAGTGGGGTTTTTATTCCCCATTTGAAAAAGTCCTCAGTCTCAAAGATGCTACAAGATCCCCTTGCTTACTGATATTCCAGGCTAACAAGCCTATGTCTTTTAGCTCCTGGTAATCATATTAAATTTTCTGCTAATTTGACCTTTACATAGTACATTATCTAAGCTAATACACTCTCTTGGAGGAGAAGTGAGTGGAAAAGTCATTGCCTTTCCTTTTCCCTTCCCCTGGTGTGCTCTTCACATTTTCTCCACCAGTGAGAGTAGAAGGGAATTGGTGGTGTTATGCAAGCTCCTCCATAGTGCCACAGCTAGAAATGTAGCTGCCCCACCTAAGAAGGAAGTCTAGGTAGAGGGATGGCTCTAAGAAGGATCTCTACATCTTCCTATGGCCCCAGGGATACTGCCTTTGGCTGCTTATGGCCCCAGGGATACTGACTATAGGATTACTCATTCATCCTTGAATTAAAGGCTGCCTTATATAGAGACTTCCTGATGGAGGAATATGTAGACCAGAAACCCCCACTCCTTTTCCAGGGGTGTATCTCGGGGTGTGTGTGTGGTACTAAATTAAGGCATTGCCTCTCCAAATTAAGAATTCTTCCACCACAAATGGTTTCAATATAAGGTTCTTGTTTTAACTTTCCAAACTCTGTGCAACCTAGCTCCCCCCAATCTTTCTTTCTTTCTTTCTTTCTTTCTTTCTTTCTTTCTTTCTTTCTTTCTTTCTTTCTTTTCTGGCCACCTCAAGATCTGCATTCCAGGAACTCTGGGCTTCTCACCCAACCAAAGGTTTCTTCAAGGTATTGGTAACCATTGTTTCATTTAACCACAATGGGAGGAACTCTCTAGGCATCTGGAGGTTCTCCAGTGCAACTCTGCCAGAAGGTGACCATAGAGTCATGCCAGAGGACTTCCACATGCCTAAAGAGGTATCTTATTTACACATTTTCTAGGTCCTCCAGCACAATTCTATGGTATTCTATGTTGGTTCACAATTATCCATGGATTCACTTATAAACAGTAATTCCAGGAATGGGGGTGAGTGGGTGGGACTTTAGTAAATGGGTCATGGTTTTGGACTGAGACCAGGAAGCCCAAGTTTTAATTCTTTTTAGCCACAAAGCTCAGTGGGCAATTTGGAGCAATCACTCTCTTTTAGTCTAAGCTACCTCACAATGGATGTAACAAGGTAGGAAAAATGTGGAGAAAGGATGGGAAAAATTAAGTAAAGAAAAATATACAAGATCCACCAGAATTCTATATCACCTTTTACTTAACATAACTTTACAGATACTTAGCAAAGTAGCATAGGCATTATGAACCCCTGTTAGTGAATTGTGAAGAGGTATATTGGGACACCAGCAAAAGAGCCCTATGTGCATCAGGACTGATAACAAAGCAAATTTTAAACAGAGCACCTATTTTGAACATATCAGTATTTATTTATTTTTATTTATTAATTTCTAGCCTGGCATTTGCTATTTTTACCTTGGTGTTTGTTGATATGCAGTTGTCATGACCACAGATGTAGCTGACATGCAGAGTGCTAAATCAGACTAAGAAAGAGAAAGACAGGGAGGGAGGCAGATGTTCATCCTATCACTTTTACTATAGATGTGGTATAATTGTATGTATTCACTGATAATTATGTAACACTTTGCCTTCTGCTAACTCATTGCTGAATACAGGAACTCAGTACAGGTTTTCACCGAAAGAATATTGTTTCAAAAGACACCAGTTGTTAGAATGGTGTTTAGCTGCTGAAACAGAAGTCAATAATTTTTCACTTCTATTTTGTGCTTCTACATTGTTATACTTTAATTATAATTTATAAAGAGATTTATATATAGATAACATTGAATTTATCATGTTGATTGCTTGTTTAAATGAAAGTGATTTGATCTGTCACTTAAATAAATAAATAAATAAACAATGGCATTCTACAGCCATGTCAAACAACACAGCACACTTTACCACTGTGAGAACTAGTTTAAGATAAAATTTGGAGTTTTAAAACAATGAAAGAAGAGGCTTATGTTTGATTAGCTTCATTATTCAGTTTCAAAACATTTGAACTTTACCAAATTTCACCATGTTGATTACCCAGTCTGCCATTTTTCCCTAGGATGTGGGAATTACAACTTGGTCTAATCTAACCACAGAATCTTGTGGCATCGTACAAATTAACTAATATATTTGTATCAAATAGAAATGAACTGGAGTCCATGAAAGCTTATTTAAAATAAAATGTTGTGCTACAAGATTTTTATGATGCTACAAGATTCTTTGTTGGTTTTGCTCCAACAGACTAACATGGCTACCACTCACTCAAAATTGTTGGTCTCCCCTGGTGTTGTTATGCAACCCATGAAGGACTAGGAATGCAATTATTAGCTGATTTTGTTCTTGAAGTAAGTAACAAGTAACTTTCAGTTCCCTTCCTGATATGAAAAAGTTTTATAAAATTTCAGTTTCCAAGTTTTATTCATAGTTCTGCATTTATTCTGGGGTGGGGGTAAATCACATGTACTGTTTTTCCATATGAAGTAACACTTTCTGCACATAAAATAATACTGCTGCACAGAAAAAGCTGTAGTTGGAGACCTTCTGTACAAAATTCACATATGCCCCCCCCCCATAGAAAGCAGCCATTTCAGTTATGGTAATAGCATTTTCTGAGAAAGAATGAGACAGAGTGCCACGTGCTATGTGATGGTCAAAAACTTTTATTTCTTATAAAGCCCAACATGTTTCAGCCTCAAATATTATAAACATAGTTAAATATGTTATTGTTTATTTTTAGAATAGACCCTGAAGAAAGGCAATTGGTGTTAAGGACAAATTGCATTGAGATTTTTAAGAAATAAAAGTTTTTGATCATCACATAGCACATTGAGCTCTGTCTCCTTTCATTCTTTCACAAATGGCATTTTCTCAACAGAAAACAATATTTTTACATAGAAAATAATATTCAGATAGAAATATTACTTTATGTGCAGAAAACACAGTTTTCTGTGCAAATATACCACATATGAATTTTGCAATATAATAAGTCCTGAACTGTGATTATTCTTATCAGACCAAGATTTTTCTTGTCAGACTTTCTCAACACTCAAGAAACTTCATTATCAATCATTTAAAAAATATACTGAATATCCGTCCCATCCCTATGAAAGATATGTGTATTTTAAAATTTTCAAAAATAATTTCAGTGCGGAGTAATTTGTTATAGTGATATTGCTCTCTCTACCTGTCTATTTATCTGTTTATCTATCTATGGCATCTGAGGTATTCCAAAATGGTCAAATCCTAATAGGTTAATTTGTCAGGTTATTTTGTTCAATTTGAAAACATGGAGTGATCCCACCCCTCCCCAAAGAGAAACAGAGATTGAGGTCAAAGACCCCAATTTCTTCATGTAGACCTTTCTATCACATGCCAGGCATCATATTTTAACCTCTGAGTTTAAAGCTAGGAGATAAAAATTGCAAGTGTGACCTTACACAGAGTTGCGGAAGAAAACAAAAGATGTACTCATTGGTTAAACTAAGGCTTTAGATCTTCCATAAATATACAAGAGAATGAAGTTGTACCATGCCATAATTGAGGTGAAATTGGAAGCCATGTCATAATTAGAGCACTGTAGACATTTCCAGATTCATGGATTGAAGCTTAAAGTGAACTATCCCCATTAGAGGTAACCCTTAGACTAAAGGCATATCCGGCTTACTGTCCTGCAATCTAACCTTTTCTCTTGTATTGACATCAGAAGACTCTAGAACTGAAATAGCAAAACTTCAGACTGGTCACACTGTAGAATGAATGAATGGAGAATCAATAGAGGCTGATCTAGGCAGACATTTGGCAGTTTGAATACTGCCAGCTAGACTGTAAGGTATTGTTATTTTAGGACTGTACTGTTGCATTTTGGAAGCATGTACTTAGTTAGGACTATTTGGAATCAAGAAACCTAAGCTTTAGGATATTCCCCCCCCACATATTTATGCAATGAATTGAATTCCCAAATTGCTCTGCAATTATCTTCTTGAAATGACCTTGGTAATTCCTGTTACCTACCCTGACAACCCCAGCCCCATTTCTATATTAATAATTGGTAATATTTAATAATGAGATCAAATGTGGCCTTCCACACAGTTTAGCCATTAAAACTGGAAAATTCCAGCAAATTGCAAAGACTGGTATTCAGACTCAGTCAGGTATGCAGTTAAGGAGGGGATGCCTAAAATTCTAAAGAAATGTTAATTTGCAAGGCAACTGAAGGTGCCTGACACCTGGCTAATCCTATTAGCTAAGCCTGGGAGACTCGGGCTTGTAAACGACCCTCATTCTTTCACCCTTCTCCAAACAAAGGAGGTTGCTTCCTCCCTTTCAATTGCAAAGTAACTGCATATTAATATATCCAATGTGCCTTTGTCTCTCCTTGAGCAACTCCAAGGAGCATTGTCTCCAACTATAGATTCCATACCTGGAGGCAATTATTGACTATAAAAACCCTTCCAAAATTTGACTGAAAGGCACACAGATCTCCTTCCTTTGGACACTACATCTGTCTGTGTAATCAAGTGCACCGTTCATCTCCCTCTCAGCATCACATCAGACTGTGTAGCTGTTCCTGATCAGGACCCCACTCTGCTGGTTTCTTCTGCGACCTTATCTCTACAGGACAGGTGTCATATCTCCCACAAACAAGCTCCCTTCTCTATCTTCCTATCCCAATATGTCCTACTTTATTTGCTATCTTGCATGAATGCTTGAAGCTTGAATGTGTGTATGAATGCTGTTATTATTGTCTTTCTCAAAATAAAGATCAATCATTGTACTATCTAGCTTAATGTTTCCTCCTTATTACTGCTAAAAATAGGTCGAGATCCTGCTATCTGTTGCCCCCTTTTGCATAGCCAAGCTGAATACATTAATTCCCCAAATTAATGCCAATATTTTGAGGGTCTTCAAGATTCCCGAGAACAGTGAGTAACACCTCATATATTCAGAATTTATTTTTAAGATCCAGTAATTTTCAAGAAGATAGTGATGGGCTCGGCCAAATTGATCACCAACAGTGGTCTGCCCTGGCCTCACATCGGGAGGCATGGAGACGCACTATCCCCAATGCTGCAGCCTTATTTGAGAACTCACGCCGAACAAGTCTTGAAGAGAAACGACAACGCAGAAAAGGATTACAACCCAAAAACATCACCCAAGGAGACCTTCTGCTGTGCTTTCTGCAACCGGACTTGTTTATCTCGGATTGGCCTTTTTAGTCATCAGCGCGCTTGCAGAAAGCGCGGGATGAGTCCTTCCTGAATCTTCGTTTGCGAAGAAAAGCCAGAGAGAGAGAGAGAGAGTGATGTTAGCCAGCAGTGCTACACAAAGCAATTATTCATGGACTGGGGCCAGCCCATAAGCTGTTGACTACCTGTCTGTGGTGACCTTCCATGAAAGAAAGAAAAAAGAACAGTTGTAGTGAATGGGCACAGATATTCTACTGGTCCCTGGCCTATTGGGAAAAGAATCCTATTGGTCTCCAAATTCAGATATTTCAAGATGTACTTTGTTACAGCATAAAAAACAGAAGGGGTTGGGAAAGTAATATAACAGCACCTTTAAAACTAATTTATTTTTGCATAAGCATTTCTGCATTTTGCAGGTGGTACATATGATTCTTTTGGACTCCAGTTTTTGGACAAAATTTACATTTCCCCCCTGCCTACCTTAGAGAGCTTTTAACATATATATTTTTTAATGTTTGGGAGGAAGCCCCTTCAATGTATACATCATGCCTCACATCATTCAGCAGTCCTTCTTTCTCTCACTTTGCCTGCACTTCCTCCTTATCAGATGTCACTTATGGAAACAGGTTTATGGCCACCTTAACTCAGATATCCATTATCTTGCAGGTCAGTCTACAGTATGGACTTTATCAGATGAACCTCTCAAAACATCACTTTAGCATCAATATTTGCAGCATTTTTCTGCTGTCAAAAGAATCCTTTTTATCAGACCTACCTTTAACAGTGTGAAAAGGCAGCCCCAGAATTACCAGAGTACAAATGTTTACTTCCGCGTTTGTGATCTCGTAGATTCTCGCAAGATGCAAGCATGGTAAAAATGTAGAATACAGCAAAAGTAACCCCAAAAAAGTACACAAAAGCACAGAAACACACTAAAAAAAGTTCAAAGTAAACCAAGGAGGTTCATAAAAAAGCGCGTCCCTTACCTGGTTTTCACGTTCTCAACCGGAAGTGTTCTGCCCATTGATGCTGTACTCATGAAAACAAAATGGCATGAGGTTTCAAACACTCCCAATACTAGCAAAACAATGTCACAGTCAATCTGTTGATGGCTTGGCCCATCTCTTAAAAAAGAATGCCTTATTTTCAAGACATAATTGCGAAAGCACAGTGTCATTTTATGCACAGATTATGGAATGGCCTGCCGGACGAGATCCGTCTTATTACCACCTTAGACAGCTTTAAAAAAGCTGTCAAGACGGATCTTTTCCGGCAGGCCTTTCCTGAATAATTATCCCGGCCCAAGACTCAGCTGCCCTTTCTAGGCTATGATTGTATGTTTTAAATTTTTTTTCTTCTAATTTATATATATTTTAATTAATCCATGTTTTAAATTCTTTGTAATTTAATATTATTTTAAGGGGTGGGTGGGCTAGGGTATGGTGACTATGGGGTTTTTATATTGTAAGCCGCCCCGATTGCATTGCAGAGGGGCGGGATATAAATAAAATTTTATTATTATTATTATTATTATTTGGTATGCATGCCCTTTTGTGTTCATTAAGGCATTATTATGATGCCATATTTGGTGAGTCTGATAAAACCCTATATAAAGATTCTCCACCCATCCCCCTTGGTCTGAGGTAAGTTCAGGGCTTAAATTAAGGAGGGTAATTTGCAGTCATTTAAACTTTAGTTGAGCACTTAGAAATACACCTTAGGCAGCCAAAGAAAAAGGGCTGTCAAAATTACCAAGGATATGAGATCCCAGCAAATATAAGAATTCTAGGTGTGAATGGCTTTCAATGTCTCACTCTTTGCAATGTTAGAAATTTGGGACTGAAGGAAAATTCCATGGAGAAAAGAATTCTTACTGGAGGGAGCCATGCCCTCATTTTGCTCTCCCCATACCTACACTCTTGGATGGGCTAAGTGTGAACATGCTTGTGCCCCCTGATTCCCAAATGTACCCTACCTCCACCAAAAATAGGTCCCCCCTCAGTAATTTTTCACTCCTGGAAACCTTCAAGAGTGGGAGTTTTGCCCTGGAATAGATTGCCCTCACCGTAAATATCAAATTAAGTTTGTGTTCATAATAGAATTGTTGTTTAATTGTTTTTTTTAACTTTTATATTAATAGAAAAGAGTTGTACTTGGTTTTAACTTGTTGTGAGCCACCTTGAGACCAGTACTGGGAGAAAGGCAGGATATAAAATGAATAATTTTTTTAAAAAATTCAGAAATTGACTTCTGATCATTGCTATTATTTGTTGCTGTTCTTGTTTATATATATTTTTCAGACCCATGGAGGAGGCAAATTGGAGGACAAAGTATTGTTTGGACAGTTTCTGTTGCAGTCAGCTCACCTACCTTTTCTCCCTGTCCTCTGACTACTATGGATACTGGCTCAAACCAATAATACATGTTTGATAATGTAATTTTTAAAAGTCAGTTTGAGCCATATAGTTCAATATAAAGGAATGCAGACAAATGAATGCATGTCTATTTCAGTGTTTTGAATTTCACTTGTGGGAGTATGTTGCCATTTTTAAATGCAGTTTTTTCCCCCTTTGGCTTTCAAAGTCCTTTAAAAAAATGTCGGTGTGCTTATGGACAAGTTCGAGTGAAACTAGCATGAGAGACATTTCACTCATTCTAATGAGCTCAGGGTTCATCCCAAGTCCCTTATCATAAAAATCTTACAGCTCAGAGCTCTTGCTTTGGACAAATTACAGAATTATGTGCTCTCTTTCCCTGAACTCTGATTTGATAGCTACCTTCCACAAGAGGATGACAGCTTTACAGTAAGACATATTACATACTGGTCTTGTCACTAGGTATTAGGTTATCACCCTGGTGTGCCTACCTTAAGACTTCTGCATGTGAAAAACGGATATGCACTTACCCATTGTTAAGGGCCTCCCTTATAGGACTTCATGAGGTTGTAGAATAGGGCAGATTCAGATATTCATGCCAAGGCTTAGTCTACACATGTCATTTGGTATAAGAATTCGTAAGTATTAGAGTGGACCAAACCACTTCAGGCTATTCTTGGGGGATTACCCCCACCCTCAGTCTGAAATAGTGCAGTCCATTCTACCATCTTGACTCTTTCTCCTCAATAACAGTCAGTAACATAGTGGGAGCTGATGGCTCCCATGTCAGTGGGGTGGTGCATCTGTTTGACATTGTATAAAGAACTATCTGAGGTGTTGAACTGATTTTGGGTATGGTGTTAAATGCTTTGGATCGCTCCTTTCATGTTTGGATTCTAACCCACAATGGATTCATTATCTCATTGATAAGGAAGCCACCACCTGCCACTGCACATAGCAGCTTCAATCAAACGTCCACTCAGCATAGTATAAATATTGGCACACAGACCTATGCTATGCTGAGCCATATACCTTCCCTTTACATACTGTAAATTCTCTGAAGCCACACCACATGGCCATTCCTTGCTTTGCAGCAAGCAGGCAGGATCAACATCATCCAGCTATGTCCCCATAGTCAGAAGTGAAAAGATTGGAGCAGTGCTGAGACCCCCAGAGGAGCTTGGCGGATCTCAGTGCTGACGTCATAATTGTGCGTCTGGCTAAGGGGATAAAGCCCGACACTTCACCAGCCCTGTCTGCTCACCATGAAATATGGAATGGTAAGCTGGTGAGGGGCCTTGGACACTGCAGAGGGATAAAGGGAATACCAAGCCCCATAGTGCCCAGAAAAACAACAACACATTTATTGAGTAAAGGACACTTATGTGTGTGTATGACCCTAAGATAAATCTGTGATACTTCAGGCTGTGTCCAGGGAAGGATGAAGGTGCAGTGTGGATTATTTCCCTGCTAGGAAAGAAAACCAGAGCACAGTAAGAGAGGTTGACTAAAACCTTCCCCCTTATTTGCAAGTTTATTTTTATTGTAGAGTAGGGAGGAAAGTTTAGAAAGCTGCATGCTATTACAGTCCCATGTAAGTATCCTTGATTAAGCTCTTGGTGGCTATCACAGAAAAAAAAAAACACCTGAATTTTAGTTGAAGTACTCAATTTACTGGTATAGGCAGCTTAATGACTGAATAGGAAAGGTGCTTCCTTGCTCCCTTCTCACACACACATTTGTGGTCCACAAACTCTCACTGGACCTTTTGAAAGATCCTTGCTCAGCCCATTACAAAACCTCTTCAAATTTAAATTCTTTTAACATAAAAGCTAGGGGTTACATCAGAGGAATGGTCACTTATATGCCAGCAAATTGATGGATAGTACCGTTATGCAAATAGAAACCAATTGTGCTTGAGTATGGGTGGATTTCAAGGCAAAGGTGTCAAGGTGTCAAGTACCCCATTAACTTTCCTTTTGATGAAGAAAGAATGTCCCTGCTACAATATAAATAAATTAATCATTATAGTGCTCAAGTCAAAGTAAGTGAAATATTTCACTGGCCATGAGGGAAAGTGAATATTGGCAAAGGAATGGAACAGAAAATCTACAGAGAGGTGCTGTTGCACACCTGGATGCAGAGCAATAAAGAGAGACCATTGGAAGAAGTGAAGAGTGATTCTCTATGTGTATTTTGTTAGGCCAAACTAAGGGTGATTCATGGATGCCCATGGATCACTTAAGGATTGCAGCAACTGGTATGACTTTCATATTTACACAGATCATGATAAAACTAATAGTACAGGCAGCGTGTGACTACTAGTTCTCACACTGACTGATTTAGGATCATCAATGTCCATGACACTTTGCCAACTACAAGATAATGATGATGATGATGATGATGATGATGATGATTACCGGCCTCTCCCTGTTGATCAAGGTGGAAAACAACAAATTAGCACATAAACATAACATTGGTTAAAACCTATATCAGTTAAAAACTGTAATCAGTTTAAAAGAACAAGTAAAACAAGACATTTTAAAACAATCAATACACAATTTAAAATTCACATTTTAAAATCATCTGGCTAGGACTGCTAGAAGAGGCTGGTTTTTAATGCTGCTCTGAATTCAGATTGCATATTCAGCTGTCGTATCTCTTCTGGCTGGTTGTTCAGAGTCTAGGGGCGGCTGAGGAAAATTCCTCCGGGTGACAGTTGCCAGTCTATTCCTGGCTGACTGGAGCAAATGTCCCCCAGAAGACAGTTGTACAGGGCAGATTATATGAGAGAAGGCAATCCTGTAGGTAACCTGGACCCAAACCATGTAGGTGGTATACCCTTGCCCAAGGAACTTGCACTCTAAAACATGAAATAGAAGAAATAAGAGAGGAAGAGGTCAAGAGAAACTATGAAAGAATATGTATTTTTTGTTTCCAATTTAAAATGTGTAAGTTGTTTTAGCATGGGGAAATCCTCATGAGAATGGTAGCTGAATGGAAACTTCATGGGAAAGGTATGGTATCAGAAAAGAGTCTGAAGAAAGACTGAGTGGTGGCATCACACAGATTTTGTGGGATTATGTTTCTTCCATACAATGATGGCTGGTGGATCACTCACCTAAAGAGGAGTGCATTTGCTCTCTGCTGCTTGTCCTGCATGATTTTCGTTATGTATGTATGCATTTATGAGAACTGTTCTAGTGCCAAACCTCTATGAGAGACAGAGTAAAGCATCCAATTGACTCTGTACAACCTGGAGAAGTTGATGAAGGAATGGCTGTAAAACACAGAATGGTCACTTGGCTATCCCTGCTTCCAAGCATGCTTTTCATGAGTCAGTTCACTTACTTATCTGCAAGGAGTGGGGAACATCTCATATGACAAATGGATGCACCGGCCCTTCCTCTTTATGCTTATCCTACTCCTAGCCATTTCCAACAAGTTCCCTTCCAATCCCACACATACTCATTCTTATAGGGAATTGTCAGGAAGGACAGCTTCTTCCAAAAGTGGCACACAAACCCTTACGTAGGAGAAAGCAAAACTGACAGACTGAGGAATCACTGATTAGGAATTATTCTTCATCCAACCAATCCAGCTAGACTCAATACCTTTCCTGTAATCTTGGAAAAGGGTACTGAAAAGTAATATGATGCTATAGTGTAAGCAGAATGGAGGGAGGCACAGAGTGAAACTGCTTTGAGTTTGGAAATTCTGATAGTAAAAACAAAGGGGCCGGTTCCACGACAGGAAAAAGTTTGCCAGATTCCGGATTACCGTCCTTTTGCATCAGGAGTGCATAAATCACATGATGCCTAGCATTTTCGAATGATGAAGACAAATCCAGACACTTTCTGTTTTGCTTAATTCACACAGGCAAAGGTGGTGGGGGGAATCGCCTCCAGATGATTAAAGTCAGGCAGGAGGTGGGGAGGGAGCAAGGAGGGGGTTATGGAGACCATAAAAAATGAGAGGAAAGAAAAAGGACAAACAAACAAGCAATCAAAAGAGCGATCTACCAAACTCCCCCATCTTCCCCAGACCCAAAAGGCTTCTGTAAAGAAAGGAGTCAATGAAAGCACGAACAAGCAAAAGCATGGTGGAGCAGATTCCCTTCATGCATGCACACACAAACACACACCACAGAACTAGGGCTTGCCTCATTTGGTTTCCCTCCCTCCGAAGCCTTGAATAAAGGCAAGTGAATGAACATGCGATCGGCTGTTTTCCAGCACACACACACACACACCAGCGAAGCAGCGAAGCATCTTCCCACCCACCCACCCCCCAAAAGATAGACAGGAAGGGCTCCGTTTTCCAAAGTGGGCTGCAAGCAGAAGGAGGGTGAATTTCTTCTCTCCAACCCCTCAGTCTTTTCGGATAAAGCAGAATGGTCACTCCAACCAATCAGGATTCAGCTCTGCTCACAGTAATTCGAAAAGGCAGATGCCAGTTTACACGATCGTTAGTTCCCACGATAAATTATGTGCATTTTCACGAACTTAATCAAAAAAGTGCGGAAAACTAGCGAAAGCTGATACTGCGCAACTTATGGGTTTTTTGCACCCCCTCCTTCTGAAAAGGGCGCTGTTGCTTTGAGATGCGTGGGAACTATCAGGCTTCTTGTCGCATTCTTTGAGGATTTATTTTGCCATGTAAACGACCCCAAAGACAGTATATGGCGGCTGGAATCCTTTTTGGTGACATGTGCATGCATAAACTGGGATTATGTGCACAGACATCTTCTTTTTCTTTAGTTTGCAAATGCAGGTATTCAATACCTCCTAGTAAAACATCCCCTTCTCTGGCTTAGAACTTGCTACTATGGCCATATATAGGCCAGGGAAAGGGGAAGCATCCATGCAGCATCCAGCTGGAGTTGTGAAGCTGAGAGAAGACAGGTGATGTCATTCTCTCAGATCTCCAGCAATTCTCTGGTAGCCCAGGAGAGTGGGGGCAGCTCTCTTCTCCCAGCACAGAATTGAGGGCTGGTCTAGATGAGGGAATAAAATGTGAATTGGAGCACAGAAATGCCAATTTGCAGCAGCTGTCAATCTGACTCAATAATTTTTTTGGCAAGATTGCTGGAGCGTGAAGCTCTCAGTGTATGCTGTTCACATGGAGGCATGCCAGCAAATCAAGATGGCAGCCATGAGTGAATTACTTGTGATTTTGTACTCCCCAACTTGCCTCGCCAAACAATATATTTTTTTTAAAAAAAAACTTACTCCAAGGTGCGGAAGAACGACTTTCTGCTTAAATAATAAAAAAAGGAAAGAAAGCCTGTTTCAATACCTCAGTGCACAATCGCTACAGCGAAAATCCAACATGGCAGCTCCGTGATCTGCTATCTTACCAAGCTCCAACCCCTGCACACATCCAGCCAATCAGCTGTCCTCTTCAGCAATGCAATACAATGCGATTCAGTTGTCCTAACAGGCGAGGGTGTGTATTTCTGTTGTTTTTTTAAAATAACTCAGGGAAAGTCCCAGAAGCTTCTGCCATTGACTTTCCCCAACTTTTGCTCACCCTTCCTCCAAAAAGGTCGGAACACTGCAGGATTCCATTTGGACACATGGGATTCCCTGCAGATACTAAGAAAGTCTCATTCTCCTCTTCCTGGCCATTAAAGGACCATGGCAGTGCCTCCTAGGAATATGGAAGCTGCTTACTCATCATTTAAACTTCTGCCCAATTATACAATTCTCCAGCCCAGTAGTTACTATACACTTCCCCAAATGCCAGCCTAAAAGAGTCTGACAGCACAAACTCCCATTGTGTTCAGGGGGGCTTACTACCCAGGAAGTGTGTCTTAGGACTTGATCAGATCACTCTCCAGAAACATTCTTATGCCGGTAAAAGAACCCCCCCCCATTATCAGACCTACCTTTTATCAAACCTACCTTAAAGAGGCAGCCCCATCATACATGGAGCAGGAACAGAGCTCCATTTACTTCCTGGTCTGAGATCTCGCCGATTCTCATGAGAAGATGCGAGCAGAGCAAATTTGAAAAAAGTAAAGCAAAATTAGGACATAAAACATTAGGACATTAGGACAAGCACTGAAACACACTTTAAAAGTAATTTGTACACCAGGGAGGTTCATAAAAAGAGTGTCCCCTACCTGGTTTTTGCAATCTCACCTGGAAGTGTTCTGTCATTGCTGGTGTATTCCTGTAAGCACAATGGTGTGAGCTTTCAAATGCCGGCAATGCTGGCAAAAAAGCACCATGGGAGATCTATTGATGGCTTGGCCCATCAATAAAAAGGAACAGTACAAAATCACAAAAGGATGATGTCATTTGATATGTGTGCCCTTTCATGTTAATTAGGTGTTGTTATGACACCATATTTACCTGATCTGATAAAGTCCTCAGACTGCAGGCTCAGACGCCTATGCACAGTTACATGGGAGTAAGTCACACTCTATGTGGGAATTCCTTCTGAGTTACTGTAACAGAGATTTAAAGTATCTTTATCCAGAAGTGAGGCTTACTCTCTCATAACTATGCTTAGGATTGTAGGTTAAAAAAATGAACCCCCACCCCCTTAACAGAAAACTGGAGTGGCATAGAAAATTGTAAAAAGCTAGAATTAAATTTTCTGGGATACAACACTGAACACAAATATAAAGAAGGGAACGAGGAAGGAGGAAACAAAGACATGCAGGTATGCATAATATAAAGGAAATTTTACACATGAAATGAAGACCTCACTATTTATTCACCTTTCTGTTTAAATGTATAGCATACTTTTGTGTTGTTTTTTCCCCTCTCTATTCATTATATCAGTCATGTTTAATAAATATAATTTTGGATCTAATGTAAATTGTATCTTTAGCATTTTCTGTATTTTCTCCAACATTTTTTATTTTTCAGTTTGTAAATCGTGCTCAATCTTGCTGGGTAGAGATACCATCTATTTGAGATTTCTAAGTAATTTTATTTTAATTTCTGGCATGCTGTAATGGAGTTAGTTTTGATCCATGCTTTCTCCCACTCTTCTATTCTGATGTTGTCCCCAGTGTCTTTGGTCCACTTGATCATTGTATCTCTTATTGTTTCCGTCTCTAGTTCTCTGGTTAGGAGGAGTTTGTAGATTCTTGTTAGTTTCTTTCTAATAATACTATATGCAAGAATATATATGCAAGAATAATACTATATGTAATTACTGCAGCAAGAATAAAAGTGTCAGCAAACTGGGGAAAAAGAGAGACCCCACAGATAGAAGATTGGCTGATGGATTTATTGGAAATAAAGAATAATGATAAATTGACTCATATACTCAACAAGAAATATACAGATAGAGTAGATAGAGAATGACTACCAGTGTCAGGTTACTTGAATAAGAGATGGAATATAAGTTGGGAATGAAAATCCAAAACTAAACCATGTAAAAAGACACAAATGAGAAAGAGTAGGTACAATGAAAGTCAACACAACAATTTGTGAGAGGCGAAAATGGATGGAAACTTAAGATCACTATAGCAAAAGTATAAAATATCAGATAAATAAAAGCTGAAGGTGAAAGTAAAAATATCGGAAAATGGAAAAAAAAAACCTTTTGGATGGTTCAACAAGGGGTATCAGGATAGAAAGGAGAAATTATATCTAAGATGGGGAACAAAGATTTGCAATTTCAGCAGGTCAATTTATATATATATATATATATATATATGCAGGTCATTATATATATATAATGATTTGCAAATTGTGAAAAAGTCAGTCACAATGATGAAATATGGAATGATGGAAAATACTCAATATAATGTATATAATGTATGCCTGATAATATCAGATAAAAATTGAGAATATCGGCGTTAAGAATAGAGGATGAGCCATGCAGATATGTCAGTGCTGATATTTATGAGAACTGAAACTGTGATTGTGATTGATTTCGATATGTCTTATCAACTAATACAAATATTTTTTAAAAAATATATAGCGTACTTTTCTTTCACAAAACCTTTAAAGCATGATAGGATTTAAAAAAATATCTAAAATGTCATAAAAAGAATTCTGTTATACCCCCCCACACACAATAAGAACATGAGCTGAATGATAAAACTCTGAATTTTTTCCTGCTACGCAATAGGCTTGGCAGAATGTTTTTGCTAAAAGCTTGAAAATTTCACTGGAGCAAAAAATTCACAGTGACTTGAAACTGGAGAAGAGCTTGTCAGATTGCTTTGTTGCATGGCAAGGTTACTGGGCAGTACGTGATGAGATAAGTGATTGGATATCAGATTTAAAAGTGGCACTGATTTTATTAAAAAATATCTACAGATAAATTTATCCTTCCATCACTAATCCAGGACTTCTTTCTTCCTTTTTCTGTTTTTTTTAAAAATGATTCATTATAACTTCAAAGAGAAGAAACCTCCTCAAGCTCCTCCTCTTGCTGCTCTTCCTCCTCTTCTCAGGGTTGAAAAACTACCAACTTATAACTTTAGTGATGAATTCCTTGATTCTTTTATTCCTCCCACTGCTTGCATTGTTCAAACAGAATAGGTTACATGTGGTGGGGCTCAGCCTCCACCCAGCAACTGCTCTAACCACCCTTCAGTTCCTGAGCTTACTTCATGTCCCAGGGTGTATCTACACCATAGAAATAATGTAGTTTCATACCACTTTAACTTCCATGGCTCTATCTATCCTACAGAATCCTGGGATTTGTAGTTTTATGAGGCACCAGCACTCTTTTGCGGAGAAGGTTAAAAATCTTGTAAAACTATAAATCCCAGGATTTCATAGGATGGAGCTTCAGCACTTAGAATGATGTCAAATTGCAATATTTCTACAACATGGCTACACTCTCCCCCCCCCTCCGATATGAGCTGTTACATTACATATCAGATTGCCACTGATCTGGCAGATGAATAGCCCTCAAAAAGCATATATAGCTAAACACATAGATGACCATGTCTCAGAAGTAGTGGGTGTGAGTCATAGTTCCTGAATGAATGTCTGATTTCTACATATATTCTGTTGAGCTGTTTAATCTCATTTCCATAGACTTTTGGCCAATGTTGCACTTGCTAATGCACCTCAGGTTATTACATCTTTATAGGCTTTGGTCCCTACCATTGGAACCTGGTCTGCAGCCACTTCTGTCATTGGTATTTTCAGTGATTCTTGTATGTTCATCTCATTATATGACAAATAATATTTCTCCTTTGTTGTGTCAAACACCCCTGTCACATTTGGATACTGATCTTCCTGCAAGTTCTCCCTTTATCTGCCACAAATGCATTTCCCCAATTATAGCTAGTCTTATCTGCCTTGTAGCTTTCTTTGGTGGGTGCTACACATTTAGAATTTTCTTCCATCTTAAAACAGGTTAGATAGCTTTTCTAACTCTGGCACCCCCTGTATTGCCATTTCCAACTGTTACCTGAATTGCTGTGGTCCATGGGGACCCACTCATGACACCAAAATTATGATATCAAGTTGGGGAATTTTAATTAGCTCAAGGGTATGACTCTGAGAGGTCAGGTAACTTGCAGGATCTTTACACCTGTGTATACCAGTAATAACTGATGAGACTTGAAGTCAAAATGAAATAAAAATGGTTTTTATTCAAAAGTAAACATGGAAGCATTCACACATGCACTCACACGACGACCACAGAAGGCTAACAAAGAGTAAGGTGGAAAGATTTGGGAAAGAGGAATAGATTTGGGGAAGTTTGGGCTACAATTGCCAGTCCTGAAGAACACAAGTTCATGTAGCAAAGAAGACTCAGGCAAGAACCTGAGGGTGCCACAGTGTTCCAGTAGACTGATGGTGTATGAAGAACTTTGGACACTTGGCTATTGTTTGAGGATAGTATTTATACCCAATACCATACTCTGATGGGGTGTTCTGAGTGTAAAACTATGCTTAGATGAGCATCCCACAGTTAAACAAAGGAAACTCTGATCTCATGAATTGCCACTGAAGGCTGAGACATTAACTTTGCTGGGTTTATGGCAGCCTCCTTATTGTGGGAGAGGAAAAAGTGTGAGGAAACACATTTTGTGGATAATGGTCTTGAGTGACATTCACTTTGGGTGACCTTCACTTGAACCTAATTTTGGTTTGTCCTGGTCTACCATAGACGTCATGAAATGTCCAATATTGCTGAATTATGAATTCTTAGAGGGAGGGGATGTAAGGCATGGTAACACTGGTCTCTCTTTAAGGCATGGGTGAGCAAGTGCAGATCAACAATCTGGAACCTTCCAGAGGCTGCAGAGATTGCCAAAAAGTCTCCTTCACAAATATAGTGGCTGAAGGTCCACTTCTGGTTTGGGAAAAGAAAAGTGTTTTGTGATGTTAAACAGAGCAGAGGGCTTCCTGGAGAGATTTTTGCAAGAAAGAGGACAGTCTAGATAGCCAGGAAGTGTTGAGGGCTGCCCTTTGCTCTCTCCTTCTTTACAGTGACTCTTACAAGATCTGATAGCCATGAAAGCATTTCTGAGGTGTGAATATGTATCTCCCTCATCAGTATGAGCATGAGTGAAAAAGGAGATTATCAGACGCAGCAAAAAGCAGATCATGATGAGAGCAGGAACGGGTGACATTATCAGACAATGTCATCCTTCAGCGTTCTGGGAGTATAGTGCAGGCATGAATAAGGTGTCCCTTTGTATTTGCAGCCTAGACCCATCAATGAAAAAGTGAAGCCTCGTCCACAGCAGCGCTACCCCCTAGGAACAGGTGAGGACATTTGCCACCCTTTCTGTTCCCATCATGTTCTTCTGATGTAGTTTGGGACATTTATTTTTTTTTTGCCACATTTCACCATGTCTTATAATCTCCATAGTAGTGACAAGAATAACTAGCAAAAAGCAAGAATGCATAAAGTACCATAAATTGGACCATAGGTGGTCAAATTGCTTATTTTTATTCTTCCCTCCACCCAGGAGATACATTTTTGAACTGCTAAAACACATCTAAGGTGTTTTGAATATAACACAGATGTAATGACAAAATTTTGGACTTCTGTCATCCATGCACAGTCAATAGGCAACTGTACAAAAATTTCTCTTCAGTATAATCTGCCATGAGATGCTGTGAGCATCTCATGCCCACTCAATCTGGTAGGGCAGAAAATAGATCCAAGTGGTCACCAGAGAAGAAGCCAAGATGCCACTGGAGGCAAAGCCAAATAGATCTGATGTTCTCTTTATCCCCAACCAGCAATATTGCATTGAAAACATGGCATCTCTTCTTCTGGAAATTAAACAATTGTTATGATATTGTTTCTTCATTTCCATTGGGATCTTTTAAATAAAGAATACACTTGCCATTTCTTAATTTCCGTTGGAACCCTTTTACTGCAGAATAAATACTGCCAATTGGCAACTTGTGCTCAAGTTGCAATTTGTACTAAAGAAGAAAAAAGTCATTGTTCTTGCTTTTTCTAGGCATTTTTAAAAGAAAATATATGAAATCTCTTGAGATATCCTGTTGTTTGCCCACTTGGTTGGTGAAAGTACATTAGCACCCATTTCCTAAGTAGGGAAAACCTACTTAGCTTAAGTTCCATTTAAAATTATAGACAGTAGGCTGAGGAGAGTGGATGCTGATAAATATACCATCAAAACAACCAGTAGGGGGAAAATAGTTCTATTATCTTGCAAGTCAGCCTAGAACAAATCAACACAGTCTCTTGCTCCAATTTTAAATGGATTGATTCTTATTCATAGGATGGTTGCTTAGTTCAACGTATGGGTTTTTTAAACTGTCATTTCTGTTTCAGGAGGAAACTTGAAGTCCTAATGTAAGCACAATACTGAAGGATTTTGTCATCCTGTAATGGTATTGGTGGAGATGGCAGAAAAACATTCTCTTGATGGTGTAGTGTTTAAATCACTGAGTGCTGCATATGGAACGGATTGCTCACCTGACCAAAACTTAGAATGAAAGCTAAAAAGAGAGAACTCAATCTCATTGAATGTACTCTGTGTTAAAATGTAATACAAAACAGAAGCCCTACACAGATTTACTCAGAAGAATGATTGCCTCTATTTTATCCCCATTCTTTTCCTCTTAAAAACACACACACAAGCAGGAGCAGCGAAAGAAAATGGTCATTTACAGCATCAGGGATTTTAAAAACAAATTTTCATGTGGCGGGGGGGCAAGCTCAAGTGAATGTCTCATAATCATATGAAAGGGCAGGTTTCATTTTTATTTTAAATATTAAAACATGCACTTATTTAAACAAAGAAAAGTCATGCACCAGCCTTTTCCTCCTCTTTTTGCTTCCATAAACTTAGAGACCATTCTGGGTGAAACTTCAAGGATGAAGGATGGATCACCAAGGCAGAGTACAGATGCGATGGCTAAGCTTGCAGGAACAGTACAGGGAAAACTACAGCTATGAATGAGCTGAGACTGGCTAGGTAAACAAGGCACAAAAAAGGGTTTTCAGATACATTTGAGGCAAGGGAATGACCAAGGAAAGAGTGAGGCTGCTGTTCAGTAAGGATAGTAAAATGCTAACAGATTACAACAAAAAGGCAGAAATACTCAATACTTATTTTGCTCCACTTTTCTCCCCAAAAGAGGACTGTGTGCTTCCATTCATCAGCAGACACCTTAGTAAGGGATCTGGATTGCAAATCAAGATTGATAAGAGAGTTAGGACTTTATCATACCACCAATCCCTTAACATTCTTTTGCTGGCATAAACTATGTCAATTTTATGCTAGCAAAAGAACCCCCCACACACACACACACTTAACCTGAGCAGCATCCATGAGCAGTAACGGAGTATGAGCAGAGCTGCATTTACTTCTGGGGTTGTAATCTCACCGAATTTCATGAGAAGAGGCTAGTGTGGGAAATTCAAAAAACAAATCAAAGAAACAAAATGTTCAGGAAAGCACAAAAACACATTTTAAAAGTTCCAAGTACATAGGAGGGGGGGTTGTCATAAAAAGAGCATCCCCTACCTGACTGTCATGATCTAAACCAGAAATGTTTGCCTATTGATGCTGCATTCACGTGAGTACAATGGCTCGAGGATTGAAACGCTGGCAATGCCGGCAACAAATTGTCATGGGAGATCTATTGATGGCTTGGGCTGTCAATAAAAAAAAAGTACAGCTTTTGGACTTTACATGATTGCGAAAGGACAACATCGCCTGGTATGTGCACCCTTTCTCAATCATTAGGTGTCCTTATGATGCTGTATTTGACTGGTCTGATAAAGTCCTAAGTCTGTCTATTAAATAATGAGACTGTGTTTCTACCTTTCAGACAGACTAGGGAGAAATTACTGTAAATGCCTGAGTGGTGACCTTGAACAAATCTGAACCTGAATGACAAACATCAACACTCTCAGCTGTTCAGTTAATTGTCAGCCATTGTTTAAAAGCAACTGTGTTGTCTGTTGTGTTCAGGAAAAAATGCTAAGTTTAAAAGCCGAGCAATGTGTCAATTTGAAATTTTTAGGAAAATTGAACAAAACCCCAATGGAATTTTTTCAAATGCTTATTGAGGCCTATGGGAAAGACTGCATATATTGTGTACACGTGTGTCTGAGTGGCACAAAAGATTCAGAGAAGGACGTGATAATGTGCAAGACAGTGAATGCCCTGGTCAACCTTCCACTTCCTGAACTGAAGAAACTATGGAAAAAATCAGCCAGATTGTTCAAGGAGACTGCCAACTCAGTGTCCAAATGATATCTGAAGCTGTGAACATTGACAAAGATACTGTATGTCAACATGTGAAAAGTTTGTGTCCAAATGGTCCCTAGCGTTCTCACACCACAGCAAAAAATGAAATTTGTGCTGATATTCTTCTGCAAATTGAGGCGGACCCAAACCTTCTTCAAGAAATCATCATCTGTGATGAAACCTGGATCTTTCAGTATGATCCTGAGACAAAATGACAGTCAGTGCACTGGAAAACACCATCATCACCAAGAATGAAAAAAGCATATCAAAGCAAGTCCACATTCAAAGCCATGCTCATTTTTTTTTTTAACATCAAGGACGTAATTTTGGCAGAATGGGTTCCAAAAGGCAGAACAGTGAACCAGAAGTATTATAAGGAAGTTTTAACAAAGCTGAAAGAATGAGTCAGGAAAAAAAGGCCAGAACTATGGGGAAATGGTTGCATTCTTCATCAAGATAATGTGTCTGCTCACACAGCATTTTCTGTGAAGCAGTTTTTGACATCCTCCATATTTGCCAGATTTGGCACCATGCAACCTTTTTCTTTTCCCTAAAGTGAAAATGGTGCTTAAAGGAACACATTCTGAGTCAATTGATGCAGTGAAGAAGAAAATGGCAGGTGCGCTGACACAGCTGACAGAAACTGATCTGCTCCATGACTTTGACCTGTGGGAAACAAGTCTGCATTGGTGTGTGAGTGTGAATGGGGAGCATATTGAAAGGGACAAGCATTAGAATTGTAATACAGTACATATCAATAAAGACCCATTATTTATCAGTCTTGTTATTTAATAGACAGAGCTCATATTATTCAGATGTAAGAGGAAGAATCACCTACAAGCAAAGGTTCCAACAGCAACAACTATACAAGTTCTCTGCCTTTGGTTTTCCGTTTATCTGCTTTTTTTTTAAAATAGAGTTTTAAGGCTTCAGAATTTTTTAATGTTCCCAGGCTTTCAATTAGTGTTAAAAACCTTTATTCTTACTCTGAGCCAGAACAATTTGCAACATCTAAAAGTAAGATCAATATTCACAAGGTGAGCTTTTTCACTCCCTCAACAATATCTCATCTATGCTTAATTTACAATTTTATTCATTGGAAGCAGTCCCTCCCTGCAAATATCTGCATGATTTTTGGGCTATTCATTATCTTTCTTATCCTAAGGGTCGCATGGTTAATGACAGCATTCCCCAGATCTTTTTCTCAGTGAGATAAGTGACTCATTGTAAAGATTCTGCACTATCAATGCTTGCTATCTGTGGTGAAGGCCACTTAATGGCAAAGAGTGGCATTAGATCTGCTTTTTGGATGCTTCAGGTGTATCCTGGAAACTTTGACTTCCTGGGTTCCTCATTTGCTCAGCAATTTGATTTTGAGGAAGGAATGCCTATGGATTGTTCAGGACTTTGAAGTCTTTCTTTTTCAGAACAAATGGTTAGCATTTATTCAGGCTCTTCTTTAGCTTCACAGTACCAGGATTATGTTTTGTTTTCAAACAGGCTCAAACTGAGAACTTTGCACCTTTGATATTTCTGTTTCAAACATGGCCATTCATTTAGGTCCTTCAGCTCACCTACTATATTTAGGGATCCAAATGGACTTTTAGTATGAGTTTCCTGTTTGCTAGATAAAACATTTTAAAATCCTCTGGACAATCACTGCTCAGTTCTTGAAGATTAAAAAGCTACCTTGATCTCAATTTCTTTTGAGTTGGTTTTAATATGATTTCATCAGAATTTCAAAAACTTTTCAACCCTGGGACAGAAAGAACATGAGAGAGGCTTCAGGGCTTTGCTATTAAATGTCTGGGTTTGAATCTCTGGACTTTATCACATAAGGCCAAAATTGCAGAATTATGGTGGGAAAGTAGCATGAATGGCTTACCATTATCACATGATGTCATCGTCCCCCCGTGGTCTGTGTGTGCTCCAACCGTTAATTACTATAACTTTTCAATCATGGGCAAAAGCAGTGAAAAGCACTTTTTTGTGATATTGAGGAGCATGCAATAATTCTGTCCTGCTCCAGCATACAGTGTGAATGGGCATTCTTCCCTCTTTCCCACCTTCCTATTCCCAACCAGAACACATAATTAACTTCTGGGAGAGAGAGTGAAGAGGACATCCAGGACGCTCCTTTAATGAACTGTCACCTTTTCTCGGAATTTTTTTATTTAATTGTTAAGTTATGAATTTGTTAATTTCATTGGGGTTTTTTGGTGTGTTTAATTGAAGTGGCATCTTCTTGCGAAAAGAGCCAAAATCTCACCCATGCAAAATCATGGAAGTTGGAGAAAATATTTTTAAAGGTGTACGTGCTGGTCATCTATGCTGTTAGTATGCTGTTATTATGACACAATGCAAGAACAAGTGCTACTATAGTAGGAGCTTCAATCCTGTTCTTAAAATGCTAGTAGGTGGTTGTGTGATCTTCTGTTAGCAGTAGTGTTGTGCAATAATGGTGACATGTGATAATTACTGTAATTGTGCCACTATGTTTCAGCTTTCCTCAGTTTTGTGGAATTACAGCATTTTTAGATGCTCATGTGATGAAGTCCTCTGTTTATTCAGTCTTGTTTATTGTCTAAATTAAGATTGACACCACTTTTTCCCTAGAAGGTTCCTTATCATCAATAGTTTTGCTTAAAGGAACAACACAGTCCTCTCCAAGCTGGGAACAGTTTGCATGTGAACAATGCAGGTGGTGGTGGTGGTGATATATCTTCCAACTGTCCCAATTTGGCAGAGGCAGTCCGGACTAATCCCATGTCATGCCACTTTTTCAACCACTTTCAAAATATCCCAGTTTCTCTCGCCTCTTTCTCTTTTTTTCTCAGTTTACTCCAGTTGCTGCAAACTGAGTTCAAAATGCAAAAGTTGTTTACACTGAATTAACTGAGCAAGGGGAGAGGAGTGAGGGGGTTTGATTTTCCCCTTGCCAGTAGGCTCAGGCAAAAGCAAAGTGCTGTAGCCCCTCTTAGCTTGTGTGTAACAATAATAACTTTTTAAGCAAAGTAATAACACGTTTTAGCAAATTAATCAAAGTCAGCAATAACAACTAAGGGTCTTTATTCAGGGTTGTAGCACATTTGTCAATTTTAGTTTTTTGTGGTTTCTAATTTTGTTTGTTTTATCCCATTTCTGTATTGGTATCTCAGGGCTTGCCTACATGGGCAATATATTGCATCTTGCCCCCATCTTAGAGCCATGTAGTCCTGATGACACAGGGCTTTTGCCCCATTCTGTCCCCAGGTAGTTCTCACGGCCCCTGGGGGCAAAGATGGGTCTAAAATGTGGGAGGGGGAGACAAGTTAGAGCCCATTACAGCATTTAAAAATAATAGCTCCTTTAATCTGTTCCCACTGGAAAAAACTGGATTGGGCCCTGCATGAGCACATGAGCCATTCTGTCACACTAGCCCATTGGTGCAGTGCTAGTCTACCATTGCTGTTCCACACAGGAAGGAGTTCTACAGCATGTGACCAAGGCTGGCCACATGCAGGGGGCCTTGGTCACATGCTGTGGGCTGGCTTCCTGGCTTCAGAGAGAGCAAGGGAGACTGTAATGACTATGGCTACAACAATGGACTGGTGTGCCTACCTGGATTTCCTCCCATTTTGTGGAAGTAACAGGGAAAGAACAGTCTGATCCATGGGCAGGATATGCCAACAGGAAGCCAGCATATCCTGGCCTGTGTAGATAAGCCCTCAGTTTGTTTTTAACTGATTTCTTCATTGATTTGTGAGCACTTAAAAAATTCACAAAAATACATATTTTCTTTCTACTCATATTCCTCTTATATACACATTTTCCTATCCCAATTTTAACTGGAAAACTGCACCATAAAATTAAAGGCAGTGCAGCTACTGGAAAGATAGTGCTATTTTGGTTGGGATTGGTTGAGGAAGTATGAATGGAATAGGCTCATGCTACAATGCAATCCAAATAAACTTCACCCTCTTTCCTAATTTTCATAAGGTTCCAGGGAAGAAAAAACAGGCCAGACATTACTCTAGAAAATTAAAATACAAAAGCATAAGTAAATTGAACAAAACTATCCAGGCAGGGGAAGGATGGGGATGGGGATGAGGAAGACAGGATGGAGAAGCAACAGTGAGGAAAGGATTCAGTGTAACTGAATCTACATGGAAAGAGAAGGAGGAAAACAGATAGTAAGAGTTAGGTGAAAATAGGGAAGTAAATGGCAGTAAGCCTAGAGATCTGTGAGAAAGGAGAGATGGAGGACTTCCTATTTTTATTCTGAGGATGCAAAAGAGGCTGACAGAATCCTCAGAGTGGATTGTTAGGTCTAAAAAAATGGAGAACTGCCCTTCTCAGGCAATTGCAAAGCAATCCACTAACAACAGCACAAAGAATCCTAAATGTGGGTGTGTATGCATGGAGAATCCCTTATAAGAATAAAAATCCTTTAGATTTTTGTCTGTGTGAGTAAACTGGAAATGTGAGCTCTGAAAATATTTCTCTTCTCTGTTCTTAGTTCGGTTAAGCAGAGTGGCTCACGATCCAAGCAGGATGTAGCGTGTCTTTCTTTCCCCACCCCATTGAGGTGAGGTCCCCCATACATGCTGCTTAGTCCACATGCCAACTATGTATTTCCTTTCTTGCAGCTAGGAATGGTCTGAATGGCATTTGGTTATATTTCAAATCTGTTACTGTACTGAGCAATTTCCAAAGACATTAACGTTAAATTATCTCATAGCTTTTTTTATTTTAAAAAAAGTTCAATAAAGTACCACAAGGTAGGCTAAAAGCAGGAGAGTTAGAATAAATTGAAGATATTAATGAACCCCTGTAATGAAGACACATTAATGTTTAATGCCATTTTAAGTAAAGTATATTAATACTTTATGTATAATTTTAAGGTTCTGGAGGCAGAAGCTCCGTACTTATGCTAATTATACTGCAAACACACTTTCCCCTGATCCTGTGGCTATATCTATAAAGGCACTTCACTGTATTTAATTTAGTAAATAATGTTTAAATTAAGTATTTATCTTCCTAATTTTATATTAAAAATGGAACATACCAAAGGTATGTCATGTACTTTGCCACTAATGAACACAGAAAGATGAAACTGAGTACCGAATGTAGGAAAATAAAACTTCATATAAGCTGATTCAACAGTGAGAAAATCTTTAATTTTGTATCTGCAAAAACAATAGGAAATTACATAGAATCTTAGGAAGCTGCCTAATACCAGGTCAGGCTTTCCTGTCCCCATGTGGCCCAGTATTGCCACCTCTTACTGGCAGAAACTCATCAAACTTTCAGGAAGGCTTGGTCTCTGTGAATCATACAAATTCCACACATGTGCAGAAACAACATTCAGAATCTTCTAGAGAAGTCTAGAGTGTTCTAGAGTGTCTTTTTCTTGAGGACCAATAAGGCCAAGGTGGCCAGTATTAATAGCCATCGTAAGGGTTGTAGTAATGCACCATCTCAGGACATTTCAAGTGTCCATCTGCATTCAGGATCTTCAGCCTTCACACTGAACATTGCTTGAAGTGTGTAGTCAACACAGAAGAAGTCTTGAAGTCACGAATCAAAACTGTTAACTGCTACTGAAGAATTTCCATTGCTGCTGTTGTGGTGGCTGGAACATAACTGAGGTGCTTAGCAGACACCTGGTATTTATACCCTGGGGACAGTTGGTGGTACTACTGCCAAAAGTTCTAACTGACTGCTCTAGAAAATTCCGAATGCTGTTTCTGCACATGCACAAAACCCATTTGTGTGATGATTTTACAGATACCACTCACCTTTTCCATGGTCATAGTTAATAAAGCAGATGGAAAGAAAATGTTCAGTTCCTCACTAGGCCATGGAAATTCACTGGGTGACCTTGAGTGAGCCATACATACTCCGCTCTGTCCTGTGATAGGTTTGCCATAAGTCAGAAATGGCTTGAAGGCTCACAACAACAATGAGTAATACAGTCTAAATGTATTTTAGAACTGTAGAAATGTTCTTAAGAACTGAGAAATGTAAAGGCAGCAAGCTGCAGAAGAAGCCTTTTGGCTGATCTGCAAAGTTTTGCAAAGTCCTTTACATTACAAAATATACTCAGCATAATGCAGGCACTCCTCAGTAATCAGATGAATTCTTCTCTTACTAATCTTGCTACTTTATTTTGTTCACTAAAATAATATATACCGGATTTATGATGCCTATACCCATCACGGTATAATCCTGATAAGTCATATTTGTGTGTGAGGTTTGTGTGTGTGTTTGTATGTGTGTGCATTACTCACACACAAATATGACTTATGAGGATTATATTGGTTATATATATATATATATATATATATGAATGAGATCTCAGAGTGGCAACATATATAAAATGAAGTAAAATGAAAACTAAATTTATATATATATATATATATATATATATATAATTCAGTAGCAACATCAAAGTAACCTAATAAATCTAAAACTAAAAAATGTTTACAGCAATAATCAATGAAAGGTAATTGATTTTAAAAAGAAAAAGAAAAATAGCATCACAGAAAGAACTTCCTGGATCTGTCTGAGGAGGGTCAAATTGATATCTGTTTACTTCCTGCTGCACCTGGGTGGTGACTGACAAAACCCAGAGTTGAAGGACCCGTATCACCCCGTTCCCTCAAGAATGCACCTTCACGGTAACTAACCAATGTGGCAATCTCAACTTACTCATCTTAATGTTGATATATGTAGATAATATAGTCACTATATGTTTGGCCAGTTTTTACGCATGATCTGTGCCAGGGGTTGGGCCACTTGTGGCTTTCTGTATGTTGCTGTTAGACTACAGTTCCCATCAGCCCTAGCCAGTGCTAAATGATCGTGTGAACTGTAGTCTTAACATCTAGAACTCCAGGCACACTTCCGGTTGGCTATGGCGGAGCGAACGGACTTTCACTGAGAAAGCTTTCAGGGAGGTTTAGCCTCACGCAGTTGAAGCCTGGACTTTTGAACATCAAAAGTGGGCTAAAAGTTTCCCCCTGGCACGGGGGAACCAGGGGGGCTCTCGGAGATCCATTACCCGTCCTGCACCCCAAAGATCGGATGCAGTAAGCAGATCATCTGAGGAAAGGAGTGGAGGGGATCGGAGCTGGAACCACCGCCGCGGGAGTGCAGCTGTGGCTTTGCCTCAGCAAAAGCCCTGCCACCAATTTTAAAAGAAAAAGAAAACTTTCATATGAGACACACAAAATAGGTATTCAGTCTGAACCAGAATTTATTAGCATCCCAAATTTAAGTTTCATGGACTTGTGCAGCCAAATGAACTGTCAATAAATAAAAAATTACGGAGAGATTCTAAGCTGCATACAGAGACTGAGAGGTACGGAGGTTGGAGAGAAGGAGATTAGAAAACTAGAGAGAAAAGGAGGAGGAAAGAGGCGCTTAGCAAAGCGAAATAATACATGATTAACATTCATCTTTTACATATAATATAATCTTTTCCTTTTTTGAGAGTTGTGTGGAAGAGGAGAGGAGAGGAGAGGAGAAAGAGTCAGACTGGTTGAAAACGAAGTGAAGTGAAGGCAAGAGTGGAGCAGATTCATTGTCTGCCTCCTCCTAAGATAATTACCTAATCACCCACCCCTCTGGACTGCGTCTTTTTTTCCCCTTTTGGTGGAGATTGGGGCAGGGTCCCGTCCCCCCGTTTTTATTCTCTTATTATGTGTTCTTCTGCCCAGCAGAAGGTGGATTTAAAGGTCGGGATTCGTGGCTGAGCGGAGTTGGCGTCCTGCACAGCCGCCATCACTGTGGAGAAAACTAGACTCTGAACAGACACGTGGGAGAATTATTATAACGAGAAGGAAAAGGGGAAATCCCTCAATGCAAATATAACATAACATAGAAAATATAATACTGATTGATGAGAAACCTAAAATTGATGATTGAGTGACTGAGACTGTGATGGACATAATGTATATTTGATATAGACTTTAAAAATAAGAGAGATTAAGAACAGAACGGAAAGGACTGCAACAGCGACATAGACGGAGATACATTTAAAGGGACAGTGTTACAACACCAAAGCGACATAAAATTAAACAATGGATGGGTGTTGCCTTTCTAGAACAGATGAACACACATGCAGAAAGGAGAGATGTAGTAGTGATGGGTGACTTCAACTATCCTGATATATGCTGGCAATCTAACTCAGCCAAAACTACAAGGTCTAGCAAATTCCTTACATGCCTGGAAGACAATTTCATGGTCCAAAAGGTGGAAGAGGCAACAAGGGGGTCAGCTATTTTAGATCTGATCCTAACCAACAGAGACGACCTGGTCAATGGGGTGCAAGTGGTGGGATCCTTAGGTGAGAGTGATCATGTTCTCCTGGAGTTTGTTATACAATGGAAAGGAGAAGCCAGGCATAGTCAGACACGCACTCTTGACTTTAGGAGAGCTGATTTCAATAAACTCAGGGAAATACTGGGGGTGATCGCATGGTCAGGAATACTAAAAGAGAAGATACCTCAAGACGGATGGGAATTTCTCAAAAGGGAGATACTGAAGGCACAATTTCAAACAGTACCATTGAGGAAGAAAAATGGGAGGTGTCTCAAGAAACCAGGATGGATGACTAAAGAACTTTCAATGGAGCTAAGTTTTAAACGGAACATGTATAGGAAATGGAAAAGGGGGGAAATCACCAAAGAAGAATTCAAACAGATAGCGAACACGTGTAGGAGTAAAGTCAGAAAAGCTAAAGCGCAGAATGAGCTCAGGCTTGCTAGGGAGGTTAAGAACAATAAAAAGGGTTTTTTTGGGTATGTCCGCAGCCAAAGGAGGAAGAAGGAAATGGTAGGGCCACTACGTGGAGAAGATGGCAAAATGCTAACAGGGGACAGAGAAAAGGCAGAATTACTCAACACCTTCTTTGCCTCAGTGTTTTCAGAAAAGGAAAAGGAGGACCAACCTGAGGAGAATGGAACAGAGGACACAATAGGGGAAATCCAGCTCAAAATAAGTAAAGAGGTAGTACAGGAATACCTTCTTAATCTAAATGAATTTAAATCTCCAGGACCAGATGAACTAAAGCCAAGGGTATTAAAAGAGCTGGCAAATATAATCTCAGAGCCATTGGCAATAATCTTTGAGAACTCCTGGAGAACAGGAGAAGTCCCAGCAGACTGGAGGAGGGCAAACGTTGTTCCCATCTTCAAAAAGGGGAAAAAAGAGGATCCCAACAACTATCGTCCAGTTAGTCTGACATCAATACCAGGGAAGATTCTAGAGCAGATCATTAAACAAAGAGTCTGTGAACATTTAGAAGGCAATGCCATAATCACAAAAAGTCAACATGGGTTTCAGAGAAACAAGTCATGCCAGACTAATCTGATCTCTTTTTTTGATAAAGTTACCAGCTTGGTAGATGAAGGGAATGCTGTGGACATTGCATACCTTGATTTCAGTAAGGCCTTTGACAAGGTTCCCCATGACATTCTTGCAAACAAGCTTGTAAAATGTGGTCTAGACAAGTTAACTGTTCAATGGATTTGTAATTGGTTGACCGGCCGAACCCAAAGGGTGCTCAGCAGTGGCTCCTCTTCGTCTTGGAAAGATGTGACCAGTGGGGTGCCACAGGGTTCTGTCCTGGGCCCAGTGCTATTCAACATCTTTATCAATGACTTGGATGAGGGAATTAGGGGCTTACTTATCAAATTTGCAGATGACACCAAATTGGGAGGAGTAGCTAATACCCTAGAGGACAGGATCAAAATTCAGAATGACCTGGATAGACTGGAGAGCTGGGCCAAAGCGAACAAAATGAAATTCAACACGGAGAAATGTAAAGTACTGCACTTAGGGCGGAAAAATGAAATGCATAAATATAGGATGAGAGAGACCTGGCTGAATGAGACTACGTGCGAAAGGGATCTAGGAGTCCTAGTAGACCACAAGTTGAACATGAGCCAGCAGTGTGATGCGGCAGCTAAAAAGGCCAATGCGATTTTGGGCTGTATCAATAGAAGTATAGTGTCTAGATCAAGGGAAGTAATAGTGCCACTTTATTCTGCCTTGGTCAGACCTCACTTAGAATACTGTGTCCAGTTCTGGGCACCACAATTAAAAAAGGATATTGACAAATTGGAGCGTGTCCAGAGAAGGGCAACTAAAATGGTGAAAGGTCTGGAAACGATGCCTTATGAGGAGAGACTTAGGGAGCTGGGTATATTTAGCCTGGAAAAAAGATGGTTAAGAGGCGATATGATAGCCCTGTTTAAGTATTTGAAGGGATGTCACGCTGAGGATGGAGCAGGCTTGTTTTCTGCTGCTCCAGAGACTGGAACACGGAGCAATGGATGCAAGCTCCAGGAACAGAGATTCCACCTCAACATGAGGAGGAACTTTTTGACAGTAAGAGCTGTTCGGCAGTGGAACACACTCCCTCGGAGTGTGGTGGGGTCTCCTTCCTTGGAGGTCTTTAAACAGAGGCTGGATGGCCATCTGTCGGGGATGCTTTGATTGTGATTTCCTGCGTGGCAGGGGGGTTGGACTAGATGGCCCTCGTGGTCTCTTCCAACTCTGCAATTCTATGATTCTATGATTCTATACTGATCCCCTCCATCTTTGTGTACATCTACTTATAACTGAATTTTTGCCTTTAAAATATAATAACTGGTTAGCCCAAATTAATTGGCTAGCATTATCACCTGGCAGTCTGAGCCACTAGTTTCATAGAAATATCAGCCAGAACTGGTTCATCATCCTACATCTTTACATATTTTGGAAATCACCCAATGCACTGAAAAATCAATCAGTCATTTCCTTACATGTGAAAGTCAGAAGATTTCTAATGGCTTCCTTTTTAAGGATGACTGATCTCCAGGGTAATTTTTGTGCTTCCTTAAATCCAAAACAATCTCCGTCCAAATTAATTTATCTACTTTTTCATATCTAAAGATGACACAGCAAGGGGGGGGGGGAAACATATAGCTCTGGACAGATGGTAAAAAGTACAGTTTCAAAGACTGTTTGGAGGTAATATATAGGACTCATGTTTTAAGAGTCAGATGTGGCAATTAGAACTCTTACCAGTAAATAAGATCATGAGCTCACAGACATTTCTTTTAAGGAGATAGCAATACATTCTAAGTAGAGCATGGAGCTCAAGAACCTGGTTAGAAAATACCTTCAAATTGGCAAAGACTTTGAAATATAAAATATGTATAGAACATATTAAGTGAACAGAGCACCTCAAAATGGAAAAAAAGAAAAAAAGAAAAAAGGAGCAGCTGGTTCTATTGCTAGGTTACCAAATCTTGGAAATAGAAAAGATCCCTAAGACATTTGAACTTCATCTTCTCTGAAAGATTCCTGTTTGTCCTTAGAAAGGTTAACTTCAAATGTGAAAGTGTATATATTGTTCTCGTTTTCTCTCCCTCTCTCTCCCTCTCTGTAAGATTCAGCAAGTACAGTTGTCCCTTCATATTTGCTGAGGTTTGGTTCCCCCTGTGAATACCAAAATCTATGAATACTCAAGTCCATTATATGCAATGGCACAGCAAAATGGTGTCCCTTATATAAGGTGGCAAAATCAAGGTTTGCTTTTCGGATTATTATTTTTAAAAGAATATTTTCAAGCCATGAATACTTAAATTCATGGATACCAAATCCATGGATATGGAGGGACAACTCTAATTCAGGTAGTAGTAAGGAACTACCTTTATTAAAAGCAATGGACAGTTTTTAAAGAACAGAACAAGGTTTCAAGTCTGTTAACAACGACAAGAAACAAAAAATTAAAAGGAAGGGAGGGAGAATGGGTGGATGGATAGATGTTGCTGCGCAACTTGGGAGTGAATCCATATTGCACAATTAAAACTGTTTGATACCACTTTAACTGTCAAGGCTGCATTGTATCAATCCTGGATTTTGTATTTTGGTGGAGCTACTTAGACTACTTTGCTAAGATGTGTCCCCTGCCGGCAGGCAGAGCCTCCAGCCAAGAAACCTATTTATGGGCCATGGGGGAGAAAGAGACTCCCTTTCATCCCATATCCATGTGTGGTCTCGTTATTTCTCTGAATTGGTCCATAAAGAGTTCTCCCCATTCCTCTCAGCTTCAGCACTAGCATTCTCTAGCAGATAATTCTAAGTCCCTCCCCAAACTACAAATCCCAGGATTTCTTAGGATGGAGCCATGACAATTATCATGGTATCATGGTATAAAAGTGCTGTGTGGATACAACTTTGATAAACCCTAAGATGGAAGTAGGAGTGATGAGGTGTGACACAATGTTATGGTACAATCGTAAAAAAATTCAGAAGTATGCTTTTCTGAGTTCAGTGGAGCTTATTCCCAGGTATGTGGGTGCATGACTGACTTTAGCCTTATAGTGCAATCAGTGTTACACAAGTCTGCGAAGAGTTCCACCTTGTCCAATGACTCTAACTCCCAGGTGTAGGAAGATGTTCAGCCTTAGGTCATATTTTGATTCCATGATTGCTTAAATGTGTTGACCAGTGCATAAGCTCTCTTCATTCTTAATTTTATTCCATTGATTAGTAGAATGTATGTAAAATAATGATGTGCCTACAATTCAGTGTTGTATGCAGGACGTGGAAAAGAGGTGTACTGCCTCCCTCTACATATGTGTTTTAACATACTCCCGCAATATTTTTTTCTGGGAAAAATTGGCTTTTTAATTTGGAACATGACAGACATTGGCCTGCACAGGTGTAAGTTGCACTATGTACACAGAGTGATTTTCTGGACAATGCACAATGGTTGTACGCAAATGATGGCATAGTAAGTGGAAATGCAAATGTGGGACCATTGTGTATGTAGTAGCATGTTAAAGCACATATAGCAGTGTGTGAATGCACACTGCCTCTATGCATTGTGCCTTGGCTCAGCATCTGGCAAAAGACCTTCCCTCCATTCCAATTGCCATTACTTTGGCCTCTTAGGAACAGAAAAGCAGCCATGCACAACTCCATTGTGGTATGGCCCAGCAGCTGGTGAGGGGCTCTCCCTCCATTCCAACTGCCATTGCTCTGGCTGTTATGGGAGAGAAGAGCAGGTTGGCACAGCTTCATCCTGTCTTGGCCAAGCAGCTGAAGAGGGCCTCCCTCTATTCCAACTGCTATTGATTTGGCCTCTTAGGAGCAGAAAAACAGCCAGGCACAGCTCCATCATGCTATGGGCCAGCAGCCAGTGAGAAGCTCTCCCTCCATTCTAACTGCCATTGCTCTGGTTCACTAAGGGAGACAAAAGCAGCCAACATTTGCTGAACTTAATCCCCTTCCCCACTGCCATTCCTTTTCCTTATGTGTCATGGCTTATTTAGATTGTTAAGTCTGAGGGCAGGGAAATGTGAAATTAATTATTTGTAAGCCACCCTGGGAGAACTTTTGGCTGAAGGGCTACATATTAATATTCTGACTAAATAAATAAATACATTTATTACAGTTGAACATTGATTGTCAACAATGTGCACTGACTATTGATCCCCATACATTGCATTACATTGGTATTCAATATAGGGGGTTGCATAATGCAGTTCTTCTCTTACATGTTTATGTTATGCTAATGCAATCTTGGCCACATACTGCCTGCATCTAAAGCAAGAGTAGGTATGCTCTGGAGCCGGGAGGGGTACACACCACCATTAGGGGCTGCTCAAGAGCACTGAAGACTGAAGCATCCATTGTGGCTGCCATTTTGGCAAAGCAGAAGTGTAAGGTAATTTGAGACTGTTTGGGCATTGAAGATCTGCCTGAAATAGCTTGCAATGGCCTAATCTAAGATTCAGTTTTGGGGCCCACATTTTTGTGGGGGTCTGACCAGGAGATGGAGGGAGTGATGGACATCTGGTGCTCCCAAGGGCCACAGATGGAACACTTCCCTCCCAAGGCTGTATACATTCTGCAGGCCACATAAACCCCAATTCTGAATTAAAGAATGACAGCTAGTTTTAAGAATAGAAGAAAGGTAAAGATAGGATCTTCTGACAAAAATCAGTGAATAAGACAAGGTGGGTGTACAATGAAAGCAGAATCTGGGAGAAGCTCCTGAAGTCTGGTCAGTCAGAACTTTCCTTGACTGAAATGGATTGTTCATCATCACATTCACTCTTATTATTGATGTATCCACAAACAAGCAAACCCTAGTCTAGCAGCACTGTAACACAACCCCTGAATATTTAAACATGAGAGCTTTGTATTATGAGACAGAAGGACATCCTGCTCTTGGTGATATCTTTACCCTGATTTTCATTTTAGTTTTCAGGTGTGTTTTCTACCCAGCCAGTAATAAAGAAGCATGTTTGCTTGCCTGCAGTATGAAGAATGAGATAGCTTATTGTGCTGTAAGCATGGAAAGAACATTCAAAAATACTCAAAATGGTCAAAAAATGTTTCAAAAAAATGTCTGACAAGAAGAATCCTGGACTGATGAAAATCTTTGCAGTTTGGAACTTATTCTATGAAAAATTCACCCATGATTCTTGCCTGTGCAGAACATGGTCTTTCCTGCACAGAAAGTTCTGTTCACTGACACACAGAGAAATGTGCACATTTTGTGCTGAATAAGTAATGAACTGCAAATAGTCTTCAGAAATTGCACAGTTTTTGAAGACTTCCATGTTGCACGAAGAAAATTGCTAAAATTACCTGATGCTTCGCTCAGGTATGAAATTAGTGCAGTCAATATGATAAGAAGAGAAGATCTGAATGCCTACTTGATTACTTGGGATAAAGAGATAAGTGATCTGAAAAATAATGTCTACACTAAGGTACACTTTACTCTTTTAAGTAGCCACTATTCTCACAATCATAGTGGATAGTTGTCTTTCTTTTTTCCTTGCATATTCTGTGGGTATTGGTGGCTACTCCAGGATAGTATTTTTTTTCTTGGCTGTCCTAATTTTTTTGTGTGGAGAGGTGCATAGGAAGGAACAGTGTTGGGTGTGATCTCCAGTGTCCCACAGGAATGGCAATACAGCAGTCAACCACTGGTAGTTTTCCAGTCCTGTGTGAGGAAGGGAAGGGAAAAATGTCAGGGTAATATTGCTTTAAGTGCAAATGGAAAAATGTTGGAGCAACAGACCACTGACTAGCACAGCTGAAATGGATTTGAACACAGCTGTGGCTAGGCAGAAGGCTAACAATCAAACACTCCTATATAGCTGAAGCACAAGCATTTTGTGTGAGTTGGTGTTGTCATGATGAGTGTTGGTGATATTACTGCTGTATTTATGAGGTTTGCTGTGTACATACTGTGTTTATGCTGCAACTGAAGATAAAATCCTCCAGATATCTTTGGATGAACCTTGCTGTCTGTAAGTCTCTTATTGTGTGTGAAAGTGGGCCAGAGCAGTGAAATAGCCACTAGCTGTAATTTTTATTCTCTTAGGTTAATTCATGCACCAGTTCAATAGCCTACCTGTCAGTCTCAGTAATTTATCCATTAAATTATTAAAACTTTTTAGATTCATCCATAATATCATTGCCGGGAGCAATTTTACCTAGCTTTTACTACACAAGGCTGAGTGGTAGGTTGAGGAAGGTGCTGTGGAATGTGTGCTGAAAGCGACTTGTATTTTTTGTGGCATGCCTGGACACGTCCAAACTTTCCTATAGCATAGATTCAGGTCTGATCTTTATCTGCCCATCCCCTGTTGAAGGGATGGCAATGATGGACCCTTCAAATGTTGGTGGGCTGCAGATCCTAGCAGCCCTAGTAACAATAGCAAATGGTGAGGAATGCTGCTGTAGAACATCATTGGTTGCATTGTAGCCTGCTCCCTTGCAACCCTTTTCCTGGATGAGTAGCCTACAGGCAAAATAATCTCAGATGAAAAAATAATAGCATTTCTGTTTTCAATCCAAATTTACACACACACGGAAACATCTAACATGGGGAAAGTGAAAAATGACAGAACTGTCCATCCCTAAGGCAAACTGTACCAAGACATATACAGGTTGCAAATTCACTGTAGGATATACTTTGGGTTTAGCATCTAACAAGTATTTCTCCCCTTTCCCCTCTCTCTTTTATTTTTCTTTCTTGCTTTGCTAGCTTCCCATATCTGTTCATTCTGAAACTGAAAGGAAAGGAGAGGAGATAGAATAAATTGAGACTAGCTAGGAAGAAGAATCATTTATCATTCATACCAGAGGAAGGTGGTGCACACACACATGCAATTATATTAACATCATAATTAATTAATGAGTTTGGATACACTTAACAATGCCTCTACAAATTGAAGAATGGTTCTAACACAGTTGTCATCAATAAAAAGACCTATTAACCACCTGTTCTTCCATTATACACAGCAACATTTCAATGTCCAATTGCCTGATCAGTTCAGTAAGAAAAGGTAGATTTTTAAACATGGTAAATGTAATGAATCACATTCCAAGCTGTGGAGGAAGGGGAAACAAATTGTTTTTTAAATTGAATTGCACCTTCTGGACAGATACATAAAAAATGTGTTGTCATTTGCAAAACTCAGTACTCTAGATATAGACAGTGGTCTATATTGTATTGCTTTTTAAAAAGAGATTTTATTAATAAAAATATCATAGATACCATAGAATCCTAGCTTGTAAGGGACCACAAATGCTTTCTGATCAAACCATCTCCCATGCAGGAGCACACAGCTGAAGTACCCCTGAAAGATACTCATCAAATTTCTGTTTAAACACATCTGAAGAAGGAGAATGCACCATCCTCTGAGTCAGTTTTCCAGTGTCAACCAGCAATTAACATCCTAGAGGACAGGATCAAAATTCAAAATGACTTGGAGAGCTGGGCCAAAACTGGAGAGCTGGGGCAAAGCTAACAAAATGACATTCAATACAGAGAAGTGTAAGGTACTGCACTTAGGGTGAAAAAATGAAATGTATCGATATAGGATGGGGGAGACCTGGCTGAATGAGACTACATGCGAAAGGGATCTAGGAGTCCTAGTAGACCACAAGTTGAACATGAGTAAACAGTGTGATGCAGCAGCTAAAAAGGCCAATGCGATTTTCGGCTGCATCAATTGTGTCTAGATCAAGGGAAGTAATAGTGCCGCTCTATTCTGCCTTGGTCAGACCTCACCTAGAATACTGTGTCCAGTTCTGGGCACACAATTCAAAAAGGATATTGACAAATTGGAGTGTGTGCAAAGAAGGGCGACTAAAATGGTGAAAGGTCTGGAAATGATGCCTTATGAGGAGAGACTTAGGGAGATGGGTATGTTTAGCCTGGAAAAAAGATGGTTAAGAGGCAATATGATAGCCCTGTTTAAGTATTTGAAGGGGTGTCACGTTGAGGATGGAGCAGGCTTGTTTTCTGCTGCTCCAGAGACTGGAACACAGAGCAATGGATGCAAGCTCCAGGAACAGAGATTCCACCTCAACATTAGGAGGAACGTTTTGACAGTAAGAGCTGTTCGGCAGTGGAACACACTCCCTCGGAGTGTGGTGGGGTCTCCTTCCTTGGAGGTCTTTAAACAGAGGCTGGATGGCCATCTGTCGGGGATGCTTTGATCGTGATTTCCTGTGTGGCAGGAGGTTGGACTGGATGGCCCTCATGGTCTCTTCCAACTCTGCAATTCTATGATCTATAGGTTCTTCCTCCTGTTTAGGAGGTATCTATTTTCTTGTAATTTTAATCCATTGGTTCATGTTCTAGTCTCTGGAGCAGCAGAAAACAAGCTTACTCCATTTTCTATATATGACATCCCTTAGATATTTAAAGGTGACTATCATGTCACCTCTCAGAGATTTCCTCCCAAGTTGAACATACCCACTCCCTAAGTTTTTCTGCCTAAGGCTTGGTTCCCAGTCATCTTGATCATCTTGGGCATCCTTCTCTGGACACATTCCAGCTTATCAACATCCTTCTTGACCTTTGGCTCCCAGAACTGGACATAATACTCCAAATTTTGATCTAAGCAGAATAGAGTGGCCCTCATGCTTCCCTTGATCTGGACACTACAGTCTTGTTGATGGGCATAGGACTGCATTGGCTTTTTTATCCTCCACATCACACAGCTGAATCATGCTTACCCTGTCATCTACTACATAATATCCACATGATATTTAAATTATGAATTTAAAATTATGGATTTACATGTTCTTTTAAACTGATGTTGTGTGTTCTTAACTGATGTTATGCATTGTATTTTAATCTGTTGTTGTTCCCCATTTCAATCTATAGGGAGAGGTGGGTAAATAAGAACAACAACTATGTTACTATGTTCCTGCTACTACTATTAAGAGTTCTAGATCCATTTTTACATATATTGCTTTCAAGTGAGGTGTCTTTTGAATTCTGATTCTGTCCTCTGGGGTATTAGCTCTCCCACTCATTTGGTGTCATCAGCAAATATGGTAAACATGCCTTTTATTCCATCATGTGAGTCATTTATAAAGATGTTGAACAACATTGGGCCCAAGAAAGATCTGTGAAGCACCCACTAGTCACTTCTCACGATGATGAAGAGGAATCATGGGTGAACACTCTCTACGTTTGGTCTGTCAACCAATTACAAATCCATCTAAGTGTAGCACTGTCTAGCCCACAGTTCAACAGCTTCTTTGCAAGTATATCTTGGGGGACCTTGTCAAATGCTTTACTGAAATCAAGATGTTCTATATTCACAGCACTTCCCTGATCAACCAAGCTTGCAACTTTTTTTTTATATATACTGCATTTATAAAGGAAATAAGACTAGTTTGGCATGACTTGTTTTTGAGAAACCTATCTGATTTTTTGGAATTATAGCATTCCTTTCCAAGCATGCACAATTTGTTTAATTCTCTGTTTTAGAACCTTTCCTTTTATCGTCATCCAGCTGACTGATCAGTAATTTGCCCCCCTTTTTGCTATTTTTGAGAATGGGGACAACATTTGCCCTTGTCCAATCTGCCTTGACCTCTCCTGTCCTCCAAGGATTCTTAAAGATGATTACATCTGCAAGTTCCTTCAGTATTTCTGAATACAGTTCTTGGATTGTTGGAGCCAGCCTTGGAGACCTGAATTCTTTTAGGGTAACTAAGTATTCATTTTCTACCTCTGTATCTATTCTGAACCACAGTCCCATTACTGTATCGTTTATTTAACTTTATTCAATTTTTACCAGTGAGAGCCCTTTTTTTCCTTTTTTGGGTGAAAAGTGAGGCAAGAAGAGAAGGAGGAGGTATTGAAGAGTTCAGCCTTCTCTCTGTCTCTTGTTAGCATTTTACCATATTCTCCCACACACTGATCCCATCAGTTTTTTGTTCTTGCTCCATACATAACCCAAACACCTCTTTTATTATTTTTAACCTTTCTACCAAGCCCGAGCTCACTCTCACCTTTAGCTTTTCAGATTTCCCCCCAACAAGTACTGGATATTAATTTGTATTCCCCTTTGGCGATTTCCCGCTTCTATATGTCTTATACATGTTTAAAACTTTCAGCTCTTAGTATCATAGAATCATAATGTTGGAAGGGGCCTCATGGGTCACCTAGTCCAACTCCTTCCTCAGTGCAGGATCTCGAGCTAAAGCATTCCCATCAGGTAGACTCTTTTGAAGATGTCCAATCGAGGAAACCCCACCACAGCTCCAGGCAATTAGTTCCATTGCTGAACCACTTTTACTATCAAGAAGTTTCTTTTAATGTTCAATCAAAATTTATCCTGCTATAACTTCAATCCATTAGACCTGGTTCTACCCTCTGGGGCAGCAGAGAACAGGGTTGACCCTTCCTCTCTGATAACCCTTGATGTATTTAAAAATTTAATCATCTCACCCCTCAGTCATTGCTTCACCAAGCTGAACATGCCCAGCTCTTTCAACCTCTCCTCATATGTTTTGTTCTCCATACTTTGTTGCCCATCCTCCATCCTTGTTGCCCTTCTCTGGACCTGCTTCAACTTGTCAATATCATTAAAATGAAGTGCCCAGAACTCAATGCTGTACTCTAGATGAGGTCTGACCAGTACACAATAATGGGACTATTATTTCTCTTGACTTGGAAACTCTGTTTCTATTAATATAGCTAAAATATTATTAGCCTTCTTTGCTGTAGCACCACAGTGCTAGCTCATGTTCAACTTATCATCAACAATCATCCCAAGGTTCACTGCTGAGCCAAGTATCCCCCATCCTATACCTATGTGTGTGGTCTTTGTAGCCTAAATGTACCATTTTACATTTGTCTCCGTTGAATTTCATTTTATTAATTTCTGCCCAATTTTCTAGTTTATCAAGGTCATTTTCAATTCTGTTCCTATCTTTAGTGCATCGGTTATCTCTCCCAGTTTTGTATCATCTGCAAACTTGACAAGGATTCCACCGCCCATCATCTCTGCCATTAACAAAAATGTTGAAGACTAATGGCACTCCACTCAAGACTTCCTCCCAGTATGAGGCACAGCCATTGATGACAATTCTTTGAGCATGGTTTTCCAACCAGTTATGGATTTCTCTGATGATTTTCATCTGTTCCATGTTCAATCAGTTTTCTAATCAAAGTGTTACAATGGAACTCATCAAATGCTTTGCTGAAGTCCAGATAAATGAACTCCAAACCATTCCCACAATCCACTGAAGTAGTGACCCATTTTTTTAAAAAAAGATATAAGATTAGTTTGGCAGGATTTGTTTAGTCCATTCTAATGTTTTCCTTGGTACTGAGGTCAGGCTGACTGGCCTGTAAGTTTCATCTGTAACATTCACCTGCAAGTTCTTTGTACATCCACCTTGGTTTCTTTTCTTCCTCTTTGGAATTGTTTGCAAATGTGTCTTATATCTCACCTGTAGGAACATATCCTCCAACTGTCCAGGAACAATTCTTGTTAATCCTCTGTCACCCCACTTTTGGACTGCATTTAAATTGTCCCAGTTTCTCTCTCCTCCTCTCACTTTCCTCCTTTGTCTGTATTTCCATTGTTGCAAATTGACTTCAAAGCTCAAAAGTGGTTTGCCCTCAACTAACCAAATGGGGGGAGTGGAGGAGAAGAGAAGGTGGAGGAGTCTTCCCCTTCCCACTAGGCAAAAGCAAACAGCTGCACCTTTTCCTAGCTTGTGTGCTCTTCCTCATCAATAAGTTTGATAATCTTGACCACACTATGTTCTCCTTGGCCACCTAGTGTTTGAGGATATGCATGAACATGATGGCATTAGGGGAGCTGTTTTGCTAGCCGAACAGAATTCAAGAGGCAAAGTGAAACAGACCCAATATGAGTTGATACAGTAGAGTTTTCATTAACTTTTCAAATACCAATTATTGAATTGGAGTCAGAGTTTGATGACTATTGCCTAGATTATTCAACCTCTGAGTAAATTATAAATGTTCTGGACATATTCATTTATTTCTGTGTTCAGCAAATATTGACTTCCACCTGCATGTTTAATACAGTGCCAGATCACTGTTATGCATGAATGTGCACAGTTCAAAATGGCCAAAGATTATGGAGTAAGATATAACACAAGCCTGACTGAGCAAAGGGCAGCATGTTCAGAATGAAAAGTGGGACATTTTATTTATTTTTATTTTTTGTTAAAGCCAGTACACCAGTTAATGTTATCCTTAGGCAACTTTCACTTATTCAGCCAGCACTTATGAGAGTGGTGGATCATGCAGATGCTGATCTCAGCAGCATTAAATAGCTGCTCTCTTCAATAAGATGAACTATATTCTTGTTGTCTATACCATGTGAGGTATAAATACTTAAACAGTAGTAGGCAAAATCAAATTTCATTGGCTCTATATTTCAATTAAATTTAATTGTACTTGTAGAGACTTTTTGAAATCGCGTTAGCCATCATGACTAACTTATCCCCTTGATTTCAATGGGCCTCCTTAAATTATGATTAAGTCTGGCATGAACAAATGATCTATTCATTTTAATGGAAGGACTGGAAGTATGAGGAAATCTAGCTCTAACTTATGCTGTATTCAGGAAGTCCACTTATCCAATGGCTTAGGGATGGCAGCAGTGTCAGAAACTGGAATTGGTTGAAAAGCAGAATCCATTAGAGAACATGACAGAATTATGGTAGTTTGCTTGGGACTGCCTGTGTCTGCCAGTGTGCCCACCCATGTAGGCATGGCTTGTAAAGTCTCAATCAGTTTGGTGTCTCCCCACCCCCACTCAGTTCGCTTAGCAAGCAGCGCGAGCATGCACGGTCAATCCCAAGCATGCCACCATAGGCAAGAACTGTTGAAAGAGTGGATCCTCCATCAAATGAATGGAAATTACTTTGCAAACATCAAAAGAAAGAGTTGTCAGATAATAAGCCATCAGAAGGTGGAGGCTTCATGTAGTTTTACTATTGTATACAGAGTTGAGACCCTGCACAGCCAAAGGGTGCTGTGGGAGAGGGGCTATTTGGTGGCCTTCCCGGAGGGAGACCAGAGACTTCTGGGTCTTGGTGCTTTCACACCAAGCTAACCACGTGGGGAGAGGACAGAAACAAAGAGTTAAAAGCCTCTGCAGCCTTCCCTTGCGTGTCTGTTCCCCCTCTCTTGCTCATCTGCAGATTGTCTTAAATAAGGTTTTCAGTCACATAAAGTGGCCCTTATTTTAACACATCTTGTCTGATCTCATCATTTTGGGGTTGGTCAGTGACATGGAAGTTCATGGAAACAACCTGAAATAGACTCAAGAGTTTTCAAATGAAAACAGGCAAAAGTTGAAAAACAGCTGTGAAAATTTAAAATCTATCAGATTTTTCATTTCAAAGTTTAGCTACGCTTTCTTTGCTACTATCACTACCACTATAATCAAACTCTCATTATTACATACCATTACTACCACTCCTTGTGGACAGAGAAGGTGGCTATACAAAGTGGTCTTTGGAGCTCTCTACAGGGTCAACCTGGCCAAAATGCTGAGGGATCTCTGAGGAAAGATCCCTTGGAGCTAGGACTTTGGGGCCTAGTCAGATTTTGAGAGCTGCATGTTGTCCATCTTTCTGCTGCAGTGGCATGGTTTTCCAGAACCTGCTTTGGAGAGAAGGCCTAGTTCTCTAACCCAGAGGGCCAGAAATATACTTGTGCAATACTGACACAGAAGAAAAAACAACCCAGTACCATTGGCAGCCTTGTGATTTCAATTTTTTCAACTTTGTCCTAGAATATTAATCCATAAAAGCAGACTAAATCATGTAAAGTAGTTGTAACTTGTTTATTATTGTTATTGTTGGTGTTCTTGTTGCTGCTGCTGTTGTAAATGGTCACTTTTGAAAGTCTGAAAAAAAATTATAAATAATATGGTATACAGAAAAGATGATAAATCCTCATACAGTGATTGGAAGGTGATACTGACAGTATACTGAAAACACTGTGTTCAGTTACTACCCCAGTGGTTGAGGCGTCAAGGACAAACTCTCTTTCCCATTAGAGCTCTCATCTTTCCTATGTACAACCGTTGTCTGTTATTAACTTATCTTCAGGGGTTAAGAGGAGGTGGAAAAATAATATTTCATTTTCACTTCACTGAGGTTTTCTTATTCTTGAATTGATTTCACATTTTAAAGTTCACCAGAAGTGAAGCAGAACAAAAACAATTTATAAACAGTTGAAGTCTGAATCTTCCAAAATGAGATCTATTTACTTCGGAACATGCAGCCATCCATCCATACTGACTTCAGTATGTCAGCTATATAGACTTCTAGTAACAGAAATGCTACCATAGGAAAATTCTATTTATGTGACACTTTTTAGGAAACAAATGCAATTTCCACAATGATTCAGGAAGAGTCTTTCTGAAGTAGTTCTATCTGGTAATCCTTAATCGTGATTTCAGAAATACATGAGTGGAAACTGGAGACTATTGGCCGAGACTCTTATTTGGAGTTATTAAAATCCTGGGGACATGAAAACCTTTGTCTTTGCTTCCCTGAATACGACAAGCATTCCCCTCCTATCTTTGTTTCATATTGGGTTGTGAGACTCTGTGTTTTGTTCATGCACTGAAATTCACACATTTTCATGCATTTCCCCTAAGTAACACATTTACAGACATGACTTTCCTCCATTGACTATACTGTGTTTCTACTAGTTTTTCCCAACTTTGTACATTTTAGCCATTCATATTAAAAAATATTCCTCGGAAACATCCTTGCAAATGTGCAAACACTCAAGGCAAAGTGCACATTTTATTTCAACAAGTCTTGAAAGAAGGGACCCCCCCACTACTTTTATGGAGACTGAGATGAATGGAATTTCTTTCCATTTCTAAATCTTATGAGATCCTTTTTTTTTTTTTTTTTTAGCCTCCTTTCTTCCCATTAATATTAGATGGTCCTGGTCTCCAAGGTACTTCACCTAAGGGCCTTTGGAGCCAGACAGAATCTTCAATCTTGTACTAAGTCTGATAAATAGTACTGCCCTGAAGTTTCTCCCTCTAATCCAATGGCTGTTTTCCTGTGGTGTAAAAAGCATTGGCTGGTATCCTGTTGAGCAGTTATGAGTGTGTAACTTGGAGCAAAGTATTTGTAACTGCTCAGTATTGATGTTTACAGTTGTGACACTATTGCCATGATCACAAATGCCCCCCACAGACTGAGCAGAGGAGGTCTGTGCTGCTGGTGATCAGGGCACAACAGGATGACATTTCCAGCCCCCCACTATCAGCAATCCCTGGTGTAATGAGAAGTTGTAAGAGGCATCCTGCTTCTGATTGTCAGACTGGAGATTGCTGGCAGAATCATCCCACTGCACCCCAAAAACCAGCAGAACAGACTTCCATTGCTCAGTGTAGCTTCTGGCTTTTAAGGTAGATTGGGAGGGTCTGGTCAGTGGCTGATACATAGTTATGCATTTTGTTATGTAGCATCTTGATCAATGGCTGCAAAATTGACTTTCCCTGGGGATACAGCTTTCCTCACTTCTACCTGTAAGCATTGCTCTGCTAGTTTGCTGCTACTTCACCATCAATTTCCCCCAAAAAAGCTTTATGTTGCTAACTAGTCTCACCAAAATGTGCATTGGAAATAGCATTTGGATACACAGCAGAATGAGTATTGAGTCATGTATCACATTAGGAGGTACAAGTACATATTTGTTGACCCCTTTAGGTTTTTCCTTCTGCTTTCCAAAACCCACCTTCCCTTCTTTGTCAGCCGATTGCGGAATAAAGAGACCACACACATGAAATGGGGTGAAATAAAATGTATTTATTAACTCAACCTATTTAATTCCTTTCTAATATTTTCAGCGGGGGAAGCAACCTGGTGAGGGACCAGCTGAGGCAGTAGGTCTATACCGTACCACACACCTCAGCCTTCCCTGGCGAACACCTGGGCCCTGGAGAGGAACCCCAGTTGCCTGGGGTTGCTCCCCAGCCGTCTCCCATTTGGAAGGTGAACCCAAAAGTCCCTCACCCAAGCCCCACAGATTGGGGTGAAGGATTATCCTTTAGGCCAACCCCAAGGCAGATCTTCCATCCCCCTAGGCCCCACGACCTGAAGTGGGCCTTCCAGAGACCCTACCTTCACCGAAAATTGGTGCCAAGGTGTCCACCGAAGCTACGCCTCCCCCTTCTATGCCATAGCAAAAGGGAATTTACCTATTCAGACACCACCCGAGCCAATTTCCCAAATGCTGCCATCCTAGTATGGGGTAGGTGAACCCCCCCCCCGAGAAAGGGGGGGGGGAATTCCTACCTGGCTCTGAAGCAACCAATTATCATACTATTCAAGCAGTGGGAGGGTGGGTCCAAGATCGCAGAAGCTAAAGGGGAGGGGAGGGGAGGGAGTGCCTTTATACACTCTGGTCCCGCCCCTCATCCTCTGTCGCAGGCTTTTTAACAGCCTGTGACCAAAGAGTGGTCTCAACCCCGCAACAAGGAGGCAAAGGACAGCTCCCAGCACCCAGCCATTCATCTGTACAGAGTTTTCTGTACTTGCTACAGAATTTCTAGGGTCTTAATTTGCTATCATCTAAACAATTCATTTAGCCAGGGGGAGATCAACATTCCCGCTAAGCAAATTAACTGCAGTCTTGGATATTCTGTTGAGAATTATGACAAGCAATATGACTTCTGACCTGTTTTCTGAAATTCTTGCTCTTCTGTTGAATAGGTGCATTAAACTGTGGAGTTCCCTAAACAGAGAAAATGCTTCTCATGGAATGTGAGGAAAAGCCTACCTGTCTTAATGGCATTCCACATTGTTTTGGCATATTGGGAAGGAGGGGGCCCAAAAATGTCAAAAACTCAGCAGGAAGAGCCTTTGTGGCTTTTCCCATAGTTTTTTTTTTTTTTTTTTAAACAAACAGCGAAGGGGATGCACATTCCTGCTCATTGGGACAAGCGATTTGATATGAATCATTTTTCCATAGGAAAGGAAGCACAAAGTTGATTGGCTGGATGAGTGTGGGGGTGAGGCTTGCTAACAGGCAAGCACCTGGTGCCGCCATGTTGGATTTTTACCTTAGCGACCGAGTGCTAAGTTGAGAAAACAGGGTGGTTTTTTTGTTTTTTTGTTTTTTTTTTTGCTTTTCTGTGAAATCAAAAAATCACTCTGTCACACCTTGGACATCTTTTTTTTTTTAAAGAAGTTCAGTGGAGGCAAACTGAGATAAGTACAAACACGAGTAAATCACTCACAGCTGCCATCTTGCATGTGAAGTTTATGGGTGCAAAAACACCATTAAGACAAGGCACAGCTGCTGTGAAATGTCATTACTGTGAGTCACTCTGGGTTTTTTGTTTGTTTGGTTTTTTTGCCTCGTATAGACAAGCCCTGTGAAGTTCCACCTCACTGTTCAACAGCAATGAGATTACCTGAATGGTTGCTACATTTGTTTTGTCTGTTGCAAGATGCAAACAAAAATACTTTGACACAGATTGAGTTGATTATAAGCTGAATATTTTATATGTCACAACTGAACACCTTTACAATTTTGTTGACAAGTTTGTTACATTTTAAAATTCCATTTTAAAAAAATTGGTTGTGATATCTGTATTGTGCTAAGCCAAAGTTTTCTACTGAAAAGTATTTGTGTAGCTAGGAATATATGCAGTGAAAGAGCATTATAATAAAATTTGAGTTAAAAAGGATTCTATCTAAAAGACAGAACATATTTTGAAACCTTTTATTTTTCTAACAATAAAGAGTGTCTTCTATCACATTTATAAAACCCTATATGAGAAAGAACAAATGAAGAAAAAAATGCAGTTGGTTTAGAATTAGAAGGTACAGGTTATATGAAGGAAACCCTACTAACCATATGAGGTTACCCAAGTCCTGAAATCTTTGATACAGGGCCTTCTTTTTGTCCTATCACCTTTACACCACATCTAGGAGGAATGCAAAAGAGGGCCTTCTCAATGGTCTTTTCACTGGCTCTGGACCTCCTTCCCCAGGAAGGCTAGAATAGCTTGTTGCTTATTGACCTTGAATTAAAGGCAAATACTTTTTTTAATAGTCCAGCTGCCTTTCAGAAACTGGCTATTTTTAAAGGAAGTGCTTTTAGTACTGTGCTGCACTGGTTTCTACCTTTTTTTCTATCTTGTTCATTATTCTAAGTGATGTTTCATTTTTTAATATACATTACAGCAAGTTTCACTGCATTTGATGATAATCTTTTGTATTTTTTTTCTATATGGTGGTGGAAATCATACAGCTCTTTTAAGTTCTGAGGTTCTTGGACTGCATTTCCCAGCATTTCTTATCATTAACTATGCTGGCTCAGATTGGTGGATTTATACCTGGTCTGTACTGCATTTGTCTTAATATTAAAACTCACCCAAGTGAAGCATGGGAGAGGAAGAGGAGGAATAATAATAATATTTGTTAACTTTATTATAAAGTGATGAATGGGTGGTTAATTATTCCCCCCCCCAAATTTATAAAGCATATTAAAACATTACATGTTGGAAACATGAAACAACTCGATCTTGGAAGCAACTCATTAAGTACAAGCAAAACACAAATTCATAGTGATTTTGCCTGCATTGAGACTAGGCAGATGGATAGTTGTGGAGGAAGCAGAAAGGTAGAGTATAGTATAGGTGCGTGGGAGAGAGACAGAAAGAGACACAGAGAGACAAACACTTGTATAAATTTTGTATGGTATGGATTCCACTAACTTTCTGTCTTTTAAGGCACCTTGAGTCTCTTCTTTGGGGGGAAGTGAGGTATAAATAATACAACAGCACAGTACACTTGCCATTTCCTAGAATACTGTTAGTACAAGGTTGTTCTCCTGCCCATGATCTGTTATGCTGTTATCCTTTGTACCACCTTCTGTTATGACCCCAAATTGTCCCTAGGGTGATGCATGAAAGGATTCAATATTCAGTTGTGCTTTATAGGAGTTGAACCAAAGATGTTAATGTAACAGGTCATAGAACAGATTGTTCAGAATGTATATTCATTTTATTTCTGATAAAGATATGCTATGTCTTCAGTTTACAACTGTATCAATAAGACAGTCTATTATTAATAATCTCCTTTTCCACAGTGTTTGCTTTGGGCTTTCTTATCTGTTCTTTCTGCAGCTAGTCCTGAGGTACTCACATGAAGAATGCTTTACAAATCTAATGTGATTTATTGATTAACTAAGAGTCTATGACCTATTTTTGGTGGTTGAGCAAACACGGGTGCTTTCTAAAAGATGTAGACACACAGACTGAATATACAGATCCACTAGATTGCTTTAGGCAGGCATTCTTGCACACCATTGCTCTGAGGGGAAATGTCAGCCATTGGCATATGTGCATGATGTGAAATGTATGAAAAAGGAAAAAGAAAGGCAAAGGCCAAGAGCAGAGGGAAGTCACATTCAACAACAGGCAAATTGCTAAGAGCAACAAGGAAAAAAACGAGAATGGAATAAACACAAGGTACATAGTGGGTGGCACAAATGAAACCTACAAGAATGTTCATTGCACCTAATCTGATGGACTAGATAATTCTTAATCTTAGTCTCATATCTATAGGATAAAATGTAGGTGGATATAACAGTAAAACATCATAAATATATGCATATACTTATAAATGAACATATACATGTTATCCTAAGAGCATCTCCTTGAAATTTGGAAGAATTATAGCTCAAAAGGAGGCCTAGAAGAGGAGGGTAACTTTTGTGATCTTTCTACCTATGTATAATATTGCTAACAGTAGAGAGCACTTCAGTTGAAAGTAAACAGGTATTTTATTTGAATTAGCACAAGAGATAAACTATTGTACATAACTCTTAAGAACCATACAAGGCTATTGAAAAGAAAGGCTGAAGGGTTGGATAGAGAGAAGTTGGGGTGGAAGGGTGATAGTTACCAGTCTTGGAGAAAGAGGTCTACACAGTGGAGAGACTCAGGCAGCATCTGAGGGTGGCACAGGGGGTCTGGTCTGTTGAGAAAGAGAGTGACAAGCAGAATGATGGGTCTGGTCTGTGGCACATGTGGTTGGGGGTCTGAGCTAGGATATATATACTGTTTTCATAACCTGAAAGGGAGCATTGGTTATGACAAAGCCTGGGTGGCTTTCTCATGGAACAGACAAGAGAGTCCAAAAATGAGCTGATTGCCTTTGTTCCAGAGAGACAAAACACTGATGGGATATACAACAATCTTTTAATGTTTGGTCAAGAAGGATGTACAAGAAAGATTTCTTTAGGGTATGGGTGAGGGAAGGTCACTGATTGCATGACTGAAAGGATTATCATAGACCCATTAACCACTGAGATTTCCATATAAACCTATCTGGGTTTTCCCACCATTATAATTCTGGACATGTCTCAGGTCCTTGTGACCTTGACTGTCCTCCAGTCAGCTTGACCCTGAACAGGGTCAAGTCAACATGACCCAAAAAAGTGGTCACTATGTGGAATTACAAAATAGAGGTGGTAGGGTGTGTGTGGGGGCAAGAACAAAGGCCTGAATCTAGTCACTACTCCCAACTAGATTAGTCTCATTCACTAACATTATTGCTGACCTACCAAGTTCCTGATGATTCATTGAATGATTCAATGAATGGATTTGGGCGTATGACTACAGTATAGTTCCCTGTTACATCAATATTATTTTTTACTTTTTGCAGGTGCATCCAACATAAGAAAGCTGAGTACAGTAGGACCCCCGGTATCTGCTAGGGATTGGTTTGGGGGGGGCCCTGTGGATGCCGAAAACCATGGATAATAGTGAACACCATTGAAAATAATGGGACTTCCAGTTTAAAATACCAAAGAGTTGCCTTGGAGGACTTAGAAAATGGCTAGAGAGGACACATTTTCTAGGAATACTTTATGGTAGGTGTGCTGTTTTGTGTCTTGTGGATAGTTGAGTCAGTGGATAATAAATCAGTGGATACAGGGGTCCTATTCGATACTCTTCCGAAGCCAAAATTTTGGCTGTAATCTTGCATCAGGAGGCATAGCTACGAGATGTAACTACAATAATTTTCTGTCCAACTCCACTGCATTTTCTGAGTAGCAGCCCCCTGAACCCAGCCACTAGCTGAACAGACAGTGACAGCCATCTACAAGGACCTGTGGAGGTCCCTGAAAATGATGTCATTGCTCTGTTACAGCTATAGGAAAGTAGATGGATACTTATCTGCTGCTCTCCTTGTTTCCACTGACCAGGAGCTGGTGAAATTCAAGGGGCTTCAGCTCACAAAAGGGGGGCCTGGGGAAGGGATTTTGGTTGTTGCACAGTCAATGCTGACCTCTGCAAACACAAAAAAGTGAGATGTGATGGCATAAGTCACCAGCAAGAGGCCAGCCACTGCCATCATAGTGTATCAGTAGCGCTGAGAGAAAATGACTGCCCAAGATCAGCCTGTAAATTTTTGAGGTGAATGGGAATTTAGATTTGGATTTTTTCACATTAGTCCAACTACTGCACCTCTTACTCTAAATGGCAAAAGACTATTGGAAATGTATGTGTAATCTCGAGGCCTTGTGACCATTTAATTGCCTTCCCTTAACCCCATCGTCTCTACTGGAATAAAGTTCCATATAAACTCAGCCAAAATAAAATGAAGACCTCTAGGGAGCCCTGGTGGTGCAGTGGTTATATGCCAGTGCTGTGAGCCATAAGATTATGAGTTTGATCCCAGAGGGCTCCAAGATTGACTCAGCCTTCCATTCTTCTGTAGGTTGGTAAAGTGAGTACATAGCTTGTTGGAGGCAATTAGCTAAAAAAACACAAAAACATTGTAAACCATTTAGGGAGTGCTTTGGCACTGATAAGCAGTATAAAAATAGATTTTCCTTGGTTTTTTTTTCCGGGCTGTGAGCCCGTGTCCTGGAATAGTTTCTTTCTGACATTTTGCCTGCATCTGTGGCTGGCATCTTCAGAGAACGGTTGGGTAGGAGTGTATGTGGAGTTTATAAGCTGTGAACCCCTGTTGGGTAATATATGTACATTTGTGTAATTGAATGGTTAGTTTCTAGGTATAGAAATGCAAGGCTCATTAGTGTCTGTTTGGCTAATGGTTGGTTGATGGGCCATTATCTGCTGGAACTCCCCCTGTCCCTGGGTGGAATTCCTTTGTAAGTGTTGAGTCACCCAAAGGAAAGGTATTGTTACCATACATCAAAGGAGTCACAGACAGAATAGGGAAGCTGATGAGGAAACACAACCTCCAAACAATCTACAGACCAACCAAGAAAGTACAAGAAATGCTACGCTCAGCAAAGGACAAAAGAGACCCTCTCACAGCTGCAGGAGTTTACCGCATACCATGCAGCTGTGGATAAGTTTACATAGGGACCACTAAATGCATTGTGCAAACACGAATCAAGGAACATGAGAGACACTGCAGACTGGGCCAGCCAAAAACATCAGTTGTAGCAGAGCATGTTATAAACCAACCTGGACACAAAGTGCTATTTAAAAACACAGAAATTCTGGACCAGGCCAACAACTATCATGTCAGAATGCACAGAGAAGCTATTGAAATCCACAATCACCTGGACAACTTCAACAGGAAAGAAGAAACACTAAAAGTAAACAAAATCTGGCTCCCAGTTTTGAAAAACAATAGAATCGAAACTCAATGCTTACAAAGGAATTCTACCCAGGGACAGGGGAGTTCCAGAAGATAATGGCCCATCAAACAAACTAACCAAACAGATACTAATGAGCCTTGCATTTCTATCTGCAGAAACTAACCATTCAATTATACAAATTTACATATACTCCCCAACAGGGGTTCACAGCGTATAAACTCCACATACACTCCTACACAACCATTCTCTGAAGATGCCAACCACAGATGCAGGTGAAACGTCAGAAAGAAACTACTCCAGAACACGGGCTCACAGCCCAGAAAAAAAACCAAGGAAAATCTAGGTATAAAAGTATCAGTGCTATTGATATTGCTAGAAGGTAACCATTGAGAAGACCACCAGTGTTGCTGGGAAAGGGGTAAAAACATGTACCACACCCAGATATGGCCATTCAATCTCTATTTAAAGACCTTCAAAGAAAGAGAGTTGACCACTCTCAGAGATAGTCTATTTTACTGAAACAACACTTATAGTAAAGAAGATCTTCCTAAAATTTAGGTTGAATCTCTCTCCTTTTAATTTGCAGCCATTGGTTCATGTTCTAATCACTGGAGCAGCAGCAAATAGGCTTCCTCCATCTTCTACAAGCCATCTTCAGATATTTAAAGATGACTATCATACTGCCTCCCAGTTTTCTCTTCTCCAAGCTAAACTTACACAGCTACCTGAGCCATTACACACAGGGTTTGTTTCCAGACTTTTGATAATATTGGTCACCCTCTGCTTGGCATGTTCTAGCTTGTCAAAATTCTCCTTGAACTGAGGTGCCTAGAGCTTGACACAGTACTCCAGGTGACGTCTGACCAAAGAGGGATAGACTGGCTCTGCTATTTCTTTTGGTTTGGTGCTGTACTCCTCTTGATACAGTCTAGAATTGGATTGTCTTTTTTGGCCACTGCATCACACAGCTGAGTTGTATTTAGCTTGTGACCTACTAAGACCCCTAGATCCTTTTCACTTGTACCGCTTTCAAGCCAGGTGTCACCTATTTTGTATCCATGCATTCCATTTTTTCTTGCCTAGATATAGTACCTTACATGTATCCCTGTTGAAATTCATTTTTAAAATATTCTTGGTCCAAATGTTCTATCAAGGTCATTTTGAATTCTTACCCTTTCCTCTGGGGTGTTAGGTAGGGTTGCCATAAGTCCTGGAAAACCAGGGAAATCCCAGATTAGAGGGATAGAAAGTTGTCCTGTCTGGCTGGGCTGCTTCAAGCAGCAAATCCCAGATTCAGACTCCAGGCTCTCTGTCTGCAGTCTCTCCGCTCTCTATCATGTGGGGAGTGAGTTGAGAAGGCGGAAAGTGCAGTGTGCAAAAGTCAGGAGTCAGAGAGTGCAGTGCAGGCAGCAGCAGAGAGAGTGTGAAGGAAAATCAAGAGAGAGGAAAGAAGGCTAGCAATTTGTGTGTGTGTGTGTGTGTGTGTTCTGGCCTCCAAGGTCACTGCCTGTGTAGAATCTCCCATGGAGGGGGGGGGAGAGAGGTGTGCCTTTTGGTTGTTGCCAGGAGGCAGGATGGCCCAGTGGGGTAGTGGGTCCTCTTTCTTGCTCACTAGGTTGGCAGTGGCAGCTAGAAATTGTGTTTTGCTTATTTAAATCATGGGAATCATAGAATCATAGAATCATAGAATTGCAGAGTTGGAAGAGACCACGAGGGCCATCCAGTCCAACCCCCCTGCCACGCAGGAAATCTTGATCAAAGCATCCCCGACAGATGGCCATCCAGCCTCTGTTTAAAGACCTCCAAGGAAGGAGACCCCACCACGCTCCGAGGGAGTGTGTTCCACTGCCGAACAGCTCTTATTGTCAAAAAGTTCCTCCTCATGTTGAGAATCTGCTGCACACTCACTCTCCAACACCTCCCAATGGCCCGGTAGGGGTGCAGGTCCTCTTCCCCACTGGGATGGCTCACCTGATTGGCAGTGGCAGCTGTGTGCCCCTTTGCCCCCAACCTCCCAATCCCACCCAGCCACCTCCTTGACCTGCAGGGCTTCACCTTCCTATCAAAGCTCACAGGCTTACTGGATGAAGGCAGCAGGATTGGACTCTTCTGGCCCATCCATGTTACCTGGAAGAAATCAGTGGTGGTGGCAGGAAGGCTTCCATGGGGGAAGGAAAGGGAGAAGAGAGCCATCCTCCCCCACCCTGATCAAAATGTGGGTACTTTTGTCCCGGTTTAATGGCAGAGAATTATGGCAACCCTAGTATTAGGTTGTTGTTGTTATGTGCCTTCAAGAGGTTTCTGACTTATGGTAACCCCAAGGTGAACCTATCATGTGGTTTTCTGAGGCTGAGAGAGTGTGGCTTGCCCACGTTCACCCACTGGGTTTCCATGGCCAAGTGGGAATTCAAATCCTGGTCTCCCAACACTCAACACTCAAATCACTACACCATTGAACCATGTTGGTTCAATGGGCATTAGGAACCTTTCCTAATGTGGTTCATCTGCAAATCTGATAAACCTATTCCTACTGAATAACACAGAGGCCAGGTCAGAATTCAGAGGCACCTTGCTAGTCACTTCTATCTAGGACAAAAAGGAACCATTGGTAAGCATTCTCTGGGTTTATTCTGTCAACCAATTACAAATCCACTTAACAGTAGCCCATAGTTCATCAGCTTATCTGCAAGAATATCATTGTGTGTGTGTGTCAAAAGCCTTACCAAAATCAAGTTATACCACACTCCCCTTCTCTACCAAGCTTGTAACTCTATCAAAACAAGAGAAAACATTAGTCTTGCATGACTTTTGTTTATTTGTTTTGAGAAACCTATACTGGCTCATAGAAATGATAAGATTCCTTCTTTATAAGTGTGCACAGATTGACTTGTTGGTAATATTTGGACCCTCTTTTTTTCCCTATTTGAAGATGGGGATAATATTTGTCTTCCCCCAATCTACTGGAATCTCTCTTGTCCTCTAAGAGTTTTCAAGGAGTACTGACAGTGGTTATAAGTTCTTTGTACAGCCACCCTGGTTTCTTTAGACACCTCCAAGTTTTCTTCCTGATTTGGAATTTTTGCAACTGCATGTTCACAAACTCTCTTCTCTGCCCATTTCTGACCACAGAATCTTACCTTGTATTTCCATAAGCTTATTGAAACCAGCTTTCTTGAAATTTATAGTACAGTATTTGTGTGACTACCTTGGTCTCCTCCTTTCCTCTGTATAACAAATCTCAAGAAGAGAGTCACTCTCACCCAAGGATCCCACTTCTCCCCCCACCCTATTGACCATTTCATCTTTGTTGTTTAGAATCAAATCCAAAGTAGTTTTGGATTGTTGCTTCCTCCACCTCCTGGACAATGAAATTGTCTGCTAAACAAGTAAGGAATTAGCATGATCTTACATTCGTGGCTGAGTTTGCCTTCCAAAAAATATCAGGGTGGTTGAAGCCTTCAGTTACTACTATATCTCTCCTTTTAAAATATTTGGTCCATTGTTTTAGGAAGGCATCATCCTTGAGTCTTGCATCTGTGCCTATAGCAGACCCCTACAATAATGTAAATATTGTTTCTTCCCCTCCCCCACTTTAATTTTTAACCAAATGCACTCAACCTGTTTTCTATGCTGTAAGTCATAGAGGCATGCAAGGGAGAAGCCTGGGCTTAAGAAACCTCTGCCTTCGCCCTCTCATGTGATTTGCTTGGCAAAGAAAGCATGCAAAGAGCAATGCAGTCTAGTATTTCTTCGAGGAGGCCATTGAGCAGCTCCCTCCCCTGCAACACTCTCTGGGCGTGTGGGTACGGGGACCCATACACTATTTATTGTAATTATAACAGAACAGTTTATTCCACAAAGTAATGAATATATCATGATGTATAGGTTGTGATGCATGCAAGTTTCCAGTAATTTAGGGATGTACCTAATGAATTGGTTTGTCCTTATTCGCTAGATGTGATTATTATTATTTTTTTTAAAGATACTAACTATGAGATGGCCTTTTTTTATTAGTCTCAGAGAGATTTTTCACATTTTCAAGACTTGGGGCTTGTCTATACTAGGCAATAAAGTGTGGATTGATACGCAGTAGCGCCAACTCGCAGCAACTTTAATTTGTCACCATGGTGTTTTTTTTTTAAGATCATAGCCATACGAAGCCATACACATTTGCTGTTCAAATGAGCATGCCTGTAAATCAAGATGGTGGGTGTGAGTGGCTTACTTGCATTTTTATTGCCACCAGTTGTCACTCCAAACAGCATTTTTTTAAAAAAGAAAAGCAAATCCAAGTTGTTATAGTGCGATCTTCTACTTCAATAAACAGGAAAAAAAGGGAAGACTGTTTCATTGACACAGTGCATGGTCACTATGGTGAAAATCCAACATGACAGTTCTGGTTGCCACCCTGCTGGCAAGCTCCACACCCTGCACACATCTGACCAAGGAGATTTTCAGACATGATTTTCGGCAGGTTATATTCCAAAACAGCTCCGTTGCTGCCGCGCGGCAGGGGAGTAGTTTCGGACGACGCCATCCCTCTGCCGATCCCTTCCGTATCATTTCCATGACAGAATGGAGGAAACCGCATCATATTTCACTCACGGGAAACAATCATAAATGAAATATGACACAGTTTCCTCCATTCTGTCGTGGCAGCAACGGAGCTGTTTTGGAATATATCCTGCCGAAAATCGTGTCTGAAAATCTCCCAAATCATCTTTCCACTTCTGTTCTTATTGGGAAAGTGAAGCAAAGCAAATTGGTGTGTCCCAAGAAGTAGGAATGCACATTTCCTTTGGATTTCTTTTTAAGTCAGAAAAATCCATGAAGGCTTTCTCTGCAGAGTATTTGGATTTTTTGGCCCTTCCTTCTGAATATAGTGAAATGATATGAGATCCCATTTGGACAAAACATATTCTCCCTGAATTCTATGAGGAGTATTTTTGCCATATAGATAAGCCCTAGCTATTGGACAGTTTTGTAAAGGTACAAAATCAATACAAATGATAACTGAAAACTTGTTATGTTACAGGAAACAATAGAAGTAATGGCATTGGATGGGCTATTTGTCTTTTTGATCAATCAGCTTTTATTTTTATTTATTATTGTAGTTATACCCCGCTCTTCAGCCACAAAGGCTATCAGAGTGGCTTACAAATGGTTAATTTAACAGTTCCCTGCCCTCAGGCTTACAATCTAAATAAGACATGACACATAAGGAAAAGGGAATGGCAGATACTGCTGGTTCTTCTCTCCCTCCAAGGGAATGCGATGGTCAGGATCGCCTGTTATCAGCTTCGGCTGATACACCAGCTGCGCCCTTTCCTGGAAGTAAGGGACCTCAAGACTGTGGTGCACACACTGGTAACCTCTCGTCTATATTTCTGCAATGCGCTCTACATGGGGCTACCCTCGTGCTTGGTCCGGAAACTTCAGTTGATACAAAATATGGTAGCCAGAGTGGTCTCGGGAACATTTCAGAGAGACCATATAACTCCAGTATTGAAATCTCTCCACTGGCTGTCTATCAGTTTCCGGGCCCAGTAAAACGTATTGGTTATTACCTTTAAAGCCCTAAATGGCTTGGGTCCAACTAATCTTTGGAACCGCCTCCTCCCATACAACCCTCCCCACGCACTCCGGTCCTCTGGGAGGAATTGTTTCAGCCACAAAAATCTAGGCTGTCTGCAACCTCCCAGAGGGCCTTTTTAGTAATTGCCCCCAATTTCTGGAATGGCCTGCTGAATGAGATCCATCAGATGACGAGCTTAAGTAGCTTTAAAAAAGCACTAAAGATGGATCTCTTTCAGCAGGTCTTTCCTGATTAGATCCTGGCCTCAGGAGCTGCGTCTACTGGCCTTTTTAAAATCTTGCGTACATTTGTTTTTAATGTGATTTGAGTTAGATGGTTTTAATTTTATATTTAATGTCTTTTTATGGGGGAGGGTGGGGTTGGGTGGTGCTTTTAGTCGTTATTACAATGTTTTAATTGTTGGAAACCACCACAATTGTTTTTAGCAGAGGGGGGGTATAAATAAATAAATGATGATGATGATGATGAATGGCCTTTTGTCAGTCAACCCTGGGCTACAATCTATATTTAAGATTAAAAAGTTTGTTTGTCTTAGAATTGTTTTCAAAAACTTTATTAATCTACACTAAACATGACCCCTTCATTTCATCTCATTATTTCACTTCATTTCATTTCACTGAATTTAACAGCATTTGCTTCCAAGACTAATTATAAGTGGGAATGTAGAGACAACACAGAATTGTAATTGTTCTGGACTTTATTTTTAGTTTCTGCTTTGTTTATTATTCAGGTCTGCCAATACTTTATTTTTGTGCTAATTGTTGTGCAATTGATGAAAAATTCTTCCACAAAAGATAACAACCAGTGTGTCTTTCTTATTCCAGGGTACCATTGTTTGTGACTTTCAGGTGGACCTCCCCTCCTGCTCCACCACCCACATAGCCCAGATTCTGATATAACATCAGCATGCTTCATTCTGAAAAAGGCATTTGAATGAATGTCTTTCAGCATCAATGCACTACTCACAGTAAGGAAGGATGAGCCATCATTGTGTTGAGTCAGCCAAGGGGAAAAATTAATGTATTTTAAATTCCTCCACATATTTAGATTGTTCTGCTGTGCAAAACCATTGATCACCTGGCAAGTAAGTCAGGACTCATTACTGGAGTACTTTATTGAGACCCAAGATGGATTGAAGACTTCACTAAATATGCATCTCAATGAAGCTTGAGAGTGGACCATCCAAAGAAGACATGATCCTCAGCTTACAAGTACAACCTTAGACTGTGGTCAATTGAGTCAGAAAATGAGCTGTGGGGTCTGCAAAGAATATCCCAATGCACTATGTCACTGTGAAGAACTTCCCTATTCCATTTAAGAGCAGTTTCATAAAACCATAGATGTCTTCTTTCAGGTGTTGGTGTAATACATAAAGGTGTGTGCAAGTGTTTCTGTGTAGATGTATAGGTCAGATTTCAATATAATTTCCTTAACTAAATAAATAAATAAAATGTATGATTTTGATAGAATTTGTTGATGTTTGTTTCAGTGCCAAATTCTGGTACAACTTCTGTTATAACAAAATAAGAAATCCTGGGGTTTGACTACACGAAAGTACAGTGCATAGAGGCACATTACCGGGCATTCAAAGCAGCTCCCAGTTGCCTCCATGATTTTCTCCAAAACACTTGCCTGCAAAGCAATGTGCAGAAAAGAAGTCAGATGGAATCCTTCCCACAATTCAAGATTGTGGCTGCGAATATGGGCCCTAGTCACCCCAATAATCGTAGCTGCATTTTTTTTAAAAAAATATATTTAACTGGGTGGAAGGGAGACCTTCCACCTGTAAAAGTTTTCCCCTCCACCCCTGCACTGCGATAGAGCACAGACTCAGTCTTCCATAAGGCCAAAATGGCACTTCTGGACTAAGAAGAAAGCCCACCCCCATTTGCACAACAGACCAATCGCCTGTCAGCTTCCTCTGGACTCAGAATGTGTAGCACTGTGAATCAGTTGTTCAGACAACTGGTAATGTGCAGCACTGTTCAGTAAACAAACAAACAAACAAACAAAATCAACCTTCCCCTAACATGTGGTAAATTGACTTTTCTGCTCCATCCCTCAGAAAATGCTGCGTAGCTTGTTGGGACAACAGGTATTCTCTGTGAATTCTGTGAGACATATTTTCAGACAACCCCCTGCTCTACTTTTATGGAAAAGAATAGTGAACACATTTAGACTTAGTAATTCATCAGTTATTCAGTAGTCATTTATTAATTTCAACTTAATCATTCATCTTATCCTTGATAAACCAACAGATGCTTCCCACTGTTGGCTAGGCTTTGAGTGATGTTTCAGTTTTCCCTGCAAGTAAGAGATACAAGCAAGAGATTTCAAGAGATTCTTATATATATTCACAAATATGACACAGGCTAACTAAACATGACACATCTTTATGTTCTATTAATAGAAAATATATTCTGGAGCATATGTTCATGAACTCTCACCAAGGAACCTAGTTTCTCCTGTGGCTACAACTATTTCAACAGCAGAATAACCTTCTGTTGGAATGGCACTTTTCCATGTGGTACTGAAAATTAATGCAGAGGTACAGCAAGATCATAACTTTGCAGTTCCTTTTCTTAGAGCACCTCGCATGCTACACTTAAGTGCTACCACTATGTTTGAGCAGGAAATCTCTTTATTATTCAAGAGGAATGAGATGCACATACAAAGAAAAGACAACAATTGGTGCCACCCAACTGATTTGTTAAACGATAAGCCTCTAAATCAGTGCACAATACAGTTTTGTAATTTCAGAGCTACCTGTAGCCCCTCTCCATGCTGTTTCCAGAATCAGTGTCACCACTGACACCAACTGATGTGGGTCACTATTATTGTATTGTAATAAGATGGGGGGGGGGAGTTGGGGATGGATTACCTCTTAGCATACCTTCCAAACCAGTGGTTCTGAATCTAATGTTTCTATTATTGGATTTTCTATTGTTGTGTGTTGCCTGAGGCATACTTCGACTAGTTAATGGTCCTGGCAAAGTAGCTCTATACTTTCTCTTTGATGGGGAAATTACTGGATGGCTTTTAATAGCTGAACCTGTATTTCAATGAAAAATTATCAAAGACTCTCCTGGAAGGAGAAAGCCACTGTGTAGAAAGAGGAAAGTCTTTCTTTCCCCACTTTCCACCCCAATTTGGCTGGTGTGAATATAGCGTGTATTTGTGTGTGTGTGTGTGTGTGTGGGAGAGAGAGAGAGAGAGAGAGAGAGAGAGAGAGAGAGAGAGCGCATAAGCTGTAGTTTGGAAACAGCCAGAGCTAATTTATTTGTTCATTCATTCATTACAATATTTGTATGTTGCCCTGTATCATATGATCTTTGAATGGCTTACAATAAAAATAAAGGTGCCTCCGTAATTTTTTTTTTAATGGGGAGACAGTAATTGGTTCTAATGTTGGAAAAATGTTGGTGTGTTCAATAATATACCTCAAGCTATTCTCAACCTGTAGAGATGTAAAAAAAACCATAAATGTTGCAAAGAGATAGTGAGATTCAGTGACAATCTTCCAAAGCAACTCAAACTCACTAGTGTTTTGCCATGAAGCTTGTCTGCACCACTAAAAAAAAAAAAAAGGTGCAAACAGCTTTCTAGGACACCATTTGTATGAACTTGTGTCAAATCACATTGCTTCCACCAATGACTTCAAATAGCAAGAGAAACCTGATGGCAGTTCCAGGGGTCAACAAGTAGCAGGTTCATCTCAAGACATTTTGCTGCCTAAGGCAAAGACAAGATAGCATTCCCTTTTCATTCCCTGTACAGAATCTGTGAGGAATGGCAATTCAATCCTACTTCGACTCTGGTTGGGGGAGAGTGTCCTAAGCTAAAATTCTGAATTAGAATCAGACGAGCTTAGGGAGCTCAGAACAAGTTGTGTGTGCGGCAAAGGTGGTCATGTGCTATGGTGCCTAGGAAGAAAAGTTGGGAGACTCCTGCAAGGTGCCCTCAAAATCTGACATCTAAGATGATTGCCTTTGCACACACATGTACGCCTTCTAGTTGTTTCTGATTCATGGAGACCCTAAGGTGAACCTATCACAGGGCTTTTTTGGGGGGGGCATGATTTGTTCAGAGGGAGCTTGCCTTTGCCCTTCTCTGAGGCTGAGAGAGTGTGACTTGCCCAAGTCACCCAGTGCATTTCCATGGCTGAGTGGAGATTTGAACCCTGGTGTCCAGAGTCATGTGACTCTATCAGACCATGATAAAGTCTTTTGGCGGCATAAATTGTGGCATTTTTATGCTGGCAAAAGAGCCCCCCCCCACCAGACCTACCTTTGCAAGCATAAAAGAGGCTTCCCTGGCAATAACGGAGCACAAATGAAGCTCCGTTTACTTCCAGGTTCCAAATCTTGCTGATTCTCACAAGAAGATGTTAGCACAGGAAATTAAAAAATTAAAGCAAAACACACACACAAAAAGTACAGCAAAGCACAAAAACCACTTTACTACTTACAAGTAAATGGGGGGGGTGTCATAAAAAGAGCATCCCCTACCTGAGTGTTGCAATCTCACCTGGAAGTGTTCTGTCATTGACATAGCATTCCTGTGAGTACAATGGCATGAGGATTCAAATGCCAGCAATGCATGCAAAAAATGGAACAGGAGATCAATAAACGGCTTGGGCCATCAATAAAAAGGAACAGGTTTTTAGCAAGATATGATTGTGAAAGGATGTTGTCGTTTGGCATGGGCACCCTTTCATGATCTTTAGGTGTCCTGATGATGCCATATTTGCCACATCTCATAAAGTCCATAGACCAATGTTCAAACTTCTACACCATGCTGGTGATTGCCTTACTCTGCTATCAGTGGAGCTGGCCTAAACACTCTTAGGTGGAACCCTTAAATGAAAGTTGTAACGGCTGAAAACTCTAGGGCTGAACCCTGACAAGGTTGTTTGAATGCCAAGCAACACCCTATACAGTACCATACTACTATTTTATCTATGCTGGTATGCCAAAAGCACAATTAAAAATCAAAGGAATTTCTATTGAATCAGAGGTCTGAATGCAAAGTCTGGGAGAATGTATGCCTCACCTTATGGGATTTCAGATCCCCAGACCTAACAACAGTGACACTTTCATTTTTAAAAAACAAACTTTTATTGGATGATTTCAAATTCTTTGCACACATGAATGAAAAAAATCTTCAATCGGCTTTGTGATACACGTAAGGGACATACAGAAATTGCTCCCCATTTCTCTCTGAAGATTCTCAGTCTCTGTGATGTCTTTTTTTAAAAAAAAAATCACAGCAGCTCTATGCTAGCTTTTGACAGGAAATGAAATACACATACACACACTGAAGGAATTATAGCTGACAACTTCCAAATATGACAGCTGGATTTTAACATAGCATTCTAGGATTAGTGTCCTTGAGTTCATGATGAAAAGTGTTCTGAAAGCAGACATTAAAATAATGAATTAGAAACTTAACTTAATATACCTATGAAGCATTTCAGTGCAAACTTAACTCCCTTGTTTCAGGCTGATCTGGAATGATTATTCCAAGAAGACCACACAGCAAACTTGTCTGATTTGTGATAGTCATATACACTGAAGAATTATGTTGACTGCATAACTAAACAGAGCCATGTTTGAATATTTGTATGTTCTCAAGTAAACCATCTGCTCCTTGTCCAGACACATTTCTATCATTACATCAGAGAAATACCTCAGTTGATCTGACAGCTTGATGTCTTGGACATCATAGAGTATGGTAGTTTAAAGCAAGTTTCAGAATTCAGTTTAGGACTAAAACTATAGATCCCAGAGTATGATTTTTTTGAAATATGGGAAAGAACATTTTTTGTTGATGTGTAACTTCAAGTCATTTCCAACTTATGGCCACCCTAAGGCAAACCTATCACAGTGTTTTCTGAAGGCTGAGATTGTGTGACTTGCCCAAGGTCATCTAGTGGGTTTCCGAACTCTAGTCTCCAGAGTCATTGTTATTTCTTCAAATTCAATAGTTATTTGATGGTAGACACAGGAATGAGGAGACCAGACACAAATAAAGATACCACACATATGACTGGGATATAAAGGGCCACTTTTATTTAGCTAAATCCTATTTAACTCCATTCTGAGAAATCTGCAATGGGGGAGCAACCTAGTGTGGGAATTGTTGGGGCAAGAGGTCAACTCCAAAAAACCCTCCCCAACTTCCCTTGGGCAAAAACACCTGAACCACAGAGAGATCCCATAATCTGGGTTGCTCCCCAGTCAGTCTGCATCTGGAAGGCTGACCCCAAATCCCCCCCCCCCAAGTTGCAGGACTTAAAGAGAGCGATGTATTTATCCATTAAATAACATGTAAAATCATTACACCAGTAAGTGTAGAAATCAATTAAGTAACTAAATAAAGCAAATAGCACTCAGCAATAGTAATAGCACTTATATTGCTATACTGCTCCACAGTACCAAACATTCTCCAAGTGGACCACAATGTGGCAGCCAATTGTCCCCCAACCAGCTGGGCACCCACCTCTCCAACCCACCGAAGGATGGACAGCCGAGTCAACCCAGAGCCCAGAAGGACCAAACCCACAACACCGTGGCTGCGGCACTGGCATTTAACCACTGCACCACCAGATTCTGCTAATGCTACCATGGAGTGATACAGTAGATGATGAAAACAGAACACAAGTTCTAGTGTCCCAAAGAAACTGCAAAGAAACTAGAGGCGAAGACACAACATGTTGACTCAATGGTCTCCCACCTGAAAACAAAACAGAGATTACCCTGCATAGCACCTAATATGACTAAGTCCACAACCACGTCTTCACCAGTGGTCAGCCACCTAAGTACCAACTAGATATGACCCTGTTGAACATCCAAGAAACCAAGTGCTAATCTAGAGCTCAAACCCTAAACAACTTATTGCCTCAAAAATAAAGCCATAAATGGAGCCTTACCAGCATCAGTCAGCTCCACCAGGAGCTCTGTCCCCACCCCCTTTGCACCAAGTGGGGATAACCCCTCTCAGCACTCCAAGATCACACAAGATCTGGGGCACTAAAGGTATTCAGCCCCTACAACTGATCTGTACTAGAAAGTCTACAGTGCCTGGGAATCACTGTGGTTTCCCCTCCAAGTCCCAACCAGAGCTGATCATGCTTAGCTTTCCCCCCAAAAAACCCTGTAAACAGAACATCTAGCAGGAGGTCCAACATGTAAAGGCAACCCAAAATGCAAAGGCTATGCAAAGCCCAGCATAAAAAGCCCACCAAATAGCTAGTTATGCAAATGGCCCACCAAAAGGCTGGTAGGTTCAGAAAAGGTCTGTAAATGCTCCTGCCAACACATAAACAAACAGAGAGGGAAGAAGTTGCATGATGTGGAGTGTGCCCATGCTGCCCTGTCTGCCTCAGCAAACATTGCCCAGCCCCTATCCTCTCCCCATACACACACAGAGGACTGTCAGCAAAGGCAAGTAAACACTTTCAGCCAGCTCCTGCTCTGTCTCCAATGAAGCTACTAACAGTCAAGCAGAGCAGGAAGACAGCAAGGACAAAGGTGGCAGAGTGGGACTTGAACTCCCAACCATAGGAGCCCCAACCATCAGACAAGCCTCGTAACCACTAGGCTGTCCCAGGTGGGCTTAATTCCTGCAGAAAGGGTTACCTGACCACCAACAAAGCTAATTTGCCCAGCAACAGCAGGCCAACTCTTCCCCCGGCAACAGCCAACAGCCCAACAGCCACCAGAGGACCACAGAAAAGGAACAGCCAAATAGACAGTTGGAGACCCCCTGTCAATCCAAGACCCTAAAGGAAAAGCTCCCTCACAGCACTCACTTGAGGGAGGGAAAAGGAGTCAAAAGAAGAAAACTCTTTTTAAACACATACCAGGCTGCAGAGATCAAGCACACCAAGCAGTCATGCTGGAAACACCTCGTCTTCCCTTCTATCTAATGGCCCGTGAGTGTCCAAAGAGCGGGGAGAGGCAACAGGCTGGCAGACACACCCTCTCTCTAAATCTAAATAATTAAATTATCTAAAAAGTGGAAAGCATATGCCGCCTCCCTCCAGATCCCTGTAATCTAAGTAGTTGAGGGGAGGGAGAATAAGGGGTGCCTTAAAACCCCATGAACAAAGGCCTGTTGAAGCACAGGCCGAAAGTCTCCTGTCTCTTCTCTGATCAAAGCGACAAAAAGGAGGAGGCAGAGGGCGCTTGAGCTTAAATCCCTTCTAGCCCTGCCCTCTGCTCTCCTGGCAACAGCCCAGGGGCTGAGGCAAAGTTACAGGCCTCCATCCTGCGCTCTCTCATAAGGGGCTCCTATAGCGCAGTTGTGACTGCACTGGGATCCCTATTATTCTTGCCCACAGAAAGCAGGTCCAGACACGTATGGTGTGAGGCTCTGCGGGGGAGGAACCACCTTTGCTGCCCTCCAGTGGAGAAGAGGCAGAAGATGACTGCGTCAGGCACAGAGCACTATGATGCCAGGCATGTGCATGTGGGCGGGGGGAGAGCTAGAGTTTTCATAAGCCCAATCTGTTCCCCTTCACTCCCTCTTTGGATAATGCTTGACTTGAAGAAGACGCCAGAGGAGAGCACACAGCAGATTGGGCAGTCTTCTTCTTCTTTCTCACCTTGCGTTTTAAGCAGGGGGAGGTCTTGATCTGGAGGCTGGCTAGCAAATTGCTGTTACAGATGCCTGTGGGATTTGAGACCAGGGGTGTTGGGAATAATGGATTTTCAGCAGGGTGCTTACTAATACCTTTTTTTACCCACTCCCTCCCTTCTAGCTTGTTAGGCCCAGTTCAGGCTAGCTGTGGCCCAGCAGGTCCGACTTGCTATCTGGGTCTTGACAGGCCAGGTAGACCCTGTTAATTTTGAAGCCCAGTAGGCCATTGAGCATTGACAGGCCCAGTAGGCCCCACTAGGCCCCTCTGCCCTATTACTGGCCAGGTAGGCCCTTCTGAGCCACAGATGTGGGCCTGGAAAGCTACACTAGGCTCTTTGTAGGCCAGTTAGGCCCAGCTTTGAGGCTTCATAGTACAAGTTAGGCTCCTGTGAAGGCCTGATGCTATTATTTGGTCTTATTGTAGGCCTGCCAGGCCCGCTTAGGCCATTGCAGGCTTCATAGGCCCAGTCAGGCTTCTTTTTGGCCTGGCAGACCCAGTTAGGCCCTTGAAGGTCCAGAAAGAATTAATTATGCCCCTTATAGGTAAGATAGGCCCAACCTGGCTCCATAACAGGTCTGATAGGCAGAGTGAAACTTTGTACCAAGCCACGAGGCCTTGTGAAGGCTTGTCCTGCATAGTCCAGGCTTCCTGGCATTTGAGTGTTGGACTAGTGATTTGTTCCAGTTACTAGTCATGGCTTCCAGGAAAGGTAGTGGGGGGCAAGTAAACTTAAACGTGTGGCTAAACAGAAACCAGTCAAGTGTCTCCCTCAAACACTATCTGATTCCTCAAATGAGGAAGGGGAAGGGGGTAGATTGCCTGCTATCTTGGCCAGATTCAAAGATCTGAAGAAGGCCTGGGTCCCTCCTAAACAGTCCGTAGTCCCAGCTAAATGGGAAATCAGATATGATGGTAAGGCAAGTCTTACTAAACAGATTTTGGCTCATTTAGATGCTTTGGGAAAAGAGAGCCAGTGTGAGGATAATGTTTCACCTGGGGAAGCAGAGGAGGTTCTCGTATTCCTGGTGGACAGTGCTGAGGGTGGTGTTGATGAGTCTGCATTGGTGGGTCTAGCAGTGGGAGAGTGGGTCCCATAGGTGGACTTCCCATACAAAATGGTTTAGGTTTAGGGCAATCCCAAATGTCTCCTTGGCACTGTTATCTCCAGTGGGTCTACCCTCCACAATGATTTTATGGAGATTTAGGAGGTATGAACAGATGCTTTCACAGCTCGTAAAGGCAAGCCAAGGGATTAGAAAACTAAAATCCCATCTGTTTTTGAACAGAAACACATTTTTGCCACAGTCCTACCTTTGACTGCCTTGCTTTGGAGTCTTGTGTGTTAGGACTTTTTCGGACGACAGTTAACAACGCTAGCAGCCTCGTCCCCGTTGCGAGGCTGCAGTGCTGCAGAGCGTCCCTTTCGGATGACGCTCTGCCCTGCTGTCCCTCTTGCGGTACTGTTGCGTAACCGCGGGGACTCAGCAGCGTTATATTTGGCATTTTTCTACTCACGAAAGTTGATCGTGAGTAGAAAAATGCCAAATATAACACTGCTGCATCCCCGCAGTTACGCAACAGTACCGCAAGAGGGACAGCAGGGCAGAGCGTCAACCGAAAGGGACGCTCTGCAGCGCTGCAGCCTCGCAACAGGGACGAGGCTGCTAGTGTTGTAAACTGTCGTCCGAAAAAGTCCTTAGTGAGATGGTTATGTTGTCCAGAAGGGATGTATCAGGTAGAGCATTGGAGATAAGGGATTTAACTCTTTTTGGGCAACAAATGATATTGCAGAATCATACCTCTAAGATGGATCAGAGGGAGTAGGGACAAAGGTAACATCGGGAATTTACCCTGATCTGGCTTTATGCCCTGTTGATAAATTACAGTTATATATTGGTCAGAGGATCTATGCTGGGCCTTCTATTTTGTCATGCTGACTTTTCAACCCTTACCAAATAGCAGTCTTGGATTGTTACCTCCAAGGCCTTGCAGTTAATTTAGGACCCATTCATTTAAGATTGGGGCTGCTTCTACGGTTTTTGCCATGGGTCTGGGTGTGGGATGAATCCATCATATTGGGTGCTGGAGATCCTTGGTATATAAAATGCATGCTCTAACTCTCAATTTTGAATCATATGGTTCTGTTTACCATGGTTCTGTTTACCAATTTTGCTATCTTTTCCAGATTCTATGTTTTGTCTGGAGAGGTGGTGGTTCCTGATCTGTGGCATGTAGTATGGTTTACTGGGTAGCATGTTAGGCCCTGGATTGCCATTTTGGTGCTCAACTGGGGTTGAGCAACCAGTACAGTAGAGGCTCAGGAAAAGAGACATACGTTGCCATGGTTTGTTGCTTCTGTTGTTTGGGATTGCAAAGGGCCTCTTCCTCATATTTCAGTCATTCATCTGGGAGGGAATGACCTTGGCTTCGTGAAGAGCAAGGCCCTTACCTTCAGACTTTGCATGACTTCTGAGTCATACAGAATAGTTGGCCGAGAATAATAGTGATGTAGTTGGTCATTTTGCCTTGCCAAGTTTGGTGGGCTGAGGGTGATCCCCAATGCATTGATACAGCCCACAGAAGGATAAATAGGGATATTTAAAATCCTTGAATAGGGGGTTGGTTCATTTTCTTCCACATGCAACTATAGATTTTCTGTAGCCCAAACTCTAAAGAGCTGACAACATCCATTTAATGGAGGAAGGTAATATGTTGTTCCTGGGGAATCTGCAACAGGGAGTGAGAGCCCTATTGGCAAGCCTGGTGGGGGAAAGAAACTAAGCAGACACTTGTCCCTTGTCTGTGACAGGAATGTGTGTGTGTGTGTGTGTGGACCAGGGGGGGAGAGAGAAAATAAGAGTTAAAGTGAACACCTTGGGACCGGAACTGCCTCTTTAGATCCTGGGGCCCAGGGGGTGGGGATTGAGACTGTGCTTGGGGGTGGCCTGGGAGCTTTGCCCTCTATTAAGTGCTGTGACTTGGGGGTGCAATTCCTCAGGCTCAAAGGAACATAGCAACTTAATTGAACAGCTTCCCTGTATAGTTCAGTCATACAGGTTACGATTGTCCTACCCTTTGAGCCAGTGTGAAGTAGTGGTTTGAGCATTGGACTTCCAGTAGATGGCCAGACAGGGAGCAGCCCAGTGATTGGGTTAACTTCAGGGCTCAGGTGGTTCACTGAGGAGGAAGTCAAGGATGATGCCTAACTCAGCTAATCCTGCACTACGTTGCTCCCCCTCTTGTTCCTTTCTAGGCATAATACAATTAAATAGGTTCTAGGTTAAATAAAGTATTCTTTATTGAACCGAGTTCTCTATGTCTGGTCTTGATATTACATGGTTAGTCAGCAAAAATGAAACAACAGTTTTTGGCTTCTCAAAGGAACATAGCAACTTAATTGAACAGCTTCCCTGTATAGTTCAGTCATACAGGTTACGATTGTCCTACCCTTTGAGCCAGTGTGAAGTAGTGGTTTGAGCATTGGACTACAACTCTAGAGACCAGAATTTGAATCCCACTTGGTTATGGAAACCTACTGGGTGACTGTGAACAAGTCACACTCTCTCAGTTTCAGAGGAAGGCAAATGAAAACCCCCTCGGAACAAATCTTGCTAAGAAAATCCCATGATAAGTTTGCCTTAGAGGCTCCATAAGTTGAGAATGACTTCAAGGCACATGACAACAACAACAACAACAAACCTTTGAGCAGATGACACACCCCCAAATGCTTCTACAAGCATTTGCACAGCCCTAACTATAGCATTCATGTGTAGGAAATGCTGTTTTCTGCACACAAAAAAATGTCCAAAGTTTGCTCAGGATAAGTCCTCACTCGAAAAGCTAAAGAGATTTTGCAGACTTTCTTGCAGCAGGAAGAAAATTGCTAAAATTACTTGTTGCTTCCTTTGAAAACTAAATAAGGGAAGAATGATACCCCAATAGGTAAGTAGTCTATCTGATGGGGTGCTCAAATGCTGGTGGTGCCAATCTATCAACAAAACAAAACAAAACAAAAACAAAAAACCACAAAACAAAACACAACCCCCCCAAAAAAACAACAACAAACAAACAAACAAAAAAACAAAAAAACAGGAGAAAATGAGATGAAATTTTTAACTTGTTTGCATATATATTTTTTCCTGCTATGCATTTCCCTACTGCTGTACAGCTCTTCTTATTACGTTTATATACATCTGTGATACGGATGACACCTGAAGCAATGTTTAGCACCATTTTTCTTGGGAAACTACTGTACAATTGCTAAATGACAGGTTGTCATAAGCACTGAAGGAATTCTTCTCTTCTCTATAATTAACCTTTTATCATGATAAACTTTTAGAGACTATGTACTCCATTCCTTCCACTCTGATGAATACCATTGTTAGTTTCTTCAACGAGAATTATTGTATTATACAGCATGAGACCTGTATTTGCAGGACTGGTAACCGTGGATTCACTTCCCCATGTCCAAAAAATGGTCTCTCTAGGCATCTTCTAGGTCCTCCAGTGCAACTTCCATATGCTTCTGCTAGAAGCTGGATATAGAGGACTTTATCAGACAGGCCTCTACAAACATTCTTTTGCTGGCATATTTTGAACCGTTTTTCTGCCAGCAAAAGAACCTTTTTTATCAGACCTACCTTTACTAGTATTAAAAGGCAGCCCCAGCATTATAGGAGCATGAATGGAGCTCTTGTTTACTTCCACATTTGTGATTTTGTTGGTTCTCACAAGAAGACGCAAGTGCAGGTTAATTTAAAAATACAGCAACCCACCACCACCACAAAAAGTACACACAAATCCAGAAACCCACTCACAAAGTCCCAAGTAAACTGGGGAGGTTCATAAAAAGAGCATTCCCCTACCTGGCTTTCTTAATCTCAAACAGAAGTGTTCTGTGATTCACGGTATAATCACAAGATGACAATGGTACACAGTTTCAAATGCTGGCAAACTGGCAAAAAAGTGCCATGGGAGATCTATTGACAGCTTGGCCTGTCAATAAAAAATAACGCCTTATTCCCTAAACATAATCGCGAAAGCATGATGTCGTCTGATGTGTGTTCCCTTTTACGATTAGGTGTAGTTATGACACCATATTTGCCATGTCTGATAAAGTCCAGAGTCGCACTGGGGAACACTTCTCTAGGCATCTTTTAGGTCCTCCAGTGTCCCCAAAAATGAACTGTCTCCCTTATTTGCAGTGCAGTCTTATTTCCTGCCAAGCAAGCCTGCTGTGTTCCATGGGACTTACTTCCCAGTGAAACAAGTATAGTGGGTCTTTGGTATCCACTGAGGTTTGGTTCCAGAACACCCCATTAAGCATACCCAAATCCTTTGATGCTTAAGTCCCATTATATACAGTGGCATAGTAAAATGGTGTCCCTTATATAAAATGGCAAAATCAAGGTATGCTTTTAGAATGGGGGGCGGGATATATTTTCAAACTCTGGGTGGTTGAATCCAAGGATGCAGAATCTGTGGATATGGAGGGCCAACTGTATATGATTTCACTTTTATAATATTTCTAGCACATCTTTCCTATGCTCAAGAAAGTTTTGCAGTCATGCAGGAGAAGAAAAACACTGCAATATTGCTCTTCCTATATTTCATTTTCCAAAAAATATAAGTCATAACCATTTTATCATTACATATTATTCAAATTGGCATGCTGTGCTTTTTTAAAAAATTATTCAAATGTGCATTCTCAAATTTATGATCCTGCTTCTGCTTAAAGTACAAGTTTTAAGGTGTATGTGTGTTGCACAGCAAATATAATTCAATTAATGGCAATACAAAAACAATATCAAGAAGCATAAATGCTTTACCAAAAAAAAAGACTACATTTTAATACAATTGTATTAAACATAAAATACAATTTTAAGAATTGCCATTAACTGAAAAATGAAACAAAAGCTTTTATTTAATGATATTGTACAGTCGACTCCTTACAGTTGTGGATATTTTATTAACAATTTCATATGCCTCACATTGTTTTTATAGGAAGTGGAAGAAATGAAATAAAGAACAAAAGCCAATAGTAACTCTTGGGTAAGAAACACATGCAAAGTTTTTCCAGTAGGTCCTCCACATTCAGAAACTGGCTGTATTGGAACTAGGCACATTAGATTGAAACTATGCACATTTGGCAGGCTGTAGCACATACAAGAGCCTGCCCAGTGTCTTGCCCCAGTTTGGCATATCTGAATATATCCAGACAGATGTAAACACTTGTGATGCTCAATAATTGCCCCCATGCTATGGAGCAGAAATGACAGGCCATGTGATGGCCTTAGTCTCATAGACCAAGAATGTGGGAAAAGCCAAATGGAGTCCAAGGAGATTTTCAGACAGCCTCTTGCCACGCAAGCAGCCTCCGGAGCAGTAACGAGGCTGCTGTGCGGCAAGGGGTCCATTTTGGACGACACCGTTTCTCTCTCGGCATTGTCCGTGACTGTTACAGCTAGCATTGGAGGCGGCCATACTGTTTTTTACTCACGGACAACTTCCGTGAGTGAAAAACAGCGCAGCTGCCTCCAATGCTAGCCGCAACAGTCACGGACGATGCCGAGAGAGAAACAGTGTCGTCCAAAATGGACCCCTTGCCGCGCAGCAGCCTTGTTACTGCTCCAGAGGCTGCTTGTGCGGCAAGAGGCTGAAAGAGGCATTTGAAAATCTCCCAAGTATCAGTACAGCAGTAGGTAAGACACAGAGGAAGGAACAGGCAATATAACTCTAATTGGCAAGAGCTATAATTAAGATTCTTCCCAAGGATTCAGAGGGCCATGAATGAGACCACAGATGTGAATACACCCAGCCAAAATGGCAAACCCTGCCAGAATATCCCGCAACTGTACAATGGCACTTACTCTGCTAGGGCAGGATGCTGCTGACTTGATTAGACTTACAGTATATAAAGGAAACCACCTGGCTCAATCTGGCAATAATCAGGGTCATGTTGTCAGTACTTCCACTACATAAATAAGGGCATGTTCACTGACAACTTCTCATTCATTGTAGCATATGATCAGTAAGGGAATTGCCACTGAAAATGAGAAGCACATTTCCCATGGAGCCTTTTACACTAAGGGTGTTAAAGCATACATTTTGTACTGTCAACATTAACATCAGATAAGTGCATCTCATTTCTTTGTGGACAAGCAAGGAACCAGCACAACTCTGAAGCAGCTGGTCTACATAAATTGCTAGGATTTCATTTGACAGTAGTGTCAAAATAAATCCTGTTTAGAAATGCATGACATTCCAGAAGTGGCTTTGGAGAAGAAAGAGCATCCTGGGCTGAATCCAGATGTACATACACACACTGGGCATCACCAGTTGGAGGAGAGAGGGCAAAGATACTCTGAAGCTGGTTGCAGAAAATACTAAGGATAGCGAGCTTCCATTCCCCCAGCTGTATGCCCCCTCTCTGCTCCTGCTTCTGGAGAGAACAAAAAATCTTCATTTTGACAATGGGGAGGGACATTACCTCCTCTTCCAAGAGGAGATAATTCAGTCAAAAATATCTAGTCTAAATTAACAGAACAAGAAACCCAGTAATTCTGTGCCTTTGAGTTACCAATTCACATGACAATTTGTGATGGAGGACAAAATTGGCAAAAATCATGTGATAACAATGACAGAATACCACAAATGGGTCCCCATCACAACATGTCATTGTCCTTGTGTTCCTCAAGCATTCTGCTGCTATGAATAAGGCATTCTTTTAAATTAATGGGCCAAGCCGTGAATTGATCTCTCATAGCATCTCATTCACAGTATTGCTTGTGTATAAAATCACGTCCCATTCTGCACGTGATTACAGTGTCAATGGGCAGTCCCTGCCAGAAAACGTCTGGGTGAGAACACGAAAACTAAGTATGGGACGCTCTTTTTATGAACCTCACCATTTTATCTGCAAGTTTTTTACTTTGTTTCAATGCTTTGTGTGTTTATTTTCTCTGTAAATTTAGGTGTTTTTAGAGTTCTAAACACACTCACATCTTCTCGCAAGAACTGCTGAAGTCTCACCCATGTGAAAATGCAGAAGTAAAGAGTGCTAGTAGTCATGGTATAATAATTCAGTGGCTGTTCTTTCTCGTGATTACAGCAACATGTGATAAGAAGTGTTATTATGCCAGGATACTTATGCTTTTAAACATAGTGGGACAAAAATGTTATTAGATGCTTGTCTGATACTGTCTGGAGAAAGTGATGTAGAGAATATAGGGATTTTCTGACTGAAGTTTCAGTGGTCATGTTAATTTTAAAAACCAAGGGTAAATCCACACTTTATTTTCCTAGCAGATATTCTCTTTCACTGACAAAAAAAAGCTTCCTGCTGTGTTATAATCTGTACCTACTGCAGTGATCTGGTTATACAATCATATATCTTGGAAGATGGAATACAGTGCAACTACAGGTTTTAGTTGGATATTTGAAGTGGGGAAAAAAAAACATTGATGCAGCATGTTCTGTTTTTTCCATTAAGCATTGATAGTAATCAGTGATATGTGAGGATTCTGTGCTCTTCTCTGTAATATCTATGTAGTCACTATGATGGCAAAAGTTTCTGTGGAGTGGTTGTTTGCTTGCTGAATGTGTAATATGTGGCTCAAGACATTTTTCTGCTTGAGGAAAAATATCAAATCCCATTTACCTATTTAGCATTAATGAAGCTTGTTCTAATAACTCATTTTAATTAAACAACCCCATCTCTTTCTGTAGATCAGTGGTAAAGAACCAGATGTTTGGGATTCAAACTTGTTGAAGCTTCAGTAAACATGAACTATGTTAAAGGATAATGGTAGTTGTAAACCAAAACACCCAGAAGGCCAGTTTTCCCCATATTTGTCATAGAGCACATAACTGATATACAGTAGATTAAAATAATCTTGTTTTGTATGTCTCCAGAAAGATCCTACTTTAGCTGCATTGATACCCTTGGTACTATTGCTATAGGACAGAGGTCAAAAGGTAAGATTCTGATGCTACTTCAGTCACAATGGCTGCAGCAGTCCAGTATCACATCCCCTGCACCTCTAGACATATTAATGGGTATGGGTGGGCACAGACAGAAAGAGACATCAAAAGGGACCTGCCATCCTGTTACCTGTCTCTTTAGTTTACAAGAGAGACATCTGTGAGGGCAAAAATAAACAATCAGATAAAAAGCTGCCAGGCTACAATTAAAATGGTGTCCCCATTAGTTTCCTGTTAAGTTCTAGTTATCTCCTTCTGGAATCTGCTCACTCAGTCTTTCTGTCTGTCTAGCGGCTGACAGAGCGTTAGGAAGAGGCATTATCTGTACTTTTCTAAAGCTCATCTCAGAGGCTCACAGAACTCAACTTATGCATATTGCTTTTAGCATGTACACGTTTTAGAAAAGGGGACCAGACAAGTGCAAAGCAATTTGAAAAGAAATCTCTGAATCTCCCAAAGGTGAAATGAAAAGAAGTCCGACATTTCCAAAATGCCAATGATTTTCAACAGCAACATGGCAGGTCAGGTATAGTTATTCTGATTTGCTTCTGAAAGTGACTTCCGTTCTCTGGACAGGAGCCAGAAGCTATAGTCCTATTCTATATGAAACAGAACAATCCAGTGCATATTTACTCTCTGCTGCCATCTGGCCAAATTTCATTCCTAATCCAATTGAGGCATTAGCACAAGGTGTACCCACAAAGCTTGTATAGGAGTTTTTTGTTGTTGATTTTGTGGGTAGGGGAATTTATTTTATTTTGCATTAAAATATTTATAACCCATCCTATTTCTGAGAATCTCCAGACAGCATACAAGTAAATCAATTTAGAACTGTTCAAAATATAAAGACCAATTTTAAAAGTCTAAAAATGCATTAAACAGTATAATAATTAAGATAATTTAAAATCATGTAAAACTTTTAAAAATTATTTAGAAGTATTATACATGCAAAACTTTGCATAAAATCGATTAAGTCCTGAAGGATTTAATAAAAACCCATGTTTTGTCTTGGCATTGGAATGAGGCCACCACTGATATTAATTGGGTGTCTAAGAAGAGGGTATTTAATAATGAGGGTGCCACTGCAGAGAAGGCCCTCTCAAGTGTATGGTGGGATATAGTGGAGAACCATCTCCAATAGACCTTAATTCTTAATAAATAACACCTTTCCTGGAACGAGATCATGTTATTAAATGAACCACCTTTCCCCCATACTGTGAAGAGGTACATTTCATGCTTTATAGGGAACTTTGAATACTCCAGATCACACCCTCAGAAGATAGAATTAGGATTTGTGATTACCTCCACAGATTGAATAGGACCAAGACTAACAAAATTAATTTCAACAGGAAATTAGGGTCCTATATTTAAGCAGGAAAAAAAAAAAACCAAATGCAGAAATATAGAATAGGTGACATAAAGTGTCAAATTCAAGGAAAGAGATAGTAGCACTCTGTTCTGCTTTGGTAAGGCCTCACTCAAATATGGTGTCCAGTTTTTGGCAGCATAATTTAAGAAGGATACGAACAATAGTAAGTGCTGTCACATGGAAGATTAATTTGAAATGTAGTGCTGGAGAAGTGTTCTTCAGATGCCATGGACTGACCCCTCCCCCCAAAAAAGATAAATAAATGGGTGCTAGAGCCAAAAAAGCCTGAACTCTCCCTAGAAGCCAAGATCACTAAACTGAGACCATCATAATTTGGGCCTATCATGAGAAGACATTGTTACCCAATTTGCTTGGGGTCTGTGGGGACCCTCTGGTGTCCTAAAATTGGGGGATTTAGCTAACTCATCTTGGCATGAGGTTGGGCAATGGTGGGACCTTTTTACTTATGTAAACAAGTAAAAATAGAGGAGACGCTATGCCAAAAGGTACAATTAAATGATCTTTATTAGAACTTGATATCAATAGCATTCACTCAAACACTCAGGCTTCAGACACTCACACAAGGCTATCAAAAGCAGTTAAGTATTTGGATAGAGGAACAGAGTAAAGTGATAGCTGGTTATACTGTACTGATCCTGCAGACCTGATGTTGCAAAGTACACTGACAGCAAGGGGGTCTGGCAGATGGGATGTCTACATAGTCTGAAGTGAGATTGAGATGAAAATGAACTGTGTGCCTGGCTACACAGACTGATGTGGAGTTTATAGGGAGGAAATCTGTGCACACTTGGGTGGAGTTTTAGGATGATATTTATATGAACTATTTCCCCTGAGGGGATGGGTGTTTGAGTGGAATACAATGTTTCTCAGAGGTCCCCATGACTAAACAAAGGGTGCTCCAGAAGAGTTAATGATTGCTAATGGGTGCTGAATTTGGAATTGAATAGGAACAGGGAAGGCCTTTTGTTGGAGGGAAGCAGGAGAGAAAGATGCCATTTTACTAGCATTAAGGTGTCTGAGTGGATTAGTGAATGACTCACTTCCAGGTATTAAATCCTGAGTTATTTGGTTTGGGGGAATTTCACCTTGGGGAATCCCGCCTTGGTATTTGGGGGTTCCTGGTTTACCTGCAACCATGTGGATGGCCATATTAAGCCAAATTATTAAATACAACCAAGTATTAGATATTCCAAGATGGGGGCTATCAGGGTAGGTAATAATGTGACTCACTAGAAAAGACAATAATCTACCTTGCAAGGTAGAAGGCAGCAGGAAAAGAGGAAACCCACAGTACTGTACAGCGGGCTCCAAGGTTCACTTAGCCTTCCATCCTTTCGTAGGTTGGTAAATTGAGTACCCATTTGTGGGGGCAATTAGCTAACACACATTGGAAACTATTTAATGCAGTGTAGATGTGTAAATAGCTATTGCTTAAAACAATTTATAAGCCGCTCTGATAGCCTTGTGGCTGAAGAGCGGGGTATAAATAACTAAATAAATAAATAAAAATGACAAGGCAACTTGGAGATGTCACTGAAGTGTCTGATCACAATGCCTTCATACAACCACCCAGAATGGACACCAAACAACTTGAATAGGCAGGGCAAAATGTTACCTGCCCTGACACCGCCACCCTTCCAATAACTCATAAATTGGCTATATTTCATAATCGACTCATTTATTGGTACTTCATGGAGGTTAGCATTAGACCAGGACTTCCCAGAAATAGGGACTGAGCAAAGTTTGCTCAAAGCCTAATGAAGAGGTCATTCCAAATTTTCCAAAAAGGACACACCTGGGTAGCAAATATGTGGACACCCTTTTGGACAGGTAGTTGGGGTGGAATGTGTTAATTCTTCTGGACACATCTGGAAGTGAGTCATTCACTGATTCAAGCAAGTGGCTGGAACAGTCATGATTCTACAAACCGGTTTTCCTTTGCACCCCTCTCAATAGAAGGTTACCTGACACCCATCAGTCTTAATGTCTCAGCCATTAGCAGTCATTAACATTGCCAGAACATCCGTTGTTTAACTGTGGGAAACTCCATCTAACATTGTCTTCCACTGATAACACCCCTTACGGGTAAATATTGATTATAAATATTGCCCCAAAATACAACCAAAGGGCTCACAGCCTTCAAACTTCCTGTCACTTTTTCAGTCTGCTGTATGACCCTCAGAGCTCCAATTGAGTATCTTCTGCTACAGGAATCTCTGCTCATTGGACAGGTACAGTATAGCCCATTATCCCAAATGCTATTCATCTATCCTAGTACTCCCTACTTTCTTTGACAGCCTTGTTTGATTGTTTGAACCCTGAATGTTGGTGTGAATGCTTCCAAGTTTATTTTTCAATAATTTTTCAAATTTTATTTCCTGGCTGTGAGTCTCATCAGGTAGTACCAGTATACATAGGTCAAAAGGTCCCATAGTTACTCAGCCTCTCGTTACCATATTGAGCTAATTAAAATTTCCCATATTAATATCTGGACATGAGTGGGTTCTTCACGGGCCCCACAGAATTTGGATAACAAAAATATGCAGTTGAATTGTTGCAGTGTTCCTGGCTGCAAGAATCTGGCTGGGCATCTGTACAAGTGCACACTGGCTCTGTGTTGTAAATCCAGAAAGAGTAGGTGACTTCAATGTCAAATATTATAAGCTTAGGTAATAATATAGTGTTCCAGTAGGAACTCGCACTTAATAACAAACCCTTCCTCCCATTAACAGACTGATCTAGGGAGTTATTTAAGGTGATGTGGCACAGATGTTTTAACAGAAAGGGAACCATACTGATCTATGCCTAAAGCAGTCACTTATGATGATACTACACCCAGATTGTTCAGTAAGTCAAGACCATAATAAATCACGGCAGTGTCCAATTATTGCAATATGAAGCCAATAAAAGAGAGAAGAATGCAAAAAGGGAAAAAAGCAATAATACTAAATTCCATTAATTTTGTGCTTGTGATGCCTATATTAATGTGATTATGATTTCACCTAAACCATGCTTTTATTTACTTCATTTATTTTAGGGGGAGAGAATATTTTCTTCTTTTTTGGCACTCATGAAGGCTGCTAAAATCAATGAAAACAGATTTATAATAAGCTTCTACATAAATCCTTTTTTGTGGGAGAAGCTCAGAATTAAGTCTCAGAAAATGAGGGGGGGGAGATTTCATTTGGAAAGCTCTGTTATCTTTCTTTGTAAATATTTTGCATTCTTCTTCTTCTTCTTCTTCCAGCAGTGAATTAATGGCTTGCTGCTCCATTTTCACCAGGGCAAAGGCATCTGGCTGAAGCTCTTGCCAGCTTTGTAAATAGCAGCCATTACTTCTTCCCCCTCAAGAAAACATTGTATTTGAAGCACATTCTTCTGAATTCAAGTCAGAAACTGTTCTTCCTTGCTAACTAATTTTCATCCAAAGTACTTCCTCATGATTTGAGAGCTAAGGGAAAACAAAGTTAGTGAGGGGGAAATGCTTGCATTCAAAATTATAACTGAGGAAGTTACAGGGAAGAAAATGATGAATGCCCCTCCTGATGAACCATTCTTTTCTACCAAAAGCAAACAAATGCATACAAAGATAAATAACATTTTGACAGATTTTTGTTTAAAAACACCACCACTTTAGCACTGTGTACCCCTGTAACAATTAGGCAAAAATCAGTCTGAATCTTGCCTGCAAACCCCCAAGCTGCAATGAGTGACATGTCTATTATATGAACTCCCAAGAAATGATCTTTTTAATTCAGTTTCTGTGGAAATCTGGTTTGATAGAAGGAAACATGCTTACAAGGCATATAATTCCTTCTTTATACACAGTATAATTACTAAAGGAATTACTGATCTAAATCTACATAATCGCTAATTGAAAAAAGCTCATCTTTTCACATAGAACATTCAAATAACCTCTGATACATATGGCAAACTTCCCTTTAAGAGCTTTGTTTTTTTCCCCCAAAAATGATTATGATTATTATTTACAGTATTGGGTAAGATGGGTTTCCTGGCCATATTTGCTGAAGAAGCCTTTATTTGATGATAAACTTTTATCTCTTTGTTGTAGAACACAAAAGGATTTCAAATGCAATGTTTTATTCATTTCTCAAAGTCCAAAGCTCCTTAAAAGACTCAGAAGATATTTCCTCCTTTACACACACACACACACACACACACACTTGGTTTGTGGGTATGAATTTGTATGCACATAAGTAATTGACAACAATAGAGCCATTTTTGTGCTACAAAATATGATTTCTTTCCTCAGATCTCAGTGCTATGGAGACTGCTTTTTGCTTGACCCTCTTTTCACTAAATAGGTTGACTGGGAGTTCAGGGTTATTTGTCACTGAATGGGGTTACTCTGTTTATAGTTTCTCTTTCAAGATGGAGCAAACAAAGTCACAAAGAAAAAAAAAACAGCTGCAAAGGCCAAATCAAGACATGAAAGCAGCCATCTTTTAAGTGTAAGTCTGCCAAGAAAGTGCTATAAAAATGGGACACAGAGGTCTGCTTTCATGAGCCCAAGGAACGGGCAGTGGGCTGAAGGGGAAGGAGAACTGGTGCCATCAGTTCTTGCATCTCCACAGTATGTTGCCTAGAATCACTTTCCCCCACTCAATCAGGATGCTATACTAAAAGTAGCTACTTTAAAATGGGCACTGTACAAGCATTCTGTTTATTTTCAAAGATAGTTCCATATTGTCATGATGTTTCTCAAGCCAACTCTGATTTATGACAATCATATCATGGGGTTTTCTTGGCAAGATTTATTCTGAGGAGATTGGCCGTTGCCTAATACTGAGGGTGCATCTGCACTGTAGAAATAATGCAGTTTGATACCACTTTAACTGTCATGGCTCCATTCTACAGAATCCAGGGATTTGTAGCTTTGTGAGGCAACAGCACTCTGACAGAGAAAGCTAAAGACCTTGTACAACCACAAACACCAGGATTCCATAGAATGGAGCAACAGCACTTAAAGTGATGTAAAACTGCATTATTTCTACAGTGTAGATGCACCCTCAGAGTGTGCTACTTATCTAATGAAGTTTCCATGGCCGAGTGGGGATTTGATCCCTGGTCTCCTGGATTCCTAATCCAACACTCACACTACCACCCCACAGTGGCTATGTGTACAAAGTGTAAGATTAATTGAAGGATAAGTTGCTAGTTGCCTTCCTCATGTTGCTGTACTGCAACTATGATCAGGCCTTGATAAGTGTTACCCAAATAGATGGGTGGTCCATGGGAGCCCACCTGTGACACCAAATCTCAGTTATTAACTGGGGGAATTATTATAGCTCAAAGGGATAGCTGCAAGAGGTCAGGTAGCTTCCGAGACCTTTGTACCTATGTCTACCAGTTTAACTGCAGAGATTCTGAGTTAAAGTAAGTCAATTGGTTTTTAGTGGAAAATAATCATGGAGTATTCACACAAGCACACTCACACTAACAAGACCCATACAAGGCTAATGAAGAGTTTTGAGGTAGAAAGGTTGGATAGAGGAATAGATTCAGGAAATAGGGTAATAATTATCAGTCCTGAAGAACAGCGTTCTGTGCAGTGAAGAGACTCAGAAATGAATTGAGGGTGGCACAGTGATCTGACAGAGTGATAGTGTCCAACTATTGCCCCTAGAATCTGGTATGGCCTGCCGGAAGAGATACGACAGCTGAACACACAGCTGGAATTGCATAAAAAACCAGTCTCTTCTGGCAGGTCTAGCCAGGTGATTTTAAATTGTGAATTTTAAATTGTGTAAAGATTGTTTTAAAATGTCTTAGTTTTACTTGTTTTTAAATTGATAAGTGTTAAGTGATATGCGTTTTTAACTAATATTATGTTTATGTGTTGATGTGTTCGATCCACAGGGAGAGGTGGGTAAGAAATAATGATAATGATAATGATAATGATAATGATAATGATAATGATGTATTTCGTGTCCTGAAATGGTGTTTGGGCTTAGGGCAAAGCTGTGAGGGTTTTCTCACCATTAGCTGTGACTTTGCTTGTTAATGGCTGAGGTATTAGAATTGAAGGATTTATGACAACCTCTGTATTGTGGGTAGGAAGGGTTCGAAGGAACATTTTCTGGTTGTTTAGGTCTTGTTTGTTTGTGGTATGACTCATCACCAAGGGTGCCCAAGAGGGGACTAGCACATTCCACCTGGATGGCTCTGTTTACTAGGGGCTTCACTTAATCCTATGTCTGCTGGTAGTTTTCCACAATACCTTCTTTAGGTCCTGGTGACCTCCATCTGACCTCACTTATGGTCCACCGCAGTCTACTAGACCTTGCAAAGTTTCTCTATATTGCCAATTCTGAAGTATTATAGGGAGTGGTGTGTAAGGCATGGTAACATAAGGGCAATGGGTATTGCAGTCCAGTAACTTATAGTAGGCCACATGCATCTCCATCCCTGCATTAATTCAAATGGAAGCCCACCTAATTGCAACCTGGATATCTCTCTTAGAGAAGGGTTGTAGCAGTTGCTGAAGCTTCTTCGTGCCATTGAAAATGTTTGGGCATCCACATATTTATAGCCATCATAGGCTGCAAACCTGATCCTTCAGAAGGAATGCAAACCCATGTATTTTTTTTTTTTAAAAGACAATTTCTCAAACAGCTATGGTTTTCCATACATTTGGAATAATTTTTTAAAAAAAATCAGGGGAACTTCTAATGATCAATGTGCAACCAGTGAGGGTACAACATAGCCTGCAAGGCCTTATTGTAGGTCCTGGACTTGTTCTAAATCTCCCTGAGGCTCTCCCACAAATTGAATTGTTTTTCAGCTGCAATATGGTCAAAAATAGCCAAAAAAAAAAAAAAAAACACTACTGGAAGCCCACAGTAGTAGTGATTTCTCTTGGTTCTACCAGCTACATTTGTTGAGGACAAAGCTTCTGCTTTGTGGCTCTTTCATGCAGAAATCTAGGCTGGCCCCTTTCTTTCTCTTCTTCCCCCAGAAGGTAAAGACATATTTATTTGAACAAGTATTTTCTGACTAAGGACTTTATCACATGAGACTGAAATCACGCAATTATGATGTGATAGTGGCACGAACGAGTTCCTGTTCTCTCACAATGTCATCCTCCTCCCATGGTCCATGTGTGATCCACCTGTTAATTATGCACAACTTTTCATTGATGGGCAAAACCCATTAATAGCCCTCAATAGTGCTCTTTTTGCAGTATTGATGAGTGTGCTTTAATCACGTCCTGCTGTAATCACATGATTACAGCATGAATGGGTGGTCCTCTTTCCCCCCTCCCCTTTCATAATGAGAACACATAATTAAACTTCCAGGGGTGAATGTGAAGAAGACCAACAGGACACTGTTTTGATGAACTGTTGCCTTTACTAAGTACTTTTTTATGTTTCTTTAACTGTTTATTTTTGAAGTTCTTTTATTATTTGGTGTTGTTAACTGAAGTCACTTCTGAGAATAGCTGAAATCTTGCCCATGCAAAATCACAGAAGTAAGAGAAAAAAAATTCTTAAAGGGGCATGTGCAGGCTAGCACGAAGCATGAATACTCTGTCATTAGAAGTATTACTATAGCGTGAGCTGAAATCCCATTTTTAAGCCATTGGTGGTGGTTGTGCGATAATTCCAGGGCAGTAGTATCATGTGATTACAGCTACTGTGATCATGCCACTATGTTTCTGCTTTCCTCAATTATACTGTTTTTAGATGATTGTCTAATAAGGATTACAGCATTTTTAGACACCCGTCTGATAAAGTCCCAGGTGGTTAATGAGGTCTGTGTGCTGTACTTTTATTGCTATTGTTTTGTTTCTAAATTATTGGTATATTGTTTTAATGTGGTAATATTTTAATGTGGTAATTTAATTACTTTTTTACAAAAAAAAACCTTTGGCCATGTTTCTGTATTGCGATCTAGATTGTGTAATTTATGCAGTTACCTTTGTAGCAGAGGCAATATTCAACACTCCCAGTGAATTGTGATGATGAGTATCAGGATGGTGGCAAGAGTGTCTCGATGTGCATTAGGCTCTACTGGTGTGCATTGGAACTCCTAGCCAGTGTCCCAATGTGCATCAGGAGTGCCTGATGTGCATCAGTCTCCATGTGCAATAGTCAGTTTGCTGGCTCCCTTACATAGTAATGTCATGGCAGCCCCTTGCTGAATACACAGATCATGAAACTGCTCAGTTCCATTTTCTGCAGACAGATGTCCACTTATGTAGATGTAAATTCCATACTGCAATCCACCCTTTTTTATTATTAGGTTTTAATTGTCCCATTCAGGAGATATTGAGATATGAGCCAAATTCACTGATAATAACCTCCTAGTAGGTGCAGTGGCTGATGTAATCTGATGGAAGGCAGCCAAAAGCCAAGTAAAATGTAAGATTTGGATTTCTTACATGGTCTATCCAGTTTGTTTACATTATCTCCAACAATCTGATTGGAGGAGAGAATTCTTGACATAAACAGTGTGGTCAGCACCTTTGTTTTGGTTGGAGCAGATAGGGCAGCTGATAGGCTGGACAGAGACTAGGGAGAGAATAAAAGAAGCCAAGAGGAGATAGCAATCAGACCATTTTGCCAGTCTCCACTGTATGTAGAGAAGGCTACAACATAGCCACCAAGCCATGCTGTTCTTAATAACTGATAAACAGCTCAGATATGATGATAGATACTGCTGGCAAGAAAAATATCTAGGGTATGCTAAAATGAATATATTTCCCATTGTGATTGTAAAGGATGCCAGTTATGGATGTTTACAGATATGTAATGGATGCTGCTGGATTTAGCAGTGTCCATGGATATTAACCCTTGGAAGCCTGTGTGTTCACAGCTACCCATTTAGAGATGTATAGTTCCTCAACAGATAGGATGGTATTTCTGAGTTATATTTTTAAGATGGTAATGTTCCTCTATGTATTAACTCTCAAGAAGCTTGCTAAAGTGTCAGACAGAGATAAATGTGCAGTCCTTATGAAAGCGTAACATCTCACTTGCTATATACGGTAGTATACAAAATGTATAATGCCTTGCATAAAATGGAATATAATGTAATGAAAACAATGTCCCCAGCACTGATATGACTGTGTTTGCATATCTATGATTGCATGTAATAAACAGTCTAAACGATTACTAGAGAGCTTGCTCATTCTCCCATATAAATATGCTGAAATTCCAATACTTAAGAATGCTGAATTGGTGTGTTGATGTTAACTCTGCCTGTCTGGATTTCACAAGTTGGATGCCCAGGCAGCCAGATGGTGATAATGGGAGCCCAGACAGAATACAGATTAGCTGACAATGGCAAAGGACGCTCAGTCCCTTGGTCTAAAGAGAGTGGGGTGGAGAACCATGCCTTTTTCACATAGACTTCTAATTGTCTAGGCATATAACATACCATAAACATGTTGTATATTGTAAGAAATCAAAATCTTAGGATTTGCCTTAGGAAACATGACTAAAAGGCAGCTATATAGACTTAAATTTGTAAGGAATTAAGCATCTTACACATAACATAATAATCTGTTGAGGAATTCTACATCTCTAAGGGCTCATCTACATGAGCCATAATATACCAGCTCTCTGCTGGTGTACCCTGGCTGTGGAGCTGGCCCATTCCTCCCCCCTTCTCTGTACGGAATGGGCCACAGTCCAAACAGGCATGCTGGCCCATGCCTGCAGCTGCTGCTGCCACCAATTTATTTGCTGTCTTATAAACCAGGAAGGGGGCATGCAATATGTGACTCAGCCCCCCCTGCATGTGACCAGCCTTGATCACATGCTGCAGAACTCCTTCCTACCTTCTGGGAGAGCAAGGGAGATGGTGGTGGTAGCGAGAGCTAGCATGCTGGATGCACTCCTGTGGACACGTGGGGGCGGATCCATTGTTTGACACCTATAACAGAGTAAACAAGGTACAGTTGTCCCTTCACATTCGCTGGGGTTTGGTTCCAGGACCCCCCGTGAATACCCAAATCCGTGAATACTCAAGTCCCATTATATGTAATGGCAGAGCAAAATGGTGTCCCTTATATAAGATGGCAAAATCAATTAGGATTGCTATTAGGATTGTTATTTTTTTAAGAATATTTTTCAAGCCGTGAATACTCAAATCCGTGAATGTCAAATCCGTGAATGTGGAGGGACAACTGTATTTTGTAAAAATAGTTTATTGGGCCCTACCCTGCCTTCCCCCTGTCTCTGGCCCATCTCTGCCCCATATGAACTCCAGGGCTCTAAGATGGGGGCAAGATATCATGTTTAACATGTGTAGACAAGCCCTAAGAAAGCATCTCTGTCCAAATTTATATTTTTCCACATATACATTGCAATAAATTGCTGTATATAACAGCCTTTATAATATTTTGAGATTAAATGTTATTTTCCTCTCACAAGCAAGTTAAGGGGTTTTGCTAGCTAGGAGCTGCAGCAGCAAAACACACAAACACACAAACAGCCATCTGAACTCATTAGAGGATGTCAACAAACAGCCTATCTTTTGTGTCTTGGGAGATAACTTTTATATCATTTTCATCATCTGTCTGTCTGTTACAGGTGAGTATAACTGGTCCCCATTAATTCTCAACAAAGATTTTCCCATCCAATTGAAAATGAGTTTTTACTGGCCATCTGCACAAGACCACTAAGTATCTGATCTCCTAAGAGTGTAACTGGTTAATGTTACTGGCCACCATTCTTCTGGCTACCTGCCATGAGATGACTGCATAATGTATGGTTCCGGATGATTACCATATCTTCCGGCATATAAGACAACTGGGCATAAAAGACGACCCCCCCAATTTTCAACTAAAAATCAAGGCTTAGGCATATATTCGCCATATAAGACCACCACCCGCTGGCTGGCTGACTGGCTGGGGGAGCCTTGCCAGCTGATCCTCTTTGTTTCCCAACTCATGAGGATCTCCTCGTGAGTTGGGAAAGCAAACAGGATCAGCTGGCAGGGCTCTCCGAGCCAGCCAGCCAGCTGCAACATTTGCCCCTCTCTTTCACCTTCGGTTGCTCCCCAAAGGGGGTGAAGGCAGAGGAGGGGGCCGAATGAACCCGGTTTGCCTCAACCACTGCCCATTCTCTCTGTCTTCGTTCCCTTTGCACCCTCGTTCCCTTTGCACCCTCCTCATTGTATTCTAATTTACTTTTGAGCACATACATGATTTTCAAACACTATAAGCCTTTTTAAGTTGTTTTCACTTGAGTTATTTAATATGTTTTTATTGTGTTTAAGTTATTAATTGTTTTTACTCTGTCATTATTTAAATTGTTTACATAGTTTTATTTATCTGTTGCCCTGAGATCTCAGGATAAAAGGTGGGATAAAAATATTTTAATACATAAATATAATTACAGGAGAAAAAATATGCAAAAAATATGTTTCAAAATGTGCATGATTAAAGGTCCACTTTTTTTAAAAAAAAAATATAATCTCAGAGGAAGACAGGTTGGCTGTATCTCTGCTGAGTTTCCAGTGAGTGGTTAAAATTAGCCATAAGTTATTAACACTGGCTTTAAAACTAGATTTTAACCATTGTTTTTACACTGTTTTTAAAGAATGCTATAATGTCTCTTGTTGGTCATCACTTCAGGGATCTGGGTAGTCAGAGAAGCAATTAACAAATACTTTTTAAAAAATGAATAAAGTCAGCATAATTATATGAACCATAATATGAACATCATTTAGTCAGTGCAAAAATATGTACAATAGAGAATGCTTGCAAAATATTTTGCAGGAAAATGCAGCCAAATATGCCCATTAATTTCCATGCAGAAATAAAAGAAGTCTCACAACTCACTACAGAAATGGGATGGAATGAGAATGCCAGCAGGTAACTTGAGGAACTCAACAAGAATGAAACTGACAGATTTTCAGATGCCTAGGTAGAAATATAAAAGTCCAAGTGACCAAACCTGGAGAAGGGTGGCTGGAGGGAGGGGGCTTCGTGGAGGGTGAAGAGTGGCTGGAGGGAGGGGGCTTTGCGGTGGGTGGAAGGGTGGCTGGAGGGCAGGGCTTCCCAGCCACCCACCCCCTCCCCAAAGGCAGGACCAGGAGCCTGATTGCAGCTTTGGGGAGGGGGTGGCTGGAAGAGGTGGCTGGAGGGAGGGGGCTTCATGGGGGGTGGAAGGGTGGCTGGAGGGAGGGGGCTTCCCAGCCACCCACCCCTCCCCAAAGCCAGGATCAGGAGGCCAATCATGGCTTTGGGGAGGGAGGGTGGCTGGAAGGGGTGGCTGGAGGGATGGGGCTTCGCGGAAGGTGGAAGGGTGGCTGGAGGTGTTGGAAAATATAGTTTGCAGTCCAATAAGTGGAAATGGTTCTGCTATTGAAGGGTTAACTGAGAAGCCATATGAGATGAGCTGATGTAACTTCCTGAAGTTTTGCTATTGGGGAATCTGGGATGAAGGGGAGTGTCTGAGTATTCTTCTTTGTTCCAGAAGCCATGATCCTTTAACAAACTGAAGGGCCCGTTGAACTGAGAGGATCCCGAAAGGGGTGTCCTAAACATAGTTTTGTAACAGTGTAGTTTTTAAGTATTTTTAACTAGTTTTAGTTTGTTTTGATGGAGTTTTTGTTCCTGCCAAGAATGAGCTCTCTAAACTGTGAGTAAAGATGTTTTTGTACTTTTTAAAACTAACTTTTGAGTCTTGAGTGGTTATTTTGCTAGTTAAACAACTTGGGGAAAGACAAAGGGTGTTTGGTTATTTGCTAAGCTGTGGTTTTACATGTATGCTAACATTCTGATGCTAGATGCTGCTGCGTTTGCATTAAACTCTGCTAAGATGGCTGTATTCTCCACTAACGTGTGAAATACAGTGTGGATGTTTAAACAGGGACAACATACCCTGATATTTTAAACAGTGTATTTTATACACATTCCAATATGGGAGGGGGCTTCCCAGCCACCCACCCCCTCCCTGAAGCCAGGATCGGGAGCCCGATCATGGCTTTGGGGAGGGGGAGTGGCTGGAAGGGGTGGCTGGAGGGAGGGGGCTTCCCAGCCACCCACCCCCTCCCCAAAGCCAGGATTGGGAGCCCGATCATGGCTTTGGGGAGGGGTGGTGGCTGGAAGGGGTGGCTGGGGGGAGGGGGCTTCGCAGAGGGTGGAAGGGTGGCTGGAGGGAGGGGGCTTCCCAGCTACCCACCCCCTCCCTGAAGCCAGGATCGGGAGCCCGATCATGGCTTTGGGGATGGGGGGTGGCTGGAAGGGGGGCTGGAGGGAGGGGGATTTCCAGCAACATTCGCCCCCTCCTCTGTCTTTGGTTGCTCCCCAAAGGGGGAGAAGGCAGAGGAGGGTGGGCGAATGAACCGTAAGCACTTTGCCTCACCCGTCCCCCCGATCTCCTGCCTCTTAGCTCCATTTGCGAAGGGAGCAAAGAGGCAGGAGTTCAGGCAGTGGGGTGAAGCAAAGTGTATCCGCCATATAAGATGACCCCTGATTTTGGAGCCTATTTTTCAGGGCTCAAACCTCATCTTATACCCTGGAATATACTAAGTGGTATTGTATCAATGCAGTATGCCCTTTTGATTTCCCCTTTGTTTTCTCTCTTGTCTAGACCATCCCTTTCTTTACCAGGGATAAAAAGATAACTATTCAGATTCATTTTCCTTCATATGGCAGGTTGAGAAAACCCAGGATAGAGTGGAGCAAGACTAGGGCAGTCTTTTCTTCATACACCACCCAAAAAAGAATGGGGCTATAGATATATAGATATAGATATATGTAAAAGGTTACAGAATTTGAGAATGTTGTCTTTTTCCCCTTATGAAATAATTTTCATAGATTATGATATTTGAGCACTAAAAGTATTTATGATTTATATTTTTAGAAATAGTTAAATAATGTTGAATATTGTTTGAATGTCAAGTGTTTAAGCTCTATGTACTGTGTGTATTGTGTGAGATACTGAAGTTAATACATATATTGTCCTTTTAAGAGTTAACAGTTGTGTCTTTTTTTCAGACACTGATTCCTCAAAACACACAGAGAACCATATCTCTTTCTTTTGGGAAACATGAGAGAGAGTACCGGATTTCTTGAACAGTGTAAGCAAATTAGCAAGGTTTACACTGAGCAACAACCAGTCCCACACCTACTCACTCAGTCAGCGGGTCTTGTACAGAAAGAAAAGATACCTAGTCTCTTGTGTAAAACATATAAAAAGAACCTTTACATACAAATTACTTTTTCATAATCAAATATATGCTGTAATGGAGAAGGTAAAAAGAAGAGCAAAAACATCTTCAAGTTATAGTGATATAGGAAGAATGGATATGGACAAGCAAACAAGCAGGAAGTCAGCAAACTTACAAAATAGGAATTAGTAAGTATAAACATACAAATATTGCTGACTCTTAACAGCTGTAACTGGTTTGTAGTTGCTGTTATTGGGCTTTACTGCATCTCTCAGTTCCCTCTATTTATTAAAAGAAACTCTCTAGAATAGGATAAATACCAGGAGAGACAAGCAGTCCACCAAAAGCACAGATGATTTATTGTTTTCCCTCAACTCTCTTGTGGTAGATTTTTTTCGGGGTAAAAAATTACATCTCTGATTCAATCAGAGGGGCCTTGATGTTCACCTAAAGAAGAAATGTGAGGAAATGTAGTTTGAACAAAATATCTAAGATATTTTTAAGCTTAAAAAGATTTTATAAGACAAGGAAAATTGCTTAGGATTGCACATCAGATTTGAAGCAAATTTGGAAACTTGTAAAACCTCTGAAGAATTTGATAGGAACCTGAGGTCTAAATCCACCTGCTAGTTCCAACTATGCTAGAATGATTTACATAAGTGGTGATTTACCATTTGGCAATTGATTCAATGAGTCTAATCTAATTGAAAGTAGGTACTGTATTTAGACCTAAAAGTGTTCCACAAAGATTAATGCAATGTCTTATAGGCATTTACATATACTTGTCACCCCAGTTGTAGAGCTTTTAGGTTGTCTGACTTCCTATATCAGATAACAGTGCTGATATACTGCAACATTTGTGATCTAGTACTAATGCATAAATCCAATCGTAAGCAATTATGCAGCATTTAATGTTTGATCTCCGAAGTGTTTGGGGGATTCTGAGGTGAAGAGCATATGGATTTTACTGTGTAGTGAAAATGCTCAGAAAGGAAGACATTGCAAATAGCTTTAAATAGCCAAGGGTTTAAACCATTCTAAATAAACTGCTCCCTTATCTGCATGGAATTCTGAAGAAGATGAAGAAAATAAGTTTCCAGGAAAATTTTTGTTAAGACAAATCTTTAAAGCAGTCAGCATGTATATAAATCTAGCAACTTGTGCAAACTCAGCCAATTTTTAAAAGCACAAATCTAGGGAATTATGCAGTTGCCTTCATTTTTAAAAAGTGTTCACATGTTTGAGACCAATTTTAGTAGCAGTTTTAATGGAATTTTAATTGATTTTTTAAAAGTTAAATTGGAACACAAATCTCTTTATTACAAATGAATTATGGATACAGATCCAGAAACCTTATATTAGAAGTCTGATTCCTTTTAGAAGTTCTCTATTCCCATCATTTGCTTTATTTTTAGATATATTACTACTGATAGCATAAGGTTAAAAGAATTTTGCAAAGTAACTTACACCCCGAACCTTAATGAAAAAAAAAAGTCCCAGCAATACTAATTTTCAATCAGTGAAACTTTATACAGATGTCCCTTCATATTCGCTGGGGTTTGGTTCCAGGACCCACCGTGGAATACCAAAATCCATGAATGCTCAAGTCCTATTATATGCAGTGGCATAGAAAAATGGTGTCCCTTATATAAGATGGCAAAATCAAGCTTTGCTTTTTGGATTATTATTTTTTTTAATAATATTTTCAAGCCGTGAATACTTAAATCTGTGGATACCAAATCCATGGATACAGAGGGACAACTGTACTACCACATTACAAACAAAGGCTTGTTGGTTTACAAAGTTACCAATTTCATAATGTACATATATTAAGAAAAACTTTTGAAATAATTAATTTGTTTTATAAAACCTTAAATGTGGCTATTTACTTTTGACTGTCATCTCCTTTAATTTAATTGCTTTATTATCGGTATAACTTACTTACTTATTTACTGATTTATATCACACCTTTCTCCCAAAATGGGATTCAGTATTACTACTGCTAGCAATGGCCTAAATCCTATTGTTAGACCAATTATAATAACTCCATTGAATCAATGGGTCTTCGCTATGTCTTGTCTCATCGTGCGACAATGGATTTGATAGATCTACTCTAGCTGCAACAAATGAATTGGATTCAGGCTAAAGTGTGAAACAGTACAGTCATGTTTATTCTTCATAATGTTTGAATTTTAGCAGCAGTGGCAGATGTTGGTTTCTGTGTCAGTGGGCCAATAAAAGTATACTCTGATTTCAATAAAAGTATACTCTGAAAGAACTCTGAGGCCTGGAAAGGTGTCTTAGGCAAGCATGGTGTTGGAAATTGCAATGATAACGGATGCCTCCTGCTAGAGTTCTGTGCAGAATAACAGATGACTGTTAAAAACACTATCTTTCAGCAGAAAGATAGCTTGAAAACAACCTGGATGCATCCCCAATCCAAACATTGGAACCTCATTGACTATGTTCGAGTCTGGCAGAGAAACATTTGCAATGTCCGTCATACCCAAGTGATACCCAGTGCAGAATGCCAAACAGATGATCGCCTCATCAGATGTAAACTAAATCTTCATCTTAAATTCAAACCTAAGAGGGGTGGCATCTTAAAGAGGAGACTCCAAGTCAACAATCTTCAACAAGCTACCATGAGAGAAAACTTCCAGGCAAATCTGCAAACAAAAATGGAAGACCATCCTCAAGATCCTTCTCCTACAGTGCTTCAGCAACATATCAAAAACAGTATCCTCCAGTCTGCAGAAGAATCCCCCGGGTTCTTCCACAAGAAAAATCAAGACTGGTTGGATGAAAACAACCAAGAGATGCAGGAGCTGTTGGCAAAGAAGAGAACTGATCACCAGGTATACCTCGCCCAGCCAACTTGCCATGTAAGAAAAGCAGCTTTCCGCCTCACATGTAGTAAACTTCAACAAAAACTCCGAGACATGCAGAACAAGTGGTGGATCGATATAGCAGAAAAGACACAACGCTGTGCAGATCTGGGTGATCATAGAGGATTTTATGAAGCTCTTAAAGCAGTGTTTGGACCTACTTATCAGGTCCAAAGCTCCTTATACAGTACAGATGGCCAAACATTAATTACTGATAAAGCATCCATCCTGAATCGATGGGCTGAACATTTTAAAAGTCTCTTTAGTGCCAACCGAGTAGTCCAAGGCTCAGCTATCCACCATATGATACAAAAACCAATTAAAAATGAATTGGACATAGCTCCCACTTTGGAAGAGACCCTTAAGGCTACACAGCAGATGAAAAATGGCAAGGCAGCTGGGATTGATGGAATCCCACCTGAAGTTTGGAAACACTGAGGTCATGCACTCCATGATAAATTCCACGAACTCCTTGTGAAATGCTGGGAAAAAGGGGAATTGCCATCAGATCTCTGAGATGCAGTCATCATCACCCTGTACAAGAAAAAAGGAGCAAAATCCGATTGCTCAAACTATTGAGGCATAACACTGCTCTCTATTGCTGTAAAAATCCTTGCAAGGATACTCCTGAACAGATTAGTTCCTGCTATTGCAGAAGAACTTCTTCCTGAAAGCCAATGTGGCTTCAGAGCCAATAGGAGTACTACAGATATGGTATTTGTCCTTAGACAACTGCAAGAAAAATGTAGGGAGCAGAACAAGGGTCTCTATGTAACATTTGTCGACCTCACCAAAGCCTTCAACACTGTGAGTAGAAAAGGTCTGTGGCAGATCCTTGAAAGACTAGGATGTCCCCTGAAATTCCTTAAAATGATTATCTTGCTACACAAGGGCCAGTGCGGTCAAGTCAGATATGGCGATGCTCTTCCAGAGCCCTTTCTAATAACTAATGGAGTGAAGCAACTTTATTTACAATCTTCTTCAGCATGATGCTCCAAAGGGCTATGGCAAAGCTTGAAGAAGACCACAGCATCTATATACGTTACCATACTGATGGTAGCTTGTTTAACTTAAGCCGTCTGAGGGCTCACACTAAGACTCTAAACTATCTAGTCCACGAGCTGCTCTTTGCTGACGATGCTGCCCTTGTTGTCCACACAGAAGCAGCTCTGCAGCGCCTGACATCCTGCTTCGCAACAGCTGCAGAGCTGTTTGGGCTGGAAGTCAACCTGAAGAAAACAGAAGTTCTTTACCAGCCTGCACCCCAGGATGAACAACACCACCCCCACATTGCCGTCGGCAAATCTGTGCTCAAGTCCATTCAGCAGTTCACCTACCTGGGAAGCTCCTAAGATGCCAAGGTTGACAAAGAGATCAATCACAGATTAGCAAAGGCATATAGCGCATTTGGAAGACTTCACAAAAGAATCTGGAGTAATAAACACCTGAGGCAAAGCACAGAAATCAGTGTGTATAGAGCCATTGTACTGTCTATTCTCCTTTATGGATCTAAAACATGTGTCACCTATCGCCACCACCTACGACTCCTCGAATGCTTTCATCAGCGCTGTATATGCACAATCCTAAATATACACTGGACTGACTATGTGACGAATGTTGCTGTCCTTGAGCAAGCAGGGATCACTAGCATTGAGGGCATGATATTGAGAACACAGCTGCGCTGGGCAGGGCACCTTTCTAGGATGGAGGACCATCGTCTCCCAAAAATAGTACCCTATGGTGAACTTGCCACGGGTCAGCGTAAGAGGGGCGCTCCAAAAAAGTGATACACGGACTCCCTGAAACAACATCTCAGGCTCGGCCAAATTGATCACGAACAACGATCCACCCTGGCCTCACATCGGGAGGCATGGAGACCCACTATCCACAATGCTGCAGCCTTATTTGAGAACTCATGACGAACAAGTCTTGAAGAGAAACGACAATGCAGAAAGAATCACAACCCGGAAACATCACCCAAGGAGACCTTCTGCTGTGCTTTCTGCAACCGGACTTGTTTATGTCGGATTGGCCTTTTTAGTCATCAGCACGCTTGCAGAAAGCGCGGGATGAGTCCTTCCTGAATCTTCGTTTGCGAAGAAAAGCCAGAGAGAGAGAGGGATACTCTGATTTTTAATCTAAATTTTAGTGTTGCTAACCTCAGTGCTAACCCAATTGCAAGACAGCTCTTTTAAAGTTCAAGTTAAACCCACAGTATAATCACTGCCTTACTGATATGGAAGCCACCAACTGCCACTGTTCAGAGCTGAGTTCTAAAAATGTTGACAGGACATCCAAATCCAGCTGCAGAGGTCTTCTGGCTTTCCTATTTTTCATGAATATAAAATTGGCCAAGATGGCCAAGATGTTGTCATTGTGTGCCTCCACACAACCCTAAGATGAACCTACTGTGGGATTTTCTTGGCAAGATTTGTTCAGAGGGGGTGTGCCTTTGTCTGAGACTGAGGGCATGACTACATGTGCTAAATATGTTCTTCCCCTGCAGTCCATACAACAGTCTGCCTCTGGAAAGTCCTCACCATCCCCGTGGCAGATATGAGGCTGAGATGGGGGGATGGTGGGGTAGGGCCCGATAAACCATTTTTTACAAAATACCCTGTTTATTCTGTTATAGGTGTCAAACAATGGATCAGGTCATGCATGTCCACAGGAGCCTGTCCCTGAAGCCTGGCCATCGCTGCTGTCACCATATACTGAGACATTTAAAATATTGAATAGAAACACACATATAATTTTTTCTCAATCTGGCCCTAAAATGTTAAGATAGGTATACACAATAACCATAAATATTTCTTTAAGAAGATGGTGTACTCAATTCTTACACATATCTGTTACAGCAAAAGCTTCAGAACAGGTAATTTGTTCTTATACAAGCAAAAATACTGAAACGAGATGAAATGATAGATATAGATTCAGAATGTGTAGTCAGCCTACTTGACTCTTCAATGAAACTGCATATCTAAAACATACTAACAGTGTAGTCCTATGCATGTCTATTCATCAGTAAGCCCCTTGATTTCAGTGGAATTTCCTTCAGGTAAGTTCATACAGGATTGCATGCTAAATAATAGTGTTCAAATAATCCATGGTTTTCTGCACCTTCTAAATCTAGGATTTTAGCTGCATTTTGTTAATTAGCCCTTTCACATTACACAATTATAGCACTGTGATTGCACTTCAATTGCCATGGCTGCATCTATGGAGTCATGGTGCTTGCAGATTGGTATCTCACTAGAGCTCTCTGGAAAAGAATTATAAGTACTGCTCTCTAAACTGCAAATCCCAGATTTCCATAAAGTGTCATCATGGTATTATAATTATGCAGTGTGAGAGGGCCCAATTATACAACTGAGCCTAGAATTTTCATCAGAATATTGATGCAAACTGGCCAGCCTCCCTAAAATCTGCAAAAATATTTGGCAAATGCACTACATGCTCATCCAGAAGATTTTCAGAGCGTTTGTGTTTCTGATGCTCAAGAAACCCCACATATAACTATTGCCTTCCCTTACATGAGGCCTGAGAGCTTTCTGGCTGAGAGTTCTAAATGCCCCTCCCTAAACTGCAAATCCCACAATTCCACAGGAGGCAGCCTTAGCAGTTAAAGTAGAATAACAGCACTATAACAGTGTAGTGTGATAATCTCCACTGTCTCAACATGTTGAAGAAAGAGCATGCTCAAAAGATGGTTAGTTATTGATAGAAAAAACTAACATATTTTGGACTATGTGTATTTTTAATATCTTCTTCTGGAGGCTATATAACACACTAAAAGGACATGTAAATACATAATGTCACATTGCATAAATCATTATTACATTTCTGTCTTGCATATAGCTTGCATATACCTTTGTTGCTTTGTGCCTTTGAGTTGTTTCCAATTTATGGTGATCCTAAGGCAAATTTTTCTTAAGGTTTTCTGGGCAAGATATGTTCAGAGGGGGTTTTCCTTTGCCTTCCTCTGAGGCTCAGAGAATGTGATTTACCCAAGATCATCCAGTGGGTTTCCATGGCTGAGTGAGTTCTCAAGAGTCACTGGACTTTATCAGATCAACCCCTTTAAAGGTTGGGGGGGGGTTTGCTTGTTTTTTTGCTGGCATTAAAAAAAACCCATTTTATGTCAGCAAAGGAATATCCCTCAACCACACTTACCTCTAATCCCAGCAAAGGTTTCCCCAGCAATGAAAGAGGAAGTGAATAGGAGCTCCATTCACTTCATTCAAAATCCCCCAGATTCTCCCAAGAAGATGCTTGCACGGGAATTTTTTTAAAACCCCAAAAGAATACACAAAAAGTTTAAAAAACCACAGGAACACACTTTAAAAGTCCCAAGTAACCCGGGGAGGGTAATAAAAAGTGTGTCACTTACCTGGATGTCATGATCTCACCTGGAAGTGTTCACATCAGACCAGTCATTGATGCTGCATTCATGTGAGTACAATGGTGTGAGGTTTCATATGCTGGCAATGACAGCACTAAAGTGGCACATGGGATCAATTGATGGCTTCAGCCATCAATTAAAACATAGGCTTTTGGCAGGGACGTGTGATACATGTGACCTTTTGCATTTATGTGCATTATGATGCTATATTTAGTGCATCTGATAAAGTCCATAGCCCAACAATCAAACCATTATACCATGCTGGTATAATGAACATAGTTAAGTCTCCATAGAACAAAACAAGCACATTTGCCCATCCCACTGAAATAATAGTGAAATTATGCATGTCATATATTTTATGATAAAGCTTTATGCACATCCACATTTTGTTCTTCTGAATTCTGCATTTAAAAAGATTGCCAGTCATGTATTACCTGTTGGTCCACTCCTGGAGCAGCCCCTCAGCAGAAGTTACCTACATGTTCTGAAGCAATGTGATTCTCCAATCTTCTCCAAGGAAGTTTCTGTTCAAGTTCTATCATGAATGATTGCTGCTGTGTCAGCAGAGCCCTTGTGGTTTTCTGTACTCAATAAATGACTGGAATGCCTGAAATACTAAATAAAGAATTGGCAGCCAGGACATCCCTGAGACATTTTTTAAGGTGCTAATGTTTCAGCTCTTCTTGTACATATCTATAGTGATAGATTATCATAAAACAGCTCTGCTGTGCAGATCGAGGGACAAAGGCATAAAAATGAGTGTTCTTCTCCATGACTGGTGTGTGTGTGTGTGTGTGTGTGTGTGATATGTTGCTGAAAATAGTGTAATGAGTATCGTTCTCAAAACTTTCCTTATTATTTCAGCTTTGACCCCTCCCCAAATGTGGCAAAAAAAGTTTGAGTCAGGGTATAGCTATAGTGTGTGTGTGTGTGTGTGTGTGTGTGTGTAGGTATAAAATGAGGACTTTGACCTGCCAAATATGAACTTTGTCAACCCATAAAATTTTCCTTCAGTCTTGAAATTACTGGCATTTCAGGGAATGAGACCTTGACAATCTCTCACTCCTAGAGCTCTTTTGCTTTCTGTGTTCACATTCCCTTGGTAATTTTGCCTGCCCCTTTTCTTTGGATGCCTAAATTGTATTTCTAAATGCTAAGTTGAAGTTTTAAGTTACTGCAGTGCTAGAAATTTGGAGACTGACCAAAAGGGAAAAAAAATCATTGCAGGGCAGAATTATTTTTTGAGGGGGCAAAGCCCTTATTTTACCACTCCCCATGGTAGATACACCCCTGTGTTTAGGATATTTGTTGCAAAAACAAACATGTAATTTTCTTGAGAGTGGCAGCATGATGTAGTGGTTTGAGCATTGGACTACGGTTTGGGAGCTGTGGCATCACTAAGACTGGTGTCACCCCTCCCTGTGATGGTGTCACCTGGTGTGGTTTGGGCTCTATGCACCCCTCTAGTGCCATCATTGTTTGGGAAACCAGGGTTTGAATCCCCATGTTTCAAAGACATGAAGGAATCCAGTAGTGCCTGAAATAAACTCGGATGGATACATGGATGCATAAATGGATCAGTAGCCAGGGAAGTTGTTGCAGCAAGGAAGTTAAATGTTCTCTGTAGCCAAGCCTGATCAGCATCCTAGCTTCAGCATTTTGGACCTGCTGAAGTTTCTAGACACTTTCCAAAGGCTAAAACTCCCCATACATCTTGCAAATGTGCAAATTCTCAAGGTGAGGTGCATTTCTTTGGGCAACAAATCTTGTGGAGGTGTGAAAATGCTATTTTCATTGAGACTGTCAAATCCAATGAAATTCGTTTCTATTTGTTATAACAAATGGAACTCCTGTTGTAAGAATGATAAGAATCCACTGGTTTGTTCTTAGACCTAAAGATGACGTCTTATCTCCATTTCTGATTCATTTTACAAATAGTGGTGGGCTATGGTTCATTTCTTTATTTCTTCAGAAGATTTATATTACAGAATTTGAAGAAATATTCCCCAAGTCACATCACAATATACCTGCCCCCAGAGAACAACCCCTCCCTAGTATATTCCAGTGATCCTTATACTCTCTTCTGAAGTGCCAGGGCATTTTTTTTTAAAAAAAGAGTTTCTTATTTGGGTCAGCCACAGGATTATTTATCATTGTTTTTAACGGCCATTCTGCTTGGTGCCAGTACTTGCTGAAAAGACTTGGCAATAATGGACCTTTCCCTATTTGGTGAAATTGCTCAATTGTACAACATCTTGTGCGATAAATTGCTGTTGCAGATCTGCCATAATTTTTATTAAAACTGCTACTGTGTTTGGGACATTATTCTGTTACTGCAAATATGCAGTTTCACTTTAGGAAATGAAAAGTGTAGATAATTCATTGCATCCCTGGAAATAAGGTGACATAGTCCCTTACCTTATTTAATGATTTATTCTCCATTGCTCCTGATTAGCTTGCCATTGCCTTTTCTTCATAATTTTTAAACATACCTCAAATCTGCTCTATTTCTTTTTTTATTACAACTAAACAATCCAAGCCTGTCCAGCCTCTGGATAGGTCAAATTAGGGTGCAGGGAATCATATATCCTAGCTCAAATAATTCCAACAATATAATGGCCCATTTGCATTTTAATACAGATTTTGACTACCGCACCTGAGGCTTCCAATGAGATAGGGATTTAAATTTTAAGGTAATTAAGGATTTATCAGACTGTGCATTTGTTTTATCTGTTTAATAAACCTGCTTCCTGCTGTCAGCAATCGTGTGTCTGACCTCAACTTGCCCTAACCTATTATGCACCAAATATGCATAATTGTTCTTACTCAGGACAGGGTCATATTTTGTTTTCCTATTAATTATGTGTTTAAATAGGAATGCTGTTTTAATAATCAAGTTGTTAGGTTTCATGAGAAACCAGGGGGGAAAGGTCTTAAGACACATGGTCAGGGATCCATCTGTCAGATGAATAATGTGGCCAAGATCCACCTGTGTATTTGGGACTTGCATTCCTTTCCATTGCAGTTCTTTGCAGTGTTTACAACCTCAATGGAGCAAGTTTTCAGGTTGAAGAGGTGGGGATACAGGAAGAAAAGGCGGCATTTACAGATTCCAACAAAACCAGCAGGTTTTAGAGGAGGAATGCCATTGGATCCCAGCCTGTAATCACACTGATGTGAGTAATTATTCCAACATACTTTTCATTTAATTTTTTCCCTATTACGTTCCTGCAAAGTTTTTGGAAGGTAGAAAACTGCCTCAAACCAGGTTAGACTGTTTTTGTGTCTCTTCTAGTATTGTCTACTCAACCAATAGTCATTCTCTATGGCTTTCCATGGTCCAGACAGACATGTTCCTACAACCTACAATCTGATTTCTTAATTAGCTGGAGATGCTTGGAACTGAACTTTGACCTTCTACAGACAAAACATATGTTCTATGTACAAAGGATGGCATTTAAAAAATAGGAATGAGCATTGAAACACACATCCCACTGAAAGCAAGGGGCAACATCTTTTTTTAGATGCACAACTTGGACACATATATCATTGCTAATAATGAGCAGCTTCCTCTTTTACATGGAGATTGATTTTCATATACAGATATGAAATCTGTGCACAAAATGCCTAAAATCACAAAGAATTCCACCTTGCAGGTTCCAATATAAATTGCCCTGATCTGTCCATTGTGAAGTACATTCGATCCTGCACATTCACAGGGGTTGAGGATGCAGGGCCACCTCAAAATTGGGAAAACTCTGAATATCTTATAATGCTGGTCCTAAGCTGATGTTTCAGTCCAAATTCCTATCTCTATGGGCTAAGGAACCTGACCAAAGTACTGCTTCTGTCCTGCCATTGTAGTCCATGGGGTGGTGGTGGTGGTTCTTAGAGGACCAGAAGTGGCCAGAGAGGAGGAAAGCAGCTGCCGTGGGGTGACCAGTGCCAGATGAGGCTCCAGAGGTAGAAGAGGAATCAGGGATAGTCAGTGTTCTTTTATGCATTATGACTTACTAAACTTTTTTTTTTTAAGGTTTTCTAGTCTACGTGCATCATCTGTGATTTTCCACAGGAGGCTGTATAGCTTTAAAAAAATCCCATTTAATTATTGATGGCAAACTCACAAATAATCAAATCCATGAAAGTGTAACCTACGAATGTGGAGGGCTGATTGTAATGTGTGAATTGTGATGTGATTATCCACCAGCTTTTCCGCTTCTTAATGTTTCAAAAAAGTGCTTGCTTAAAATATGTATTAAAAAAGCAAAACTATTTTATATGTGCACATTGAGAGAAGATACCTTTAGAAATGCATGCTATTTTAAAGAATTAAAATGTGTTATAAATACACATCAAGAGAGAGATACATTATCAATTCAAATTAGTATCAAATGGGACAAAATGGACCTGTGACTTTGACATGTAAGAATGGCATGGACCAAAAATAGACTTACAGTGCAATACTCTGCATTCTTACGCAGATGTTAAGTTTCATTGTTTTTAATGGGGCTGACATGAAAGTGTGGATAGGAGGGCCATCCCTTGATTCTAGCACCAGTTTCAGACAAATCAAATGTGTGCACGCTTGCATACTAGAGAGAGGAAATATTCTCACTCACTAGTCATATATATTCCCAGAGCATGGATTCCAGATTTAATGTCCAAACATGTTTAGTGACCAAATTGAATAAGATGCGACAACTCTGAAGAAGCTCCAAAAGGTGGGCATTGGTCACCTGGACCTATACGTTTCAAGACCTAGAATCTCCAGTTCCCTAAATCTCAATAGATTATTATTATTATTATTATTATTAGCAATTTATAATTTGTTGCTTGAGAATAAGAAGTTTAGGAGGAACTTTTTAAGACTAGAAAGGCTGTAAAAAGTTTGTATTACCCCCTGTAAACCACTAAAGAATACAATAAAAGGAAAGAGAAGAAAGGTTATTGAGATCAGTACAGTAGCTTTCCTTCCACTTGTGTTCACTGCATCCATGAACCACTTCTTTCAGATGGGAACAAAGAAAAGATTACTGCAATTTAATTGTGGTGACTTTGGAATTTCTATAGACCGGGGGTGATACCTTAATATTTTAATGAATTATTTTTTCACACTCATGTAATGTGTAGCATATACATGCTGCATGTACTCTTGTTTCATCCTCAAAATGTGAATGTGTGGGGCTCTATCGAGATGACAGCATGTGGGGAGATGAGGTTTGATCTCCCCCCCACCGCCATGATTCCATCAATGGCTTTCCAAACATGAAGATGTCTGTGTTCTGTGAGTGAAAATTCCCAAAGATTCTGAAGGTATAGAAATCCAGACTTATATTTCATATGTTGAGGCAGGTACAATTGATCTTTCACTAAAAAGTACCTGGTGTGTTTAAATTGCTATCAGACTAACAAACATTTCTGAGTGTGTTCATATTCCATGGTCCAAACTACACATGAGTTTAAAGGAGGGTAAACATTTAACACTCAGAACTCATATGAGGCAGTGACCTTATTTTTTGTTCAATACATTAAATTATGTGCTGCATGAAGACATTGTTGTTGTTGTTTATCCTGAATTTTCTTCTAGTCAACTTAATTGGGAGTCCGCTAGTTCTAGTACTGACATTGCTAGGAGCAGCCCTGAGCATTATTTAATGGAAGTAATAGCTTCTACAGTTTTAGTGGAAAGGTGCAATCTAAGTTCAATTAATAAATATAATACTTACAGAGGGAAGACAAGTTTCTCTCTTGAGCTCATTGCACTTTGGGAGCCTATCCCCATCAATGTATTGTATACTAAAATACAATAAGAAAAGGAAAAAAATACAGATAATTCAGAATAAAACAAAGTAATTAGTACAGGTAATCAAATACAATAAAGATATAAATATTCATCCAAAATTCAAAATGTTTGAGAGAACAAAATTTTTCAATTTGGATTTAAAAACAGCAAGGGAAGAAATAGTCCACAAGTTTACTGGGAGGCAATTCCAGGAATAAGGGGCGGCAAGAGAAAAAGGACAAGTTGAGCCAAGGAGGAAGAAACCCTTGGCTGGGTAAGTAGCCCAGAATTTGCAAAGCAAAAATTTCTAACAGGCTGGTAAAAAGAGATAAGATTTGCAAGGTAAGGAGTAGCTAGGTTATGCAGGGCCCTGAATGTGAGAACAAGCAGCTTATACTGAGTCCTAGAGGGAATAGGTAGCCAATGAAGAGATATCAAAAGTGGGGTAACATGATCAAAACAATGGTCCAAAAAGATAGTAGCAGCAGAGTGACAAATCAAAAACAAAGGACTAAGATGAGCTAGTGGAAGACCAGTCAAAAGAAGATTGCAGTAATTGAGACGGGAAATGACTAAAGCATGAAGTAAAGTCTTGGCAAAGGAAGCAGAGAAGAAGGGTCTATTTTAGTTATGTTATAAAGGAAAAATTGACATGACTTTGCTACAGCCTCAGTATGAGGAACAAAGGTCAGTGAGGAGTCAAAGACAAAACTCTGTGCTTCGTTCACAGGATGGATGGGAACATTATCAACAGTAATGGAAAATGTATAATGTAGAGAAGGTTTTGGGTAAAAGATGAGTAGTTCTGTCTTTGCCATATTAAGTTTAAGGCAGTGATGAAGCATCGATGCTGAGATACCAGAAATACATGATGCAGTGAGATGTTCAAAATCTGCAAAAAGTTCAGGAGTAGAGAGGTACAGCTGAGTATCATCAGAGTAAAGGTGATTTTGAAACCCATATGAACTGATAAGATTACCTAAAAATAGTGTGTAAAGAGAGAAAATAAGGGTCCCAGAACAGAGCCCTGAGGAACCCCAACTGAAAGGGGAAAGCAGGGGGATTCATGACCACCAGCTACCACACTAAATGACTGGCCTGAGAGATACAATGAAAACTGGCTGAGAATGGAGTCAGTGAACCCTAAATCACAAAGTGAATCTAACAGAAAAACATGTTCGACTGTATCAAAGGCTGCAGAAAGATCATGGATGGCGTATAGGCCTTTTGACTTGGCATGAAGGAGATCATCTGGGTGTTTTTTATTTGTTTGTTCATTTTTTGTTTTTGTTTTTTGAGGGGGAGGAGAGCTGTCTCTGTAGAATGTAAAGGGCAAAATCCAGACTGAAAAGGATCCAGTGTGGAGGCCTGAGAAAGAAAGGTGAGGCACCATGCGTAAACAGCGTGTTCCACAACTTTCGAGAGGCCGATAATTAGAGAGAGAGGATGGGTCAAGTGAAGACTTCTTGAGGATTGGAGAGACCATGGCATGTTTAAACTCAGAAGGAAATGAACCAGAGGAAAGGGACAGATTGATAATATGACAAAGAAAAGGGAGAATAGCGGGGGAAATAGTATTTAAAAAGTGAGAAGGAATAGGATGCAGAGAGCAGGTAGAAGGATTTGAAGACTTCAATATTTTAGGCAATTCATATAACAGGACAGGGGAGGATCTAGAACAGCTGGGCAGTTTATATAATAATGAGGAGGATTCAGGAACAGGAAGAGAAGAACAGATGCTTTCAATTTTAGTATGGAGGAAGAAGTGAAGGAGAGGACTTTACGAGTGAATTAAAAGTAGAGAAGAGATGCTGTGGACACCAAGAATTAGCATGGATCAGTGATGTATAATAGGTTTGTTTGGCCAGAGAAATAGCACAGGACCATGGTGCGCTGTGGTGCTGGTGTTGGGCAGGGCTGTATTAGGTTACTTAACACAACGCTGTCTTGAATCAGGCCTCTTAGGCACTTAGTTTCAATTCGCTCTTCTTGGAGGCTTTTGGTAGCACTGCAAGGTGAAAGAATTCACCCATTTCCCTATCATACTGACCAGCTTTCGAGATGTGTGGTGGATTCTTGTCCCAAAATGACTTCCTCAGAAAAGAGTGCCAACCAGCACCACCTGGGGGAATCCCTTGGTACCCGATGATGATGATGATGATGATGATATAAAATAATATAAAATGTATTTTTATCTCACTCCTCTGTTAAAAACAATTGGGGCGGCTTACAAAAATTAAAATACCAATACAAATTAAAATCCCCACCCCGCCCTCCCCCATAAAAAGACATTAAACCAAATACATTAAAACAACTGATATAAAATTACATTAAAATAATAAATAATAAACAGCCAGGAGACTAAAAAGGGCCAGGAGCCCCTGAGGCTGGGAACTAATTAGGAAAGGCCTGCTGAAAAGAGATCTGTCTTTAGTGCCTTTTTAAAGCTACTCAGGCTCGTCAGCTGATGGATCTTGTTCAGCAGGCCATTCCACAATTTGGAGGCGATTACCGAAAAGGCCCTCTGGGAGGTTGCAGACAGCCTAGATTTTTGTGGCTGAAGCAAATTCCTTCCAGAGGACTGGAGTGCACGGGGAGGGTTGTATGGGAGGAGGCGGTTCCGAAGATAAGTTGGACCAAAGCCATTTAGGGCTTTAAAGGTAATAACCAACACCTTATACAGGGCCCAGAAACTGATAGGCAGCCAGTGGAGAGATTTTAATACTGGAGTTATATGGTCTCTCCGAGATGTTCCCGAGACGACTCTGGCTGCCATATTTTGTACCAACTGAAGTCTCCAGACCAAGCATGAGGGTAGCCCCATGTAGAGCGCATTGCAGAAATCTAGACGAGAGGTTACCAGCACGTGCACCACAGTCTCGAGATCCCTTACTTTCAGGAAAGGGCGCAGCTGGCGTATCAGCCGAAGCTGATAACAGGCGCTCCTGACCGTCACATTCACCTGACTAATCATCTGAAGTGATGAATCAAGGAGCACCCCTAGACGGCGAACACATTCCTTAATGGACAGCATGACCCCATCCAGGACTGGAGGTTGCAACCCAACTCCTGGTTTTGGGGCCGCTACCATGAGCACCTCCGTTTTGTCCGGATTTAATCTCAATCTGTTTTTCCTCATCCAGCCCATTACTACTTTAAGACAGTCATTAAGAAGAGAGATGCCATCGGAATTTGAGGCTGACGATCGGGACAAGGAGAAATAGATCTGCGTGTCATCAGCGTACTGATAACTCCCAGCCCCATAACTCCGAACAATCTCACCCAGCGGCTTCATATAGATGTTAAACAACATTGGGGACAGGATGGCGCCTTGCAGAACACCACAAGTAAGCTCCTTTCTGCTGGAACAGCTGTCCCCGAGCAGCACCCTCTGGGACCTTCCTCAGAGGAAGGACTGGAACCACTGGAGCGCAGCGCCTCCGATTCCTAACCCACTCAGGCGATCCAAGAGGATGCTATGATCTATCGTTTTGAAAGCCGCTGAGATTACACTACCCCTGTCGATGCTTAGACACAGGTCATCTGTCAAGGCAACCATGGCAGTCTCAACTCCAAATCCTGTCCTAAAGCCAGTTTGAAATGGGTCTATATAATCAGTTTCATCCAAGACCACTTGGAGTTGAAGCGCAACTGCCCTCTCGATCACTTTGCTCAAGAATGGTAACATAGAAACCGGCCTATAGTTGTTCATGTCTTGGGGGTCCAGGGAAGGTTTTTTCAGGAGCGGCCTAATGGCAGCTTCCTTTAAACAGGATGCAACACACCCTTCTCTGAGGGATGCATTGATGATGTCCCTAAGGAACACCATCAAGGCACCGCCCCCCAGATGGCTAGCCATGTCAGACAAGGATCAAGAGGGCAGGTCGTCTTCCTCACCCTACCAAGTAGCTTGTCCACGTCCTCGGTATTCACGGATTGAAATTGATCCAGTAAACTTACATCAACGGAGTTGCTGGACACCTTGTCAATTGTTTCTGTCAAAATACTGGCATCTACGTCGGCTCTTATCCGAGAGATTTTATCTGCAAAGTTGTTAAATGCATCACAGCAGGCTGTTGTTGGGATAAGCAATGGGTTCTGCGCAGGTATAACCTGCGTCATCTCCCTTACCACCCTAAACAGCTCTGCTGGATGGGACTCTGCAGAGGCAATATGTGCAGAGGAGAAGGATCTTTGCGCTGTATGTATTGCCTCTCGATAGGACCAAAAGAAGTTCCTATGCCGAGTCCTGTTGGATAAGAGTCGAGTTTTCCACCAGTTGTGTTCTAGTCATTGTCCAACCCGCTTCATTTTCCTAAGCTCTGATGTATACCATGGCTTATGGTTTGGAGCGGGTTGGAAAGGACGCTTGGGAGCAATCGTGTCGATAGCCTTGGTAAGGTCGGTGTTCCAGGTATTAACCAAGGCTTCAACACTGGCATTACCAACCATTAACCCCTCCAAGGCTTTCAGGAATCCTGTTGGTTCCATTAGCCTTTGGGGACAGACCATTCTAATGGGTCCGCCACCCCTGGTGGGACGGGAAGAGACTCTTAGTTCAGTCTTGACCAGGAAATGATCCCTCCATGACAATGCGGTGGTTTCATAACCTCCACCCATAGATATTCCTGTTCTGTACTGAAAACCGCATCGAGGGTATGACCCACACAATGTGTAGGCCCGACGACCATTTGGGATAGGCCCATGTTTGTCATGGTTTCCATGAACTCCCGAGCTGCACCAGTCAGATTTGTCAAGCTGGTCTCGAGTGGAAGGTTGAAGTCACCCAAAACTAAAAGTCTGGGTGACTCCAACCGCAACTCTGAGACCAGCTGTGTCAGCTTGGTTAGGGTGTCTGCTAGACAACGGGGTGGTCGGTATACTAGCAGAATCCCCAAACTATCCCTGGTCCTCAGGCTAAGCTACATACACTTAAAGTGGACTGTGTTTCGGACAGGTATCCTGGTCAAGGTCAGATTGTTCTTATAAACCGCCCCCACTCCATTCCTGGCCTCAGCTGACTCCAATTGCAAGCTTAGGTCTTCCTGGCTGGCTGGTATTTCCTGGGTGTGTGGGAGTGGTTTAAAATGGCCACCACTCCTGGCCACGCCCCCTCTCACTGCTGCTTTGCTGCCAAATGTCCTCAGTGCCCACCACAGCCTCTGACCCAATGGGGTGGGGAGAAGAGGCTGTTGCAGGCTTAGAGTCCTTCTGGCTGGCTGGCTGGTGTTCCTGAGGGGTGTGGGAGAGGCTTAAAATGCCAGCCACTCCAGGCCATGCCCCCTCTTGCTGCTGCTCAATGCTGATGGTGAAGGTCAGGCCTTTATAGTTTTCCCTGTCGGCTCTTCCTCTCACTGCAGCTTATGGATAGCTGATGGTGAAATTGGGGCCTTTAGAGTTTCCCCTCTGGGCTCTTCCTCTTACTCCAGGTTGTGGAGAGCTGATGGTGTAGGTGGGGCCTTCATGGGATCAGGCTAGAATGAACTTAAAGGAACCCAGAAGTATCTGGTTGGGTGATCTGGTTTAACCAGGTTCCCACATACAAACTGGTGCTCACACATCGCATTGGCTTCTGTGTTGCAGATTCTTGGAGTTCATGCAGTTGTTATTTCACCAAGTCTTGTGTCTGACATTGCCATTTGGGTTGGAGGGCAATTGCTTTTTATACATCCTCCCTCCAGATTCCTGTTTTTATTTGATCAGAACTGTAACTGAACACAGTGACCTGAATCCCATTGTCCATTGTAAATAGAGTGGGCCCACTGAATCAATGGATTTTACTTATGTGGTTACACATTATTCAATAATATATTCAATGGGTCTACTGTAGTTATGACTAACGCATAAGAATCAGCCCAGTGTTCTGTATATATTAGTAATGTGAGGAATATGGAGAGCCAGTGTGACTTGAGTGTTGGAGTAGAACACTGAGAGGCCAAGGTTCAAATCCACATTCGACCATGGAAACCCACTGGGTGATCTTGGGCAAATCACATTCTCTCAGACTCACAAGGGTAAACCCTCTCTGAACAAATTCTGCCAAGAAAACCCAGTAGCAGTTTCACCTTAGGGTCACCACAAGTCAGAAATAACTTGAAGGCGCACAACAATACAGAATACTCACAAAATTTCCCATTACAGTCAGAACACCTGTTGAGAAATCAACACCTCACTGTGAGATTTCTCATCTTCAATGTGAGAGAAGATGGCAAGAGTATTGTGTGTGTGTGTGTGTGTGTGTGTGTGTGCGTGTATAGGTTTCCACAATTTGTACACGAGGCCTCTGTGCAAAACCAGTCCCTTTGCTTGATTACTATTGATTAAAAGGATGTAAACAACTCATCAAACGTTTTTATTTTTTTTTAGAAAGCCCATGCAGCAAGAAGCAGAATTCCTAATTTGTACTAAAATTGTCCATAGAGTTTGGGCCAATAAATAAATAAATAAATAAATCTTACAAATGTGAATACTCAAATCTATAATAGGGGGGGGGGGAAACCTCTTCCTATCTCGCCAAAAGGCTGGGATTGGATGTGGTTTCTTGTTCCTTCACATAAGATTGAGGTAAATGAGATTTTTACATCCTTACCATGTAGCCATACTACAGATTTCTATAGTGGCATTATACTTGTTATTCTTCATAGCTGCAAGTCATGTAAACAAATTGAACTAAAATTTATGTTTTCTATTTCTGCAGTGTGAGTCAATTTAAAAAGAAATTCAATTTGTCCTTTCCTTAGGCAAATATGATTGACAGAATTCTGGTGGATGTAGTATTAATGCCAACAGCATATTCAAAATATAACTTTTCTCAAGGTATATATTATTATATTGATTGAAAAGGTATTACACTGCAGCTATAAAAATGATATTAATGCAAGCAAAGGATTAACACTCATATACAGTATGGCTGTATATACAAGCTGCATTTCTTCACTTCTTTATTTGCTGCCTCTGTGTTTATTCTGTACATAGTATTTGTTCCTGGTGTAGGGAATATAGTTCAGTGACAGTATATGGCTCTTCCATTATAACCCTGCAATCTCCACTTTAGGAAGAATCAAGTAGCAGATGATTGGGTAGGGGTTATGTGGAAGAAGTATCTCATTTTGAAGAAACTGGAGAGCATCTCCGCTCTACTCTGAGGAGACAACACTGGGCAAGATAGGTCAGTCATCTCACTCAGGTGGGCCAGTAATCTCACTCAGCTTCAGATGTGAAATACATCAATTGTACTGTTTGTTTTTGTGCACAGAGTATACTGTATTCTCTGAAGGGTGTCTTTATTATTCAAACATTGTTAGAAAGCAGCATCCTGCTTTAGCTTTAGGTTCCTACACAATCTTCATGTCTCTCCATTTTGCCTTGAACTGTTTCCTGGTAAAGTCTAAAAAGTTAGAAATGAATGCATTTTGAGTTTCCATTAGAACTCTTTGCTGAAATGGGAAAGTAACATTTGGACCATTACTGAAATGAACAAGTAGCCCTTTACTATACATGGCCTCAGAAACTCTTGGTGGTGCAAAAGCATATTTTTTTTTTTTGCTTCCTAATTCAGTCAAGAAGCCACCTTGCCATCTATTAACTGATTATTCAGACCTGCGAGCTCTTGTGTAGCTTTTCAGCATGTACTGAAAAAAGTCCAACTAGAGTGCTCCTCTATAAATCCCACTCTGTTTTCATATGTCTATAACATCTTGGTGCCTAAGATCCCATGTTCTTCATCCCAACTCCTGAGATTCCAAGGTACTTTTCATTATTTTTATTTTAATACATGGACACATTTTATCAGGAATGAAACAGGCCATGACTTTTATTGGCCACAACTATACATAGGCTCAGCATACCCATTTGTCTGGATCCATGTAAAAACCAACCCACTTGCAAACTGATGAACTGCAAAACCCCAGTTCACTTGCCAGGTGACCACAGAGATGACAAATATGAGAATCTACAAGGAATTTCAGGGAGTGTGGCAAAGAAAGACACATCTCCCTGAGTTGAGTATGACTTTATCTACCACAATCTCATAAGCCCCCCCCCATTACCTAAAGAGGTGGGGAGTCTGGGGGAGCCCGCCCGTGATACCAAAAATCTCAGTTATTAATTAGGGAAATTATTAGCTCAAATGGATGGCTGTGAGAGGCTGGGTAACTTTCAGGACCTTTTACACCTATGTATACCAGTACTCACTGCAGAGAACTCTAGTTAAGGTAAAATAAATGGTTTTTATTGGAAAATAATTCAAAAAGCACGCACATGTGCAACACACACTCACAAGAACCACACAAGGCTAACAAAGAGTTTAAGGCAGAATGGTTGGATAGAGGAATGGATTCAGGAGATAGGACAATACTTACCAGGCCTGAAGAGGGGAATTAAGTACTCAGACGGAAGGAAGCCTGAGAGTGACACTGAAGTCTGGTCTAGGAACATACTGACAATGTGAGTGGCCAGGTGTCATCCACAGTGGCACAGTGGCACACTTTGCTATCATTTCGGGACTAATATTTATACTGTGTTTCATGTCTTGAAGGAGTGTTTGTGCTTAGGACAAAGCATAGATGGTTTCTCACCATTTAAACAAAGGAAATAGAAACTCCGCTGATTGCTGTTTATGGCTGAGAGATAAGCATCAATGGGTTTATGACAATCTCTGTATTGTAGGACAGGGAGGAGCGATGAGGGATAATCCCTAGGGATAAGGGTTGTTTTGGTCACTTGTTTGTTTGTGATGTGTGACTCATTGCCAAGGGTGTCCAAGAGGGAATTAGCCACCATAATGGTGTTGTTTACTAGGGGCTTTGCTTAATCCTATCTTGGGTATGTCTGCTAGTATTTTTCCTTGACACCTTCCTAGGTCCTTGTGACATCCATTTGATCTCACCTTTTTGGTTTACCCCAGTCTACTAAACCCCATGAAGCATCTTAATATTGACAATTATGAGATATTGTAGGGAGGGGGTGTAGGACATGGTAAAAAAACCCCTGTATTACCTATACTCATATAGACCTGAATACCTCCCTCTTGGATTTGAAATCCATGCCAAACCACCACCTGAAAGTTATGATAAAGGGAGTACACAATCAGTTCCATGTATATTAATACAGTATTGAAGGAATGTAACCCATTAGACAGAGGGTAGGAGGGATAATGCTCTGAAGCCAAATGAGGCTGGAACATTAGGGGAGATTATTTTATAGGCCACTACCTGACCAGAGTGAATCTTGCACCCATCAGTCAATGATTGCAAATTTATTAACTGGGGCTTCCCACTTCTTCCCAAAGCTCACACTAATTGTTTGGGCTTATGGGAAGAAGAAAAGAACTTGGTGCCATTATCAGGCACCCAGATTCTCTATGCCATTCTGGACAGCAAACTCACCCTGTGGTAGGTTTCTAGAGCACTTTCCCCACTTTCTCTTGAGTTCTTATATACTATCTGTATACTGATGTCTTATTCTTCAGCTCATCACTTCCTCGTTCTTTCATTTGAATCTTGACCCTAGTGTAGTGATGTAAATATTTGATGATTTATCCCCCCAGGGGAACAATTTCAGCAATTTCCCCCACACTGTGAATTCATTTAAACCAGCTGTGGTCCTCGTCTGTATGTTTCTGCATCTTAGTCCGGCAAAAACAGCAACAAATATTTCTGCATAGCTCTTTCCTGATATTCACAATCCCAAAGTATTTTAGAAAATATTAGGCAGAAGTACACGTTATTTTTTTAATGAAAAATTCATAGGTTTTGTGGAAAAAATATGTATTTCATACAAAAAGTCTTTTTTTAGATAGCCACTTTTTGGTGCAAGATTGCTCTTTCTAATACAAACCACAGAAGTCTTGCATGCACACGCACATACACACAATATGTGGCAATCTGGACACACTGTATTTCGCATGAAAAGTATGACTTTTACACAAAACTCCCACAATTTTCACACGCACATGTTATTCTAGAGAGTTCCTGAGATGTATTCTCTCAGGGAATTATACAGCACAGAAATATATAGTGTGTTTTTCCCCCCTGTGCAAACCCCACATATTTTGTACAGAAAAAAAATCAAATTTATTTCTGCTCAGAATATTTCACTTAGATACTTTACCAAATACAAAAGATCTCAACTCTACATAGTTCTTTTTGGCAACAGTTTTCCAAGCGTTGGAAGATGCTTTAGCCTGCCGGTAAATGAATAGTGGCAAACACCCTATCTGTCGTTAGAAGCAGAGCTTCACGGATGTTACCTTCAAGATGTTGCTGGATTACAGCTGTTATCAACTGGTAGGAGGTCAATAATAACTGGAAGGGCATCCATAGTCTATGGATGTGTGTTCTGAGCAAGCATGACAACATAAGTTTTATAATGATGCTTATAATGTTTGCACACTGCATTTAGTGGTCATACATCAAAGGAGAAACAGAGGGGATGGGGAAACTGATGAGGAAACACAACCTCCAAATGATCTACAGACCAACCAAGAAAATCCAAGAAATGCTACACTCAGCAAAGGAGAAAAGAGACCCTCTCAGAGCTGCAGAAGTTTACTGCATACCATGCAGCTGTAGACAAGATTACATAGGGACCACTAATCGCAGTGTGCCAACACGAATCAAGGAACTTGAGAGACACTGCAGACTGGGCCAGCCAGAAAAATCAGCAGTAGCAGAACACATTATAAATCAACCTGGACACAAAATGTTATTTAAAAACACAGAAATTCTGGACCAGGCCAACAAATATCATGTCAGAGTGCACAGAGAAGCTATTGAAATCCACAAACACCTGGACAACTTCAACAAGAAAGAAGAAACCCTTAAAGTAAACAAAGTTTGGCTACCAGCCCTGAAAAAGACCAAAATCAAAACTCAACACATGCAAATGAACTTTACCCAGAGACAGGGGGATTTCCAGCAGACAATGGACCATTAGCCAAACAGACACTAATCCTCTTTGCATATCTCCCCCCAGAAACTAGCCATTCAAATACACACATTTACATATCCTCTCCAACAGGGACTCACAGTATATAAACCCCACACACCCCTACCCAACCATTTTCTGAAGATGCCAGCCACAGATGCAGGCAAAATATCAAGAATAAACACTTCCAGAACATGGCCTCACAGCCCAGAAAAAAAAACCAAGGAAAACCTATGGATGCCAGATGTGAAAGCCTTTGACTTCACATCAATAGGAATGTTATGGTAGGAGAACTAGAATAAACCACATTTGTGTGTGTGTATATATATGTGTGTGTGTGTGTGTGTGTGTGTGTGGTGCCACAATTATTATTTTTTACACTAGTTATTTTATAGGAAATCCTTGAGTGTTATCAATGTTGAGTCACAGTTTGAAGCAGAAATTAAAGCATAATGCAATTTTTAAAAATCTCATAAGGGTAGCAGCTTTAAAATTATCTCTCCATCAACAGAAGTATCAACACTGCATTTGACACATAGATCAAGGCTTAATTTTCTGATATACATGTAATCAGTTTAAACTTAAATGTTTAGGTTCACTAAAGTCAGCAATATTAAATGTCAGGCTGATAAGCTGCCCTTCTATCACCTTTGAAACAATATGCAGATTTTATTTAGAATTCACGCTGATTTGTTTCAATACTCCAAGAGATAATTCACTGAAATCTTGATGTAGGGTAGGGATTTTGCCCATTCAATCTTATATCACATAGAACCTAATTAATAATATAGTGTGTACTTGCATAGAGTCATATGAAAAAGAAAGTACACTCTCTTTGAATGCCATGGTTTTACATATCAGGACATAATAACCATCATCTGTACCTTAACAGGTCTTAAAATTAGGTAAATACAACCTCAGATGAACAACAACACATGACATATTACACCATGTCATGATTTATTCAACAAAAGTAAAGCCAAAATGGAGAAGCCATGTGTGAAAAACCAAGTACACCTTATGATTCAATAGCTTGTAGAACTACCTTTAGTAGCAATAACTTGAAGTAATCATTTTCTGTATGACTTTATTGGTTTCTCACATCGTTGTGGAGGAATTTTGGCCCAATCTTCTTTAAAACATTGCTTCACTTCATTGAGGCTTGCAGGCATTTGTTTATGCACAACTCTCTTAAGGTCCTGCCACAGCATTTCAATCAGGTTGAGATCTGGACTTTGACTGGGCCATTGCAACACCTTGATTCTTTTCTCTTTTTTTAGCTATTCTGTTGTAGATTTGCTGGTGTGCTTGGAATCATTGTCCTGTTGCTCAGTCAAACTTTAGTTGTTGGACAGATGACTTCACATTTGATTCTAGAATACTTTGGTATATAGAGAAGATCATGGTCGACTTAATAACTGCAAGGTTTCCAGGTCCTGTGGCTGCAAAACAAGCAAAATATATCACACCACCACCACCATGCTTGACAGTTGGCATGAGGTTTTTGTGCTGATATACTGTGCTTGATTTTTGCCAAACATGTCACTGTGCATTTGCCAATGATCTCCACTTCGGTCTGATCTGTCCAAAGGACATTATTCCAGAAGTCTTGTGGTTTGTTCAGATGTAACTTTGCAAACCTAAGTCATGCTGCCATGTTCTTTTTAGAGAAAAAGCCTTTCTCCTGGCAACCCTTCCAAACAAACCATACTTGTTAAGTCTTTTTTTAATTGTATTGTTATGTACTTTAATATTTAACATGCTAACTGAGGCCTGTAGAGTCTGAGATGGACCTCTTGGGTTTTTTGCAATTTCTGTGAGCATTGCATTGTCTGACCTTGGGGTGAATTTGCTGGGACACTCACTCCTGGGAAGATTGGCAACCATCTTGAATGTTTTTCACATTTAAATAATCTTTCTTACTGAATAATGATAGACTTTAAATTGTTTGTAAATGGCCTTATAACCCTTCCCAGATTGATGGGCAGCAACAATTGCTTCTCTAAGATCATTGCTGATGTCTTTCCTCCTTGGCATTGTGTCAACACAGACCTGAATGCTCCAGACCAGCAAACTGCTAAAACTTTGACTTTTATAGAGGTGGTCACATTTGCTGATGAACAGTTAATCAAGGGCATTTGATTAGCAGCACCTCTCTGCTGCTTAGCATCTTAATTCCTATGGAAGCAGTAAAGGTGTATTTAGTTTTCAACACAAGGCTTCTGCATTTTGGCTTTATTTTTGTTGAATAAATAATGACACAGTGTAATATGTCATGTGTTGTTGTTCATCTGAGGTTGTATTAACCTAATTTTAAGATCTGCTAAGGAACAGATGATTGTTATTATTTTGTGATATGTAAAACCATAGAATTCAAAGAGGGTGTACTTTATTTTTCACAAGACTGTATGCTCTTACATGTCTAAGCCTTGCCACCAACATCTAACCTCAACAGAAAAGAGATGGATGGATTTGTGAGTAGCATCTTTGTGGTTATGGTTTTATCCAACCCATTATGGCCCATACATGAGGGGCACACTTGGAAGTCAACAGATCATTCTCACACTTTACTTCACTAGAAGCAATTGCTGAGTGTTAAATTCTACCACCACCACCAACACAAAAAACACCCCCACTATTGGTTAATATCCAACATTATGGTGGAGTGTCAATCTATACACATGTTACATATTGTGCTACCTATTCTATATCTGCCATTGTGGCTACTTATTGTCCCATTGTACAAGAGGAGCACTCCAAAAAAAATGATACAAGACTCCCTGAAACAACATCTCAGCCAAATTGATCACCAACAATGGTCCACCCTGGCTTCACATCGGGAGGCATGGAGATGCACTATCCACAATGCTGCAGCCTTATTTGAGAACTCACGCCGAACAAGTCTTGAAGAGAAATGACAACACAGAAAGAATCACAACCCAGAAACATCACCCAAGGAGACCTTCTGCTGTGCTTTCTGCAACCAGACTTGTTTATCTCAGATTGGCCTTTTCAGTCATCAGCACGCTTGCAGAAAGCGCGGGATGAGTCCTTCCTGAATCTTCGTTTGCAAAGAAAAGCCAGAGAGAGAGAGAGAGAGAGAGAGAGAGAGACATTAGGGAATACACAGAGGGTTTTTCTGCAATCCCAGTGAACAGACTGGTACACTGAATGCTTAACTGACAAATAGTTAAGCATCATCCAAGAATATGCTTAACTGACAAATAGTTAAGCATCATCCAAGAATATGCAGTTGCATGCTGGCTAGGTCCAACTAAGGTAAACCCATCAAAGCAATTGTTGAATAGTGAGTCAACAGGTAGGTAGATCCAGTTAATGCAATGGCTGTACTCTAGTTGGGACTAGCCATTTAGGACTACGTGAAACTCTGTAGAACTTGTGGAACTCCACCCACGGAACCACAGATTAAATGCATTCATTGCACAATGACCAAAAAAGTACAAGTACACAAAAGTACACATTTCAGTTTACAATTTTCCATCACATTGATACATGGGAAACAGGGGCCAAATGTTCTTTCCCCTCTTCTGCCACTTTTAAATCCAAGTTTTCTCTTCTCTGTGTGTACAATAAGAACTTATTTATTTTCTTCTCTGTAGCAAGTCAATTTCAAACATATGATAAGCTGCCAGTGTATGGAGGTGATTACCACATATGCATACTTAATCATGTGCTTGCCAGCATCAGCATAAATAGCTTTTTATTGTTGAAGAATTCTCCTCCTGATAAAGAATATGGAGTCACAAAGTACTGCAACAGAGCTTAGTGGCTAAGGCCTAAAGTGAATAGGAGTAGTGGATCATATTACCCTTTCTTGAATCCTGGTAGATAATCTGAAGCTAAAGCTATTGCCATTTCTCTCCTCACACGTTTGTCATGAAAATCTGCCTCTTGAGCTGATGTTGGGGGCAGCATTTTTGTTCATAGCTTGGCAGAGATTTTCCAGACTCTTTAATTTAAGTAGCAAAAATTCCTCATTATCTAGCAGCACAGACTGGTACTACAGCTTTCTCACAGTGACCTTAAATAACACATAAACTGCAATATGCCTATAAACTACATTGTGCTGTGTATTTATTGACGTTATCTAGGTAAGACAATGGCCAGGATTCTGTTGTGTATAGAACAGTATAGTGATATGGTAAGACTGTAACCCTGAAGCATTGCAGATGAAACAGAAGCATTCAGACTGGTGGAAGGAAGGAAGAGTTGTGCCCATATACCTTTCCTTGAAGGTCATGGACTGTTGCATAATTGAGAGGAACACTTGCTTAAGGAGGAGGACTTTATCAGACACGGCAAAAACCGCATCAGAAGAATGCTACAAGAACAAAAATGGGCATCATCATCAGAAGACGATGTCCTTCAGCCATTCTGGGGGCATAGTGCGGGTATTACTAATGCATCCCTTTTTATGGATGGCTTAGCCCATCAATTTAAAAAAGGACACTTTATTCATGCCTGTGCCATGACCCTGGAATGGCTGAGAATGTGGGCATCTGATAATGTTGCACTTTCGGTTCTTGTAGCATTCTTCTGATGTGGTTTGGGATGCAGTTTTGTGTCATGTTCCCCCACATCTGAAAAAGTCCTTAGAGACCTCTTTATAGTGAAAAGGTCCAGCTGCTTTCTCAACTAGCTGGTTATACAAGTAGGGATGGAAATAATATTCACAATAACTCTCTTACTACAGGTAAAAAACAAACAAACCCAAAACCAAAACAGTTTTCAGTCAGGAATTAGGTCAAGAATAATAATAGAGCAGCATGACTTCTGCAGAGTTTTCTCATAGTATTAAGATAGCTGAAGTGTTTGAAAGGAATTATTGTGTTGGAAAAACACATGGCTTTGTTTTGTTTTTTGCAAAATACATGTCATTTGTTTGTTGACTCACTCTAGAAACAGCAAGACCAGGCACTAAACAGTCAACTAAGCAGGGCAACTATATTTAATCTCTTTAACTCTGAACTTCAACCATGAACCTACTGTGGGAGTTGTTGAGGCAGGGGTCAGTCCCAGACCTTCTCAGCCACCCCTGGGTGAAGCACCTGAGTCACAAGAACACTGCATGTTGCTGGATTTCTGCCCAGCCTGCCCTATTTGAAGAAAGGTCCACCCAAGGAACCCCCTCTATTATGACTTAGAGGATGAACCTCAGGCTAACCACAAGGGGATTCTCCTTCCTGACTCCTAGGTCCTGCAATCAAAATGGCGTATTCTAAAAAACTGTCCTTCAACAAGTGGTGCCTATTAGTGTTCACCAGGAACCTGCTCCTTCTCCCCAACTACTGGTTAAGTGACTGCCTAGTTAGGAATACCACCCTAGCCAATTGCCTGTATTCTCCAAGACAGAAAGGGGAACAACATTTCTACTTGGTCTGCAAGCAACTAGTTGAAGCCTGCAGTGCACAATTGTGTGGGAAGGTGGGCTGAACAAAGCTGAAGGAAGAAGGAGTTATGAGGATACTAAGGGGGTTTAAAGCATGCCAGTTCCACCTCCATGATGCCAGTGATGACATTTATGACACTCTATGCCACAAATCAAATTATGCTGCTTGCCTTGTTTCCTTCCAGACCCAGGAAAGATGGGCTCTCCCCAAAGGCATCAGTGGTTGTGCAGGATTAGGACCAGATTAGAGTTGGTGTCGTTTGCACAGAGGGCCTACTGCACTTTGCATACTGCACTTTGACATCACTTTATCCACAATAGTTCAATCCTGAGGAATAGTGGTATTTGTAGTTTGGTGAGGCACCAGATTTCTCTGATAGAAAAAGCTATATAGCTCTCAAAACTACAGATATCAGGATTCTATAGGATAGAACTATGATGGATAAAGTGGCATCAAACTGCTGCATTTCTGCACTGTAGACAGACCCAGAAAAGGAAATGTTTTTCTCTGCCCAGTGATTCAAGCGAATGTGCTAGGAAAGAAAAGGGTTCCCCAATGACAACAGGATACAGATTTGGTAGCATAAACATAGGGTTGTGCTCTGATTTGGGCCAGATCTCAAATTCTGAGGCTGATTCATTGAAATTCAGAAGATGTTTGGATTTAAGTGAGATTCCTCTGAAAAAAACCCAAATCTGATTCTTTGTTGGAGACTCAGAGGTACAAAGAGACACTGTCAAAAAGTGGTGGAGAGGAAAGGAAACCAAAAGGAAACAAAGATACGTTCTTCTTCAAGTTCTTCGTATAAATACATGTGGTGTGGAGAGGAGGGTGTAGTTTTATCACTGTACCTTCCAATAACAGTAGTTTTGTCACTGTATCTTCCAATAACAGTAGATGGCCTTATCAAGACTCCAAATCCTAGCATTTTAGGGCACCAATATTGATACATGATATTGATACTGATTCAATAGCCAGTGCTCTTTATATAAGTTCCAACCACCCCTTTTCTGGGATATTTTTGTAAAATGAATATAAGACCAATCACCATTCTTCCAATCCACTATCATTATAAAAAAGAGCTTGGTAAAGTTACTTTTTGGGAAACAGCTCCTAGTACCTCCCAGCCTGGCTGGGGTATTCTGGAGCTATAGTCCAAGAGGGGCAAAGATATTCCAAGAAATGGTAAAAAACGTGTGTGTGGGGGGGTAGGTAGGTAGGTAGAAATCCTGGACTAACGAGACTCTTCTAAGTTCAGGACTTACTCTGTGACAAATTCACACATAGGTGTTTTGTATAGAAAACAACATTTCCTGTTCAGTAAACAGCATTTTTTTTGTGTGTAGAAAATATTTCGATACAGAAATATTAATTCCTGTACAGAAAATTTGTTTTCTGTGCAGAAAAAAGCTATAACTGGGGATTTGCTCTATGTAAAATTTTCACATGGTTGATGTGCATTTTCTGCACAGAAAACAGCATTTTTTTGTTCAAGAATTAATATTTCTGCATTGAGACATGCTGTTTCCTACACAGAAAATGCTGTCTTTGTGCAATACAACCACATGCTAATTTTGCACACAATGGCCTTCACAAACTATGTGGTTTTTGAAAACTTTCTCACAGTGGGAAGAAAATTGCTATAATTACTTATTTCTATGTTTGAGAAGTAACTCAATAAATAATTAATCCCCTAAGCCCAAGACGTAAATGCCATTGCTAGTGCCAGCTAAGTAGACACATTGAATCAATTGCTAAATGGTACATAAACACTCATGTAAGTTCCAATGATGCAATGGTCTTCTGTAAATGGCACAAGCAATTTAATTTACGGTTATCCGAACTTTCTAGAGATCCCATCTACCCTTCTAAATTTTTTGTTAGTTGCCTACCTAAGGTCATGTATATAGCATATACCATTTTCAAACACATTGTTCCCAAACCCCATGAAAGGGAAATGGGAAGGTACTCATCTCCACTTTCTTAGGGAGCATCTATGTATCCTGTCTATGGATCAGGCCCATTCCTCCCCCATTACTGGCATTACTGGAGGAAGTCCAGACTGCCATGGTAGTTGGTCACTGCATCCACTGCCACCCACATCCCACTCTCTGGATCCAGGGGGCCATTTACACAGCAAACTAAATCCACAAAGAATTCGCCAAGATTCCTAATGGTCCCCATGCATTTCAGGATGAAGTTGCTCTATTAAGAAGGGGGGGAATAACTGAAAATAGCATGGTAACAGCTTTCACTATTTTTCCTAACTCTTTTGATAAAGTGCACAATATGTGGTGTATACATCTAATTCACAAAAGGCCATGTTTACAACAAATTCACAAAAGGGGGTGGGTTTACAAGGCAGGACTTTTGAGCAGTGCTGCCACATTCCTGTGGCACATCCATGGGTTCCATGGGGGCCCACTTTCTGCCACACTTGGGCAAAGACATCTCCCAGGCAGGGTCTGCTCTGGGGCCAGCCTTCCCATTCCCCTCCCATCCATCCCCTTGAAAGGGCACCCTACCCCCCTCCATCCATACTCCATGGTCCAACAAGCAGGCTCTGCAGCCTGAAGCATATCTGCGGAGGTTTCTCCCAAAGTGGCCTGGGAAGCAGCTGGTGGGGAAGTGGCCTTGCACCTTGCCCTCAGGCTAAGTGAGCTGGCTTCCACTGCCAGCACCTGGCCAGGCAGAGCCCAGAGGCAGCGGCGGTGGCTTGTGATCTCCCCTCATGGGGTGCTGGGGTAGGATGGGGGTCACCTTCCCCCCTCACCATCTGGGCCCATTCGGGCTCCGCCTGGAACTGGCTCACCCCATGGAAGGCACAAGGGCACTTTCCTGCCAGCCACTTCCCGGGCTGCTTGGGAGAAACCTCCACAAATATGCTTCAGGCTGCAGTGCCAGGATGCAGAGTATGGGCAGAGGGGGAAAGGCTGCCCTTCAAAGGGGATGGGATGGAAAAGGAAAGCTGGCCCCAGAGCCGGGCTTTGAGCTCCTTTGGCCAGAGGAAAAATTGGGGCCCGCTTTGGCTCGGAGGCCTCTTGCCACAGAGGGTGTCCTGCCCTACCTCTCCCTCCCTCGAGGATGGGGGGAAGGGGGGCACCTCCAGTCCACATGCATCTTTGGGGGGGGGGTCACCCAGGAGACCTCAGAAGTTGCCAATGCCCCCCTTTTGAGTGACGCTGCCGCATCCCTGCAATGAACTGAATCCTCTCCTCCCTGTGTGAACTGCAAAATCTCTTTTATTGGAACAACTAATTTTGGACAAAATTGTGTAAACAACTCGGCACTGGAGTGAAACCCAGCATTTTCCACACTTAATTCTTCCGTGTAACTGATTCCCAGGAAGCCAGCCTACAGCACATGAGCAAGGCCCTGTGCATGTGACCACCCTGGTCACATGCTGTGGGCCTGCTTCCTGGCTGCAGAAGAGCAATGGCAGACAGCATCTGTAGTGACAGACCGATGTACTAGAATGAGCTCCTGTGGTCACACGGGGCCCAATCTGTTCTTTGCCAGCTGGAGCAGTTTTTCACAGGTATTATTTTAAAACATTCTATTGCGCTTTACCACATCTTGGCCCTGTCTTTGCCCTGGGGGTCATGAAGACTGCCCTGGGGGAAAATGAGGCAAATATTCTATGTAGCCTGGACTACAGGGCTCAAGGATGGTGCCAAAATGGGGTACGTAGTCCATATAGACAAACCCTTACAAGAAACCCAATGCGCGTGTCCTTCTGAAATTATGTAGGTTTCAAAAACACACAACTAGGATAATGTATATACTGTATGTCATTTTTGTAAATGTGTCCATGAGTGTAGGTAGGTGTAAGAAGAGCCTTACTTAGAACATCCCCCCCATTGAAAAGGTGCTCTTGCACAAAATTCCCTATATCTACTAATTTAAAACTATTTTAACACTAATAAAACAAATCCAATGAATTTGTACCACCATGTTTGACATACACACAGAGACTTAATATTTATGCTGCAAAGTGCTGCAAAAGTTCTGTTGTTTCTTGACTTAAGGAATTCTTGATGTAATGAAGCTATAAGGCAGTGTGAGATTTATGGAGTGTCACTGGCAGATGATTACTATATGGGTGTCTTACATACTAGCTGGTCTGTAAGTTTGTATTTTGTTCCCTATTGTATGCTGTAATATACTGATAGTATCCACAGCGTGCTGATCTATGGAGCATATTTTCTTAATCAACAGAAACAAGACAGCTTATAGACATCATTCTTATTTTGATAAGCTGAAAGGAGAGGCTGCATGGCTTCTAGTTTGACTGGTGTGTGAGCCATGCAACCTTCCCCTGCACCCTTGATGTCCTCCTCACTTTGTGCTGGCCTAACCAGCAGCCATTCCTGACCCTGTCTCCTTTCTGGAGCCAGATGAAGCAGGGTGGGTGCTCCAAAAGGACTGACTTCCCCCGGACTGCCTGGAGCATGTGGTCTTTGGGTGCGTTCCCCCACATACCTCACAGGTATGCTCAAAACGGCAGTGATACGTGGTGCACTTACTGCCATTGTATTCCCAGCAGACCATGCATTTTCTGTCCTTTCTGGGCACCCTGGGCACCTCTGCCTTGTCCCGCTTGTTAGGCCCTGTCGCCACCAACCAAATCCCACTATCAATGATATCCCACCTGTGAATGGCTGACCTGGAGGCCTTCTTTCTGCATTCCACATTGTACAAGATGGCCACCGCATCCCCAGCAATCGCCCTGACCTTCAGCACCTGATGGAGGTGGTTGATCAGGTGCCAACCCCACTCTGGGAAAAACATGGCCACTATTCCCATGAACACCATTTACCCCCTGAGCCAATTTGCACAGGTGCATTCCACAGGGTCAGATTTCATTTTGTCCATCTCCTTTTTGTCACCCATGTGCAGTCAGGCTTCTCACCTGGAGGAGGGGCTAGTGAAAAAAATGTCCACATAGTATCCTTTTAATATCTTGGAACGCACCTTCCTGTCCAAATGAATGCCTGGAGGGGTCCTCCTTGGCCTTCGCCTCCACCAACTCACCACCAGGGCAGTCTTTGCTATCATTCTTCTTGCCTTAATCCCCTCTCTTCCCTCTCTCCCAGGTTTTGTGCAGTGGCAATGCCCTCCCAAGTAGGCCTGGCTTGAATGCCTCTTTCACCCAATACCTGAATTTGCTGTAGTCCTCGTCCGCTGATGAATCACCTGACAATGAATCCGAATCGGAGTCGGACTCCCTGTGATGATGTGACTACCACCACTTCTGTCTTGGGCTCCTCCCCTGGCACGCCCTACTGTGTCATCTGGATCTTGAATCACATGACTCAGAATGCTTGGAGTCCCTGGAATCGCTCCAGTCCCAGGATCACAACCGATGGGAGCACCCACTGCTGCTAGTGGTGTCCAGTGTGCCAATCGAAGCTCCAGTGCTGGATGATGTGCTGGGCTCCCCCCTTAAAGGGCCCCTGTGCTGGCAGGGAGAACTGGTGCACTACCCAGTTACATAGGTTCCAACCTTTTAAGCTTCTGTGCTAACATGGACAAGACCCCCATGATACCCCTTCACTGGGTACAGGTACCATGAAGGCCTCTAAGGGTGGCCTGGGGTCCACTGTCACCTCCAGCTGCCCACTGCTAGTGGTGGAACCAGGAGGCAGAATTGGGTCTGCTTCCCCCGCCGGGCTGATGGTCACCGGCAGGGATGATGTCTCTAGGTGCTTCCTCTTTGCTGTAGCCTTCTTAGGTGGCATAATTGGTCTGGCTTACCACCCTTCCAATAGAGGGCCAGAGCACCCCTTATGTGTGCCCAAGAGGCAGCTTCTGTTGCCCAGCACCTGAGTGATGGGTGAGGGGACAAGCACCCATGCCTGTTTACCCCTTGTCCCTGCAGCCAAAACCATGTGCTGCCCTAGGGCCGCTACCCACCCGAGATGTAGGCTCCACCCAACCTACCAATTCCTAATGCCCCAATCCCCATGATGATAGAGGAAGGATGGGGTGCTCGAGGGTGCAGTCCTGCTCCTACCTTTGACCAAGGCCCTGAATGGGGACGGATGGAGGAGGCTCAGACTGCCACCCTGGCAAGGCCAATGAGGGGGATAGAAGCATGGTGCAAGAAAGGCCCCCCTCCAAGGTGAATGGGGTGGAGGAATCAGGCTGGAAAGGATTGCAAGGGGTCATCCTGTCCTAGTAGCCCCTTGCCCCAGACACCCTTCACATCCTGTCATGCCTCCCAACCCGACGTGGCTGGACCCTTCTTTTATTAAGTGCTGGCTGCCGACCCACGGCCTGAGCCCTGCAAGGCAAAAACAGGGAGGGGGAGGGGAGGGACATGGGAGGGGCAAGCCACCCCCTTTCCCATTCACCGCTGCCCCCCGACTGCTCCTGGCCACCCACTGCCTCGAGCCATTTCAAGCAGCCCCAGGCCGCCTACCTCTTCGGGCCATCCTGAGCTGCCTCAGGCTGCCTGCCCCTTTGGGTCATCCCGAGCTGCCTCCTGTCCACCTGCTGCCTTGAGCCGCGGCTGCTTCACCTTGAGCTGGTGGGAATCACCTGCTTCCAGGCAGCCAGGGAGCCGAAGCAGCTGGAGGACCACATGCACCTCCCTCATTAATGGCCTCCTCCTGGCTGCCTCGGCCCTTATGGAGCTTGCCTTTGGGTCCTGGCTCTTCACCGACTCATCCCAGGACATCCTCTATCTTCTGCTCCTGGTGAGCCAACTGAGGAGCCTACTGGCTTAAATACCACCCCCTGGTACAGGCTCCACATCATCTGGCCATACCAGAAGCACAGCCAGAAGTCCCTCCCCCTCCTGGTAGCAAACCAATCAGGGCAAGGGAGGCTTGCCCCGATTGGTGCCTGCATTCCTGCTCCTTCCCAGCCACTGTGCATGCTGGGAAGGAGGAACTGGCAACGGCAGCCCCCATGCTGGGCCATGCAGCCGTGGAAGCTACCCCTAGCAAGAACCATGGGGGGTTCCTGCCGAGCCGCAAACTGGTCCCACCAGCTAAGCCAGCAAGCCCCCTTCTTCTTAGCAATTGAGGGCTTCTGGTATTTCTGATATCTTTGTATATTTTTGAAAGCTGGACAGTGAAGAAAGCTGACAGAAAGAAATTTTTGATTTTGAAATATGGTGCTGAAGGAGAGTTCTATGGATACCATGTACTGCCAAATTAGAAGTCCAAACAACTAAAGTAAGGCTATGTACTTTGGAGGCATCTAGAGATGGATGACATGATTCATTAGAAACAACAATGATGCTCAGTAAAGTGGAAGGCAGTAGGAAAAGAGGAAACTTCATTACAGGTTGATTGACACAATCAAGGAAGCTACAGCTTTGCAAGACCTGAGCAGGACTGTTAATAATAGGGTGTCATGAAGGACTGTCATTCACAGGGTTGTCAGAAGTTAAAGTTAACTTGACATCAATTAGCAAACAACAACAACCACAACAGCAACAACAACCATATATGACCAACCAATAGTGATGTAGCTCACTATTATATATATTAATATATTAATATCACAAGTAATATATTAATATATAGGAGAGAGTGAAGGAAAGTCAGGCAGAGCTCCATCTTGTCTTGGCCCAGAAGCAGAATGGCCCTTCCTCTCTCCCTCCCAACTACCATTGCCCTGGCTGCAGAGGGAGAGAAAGAAGGGCAGGCAGAGCTCCATCTTGCCTCAGCTCAGAAGCAGAACGGCCCTCCCTCCACTCCAACTGCCATTGCCCTCGCCACGGAGGGAGAGAAGAGAATGCTAGACTTAATACCTTCCCCTACTGCCACCCCTTTCCTTTTGTATCATGTCTTCATTAGATTATAAGTTGGAGGACAGGGAACTGTTTTGTTGTTCTTTTTCTTGTAAAGTGCCATGTACATTGATGGCCCTATAAAAATTAAAAAATAGTAGTAGTAGTAGTAGTAGTAGTAATAATATGGGGGCTAGTCAGCTCTTCTTGTTTTACTTGTCTCTTAGGCTTGCAACTCTAGGGAGGTTGTTAAGCATATCCCAGGCCAAAATGTGTGGCTTTGGACTTTTGTTTGACTTGGTGGGACATAAGATGTACTGGGCTGATTTACTTCAAGAGATGCCTAGAGTAGACTGATAAGGTGATAACACTTCATATTTAAATAATTCAAAATAAATTGAAAGCTATACCAAGTTGCAAGCTGCAAACTAAATAGGAACACAAAATGCCACTTGGGCTGAAAGATAAATGCATAACATATAAAACAGAATCAAACACAGTTTGGGGTAAAATAAATGGGCTTCAACATGTTTAACTTTGTATAGGGTTATATCCATAAAAACAAATCAAATATATAGTGTTGTGAGAGAACTACCCATAAAACTTCTTTCTTCAAATTCAGAGAAATGAATTTTGTTTGTAAAATAATTCCAGTTTTGACATTTTCAGCACTACACAAAACCACTTTGGGGTTGGACGTTGTTTTAAACATACTGATTTTGAACTGTGAATCACTTCTCTTTCTGAATCTTGCATTTAAAAGTAATGACTAATGCAAGCTGTCATAGATGTCATTCACAGTAAGACACATGAGGCCCAAAAAGGCTTTGGAACTCATACTTATTTACTTAAAATATTTTTTAATCCTGACTTTCAATTTCAAATTTCCAAGCCTCCATCCAACATCACACTAAAGCATCTATCATAAACAACAATGAAAATATAATAGGTATACAATATATCACTACATTCAAGTAGCAGCAGCAGCACAAAAACAACCATAAATCATATAAACCACCAGTCATATTAAAAGTGTGGAGGAACACATTTTTAACAGGTTCCTAAAAGCCATCACTTTTGGTACCAGGTTAAAAAAAAGAAGAGAGAGAGAGAGAGAGAGAGAGAGAGAGAGAGAGAGAGAAAGAGAGAGAGAGGAGTTTAACATAAATCTCATTGTGGGCAAATGTATAATTTCTAGTATTGTGCATATTTTTTTTTTAAAAAAATGCAGGGATTCAAAATCCTGGAAGTATCCTAATGTCAAATAAGGACTCAGACAGAGGGAACAGAGGAGAGATGGGGCTTTGGGAACATCACCTTGGAACCTAATATGTTAGTGTTAGCATTGCTTTAGGTGAAAGTGGTTTGTTCTCCCCCCACCAGAATTTATTTTGATCAATTCATAAGAAAACATAGAAACAATAATGTCTCACAAACAAATGAACATTCAATGACAAACATAGTCAGGATGGTTACAAATAGCAGGAAAAGAAAACCTGTATAGTCCAGGGCACAGCAGGTACATGGTTTGTATTTCTTCACTTTCACAAATGAGTCTAAGGACATTTTTAGATGATCCTTTCAGTGCAAGGATCAAGTGGGAGAGGTTTGTAGCAGCAGCGTGGCAGGAGGTCGATTTCGGATGACGTTGTCCCTGCTGCGAAATCGTCCGTCTCTCTTCCACTTAGCGTTGGAGCCTGCTGCACCATATTCAGCCAGATTTTATTCACGGAGGTTGTCCATGAATAAAATCTGGCCGAATATGGTGTGGCAGGCTCCAACCCTAAGCGGAAGAGAGACGGACGATTTTGCAGCAGGGACAGCATCGTCCAAAATCGACTCCCTGCCGCGCTGCTGCTATGAGCCTCTCCTGCTCGATCCTTGCACTGAAAGGATCGTCTGAAAATGTCCTAAGTAAGAGCAGTTGACAATATTGTGGAAGTCGCAGAGGGAACAGAGGATTTGTGCAGCACATCCTTCTAGAATGGGAGCTGGGATCCTGGGGGTCTTGGGCATTGGCTTGTTTACATATTGTATTAAAATAAACCAGTCTTCTACAAAAGTAGTAGTTGGCACATTACCATTATATAGTTTGGTCATATAGGCCAATTTGTCAGAAAGCCAAATGGACCAAACCCTTTCCCACCATCCCTGTATGGAAAACAATCCAGTTTTTCAGTGCTTGGCTATCTCGGTCTGGGTGGCTGCGAAGAGGAACACCAATATTTTTCTGTATTTTAAGGTACTGTTTCCACCAGTATAAATTGTCAAGAGCAAAAGAGCAGGACAAAAGTTGATAGATTGTTGTGTGATGGAGGAGAGGTAATATAACACCTTATTCCAAAAATTTTGTATTGATGGTCATTCTACCCACATATAAGTAGGAGCCTATTACATTGCAACCTCGCCAGCAATTAGGGGACATGGAGGGGTTGCAGAGGGGTAAGATACTATTTATGAATAATTTTCAGTGTCCCTTCTCTAGCAGTAGCTGAATGTGATTTATAAGGCAGAGAGGACCATATACATGCCCACTCAGATTCTGAAAGCATAGTGTTAAAGTCAGACTGCCAGACCGTTCGCATGAGATCACCTTCTCAATACTGATGATCAAGTATGGACTTGTATATAATCACAGCCAAACCTTTGTGTAGGAAGCACAAGTGGCTTCGTAAAAGGTGAGTGATCATGGGTATTCTCCTTGTGCAACCAAGCGGGATAAAAATGTAGTGGTTTGGTGAAGCTGGAGCCAATTGGGACAAAACGGAGAGAGTGTGGCCAAAATGTCTTGCGTTGATTTAGGTTTTCCACCTTCAGATAGGTCCCTCATGTGATGGAGCCCATGCTGTTTCCAGGATTCATACTGAAGGAATTTATCTGGGCCGTAAAGCTGGGGTGTAGCAAATAGGGCCATACTGGGGATGGGTTTGGGGCCAAGACTGGCATCCACTTTTGCCATATAGAAAGAGCGGTAAAAAGAAAAGGTGGGCAATTAGTTTAAATGTACATGGTGGAATAGACAAGTATAAATATATGCAGTGTTCAGGTGATAAATCCTTAAGTTCAATTTCAACCAATCTCATTTGGAAGTTTTCTTTGAGTAATTGAGTGAACTGGGCCATTTGAAAAGCATGGAAGTATAAGGTAAGGTCAGGGATTGCTAGACCACCCTTCTTGGAGTCCCTGAGTCTAGCAGAAAGTGGTCTGTTCTTATTCATTAATCAACTTCTTTAAAACTAAGGTGTCACATTAGCCACAGGTAATGCTTTACATTTAAATTACTTATTTTAAAAATGATACGTAAATGTCAAAAAGACCACAAATGTTATACCAACATAACCTTTTTTGCTAACATATAAAATATGCTACTCAAAAACTATGTGAAGATTTAAATTAATAACACTGGTCCTTGTTTCTTTAAAGAAAAGTAATTCATATCCTTACATTAAAAGCATTATTTTGAAGCTTTGAACAGAGGGATTTATGGGTAACATTTCATAGCAAATAAAAAGAGTTTAAAGGCAGGGCACAGTAAGGGCTTGTCTACACCAGCCAAATACCTTGGCTTGCCCCCATTCAAGAGCCCTGTAGTCCAAACAACACAGGGCATTTACCCCAATCTGCCTCTGGGCAGTCCAAATGACCCCAGAGCAGAAACAGGGCTGGAACAGGGTCAGGTTGGGATAGGTCCTGATAACCCATTATAGTAAAATATCCAGTTTACCCCAGTTTACCTGAGATAAACTGGATCAGGCCCTACATGTCCGCAGGAGCCCATCAGGCATACCACTCCTCCCTGCCGCTGCCAGCTCCCTGGTTCTTCTGGAAGCCAGTCAGGAGTCCCTCAATGTGTGACTGAGACTGGTCACATGCAGGGGGGCTGCAGCCCCAGGTTGCAGGACCCCTGCCTGGATTCCATGTTAGCAGAGAAAGTGGTGGTAGTGGTGGCTTCATCAATGGACCAGCATCCTGTTTGGACCCCAGCCCATTTTCTCCAGGTAATGGATGGAGGGATGGGCCACCTCCATAGCTAGGATATGCCAGTCTGGAGCCAGTGTATGCTGGCTAGTGTAGATGAGCCCTCTGTGAAGAGTGGTTGAGTCAAGTTGTATTGTCATCTCAACAACTACAAATTGTTTCTAGAGTAATGGGCTGCAGGTCTGGTCAGTTTTGTGCACTTGTAGCAAAATGAGAAGTTAAGCTTATGAAGGGCCTCATTCATTCATGTTCCAGTCATATCCAAACTATAATGCACACAGTACTAGAGACTGCCCTTGATAACAGATATTTATATTGGTTCAAAATGGAACTTGCAGAGTTGAGTACCACCCAGACCACTTTGTCACAAAGGGAGGAAATTGTGCAGGCTGGAGTAGCTTCCATCACAGAGCTTGTGTCCTGCTGCTATGGCCAGAGATTAAAGCAATTCTGGCCCTGCCAGTCCATTATGATTCTATGAAGCTGATAGATGTTGTGAATACTTCTCAGCTACAAATAGCTTTTACCAGAATAAAGTAATAAAATGTACAAGGAGTATTATATTAAGGAGAGAACAAAACATAAAATATTAAACACTATGGTAAAGATTAATATCAGATGGTTTATATGAATAAATTTAGAATATTCTGCATTCTTTGAATAAATGATCATATCTATCAACTATATTTTCAAATGCAAAAATAAAATCATCAGCCTAAGTAAAAGTAGAGATAGATGGTAGCTACATGAAGCTTAATCTGAAAGAGCATAACCTTAATTCATTTGCCCCTGTCATCTAATCTCAGATTGGGAGGGGGGACCCTTTAGATGTAACTTAAGTAATAGTGTGGTAAATATCCCACAAGACTGGCTTATGACTACATTGGCAAGCAAAAAATCAATTGCATGGCATAAATGAAGGAAAACATATCCAGAAAGGGAGCAATTTATAGCTGCCACTTAAGAACAGATATTGCTCATGAATAACGACAGCAAATTCATCGCATAACTACAAATAATGACAAACAGCATAAATGGTGTCAACATGCAGAATCAATAGATCACTTCATTGCAAGTTTCCATATGCTGTCAGATACTGATTATCTAGCAGACAGCAAATACAGGACAGAACAAGTTTGCAAAGCATATTCATAATAAATTGGATAAGAGCTCCAGAGAGATAGCCATGTTAATCAGCTGCACCAACAGTGAAAACAAACAAACAAAGCCCTGTGGCTCTTTCAACTATTGTACCTAGTCATTGTGTCTCTTCATACAAAGACTTCAGACTGCTCTATCTTAGTCATGGTGGGAGAAAGTATACCCTCCACCTACTTATTCTCCTCAGTCTTTCCTGTTCATACTTATCCTACATTGACTAATGATCTAACATTCTCTGAATATCCGAGTCAATGCACAATGATACAAATATCTGAGAGTAAAACATATTATTCTTCAAGTCTCTTTAGAATCACTTGCATTTGAAATAAGAGTACTACATGGTGTCTGATGCCCTTGTGGGTGCAGTTCTACATGCTATACCTTTCAATCTATCTACAGTAGGACCCCTGTATCCACTGATTCATTATTCACTGATTCAATTATCCACAGGACACAAAACAGCACACCTACTATAGAGTCTTCCTAGAAAATGTGTCCTCTCTAGCCATTTTCTAAGTCCTCCAAGGCAACTCTATTGTATTTTAAACCAGAAGTTCCTTTATTTTTAATGGTGTTCACTTTTATCCATGGTTTTCAGTATCCACAGGACCCCCCAGCACCAATCCCCAGTGGATAGGGGATCCTACTGTATTTCAGTATTCACTTTCTTTCTTATCTGCAAGAATATCTAAAAAGAACCCGAGTCATTAACTAACTTCTTAACCAAGAAGGATGGTCTTCAGATTGCATCATGAATTGGGTTTTTAGATATGAGGGTATCAACAACCTGGGAAAGACCTGTTCAGGTATCACACTCTCCTGTGAAAGGCATTAGAGCATTATTCACACACACACACACACACACACACACACACAGAGTGTTGTAACCTCCTAAATCAAATGCAGGCAACTAGCCTTCCCCCCCCCCTGCCCATCAAGCTCTTGATGAATTCATTGGCTTTTGCTGAGCCTGTAAAATGATTTGAAAGATCACAGTCCATGAGTATTCACCCTAATGAATCACAAGTTGTCCAGATTCCACTTATTCCCAACCATTGCTTCAGAGGTGTGAGGCCTGGTTTGTTTCACCAGTTGTCACAACTGAAGATATTGTGTTGGTTCAAGTGAAATGGTGACATAGCAGGCATGGATTGAGACAGTAGGTCTTGCCAGTGTCTGGATGGATAATTTTTTGGAATTGGTATATGCCTAGGATCCATGAGAGAAAAGTGTTAGATATAAATCTATTAAACAAAACAAAAATAATTGACAGAATTGATTCAATGCTTGGAGCTAGAAAGTTAGTGCCTTTCAAAAAGCAAACTGTGGCTTCCAGGCCTCATCTTGGTAGCAGCTAAGTTTGGGAAGGTGTATGTTAACAAGTTAAAAATGCCCCAGAGTTTAATAACATGGTGTCTTAACATTATAGTTATTTATGCATTGTTGTTGTTGTATAGCTTCAAGTCATTTCCAACTTATGGTGACCCTAAGGCAAACCTATCATGGGTTTTTTTTTGTCAATTTTTTCAGAGGGGGTTTGCCTTTGCCTTCCTTTTAGACTGAGAGTGTGTGACTTGCCAAAGGCTAACCAGTGTGTTTCCATGGCTGACTGGGGATTTGAACCCTAGTCTCCCAGTGTCCTAGTCCACAGCTCAAAACACTGTGTCATAGATGGGGGAAGCTCTGTGGCAGTTATTTAATGTTTGGTCATTGTTCCAGTATTCTCAATGTAATACATAATACTGTTTAACTATACTTCTACAGGAGTCATTTAGTTTACCTGAGGAACAGGAGACTTATACTAAAGACCCATGTGTGTTTACTCAGAAGCAGGTCCTACTCTGTTCAATGGGGCCTGTTCTTCAGTACATATTGCAAGATCACAGCTTCATACTATATTCTACAATGCTATACATGTCTACTCAGAAATCAGTCCTACTGAATTCAAGGAACCTATTTCAAAGTCAAGTAATTTATAGTGGAATGCAAATTTAGAGTTTTACTTGGGGAAAAAGAAATCTTTCTGTCTGAATTTTCCCCAATATTACTTTTTTAAAAAAGATAAATGAACCATGGAGTGATGAAATTGCTGACTTAGATGATGACAGCCCAAACAATGACTGCTGTCAGAGAAAGAATACCTTTTATTTCAAATATGTGACATACTGAAGCAAAGCCAAAAGCAGATATTTGATTTCTTTAAAAATTGGCCTTCCAATTATCATTCTATTTAGTTCCATTTTCTTTGCACAAAGAGGAGCCAAAAATGTGTGTGTTTGTCTATGTCACAATCCCATTTTCTGATGGAAGATGTCTCCTTTGTAGTGTACAAAAATAATCATTGAATTGAGATTTTACAATGAAAGACATGATGTTAGTAGTGCTTTGCATAATGGGTCGCTAGCACTATGGCTAAAAATCTAATAGTAACAACTGGAGAGAAGTTCATATTTGATATAAAGATGTCAAATGGGACAACAAAGAATTATACACAAGGGGAAAACTGTGATTTAGAACTCCAATTATTCATTTACCTCTAAAGAAGAGAAAGTTGACAGTTGAGTATTGTAGCCTTTCCCATTCTGGTGACAAAAAATGCCACCATGGACATGGAGGGTTGGGCTAGCCTGGTGATATTGGGCTTGCCGTCCAACTCAGGGAAAGCCAATGCATCTGCTGCCATGGGGTTGGTGAACCCACTCTTCATTTCACCCCTGCTTCTCCCACCACTGCTCCAGGTTGTCCATCTGCTCTCTGCTGCTGGTCCTTCAAATATTTGTCAGCACCAAAGCTCCCATATGACTCAGATCAGCTACATCAGTAGTGGCAGTAAAATTATAAGTGGATTTGCCATGTCTACTGCAGTGGATCCCCGAAGTTCCCCTGGTCCAACACATCTGGAGGACATATTGGGGAAACTGGTGAATGTTCATGGCAAGGCTACTTAGACTCCTGTTGCCTATAATAATCATCAATCCCACCTGAACAATCATCAATCAAATATATATATATTCAGGTGGGATTGATGGAATCCCACCTGAACTTTGGAAACACGGAGGTCATGTACTCCATGATAAATTCCACAAACTCCTTGTGAATTGCTGGGGAAAGGGGGAACTGCCATCAGAGCTCCGAGATGCAGTCATCATCACCCTGTACAAGAAAAAAGGAGCAAAATCCAATTGCTCAAACTATCAAGGCATAACACTGCTCTCTATTGCTGGAAAAATCCTTGCAAGGATACTCCTGAACAGATTAGTTCCTGCCATTGCAGAAGAACTTCTTCCTGAAAGCCAATGTGGCTTCAGAGCCAATAGGAGTACTATAGATATGGTATTTGACCTTAGACAACTGCAAGAGAAATGTAGGGAGCAGAACAAGGGTCTCTGTAACATTTGCCGACTTCACCAAAGCCTTCGACACCGTGAGTAGGAAAGGTCTGTAGCAGATCCTGGAAAGACTAGGATGTCCCCCCAAATTCCTTAAAATGATTATCCTGCTACACGAGGGCCAGCGTGGTCAAGTCAGATATGGTGATGCTCTTTCAGAGCCTTTTCTAATAACTAATGGAGTGAAGCAAGGTTGTGTTCTTGTGCCAACTTTATTTACAATCTTCTTCAGCATGATGCTCCAAAGGGCTACAGCAGAGCTCGAAGATGACGACAGCATCTATATACATTACCGTACTGGTGGTAGCTTGTTTTACTTAAGCTGTCTGAGGGCTCGCACTAAGTCTCTAAACTATCTAGTCCGTGAGCTGCTCTTCGCTGATGCTGATGCCCTTGTTGCCCACACAGAAGCAGCTCTGCAGCACTAACATCCTGCTTCACAACAGCTGCAGAGCTCTTTGGGCTGGAAGTCAACCTGACGAAAATGGAAGTTCTTTACCAGCCTGCACCACAGGACGAACACCACCATCCCCACATTGCCGTCGGCAAATCTGTGCTTAAGTCCGTTCAGCAGTTCACCTACCTGGGAAGCATCATCTCCTCAGATGCCAAGATTGACAAATATTGATCACTGATTAGCAAAGGCACATAGCACATTTGGAAGACTTTACAAAAGAGTCTGGAGTAATAAACACCTGAGGTGAAACAAAAAAAATCAGTGTGTATAGAGCCATTGTACTGTCTATTCTCCTTTATGGATCTGAAACATGGGTCACCTATCACCACCACTTACGACTCCTTGAACGCTTTCATCAGTACTGTTTGCGCACAATCCTAAATATACACTGGACTATGTGACGAATGTTGCTGTCCTTGAGCAAGCAGGGATCACCAACACTGAGGCCATGATATTGAGAACACAGCTGTGCTGGGCAGGGCACGTTTCTAGGATGGAGGACCATCGTCTCCCAAAAATAGTACTCTACGGTGAACTCGCCACGGGTCAGTGTAAGAGGGGTGCTCCAAAAAAGTGATACAAGGACTCCCTGAAACAACATCTCAGGGTCGGCCAAATTGATCACCAACAATGGTCTGCCCTGGCTTCACATCGGGAGGCATGGAGATGCACTATCCACAATGCTGCAGCCTTATTTGAGAACTCACGCCAAACAAGTCTTGAAGAGAAATGACAACGCAGAAAGAATCACAACCCGGAAACATCACCCAAGGAAACCTTCTGCTGTGCTTTCTGCAACCAGACTTATCTATTTCAGATTGGCCTTTTTAGTCATCAGCACGCTTGCAGAAAACGCGGGATGAGTCCTTCCTGAATCTTCATTTGCAAAGAAAAGCCATAGATATGCCCCTATGCATGTAAAGGAATGTTTAGTTGAATATAGTGAAACTTATGGCTTGTCTAGATGGGCTATTTACCCCATCTTGCTCCCATTTTGGAGCCCTGCACTCCACATGACAGAGGGCTTTTGGCCTGTTTTATTCTCGGACATGCCTGACGCCACTTGGGGCAAAGATGGGGGGAAGATAGTGTAAAGCCCATTAAACTGTTACATTATAACACCCAGGGAAAATGCCTCTTTTAAGAAAAACCAGATCAGGCCCCATGGGAATGCAGGAGTCCATACTGGTATGCTCGAGGGTAAAACAGGCCTCCGCTGCCATCCACCTTGCATTCTCTGAAACCGGGAAGAAGGCTGGTCACATGCAGGGGGCCTTGATCACATGCTGCAGGCCTCCTTCATGGCTCTGGAGAGAGTGACACAGATGGAAGCAGAGACCGCTGCAGATATGGGCTGGTGTGTCTATGCAGGCGCTCCTTATCTGGAGGTCTTTAAACAGAGGCTGGATGGCCATCTGCTGCGGATGCTTTGATTGTGTATTCCTGCAAGGCAGGGGGTTGGACTGGATGGCCCTCATAGTCTTTTCCAACCCTTAATTCTATGATTCTAAGACAAAGTTGCCAGCATGGGTCCTGCATTTGCCATGGCCTTCACATGTTTACCCTTCCCTGTTGTTCCACTGCAGACACATTGTTGGAGTATGGGAATTCTGAAGAAGGGACCTTTCTCTACATATGTGAATTTCAACCAAGACAAGCCCCTTTCTCTCCCACTTGCAATTGTTAATCCTACTCAATTTAGTACCCGCTGAGCACTAATGTATCTTGATCCCAGCACAACAGATCTGCAGATTGCTTTGATTTCACTTCTAAAAGGTTTGTTGTTTTTGTTAAGAGTTGGTGGAATATTTCTAGGTTCATTTCTCTGAAACAGAGTGGGCTAATTTGCTGGATCAAGAGGATACTTTTCTTCCCCTGGAGCCTCTGAAGGGGTACACAGACTGCAGGATATAGGTTAATAATTCTGTGGGTCATTGCAACCTATTTAAAAGATTAATTACAATTCATAGAAGATTGCAAGAGATCCATTTCACTTCTTCTCCTCCTCCTTCCCTTACTTCCCTCCTCCTATTTTTGGCTAGAAAAAGGGTACAAAGGAGGCTACAAAACAGTCGCAAGGGGGTCTGATGCATCCCCTGGGTTTGATTTTGCCCACCTGCTCTAAGGAAAGGCCTATCCTAAAACAAAACTATGTCCCCGTTTTTAAAGCAGTCTTTCTAAATTATAGTCTTCTAGAACCTCAGTGATGTACCTTATTTTCTGTCACACCATTGTTTATGTCTGTATCAGTAGTACATAACATTAATGTTTTGTGAGCCTAAGTGCTTTTAATTAAACTGATCGTCTTGGTTAACATAGAGATTACAGCATGCCACACTTTACTCTGACATAATTACTTGTCTTTTTATTAATAATCTTTTATTTGTTACAAGTGCAATTGCTTTTAATATTCTACTTACACTCTCCCATGAATTAGGAAAACATTAGAATAAATGCTGTCAGATAAACAAATTCTATTTATTGGCAAGGTGAAAGAATTCAAATGCATATGTTTTATTCAAAGGGTCATCACAGTCATAAGCCTCTGAACTGTGTCAGCAGCACAGTACCAAAGGAAGCAAGGGCCTTGTCTACATGGGCTATTGGCCCTGTATTGTATACAGTCCAGACAATGCAGGGCATTTGTCTCTTTTGCCCCTGGGCAGCCTGCATGACCCACTCTCCAAAGACAGTGCCAAGAGGGAGTAAAGCCTGTGTGGAGAGCATGTGATGAGCATCTGATTGAATGCTGATGAGTGAATGGGAGGAGAGCATGAAGCAACCAATCCTGTGGCAGGAAACTGGTATGGGAGGGGTCTCCTAGAGTGAAAAGAGGTGCATGACAGTTGAGAGAAAAGGGAGATGACAGTTTAAAGGCGGAGTTGAAGATGTGATGTAATGAGGAGAGAGCTGGAATGTGTGTATGGCTGTGAGTGGAGCTGTGGGAATGTATGTTCAGTGAGAATAAGTGTTAAGAGGAATAGAGGCTTATTGGAATATAAAGTGAGAGGAAAGAAAGAACCTCACAAGTTGTTATTGAGTCTGGCAGAGTCTGAATTTATATGGTCACCACAACAAGTTGTTATTGAGTCTGGCAGAGTCTGAATTTATATGGTCACCACAACAAGTTGTTGCTGAGTCTGGCAGAGTCTGAATTTATATGGTCACCACAGAGTGGGACTAGCAACCACTTTAAAGTTTACTAAGTCGAAGACAAAGTTCAAAGTATTTCCATTATTTTGTTCAAGCAATAAATCAATCTTTATGTTTTGTTTATCAAATCCAGACTCCCCATGTATTATTTCCCTTTCTAATATTGATTTGGCATGCTAACCCTGTAATTAAATACACACCAATACAAGGACTATCCATTCCAAGTAAAACCTCAGTCCAAGGAAGGTATTACAGGGAAGTTTGACATAAAGGCGGCAACTGTGGAACTGCAGTCTCCACAGATATTTATTTGGTGGCAGCATTAAGTGACAAGATGGCCAGGCTGAACAGAGATGTAAATTCAACTGGTGCTGCTGTGCATCACAAATTTGGTGGCAGTGGTGGGATTCGAAAGGCCCCTGTGTCACAGACTGTTACACTGCTTTAAAAAAATACATGGAAAAAGCTGCTTCAGCTGGCAAAAAACAGATTGGTCCCTGTGTGACTGCAGGAGCCCATACCACCATGCTGGCATATCGCTGCTGCTGCTGTCTGCCATCACTCTTCTGAAGCCAGGAAGCAGGCCCACAGCATGTGACCAGCTGGTCACATGCAAGGGGGCTTATTCACATGTGGCAGGCTGGCTTCCTGGCTTTGGAGAGTAGGATGGGAGCAGCAGCGGTGGCTGTAGTGACAGGCCAGCATGGTGCTCTGGACTCCATTGTGTTTTGTGCAAATAATGGGGGAGGAATGTGCCTGATCCACAGGCAGAATATGCAGTGGGAAGCCAGTGTATTATGGCCTATGTAGATTACTTTTGTCCCTCAATTACATTTGCCACTCTGTATCCACAGATTCTACATCCACGGATTCCACCATCCATGGCTTGAAAATATTTTAAAACAACAACAACAAAAAACTAAAAAGCAAACCTTGATTTTGCCATTTTATATAAGAGACACCATTTTACTGTTCCACTGTATATAATGGGACTTGATCATCCATGGATTTTGGTATCCATGGGAATTCCTAGAACCAAACTCCAGCATATACCAAGGGCCCACAGTAAATATTTTTGAAGAAAGGCTGATGTATGAATAGGCTTGTTTGTTTTTCTTAACAATAAAACAAATGCTGAGGCCTGGCTGACATATCCATCTGAAACAATAATTCTATCTCAGGAACATCTGAATACCAAGTCAAAATGAACATGCATGCATACACATAGGTTGAAAGCACATGCATTTCCTCAAGCTCACAAACAGAATGTTCTAACTGGAAACAAGGGGAGGTAATTAATTCAAATACTGGAATCTTCTAGAGGCCAATTCAGAAGCACTCTACACACTTTAAAAATGTTCAGAACTATTTAAGGAAAAGGTATGTACTGTGGTAAGGTAGGGATATTTTTTGCCCCAAACCAGGCCATGCTAACACATTTGTGGCCCAAATTGCAAGTGACTGGGGGTCTAGTTTTGTTTCTATTGATGGGCTTTCTGGTTGATTTTCAGATGCTTTGGGTGTTTGGATGCTGAAATGCCAAGCCACTGCTGCAAGCAGCATTTTGGGGGCATTTAGCAGATAATCTGAAGGGGGAATCTAAATCTTTCATGGGTTCAGGGGCTTGGGAGTACATATTCTCTGCGGGTCACTTCTGATGTAGTGAGAAGAATGATGTAGCAATGACAGTAAGAGGACTGTGAGCAGCTCAGGGACCAAGGAGGGATGCATTCCACCCACCATTTTGAGATGAACTACCCACCTCATTCTTAATACATTAGCAGTCACTGGAGAATGTCAAACAGAATGAGTTATAATCACACAAAATGACTATTCTCTCTTTCTCGGCAATAGTGCTACTTTAGCTCAGGACTTTATCACATAAGGCTGTAAAAGCAGAATTTCAGTGAGATAGTAATGAATTTGGTCAGTACTTACCAAGTGATGTCATGAGTTACCCGAAATGCTCCTTGGAAAATTCCAAGAAAATATCAAGTTTCTAATACGTTGGGGAAATTAGAAGCAACTTGACTTTAGCTATGTGAAAGGGGGTAACAAGGGAATCTTGAAAACCTTTGTCTACCGGTACTAGTCTGGATGGAATACAGACAAATGTAAAATTAAGTATGGTTTTTATTAAGGAGTTTAAAAATAACACCAGACACACAAACATTCACCCAGAAAAAGCATTCACACAAGACTATAGGAAAAGCAGTAAGAAACCTTGGGATAGAGGATAGCAAGAGGATTTGTTGGGGGTGATACAACCTGTTCTGTAGTCAATCCGACAGAGTGGATGGAGGAATCTGGGTGGCTGACACAGAGTAATAGGGTTTCCCCTATACTGGAACTGGTGCACTGGGAATATTGGGGGGGGGGGCATTTATAGCTCCAAATATACCTGAGGGGATTGATGTTTCACAGGGTGAAACAATAGATTTCCTGAGCCTTCATGGATTGCACAATGAGTGTCCTGGTCCTGACAAAAGGTGGGAAAGATGCTAATGTGTTTCTTAATGTCCAGTGATTGGATTTTAAAAGCTTTGGGCAACCTGTCTCTTAAGGTTTGGGATTAAGAAAGGAAGTTTCAAAATCAGCAAATACAAAGGTTTCATTTCATCCATTGTCTCCCTTTTCCTGGGAAATGTGTCCTTTTTGGCTTTTAGCCTTAGGCGCAAAGCATGGCATTCAGTTGTCCTCTTCTCTGAGACACATTTTTCCCTTGTGGAAGGTCACATCGATGAACCAAATTAATACACAATTTCTGAGGTCTCTAGAAGTGAGGTGTAAGTCTCTGGAAGTGGGGTGGAAGCCATGCTTAACACATGACTTTCCTGTTGCTGCTTCTTATTCTAGCCACTACTGTTATGCCCTTTTCAATTAACAGGAACATCTCATCAATATTACCTGCCAATATCACTATTATTCCACTGCTGCCCCTGGTGCAATAGCTCCCTTCACTTCAGTTCTGAGATGACTGGAGTCATGTGGCATGAGGGGGCTTGATTCTCCTCCTTCCCTTCTCTCCCCCTTCCTATTCCAAAGCAGCATTGAGTCAGCTTTCTTTCAAATAGGGAAGGGAAGGGGGCAAGAGAGAGGGGAAAGAGGAGAATCAGGCCTATTCATGCTATGTGACTGCAGTAATGTCAGAACTGAAGTGAAGGGAGGTGTGATAATAAACATTTTACAACCAGTATGTTTCTGTTTCCTTTAATAATGTTTCCTTTAATAATGTGATTGCTTATTTATACTCCTCTTCCATATAAGTCAGGATCCTTTTGTCAAATCATAAGCCAAACCTATTGTTTCCTTTAATGATGTGATTGCTGTGAGACATAAAGCTGGTGTGATAATGTCATCAGAGAGAAAGAGAAAGAGGAGTGAAGGGAAAAGGGAAGAGATAGATTCTGATGTCCTTAGTGGTGCCACTGCCACAGACCACTAGCTAGCAGCCGCAAGGTAATGGAATCTGTAAACTCACTGTTGAGGAGATTTGAGATTTGGATTATAGTGATGTATTTAGAACTACTGGAAAGAAATAATCTTTTTTTTCCCCTCAGCATTCTCAATTATTGCTAACTACCAGTTCCAATTGGAACTGTGCAAGTTACTCACCACTATAAATAAGCTTTAAAAGCTGGTTCTTGGTTGAATTCATCATTGATTGCTAGCAACAACAAAGCCCTTGTGTATTTTGAGACCATTCTGTGTGCTTACTTTCTTATACCTTCTTTAAAAAACAGAGACACTGGGTTCCTGTGGAAACAGCATGTCTGGAACTATTGTTATATGTGATAGGACTTTGTTCTCAGGATACAAAAGCAATGTGAATACTGTTAAACTTCTAGCAATTACCTGAGATAGATAAACAAACAAAGAAACAGTAGTGATGACAATACAAACAGACTATAAATGGATCTGATGAACTTTTCTAGCACCAAAGCAGGATATGAACATGTACTTTAATGTGTGTTTGAACAGCTGAACATGTAATAACAGTGACATTAAGCTTTAGCTTCCAATGACATTCATAGACTCTTTAAAAGTGCATCACAATTTCCTTTGTCATGAAAGAAAATAATACCCTAAATAACATAACAGAATGAAGTAGTTTCACAAATAAAACAGGATGAATTTCATCCTATGCAATCCTGGGATTTGTAGTTTGTGGTGGCACCAGAGTTCTCTGACAGAGAAGGCTAAATATCTCACAAACCTACAAATTCCGAAATTCCATAGTATTATGCCATGATAGTTAAAGTGGTTTCAAACTGCATTATTTCTGCAGTGTGACAGGAGCCTAAAATATAGTTGGTGGGCTAATAATCCAAAATACTTCTTGAATTCCTCAAATGTTCCTCTACATCCATAGTTTCTCTCCCTTCCAATGAAAAAAAGGGAATAAAACCAGAGTTAAGAAGGATCAACTGTGCTAATTTATGTAGGATGATTATGATGATGATGATTGGCTTATGATTTGACAAAAGGATCCTTACCTATATGGAAGAGGAGTACAATGTTGCCTTACACTGAAGGTGCAATTTTGATCTCCATTGCAGTGCAAGAGCAGCAGCCTTTGGCAATGGCAGGATGACTTGATTTCCCATTCTGTTAATTCTAAAGCCAACCTCCTTCCAGAACTGCAACAGAACACTGTTCTCCAAAAGTATTGGAGTAAGATTCCTTTAAAATAACAACCCCAAAGCATCTGGAATGTATTTAGAGAAGCAAGTGGGAGTAGAATAGTGTGCCTACTTCTGGAGCAGAAGCTACTTCCTTTGCTAGAACAATTCATGTTTCCAACAGATATATCTATTTATGTGGATGTTGTATGAGAAAGGACAGCTATTCATGTCAAACAATGTGAATTTGAGATATATATGTGTGTGTTTAAATTGTACATCTCCTTTCTTCCTTCTCACTGGTCCTTGCTTATGTTGGGGTAGATACCAAAACCATTATTCAAAATATGCAAAATATAAAGATGAGTGTTTTGAATAAAAGGAATGGGGCACTATTATGTAGATTAAGATGATTGCAATATAGCCTTGAAAGCACACAGTAGGCACCCTGGGTGAGAACAAAAAAAGTAAAATAGATAAATATAAATTCGAACCACCACAGTGTTGTTTGCATTGTTATTTCTGGAGAGCCAACAGTCCCAAAACATGCACAGGCATTCAAACTCTCTGGAATGGATAATAATATAAAGCACCTGACCTGCTTTCGGAACTAGCTTTAATGACATTGCTTTGTCATGTTGGTGGTGGAAAGGAGCATATATTTTTAATCTGTAAGGTTTGTGTGCTGGGAAGCAGAAGGTTATCAATTTTTTAACATTTTGATTTAAACACACCTCAGCCATTTTCACTGGAGATTATTTTGAAATGAAAAGTATTAAGTTACAGGCTGCTGGCAGAACTCTATCATTGTTAGAGTAATATGTCACAGGAACCTTTTAGCAGTAACACCCGGTGTAGATGTACTCAATCTTACCTCTGCATTTTTAGGAAAGAGGAAGCTGTATGAGAGGTAACTTTTAAAACTTCTTATAGAAAGAAAAACATAGACATGACTTCAGTCAGAAACAGAGCTCATGCAGGTCAGAGCCTTCACAGAAAAGATAAGTGTTATGAGGGGGAAAAGGAACATAAGATATCTTTACCTCATTTTGTAAAATCATTTGCAAGCAGCTGTAAGCAGAACAATTCAAAATAAGTTGGAGGCTGCACAGGAACAAGTCAGACACATTGGAGAATTTCAGATCAAAACAACAGCTAGGATTAAGGCTAACTTTACATTAGAAGTGTCATACCTGCCAGGTTAAGGACTAAATGGCCTGTTCTTCCATCCCCTAACCAAAAAGCTGTCACTCAGCTGGGCTATAAAATATTTGATTTACTATTCATTTCCTGTCTCTCATGGATGTGTATAATCACATTTTTCTTTTTGCATGGGGATGACATTTTGTTGAATACATACAAAACTAGAAGTTGACATCACACTTGTTGGCAGTTCTATAAAGCCAAGAGAGACAACTGTATCTTTAATTAGCAATTCACTCTTATGCAAACACAAAATTTTATAACAGCAGCATATCACTGTGAGGACTTTCTGTCTCTGGATCTCTTTTACAACAAACACCTTTCTGCAAGGAAGTCCCTTCCAACAAATGAACCACTATTCCACATCAAGTTTTTGAATTTGAAAAACAACACATGCATCAGGACTTATCTGTTCTTCAGCTAGCGGCCCAGTGGAGAAAAGTCTTCTTTCACCTCAGTCTTCCTATTCAACATTACCTGGAATTAAGTCCCACCACACTTGCTGGGACTTATTTCTGTGCAGATAGCTATGGGGCAACTCTTTTTGTTGCGTATAGACACTGCACTGAACTTCCTTTTGCTTGTAACAAATGTACTTTCCTTTTTTTGAGAGAGAGTCCCAACCCCCCCCCATTAAGCTTGCTGTTTGGGTGGGGATTGGTCTTTGCCACAGGGAGGGGCGGAGACCAGAGCTTGGGTGTCGGGTTGTTGTCCCGACATGAGGAGAGGGGGCGGGGCTGAGCAGGAGGCCTATTTAAGGCTGTTCCGCCCTCACCCATCTTATCAAAATTGAGAGGAGGAGCTGCTGCCAGCACTAACTGGCTTTTGAGCCTAAGTGGTTTTGGGATCCGGCTTGGGGGGATTGCGGGCCTCTGTGGGGTGTCCCTTGGCGCTGCGTGACTGCACGGCATCTGTTCCTTGTAGTCCCCCTTACCGCAGGGTGTCTTACCGCGGGGTGTCCTTTGGCATTCCCTGCGGGCGGTTCCCCCTTACCACAGAGTGCCGTGGGGTGCCCTTTGGCACTGCGTGGTTGCACTGTGTCTATTTTGTTCCTGCGGGCTTGGGGCTGGGCCTGTCCATTGGTGCGGGGTGTCCATTTGTCCCCGTGGGGTGTCCCTTGGTGCCGCATGGCTTTTAGCGGCTGGGGTGCCGGCCGCGGTGACTGAGGGAGCCGCGTTCGGGTGGGCGGTGTGTGTGTGTGCATGCCCAACTTGTTTCGGGGCGCGTTCCGCTGCCTGTTTGGAGCCGCTCTTGCAGCTGGGCGACTGGGTGCCTGGGCGGTGTCACTGGGCGGGCGGTGGTTCCACGCCTAGGCCCAGCATGGCCGCACGGCTTTCTCCAATCCCCCCCTTCAGCTAGGCCTAATTTAGGCCTCAATTTCAATTTGCGGCCTCGTGGCCTCCTCCAGCCACCCTCTGGTGGTATGAGTTAGGCCTGTTGATTTAGGCCTGTAGATTCTGGGCCTCGTGGCCTCCTCCAGCCACCCCCTGCTGGTTTGATCTAGGCCAGCAGGCAGTCGGCCTTGTGGTACCCCCTAGTGGTGGGTCTGGGTGGCCCAACAGCCTGTGGATTTGATTGGCATTTGGATTTGATTGGCATTTTACTGTATTGAGTATATTGTGGTAATAATAATAAAAATAATAATAATAATTAATATAAAATAATAATAATAATAATAATAATAATAATAATAAATACTAATAACTGATAAAATTAATAAAATAATATTTTATTGGTTCAGATGGGCATGGCACCCAAGAAGGGCAAGTTGGGGGGCAAGGGCCCTGCTCCCAAGTCCAAAAAAACCTCACCCGCCAGTGGCATCCAATTCCTCCAGTGATAGCAAAGAGGATATTACATGGTGCACTATACTGGACAGGATTGGGAAACTGGAGGAGGTTCATGGGGTTCCCAGGGCACTGGATTTAATTCAGTGTAAGCATGATAAGAAACATAAGATTTCTAATGCTATTCTTGCTCGTTTGGATGCTCTAGAAAAAATGGCGCAGCCTGGTGGACCATCTGGATCTAATGAAGTTGGCAATCCTGTGGAACAAGGGCCATCAGGAGCCGGGGACCAGTCGGAGGATACCACTGGACCTTTGGATTTGGGAGGTGAGTTTACTGACAATTATGCAGCACATATGTTGGGAGCCTGTGGAACTTGGGGGGTATGCCAATGGCTACCCAGGGTGATGGGACCCTTACATCTTGTGGCAGTGCTGCGCCGCACCAGGGGTGGTCCATGGCACAGTCCACTCCACACTGGGCTCCTCCCCAATGGTCCAACTGGATGCCATGGGGTTTGGGGCCATATTCAGGCCCGTCTAATAACCAGACGATGTTAGGTACCTCATCAACAGCAGGTTATGATGCAGTGGCATATGGGGCCATCCCATTTGGTGATTTGGCTTTGCCACTGGGTGATCATCTGCTACAATCCACTCGAGAAAAAATCATTAAGGGCGAGTACATTGATGTCTTCTCCTTGCTGTATTGTGAACTGGAGAAGAAAGATAAAGATGAATTAGATGATAAGGAGAGGGAGAAGATTAAAAAAAGAAGAGTAGAGAGTACCTGGTCTAATTGGCTGTCAGGTTTTCTGATATTAGCGGGGGTTCTTGTTAAGTCTCAAGCCCACCGTGCCGCGGCCCTCATTCAATACATTGACATTATTCATAGGGCCTATACAGACTATGCTGGTCCAGCATGGCTGTTATATGACGAGGCGTTTCGCATGAGGGCCGCTATATACCCTTCATTGTGATGGGATATGATGCACCCACAATTGTGGATGCAGCTTATGACCCTGGCACAGCCAATCCAGGGGGAAAGAACTCACAGCAGCCATCTTGTACAGAAGGGGCCCATGGTGCCTCTTCAAAGGGCAACATCGGGACCCGCCCTGAGTCAGAAGCTTTTGTGCTGGGACTTCTCTTCCCAAGGGTGCTATAGCCATGAGTGCTCCATCTGTGGGGTGTCACACTCATTTCGCAACTGCCCCCATGGGAGAGGTTCCTTTCGGGGTTCAAGAGGGTGTCAAGGTGGACCCAGCAGTGTGGGTGGCACTGCTCCAGATCAAAAGGGGTCCCAGACCAATTAAGTTGGTTGTATTGAGTTGTTTGCTTCGATTTTATCCTAATAAGGAAGCCGCTAGTTATTTGTACAATGGGTTTAAAGTTGGGTTTCGAATTCCTTTTCAAGGCCCCAGACAGGCCTACAAAGCCTGCAATTTGAGGTCTATTAAGGGTATGGAGTCAATTGTCAGAGCCAAGACTGAAAAGGAAGTTTTGGAAGGCAGGGTTGCGGGACCTTTTACAGAGTTACCGGTGCCCAATTTGTGTGTTTCCCCCTTGGGGGTTGTATCTAAAAAGGCACTGGGAGAGTTTAGGTTAATTCATCATTTGTCTTACCCCAAAGGCAAATCTGTTAACGATTTTATCCCCGCTGAGTTGTGTACAGTTAAATACACATCATTTGATGCTGTCATTATGGAAGTTCGTAGGCATGGCCCGGGTGTGGAGCTGGCCAAATGCGATATCAAGTCTGCTTTTTGCCTTTTGCCAGTGCACCCGGGGGATTTTGAGCTTTTGGGGTTTTCTTTTGAAGGCCTGTTTTATATGGATAGGGCTCTACTCATGGGTTGTTCAGTTTCATGCAAAGCATTTGAGATGTTTAGTACCTTCTTGGAATGGGCATTAAAGTTAGCATGGGTATGTCCGGGGTGGTACATTACCTGGATGATTTTTTGTTTATTGGTGAAGCAAGCTCGGGCCGATGCAATTACTTATTGCGCCAGTTTGAGCTACTCTCACAGGAGTTAGGTGTTCCCTTGGCCCCAGAGAAGACAGAGGGTCCAGCGCTGCAACTCACATATTTGGGCATTGAGATTGACACGGTCAATCAACTATGCCGCATGGCAGCCACCAGAGTGGCTGATCTGTTAGCGAGGGTTTCAGATTTTATGGCCCATAAGAAGGTTAGCCTGAGAGAGTTCCAGGTTCTAATTGGACACCTGAACTTTGCTTGTAAAGTTGTGGCGCCGGGCCAGGCTTTTCTGCGCCGATTATGTGACGCCGTTAAGGGTGTATCCCTGCCCCACTATATGATTCACATCACATCAGCTATCCATGATGATCTTCAGGTGTGGTTGGAATTTTTAGATCAGTTTAATGGGATTTCATTTTGGAGGGAAGATAGAAAATTACAGGGAGCACTGCAGATTGCCTCAGATGCTGCAGGTGCTGTAGGTTTTGCAGTTTATTTTGCGGGTCGTTGGTGTGCGAATAGGTGGCCCCAGGATTGGGTCTCGTCTGACATTGTGGGGGACCTGACCTTCCTGGATTTTTTTCCAGTTTTGGTTGCTGTTTATGTTTGGGTGGCGGAGCTGGCAAATTCCACCGTGCACTTTTGGTGCGACATGTCCGCGGTCCACGTCATAAACTCCTTAACTTCCAGATCCTCCCGGGTCATGCGGTTGGTTTGCGCCTTCACTTTGCAGTGCCTTAGGCACAACATTTTGTTTGTGGCGCATCGACAATGGCATTGCTGAGGTGCTTTCCCGCATGCAGATGGAGCACTTCAGAGAATTGGCTCCCGACGCGATGCCCGAAGGCGAGCCGATGCTGGCAGACCTGTGGACGATTGGGAGGTCGAAGTGATCAGGGCCTTAGGTATGTCCTTAGAACCTTCCACTAGGAGGTGCTATACTCGAGCTGTCCATGAGTTCAGCCAGTTTGGGCTTCAATCTGGGTGGCGCTCGGGTACATCCGTACCCGTGTCACTTTTGTTACAGTTCTGTGTTCACTTGTACCATAGAGGGTTGGCCCCACAATCTATACGCTCAAAGTTATCTGCTCTGGCTTTTTGGCTAAAGGCTGGTGGGTTTGATGACACTACTAATCATTTTACAATATGCAAAGTCTTAGAAGATTGGGTCAGGGAGAAAGGGAGAGTAAAAAACAATAGGGCTTCGCTTTCCCCAAGGGTCCTGCAGGGTCTTTTTGCCATCTGGCCTGACATTTGCATTTCACCCTACGAGAAATTGCTTTTTCATGATGCAGCGCTCATTGCATTATTTGGTGCATTGCGCATCAGCTGGTGCGGGCATCCAGGAATGTTCGGTCTAACAGGGCCTTGGAGCTTCGGGATGTAGAGTGGGGTGACCAGTACATGCAACTTAGGTTACGATCTTCCAAAACAGATCAAAGGGGCTTGGGAGCCCAATGCAGGCTTTATGCCTGTACCCAAGAGGATATCTGTCTGGTGAGAGCCTTGAGGCAGTATATGCTTGTAAGGGGGCCTTCACCGGGACCGTTGTTTGTGCATGCCAACAGTTTCCCACTAACCAAGTTTCAGTTTTGGGCAGAGACGTCCAAGGCCTTGGAACAGCTGGGCCTGAAAGGTAAGTGTTTTGCGATGCATTCTTTTCGAATTGGAGTGGCATCCACAGCCTCTGATCTTGGATTTCAGCCCCAGGCGATTCAGAGGATTGGATGTTGACATTCTTCTGCATATCGTAGGTACGTCAGACTACTGCAATGTTAACAAGTTTCTTTTCTGGTTCTTTCAGGTCCCAGGCCGGTGTTGGTGAGGTGGCGGGTGATCGTATGCGGCCACAGTATGGTCTACTGGGCAGCGCGACGGGCCTGAATGAGCCATTTTGGAGCTCACCTCGCCTTGGGGGACCTGTTGATTGTTGAGTGGGTGGGGAGGAGGGGCCTCCGTTGGCATTGCCTATTGCCACTTTGTTTGAGGAGCGCCGCGGACCCCCTCCTGATGTTGTCATTATCCACTTGGGTGGAAATGATTTGGGTTTATTAAAAGGGAAGGCCTTGGTCCTTCAGGCGATCCATGATATGGGGCTCATCCGGTCAAGGTGGCCAGATGTGGCCATCATGTGGTCTGCCATTTTGCCCTGACAAATTTGGAGAGGGGATGGAGATCCCCGTTTGATTGATAGAGCTCGGCGTAGAGCTAACAGAGACATTAAGAATGCTCTCACCAAGGGCTTGGGTTGGTACATCCCGCATCCCACCATAATATTCAAGTGGCCCAAGCTCTACCGAGCTGATGGGGTCCACCTGTCGGATGCGGGAAATGCAATTTTTCTGGCAGATCTTCGGGGGGGGGGGTGGACAGGCTGGTGGGGATATAGGGACTACGCGGACGCTTGACCCTATTCATGGCCTGAAACTTGGGGGAGGCGCAGATTCAGTGTGTACCTTGGCACCTATTTGAGTGAAGGGAGGGTCTCTAGAACGACCAATAAAGTCATGGGACTTAGCAGAAGGGAAGGAGACTCACCTTGGGACTGGCCCAAGGGATAAGCCCCCACCCTAATCCGTGCAGCTTGAGTGGGGGGACTTTTGGGTTGGTCTTCCAGACGTGGGCCGGCTAGAGAGCTACCCCAGTGCTTGGGTTCCTCTCAAGGGCTCAGGTGCTCACCCGGGGAAGCTGGGGGGGGGGTAAGGTCTCTCAGTTAGACCTACGGCCTCAGCTGCTTCCTCACTAGGTTGCCTCCCCCCCATGAAGATTCTAGAGGGCTTAAATAGGTAGGGTTCAATAAAGACCCTTTATTTCACCCATACATCTTGTGTCTGGTCTCTTTATTCCCTGAGTGCTGTGGCAAAGAGATGTTGTCTTTTTGTCAGCTTTTTCAGGAATGTCAAAAAGTACTTCTCACTGTTTTTCAGGCATTATTCCTAAAGGAGAACAGAAGCTGACTGGGAAAACCATCTCAGTGCTCAAGGCAAAGGACAGAGAAATTAATGAGATCCGTCAGCTGACGAGCTTGAGTAGCTTTAAAAAAGCACTAAAGACGGATCTCTTTCGGCAGGCCTTTCCTGATTAGATCCCGGACTCAGGAACTCAGTCTCCTGGCTTTTTAAAAGTTATGTATATATTTGTTTTTAATGTGTTTTTTTAGCTAGAAGGTTTTAATCTTATTGTGTTTAATGTCTTTTTATGTGGGAGGGTGGGGGTGGGTGGTGTTTTTAGTCATTATTATAATGTTTTAATTGTTGGAAGCCGCCCCGATTGTTTTTAGCAGAGGGGCGGGGTATAAATAAATTTTATTATTTATTATTATTATTATTATTAGATGGCATTTGGGAAATGTTTCTTCTTTATCTGGAAACAAAACAAAACAAAACCTAAATTGGCAATATTGTTCACAGTTGTAATATTTGAACTCTCTGGGGAACAGAGAAACAAATATCAGGGCAGAGGAAAAGCAAGGTCTTTTAACAACCTCAGTGTGATTTCATCTACCCAAAATCTATGCCCTGTATATAGAGGTGCCAAAATCTCTTAGGACTTTATCAGACTAGTGTCTAAAAATGCTGCAATTCTACAATTGAGATTATAGTAACTACCACATGTTACCATAATTGTGTGATACTATACCATAATTGCACAATACTAATGCAACAGAATTGTCACACAACCACAACTAGAAGTTTAAGAATGGGATTTTACTTCTGTGATTTTGTATGGGTGAGATTTTGGCTGTTCTCATGAGAAGATGTGACTTTGTTTAAACACACCAAAAGCATGTACATAATGAACGAAACTAACAAATAAACACTTAAACAAACATAAAAACCTACCAAGAAAAGGTGACAGTTAATTAAAACTTTGCCCTGTGCATCCTGTGTTCTCATTGGGAAAGGGGAGGAGGGAAAGGGCTGACCATTCATGCTGTAAACATGTCATTACACTGAGACATGATTTTATACACATCAATACTGTGAAAAGAGCGATATTGAGGGTTATTCACAGATTTTCCCATCAATGAAAAATAATGAGCTATTAATGGAGCACACATTGACCATGGGAGGACAACAGCATTGTGCAATAATGGGAACCCATTTGTGGTACTCCTGTGCTGTAGTTCTGCAATTACAGCCCCATCTGATAAAGTCCAGTGTCTCAGTTTTGCTATTTTTCTTTGAAACTCACCTGAATTCTTGTGCAATCAAGTCATGAGACCTGGTTGCTTCATCCTGACAGAGAATATGTAGAGGGGGTAGGGTTGCAGAAAAATGTTGGCATTCTTGTAGGCATTTTTAATATGCACATTTTGTATGTGGGGCATTGTTGCTGTTGTGGTGGTTGAGGTTGCTGTTGGTAGAATGTGAGTAGCTGATAAGCTGATAACACAGCCCTATAAAGGAGCAGGATCCCTGGAAGAACACACTTTAGTTTGAAATGAAATCCCTCTTGAGTATTTTCTCTTTGAAAAATAATGCATCTGCTATATATTGTACAAAATACATTGTGATAGGAAAGAAGATAGGAATCTCCAATTATCTCTTGCTAAGGTGAAGATGCAGAGAACCATATTTGTCCCCATCCTCTCCAAAAGATATCTGCTGTAGAAGAAGAAAGGGAAGAGGCTTGTTTGAAGGAGGAGGAAGTAACATCAGTGACGTTAGACATAATTCAAGCAAAGAAGGTCAACCCTGGTAAGAGCTGGTGAAAGGACAGTCTATGGAACTCGAGTAAACCTTTTTCTCTTTTTCTGTTTTTCTGCTCCTCCCTGTGTATCACATGAATTTTTAAGATGAGCTGTATTCTACCCTGTCACCTCCAACATTTTTTCTCATTAGCTAAAGCATGTTTGTGTGCAATTTTCAATTATACAAATTATTAGCCATTTGTGCTTTGAAATATATACATTTTTAATGTCTCCAAAGTTCTAACAAATGTGAGTATTTGCCAGGCAATAAATCTTGGAAGATGTGAAATGCATACTTATTCTGAGGATTCTAAACCAAACAGCCAGTCAACCAACAAGATCATCTTCAGTTTAGAGTCCATGCAAAACTAGCTTCTTGGGCTAGCTTAGCAACATAACCGTTACATGTCTACATAGAAGTAGACTTGCAATAGTAAGTGTTTTGATACCAATTGGGTTCGTTTGCAGAAAAGTGGACATAAAAAGAATCTAATTATCTAACAGAGAATCGAAAGAGTTTTTTGTAATATCACCCATTAACTTGACTTATTTTTGCTATGTTGCCTATGCTATCAATGGACATTTTCAGATGGGGCCAAATACCCTATTCCTGTCCTGCCACCTCCATTCCTGTTTCTGCCAAGGAATAGAAGAAAAATGTTCGCACATTTACCTTAATTTTGAGGCAGGAGTGTCCTCCCCCTCCCCTCGTTGGCTGGTCATAAATGCAGCCGTTGTAAGGCTGCATTTATGACCAGCAAATGAAATCCCGCCTGTTCTCATGAGAGAATGGTCGCACAGGATATTTAACTTTTTTTTTTTTAAAAAAACAACCAAATGTCAAAACTGAAAACAAAGCACAAAAACACATAACAAAACATGCAAGTATCCCAGGGAGGGTGGGGAGGGTGCCACTTACCTGGATGTCCTGATTGTGCCCAGAAGTGCTTGGAATGGACCTCTCCCCCCCACCCCGTGGCTGTCATGTCGGAACAGGAAAGGGGCTCCGTTTCCCACACCCATTATTCTGTGACAGACATGGAACGGGTGTTCTATTCACAATGTTTCATCAAGAATACTTTATTCCGGGAGCACCACGGGGACAGCACGGATGCAGGATGGAATGGGAATGACGTCGTCCAAAAGGGAAATCCTTTCTTGACCCTGTTCCATGCCTGCCACGGAATATAGAGCCCATCTGAAGATCTCCTATATGTGCTATTAGAAGCAGCATCCTCAAGTGTGACAGGCTTTCATTCTGTTTTTTTTTCCCCCAGTAGGAAGGTTACCATTTATTGAGAATCTATATCTTGGACATGCCTATTCAGATTATGCAATCTGGATTTTTACATTGCTTGGAGGAGAAAATAAGGGGGGGGGATTGAAATGGTCCTGTCTTAAGTCAGCTAGAGCATATGGACAACCCATCTCTCAGTATACTCACAGGCATATTGTTTCCTTCTATGACAAAGAGAAAACAAATCAGTTAGTGCCTTTGTAGCCTAGAAGCTGCACTGGGAAGCAGTAACAATGAGTTAGTAGCCCACAGAGTACAAAATATCACATTTAGTCACTGGAAGATTAAAATAACATTGGTTTGAAAGGGAGTAATTGTCTAAGTAACATCAGTTGCAAGAGCATCCTTCATTTTGGTTGGGTTTACATAATTGCTTATTAAAATGAATAGGAGTTACCCAGCAGTTTTTGGTGGTGTCATAACTCACCCCCTGGATGACTCAGGTGAGGTGCAGGGGGAGGCAGATTGCCAGGAAGCTGCAGCTCTTGATAGTGGAACTCTCTCTAAGTCCATGAAGATGGGGGCTGGGGCAGTAAAGGACCCTGCTCCCCAGCAGGAGTTGGAAAAAGGTGCAGGTGCTGGAGATGACAAGCCCCCATCCTTTGTTGAGTGATGGGAGGAGAAATGCTAAGCCCATTGCTGGTTAAGTAATAGACACTAAGCTAATTAGGCAATGTGGACTTGAAGGAACTGCCCATAAATATCCCAGCCTTAGCACTGACAACTGTCTTATCTGTTTGGCAGTACTCTCTTGCATTCCTGTTTTTCATGACTTTGGACTGGATACATTTTGGACTACTCTGTTTACTCCTTGCTGGTTTGTGTATCTCAACGTCTGACCTGCTGATATGATTTCTGGACTGGCTATTGACTACCCTCATGCTTTCCCCTTCACTTTACATGGATAACCCATGCCTGACCCAGACTGGAATCACTACCCAGCAGCTCCTACACACTCACCACCTACTTTCTTGGGCACCTGTTGACTTGTATTCAGGACAGGTGGATTGGAATATAACATTGTTTGGTGAAGATAAGTGAGATTCACTTTTAAAAATTAACAGACAGTTCAACTTTCATGTTTCAGCAAAAACACAGTACCATATATATTAAGTCTCATGAACTGAAGGCAGATACCATAAACCACCAAATTCAACAAATTGTATTTGCTCACTAAAGATGGATGAGAATCCTGTTTGCTTTTTTGTTTGTGTTTGGTTCAATTTAATAACATCTCAGAATAGATGGCTGTTTGCAAATCGGTTTTAGCAAGAAAAAAAGAGTCAAACAAAAATGCATGTGGTCCTTTTTTTCAAAAGGCTAGTTCCACAAGGAAATGTGAAACAACTGTTCCAAAGGCAGACCTCAAAATATATGCACTTTCTTCCTTAGCAGGTAAGGACAGGTGAGTTTTCCCATTGCTGTAGTGGAATGAGAATACAGTATTGATATACCAGCTCTACTTTCACCACCCCTGTAGAAAATTGTTTTCCTAAGAGAGGCTGACTGAGAGAGAGTCATCACGGTGTAGTAGTTTGAGTGTTGGAGTAGGACCCCAGGAGACCAGGATTCAAATCCCTGCTCAGCCACTGAAACCATTTAGTGGCCTTCAGCAAATCTTACTCTGTTAACCTAAGAGGCAGGAAATGGCAAACCTCCTCTGAATTAAACTCGCCAAGGAAACCCCATGATTGGGTTGCCGTAACTCAGATTTGACTTGAAGCCCCACATCACATAATAAAAAGACAGCCCAAACTAAAGTGAAGTAGATTTAAGACAGATATGTCTAGATATGTAATGAGAGCCCAGAGATTTTCCATAATAAAAAAAGAAAATTATTGTGTTTTTTAATAAGATGCTTCGTAGACTACACAATGGGGAAAAGCAGCATAATATTAATACACACAGCCCTCTGTGTCCACAGATTCTGCATTCATAGATACTGCATCCATGGATTCCGACATCCATGGCTTGAAAATTACACCCTCCCCGCCAAAAAAAAGCAAATCTTGATTTTATATAAGGGACATCATTTTACTATGCCATTGTATATAATGGGACTTCAGCATCCACAGATTTGGATAGACTGGAGAGCTGGGCCAAAGCTAACAAAATGAAATTCAATACGGAGAAACATAAGGTACAGCACTTAGGGTGAAAAAAATGAAATGCATCGATATAGGATGGGGGAGACCTGGCTGAACAAGACTATGTGTGAAAGGGATCTCGAAGTCTTAGTAGACCACAAGTTGAACATGAATCAACAGTGTGATGCGGCAGTTTAAAAAGGCTGATGCGATTATAGGCTGCATCAATAGAAGTATAGTGTCTAGATCAAGGGAAGTAATAGTGCCACTCTATTCTGCTTTGGTCAGGCCTCACCTCGAATACTGTGTCCAGTTCTGGGCACCACAATTAAAAAAGGATATTGACAAATTGGAGCATGTCCAGAGAAGGGCGACTAAAATGGTGAAAGGTCTGGAAACCATGCCTTTTGAGGAAAGACTTAGGGAGCTGGGTATGTTTAGTCTGGAAAAAAGACGGTTAAGGGGCGATATGATAGCCCTGTTTAAGTATTTGAAGGGGTGTCACATTGAGGATGGAGCAAGCTTGTTTTCTGCTGCTCCAGAGACTAGAACACGGAACAATGGATGCAAGCTCCAGAAACAGAGATTCCACCTCAACATTAGGAGGAACTTTTTGACAGTAAGAGCTGTTTGGCAGTGGAACACACTCCCTCAGAGCATGGTGGGGTCTCCTTCCTTGGAGGTCTTTAAACAGAGGCTGGATGGCCATCTGTCGGGGATGCTTTGATTGTGTATTCCTGCATGGCAGGGGTTGGACTGGATAGCCCTCGTGGTCTCTTCCAACTCTACAATTCTATGATTCTATGATATCCACGGGGGCTCCTGAAACCATACCCCAACAGATACGAAGGATCCACTGTAGCTAACTTATGGACACAAGTTCTAATTTCAAATGGATGCTTGTATTTTAGCAAAGGATGGTAACAGCATGCAAATAGTATTCATGGACTTAAGAATTTTACAGACAGAAACCTATTTCTGCACTCATGCAGAAGTGTGGCTTATGCACATGCACGTCTCCTTTTGGCTGGGACACCATGGCCTATTGTCTCAGAAAGAGACCCATCCAAAACATGTCCTCCACAGTTGTCAAGCCCTAGGAAGGGTTGCAGCTGCTTCTGCTGCTGCTCCTCCTTACTGGTGCAGAGAAAAGTGAGCCAGAGATAATTCAGATGAGGGAGAAGTGGCTGGTCTTCACTCCAAGGGGAAGGAAAATTCCAGTGCATGTGAATTATTTGCTCTTCCCATGAGCTTGAATGTGCTACATCTACCACCTCTGAATTGCCTCCCCTCTCCATTGGTAAGGAGCACTTACAGGAGAAAGGGGGAGGACACAGGACTGTGTGGGTGGAGCATTACCCTATGCCCACTTGATGTCGGATGTTGGCCAACCTTTCCTATTCCTTCAACATTTTCTTGATAGTTCTGTTTTGCTTTACAAATGTTATCTTCCATATTCTTCACTTCAACTTTCAATGTTGGTGTCCCTGTTATATTGTTATATGCATTAAAGTGTAACAAATTAGGTTATTTGATTTTATTACAATGCATGTTCCCATAAAGATTTTGAACAAGCTAATTATACTGGATGACAGATGTATTAAACTCTGGAAGTGAGTGCATTGGACATTCATATAGTCTGATAATCCCCATGCAGTAATTTCCTTCCATGGAACAAAGAAAATCTCTCTTGTTTTTACTATTTGCCAACTACAATTAGTTTCTTTTATTCTGCAGTAGGTGGACACAGCTGTCAGGGATTAAAAAGTGAAAAATATTCAATGTACTGTCACAGCAAATTGGGCTGGGCTAATACCAAGGTCTGAAAAATACATATTTTTTTTGGCTGATAATGGGGCTAATTAGCAATTAGGGGAAAAGTATTAGTAGATACATTCTCAATTTGAAGATGATAATTCTGCATCGCTAATAAAAATAACTAACTTTTGTTCTCCAATATGTCCCGTTTCTGCTTTCTTGCTCATTTATGATTCTATGATTCTATCAAGTAATTCAACAGCTTGCTCCTATGAGTGAGATTTAGCTATTTTGGAACAAGCTGTATTTCGTACTGAACAACTGCTCACCATTCAAAATTCAAACAGTAGAAGAATAGTCTTGGTTAGTCAAAATAGCCTTGTTATGCAGTGTAGTAATTAGATTAGAAGTAGCAGAAGAGTGTATGGCTTTTGGGCCAATATTAAGGGATGAGCGACACATCATAGTTTTGGAGCAGTACACATTACCCCTTTAAACCAGGCACAGGCAAACAACCATATTTGGGCATAGAAATCATAAACAGCTATAAATGGTAAAACAAAGCCAGCCAACCAGATCTTCCTATTGGGTACAAGGCTAAAGCAGGTACAATGAATTATGAAGCGAGGAGAGACAGAGGGGAAGGAAGGGAAAAGCGATGGAAGATGTATTTTCTCCTACATAGGAAACATGAGGTCTTTGTTCAGAAAATCATTACAAGAACTGTTCCAATTAAATCTGTAATTTCCAGCTATATGACCAAATTTAAAAACTGGTATAAAATTGTTTGAACAATTACATAAAAAGAAAAATGCTACCACATGCACTGCAAGTGCAAGAGCCCTCTTGCTAGATTTCTAATGGATTCCAGATATCACTTCCAACATTGACAGAAGTCAACATAGGAATGCAGGAAGAGCTTCTATGCAGCCAGTCTGGTTAGTGTCTTAAAGGAACTGAAAGCTGGCACTAGTAAAATCCACACATTCACTCTTATCTTTTAAAGAATGTAACCTGTTTGGATCTCAGGTTATGTGGGGTCTATATCTGAGTAGACAATGCTTTTTAAAAAACACACCAAAAAATCCATCCCCACACTTGGTGTAGTCTGTAAATGTGTCCTGGGGGTGAAAAAGTGTTCCTTAGACAATTAGATATTGTTCACAGCTGGTCTACATAGTAGATAAAAGCATAACACTTTGCAACAACTCTCAGATCCATTATTTAATCAAATATATTTTCAACCTCATTACTATTCTTGTAATATGTACTGTAAAACCTATTCTGGTTTTTGTAGAGTTTGGACATAACTTGTTTTTCCAATGAGTTATGGAATTTACAAATAGCTTTTCCCATTAACATGTTGGAATGCAGTTAATATTTGTACTTGTAACAACCATGGCTGAAGCTTACTACTTTTCAGTGGAATTCTTGCTGTTGTTGTTGTGTGCCTTCCAGTCATTTGTGTCTTATAGAACTTTATCCGACAAGCCCCTTAAAAGTGTTCTTTTGCTGGCATATATATATATATATATAGCCAGCAAAAAAACACCCCCCACCACACTTACCTCTAATCCTGGCAAAGGCTTCCCTGGCAATGAAAGAGGAAGTGAACAGAGCTCCATTCGTTTCCACATTCAAAATCCCACGAATTCTTGTGAGAATACATAGTGCGGGAAATTCAAAAAAAAAAAAAAACAGTAAAAAAGTTACACCAAGCACCTAAACACACTAAAAAACTTCAAAGTAACCCAGGGAGGGTCATAAAAAGTGTGTCACTTACCTGGCTGTCACAATCTCACCCAGAAGTGTTCACGCCAGACTGGCCATTGACGCTGCAATTTGACGTGAGTACAATGGCATGAGGTTTGACATGCCAGCAATGCTGTCACAAAAGCACCATGGGGGAATCTATTGAGGGCTTCAGCCATCAATAAAAAAATGGGGTTTGGTAGAGATATAACTGTGAAAAGGCAATATCATCTAATATGTGCACCCTTTCACTGCTATGTGGCATCATATAACCATGAAAGGGCAATGTTGTCTGATATGTGCACCCTTTTGCAGTTACATGGCACCATTGTGATGGGATATTTTATGCAGCTGATAAAGTCCTTAGCCACCCTACCACAGTTTTTTTTTTCTGGCAAAATTTGTTCAGAGGGGGTTTGTCCTTGCCATCCTCTGAGGCAAAAAGATTGTGACTTGTCCACCGTCACCCTGTGAGTTTCTATGGCTTAGTAGGCATTCAAACTTGCCCAGTTTCCTTATCCAATTCTCAAACCACTATACCATGCTGTCTCTCTTTCACTGGAAAAGGAATGATTTAATCTTCCTATTACATCTTAGTGTGTGTGCTCAGGTATGATGACTCAGGGCTCACCTATGCCAGCAAAAATAATCTGTCTGAAATTCAGAGTATTCTGCCCCAGAGCTGCCCGAATTCATTCCATTAGTGCCACAACTAAATATAATGCCCTTGGGGTCCACACATCCCTGCTCAAATTCAAATCAGCACTACTTTTTTCTCCTGCTTGGGGCTGCCACTGCTGCCTTCTCAGACAAACACCTCCCCAGCAGCGTCCTGCTGGAGAAGTCTCTTCCTCTGAGGCCAGAACGAGATGCCCAGCCATGAGATCAATGAGAAGGAGGTAGCCCAATTGAGCCCCTCATCATTGATCTCATGGCTGGGTACCTAGTTCTAACCTCAGAGGAAGTGACTTTGACAGCAGAGCTCTGCTGTGGAGGTGCTTGATCAACAAGGCAGTTGATCAGGAGGAGAAGGAAACTTTTTATCATTATTTTTCAATGTGGATGGCATATTGAATGGCAAGTCAGCAAGGAGAAGTGGGCTGCAATCTAGAGAAACATATTTCAAATGAAAATTTCTTACCCCCCCCCCCAAAATACTCTGTTGTTTTGTGGCAACAAACTAACATGACAACCCTCCCCCTGCCACCACCCCACTGCAGATGGACACACATAAGAAAGACCAGATTTTCCTGGAAACTACAGAGAAAGAAGTGATTCTTTAAAAATTGCACTAAAGCCCACAAGAAGCACTTTCATTCCTTAAACAGTCCTACGTCATGTGTTCTTCTCAAACCAGAATGGAGATAGGTATGGGTTTTTTTTTTCCTGGTGTAGACAAGGCCTCAGTCAGAGCAATAGGATGGAAAGGAGGAAGGGTTATATAGCTGGCTACCTTATGATGTAGACTGGAAGGATTAGTTGGCAACATCTTTTTCATTTTTCTCTGACTTTCCAAGGTGTGATATTTGAATTGGTTGGCTTGGCTACCAGGGAGCATGTCCAATGGCAAAATTGTAGCAGTAATAGAAAACACTGTGATAGGGCTTGTTTTAGGGTTGCCATAAGTTAGAAATGACTTGAAGGCACACAAAAACAAAATAGTAACACTGTTTTGGTTGTTCTAGCATCAGAATGCACTGAACCCTCCATCTTGCAAGAAGGCATAAGAAACATATCATAAACAAAATGGAATCTCAATAATAAGGATACTGGAAAGTCTGTTCCCCTTCCCAAGCATTATCTTCATCCTTTCAGAAATAGATGGTTGCACTCCACATGTGGGGAATTAAAGACAAGTATTATTCTATACAGGGGCTTATGCTGTGGCTAACACCGTTAGATTAGTATTGACTTGTTCTGCTCTGCTTCTGGTTTTTCTGCTTCTTTTTTTACACTACAATGAAAATTCTGAAAGCAAAGGATTTTTTTTAAATAAATGAAAAGCTCCACATGTGGGGAATTAAAGAGAAGTGTTATTATTCCTACATTTTATTCTACATAGGGGCTTATTTGTAGCTAACACCATTAGAACTGAACTGACCCACTCTGCTACATTTTACTTTTTACACTGCAATGAAACTCCTGAAAGCACCAGGCTTCTTCCCCCTTTAAAAATAAAATGCTCTGAAAAGCAAAGGAAAATTACTGAAGTTTAGCACAGCTTCATCCATTTATAAAGAGTGCTTTCCTATACATTGTGTCAAGGATATGGGATATGAAATAGACTTTGGAGTTATATAAGACATTTGTTATAAAGATTTCAGGTGTATTCTGGGTAAATATTTATGGCTGTGTGCATTATTTTCCAAGTTTGGCCCCAGGCTTGCTCCATATTTTGGGATCCAGCTGCATGTGAGCTAATCTAAATGTAAATACTTGTCAAGAAAGAAATAGCAACTCACTGCATTTCATATTCTACCCTTGGTGCAATTATGCCTTGTCCTGTTGGTATGTGACATCTTGAATTAGGAAGACACCGGAAGAGTTATGTGGCTGAACGGATATTGCAAACTGACAATCAAGATAGTTGGTGATAAGGTCATTCAGAGGATTAAAAAGACACCAGCACAAAGACACCTAAGTACCCTATTAAAAAATTGTAAAAAGCCAATTTTAACAGCTACTTGTCAAATAAGTAAAACTAGGGAATGCAATGATATTGTACATTTGTTTCAGATTATTCACTTGTTTTATGTAGCTACTAGTAGTTTCATTTTCATATTCAGAGCAGAACTCAAGTCATAATCTGGAACGTTCCTAATTTATTTCCACCACTTACCACAAACCCATTATAAACTTTGATTACACTTAAACCAATCATAAAGAAATGCTGAAACAATAGCATTATGAATTACATTGACTCAAATATCAAACATTTGATGCAATTTCATGGTTAATTCCAAGAGCATTATGAACCATAAATAGTTGCAGGGAAACTGGCTTATGTACGTTCTTTGGCTGAATGATTTCATTCTGGCTAGTTCATAATCATTTATGAATATTCATGATCAACATTTTTAACTCAATGGAGTATCACTGATTGTGAAGACCAGGAAGAAGTAGCAGAAAACTCACAGGTAAAGAAAACAAGGAATACATTTCGTGCATCTTAAGTTGTCCCACAAGAGCAAGAGTGGCAGTTGGAAGCCACAGGGGCCACATGAAGCTCTCAGTCTGATCTCAGACTGCCCTCACAGGTAGGAGATGGAGGGAGAAAATAAGATAGTGGGTGAGAAAAAGAGGGAGAAGAGAATGGCAGAAATGGGAGAAGGGAATAGGTAGCCTTATCTATGTTATCTACAAATAGAATCAATTTGTACTTCATCTCCACCCACATGTGGCTACTGATAGATTACTCCTGAAAGAATGTGTCTTTTGACAGAAATAAGATTATCCACCCTCTGCCTGAGAGTTCCATCAGGCTTTTACAGTTGTTCCTTCATATTCACTGGGGTTTGCTTCCGTGGATACCAAAATCCGTGAATACTCAAGTCCCATTATATGCAGTGGCATAGCAAAATAGTGTCCCTTATATAAGATGGCAAAATCAAGGTTTGCTTTTTGATTATTATTGTTTTAAGGAATATTTTCAAGCCATGGATACTTAAATCCGTAGATACCAAATCTGTGGATATGGAGGGACAACTGTATTTTAAAATAAATAAATACATTATGTGAATGGAATATTAGCAAGTTGAATGATTGGCACCTAATCTTTTTCAAAGGGAAAAAAAGACCATTAAATGAAGTATTTTTGGCTGAAGATTGGGGTACAAATACTCAGATAGGTAGATAAATAGATAGATAGATAACCTGAATTCATAGATGAATCTCTCTGTATTATCTTCTTGTGTTGATTATGTTACCACTTCTGAATACACACCTCATTGGGTTCATGGTGTGAATTAAATGGTCTTGACACACAACCCTATACATGCCTGCTGAATTCAGTGGGGCTTGCTCATGCCTAAGTGGCTATTACCATTGTTCATTGGGTTTAGACAATTGCTTCAATTCTGCATGGATAATATATTTCATCTATATCAGTGGCACTGGGTGCCCACGGGAATTAGTGGGAGGAAAGACAGATCAGCAAAGATGGAGCCAAGGCATCACTAATGTGGGTTTCCATGGTTGAGCAAGGATTGAAAGCCTGGTGTTTCAGAAGCATTGTCCAACACTCAAACCACTACACCACACTGACTCTGCATTCCTCCTCAGATATTTAGGAGTTACATTTTGTAGAGTCTCTCTCTCTGGCTTTTCTTCGCAAACGAAGATTCAGGAAGGACTCATCCCATGCTTTCTGCAAGTGCACTGATGACTAAAAAGGCCAATCCGAGATAAACAAGTCTGGTTACAGAAAGCACAGCAGAAAATCTCCTTGGGTGATGTTTCTGGGTTGTGATTCTTTCTGCATTGTCATTTCTCTTCAAGACTTGTTCGGCGTGAGTTCTCAAATAAGGCTGCAGCATTGTGAATAGTTCATCTCCATGCCTCCTGATGTGAGGCCAGGGCCGAACATTGTTGGTGATCAACTTGGCCGAGCCTGAGATGTTGTTTCAGGGAGTCCTTGTATCACTGTTTTGGAGTGCCCCTCTTATGCTGACCCACGGCGAGTTCACCGTAAAGTACTATTTTTGAGAGGCGATGGTCCTCCATCCTAGAAACGTGCCCTGCCTAGCACAGCTGTGTTCTCAATATCATGGCCTCAATACTGGTGATCCCTGCTTGCTCAAGGACAGCAACATTCGTCACATAGTCAGTCCAGTGTACATTTAGGATTGTGCATATACAGCACTGATGAAAGTGTTCAAGGAGTCATAAGTGGTGGCAAAAAGTGACCCATGTTTCAGAACTGTAAAGGAGAATAGACAGTACAATGGCTCTATACACATTGATTTTTGTGCTTCGCCTCATGTGTTTATTACTCCAGACTCTTTTGTAAAGTCTTCCAAATGTGCTATATGCCTTTGCTTATCTGTGATCGATCTCTTTGTCAATCTTAGCATCTAAGAAGATGATGCTTCCCAGGTAGGTGAACTGCTGAACGGACTTAAGCACAGATTTGCCAACAGCAATGTGGGGATTATGGTGTTCGTCCTCCTCAGATACTTAGGAGTTACATTTTGTAGAGTTGATGCACAGCAAATGGGGCAACTGTCACAGCAAAGACATTTTGTTGCAGGAGCATCACTTAACTTGATTTTTTTTTAAAAAAAACCAGTGAATTTAATCTGATTGCTGATTAGACATGCATAAGACTGTGCTTTATAGAGTATATTTCTTTTTCAGGGACATAATTATCATGTGTATCAGAAGTCAGTGATGTGTTTCTAACCAGAAGGCATTGCAAGATAGGCATACAACAGAAAATACAACAGATCAAATGGAGAATGTATGAGGCTGGTAGGTATTCGAACACATGTAAACAATATCCAAGAATTTCCTTATATTTCATCAATGAAATAAGGGAGGTTATGAATTCTAACCTAGTGTTCTGTCTCATGTGCTCCTTTTTCTACATGTAGTTTGAGAGGGGATATATTCCTGACAAAAACACTTCATCTGCACTCTGAGGGATTATAGTCTCAGGAGGACTAAATGTGCAACTCTGTCCCCATAGTCTTCAGCTCAGCTCTGTTGAACCCTCACAATTAGATGTAATGTAAACCTTCTATGACAAGGCAAAGAGAAAAAAATCCCATATCCAAAACAAGCTGGTTTTTTAACACAAATATAAGCAGAAACACTTTATGCAGAGCATGTTTTTGTTTTTGTTTTGCTTCTTTTTAATGTGGGGTGGGCCACTGCAGAGGAGGGCAGGAGCCATTTGGTGGCTGCACTCAGTGGTGTCATTCAGCCAGTTTGCACTGGTTCACCTAAACCAGTTGTTAAACTTGGTCAGGTTTACCAAATTGCTTGCTGTGTGGGCAGAAAACAAAACCTCACAGTTAAATTCTTGTAAGTTTACTAAATGTTTTACAGAGTATGTGAAAGGAAAACAATAATAAATTATTGTAGGGGTCATTAGCGTGGTTCATATGACTCATCTGAAATTATATGAATGTAGTTGGTTGCAGTGAAACCATGACTCTATTGTCCGAGCTTCCCCTACCCTACTAAATTGGGAAACACACACACACACACACACACACACTCCCTTCCTATTCTTGTTGGAGATACAGAAGTGAGCCAGCAAGGGAGCACACACATGCTACCCCTATAGTGTGAGAGGAACCAGAAGACACAAAGCTATGCCCTCACCTCTCTCTCACTGTCATCCTGGCTAAACATGGGTGTCATGTCCCTCCTTGGGAGATCTTCTTTATTGGAAGAAGAACCGGACTCACCAATAGAGAAGTCACAGCAGCTGCCAAATGGCCAGCCAAGCCCTCCTTCTGTTATTCAGTCCAGGTCCAGAAGAGGAGCTGGAGAAAATCCCCCTCCCTGGTCCTAGAGAAAGATAGAGACCAAAGGACCTGACACAGACCATTCCCCATAAAGAAAGTGAGAGGCTGCAATCAAGGCATTGGGAGGAGCACAGTTGTGGAATTCACTGATAGAATCATAGATTTGGAATTGGTCTCATAGGCCATTGATTCCAACCCACTGCTCAGTGCAGGATCTCCAGCTATAGCATCCTCCGCAGGTAGCTGTCCAGCCTCTTTTTGAAGATATCCAGAGAAGGAGACTCCACCACCTTTCTAGGTAATTGGTTCCATTGCTGAAATGCTCTTACTGTCAGGAATCACAGAAGTTCCTTCTAATGTTCAAATGAAATTTACTCTCCTGTAATGTCAAAGCATTAGACCTGGTACTACCCTTTGGGGTGGCAGAGAACAGCCCTCCTCTTTGTGACAGGTCTTGAGGTATTTAAAAAGTGCAACCATGTCACCCCCCGCACCCGGTCTTATCTTCTCCAAGCTGTGACCTAATTGTTACAGAATTGTGCATTTGTCTTCATTGAATTTTATTTTATTAATTTCTGCCCAATTTTCTAGTTTATCAAGACCCTTTTGAATTCTGTTCCTGTCTTCCAATATTTTAGCCACTCCCTCCCAGTTTTGTGTTATCTGCAAATTTGATAATGATTCCCTCTACCCAGTCATTTATATCATTGTTTAAAATGTTGAAGAGTAATGGCCCTAGGACAGAACCCTGAAGACCTCCACTTAAGACCTCCTTCCAGTTTTAAGCACAGTCATTGATGATTTTTTGAGCACAGTTTCCCAACCAATGGATCCATCTGATAGTGTTTCCATCTATCCCATATTTAATCTGTTTGCTAATCACAATATTATAGGGAAACCTTATCAAATAAATGACATCCACAACATTCTCACCATCTACTAAACTAATGATTGGATCAAAAAGTGATATAAGATTAGTTTGACAGGATTTGTTCTTATGAAACCCATGTTGGCTCTGAGAGATCACTGCATTGTCATCCAGATACTTGCAGATGGACTCCTCTATAATCCATTCTAATATTTTTTCCTGGTATTGAGTTCAGGGCAAGTGCCCTGCAGTTTCCCTTTTGCCTTTTTTGAAGATGGGGCAATGTTTGTTCATCTCCAGTCCTCTGGCACCTCACCTGTTCTCTAAGATTTCTCAAAAATGATGACAGGTGGTTCAGAGCATATTAACAAGTTCCTTCAATACTCTGGGCTTCAGTTCATCTGGCCCTGCAGATCTGAACCCATTTAGGTTAACTAGGTGATTCCTGAAAACTCTTTATCAATCTTGATTTGCAATCTGGATTCCATGCCAATGTCTCTGCTGATGCATGGAAGCACCCAATTCTCTCTCTTTGGGGGCGGGGTACATATTGAGCAGTTCTGCCTTTTCAGTGTGATATGTTAGCATTTTTACCAGCCTTGTTGAGCTGCAGTCCCACCATCTCCTTCGTTATTTGCTTGTTTCAAATGTATCTGAAACAGCCCTTCTTGTTGCTTCCTGGTTCTCTAGCCAGTCTCGGCTCATTCTGAGTTTTAGCTCTCCTTATACTGTTCCTGCAAGCTTGGACTACCCATTTGTATTTTTCCTTGGTGATTCATCCTTCCTTCCATTCTTTATACATGCTCTTTTTTTTCAATTCCTACTTGAGTTTGCTGTGCAGCCGTATTCTGTTTTCCCCCCAGATGTTTCCCATTTTACTTCTATGGAATTGTTTGTGATTGTACTTTTAACCAGTTCCTTCTTCATGAAATCCCTCCCATGTTGGATATATTTTCCCTTTAGCATCTCTAGTCTTGGGATTCTGCCCAGTGTTTTCCTGAGCTTGATAAAATTAGCTTTTCTGAAATCCAAGGTTCATGTTTGATAATAATTTTTTTTTTTTTTGCCTATCCCAATTCTACTGTTACATGGTCACTCCACCCTAAAGTGCCAACTGCTTTGATTCCAGTGACTAACATTTGGTTAGGATCAAGTTCAGGATTGCTGATTTCCTTGTTCCTTCCTCCACCTTTTGAAAGAGGAAATTATCTGCAAGGAATATCAAAAATTTGTTGGTGAGTCTATGTCTAGAAGAGCTAGTCTCCCAGCATATATCAGGATAATTGAAGCTCCCCCATAGCTACCAGTTCTTGCATTTTGGAGATTTCTGAGATTTGTTTCTGAAAAGCATCATCCACCACCTCAACTTGGTTTGGTGGCCTGTAGTAAACGCCTACCACAGTGTTCCTTCTATTTCCTTCTCCATTTATTTTTACCAAAATACTTTCTACTGGTCCAGTCTGATCACTCACATGGATTTCTGTACAAGTGTATTTGTCTTTGACATATAATGTTAACCCTCCCTTTTCCTCCCCATCTATTATTTTCCCCATTTTTAAATACTGTCTGAGATCTGGGCATTGGTTGCACATGCTGCCTATAAAAGGCAGTTACAAACAGCAGCTACCTAATTGAAAATAACTTCAGTCTTCCTCTTCAAGTGCTCAGTGTGTGAAAGTGGTTCTGATGGATTTACAACTCCTGGATTGGCTAAGGACCCTACTACAGATACTTGCTGGAATCCTGACTCTGATTTATGACTTTCTTGACCCTGGACTGCTTGACACCTGATATATCTTGCTCCTGACAATGGTTACTGACAGTTGGCTTTCCATTGATCATGGCTCATGGGCTCTGGACGTCTGAACTCTATTTGTAGTTAGAATAGGACAATGGGGGAGGGACAATGGATTGCAGGTTAGGAGGATGCCCCCCCCCATACCTGGAGGCAGCAACAACTTTTGAAAGACAGAGGAACAGCTGCTGCTGTTGCTGGAACTGGCATCCTTGCAACTGAATGTTCTGAGAGAAGCCCAAGCCAGCTCCTGCCACAGCCTCACCATAGCCCTTAGTCTTTGTTTTCCTTATCATGTACACATTTGGGCAAAAAAGGAGATAGAACCAGTTGTTAATTATTTTGAATGACACCACTTTCTGCACAGTTGATTTTTGGCATGCTGGATGTGATGTAATGTAAACTTCCAGCTGCCATGTTGGCCAATTTTGGGCCTTTCTAATATTTTTGAGGGGATCTGGTGGTTGGGAGAAGTAAACTGATGCATTTGTAGCCAGTTTTGGGCTGGTTAGGGAGCAACCCCCCTCAAGATTTGCACATTTAATAATAATAATAATAATAATAATAATAAGTATGAGGACTTTAGGGAGCTTCTAGGTGGCTTTGGGAACTGCACTTTGTGGCCCTCAGTCAATACTTTAATCATTCCTGCTTTGAAAAAATGCTTTAGGGATGGATGTTGGAACCAATGAGAGAATGAAACCTCGAAGGCTGTCAGATGAACCTCCATTCTAGAGGATGAGTGGGATTGAGCAATGCCTGATCCCAATCCTAAATTCTATGTATGTTTTATCACAGAAATCTGCTACCCCTGTAAACATTATGAAAGCTGCATCCTTTGCATTACAATCTGTTGCCCTCAGCTTAGAAACACAATTGCTGGTTATTATTTTTCAGTACAGACAGGAAATGTAATCTGGAGATACTGAGAGGCAACAATTGCTGCTGCAAATATTCTAACCTTAGTAATCAGTCAGAAACATTCAAAACAGTCCTTTGTTGGACTATCTTCTTGCAACATCTGTATTTTCTTTCAGCATTTTATAGCAATAGCAATAGCACTTACATTTCTATATCACTTTATTGTGCTAAGCACTCCCTAAGCAGTTTACAATGCGTTAGGTAATTGTACCCAACAAACTGGGTACTCTTTTTACCAACCTATGGAAGGATGGAAAGTTGAGTCAACCTAGAGTCCTGCAGGACTGAACTCATAATGTTGTGGCTGCATTACCAGAACTTAACCACTTCGCCACCAGGGCTCCTTTATGTCTTAGATATGGGATTAGGTACTAAGAGGTACCTGATACTGGTCATTGTCACTTGTTGTTGTGTGCCTTCAAATTGTTTCTGACTTATGGTGACCTAGGGCAAACCTATCATGGGGTTTTCTTGGCAAGATTTGTTCAGAGGGGGCTTGCCTTTGCCTTCCTCTGAGGCTGAGATACTGTAATTTGCCCGAGGTCACCCAGTGGTTTTCCATGGCTGAATGGAAATTTGAACCCTGGTCTCCAGAATCATAGTCCAATGCTCAACCCACTATACCATGCTGGATCTCAAATATCATCGTCACTGGAGCCTGAAAGCAAGGCTTCCCCCCGACATTTGATAATACAGTTTATTTTTTCTCCTTTTTGTTTTTCCAGAAAATCTGTTTTCTTGCAAATGGATATAGAAATTTATATGTGCCTCTGTGTTTCTGCATATGTGCACAAGAATAAACTGATGTGGTAGCTTAGAATCATTATTTATTGTACTGGTGTGGAAGATTTAAAGCAGTTTTTAGCAACCAGTATGTTGAATTTTGAAAACTAGCAGAAAAGTAGGCTCACATGAAGCTGCCTTATATCAGATCAAATATTTTGTCCATCTTTCACTGCCCTATCTGAAGATACTTGAAACAGATGCTGGGATTATACATGTAAAGCCTACATGCTGGGAGTGAGCTACAGTCCTTCTCCTAACCATATACCCTGCTGTGCACATCTAAGTGCCTTTCCATAGTGTTTCCCTGCTTTGTAAAACCCAGAGTTGTTATGAACCTAATTGTAGGTTAATACTGATAGAGGAAGTATTCATGTGATTCTGTAGATGAAGTACAACCCTTCTCTTTGTCTAATTGTATATGAAAGGAGATATGGTCACTGAAATGTGTTTAAAGAATGCACTGACAGCCGGTTTATTATTATGTTAATGTACCCTCCCCTTACATGATCATTGATGAAATTTTTTGGAAATAGTTGTATTTTACATTGGCAAACACATTTTTAATCTGGACTGCTTTCCTCTCCGGAGTGCCAGGAAGTTAGATAATTATTACATTATTTACCAGAACCTCTTCACCATTATTATTAATGCCTAGAGGCCAAGAAAAGTAGATTATCTCCTGATGATCATCTGAAAATGTGGCTGAAATGATGCAAGGCTATTGTGCCTCCTCCTATAATAAGAGGCAAGATACAGGTAAATGGAGCCAATAACTGTCACAACTTGGCAGATTGAACTGCATTGTAGGCTAGGTTTTGGGCTGAGGCAGGACTGTTGACCCTGCTTTGGGGGGAAGTTCAATCTTGGCTCAGAAAATTAGCAGTTCTGCATCACCATTTCCGACTCTTTCTGGACATACAGGGATTTTTGTTTGTAGTCCTATCTATTCCACCTAACAGATCTCTGAGCATGCAGTCCCTGTGAGTCAAAAATAATTACATCAATTCCTTGCTCAAAGACAGAGGTAGGAAAATCTGGAGAGGGTAGGAGTCATTTTTTTATCCCCATGTCTAAAATCATCAGTTTTTAGAGGTTTTTTGGGTGGTAGTCTTTGGAGGGCTTCAGGGACTACAAAAAGGAAGATGTATGGAATACATACATACAACTCATGGGACACACTTTCCTCATTCCTTCTCTAAAGTTACCAAAGGCCTGAACTGCAGATCAATGCAATATTCCTTGTCTTACATTCTCAGTGCAACAGTCTAGTTATGCAGCAATGTCTATTTTATTTCTTCTTTTCTAGCCTTGCTTGCCCTGGTGGCTGGGAACAAATATACTTAGGACATTATCAAACGTGGCAAATATTGTGGGATTACGATGTCAGGGTAGTATGAATAGGCCCCACTATCACATGATGCCGTGCTATGACTCCGTAATCCAGCTGCAAAAAAGGCATCACTTTTATTGATGGGACAAGCCATTAATAGATCATCAATAGTGTGTTTTTTGTGTCCCGTTGTAATTGTGAGATTACAGCATAAATGGGTAATCCTCAGAGAGAAAACATTAAGGTGAGAATGTGAAAACAAAATGCAGGACACTCTTTTATGAACTGTCCACTTTAGTTTGCATGTTTTTAGGTTTGTTTCAGTGCTTATGTATTCATTTACTTTCTTAATTAAGGTGTGGTTTTTTTGTGTGTGTGTGTTTTTGAAATTTTAAGTGCACTCGCATCTTCTTGCGAAAACTGCCAAAATCTCACCCATGCTGAATTGTGGAAGTGAACTCCCATTCCTGAAGCACTAGTGGTCGGCATGTGATAATTATATGGTGTTTCTTTTGCATGATTACAGCTATGTGTGATAATAAGAGTTATAATGCTATGATGTTCCTGCTATCTTCATTCATGGAATTACAACATTTTAGATGCTAGTCTGATAATGTCCTTAATCTAATCAACCATGATCACCCCTTTCCCAAAAGCCCTCTTCAGAACCCCAACAATCTGGATTATTTTTTTCTTTTTTTTTTAATCCCATCTAGTCCAATAGCTCTAGAAATGCTTTTAGGTTGATGGATAGTTGCTAGATAAATAATGACAAAACCAATGTTCAGCAGAGCTGAAGATATATGTAGCCCCTCCTCTCTATCCCCCTCCTATTGGCTGTCTGTGTGGGTACATTGGATTGCTAGCTCCAGACATGCTCCTTGGCTCCAGAACTCTGGCTCCAGAACAAGTTCCCTTTTAGAACTACAACTCCCCAAATACACTAACCAACATGGCCAGTAGCTATGCTAGGTGGGGCAGTCTGTGAACTGTTGTTTTAAAAAGCACAGTAGTTTTATAAACTCTGCTTGACGCTTATGCTGGACACAAGAATTCTTCACCTGAATCCTGTATGAACATTACGTACTATGTAGCCCCACAAAAACAGGGCTGCTTAGTGGATTCTGGCCCAGACACCCCCCAACTCCACTTACTGATAAGCAGCCACAGGGATCAACATGGGTCTGCTCCCCTGTTGATTGAGAAGCCTGATGTTCACACCTCCTCCTATGAGTGATCTCTGTCACTAATCCCCCTTGCGCTGGAAATCACTCATGTGAGAGAGGATCGGAGTGTCGGGTAGCTACCTCTTGCTCAAGTGGGGTTTTGCCCCAAGAGGTGGGGGTGCTTTAGAGACCCACCCATGATGCCAAAATCTATCTGGGGGAATTATTAGGTCAAATGAAAGCCTGTGAGTGGTGGGTAACTTTGGGAGTTTTTCACCTATGCATACCAGTACCAAGTGTAGCGAGCACTCTAGTTTAAAGTGAAATAAAGTATTTTTATTAGCAGTAACACAAAATGAACTCACACATGCAACACACATTCCTAAGCACCATGCAAGGCTATTGGAAACAAAGGTGGAGAGATTGGATACAGGGAGGTTCAAGAAGATAGAGTTATAGTTAGCAGTCTTGAAGAGTAGAGTTCTGTGCAGTGAAGAGGCTCAGACTGGTGGCTTAGGGTGGCACAGAAAATCTGGCAGAGTGTTGGTGTCCATTTGTGGAAAACTTTACTGGAGTCTAGGCTGGGATATTTATACCTTATTTCATATCCTGAAGCAGTACTCTGTTTATGACAAAGCCTGCATGACTGTCTCATGGGATAGACAAGGGAACTGAAACTAGACAAAGGAATCCAAAACTCAACTGATTGCTTAGACAAAGGAAGCTGAAACTCAACTAATTGCTTTAATGGCTGGGAGATAGGAATTGATGGGCTTATGACAACCTCACTAGATTGGACAGTCAGGGATTCCAAGGTGAGATTTCCTTGGGATTGGGACTGGGAAAGGTCACTTAATTGTTTGGTTGGATGACTCATTGCTGAGGCACCCAAGAAGAAATTGGCACATACATCCTTAATGGCTTTGTTTGCTAAGGCACTTCCGCACAATCCTAATATGGGCTTCCTTGCCATATTATTTCTAAAACACATCCCAGGACATTGTGACCTCTACTTGACCTCTTTTTGGTTTACCCCAGCCAACTTGACCCCCAAAAGTGTTCAACATTTCCAATTATGAGATATTATAGGGAGGGGGTAGTAAGGCATGCTAACAAGGGAATGCTCCCCCAATCAATTCCATCATCTGGTAAGTGGGGTTTGTGGGACTTTCACAGTACCTATGTAGCTTCAAAACTAGCAGCTATATAGGAATCATGAATGCATAGCAGTTATGAATGAGTAACTGTAGGTTACATATCCCTAACTACCCAACAGGATCCTGGCTGTTTATTGTAAGGTTACAAGTTGACAAAGCTATCACACCTGGTAATCAAATTCCCAATTGATTTCATAGAATCATAGAATCATAGAACTGTAGAGTTGGAAGAGACCACAAGGGCCATCCAGTCCAACGCAGGAAATCTTGATCAAAACATCCCCGACAGATGGCAATCCAGCCTCTGTTTAAAGACCTCCAAGGAAGGAGACCCCACCATGCTCTGAGGGAGTGTGTTTCACTGCGAAACAGCTCGTACTCTCAAAAGGTTCCTCCTAATGTTGAGGTGGAATCTCTGTTCCTGGAGCTTGCATCCATTGCTCCGTGTTCCAGTCTCTGGAGCAGCAGAAAATAAGCCTGCTCCATCTTCAATGTGATACCCCTTCAAAGACTTAAAGAGGGCTATCATATCGCCTCTTAACTGTCTTTTTTCCAGGCTAAACATACCCAGCTCCCTAAGTCTCTCCTCATAAGGCATGGTTTCCAGACCTTTCACCATTTTAGTTGCCCTTTTCTGGACATGCTCCAATTTGTTAATATCCTTTTTGAATTGTGGTGCCCAGAATTTCTTAAAGAAGACATTCGTTCAAAGGTACTTCAGGAAAACACTTCCAGATTTACTTGCTAGGTTGAAGGGAGGTGTGAATTTTTCACTTCCCAGAACCAACTTGGCCTCTAGAATAGCTTATCTGCATTTGCCAAGTTCAAATCCATTCTTCTTCTTAGTGTCTGCATTTTATAAAAGAGTACAATTTTTCATTCTTCCTTCTAACTTGCAAAAGTTACAATGTTACTCTGGGTGAAAGGGACAATTTGTATTTTTATTGGTAATCATTTATACAGTAAGACACTAATTATGCTGCAGCCACTATAAAACAATACTAAAATCCCCTGGTGATCTTTTCTTGCTGCCATAGTGTAATATATTTCCTGATGCTTTACACCTCTTTCTGCTGCAAGTTATAGTATATATCATGAATGCGCAAAAGATAATAATTGGGTTTTAAAAGGTGCAAATCTACTAACAATGATCAGGCTTCAAATAAGTCATAAACAGTTATTGTCTTGTCAGTCACATATTATATAGACTCAAGACAGATTTTGATTCTACAGAAAGCTACAGTTGTATTGAATGTACAGTGGAATATATATTAGCAGAAGGTGAACATTAGATATGGAAATTTAGAATGATATTCTGTGCATTCATAATTCCAAAATGTGTTATATATTTTCCCATCATCAGTACATTTGTTCAAGCTGTTTAATGGAGCTTTTGTATCCACTGGGACTATAAGACCATTATTCAATGCCCTTTCCATGGGCCCTTTCACACTACACAATTATAGCACTTTGATTCCACTTTAACTGTCATGGTTCCATCCTATGGAATCCTGAAAATTCTAAGTACCTCTTCCTAAACTACAAATCCCAGTTGCTCTATAGTGTAGTGTGAAAGGCCCAGGTGTCCCAAATGAAGTGAGGCAAGTAGCTTCAAGAAAGAGACAGAAACTTTTCAGTTGTGCTCCCTTACCTATTGAATACCTTTTCAAGAAAGGCTTCCCTGTTGCCTGCCTTATGATCTTTTTGATGCCAGCTTCCATCAGGCATTTTAAGAACAGTTTTCATCATTTCTTTAGAACTTTGCACTTCTCTTGTGCTACTGGCATTTGTTTTGTGTTTTTGGGGCTACATTGTGCCCTCTGCTGCTGATTTTCATAGAATCACAGAATCTTAGAGTGGGAAGGGATCACAAGAGCTATCTAACCTCCTGCCATGCAGAAATACACAACTAAATAACTCTTGCAAAATGCCCAGCCAAGCTCTGTTTCAAGACCTCCAAAAATGGTGAGTCCACCACCCTCAGACAATTTAGGTCCAACTTTTTTTCTTGTTTTTATTATGTGATGATTTTTATCTTTATCTTTTGTTTTGCTTTGTGTTTTATGATTTAATTTACCTGCACGCTGCCTCAGTAACACTGGTTTCCAGTTTGTTTATGTCTATTAAACCATACAAATATAGGAGATTTTCAGACAGGCAAAAATCGCTCCTTGCCACGCGAGCAGCCTCCCGAAACTGCTGCACGGCAAGGGTCTTCTTCGGACGACGCTGTGCCTCTGGCGAAACCGTCCGTGTCACTTCCGTGAAGCTTGGGACGGCTCCGCGTCATATTTCAATCACCATAGTCTGAGTGGCTAAGTGCCTACCACATCTTAAACTTCACAGAGTGAATACTTGTGGCATACAGGGAACATTCTGTAAACAATTTTGGAAGTTGTTTGTTAACACACAGACTTAGTTAGGCTCTGCATGTCCACTTTAGGGAAGATTATATAGCTCCCTTATAAAAGTATCCAGTGGATATTTTCCAGTCTAGAAATGTGAATTCTGGAAAAATGGATTCCTTTGCCTCTCTTAGGGGGCTGTCTACATGGTAAAAAAAATATGTATGCCATTGGGAAGATCGATCTTCCGTACACATGGCCATTCGGATTCATACGTGTCATTCAGAAGGGGGGCTAGTGAATCCCCCGTAAACTATGTGGATTTGGCATTTGGAAGGATTAGCAGATCTCGGCCTAAAATCCATACAGCCGTTCGAATGGTTGATCATCTGTACTCCCCATTCACACATGTACGAACAGGCAGTGTAATCTGATTGGCTGGCCAATTAGAGAGGGCAGGGCTAGCAAGGAGGGGAATTGGGAGAGGCCGCCATGTTGGATTCCTGGCTAAGCGAGAGTCTGGTAAGTCTATGAATTTTATATATATTTATTTTTATTTTACATTGTAAATAGGGAAAACCGACTGTCTGCAAAGCAGGCACCTTTTTAAATAATTAAAAAAAAGCAGCGGGAGATTTAAAACTGATGCTTGGCTTGCTCGCTCCAGCCAGCTGGGGAAGGGGGGTGTCATACAGAGTTTGGGGGGGATAAAAAAATCATATAGGCGGGTCGTAGGTATTTGAACGACTGCCTATTCATATTTTTTACCCCCCAAAATGGATTTTTTTTTAAATTGGATAGATGGGCCTTTATGGATTGTTCTGTCAGTTTGACTGAGACATAAATGTTGCTAATGTTTCATTGAGGGGTGGTAATACTCTTATAGAATTAAAGGAATTAGTGGTGACACCTGCCACCCTTGAAGAAGCTAGCATTTGACCCCAAAGTTCAAAGCTACAAGCCAATCTCAAATATTCTAGGCTTTGGCAATGGTAACACAAGTTTGAAGGGGTTGTGCTAGCCCAGAAACAGCTCCCTCCTTTGTTTTCCTCCATTCACTCTTTTGCTCAGATTCATTTACATTCCTCTGCTCACCTCTTACAAGGAAGCTCCACCCATCCATCCATTTTATGCTTCAGAAGGCTAGGACCCTGTAGGTAATATGCACTGGTATAAAAACTGATTACACTGGTGTATGTAACTTTGGGGGATAATGAGGAAGATCTCCTTGATCAAACCTCATGCCCTGGCTTCCCAAAAGCAATGGGAGGGCTGTCCTGGTCACAATTCTGTCCCCTGACCAGTATACAGCTGCCTGGGACCATTCTGGTTCCTCACATTGGGAGACATGGAGACGCACTATCCACAATGCTACAGCTTTATTTGAGAACTCACGCCGAACAAGTCTTGAAGAGAAATAACGCAGAAAGACTCACAACCCAGAAACATCACCCAAGGAGACCCTCTACTGTGATTCCTTCAACCGGACTTGTGTATCTCGGATTGGCCTTTTCAGTCATCAGCGCGCTTGCAGAAAGTGCAGGATGAGTCCTTCCTGAATCTTTGTTTGCAAATAAAAGCCAGAGAGAAAGAGAGATGTACCAGTAATCAATTTGGCTACCATGTTTTGGACTAACTGAAGTTTCCAAACTTGGTACAAAGCTAGCGCAAAAAACAGCACATTGCAGACATTCAGCCTTGAGATTACCAGCACATGCACTACCATCTTTAGGTCTTCCAGCTTTAGGAAAAAGTGCAGCTGGTGTATAGCTGATAGTAAGCACTCCTGGCTGTCACATCTATCTGAGCTGTCATTTGGAGTGATGAATCCAGAAGCACTCCTAGGTTGTGATCATCATCATCGTACCAGGGATCTTGATTTACCCAGGAGTCTCTGGGTTCAGAAGGCCTGAAGCCTTCTGGAGAAATTAAGATACTGGATGTAACTATGGTTTTTTCTGTAATGGAGCAATGCTGATCTGTCACTAGCAATGGTGGGGCAAGAAAAGAAAAGAAAATGTTTCCACTGCTTTCTGGGGGGAAGTGAGGGAAAGAGTAAAAAGAGAAGTGGTAGGAGAAAAGACCAGTAAAGAGAAGAGTGCTGGTTGATGTTAAGAGAGGGAAAGAGAGAGAGAGAGAAAGAGAGAGAGAGCGAGAGAGAGCACTGTGGTGGGAAGACAGTATCTGAGGGCTCTTTAGGAGGTAGCATTCCAATCTCATTTCAGAGGTCTAGCTCTACTATAACCACTAAGTGCTAATACTTCCCATGGCATCCAAAATGCAGATTTTCTGGGATGAGATTAATTTAATTTCAGGTTCAACCTGGTTTCATACCTAGCTTGGGTACCAAAACTTCCTTTGACATTATTGGCAGATAACTTGCTCTAGATGATGAAGGGTGGGCGCAGTTCCTCACTTTTCACCAGCATTTAATAACATCTGCTATAGCAACCCATTATGGGAGTGGGACTGTATGATTACTTTGTTTCACTGGTTTCAGTTGTTTCAGAAAAGTAGGCCCCAGAAAGTGGTGCTCTTATGTTCTGCAGTCTGGGACTGGGATGTGTGGAGGGCCATCTCCACCTATATATACCTACTTGATCACTCCGACATCAGCATTCACTAGCAGCAAGTTGATATGCAGGATAAGACCTTTTTTGTTGTGGGGTACTGCAGTTGTGGAATGTTTGTCAAAAGATGCTGTGATGGAACCCCTCTCCTGGTTGGCCCACAGCTCCAACCCTTCGGCTCCTGTCACTTACCTTGTCCTTCCTGGATCTGGTAGTTGGGCTTCAATGTGATCTTTATTATGGACAAGTGGTTGTTAAGTGGATTCACTGTGGTAAGTGTGACCAGTCTCCTTATCAATTCTTAAATGGAACTCAGATGTAGAAAATAAACAAGTAAAGATTTATAATATATAAACGAGTTAAACAAGAAATCCCTGCACTCTTTCTTCATTCACAGCTCCCAAAACTATTCAGTTATTCACCCTGTCTCTGATTGCCTAACTCTATTACATCTTTTCCCTATCTGACTCTCATCTGACTCACAATCAGACAAGCATCTAGACTGTATCCTTCCTTCCCATAGGCCCCCCTTCAAAACATTCCCTGAGCTGTAATTGTCTGGCTCTAACCAGGTTAACTCATCTCCTTTCTTCAAAATTGCCTTCCTGCCCTTCTTGGAAGGACATTTCATCAAGCACCCTGAATGATTTTGTAGATTTTGAATGATTTGGATGCTTTTTATTTTATACAATGAATTTTTAGCCATGTTGGAATTGTCTTAAGATGTAAAATTGAACTCTTCCCCTCCGCCCAATCCAACATTGCTTCCATATAGGCAAATTTAGGCCTGTACAAAAGTTGTGAACAAGTTTTACAATTTCAAATGATTCCAAATGAAGTTATCTAGGGTAGATTCATACATCTGTTTTTATGGTTCAAACCATATATGTGTGCTCAACTACTACTGTAGTCTTGTGAATGATTCACCACATGCTTCCATTCACTTCTGCAACAACAGTTGTGATGCTGAACAGAAATTTCCTGACAAACATTTTCCTGCCAAAATATTTCCAGCTTTTTTCCTTTTTTAATGCTGTTGGAAAAAGAAGGCAGTCTGCAGAATTTTCTTTGGTTTTGGTTTTCTTGCTTTTCCCCTTCCCCATAATTCTTTTTGTGTTGTTGTTGTTGTATGCCTTCAAGTCATTTCTGACTTATGGTGAACCTAAGATGAATCTGTCATGGGGGTTTCTTGGCAGAATGATTTAAGAGGGGGTTTGCCATTGCCTTCCTCTGAAGGCAAGATAGTTACTTGTTCACGGTCATCCAGTAGGTTTCCATGGCTGAGCATAGATTCATAGTGTCTTAGTCCAATACTCAATCCACTACACCCTGCTGGCTCTCTTTCATTTTGTAATGGCTGCTATTTCCCCCTTACAGTACCCTAGAATGCCATTATGTCCTAGATGATGCTGGGAAATGTAAAATGATGTCCAAGCTGCCAACATGATTCCTGTTGCTGCCATTTACAATGCCACAAAACCAAAACCAATGATGTGGAGGTGGATTGGGGTAGAGAAGCTGAACTGTTTGTGCTAATGGTGCTCCCTACCCCAGCAGAAGTGTTGGAAAAATTAAATGAAGTATTCCCTCCCCCTCACAAATTCCTCTGCCTGTAGACAGGGTAGAGAATTTGAAGAGGCCTTTTGCACACAGGTCTAAAACGTCCACACTAATAAAGCAATATTAAAGGATATTTGATATATTCAAGTTTGTTAGGATAGATCCCTGCATGTCAAAATATAGATTAGTTTATTTCATTTTCCATTCACATATGCCTGTAGATATCATTATTCCTCGGTACAGAAGCTAATTACAAAGCTCATTTATCCTGTTATATAAGTTTCTGATTCAAAAGTCGCTATGCTCTTTAATTAGCATTTGAGCTATGCACATTAATAAAGTGTTTGAATGCTTCTATGGTAACAGGAACAGTTTATCTAAGCTATGACCTGTTCATATATGAAAGCAAGGAGTTTACAGTGTCTCTCTTCCACAGAAAGCTCCCTCCATATTTAAGTCCACTGATTGTGAGCAAAAGAAGGGAACAAAATAACTACGGTATGCATACTGAAGGGTATGTCTCAAACCACTCCACAGACTGCCAGTTGTGGAGAGGAAATAATTTAAAGAGCAAAATGCATAATTTAAGTATGCTCAGAATTTTCACATTTCATGAATTTCTTATAGTAATGGTCTCATTCCACTCCTGAAATTTTTTTTGCAACTGGTTTTCTGAAACGAATCTATCATGAATTGAATGTACTGTAGATCCTGAATGAAGATGGGAGGGTATATGTGACTAGTTGTCATTGGTTTTGTAGCCTAGCAGCTTCAATAATTATCTCAGCAGACAGGTGGGCTTCAATGGAATGAATATGTCTGGGCAAGATTCTCTTCCAACACCTATACAATATACCTGATATGATGGTCCACTCTAAAGGAGAAAAGGGGACTTCAGGCTTTCAAGCAGTCCACATCTGGAACAAAGCTTTAGAAGTCCCTTCCAAAGGAGGCTAGGCTAGCTCACTTCCTGTTGATCCTGCAGACAAATACCTTTTGATTCAGGTATATTTTAAAATACTGATTGGCTGTTGTTAATTTTAGCAGATTTATGCTGCATTTTTTTTACAAGTGACTGGGAATCCTGTTGATTAGTCCCAGCTGGAGATGACCCATTGAATTGACTATTGAATTATGAATCAACTCATAAGTGAATCAAATTTATTCATTGGGTGTACTCTAATCAGGACTATCAATATGATTCAGGCCAATGTGTTTTAAAATTGCTTTTTAAAAATTCAATAGTGTTTTAATGTGATTTGTTTAATTAAGATTTAGCATTATAACTTTTTGTGTTTTTAATCTTCATGTGAGTTGGCTTAAGTCCCAGTTTTGAGGGAAAGATAGAATCCAAACCAAGCCAAAACAACCAAATGATCAAGAAAAAATAATACGAAGAAATTACAGTACTAAACCGGGTGGGGTATTTGTGAGATTTTTGTACTATGGATAGGCCCTGTATTGCTGAAATTCCTTGCAAGATTTATTTGCTTCCTGAATGACTGTTTCCAGCCTGATGATGTATAATAAGGAAATGGTTTATAACGACAGCATTAGTCAGTGCATTTATTCAGGGACTGACTTTGTTTTTGGACAGGTTTTCTTTTTCTTCCCATGGTAGGATGATTCTCTAGATACTAAAGAGCAGTGCATTTTCTGAATTGCACTTAGAGGAGTGCTGTTGTGCTTTTGTTTTGTTTTTCTTTTTCCATCTAGGTCTTGTCCCTTCAATTCCAGTGACAGACTAGCAAGTAAGTGATGTATTTGGGAGATAGAATGCAGATTACCCTTGTATTGCTTTTTTGTGCATCCAGACAGTAAAAGGTAAGTTGTTTCTGACTTCATAGTCACCTGGGTATTACTGTGTCTTGGACAAATGCTAAAGTACCAATGATATGCTCATTAGCATCCCAGGCAGAAGAAGTCATTAGTGCACATAGTACCCAGGAATCCTTACACTGTTTCTAAGGACTGAAAAAATGGCACTTCCAGAGTCACTAGTTCCTGAGATGCTGCTGTTTTAATAGTTATGTCATCAGGGAGGCAAGGCAGAATGGAGACCACCAACAAGACTTGTCTCCCTCTATTGCTATTAGTTTCAGCAGGTAAGTGGAAAAGGAAGGAATCACAGATAGGTATGGAAAGCAATTTAATTGCACTCAGCAGTGGTGGTACTAGGGGTGTGTAGAGGCTGAAACACACCAGCTGACATTGTTGTGGGGAGGGGTGACACTAGCTGTAGTGACACCACAGGCACTCAGCCATTCTAATCAAACTAGCATTTTCATACCTCCCACGACTTGTGAGAAACAATGTACCACATCCTGAGCACTCGTTGCATTTGCAAGGAATGCAGAGTCTTTTTTAAAAAATAAGTGTGATAGCATGCCCTATTATCCCTCTCCACAATATTCCATAACTGGACATATTGGATGCTTTTCGAAGTCATGTTGGCTTGGGCAGACTGGATGGCATTCAGAGGTCATGATGACCTGAGATGGATCTAGAAATATAATGGTGGGAAAGACCAAGTTAGGATTATGTGAAAAGCCCCCATAATGGATTTATTCTAACAATCCAGTCATTAAGGGGTATATGCTAATCCTCTCTCCCAGCCCTGGGTATTTCAGGCAATACTTCAATGATGCAAACAAGTGACCTTTCCTCAATCCATACCCTATGGGGATCTCTCCTCACTCCCCCTCCTGTCCAACCTTGTGAGGTTGTTGCAAGCCCATCAATGTTCCATCTCTCTGCAATTAAAGCAATCAATTGAGTTTTGGTTTCTTTTCTCTGTTCCATGGGAGAGCCATCCAAGCTTTGTTATTACTAACTCTCCCCTCCAAAGCATGGAATAGAATATAAATATCATACCCCAACCATAGTAACGTGTGCCACAGTGTACGGACCCAGCCACTCTCTTTCTCAGAGCACCATGGATTGGAACCTCCTGTGCCACCCTCAGTATCTGAGTATTGCCTGTCTGAGTATCTTTGCTGCACAGATCTCTCTCCTCCTCAAGAATGGTAACTATCACCCTATGTTCCCAGACTCGCTATCCAACCTTTCTGCCTTACTCAGCTATAGACTTGTATGGTTCATAAGAATGTAAGTTGTATATGTTAGTTTACTTTCTGTATTATTCCAATAAAATACTTTATTGTACTTTAACTGGAGCCTCCTCTACAGTTGGTATTGATATACAGAGGTGAAAAGATCCTCAAAGTTACTCTCCTCTCGCAGGTCTCCTACTTGAGCTAATATTTCCACCATATATTAAAGTAGATTTTGGCGCCACACATGGGACTCTAATGTACCCCCCCTCTCAAGGTAACAAGATCACACAAAACAATGTAATAGTATAAATCCAAGTGGCTAAAGTGAACATGAGTGATAAAGATACACAGAAATAGTCTTAAATTGATGGAGGGGATTGCATAAAGTAAACAAACTTCACAAATGAATGTGTAGATTAGGAAAGTGCACAAATAAGTTACATGAATTTGCACAAATTTTAGTGTGCAAAGAAAACACAAAGGCTCACAGCCCACTACAAAAGAAAGAAAATGCAGGTGGGGAAAATGAGTTGAAATTGAGATGTAGAGAGTTTTACCTTTCTAGTAGCAAACTCATCAAGGCAGGGGAAGGTATTGAATCCCACCACATTCACAAGAACAACAAATATCAAAACATTGTAAAATAAAATATCAGAAAAACCATTTTGTGGTTGCCTTTCAAAGTAACCACTTTGAACAACCCACTACCTGTGAAACACTGCAGGACCCCCAAGAAGCAGACATGCAAATCAAGATCATATACAGTACACTTTGAGCATAGAGTAAATATGCCCCATCATAGTTGTCCTGGATCCCATAGTTGTGCAACTGATTGTATATTGGATGCCAAAGCTGTGAGCTCACCCATTGTGCAATGGTTTAGTCACCCCACACCCACCAAGTCAAAAGTGTGAGAGAGGGCTATGTTGCTGAATGACTCCTTCATGCAACTCCATGCACAATTATTTTTATGCTAGCAGAGTGCCCCAACAGAATTCCAGCCAGTGTTTCTCCAGGGATAGATTGTCTCCCACTGGCTAATAGATGTTCCTGTCTCTTTTTTCAATTCCAGACTGACAAGGACAGGATCTTTGAGATTTCAGCTCTCTGTCCAAATCTCTCATGTGTTCCCACCTCTCTCCTGTTGCAGTGCTCTCTGCTGGATTTAGGAATAAGTCACACATTCATTTCAGCATGTTGTTAATTCACATGTGAGAGAGAATAAAAGTGAACTGGATTGGAATATTTTCCTATTCCTAGGTGGAGTCAGGTCAGGTTTCAAATAACCACCTTCACACCTATGGGACCTGGGCTTTCCTATAAGTTTGGTGCCTTCCATTGGCTAGTGCTGGTTGCTGCTTCTTCATTGCAGCAATCAGAGATGCCTAGACGGAAGCAATACTATGCTTGTATTTCTGAATTTTGCACAGTGCTGTATGGCTATTTGTTTTTGGTTCCTTCTTTCTGTCTAACCCTCCAATATTAGCAATACACAGATGCATATAGATAGGACACACTTGTATATGCAACAAGATTACTCTGCTCTGCTCTGTTTTATACATTCAAATGTAGGCATAAGTAATGCTGAAGATGAAGAGATTTGAAAGAACCAAAGGAACAAACTTATACAAATGTACAGATGATTCGTCTTCATACCTCTATCACTGCTGCTGCTCTTAATCTCCCCCTCCCCCTTGCCACATTGCCATCAGGAACAAAAGGGACTGAAAATCAACATACTGCACATTCTTAAATGAAATTCAGTTTCAGAATTTCCTTTAGAAAATATCTTAGTCAAACCTGAGTTCAGAAGGAACAGAACAGAACCAACCATCTGTACTCAGTAAAGATGTGCTCAGCATAACATAATAAGAATTGAAGACCACCTGGACCATTATCCTACATGGTAAATCTGTAAGCCAATATTTCAATTAACCCTTTAAAAAACATTTCTTACTATTTTCAGTAGTAATTAAGCACATGTAAGCATATATCAGAATAATGAAAATTTCCATTCCATTCCCTCCACACACACGCACCACCTGATATTCTTGGTGCCATCTACCAAACTGTAAGGCACTTTTCAGTTTTTGCTTATATGAGGAGATTATCAGACAGGAATACAAACATTCCTGTCCCACAATCTCCACTTCCATCCCTGTCTCGTCCCACCACAATCACCCTCCCCACATACCTCCTCTCCCCTCAGTCAGGTAGGAGGGAACAGAGCTCTAACAGAGTTCTGTTCACTTCCTGGATTGAAATCCCATGGATTCTCACGAAAAGATGCGAGCACGGGAAATTCAAAAAGAAGAAGAAAAAGAACACACAAAAAAAGTGACAGCAAGCACAAACACACACATTATAAAGTACAAGTAACCCGGGAAGGGTCTTAAAAAGTGTGTCACTTACCTTGATGTCCTGATCTCACCAGGAAGTGTTCTGGCATGGACCTCCCATTGATGCTGGGATCTCGCCAGTGAAATGGGGCACCTTGTCACACACAGGAAAATCTGTGACAAGAATGGAACGGGTGATCTATTGACAGCTTCTCCCATCAATAAAAAGCAGCACCTGCGGAAAGGCAGCAGAATGGGTGCATAACGGGGGGGGGGGCAATGACATCTGATAAGGGAGCCCTTTTTTTATCTCCTGGCATTTCTGTAACACTACTTTTGATTAGTTTGATAATCTCCTTTGTTGCATTGGAAATGCTTCCTAGGATCCGTTTATCTACCATAAAATATAACATGATAAATTGTATCAGAATCTGTTTTGCCAGAATTTGAGTTGCTGTTCTGGAAGTCCATATGAGAAATTAAAATCTGGGAACTAAGAATCTCAGCTCAGGGAGGAAGACCAGATTCAGAGGAGGAAAAGAAGGACAATGAGAGGGATGGAGAACCAAACATATGAGGAAAGTTTGAAGGAGCTGGGCATGTTCAGGTTAGAAAAGAGAAGACTAGGAGGGGAGCATGATTGCACTCTCCAAATACCTCAAGGACTATCACAAAGAGGAGGGGGTCTAATGGTTTTAAGTTACAGGAGGGTAGGTATCAATTGAACATTAGAAGGAACTTCTCGACAGGGTGCATCTACAGTAGAGAAGTTGTGCAGTATGGCATCACTTTAATGGCCATGGCTCCATCCTACAGAATCCTGGGATTTGTAGTTTTATGAGTTACCAGCACTCTTTGGCAGAGAAGGCTTAATGCCTTATAAAACTACAAATCCCGGGATTCCATAGGGTGGAGCTACAGCACTCAGTGGTGTCAAACTGCATTATTTCTACAGTGTAGAAGCACTGTAAGAGCAGTTCAACAATGGAACCAGTTTTCTAGAGAAGTGGTGGGGTCTCCTTCTCCGGACATCTTCAGAAAGCGTCCAGACAGCTACCTGCTGGGGACATCCTGCATGGAGAAGGGGGTAGGACTTGATGGCCCACGAGGACCCTTTCAACTCAGTGATTCTATTATTCAGAGTCTACTAAAATGGAACATCGGCCTTACCTGTGAGATGTTTCTTTTCAGCAATGGAGATGAAAGCATCCTATTGTGGGTTGCTCCTTTCTGTTTCTCCAGCAGGCAGGAAACAGACTTGAGGAATCCCTTATAAGAAGTGCCTCTCCCATTCCTCAGTCCATGATACAGCCAATGCACAGAGAAGATAGTCTGTACTACAAGGAAAAACTCTTAGGAACAAACAATTTAAGATATAAGAAGTCATGGATAAGGGAAGGGAAGGAAATGCCTGTAGATATACATGGCCCCATGTTTTCTGTCCTGTGTCTCACAAGTAAGGCCAATGTTCCATTTTGCAGTGTTGGAGAGGGAAAACATCCTATCATGGGACATACCAGAGCCTCCCACCATCTCTATGGGCAAGAGGACTTAGGGTTATGTTTCTACAATGGCTTGAAGTACCCTTCTGCTGAAGGATGCCTCAGCTGAATCCCATGTGTCCAACTGGTAGTGATGGACAAAGGTTGATGAAGCTGACCATGTGGCCACCCTGCATATGTCCAGGAGTGGCTCATTGGTGGCCAGTGCCTGAGATCTGGCTGCACTGTGAGTGGAGTGAGCAGGAACTCTCCCCGGGAGTGTTTTGCTAGCCACTGCATAGCATTTCATAATGCAAGCCCTGATCTATCTCGAAAGAGTGGGTTCCAAGACTTTATTGCCTAACAATGCTGGTTGGAAGGCCACAAACACACTGTCATATACTCTAAACCTCTTGGGTTTTTTTTTATATATGTCTTGATGGCTCTTCGGACATGTAGTGTATGCCAGACTTTCTCCATATCCTTTTGTGAATGAGAGCAGAAGGAAGAGTGAATTTTCTCCTAAGCTCTGTGAAACTGTGAGTTCACCTTTGGGATGAAGGTGGGTTCTGGTCTCAACACCACTGAATCGCTACGGATGTTGCACAGTTGCTGTCTTACTGAAAGCACTCCAATTTCTGACACTCTCCTGGCCAATGTGATGGCTACAAGGAATAAGGGCTTCCATGTGAGAAATTTTACATCAGCCTCCTTTAGTGGTTCAAACTGAGGTCTGATTACGGATTTCAGCGCCACATGAAGGTGCCAGTTCAGGAACCTGTGTATAGTAGATGGATTTAGCAAGGCTGCTGCCCACAAGAACCTCCTCACATATTGCTGGGAAGACATTTTCCTGGCTCCAGACTCTGGCAGAGTTGACAGGATTGCAGAAACCTTCCTCTTTGGGGTGTTGGGACAGAGCCCCTTATCAAGATTATCGTGGAGGAACATGAGTAGGGTGTTGCTTGTTGGTGCTTCTGGGTCTAAGCCCTTCCTTCTGGATCACCTGACAAAGGCTCTGAAGGTGTAGTCATAGATCTGCTGGGTTGACTTCTGACTGGAACATAGTATGCTGTTACCCACTCATGTTGAGACCTTCCCTCAAGAGGACCCTCCTCTCAACCTCCATGTGTGTAAGTTGAGCCAAGCTGGACCTTGATGGAATATCTGGCCCTGCGATAAAATGATGTGTCTGAATGGCAGTGGGAACATCTCTTGGCTCTAGAATAGGAGCTACAAGAACCACACCCTTCTTGGCCAGTGTGGGACTACAAGGATGAGTTCTACTCTCTCCTCTCTTGCCTTTCTGAGGAGTCTGGGAATCATGGCCATTGGGGGGAATGCGTATACTAGCTCCTGTGGCCATTTTGTGTGTAAGGCACCCACTTCTTCTGCTCCTTGGGTCCTCAACCTTGAGTAGAATCTTGGGAGTTGTGTGTTCAGTGGAGATGTGTAACAGGTCAACTTGTGGTCTTCCAAACCTTCTCAATATCATGTTGAACAAATCCAGGTTCAGCTGTCACTCACCTTCATCCATGTCCATTCTGGTCAGCCAGCTGCTGTGATGTTTAGTTGTCCCTTTATGTGTTCAGTCCTTAATAGTAGCAGGTTTTCTTCTGCTCAAGACAGAATTTGTGTTGCTTCTTCCATGAGTGTCTTGCAGTGTGTTCCACCCTCATGATTGATATGGGCCTTCACTGTTTCATCGTCTGTCCTGATTAGCCTTGTTTTGAGCCTCGCCTGGTCCTGAAATGTGGGAAGGGCAAGGCATATGGCTTTCAGCTCCATCCAATTCATGTTGTGTGCTTGATCTGATTCCATCCATTTTCACTGGGCATACTGTGAGTTGAGCACTGCTCCCCAGCCTCTTATTCTGTTGTGACCTTTGCAGATTGGCTCAGATTGGGCAACCTCTGGTCAGGGCTGGGGATACCCACCATCGTAGAGACTTCTTTACCCTGATGGGGATCTGAACTGTGTGATTGGACTGCTGTGCTATTTGCTTCTGGAATGGGAGAACAGACCATTGTAGTGTTCTCTCATGGAAGCATGACCAAGGGACAGTCTATGGTTGCTATCATTAGGACTTGCAGTCAGGTTAGGAATAGCATGTTCACTGAATTCCAGGTGATGACTTTTTGCACCACATCTTGGATTGTGTTCACTCACTCCCTGGTGAGAAACACCCTCCCGTCATAGGTATCTATCAGGGAGCCAAGGTGTTATATTTGCTGAGACAGGGATAGGTGGCTCTTCCCAAGATTGAACAGAAAACCATGGTCAGCAAGGCATTGTAGGAAGGATTCTACATGTCTCTGCCCTGTTCCTGTGATTAGGAGCTGATCAGCGGGTCATCCAAGTATTGGTACAGGTGTACCTATACTTGTCTCTTGCCCAGAAGGGATTAGAGTTCTGGCAGTAGCCTTGAAAAGAATGGGTGCCCTGGCAAAACGGTCTCCTGTCCTCTTTCCTTTGCACAGTAGGCAGGCTCTCTTCTTATCCTTGGTTTCTATCAGGACTGGCTCCAGAGCCTCCCAGAACAGCTTGTCCCCTTAAAAGGGGGGAAAGGTCAGATTCTGTTTGGACCTACTATCGACCTGCCAGGTCCTCAGCCAAATCTGTCTTCTAACTAGCACAAGTTCTGCTTGGGCTCTTGTGCTGAACTGCATGATGTCTAGATTAGCATCTGCTGAGAAGGCTGCTATTTTCATTAGTTTGTTGATGCCCCACTTGTTGATTCCCCTGGGAATCAGGTTGGCCAGTTCCTTGAACCTCATGAAGGTTGTCCTTGAGAGTACTGACACTGCAGATGCTGCTGCTAGTGAGGATGCCTCATGTGCCCTCTTTAGGGCACTGTTTCCTATCTTTTCTTCCTGACTCTTTAACACATCTTCATAATCTCTAAGGAAGAGAGAGGATGAAACCAGTTCAGTAAACAGGGGCATACCAGAGGGACTTGTAGCTCAGTCATCACCTGTTGGGCCACATTGTAGCATCTCTTAACTGAGAGAGGATTGGATCTGGCAGCTGCTGGCTTAGCCCATTTCTCTTTGATCACCTTCATGAAATCTGAGGTGAATGGGATGTTGAAGTTGGTGGCTTCTGGTTGTGGGAAAGATTCCACTTTGCCTTTGGGCAGTCCCACTTCCTCTAGTTCCACTTTCCTTGTGGGCATTGGCAGGTGAAGGGTTTTTATGGCCTTTCTGAACATCATCTCAAAATGTTTGGCCAAGCACGTGGATGGGGGAGGGGTTTATTGTGTGTGTGTGTGGGTCTCCTCCTCAGAGAGCTGTCCCTCCTCCAGCTCAGACCATGGTGATGAAACCATATCCTCATCCCAAACTCCCTCAGAGAATTGCTCAGAATGTACTAGCTTCTGCTTCTTTTGGGGCTTTGGTTCTGGGTTGCCTCCCCTGGACTATCTCCTCTTCTGTTCCCACTCCTCCCCACTCCTGTTGTGATCCACACCATTCCTGGGTCGGTCTCTGCCCTCCCCAGGCCATGTGTGTGCTTGAAGAAGCACGGTCAGAAGGTGTCCCTCTGTGATGGGAGGATTGCTGCTAGCCTGCCCTCTGGGGATAGGGAGGAGGAGAATGAATCCCACACCTCCCTTGCATCCCTACTTCCCCATACTATGCTCCAGCACTGCTTACACAAGCGCTCTATATGGCCCTGGTTTTTCTCTTCCATCTGGGGTAAAGCCGTGGCAATTTCCCTGCCACCTCCCTCTTAAGTAGAGCCCTCAACCACTCACATAGTTGTGGCATGAATTCCTGGTCTCTGATAAGTGGCAATGGCAGCTTCGCTATTGCCTGAGGTCTTTCGTGCCCTTGGCGGCAGAGTCAGACCCTACCTGGGTCTGGGATAGGCTGCATGGCTTAGTCCAGGTCCGGGATGAGGGATTCCCCTCTCCCACCTGTCCATCACTCAAGTGGCCTCCCTGGGCCTGCTTACACATGGCCACATGGGTGGAGGATTTCTTTGGCCTCACACCAGAGAGGGGGAGCTGTATTCTCGAAAAGAGGAATCCTCTGCTGGTGAGAGGGTGATCATTGTCTTCTTGGGCTGGTGGGGTGAAGAGGAAAGTGGGTTTTTTAAAAAATAGGGTGAAGAAGGAGGAAGTTGGAAGTTGAGGAGTGTACCAGAGTGCAAACAGTTAAGAGGGAGGAATGAGTCAGACCAGAAAAAACAAGGAGAACATGTTCAGAAAAAAAAGCACATGAAGGGCTGCTGAGTTGCCTTACCAGAGTGGAGGCAGGAAATAGACTGAGGAATGGGCAAGGTTCCTCCTCCTTGTGAGGGATTCCACAAGTCTGTTTCTTGCCTGCCGGAGCAATGGAAAAGAGTAACCCACAATAGGATATTTTCCCTCTCCATTGCAGAAAAAGGTGTCCTTCTTTTGTCTCCCTACTGGCTAGTCTAATTCTAGAAGTCAGCTTCTCGGCCAGAGCTACTGACCACACTTTCTCATGCCATCTTTGCCTGCACCCAGCGATATTCTGACGAGCATTTTTCTGTGCTAGATTTTCATTTTCTCCATTAAAGATGGGAAACAACAAGATAATGCCTTTATGCTCAGCCTGGTTACTCGTACTTGATAACCAAATCTGTACTTCTTTCAGTTGTAGCTTTCTATGATGTAATCCAGCTACTATGTCTGTCAAAAATGAGTCTCTTATTAGTCAGCATTTCCAGACACTTCAGTGTCTTTCAATCCTGATGGTTCTGATAAGAGAGCTCAAAGAAAAGTAAGAATGAGAATGATAACTTGAAATTGAAGGGGAAATGGTTGTCTGAAAGTTTATAAGTCTTTTCTCATTTATAGTTTATACAGTTTATACACATCTATGATGATAGATGTGTAATGCCATACAGAATTCAGACATATCAATACAGATATGTCTGTTCTTTTGCTGAAGCAATTATGCTGTACATATTTTGTACCTTTTGGTGGGAACTACCGGTAAAGGAATTTAGACATGACAATACAGATATGTCTGTTCTTCTGCTGAAGCAGATATGCTGTTAATATTTTGTACAGTGGGACCCCTGTATCTGCTGGAGATTGGTTCAGGGGAGAGACGTGGATACTGAAAATCATGGATAATAGTGAATGGCATTGAAAATAATGGGACTTCCAGTTTAAAATACCATATAGTTGCCTTGGATGACTTAGAAAATGGCTAGAGAGGACACATTTTATAGGAAGACGCTATGGTAGTTGTGCTGTTTTGTGAATCGCGGATAATTGAATCAGTGGATAATGAATCAGTGGATACAGGTGTCCTACTGTACTTTTTTGAGTGGGGGGGTAAAGGACATCCATGAATATAAACTGTGGCTGAGATCCTGCAGCAGACACATAGCCATGATGTTATGGCTATGCTCTGATACCCTTAGGGGCAGAATTCTGTGGTGCCAAAAAGCAAAATACTGAAGATAACACATGAACCCCTCTCTTGCTGGCAAGGAGCAGTGTGGTGATGAATTGTGACAGGACCCATTAGGGGTCACTGCTTCTGGTTGGCACAGCACTACTCACTGGTGGGAGAGGGCTGAATGCATACTTTTGATAACCTGCTCTCCAGCACCACAGAACTCTGTCTCTTGGTGTGTCTGCCTTGATATTAAAATGGGTTTGGGATGCAGTCAAAAAATCAGAGGAATGTTAGGACTTGGAAGGGCAGCTATGAAGGAATGAGACAAGCTCCTGAAGGAATTAATTGAATACTTAAATTAGGATTGTCATGCCATTTTTAATTTTTATGCATGGTTGTGAAAGCTGGATAGTGAAGAAAGCTGATAGGAAGAAAAACAACTCATTTGAAATTTGGTGCTGGAGAAGAGTTCTATGGATACCATGGACTGCGAAAAAGGCAAATAAATGAGTCCTAGAGCAAATCAAGCCTGAACTTTCCTTAGAAGGCAAGATGACTAACCTGAGATTGTTTTACTTTGGCCATATCATTTGAAGACATGACTCATTTGAAAAGACAATAATGCATGGCAAGGTAGAAGGAAGAAGGAAAAGAGGAAGATTGCATGACAGGTGAATTAGACCCAATCAAGGAAGTCTCGTTCCTAAGTCTGCTAGACCTGAGCAGGGTTGTTGCTGATAGGGTGACTTGGAGGGTCACCATAGGTCAAAGTCATTCATAGGTTCAGCATGGGTCAAAGTCGACTTGAGGCAGTTAACAACAACACATTAGGGTGGAATTTACAAACATGGCGGTGGTTGCAAATGTGAATAGGAAACAGTTACAAGGTCATAAGCCTAGCTTACAACATTCTGACTAAAAGGATGCCAACCAATGTTAATATTGTCAACATTCATATGAGAGAGCAGTATCATTTATATGCAATTGATCTCAAATGCTTTGCAATTATTTAACCAATTGTATTGTTTATGTTTTTGATAAATACATCAACTATGAAAAATAAGCCCTAAAATACATGATTCATTTGTTCAGCACTTTAAAATGCATTTAACTGATGTTAAAAATAAATAGATGATATCAGAAAAGGGAAAACATGGGGTAAAAGGTTAATGTCAGGTGGTCTTCCTACAGGGATAATTTTTTTTTTCTGTATGCTGCTATTATTTCTCCGGAGGCTGTAGACTATTAAACCACACTGATTATACCTGTTACATGAATGCATTATTCATGAAATTGGCACCAGAGCATCTTCAAACAGCCTGTCATTTTCCATTAGCTTCCATCAACAAAACCATATGCTGTTCTCACAGTATATTGCTATGAGGTCATATACAAAGCAGACATGCAGGCATTATCTGTTTCCTGGTAAGCGTTGTTTTCAAGTAGTTATTCTTAAACAGCAATTTTATGGATTGTTTGATCATTCAGTGGTTAAACTGTATCATTTCAGTGAATGAGGAAACTGATCCTTGCTTCTCATACAGTGGAAATCAGGTTACGGTCATACAAGACAATAAATAGCTTCTCAGCCAAAAGTAGTATACTGAGAATATGTTTCAATAATGATAGCTTTAGCCTCCAGGGTGATTTCCCTAGTCTTACCCAAATACCCTGGAAATTTGAAGATCACCCTACCTCTTCACCTGGTACTTTACTCATCCATATGAAATTTCTTAAAGAAGTAAAAACTCTGGTTCCATATTTCTTCCTGTATAATCTTCTGGTTCTATTGTTTTCAGGGAAACCAAATGATCTGTTAAAGGATAATGTTAAGGATCAGCTGCTTTGCTTCTTTTTCTTCTTGCTCCTCCTCCTCCTCCTCCTAATACTACTACTAACAGAAGACTATCTGCCTCATTCTATGATGTAGCCTTTGAGAAGGGAAGTCTACTCTATAAATCAGGGGTTGTGAACCTATTTTGAGCCAAGGACTAGATTTCTACATGAAAAACGTGTAGAGGTGTAGATGGTCACCCCACTTTCAACACACAGCTTCTCACTCATGAGTCACACCACTCACTGATTTCCATCCCTCCTCTCATTTTCTGTCTATCTCACTCACTCTCAAACTCATACCAGAACTTTTACTTTTGGGGATTTCAACTCCCAGAACTACAGTTCCCATGATCACCCAGTTACCATGTATGTAGACATGTTAGATGAGGGATTATGGGAGTGGTCATCCCAAAAAGTAACTTTTCCAGGCTCTTTTCCCGGTGGCACAGTGGTTAAACGTCAGTACTGCAAGTCAAAGGTTATGAGTTCAATCCCAGAGGGTTCCAAGGTTGACTCAGCCTTCCATCCTTTTGTAGGTTGGTAAAATGTGTACCTAGCATGTTGGGGGCAATTAGCTAAAAATTTTTTAAACTACTTAGGGAGTGCTTCAGCATTGATAAGCAGTATATAAATTTCAATGCTATTGCTATTGCGCTTGCTACATACACACATACTTTTTGCCTCACCTTCACAGTCCATTGGGCCATGATGGGGTTTGATCATACTGAAGGAGGAGGCATCACATGTACTTCAGATTTTTTTTTTTTTTGGTATTTCTTCTGACAGAGGGTAGCCGGCTAGTTCTGAATTTATAGCTAGTAAGCAAGAATACTCTGGAAGCTCACTGTTGGGTAGAAAGATATATGTTGGTTGTTTTAGGATAACCATTCAAGAATGCTGCAGTAGAAAAGTTTAGAGAGAAACCCCTAACGTTAGCTTCTTAGTTTTCAAGCTTTCTGGCAGACTTTATGGAAGAGACCTCCATGTGCAACCACCCCCTATAACAAAAGATAACATCAATAATTTGGCACAAGAAGGAAGAAGCACAGGATTATATAAAATGGCTGGTTCTTCATATAAAATGACTGGTTACTTAGAAAAGTTAAGAGAAGAGTGATGCTGTAATGACTACAGTGTAGCCCATCTGGCTATCTATCATAGCCTACTGGTTCAGATTGTTACATGTGTTGGAACTTTAACTTTCCAAGGCTAGGCTGAGGAGCCTCATGAGTCATATGAGGCCTTATGTAACAGAGTTTCCCCATCACCAATGTTCCTATGCAAGAGCTGAGCCATCACTTCTGTTTTTGAAGGTGGACTTTTGAAGGCAAGAGAGGCCATATGTGTGCTATCTGCCCATTGGTTTGTTTTTCTTTTGTGACATCTAGAAAGTGAACCACCTTGCTCAGGATGGTTCAGTTGCCCATCTCTCTACTAGTGTTCCACTGCCACTTCTTTTTTGTCAAATTTTTTAGTTTACCTGCAAGACATCAACCTTCTTATTTTTAATTTTGGACCATTTTAATGTTGGTTTAATCAGTTTAATTCATGACTGTTGAATTATTTTAATGGATTTTCTATATTTCATAAGTGTTATTGTTTTATTATTTTTTAATAAATCACATTGAGTGCATATAAGGGCACAAAACTTGTACAATGATTCTAGTCAATAATTTGACTTCAATATATGTCAATAAATTGGTAAATGGATATTAGATTGTAAGGTGGTTAAGGAATGGGGGTATTATGACCAATTTCCAGTATTATAAACTAGAAAACAACATTCATGCTTTTTCATCAAATGTTTTATACTTTTGATTGTGTGAACTATCATTTCGCAAAGGTCTGTGTGAATTACCAGCAATCTTTCCAATACAGTCACAGCAGAGCTTTGCCATGATTGGTTGAACTCAGCAGGGAGGGGTTTGGACTGACCAGGGGGGATGGAGGAGCCGCAGATGAAAAGATACATTCACTGTTCTTCCCAGCCAGGGAAAAGATGGAGCGAGTGCTATACTCATCCCAATCGCCCAGCTCTCTCTTGCTTGACTGCTCCATCTCTCTCTGTGTGTGTGTGTTCGTTCCATCACCCTGTTGAGATCCTGTTTCTGTGTGTCAGAAGAGAGGAGGGAGAGTGGGTGAGGAGAAGGGGGAATTGCCAGGCTGACACTCCCAAAGGAATAAAAATTAGCAGGCATTCTCTCTTTTCCTCACTCCCTCGCAGCTCCTCAATATCTTCCTGCTTGGCTGCTGCAAGCTGAAGAATCCCCAGCTAGCCTTTCCCCATTCTCTCTCTCTCTCTGTGTTCGTTTGTTCCCTCACCCTACTGAGACGTTTCTGTGTGTGAGAAGAGAGAGAGGGGGTGAGGGGAAGGGGGGCTTGCTGGAATAAAAATAAAGGAATACAAATTAGCAGGCATTCCTCTAGTAATCAGAGGGAAAGGTGCCAGCACTTTCTCTCTCTCTCTCTTCCCCCAGATGTGCTTGGGAGGCCATGCCCCCTGCCTCAGTCTGTGTGTGAATTACAAAGTGGAAAAAAGTGGAAAACTAAACTGATAGACCGATTTAGCAGCAAATCATGTGAACTATGCAGCACTGGTGCGAAACTGCAATAAAGTGCAAATTACTGCAATAAAAACTGCCTGTAACCGAGCCCTAGGTGTCCAAAAAAAGAAAGTTTTCCAAACTGTGAAATTTCATAGGACTTTCAAAGACATTTGATTGTTTCTGTCCTTCACATACAAGTGCAAGTAACCTATCTCACCACCATATCTGAGCAAGTGGGCAGAATGAGTGAGATTATGCACAAGACATTTCAGTCCTGACATTCAGCTTCATCTGTTGAGAGATAGGAGGAAGAGGACTGGAAGATCTTTATATTTGCACAGAGACACTAAGAGGAACATCATCCTTAATCTGCCTCCTGTCTTTGAAACACTGTTTTAGACACTGGACAGGATCCATGAAAACAGATGTTAGCATATTGCAACTACCTTCACCTTTCTCTGGTAACAACATCTAGGAAGTTTGGTTTTCACCTTTCTGGTAAATTTCTTCAGTAGACCTGAAAATGGTTCCTTTGGGCCCATTTACTTGAACTGTCATGACTATAACATATGGAAACCTAGGTTTTGTAGTTTGAAGAATCATTAGACCTCTGTGGCTAAGAATTCAAAGTACTCCTCCCTAAGCTGCATTTTAATTGTGTAGTGTGAAAGTGTGTAGTGTGAAAAGAACCTAGCCCAAAGAAGCTAGTAGTGAAGGTTAGAATATTATGACAATTTCAGTATCAAATGCAGACATATTTGGCTTAAGATATCCTTCTCAAAAATCTGCATGAAGGGGGTTACAGATAATCATCGTTCTCAGATATATACAGGGATGGATGACTCCATTTCCTATCTGTGTCATTTTTCCAAATGTTTTTTGTAAGTCTGTTTTGTCCCATTTCCAGATTAATCTTCAGTTTGAAAATTTGGAAGACTTTACAAAAGAGTCTGGAGTAATAGACACCTGAGGCGAAACACAAAAATCAGTGTGTATAGAGCCATTGTACTGTCTATTCTCCTTTATGGATCTGAAACATGGGTCACCTATCGCCACCACTTATGACTCCTCGAATGCTTCCACCAGCGCTATCTACGCACAATCCTAAATATACACTGGACTGACTATGTGACGAATGTTGCTGTTCTTGAGCAAGCAGGGATCACCAGCATTGAGGCCATGATATTGAGAACACAGCTGTGCTGGACAGCGCCTGTGTCTAGGATGGAGGACCATTGCCTCCCCAAAATAGTACTCTACGGTGAACTCGCCACGGGTCAGCATAAGAGGGGCTCTCCAAAAAAGTGATACAAGGACTCCCTGAAACAACATCTCAGGCTTGGCCAAACTGATCACCAACAATGGTCCGCCCTGGCCTCACATCGGGAGGCATGGAGACACACTATCCACAATGCTGCAGCCTTATTTGAGAACTCATGCCAAACAAGTCTTGAAGAGAAATGGCAACACAGAAAGAATCACAACCCGGTAACATCACCCGAGGAAATCTTCTGCTGTGCTTTCTGCAACCAGACTTGTCTATCTTGGATTGGCCTTTTTAGTCATCAGCGCGCTTGCAGAAAGCACGGGATGAGTCCTTCCTGAATCTTCATTTGCGAAGAAAAGCCAGAGAGAGAGAGATCATGAAATGTATCCACCTGATCTAAAGATAAACATGTCTGTAAATATTTACCCTAAACCATATGTTTTGTTGTGCATTGTAACCTAAAATATCCATTTTATGTGCTTTTGTAGGGCTTGGTTTGTTTATGAGCTGAGGTTACAAAATTTAAAGGCCTGAAAACAAAATAACTTGTATTATCATGTCTTATTGTACCAAGTGTGAATCAGATTGTTTTGCTTAAACATGAGCATTGAACAAAATCTTCAAGCATCCCTTGGTGTATTTTCATTGTAAATGCTGTCCATCAAAGAACAAAGTGTAAACATTTACTGGTTCCTATATTTACCAAGGCTGTGGAACTCCTTCCTTATGTCATAGAAAGGTGGATGTCTCCTACATCCCGCTATATACATAAAATAACATCTGTCAGGCTATGTACACTAAGATCTGAATGAAACCTCTTTTTAAAGTGGGAGTAGGAGAGGAAATTGTGTAAACTGAGTTTTCAAACTTGTATCAGATGGTACATTTCAGGGACTTGAATTAGACATTATTAATTTTTTTGATGAATGGTAAAGGATTAATGATGAAAGGCAGTGGAGGCCTGTACTCTGTATTGCAAAGAGGTTTCATAGCCCAAAGAAGAACATACGTATCAACATCATGACTGTAACGGTAGTTCTTTTTCCTCCCCAGTGAGGCTGAGTCTATACTTCAGAAATTACTTATTTGGATTTCTTCTACAGAAATACATGATAGGAATTTTTTTCTTTTATGTGACAGTCTTGATATAGCACTGTTCCTTATCTCTAATGAGGTATTGTGGGATTTTGTGTGTGTTGGGGGGGGGTTCATGAAAATGTTACTGATGGGATAGTTCCTCCTGGAGTTTCCTTTTTAACCAGTTTGTGTGTGTGTGCGCGCACGCACCACTGCATAGTGGCTTATAAAATGCTCAGTCTAAAATAGCTGAAATAGTTTTTCCTCAGCTTTGAAACTGATTACAAGTCTTGGAGAAATAGATAATGTAGCATAAGGTTATCAGCTGTCATATGAAGAGATTTTCTTTTTCTTTAATATTTCAGTGTTGCAAGAGAGATAATTATTTGTTTTCAAGGAAAAGATATTAGCTGGCTTGCCCATGCCCCCCACATCCTGAAGCAGGTCACTGGGCCAGGATGTTTGGCGGGGCCCCTACCTACTACTAAGGCAGTAAGATGGTCTATAGGATTTAGTTTAAATGATAACACCAAAGTAATATTTATATTTATTTTAAAAATTAAATGGATTTACATAATAAAACTTACAGTAATATCACACCAGGGCCCCCTCCTAATCCCAGGTACCCAGGCCACCAGGCTAAAGCCTTGTGGGGGCCATGGACATGCCTTTGATAGGGGTCACCATGGTCAAAGTCTCAGGTCTCATGGGGGCCTCTCTGTTCCCTCACCTAGTTAACTCTTAATTGAGAATGGAAGAGCTGACCGGATACTTGGCTGAGCTCCACATTGACTTCTCATCATCATAAAATGGCATTGGTCTAAAGTTGAACATTGCGTGTTTGGTAATCTAAGCTCTTGGTCCACATTTGGAACCACAACCAACTGCCATGATATTCAGACAGTCACTGCACCAGCTCTCCCCTGACAAATTTCCTTATTTAGGAGAGACACTTCTGAATGGTAGCCAGGTCAGCACTTGTCTCCACTACATTTAAATGTTCAATTTTCACATACCCAGGGGCATGTAGTTGGTCAGGGTCCTTCCAGTCAATCACTGAGGCAGGACAAAGATCTGGTGCCAGAGGGAGTTTGACATCAGTAGGGCAGACATATTTGGTGACATGGGCCAATTGGAAGTGTCTTGCAAAGGTCAACTGGATATGCTGAAGGCATTTCATTGCCCAAGAAAACTAGGATTTGAAGTGATAGTCCAATGTCTTCTAAAGGGTCTACAGAAGCATTATCTTGGCTATGGATCCAGCAGATTACACTCATTGCCAGAAAACTGTGACCAGAATTGTTGCATGAGTGAGCATACATGTTGACCCCCATATCTACAGGGGATATATTCTAACACACACATACTCCCTGTGGATACCTGAAACCATGGATAATAGGAAACCCTAATATTTTCAATGAGAAGAACACCAGATGTTGACCATAGAATCACACTGGAGGACCTAGAAATGCCTAGAGATAACTTTTTTGGATGTGAATAAGTAAAACCATGGATACTGAATCTGTGGATACGACGGTTGGCCTGTACTTTCTCGGTCAGCATGGAACTGTTTGCTGTTGCTCTCCACCTACTTTCTCCAATAACCTTCCACAGTGAACTACACAATGGGCTCCATTGCTGCAGGGCCAGATTTCCATCCCAAGCTAAAGTTTTGCCATTCCATAAGAAGTTGCACCTTGATCTGCACCTATCTGACACTCTGATACACAGCTCATATTTATCATAGTATGATTGGGAAATGCGCCAGGATTTTCTTAGTTGTGTGCTTGCATAGCACCACTATAAGTGCATAGTGAAACAGCAGTGCAGTCTTGCTGGCAGAAATGTATGCTATTCTGTCACCAAATAGTTTCATGATATGATGTATAATGTATGTGTGCTTTTTTCTGTGCTATGCATCACTGCTCTCACTCCACATCTCCATGTTAATGCTTAACAGAAAGTTGAGATCATGGGGAAGAAAAATACCTTGATCTTGATTAGAGATGGACAAAGTACAGCTTTCCAGATGTTGTTTTACTGCAGTTCTCAATATTCCTTACTATTGCCAATGCTGGCAAGGTCTGATGTGAGGTGTAGTCTAGCAATATCTGAGAGGTCCCTCTTTGCTGGAATGATGGAAGATGCCTAGGAGATTCTGCCACCAAAACAGACACCTCCAAAAGCAAAATGTTAGATCTGGGGTAGCTTGAGAATGAATTAGCTCCCCCAACCATTTCTTCTCCTACTGCAAAAGGGGTTGTGGACCTGCATCCTTCCAGATGGTGTTGGCACCCAGCTGCAATCAGCCCCATACAGAAATACCTCACCTGGCATGGCTGTTTTCTCAGAAAAAAATCAACTTCATTAATTATCAGAGTTTACTTTTAGTGTCTTATCTAGACCCTAGAAAAGTTACCTTGGTGGCGAGGCTACTGAGTATGCTGGCTGAAACTTCTTGGAGGTGTAGTCCAAACAAAATTATCATTTCCAAGCTCTGTTCTTATCATGCCTGAGCCAAATGCTCATGAAGAGCTAAATCATGATTACCAGTTACAATAATGTATGGCACATTTTGCATGTGCAAGCGATTGCAAATGCACCAACATAATTAATGTCATAATAAATGGCTGTCTTCATTTTCTATTTGCAGAGTACACATTAACTGAAAAGTAGGTAACTCTATTATCCTCATCTTTTGATAAAAAATTTCTGACTGATGCATAAAAACAGGACTTTATTGCCTATTAAATATTTTAAAACTGATAATATGCATGCAAAGGTAACTTATGCCCTAAGCTTATCACATAAAACAAGGGTCTCACTTTAGCTGTTGACCACTCAGTCTGGCAACAAAGTAAAACATGATGGGTCCATTGAAATATCTGTTGTTGTAAAGTAGCCATCTTTTTATTTAAAAAGACAGTTTAATGCCTAGAATTTTGCTCTGAATTTCAGTGTTAGGATGTTGGCACATAGATAGCTGGTGAGCTGTTGCACTGCTGTCTAAAAGAGCCATACCAACTAAGAAGTTGGTAAGAAGGTTAGAAACTGCTCTGTTGGCACCATGCAGACACATCAATACTAGAGAGTGATATTTGTGGTCACTGGATATAAAGAGAAAATGCATGTGAGTGTTTATTGACAGTGTCTCTTCAATTGCTGTGTGCTGTTCAAAGATTAAAAATACAGCTAGCCCTTCCTGAACACTCACAATCTAATTAAAGACACAAATGAGTGAGCAGGTTTAGACAGGATGGATAGATCACTGTAGTTCCTTCTGTGTATGAATTAGTGCCTTCCCAATATCATATATACAGTTTTTTTGGTAGATAATCTCATGATTGCTAGGTTGAGGCAGTGGTTTGAGGGTCACTGTGCTTTGTGAAGAGTTCTGCGGAATTCAAAAGCTTGCTACTTTTGTGACATTTAATAGTTGTAATGAAGATATTATTCAAGTGTGTGGGGGGTGTATTTGTGTTTACTTATGGACTACATGGGTACTTCTATTTTTTTAAAGATTCTGTGTGAGTTACACTTGATGTTGTTATGTTGGCTGTTCACTCTGCAGCTCTTGTTATTGCATGGCATCATGAGAAATTGGTTAACTTCTTTTTCTCTTGCATTCAATTTTTTAAAAAAATATCATTATTTCGATCAACTTTATGAAAACATTTCCAAATTCTGATAAGCACTTTCAGAAGAAAAATCACTGAGAAAAAATTTCAACCATTTGCACTGGCCAAATTCAATAGGTAGACCTATTCACAGTATATGGGGATCATTCTCTACCTGCTTTCTGTGTAGTTATTAAAGATGAGCAGCCTGTCTGAAGGCAGAGGTGTCAATTCCTCTTCAGCACCACAAACATCCCTAAAGAGATAGAAATTCAAAGCTGGACACTTAAAAGGCAAACATTCAACCTGGAAACTTTCACTTTCTTCCACATTTGATTTTTTTTAAAAAATAAATCCTTAAGTTCTTTTCACCAAATTTATGAAGAAATATGTGAGTTTTAGAAAGTTCACCTAAAAATATTAATCAAATGAAATTATCACCTATTATCATGATGTAATTATAAAGTATGAAGCTTCACATGGTAGCTGCTTAGCACAGCTGAACCATAGGATCAGCCTAGTTTATGAAGGGTTGCAGCAAGAAAGGCGTAAGTAGGAACAGGGGAAAAAACACATTCACTATTATGCATTTCCCTGCAGAATAATGGGTTTCTCATTACTCAAGAAACCCTGTGAGAAGAATAGAACAATGTTGAAGATTCTTTGCTGTTTACAAAGTCCTTTGTATTATTCTACTTTTAAAAAATCAGAAACATTTTCTGCACCAAAAACATATATCTTGCGCACACAAAACATGTTTCATATGCAAGAGACAGTGGCTGGGACCTTACACTGGGAGACATATGTCTGGCATGTATCTATGTCTCTGTAGCTACACGTCCTTGTGCTATACATATACCTCTAAAGTCACTTTTAAAGTGATACAGCTCCCACCACAGCCATTTTCATGTTGTTGGAGTGGGGGAGGGATGCTCACCTATTCTCCTGTAGCTGGACACACTGCAACAAGCACCAGGAAAAAACCTCCCAAAGGTCCTCAGAAGGTTTTTGCAGATGACGTCCTTGCAGCATGCCCAGCTACTGGAAAATAACTGGGCATATCTCTGCTGATTGTCCTGTTCTGTAACACCATGGAAATGGCCATTTTAGGCAGGTAGAGGACTGTATTGCTTGATGGTGAGTTGGGCAGAATTAGCATTGTGCTGGACTATGACTCTGGAGACCAGGGTTCGAATCCCCTCTCGGCCATGAAAACCCACTGGGTAATTTAGGGCAAATCACACACCTTCAACCCTCAGAAAACCCTGTGATAGGTTTATCTTAGGGTTACCATGTTGGAAATTATTTGAAGGCATACCACCACCACCACCACCAAAGAAAGAAAGAACTCTAATACCTGTGGCCCAAAAAATGGTTATAATACAATAAGTTGGACTAATGCTATCATAACTCACCAACAGGATGCCAGCCAGTGTGCTTTGTGCAGAAAACATTGTTCTCTGAACATTGTTCTCTGTTCAGCCTTCTTTGCAGTTGTGGGTATCTCACAATAGATCACAGTTCTCCAGTTTTGCATGGGTGTTAAAAGACCTGCCCAGTGGAATGAAATGTTGTATATCTAAAATGTTCTCCATTCAAAGATATAAATGAATCCAGTAGCACCTTTGAGTCTGTGAGAAATAAATCTGTCCGCTTCATCAGACACATGGAGTGAAGCCTCTGTGGATAGACAGTTATACTAATGGATTGTGTATGAACTGTAACAGAGATGCAAAACATGGGTTTATCAAAAACAAGGCATGCCAGACTAATCTTATCTCTTTTTTTGATAAAGTTACAAGCTTGATAGATGAAGAGAATGCTGTGGAAGCAACATATCTTGATTTTAGTAAGGCCTTTGACAAGGTCCTCTCTGATAATCTTTCAAACAAGCTAGTAAAATGTGGGCAACACCTTACTTGACAACAATATATCTGAAAAGGGGTCTAGACAATACTACTGTTAGGTGGATTTTCAGTTGGTTTATGGGCTGAACCCAAAGGGTACTCACCAATGATGCCTCTTCATCCTTGAAAGAAGTGACCAATGGGGTGCCACAGGGTTCTGTCTTGGGCCCAGTGCTATTCAGCATTCTTATAAATGACTTGGATGATGGAATAGAGGGTGTGTCTATCAAATTTGCAGTTTACACCACATTAGGAGGGGTAGCTAATACCCCAGAGGACAAGATCAGAATTTGAAGTGGTCATAATCGATTAGAGAGCTGGGCCAAAACTAATAAAATGAATTTCAAGAGGGACAAATGTAAGGTACTACACTTAGGGAGAAAAAAAAAAGAAATGCACAGATATAGGATGGGTGACACCTTGCTTGACAACAATATATGTGAAAAGGATCTAGGAATCTTAGTCAGGGGGTTGGACTGGATGGCCCTTGTGGTCTCTTCCAACTTTTATTTTATTATTATTCAAACAAACGTGAGTTTCTGCACAGAAAAATTACCCAAAAATTTCACAAAGTGTGAATACCTAGACAGCACTGTGCTGAGATGTATATATTCTCCCCCAGTGGGGAGAATTCTGTGAAAACTATTCTTCCTTGCACATCAGGTTGAACAATACCGGCATTTGGATATTTTGGATTAGGAATCCTGACAGACACTTTGAACCAGAATCCAGAACCAGATTTTAATATGAGTGAAATATCTCTATGGACAGTACTATAATCTCATCATCATGTATTAGCACTTTTTCATGTCACTGCAGGTATATTTTAAAGGTGTACACATGGAGGCAGCTTGTTTTAATTCAGTTTAGGAAAGAAGGGAATGGTTGAAGGGTAAAATGGAACCAGATAGTAGAATATATTCTCAAGGTGATACAGCACACATCTCATATGCACACACTTAGGAGCATAACACCCAATTATAATTTAAAGTTCTATTCCATTAATGGGACTGCAATTGAAAGAATCTTCTCTAATAATGAGAATTTTAAAACACTATGCATGTACTACAAGCAAGCGCCTTTCATTCTAAGACCATACTATCAGTTTTAACAAAAAGACACTAAAGGATAAACTCATGAAATGTCTGAACATTGGCAGAATCATGGTGGGTTTCTTGGTCAATAAAACAGAAGTGGTTCAATACATTGTTTGCTGCTATTGTCTTGCCCTCTTTCTGCACTGTGGGGTTTCTTTCACTTATGAAAATGCTGCAGACTTAAATAAGGTTGCAATTTATTAGCACTTCAGAATCACAATATAGCAGATATGTGGGACAGAAAGCTGTTCATATAAGTGCACTCCACTGGGTCAGGAATGTTCTGAAGTGTTGTGGCCTTCATGTTTCTTGTCATTAATGGTTGTTAAAGACAGAATATGTGTGGTGTTGGACTAGATTACTGGAACAAGGGTGACAATAAAGAACCTCAGAAATAATCTGCAAACTTTGCCAACTCTGCCTTGCCATTTTTGTTCTGTTCCCCATGAAGTCATATACGTGGCTTTGCTCCTTGTCTATGGAAGTCAGTGCTGCTTTGAAATATGCCCTCCCATATGCTCCAAGTTTTCTTTCCTCATACAAAAAAATTCCATATCACTGCCTCATTCATAGGACACTTTAGACTTCCTATTGAAGTTCCTTTGGTGGAATTTCCTCTCCCCACCCCACCTTTATGTGATGCATCTCTCAACTGCTGTACAGCCTTCCCATGCCTCCTGGGGACCCTTGATATTTCACAATTGTAGAACTATGATCCCATTTGCGTCATGACAACATCATTGGGAAGCTGGGGATTTGCAGTTTAGGAGGGGATATGTAGAATTCTTAGCCAGAGAACTCTTCCAAGAGTACAAACCCCAGGATTCCATTGAATGTTTCCATGGCAGTTAACGTGGAATCATTGTGCTATAGTTGTGAAATGTGAAAGGACCCCTGGTCTGGGAAGAAGAAGAAGAAGAAGAAGAAGAAGAAGAAGAAGAAGAAGAAGAAAACACTTCCTCAGAAGAGCTACATCCGAATCTCATTTTTATTGATGTGTAAGAAACTAGGAAGGCTGCAGACCAAGAGAAAGGTGATGTTGCAATGGAATGTACACCAAGGGTGAGGAACCTTGGGACCCAGGAGCAAATCTTCCCATTTTCCATGATAACATCATTTGGTGGTTTCACAGCTTGTGTATAGACTGTATTGATTCTAAAAGGTGCAATTTCCTCCCCTAAAGTTTCATTACTGACAAAAAGAGCTTGAAGCTAGAAAATACTGGTGATTTTGGTCTCCCACTTTTGTATTTTGCCCTACCCATCACTGGAATGTGGGGCCCATTCACACTACACAAATATAGCATGAATTCCACCTTAACTGACTTGGCAACATCCTATGGAATCTTGGGGTTTGTAGTCTGGTGAGGCTCTAGAACTTTCTGGTTAAGAATTTTAAATGCCTCTTCCTGAAATGCCAATCTGAGGATTCCACAGGATGTTGCCATGGCATTTAAGGTGGAAAACAGAAACTATAATTGTGAACTGATCTGTGTCCTTTGAGAAATTCTCTGGAACTGAATTTGGCCCTCAGGTGGAAAAAGTTTCCCCACTCTTGGACTAGAATGTGGAAGAAAGTGAAACTGGCACATTAATATAGCCCTACTTCTTTTCTTCTTTTAAAATCAAAGTGCTGTCAGCTAGATCTTTTAGTATAACCTGATGTGAACTTCCATTTGATTTCAAACTATAGAAGCAAACACATAAAATTCCATAGCAGAATGAAAATAGATATTCATTGAAATGATAGCTTCTGTCCAGAAATTAAACTGTCACAACCAACAAAACTAGGTTTGTTCTAGAAACTCAACTTTTTGCCTCCAAAACCAAGAATGCTGTATGATTGATGATGATGATGATGATGATGATTTTATCTACATATATCCACCTTTTCCCCCAAAACAAGGACTGAGGTGACTTACAAATTATTAAAACCAGTAAAACACAAAACTATCAGTAAGGGGGTTGTGTGACTTACCAAGCAGCTAGTTTACAATTTGAGGCCTCATCTACACGACCAAAAAAAAAAAAAAAAAAAAAGGTTTGAGGGATAAAAAATTCAAAAAGGCAGCTGTTCTAACATGTATGATCTGCCTACACATTTTTACCCCCCACAAACTCCGTATGACCCCCCTTGCCCAGCTTGCTGGAGCAAGCAATTCAAGCAGCGGATTTAAATCTCCCACCACTTTTTTTATTATTTACAAAGGTACCTGCGATCTGGACATCCATAATTATGTTTTAATTACTACACATAAACACAAAAAAGTGCAACACAGACTTACTGGACCCTCGCCAAGCCGGGAATCTAACATGGCAGCCGTAGCTTCTTTCCCTCTTTCCTAGTCCTGCCCCCTCTACCCGGCCACCCAATCAGATTGCACTCCTGTTTGTATCTGTGCTAACAGGAGTGTACAAATGGCCAATCATTCAGAAGCAACACGGATTAATCCCTGAGATCCAGAAAATTTTCTGAACGCCAAACTACCAGACTTTATGTGGGAATTCACAGCCCCTCTTCCGAATTATACATTTGTATTCAAACAATCATTTGTACAGATCGTCGATCTTTCATAAAAATTTTTTTTTTTTTGGTCGTGTAGATGGGACCTGATTAGAGCAGAGCTTCTGCGGTTACTCTCCATGTTGGTTTACTGGTTTCTTCTTCCTAGGGGGGGCGTGCAACTCAGTGCATGTCTGGGAAGAGGTGGGAAGGCAACAGCAAATGGGTTCAAACTTCATTAGAACTCATTGCCTTTTAGGTGTGACCTATCCCTTTTCTGAGCAGTTTTCCCTCTGGTCAGCTTGGGGTTTTCTTATTCCCCTGCTCACTCAAGCAATGTCAGTTCCTGCTTGAAGGTCATCCTGTCTTATCACTCTCTACTCATGTGCTTCCTGCATGCCATTTTGGCTATATTGTTGCATTTGTTTCAGTTCTGTTATTGATACTTTTTACATTCTCATATCTTTGTGAGCAGCAGCAGCATGGCTCTGGGATCCAGGATATCAATTGTCAGTGTCTCCATGGTAAGGGGGATGTATGGGGGTCCCCTTACAGGACTTGGGGGGTGGGGCAGAGAGGGTCTTCCCTGGGGGGAAAGACACTTTACAGCACTTCTGGGAATTGGCCCATGGGGGAATCTTCTCATTTCAGCCCATGGCTTCCATCTGTGGGCTGGAGGATGGGGCTCATTGATCAACAGGCAGGTTGTTCCATGCAGGGATCTGGAGCCATGTATGTGCCAACCCTGTTAACAGCTTTAAATAATAAATGTTTTAGCCTTTTATTCTTTGAACCTATTTTGGTGTTGGTGTTTTCTTTTGTGGAGTGGATCTTGCCCTGGATTCACAAAACATCAGTTTAACAATAGAACAATCTACAGAGTTAAAACCATTTAAAATTCATTAATAGACCAAATATTTTAAAAATCAACAAAATGTCACACAATTAAAACCCATTTCACCCAATTCTTAGCCTGATGGAATAGGAAATTTTCCACTTGCTTATGGAAAGAGAGCAAAGGTGGAGCCATGCAGATATGAGTGATACTTAGCCTACATTCAACTGTTACAATATTCATTGTAGAATTTTCTTGCAGTGTTTTTTATGTACTATATGGTTTACTTTAAGTAAAGTAGCATTGTTTTCAATCAACAAAAAGCTGAATTTGGCAATGCTGTACAACAGTATCAGGATTGTTCGTTAATGGTTATTTATATCTTGTGAACAAGATGAAAAAGTTTCATAATGTATGCTTGTGGTTTGTCATCCTCTGGGTCATCTTATTTAAAGAAGAACACAGATTTCTAGCTCATAATTCATAATATATGTGTTCAGTTTAACTCGTTTTGGAAACAGGAGGAATTGCAGCCTACTCATATTTGTCATTGCCTTTATTTCTGTGCTGACCCATTTCTGCTATTCTCTTTGAAGTGAAATAAAAATGGAATGAGTTGGGGTGGGGAAAGCAGAGATAATTAGCTTTTCTTCATATAGAGAATACCTCCTAATATCTTCAGGGTTAGGGATATACTCTATTGCATAAAAATATTAGGCCTGCTCCCTGTGAGACGGAATAAAGACAGCAGTACTAAATGATAGACCCAAGTTTAATTCAGCATAGGGATCCCTTGATCTCCACTCTGGTTATCAGTGATCTGGTTCTTGGGTGCATTTGTTTCTTTATGTGTAAGGCTAATGTTTACTCTTGGTGGCTTATAGTACTGACAGAATCTTCTACCTTATTTTCCTGACACTCATACAGTGTTGTAAGGATTTCTAACCTAATTCTGAATATATTTACTCAGACATCTAATGGACATTAGGTAACCATGGGCTCATCTAAACGAGAAAAAATAATCCACTTGCTTGCACAGTATTCCCAACAAGTAGCAGCACTGATATGTTTCCACCATGTTTTGCACAGTGTGTGTGGGGGACTGGAGGAGAAGGCAGACACTGTCTTTCATGATGATGGTGGGACATAAACAGGGACATACAATCATTCTTCACTAATATTCTTGAAAACAGCAGTGTGTAATTTCAGCAATTTTCTTCTAACTGTGAGAACGTGTTTGCACTTCATGACTTAGGCTGCATCTTCACTGCAGAACTAATTCAGTTTGACACTGCTTTAAATATGCCATGGCTAAATGCTATGGAGTCCTGGGGTTTGTAGTTTGTTGTGGCACCAGAGCTCTCTGACAGAGAAGGCCCAATAGCTCAAAAACTACAAATCCCACAGTTCCATAGCATTGAGCCATGGCAGTTAAAAGCAGTGTCAAAGTGGATTATTTCTGCAGTGCAGATTGCAGCCTATGTCTGTACAAAATTTGCATGTGGTATTTTTTCACAAAACAGCATTTTCTGTGCAGGAAACAGGAAATGCTGTACAGAAAACAGTTTCCTGTACACACAAAAATGTGCAAATTTTGCTGGACTTCTCATCATTCTAGGATTCCTCTCATAATGCTTTCTTGACTGTTGGGAAATATATTTTTGACCACTTTTGAATATTTTCAAACATTCCTTCCATCCCTAACCTGAAACATTTGTTCTAGATCATCATCCCTATTATCAACATTGTCATCTTGATGCATGAAGTAGAAGACAGTTGGATATAGCACTAATTAATTGACATAAACCAAGACATATTCTGATTATAGTCACTGTTAGCTTAATCTATGTCAAAGATTTGTTTTGCAGATGAAATGGTGTAGTGGAGCTGGGAATCCCTAATTTTGCTGCTTTGAGTTCCTGCTTAGACTGAGAACATAAGACTAATGTTGTGGGACTTCCTTCCATGGGAGGTGGGATTGGCTTCCTCTCTGTTATTCCACCAGCCATCAAATATCTTTCTTTTTCTTTTTCTTTTTCTTTTCTTTCTTTCTTCCCTTTAAAAAGATAGGCAGGCTTTTTGCTGCAGAGGTTGTCTTGACTCTTTTCATTTCTTTCCTTCCTTCCTTCCTTCCTTCCTTCCTTCCTTCCTTCCTTCCTTCCTTTCTCAGGGTTTTATTTTCTCCAGAGAAACTGGGTGTAGGGGAGAGTGCCAAAAAGCATGTGGAGCCAACCTTACACATAATTCCTCTCTTTCTTACACATGCATACACAGACATGTTCACACACAATCATTCATCCCATACTCTTCTTCCCTTTCCTTCTTCTCTGTACTCTTTATCCCTTCTCACGCTTTCTTTCTGTTTTCCGTCTTTCTCCACTTTTCTCTTCTTCCTTCCTACTGCAGAAGAGCAATGACAGATCAGCAGCTCCAGCGATAGGCCAGCTTCTGCAGTCATGCAGGGCCTAATCTGTTTTTTCCTGGTAGGAATGGTTTAAAGCAGATGTTATCTTAAAATGTCTTATCAGGTCCTGCACCATCTCCCCCCTATCTTAGCCCCATCTTTGCCCCAGGTGTTACAAGGACTGCCCAGGGGTAGAATGAGGCAAAAGCCCTGTGTCGTCAAGATTGCAGGGCTCTAAAAGGGGGGCAAGATGGGGTATATTGTCTGTGTAGATAAGCCCTGTGAGTCTATATTTTGTTATAATTTTACTTTAGGTTTGTCACATGTAGGAGGCCTTAGTCACATGTTGTGAGCTGCCTTTCTAGCTTCCGGAAGAGTGAGGGAGACAGTGGTGGAAGTGGCTGCAGCAACAGGCAGACATGCCCATCTGGAATTCCTCCCATACAGGAGATTATCAGACGTGGAGGGAATGTGCCAAAAAACTGCATTCCCAACTGCATCAGAAGATCACTAGAAGAACAGAAAGGGCAACCTTACCAGACGCCACATTCTTCAAACATTCCAGGGTCATAGCAATGACATGGATGAGGCATCCCTTTTTCATTGACAACCTTTCCCCAAACTTTTTAAAAATATCCCACAGGAAATGTGCATTCCTGCTCATCAGTACAAGCAACACGATTAGTTGTGCAGTTTGGAAAGGGCAGAGCTGATGTCTGATTGGTCAGGCATATGGGAGGCCAGCCTTCATCAAGCACTGGGAAGGGTGCCTGATCATGTGCTTTTAAAAAAAAAAAATTAAGCAATAAAAAGGCAGTGCCTGGAGAGGACCTTTAAAGTTTCTATTAGCGGGGATAAGTCCAAGAATGGGACACTGTGAGCAAGATATTCCCAACCCCTGTTCAAAAGACATTACTATAGTGGCTGACAAAACTAACTGGTTATCTGTTCATTGCATTTTTATTGGGAATAAGCCCCCAAATATGTCTTCTTTCTTTATGGACTTTTAGGAGAAATCCACCTACCTAGAGTTAAAAGGGTAGACAAGGGGGTTGTTTAGACAATGAAAAACCTTCACAGACTGTGAGGGGAATACCTTTTTCTTGATGGAATCCTGCAGTGAATTGACATATTCAAAAGGAGGGGAACAAAAACAACCTAATACTCAACAAACCACTCATAAAAATGGATATCTTACTGATGTGCTACGCCCTTGGAATGCTGGATGATGTTGTCATCTGGTAAGGTCACCCTTTCCTGTTCTTCTAGTGATCTGACATGTTTTTTTGCTGCATCTGATAATCTTCTTCATGGGGGGAGCGGAGGTGGAGTGGGCCTGATCCATGAGCAGGATACACCAGTGGAGAGCTAGCATATCCTGGCCCATGTAAATAAGCCCACAGACCTATAAAATTAGATGGGATCTTGAAGATCATATAATCCAACTCCTGGTTAATTCAGGACCTGAAACTCCTGATTAATACATGATCTGCTACCTCTGCCTGAATAACTCCTGTGAAAGAACATACCACCTCCTGAGGTAGGCTTTTCAACTGTTAAAACCTTCTCACCATTAGGAAGAGTTTATTTTAAAGCAAAAGGAAAATTTGTTTCTCTGAAATTTCTAACCACCAATTCTAGTCTTGTTCCTTGGTGCAACAGAAAATGGATCTGTTAATACCCTTCGCATGGAATTCATGACTATGCATCTTCAGTGCAATCCCATTTCCCATTGCTTGTGGATCCTAGATGCCAAGTTTGACCTAACAACAATTTCCTTAGTGTCCCATTCTTATTTTGGGGGGATTTGTATTTGTTCAGTTCATTATTCAGTTTTGTTTTGTTTGCTTTTTTTTTTTAATTATTATTATTATTTTTTTATTCTGGTTACATCAATAACCTTATTAGAGACATTATACTGCCATTATTTCTTATAATACCTGTAACCTGATTGTTACATTTCTAAAATAATAATAATAATAATAATAATAATAGGAGACTATCCACACAATTACCAATTGTTAGAACAAAATCTTTTTACAATATGTAATCTTCTATTTCCATGGTTATAATCCTTATATTAACTGTCTCTTGTCTCTTCCCTATTTTTTCCCCCATAGTTCCAAAAAGTTCACCTTGAGTCCATCAGGTATATGTTTATTTGTTCTTCATTCCATGTACATATATTCATATACATATACTCGTACATATGATTGAGTATATATATATTTGTATATATGTACTCAAGTATCCAGTTTTTATCAATTAGTTCAATGTATCTTCTAAACATAATGCAATTATACTTAAGTATAATTATCCATATCTATTTTTATATTTTGCTTATATCACCTCGTGTTAAAAATCAAAGTTATTCAAAACAGCCCATTCTTGTTTCCAGAACCTTTTTATGGGTTCCCATTCAATTTCTATTGTTTTATTTGTTTTATCCTTTAAAAGTGTCGTTAACCTGTCCATGTCCATCATTTCTTTTAGTTTAATTAACCAGTCTTCTATTGCCGGGAGTTCTTTTTTTTTTCCACATTGAGGCAAATAATAATCTTGCCGCTGTTATCATATAGAGGACTACCCTCCAAGAACCTATTGTAATGTTCTTTTTTATTTCATCTACCATATTTAGTAGATATATTTCAGGTTTAAGTGGAAAATTTAAATCCAGTATATTCAAGATCTTATTGTGTATCTTTTTCCAGTAGTTTTTGGTTACAGGGCAGTTCCACCATATATGAAACAAAGTTCCTCTGGCTTCCCCACATTTCCAGCAATTCTGATTTCCAATTTTATAAATCTTATCCAGTTTCACCAGAGTGAGATACCACCTATAAAAGATCTTCAAATAATTCTCTTTCAGGCTTTGAGCAAGAGTAAATTTTTGGGTATCCCTCCAAGCTTTCTCCCATTTTTCTAATGCTATTGGCTCTCCTATATCTTGAGACCATCTTATCATTTGTTCTTTTACTGTTTCTGTCTCTAATTCTCTGGCTAAAAAGATGTTTTAATATTTTGCAATGTGGTGTTTTTTGTCGTCGAATGTAATTTTATCTAATTCATTCTGCTTCATGTCAAAATTTTCTATTTTTTGGTCCATTTTGAATCTTTCATATATTTGTCTATAGGAGAACCAGTTTAGTATGAAGCCTTCTGTTTCTAAATCCTCCCTATTCTTTATCTGGATGTTCCCTTGAGAATTCTTCACCAGTAGATCTTGATACTTGATCCATTTTTCATTTTTTGTTTTAGTTCTCCCAAAGAATGCTTCCTCTGACGAAATCCATAGAGGTATTTCTTTGTAGTACTGTTTCTTTATATTAGACCATATTTTATATAAGGCTCTTCTTAGTATGTGATTGTCAAATCCTTTGTGGTCTTTTCTTTTTCCATACCACAGGTATGCATGCCACCCAAACCGAAGATCGAATCCCTCCAGATACAACATTCTGTCGTCTCTGAGAGAAATCCAATCCTCTATCCAGGTTAGCACACATGCCTGATAATATATTCTTAATTCAGGGAGTGCACATCCTCCTCTTTCCTTTTTATCTGTTAACAGGCTCCATTTTATTCTTTGTCTCTTCCCTTCCCATATAAATTTTGAGATTTCCGATTGCCAAGTTGAAAAACATTTCATATTATATATTATAGGCAAGTTTTGGAAAAGATACATAAGTCTGGGAAGGATATTCATTTTAATTGCCTCTATTTTCCCTAATAGCGACAAATTTAATTTGGACCATTTAATTAGATCTTTTTAAATTTCTTTCCATAATCTGCTATAGTTATTTTCAAACAGATCCATGTTACTTTTTGTAATCAATATTCCCAGATACTTTATTTTTTTCTCAATCTTGAAACCTGTTTCATTTGAGATTTGTTCTTCTTGTGACTTAGAGATGTTTTTTGTTAGCACCATCGTCTTGTCCTTATTTACCTTAAATCCTGCTACTTTTGAAAATTCTTCCAGGGTTTTGTCCAAATCCCTAAGTTGTTTCACTGGATCTTCCAAAAAAATTACTATGTCGTCCGCATAAGCCTTTATTTTGAATTGGTGACCTTTTACCCTTGCCCCTTGGATTTTTTCATTATTCTTGATGTTATTTATCAATATTTCAATCACTATAATAAAGAGCAAAGGGGAGAGTGGGCATCCTTGCCTCGTGCCATTTTTAATCTGAATTTTTTCGGTCCTTTCTCCATTTATTAATAAGTAGGCATACTGATCCTGATATATCTGATTAATCCAGTTAGTGAATTTTTCTCCCATGTCAATTTTTTCCATCACTTTCTTCATAAAGTTCCAGTTTATCTTATCAAATGCTTTTTCAGCATCTATAAAGAACATGGCTAGACTTTTCTCATTGTGGTGTTCATAATACTCAAGGAGATCAATTATTGTTCTTATATTATTTTTAGGGTATCTTTTAGTCAGGAATCCATTTTGATCACTTTGTATTATTTCGGATAATATTTTTTTTTTAATCTTTGGGCTAATATCGAGACAAATATTTTGTAGTCGCAATTTAATAATGAAATAGGTCTAAAATTTTTAGGATCCTTTAGATCTTTATCTTCCTTTGGCAGAACAGTAATGTATGCTTCCCTCCAAGTTTTTGGAATTCCATCATCTTTTATCCTGTTAAACATCTTATATAAGGGTATGGCCAGTTCCTCTTCCAATTGTTTATAATAAAAAGCAGTAAATCCATCTGGACCTGGGGCTTTACCAATTTTCATTCTTCTGATGGCTTCTACTACCTCTGCCATAGTTATATTACTGTTTAGACTTTGTTTCTGCTGGTTTGTTAATCTGGCGATATTCTGTTTTTCCAAATATAACTCTATCTTTCCATTATCAATTTTTTCCATTGTAGAGTCATTATACAATGTAGTATAGAATTCCTGAAATCCTTTTTTTATCGCATTGTTGTCTGTTGTTATTTTTCCTTTATACTTTATCTCAGTTATTATTTTCTTTTCTCTCATTTGCTTAAGTTTTCGTGCCATCCATTTCCCTACTTTATTAGCTGTCTCAAAATGTTTTTGTCTTGCCATTCTCATTGACGTTTCTATTTCTTCAATCTGTATTTGTTGTATCTGTTTAGTTAGTAATTTAATCTCTCCCTTTAAGTTTTTATCTTCTGGTGATCTTTCCAATTTTTCTTCTCTTAATGCTATTTCATTCAGAATTCTTTGCTCTCTTTCCCTCACTTTCTTTATCCGTTCTATTGTGTGTTTTATAAAGAAACCCCTCATAACTGGCTTACTAGCTTCCCAAACAGTATTTAGAGTAATATCTTCCGTGGTATTTTCTAAAAAATATAATTTTAATGTTTCTTTAGCCTTTTTCAGTGTCTCATCATCCTTTAAGATATTATCATTCAGTTTCCAGCTAAATTCTTTTTTCTTTTCAAGCAGTTTTAATTGGATTGGATTATGGTCAGAGATCCACTTTGGTAGAACTTCCATGTTTTTCACCGTTGGCAGTAAATTTTTTGATAATAAAAACATGTCTATTCTAGAGTGTGTGTGGTGTACATCCGAATAAAAAGTAAAGGCCTTAGCATCCTGATACTTCCACCTCCACACATCTATTAAGTTTTGATCTTTCATCAGTTCAAAAAAAAAAAAAAAGATTTTTGGTAGTCTACCTTGTTTTGTTTGCTTTTTAAAAACCAAACCACGCTGGTTGGAGACCAAAGATAATGCTGTAGTAATGTTGACTCATGCTCCACAAAACCAGAAAAATGGAAGTGAAGGCAAAAGCCATAAGAGACATGTCCCATGCTTTGGAATGAATGGAAAGAAACCTGTTGATGGAGCACTCTGGTGTACCTATGCTAGTGTAGGTGAAAGAAGGGCTGTGAGTAGACATGAAGAAATTAAGGCATTAGAGAAATAGAATGCTCAGAGGTGGTAGATTTTGTCTTCATTCCCTCATCACAACTGTGGCCCTAGGAAAAGTACAACTGCTAGTGTAGAATTCCAGCCATGGTGTATAGTGTCATTAATTCTGCTTGCATACAGTGAACCCTGAATGGAATCAGGAAGCAGAAAATTTGTATCAGTTCATTTGATGAAGCAATTCATAATTTCCATGTTGTGTCCCTTCAAATAATTTCCAACTTATGGTGACTCTAAGGCAAACCTATCACAGAGTTTCAGAGGAGGTTTTCTTTTGCCTCCCTCTGAGGCTGAGAGAGTATGACTTGCCCAAGGTCACCCAATGGGTTCCCATGACTAGATGTGGATTCAAACCCTTGTCTCTGGAGTCTTAACCCAATGCTTAGATCTCTACATCATGCTGTAACATTTTCATGTTACTTAGATATAATATATGAGTGTATAGTTCAGAAAGTTTGTTTTTCATTATTTTTGGTTTGCTCTGTTTCTTTCTTGGATGATAATATTCTGTACCCTGTACAGCTTTACTCCCTTTCAGCTGCTGTTCACTCTGTGCATAATAGGGAACTGGAGATGCCTACATTTTTTTAAAGTCTCAAAATTGCATAACATCAACCATAATTCAGAATTAGCTAAACTGATAGATAAATGCACAAAGAATATTTTTATTAGGGAAAAAAGATCATGCTTATATTTGAAACCAATGCAGAGATTGTTTATGTAACATTCAGGATGTAAGTTTTCTTTTACAATATGGGAGCATACTGAACTATTTAATTCTGTCTAGGAAATGGTATTGAATTCAAAGGCAGTGCATGCAGACATATATGACACTTTTCCACTTTAACGTGAAATGTGATTAACACAAACAGGCTCACCAGTGAGTATCATGTAACAGCTGAGGATTCTGGGTATGTGTCATCAAGTTGACTTTAACATATGGCTACTCTATGAATGAGATACCTCAAAGTTGTCTGGTCATCAACTGGCCTGCTCAGGTCCAAGGTTCCTACTAGCATTTTTTCCATTGACTCATGTCACCCAATGATGTGTCCAAAGTACAAGAGTCTCCATTTAATCCTTTTGGCTTCTAGTGAAAATTCAGGTTTAATTTGTTCTCAGATCCATTTATTACTCTATTTGACATTCCAAGATATCTGTCGGACAGTCCTCCAGAACCACATTTCAAATAATTTGATTTTCTTCCTTTCACTCTTCTTCACTGTCTGTTTCTCCCAACCATACACAGAATCAGAAATAATGTGGATTACTGGGTAACCCTGGATTCAAATTCCTGTCCATCTATGAAGCTCGATTTGTGACAATAGGCAAGCCATACCACCTCAAAAATCCTGTTAGGTTGACAACATGGAGATATCATATTGCCTAGAATCCTGTTGATATGTTGCACTTGTGCAACTTTCCCTATGGAAATAGTTGGACATGTTTGTCTAAAGCAGAACATTCATATTCAGTTCAAAGTTGAACATGTGGTACCCTTGTAATTCAAATAAGTGTGCAATGCATATGCACATCTAATGTTCATAAGTTGTGCATTCTGTTAAAGATTCAGGTATACACAGTCTGTCTATTAAATAATGAGACTGATACCATAATGGGTCTTTATTTATACGTATTACAATTCTAATGCTTGTCCCCTTCAGTATGCTCCCTGTTCACACTCACACAATGATGCAGTCTTGTTTTCCACTGATCAAAGGCGTGGAGCAGATCTTTTTATGTAAGATGTTTCAACACATCTGCCATTTTCTTCTTTACTGCATCAATTGACTCAAAACATGTTCCTTTAAGCACCAATTACACTTTAGGAAAAAGAAAAACATCACATGGTGCTGAATCTGGTGAATATGGAGGATGTTCAAGTGTAGTAATGTGTTTATTGGCCAAAAACTGCTTCACAGAAAGTGCTGTGTGAGCAAGTGCATAGTCTTGATGTTGAATGAAACCATTTCCCCACACTTCTGGCCTCCCCTCCCCCGACTCTTTCTTTCAGCTTTGTCAAAACTTCCTTATAATAATGCTGATTCACTGTTCTGCCTTCTGGGACCAATTCTGCCAAAATTATGCCCTTGATGTAAAACACACACACACACACACACACCCAAATGAGCATGGTTTTGAATGTGGACTTGCTTTGACATGCTTTTCTCATTCTTGTTGATGATGATGTTTTCCAGTGCATTGACTGTCATTTTGTCTCAGGGTCATCTGGGTTTCATCATGAGTGATGATTGTTTGAAAAAAGTCTGGGGAGATTTTCAGACGTGTTTTTCAGCGTCTTGCCATGCAAGCAGCCTCCGGAGCAGTAACGAGGCTGCCGCATGGCAAGGGGTCTATTTTGGATGACGCCGTTTCTCTCTCGGCATCGTCCATGACTCTTGTGGCTAGCATTGGAGGCGGACGCACAGTTTTTTACTCACGGAAGTTGTCTGTGAGTAAAAAACAGCACGGCCGCCTCCAATGCTAGCCACAAGAATCACGGACGACACCGAGAGAGAAACGGTGTCATCCAAAATGGACCCCTTGCCGCGTGGCAGCCTCGTTACTGCTAAGGAGGCTGCTTGTGCGGCAAGATGCTGAAAAACGCGTCTGAAAATCTCCTGGGTCTGCTGCAAGTTGCTGCAGAATATCAGCACAAATTTCCTTGCGGCACTCTTTTTGCTCTGGTGTGAGAACCATAGGGACCATCTTGGCACAAATGTTTCTCATTTTGAGATCCTCATGCAAAACTTTCCACGCAGTGTCTTCGTCAATGTTCATGGCTTCAGCTATCATTCAGACATTGAGTCTGCAGTCTCCTTGAACAATCTGGCTGACTTTTTCCACAATTTCTTCAGTTCTTGAAGTGGAAGGTTGTCTAGGGCATTCCTCATCTTCCGCATTCTCACATCCTTCTCTGAATCTTTTATGCCACTCAAACACATGTGCATGAGGCATGTAGTCTTCCCCATAGACCTCAGTAAGCATTTGAAAATAGTCCACTGGTGTTTTGTTCAATTTTACTAAAAATTTCAATTTGACATGTTGCTCAACTTTTAAACTTAGCATTTTTACAGCACGCAACAACAACATAGCTGCTTTGAACAATGACTCAATGTCTAAGAGTGTTGACGTTTGTCATTAGGGTTCAGACATGTTCAAGGTCACCACTCAAGTGTTTACAACCAGTTCTCCCTGATTTGTCTGAAAGGTAGAAACAAAGTCTCTTTATTTAATAGACAGACCTTGTACACCCAGTTGCATAATGTCACCATTTAATACAAGGGTTGCATTACACACCTTTAGAACATGATGCTATGCAATCCCAATACAGGATTTAGGCCTTGATGTCTTAGAGCAAAGGGTAAGATAAAAATGTAATGATGGAAACATGTAAAAACAGATTAATAAAAACAAGGCAATAACAAAGGAGAGTACAACTATATTGCCGCATATAAGGAAAAATAATGGCAATATGTGTGTGTGTGTGTGTGTGTGTGTAGATAGATAGATAGATAGATAGACAAGCAATAACTAGGCAAGGTGTCATATATTCCTCATATTATTATGTCAGCTCCCCATGAATTTTTCACAACTCTTTTACTTTAGGTTCACTTTCAGGCAGGGGTGGGATTGCACAGATAAATGGTCTGGAATACAAATGAAAGACATAAATCATTTTTTTCTTGTTTTGTATTTTATAAAATAGAAGCTTGGCTATTCATTTATACAAGTGGAAATCATGTGATGAAATGGTTGCTCATGATTTTCTCAGCATAATTTAAAAGCACAATTTAAATAAATTCAATCTCTGATGGTTTGCCAATGGTAAAAGGCTCTCTTTTGCAATTAAGCTCATAGAGCTTTAGTTGTTTTTTTTAAAAGCACGCTGTTAATCACTATGAAAATAAATGTCCTGGGGACCAGAGCAAAGTTGGTAAGATAGAGGTTCCCCTCCCACTTTAGCACCTAACATGATCTTGAAAAATAAGATTGCTAATGCTTGGAAACTACAGAGATATTTAACCAATGCAAGCTATAATTTAGAAAGATAAAGACAAAAGAAATAGACAAATGATTTTAGGGCTTCTTATGGTTCATTTTCCCAGAAGTTTTGAAGCACAGACTGTAATTTTAGCAATTACAGTAAGCTATATATATATATATATATATATATATATATGAGAGAGAGAAACGATAGAGAATATCTATCATTGTAGCATTTTAAGCTCCTTCCCCTAATATGTCCCTGATAAATGAAGCAATTCACCATGAGGTTTCAATGGGCAAAAGATTAAAATACAGAAAGCACCATTGTCATTGTTCCAGCTTTAATCTCCTGCTGTAAATTCCCAGAGAGGCTTTGCTCTTTGAAGGGAAAAAAAGAGACAGATTTCTATCAGTGTGGTATCTGCCTAAATGAATTCACCACATCCCTCCATCCTCAATGAAGCATTCATGGAAGCAATTATCAAAGTGAAGAGACACTGACCTTCTGTTCCCTTACCATGTCACCAATATTAAGTTAACAAAGGCCTAAGCACAATAAGATGTTGTTTATGGCTGTCTTCAAGGACTCAGCTGTCATAGTCTGAGAAGTCTGGAAGATGGTCTTAAGTGATGTAAAGATGGTCCATGAGTACTCGGGTCAATGATTATAAAATGCTAAAAGCAGCACTCAAAACATGTAAATAACATCAGCAATGGGAAAAAATTTGAACTTTGCCAATGGTTCATAGCAAATGACATTTCAAAATAGGCATTTGACACTAAGGCAATAGCATCTGGGGAAAACACAAAAAAATGGGTCCACTTAAACAGTGAAATATCCCTCGTGGAATTTTCTGGGGCTCCTACCAGTCTAAACAGGATCCAGCGCCAATCCACACTATTCAGAAGGAGGGGGTCCTAAAATGAAAAAAAATAAAAATAAAAATAAAAATGGGGTAAAGGCCTTCGCAGATTTCCATGTACTTTTCCACAAACTGTGAGGTGTGTGAGCATTTTGCTCATTTGGACTATAGAACAATACAAATTTTTGAAGGGAAGCACAAATCTGATTGGCCAGGTGCAAGAGGGGGCGAGGCTTCCTAGGAGGGCAAGTACCCACTGCTGCCATGTTGGATTTTCCCCTTAACGATCACTTGCTAATTTTAATTTAATTTAATTAGGTATTTATTCCCTGTTCTTCAGACACAAAGGCTATCAGAGCGGCTTACAAATTGTTTTAAGCAATAGCAATTTTCACATCTACACTACATTAAGCAGTTTCCAATGTGTGTTAGCTAAGGTGGTAAAAAAGATCAGTATTTTCTGTTTTGCTTTGGAGAATCACTCTATCACACCAGCACACCTTGGAATGACTTAAAAAAAACCCTTAGGTGCTGGTGAAGAACTAATGCAAGTAAGTCAGGAATGCGAGGCTTATGGTGGCTTCTGAGGCCAGAAAAACCATTTGGACATGTCGCTGCTGCTGCTGTGAGATGCCAATACTACGAGGTATTTGGAATTTTCCCCCCTTGTGTTGATGGGTCCAATGTGTGTTGAACCAGTGTTTTTTTTTTTTTTTTTTTTTTTTTAGGGAATGTTATCTCTACCAAGAGCTATAAAAGGAGGAAGGAATTGGCCTCTTCTTTCTCATTCAACTTTGCTTTTTATTTTATTTTTCCATGAGAAAGTGTATGATAATTTACCAAAATCTCCATCTTTGCCAATGAACCTTTCATCAAAAGTAGTTACTTTATTCATTAAAGAGACCCTTCACCTTAGCTCCTAACATCTCATTTTGCAATTTTGTTTTGCTGATTTAATGCACATACACCAACTACATCAAGATAATATTGCATAGTAATTTTTTAAATAAAAAAATTAGAAACATGACCACAAATCACATTTCCAGCAGTACTTAGACTTACATAAAAATTCATGAATATACCATAAATGAGTTTCATGAATACAAAATAAGGCTTCTATGTATTTTGAATAAGTTGATGAACCTGTCAGAAATATTGCAAAAATATTCATGCTACAGTAATTTATAGTCTTTATCAGTAGTTTATAAATACTTAAAACCAGGTCTGTAGTGAAGTAGTTGGAAAGAGGCTAGAAGAAAGGTTACATATGTCACAGTGGAATAACTTGTGTACTATACTTTCCTGGTTGTAACACAATTAGCAGTTACATAAGAATGACACCTTATGGATATTGGCTTGATTTTCACCTGAGTATTGGACTGCATTATGCTCAATCAGGAGCAGGATGGACCTGCCATTATCAGATTTAGAACATTATCAGACTAACCCCTTAAAACATTATTTGCTGGCCCCATTCACTTCCTCGTTTGAAATCCTGCGAGACTCTGTCATACAGGAAATTTAAAGATAAAACAAAAATAAAGCACAAAAAGTTTTAAAAAGCACACACAGATACTTTAAAAGTCCCAAGTGACCCAGGGAGGGTCATAAAAAAAGCAAAACTTACCTGGATGTCCCAATCTTACCCAGAAGTGTTCATGCTGGACCAGCCATTCTTGTTGAAGTCCCGAGAGTTAAATGGCCCAAGCTTTCGCCTGCTGGCAATGCTAACAATAAAGTGCCATGGGGCATCTATTGACAGCTTCAGCTATCACTAAAACAGTATGACTTTGGGGCTCATTTTAACTGTGAACGGGTGATGTCATCTGATCTGTACACCCTTTGGTGGTTATGTGGCATTGTTATGATGCCTTATTTTGTGTGTCTGATAAAGTCCTTAGATAACTGCCTTGGCAACATAACAATACTGAGAACAACAGCAACAGTTCACCAGCAATTTCTCCTGAGCCACAGACAGCTCCTCTTTCTTAAAGGAGAGCCTGTTCAGCATCCCAAACTACTTTGACTCCCTCAGGTTTGGTCAATAAACTATCCCATTACCACTATTCCATTGAAGTAATTCTACTGTGACCAGTACCTGTGGTTTTAATTATCCATTATCCAAAAGATATTATTTATCTAGGCATTTCCTAGGTCCTCCTGCATAACTCTATGGTAATTTCAGCCAGAAGTTACCATAGAGTTCCACTGAAGATGCCTAGAGAGGTGTTGTCTCTAGTCATTTCCTAGGTCCTCCAGCATGATTCTATGGAGTTTGCTATTATGTGTGGTTTCAGGTATTTGCAATAAGTCTGGGAACATATCCCTTGCACATAAGGGGGGTGGGAGTGACCTGCATTTCTCAGTCCTAGAGTTTTCTGTTCCTGGAATGAATGAACTTGTACTTTGTTCAGCAAGCAACATACCTGCCGGGATACAACCATGTTCAGTTCATTTTGCTGGATCCATTGATTGGAACTGAACTGCTACATGAAGAGTTCATCCCTTCCTAAACACCTTTTTTATGTTTTTTTTTTAAATAGATGAAATGAAGATGAACTTTTCAACAATTTATACAATGTTTGCGCTCTCTCTCTCTCTCTATGTGTGTGTGTGTGTGTGTGTGTGTGTGGAGAGAGAGAGTTGTCCCTCCACATTCACGGATTTGGCATTCATGGTTTTAAGTATTCACAGTTTGAAAATATTCTTAAAAAATTAATAATCCAAAAAGCAAACCTTGATTTTGCCATCTTATATAAGGGACACCATTTTGCTATGCCATTGCATATAATGGGACTTGAGTATTCATGGCGGGGAGGATCCTGGAACCAAACCCCAGCGAATATGAAGGGACAACTATATATATATATATATATATATATATGGGAATTATTTGATTATGTTTGACATATTTTTAAATTTTTAATATGTGCAGTGTTGACAGGCCCTGACAGTCTTAAGAAAACAGGTCCTGCATACTACAAGGGAAATCAGATGTGCTGTGGATGTTCTTCAACTCCACTTCTCATCAATCCTCACCAATATGGCCAATAATCAAGTATGATAAGTATGGTAGGTCATCTACATCTGGAGAGCCAGATGTTTCCTATTTTTGTTCCTGGCCATTGATTTGCCACATAAGAAGGTGGGCTGAATTTTTTTTGCGTGTGAACAGCAATGGATGGAATTTATTTTGTAATGCTAAAAGAAGACTAAACTTATTTTTGCTTTCTGCTAGACCAGTGGGTGGGTAGGTGGGTGTGGGACTGGCTGTTGTCCAGCTTCTACTTTGCCAGTTTGATTATTCTGCTTGAGAGAACAATGCTGTCTCCCACATTTCCCAACCATCTATCCTTGGTTGTATGCAAAACTCTTCCTTTACCATGCTTATTCTGCATCCATCATCTTGTTCCTAAGAGCTCCAGACCTTCTGACTACAACACCTTTATGCTAGTTTTCTACCTCCAAAGGAATAAGCATACCAGCTGCTTTCAGTCCCATATACGATGGAAGAGGAAGTACAGATACACATATCTTTTAAACCATGAAGGTAAAAGCAGCCAAGGAGAAGTAATTTGATGGTTAAGATGCTCTGTTTGCCTCTACCACTATTCTATTGTCCTGTTTGAGAAAACATACGCTCTAACATTGCAAAGAGAAAAACTGGGACATGTGTGGCCAAGTAATATCAGAATGCAATCAGTATGAAAACATTATTAATGAGGAAGAATGCACAATCTAGGAGAGGCTGTAGCAGTTTGCTGTTGCCTGAATCTATAAGGAATGGCAAAATTTCACCCCTCATAAGCTGAGTGAAAACTGCTATTACACTTTGACTCACTTTGCAGCAATTGAAGTAAACTGAGGATAAAGGGAGAAAGGAGGAGGAGGAGACATAAACTGGGAATTTTTACAAGCAGCCAAAAAAGTGAGGTGACAGAGAATTAATTGGGATTGCCCCTGCCAAATCAGGACAGAAAAGAAAAAAAAAACCTGACATTACTGATAGTAGTCATCTCCCATTTGGCATGCCATTATGTTCAGTATGTGGCTGGCTGTTGTACTTTACTTACTTCATTCTTTCATTACAGTCAGGAAACATCTACTTGAACTAAAGGATATAAAAAAAATGACAGACACATCCAGCAAGATAACAATATGTGTTTAATTGTAATCCTACTAGGATAGCTTACTGTGATACATTTTTCTAGAAGAAGAAGAAAAATAATCCCTGACACTTACAGACTAGCTGAATATCTTCTTTTCAATTTCCTATCATGTTTCTATGAGTTTGGCCATGCATGTGTACAGGTTGCTCTGAGACAATATTTGGGTAGTGTTGACAAAAGATTATGGTACTGTTCAGAGACATGTCTCCATGGGAAGTAAGATTGCCTAAGATGTCTAATCAATGGCCAAAGGAGCTGAATCTTCCAGATGTCTTTTTCTTCCTCCCCTTCGCTGTCTGATTCAAAAGTGTAGACTATTATTCTTTTCACAATAGAGAACAATAAAGGTCTGAATGTATTTTAGAAATGAAAATAAACACACATAATGCAGGATGTCAGTAATTCTCTAACGGCCTCCTTCCAAACTGTAGTAAGTCTGCACATATTCCTCTAATTTGTCACCACTCCCAGAAGTGTACATGTGTAACCATACACTAACAACTACAACATTTTTATTCTGTTATTACATTGATCACTGTTTTCCAATCTATTGACTTTTCATTTATTTTACATTTGCTCTACTGCATTTCCTCTGTACTATGTAAGTGAAAACGTACACTTATACAGACAAAACTTAAACAGATGAAATGTAATAAAAATATACCTCCAGTCTGAAAGATTAGGTAAGATTGGCCACAAGAAGATGGGGAAGAAGAAGAGGAGGAAGAGGAGGAGAAAGAAGGAGGAAAAGGAAGAGAGAGGAAGAGGAGGAAGATTGTATTATTTTAAAATTCATAATTAAAATAATTTAAAAATATTTTTAGTAAATCCAATGAGAGAATACAGATGGAAATTAAATGAAGGACTACTAAAAGATGAACAATTTACAGACACAGTAAGGAAGGAATCCCAATCCCCTCCCATTAAGCTTGCTTTCGGGTGGGGATTGGTCTTTGCCGCACGGGAGGGGTGGAGACCAGTGTTGGATGTCAGGCTGGCGTTCTGACATCATGAGATGGGGCAGGGCTAAGCTAGAAGCCTATTTAAGGCTGCTCCGCCCTCCCCACTCTCTCTCTTCTTTTAAAGAATTTGACCCACCCTCCCTCCGCGGACATAGTGTGATAATGGTTGCTTTTCAATAAGGGCCGGGTAGGAATTTTTTCCCTCTTTTCAGGGTTTTTTTTCGCCTACCCCATACTGTGATAAGTGGCATTTGGGAAGATTGGCTAGGGTGGTGTCTAAATAGGTAAATTTCACTGGGCCTAAAATTTGGGGGAGGCGCAGATTCGGTGTGCATCTTGGCACCTATTTGAGTGTAGGGAGGGTCTCTGGAATGACCAATAAAGTCATGGGACTTAGCGGAAGGGAAGGAGACTCACCTTGGGGCTGGCCCGAGGGATAAGCCCCCACCCTAATCCGTGAGGCTTGAGTGGGGGACTTTTGGGTTGGTCTTCCAGATGCGGGCCGGCTTGAGAGCAACCCCAGTGATGGGGTTCCTTTCGAGGGCTCAGGTGCTCGCCAGGGGAAGCTGGGGGTAAGGTCTCAGTTAGACCTACGGCCTCAGCTGCTCCCTCGCTTGGTTGCCTCCTCCCCCATGAAGATCATAGAGGGCTTAAATAGGTAGGGTTCAATAAAGACCCTTTATTTCACCCATATATCTTGTGTCTGGTCTCTTTATTCCCTGAGTCGTGTGGCAAATACAAGAATTCTTTAAATATAATAACACTGAAGAGGTTAAAGATAAGATGATTTGGGATGCCTTTAAGGCAACTATTAGAGGTATTTTTCTTCAAAGAGGGGCGGAGCTCAAAAAAATTAGACAAAAAAAAGAGATGAAATCTTGATAAAAGACCTAAAAGATAAAGAAGAGAAATTAAGAGCAAACCCTAAGAATACAAAATTACAAATGGAAATAAAATTATTACAAGAAACATTGAAAGCAGACTTAACAGAAAAAAATTGGAAATAATCTAAGAAGGATAAAACAAAAATATTTTGAAAAAGCTAACAAGGCAGGTCATTGGTTGGCATACCGTTTGAGAAAGGACACTGAGAGAAAAGTGATTTCGGAAATAAAGAATGGAGGAGTAAATTATAAAACACAGAAGGAAATTAAATTAGCATTTGTGAATTATTATAAAACGCTATATGGAAGAACGGAGGAAATAGAGATAGAAGAATCAGAAGAAATCAACTACATTAAAAAAATTGGAACAAGGCAATTTCGGAGGATATGAAGAAGAAACTGGATCAACCATTTGAAAGAGGGGAAATCTGTCAGGCAATAAAACAATTATAATCAGGCAAATCACCTGGCCAAGATGGCTTTATTCCAGAATTTTACAAAACTTTTCAGGAGGAGTTAATTACTCCGTTGCAACAATTATTGAACAAGATATCATTAGAAGGCATACCAGAATCATGGAAGATAGCAAACATCATACTCATTCCCAAGGAGGGCAAAGAAAGAACAAATATGGCAAATTATCGACCAATTTCTTTATTGAATGTGGACTATAAAATTTATACAATAGTTATAGCAAACAGATTAAACACGATTATTAAAGAACTAATACATGAAGATCAATGTGGATTTATTAGAGGAAGACATTTATCACGCAATATCAGAATGATGATCAATACATTAGAATATTATGAAAAAGTCAACAATAAGAAAGCAGCATTTATATTTCTCGATGCGGAAAAAGTATTTGATAAGGTGAAATGGTCATTTATTATTACAACGCTAAAAAGTGTGAATTTTTGAGAGAAATTTATTAAAAGCATACAAGCAATATATCAGACACAGAAAGCTTATTTAACAATAAATAATGAAAATACTGAACTATTTGATATCTTTTAAAGGAACTCGGCAAGGATTTCCATTGTCACCGCTGCTTTTTATTTTAACTTTAGAGTGTTTAAATAAACAAATCAGAAACAATAATTGCTTACCAGGATTTAAGATAAAAAATCAAGAATACAAAATTAGAGCATTCGCGGATGATATTGCTATGATTCTAGAAGATCCAGTGGAAAATATCGAGAAACTGTTTGAGATAATTAAAAACTATGGAGAATTGGCTGGACTGAAAATTAATAAAGATAAAACAGCAATAATAACAAAAAAATTAACGAGGAAGGAAGAGGATTTATTAAAGGAGAAATCGGAATGTAAAATCGAAAAAAAGTAAAATACCTTGGGGTATGGATAAATTAAAAAAAACATTAATCTATATGAAAGCAACTATAAGAGGCTGTGGAGTGAGATAAAGGCAGATTTAGAACGATGGAGTAGATTAGATCTATCTTTATTTGGCAAAATAAACACTATTAAAATGAACATTCTTCCAAAATGTCTTTTTATATTCCAAAGCTCTTTGCCCATATTACACAATGAAAAAATACTCTAAAAATGGACATTTGAATTAAACAGATTCATATGGGCTGGCAGGAAAGCAAGAATCAAATGACGACATTAACAAAGAACCAGAAAGAAGGAGGCACGCCACTACCTAATTTGAAAACATATTATATGGCATGTGGATTTAATTGGCTCTTGGACTGGATAAAGTTAGAAAATACTAGGATACTAACAATAGAAACTTATACTATCAGATTCGGCTGGCACGCTTATCTAGGTTATGAGAAACAACGAGTGAATAGAGAAGTCGAGAATCACATTATCAGGAAAGCACTGGTAAGGATTTGGCAAAAAATTAAGAAACAGTTTTATTATAAATTGCCCACTTGGATCTCTCCACAGGAAGCATTTTTTGGCAGATGGGAAACTACTGAAAGTTGGATAAGGTACAGAAAATTAATAAATCAAGAGAACACCAAAAGAGAGGGGGACAACAATTATGTATTCTAGAGAAGAGCTAGAAAAAAAAGGAATTTATATGAATTGGTTTAAGTTCCTGCAAATTAAAAATAAATTTCAAGAAGGCAAAATGAAGTATGCATTTGAGGACATTGAATCAGACTTGGATAAGATAATTTTGAAAGCAAAGGACAAATTAATATCAAAATGTTATAAGCTCTTTATGGAGAGGGAAACAGAAACAGAGAGAGTCACGGATGCAATGATGAGATGGGCACAGGATATCAGGAAACCAATAACCCTAGATGAATGGGAGAAAGCATGGAAAGAAACACATAAATTTACAGCATGCTTAACACTTAAGGAAAACTATTTTAAGATAATGAATAGATGGTATCTATCACCATCAAGACTCAGTAAAATCCACAAAACAAAAGACAACAGATGCTGGCATTGCAAAAAGGACGTGGGTACCCTATATCATATCTGGTGGGGTTGCCCCGTGATACCGAGATTTTGGTGTAAGATTGATAAGATTATACAAGGAGTGTTTAAGATACAGTTTGCGATGGATCCAAAATTGTACTTATTAAATATAACATCAAATCTAGAACCAAATTTTGCAAAACAGTATTGGAGAATATTGTTATATTCAATAACAGCAGCAAGATTAATTATTGCAGCTAACTGGAAGAAAAAGGATCTACCTCCAGTGATGTATGGGTATTAAAACTGAAGGAAATGCTAGAAAATGACAAATTGATACATATCAACAAGAAAAAGATTAAAAAGTTAGAAGAAGAGTGGCAACCAATCTGCGAATATTGGAAAAAAGGTGGAATATTAAAGCAAACATATAAAAAGTAATGAAGTTAATTTATAGTAACTTCATTTGAGAGATCAATAAGAACACGTAACTGGAAAATTAAAGCAATAAATTAGAATGGAGGCTTAAAGGAAAATATTACATTTAAGGGCAAAGGCAATGAGGTCGAATGCAAGGAAACAGTAAAGGGAGAAGGTGTAGGGATATTTTGATAGCATGGAAAAAATGGAAAAGGGGGATGATGTGGTAAAAGGACAAGATGCTGAACTCAAGGGAGGGAAACAAAAGGAAGTCAAAGTTTGTATGAATGGGAAGGATGAAGGAAGATTAGGAGAAGAGAGAGTAAAGATAGTAAGGATGGGATATATGAGATAGATAAGAGGAGATTGGAAGAAGAATAAAATGAAGAAAGAGAGTGAGAGGGAAGAATGATAGGAGAATGGAAAATATGTATGTAGGTAAGAATGGATATGTGTATGTGAACATATGTATTTGGGAAGGTATCTGCTATGTATTTGTATATTTATAATAGAATTTATAAAAATATATAATAAAAATATTTTTTAAAATTTATTTAAAAGCAGCATTTAAATGAAAAAAATGCCCCCACATGTAGCATTTCAATCTAATAAAAATGTTACATTGCAGGCATCATGATAAATGTCTAGTTTGAAAGCCTGGAAGATCTTGTATGTTTACATTGCTCATTCTAATAAGAGATGTCAATGCAACTGATCTGTGTTTCTCATTGGTTAATATAACACTTGATTAACTAATCTCCACAAAGCAGTTTTGGAAGTTTATATTGTTTATCTATGCCATAAAATACATCAGCACAATTAACATGGATGTGTTAGATGCACCTGCTGGTCACCATAAACTTTCTCCTATGATAGGAATAAAATATGATAGAGCTGTCATATTGGTCTTCTGAAGAGAAAGTAAGCAATTGTCTGATATTATGTTTATACCAGGTTGCTACAAGTGGTAGTATGACACACATTTCTGCTGCTAAGGTGATTGAAAAATATTGGAATTTGTTTACCACATATGGTTTGCCTGAAGAGATCATTTGGGATAAAGAGCCTTTTGTTTGTTTTTGCAAAAGTTCTGGTTTTCCATCAGGTAAACGTGTCAGTAAAATACACTAGAACAGGTACTTATTTACCAGCTTTAAATAGGCTCACAGAATGCCTTTCACTAAGTGTTAAAAACGCATTATAGATTTTAAAAGAGGCAGAACCAAGAAACACATCACTTCCATTTTTATTTTAGCATAAAACTTAGTGCTGCCTGTAGGCCATGACATGAAACATTTTTATCGAGTTATTTCCTCAAACTTTAATAGGTTTGTCTTATGCTCCATAGCATAACAGCAACAGAACATGGCACTGGAAACTGAAGCTCCTACTGATGGCCTGAGGGAACATCTTTTATTATTGACTAGTAAGCTATATTTCCTCAGCAGTGAGGAGACTACAATTGGATATGCATTACAAACATTAGAAAAAGGGCCATTGAGTATAAGAGACCATGAGAAGGACTTGCAGGAGATGCAGAGGAAGTGAACAGGGTAGAGTAGAGTAGTCCGTAGACCTCAGCCTAAAGGCTCTAATAATTTTACTGTTTCCTTCTTACATATTATTTTTGGACTAAATGTTACCAAAGTGTCATTATCACCTCCATTCTTCATTGGAAGGTGTGGTAGAAATTTACCATGGTGGTGGAAATTTAGTAATGGCAAGTCAGATTGGCTGCCTGACTGGCTTGAATGACAAGCTATGGGATTTGGGGTACAATCCAGGAACCACAGGGAGTCTGTGTTGCACTAGTCAATCATAATTGTAATCCTCTGTTAAGGGACCCATCCTCCATTCTTCAAGTTCTGAATCCCTGGGATAATTTAAATGGCAAAAACACACCTTGCAGAATACAAGGCAAATGCTATCTGTCTTAATGGGACTCAGCTTCATTTCACCGTATTCGAATGGAGAGGGGCCCAAAACACCATATACTCCATGGGAAATGCCTTTGCAGCTTTTTCTGGAGTTTAAAAAAAAAAAAAACATCAGGAGGAATGTGCATTCCTGCTCATTGGGACAAGCAACACAAATTGATTCACTTTCCCATATGAGTGGACTCTGAAAGTTGATTGGTTGAACAAGCACAGGAGGTGGAGTTTTCTAACAAGACAAATGCCTGGAACTGCCATGTTGGATTTTCACCTTAGCAAGAAAGAGGTAAGACAATAAAACGGGGTGTTGTGGAGAGTTTTGCTTTTTTTTGTAAAGGCAAAACGTCGCTCTATCACACATTGGATATGGTTGTTTTTTTTAAAAAAAAATGTTTGGCAGCAGCAAATTGAGGCAAGTAAAAAAGTGAGCAATTCAGTCACAGCCGCCATCTTGATTCACAGGCATGCCTATTTGCAGAGCAAACATGGATAGCTTTGCATGCCTGGGATCTGCAAAAAAACAAACAAACAAACCCAACAACATTAAGATAAATAGCAGCTGCTGTGAATTGCCATAACTGTGGAGCAATTCTTTTTTCTTTCTTTCTTTTCTTTTCTTTTCTTTTCTTTCTTTCTTTCTTTTTTTTTTTTGTCTCGTATAGACGAGGCCCACATATCTGGTGGGGATTGCTCAGGACAGAACTGGGAATCAGTTGGTGCAAAACCCACTTTGTTGCCAAACATGTTCCTTTCCTGGGCTATCAGTGTGGTTTTAGAATTGATGCTGGAGTGCCCTTTGCTTGTTGTTCCATAAGAGTTCAACATACAAACTAAGAGCATCCTGGCAGGAGTGACTTGGGACTTCTTGGTTTCTGTAGCAACCCTGGACCTCTCTCAATTGGTGCTACACATTCAGTAGGGTACACTCTGGACTTGATTTTTATGCCTGGTGGCACAGTGGTTAAATGCCAGTACTGCAGTCCACAATGTTGTGAGTTCCATCCCAACAATGTTGTGAGTTCCATCCAAGGTTCACTCAGCCTTCCATCCTTTCATGGGTCAGTAAAATAAGTATCCAGCTTGTCGGGGCAATTAGCTAACACACATTGGAAACTGCTTGAAGAGTGCCTACCATACTATAAAAGTGGTGTAGATGTGCAGGTGCTATTGCATAACTCTGAGTGTCTTTGTGGCTGAAGAGTGAGGTATAAAATACCATAAATAAATAAATAAATAAATAAATAAATGTTGTGCTGGACTATAGCAGTTTCAGGTAGAGAAACTTTCTGTACTTCTATTGTTATGGACAAATCACTACCTACTTATATCATTACTTACTGGGACTCAGCTTTTGCAGGGGACGGAATAAGAATACAGGGTACACTCCACAAGTTAGTCTTAAGGATTGTGTACAGATATCCCTACACATATATAAGCAAAACATTCCCAGAGAAAATGGCATTTTTGACATACAAAATATTGCTTTTTCTTTAGTAAACTTGGTTCCTGTGCAGAAGTGCAATTTTCTGTGCAGGAATGCTATTTTCTGGGCAGAAATGTTTTCTGCACAAAAAAAATGCTGTTTTCTGTGCAGGAAACTTGGTTTCTGTTCAGAAAATATAATTTTCTGTGGGGGGAAAAACACATGCAAGAACTATGAAGATTCTTGCCCATTTAGGATTCTCCTCATCAGCGTTTCCCAACAGTGAATAAGCCTATTTTTCAACCATTTAAAATATATTTCCAATTATTCTTTCTATCCTTTTGTGTATGTGCCTACAAGTTGCCTATTGACTGATTGTGACCCCATGAATTTCATAGTGTTTTCTTAGGCAAGGAAGACTCAAAGGTGGTTTTGCCAGTGCCTTCCTCTGAAATATAGTCTACAGCAACTCATATTGGTTGATGGTCTCTCATCCAAATACTAACCAGGGCTAATCCTGTTTAGCTTCCAAGATCTGGTGCCTTTAAGGTATTTAGGCTGTGTTTTACACTCCTCTGATTAATATCTGGCAAGGTTGGGATCTTTTTCCATTAACCTCAGCCAGCATGTGGTCAGCAAGTATCATCCCTTTTCAACAAATTAATCCCTTGGGTGGTAAATCTACTTATGTGTGTGCATTCATTTAAAAAGCCACTACCACAGGGAACTAACAAGCAAGAGTTATCAACCAATTAGGAGTGTGCATATCTGACAAGTCTATTTCTATGGTCTTCCTTGTTTCCCATCTCTATGTGTGGTCCTTGCTGCTTCAATGTTTGGTTTTGTTTATTTGCACATGGAAGAAAGCCATCCATTCCCTCTCCTCCCAGCAAAAAAACCTGTTCCATTTTTCAGATTATATACAATAATGCATGTTTTGAAAATGTCCTTTTGTGGGACATAAGTTAGAGCAGGTATCTGTAATCAGAATTTGACAGAAGTAAAGCAATGCAGAATAATTTTCAAATATATGCAATGGGAGCATAATACTCAGCTTTATAGACTATGTATGCATACGGAAAACTGCAGTAGGATTTTTAAATGAAGATACTGCCTCTTACAAGATATGTGGTAGGAGCAGCTTTAAATTCAGAGTTGGGGTTGCACATTATAGCAAGTATTGTGCAGAAACAGGTGCTTTTCAACTGGTTGTGTCTTCAGACAATTGACCCTATCAACATACTAGCTGCTGGAAGCAGTTATTTTTAAATTGCTAATCATACTCCTATTTTCACTGATTTCCCCCCAAAAATGCAGAACTCACAAGCTAAGCTGTTAATGAGACGAAGACATTGGGAGAGCGACAGAATCAATTGGCTCAAGCAAACCACATCTGCTCACCTTTAGTTCACCAGTTCACTTTCCCTAACATTATGCAAAGTGCTAATTGTCTACAAAATCAATGCCACACTATTTGTCAGCTTTAACACTAGAGTGCTTTAATATAGTGCAGTCTTGGTTACTGGACTGAGGGAGCAATCCCCATTGATTTAAGATTCTTCCCCTGCAGTTCTGGTAATATGTTGGTTTACTGTAATTTTACTGTAATTTTACCAAGAGGCTAGAAGGAAGTTAATTCATGCAATACTGATATCTCTTTCAGTATGTTTGGAGGGATTAGATATTAAAATTATCCAGAAGGTTACAATGTTTGTATTTTCAAGAACTAGACCAAAGATTTTAGCAAATGGTTAATTCTATAAATAAGATCCTTGTTGTATTATGAGTAGGTATTATGATGCTATTAGCTGTACTCCATGTAACATACGCTGGTGGTGCGTTAAGGGTGAGCCCCCACTGCTGCTGCCACTACCACAAGTTGACTGCCTGGGTCCCGTCGCAGCAGCAACAGAGGTGGTAGGTGATGACGTGACCCCCTGGGCGCCCAGTAAATATCAAAACCCATATCAAAAGTTGGTCTAGTTGTATATTAGAGTGAATAATGTCTAGTATTCCAAAAACAGAGTTAATTAGTTGGGAGGTCCATCTTCACTGACTCAATTTTTACAAAATAAACCATACACACACACACACACACACACACACGCACACACGCACACATGGCTTGGGTATGTTCCTGTGCCCAGTGTGCTGATTGACCGCTTAGGAAACATACCGAACCAATCCCCTCACTCCCTCAGCCAATCACCACTCACATGCAAATTCCCTGTCCACCTCACAGTCCACGACTGCATCTACACCCCAGCCTCACAAGGGCCCCTCCCTCTCTCACTCCCTAAGCCAATCACCACCCACGTGTAAAATATTTTTTTTCTAAAATATTACCACGTAGCTGAACTATGTGAAAGGAACACTGCCACTCCAAGCTCCACACTGCAACCACTGCTTGAAACCCCAGCAGGGCACATAACAATGTATGTTACGCTGGACCCACCTATCTCCCTGAAACAACATCTCAGGTTCGGCCAAATTGATCACCAACAATGGTCCGCCCTAGCCTCACATCGGGAGGCATGGAGACTCACTATCCACAATGCTGCAGCCTTATTTGAGAACTCACACTGAACAAGTCTTGAAGAGAAACAACAAGGCAAAAAGAATCACAACCTGGAAACATCACCCAAGGAGACCTTCTGCTGTGCTTTCTGCAACCAGATGTGTTTATCTTGGATTGGCTTTTTTAGTCATCAGCGCACTTGCAGAAAGCGTGGGATGAGTGCTTCCTGAATCTTCATTTGCGAAGAGAAGCCAGAGAGAGAGAGGCAGGATGCAATAAATAATTGCATAAATAACTTCCAACTGAGCAGATTCCTCATATATTCCTACTTTGGATTCCTGAAGAGGGAATGTGGGTAATGAGGGCTCTCTTTGAATTTTTAAGGAAGTCAGATGGAATCCTGTTGGAGATTTGCATGTTCATATGTGGACTTATGTCTACAGGAATTAAAACTGGTTAGTTCCATAACATGCATATCCAGTAAAGGGCTCCTGCTACATTACTACATAGGGGAGCCAGCAAAGTGACCGACACACATTGGGACTGATGTAGTACAGGACCAATGTCCAACAGGACCAATGCACACCAGGATACTGCTAAGTATACATAAAGTTACATTATGTAAATCATGATAAAGGTTCTGGCCATCATGTCCAGTCATGTCTGGAGGCTACCATCAACGTTTTGGTGAACCTACTCCCAGGTTTAATCCAGACTTTAAAATAATTATCTAATCTTGGAAAATCCATTTAAAGCTCCAGCTAATACCTGGAGAAAATTCACTGTTCCAATTGACAGGCAAACCACCACTTCCTAATTATCCTCACATGTTCTTTCGAAGAGTTTGGTCCAAACAAATTCTTCAGGTAAGCCCCATTGACTTCACTACAAGAGACTTATAAGCAAATGGCACAAAATCAAAGCTCAAAGCCCAGTTTAACCAGATGGTTCCACACAGATCTTAAAGGGACAAAGATCCCATAACAGTAATTGTACTGGAAATGGGGTTGCTTAATTCACAACTCATCTCTGCATTTGGAAATATAAGCTGGGATACCCCCCCTTTATTTTAAAAGCAAATGTACTCCACCAATACAGTTGCCAATTCACATTCAGGGTAAGATGTGAGCTTATCACATATTGATTCTCAAACAGCACAAACTGGCTTTGCTGGAGTCAATGGAGCCAAACCAATTTATATTAGACTGTTCATTTTATTTTGATATTTCATACAGTCTGAAAATGATCTAAACAGATTTTCAATGTATGTAGTAATTTCCCAGAGCACTTCTTTTCTGGGCTGTATCAGTGCTCATGAAATTTAGAAACCCCAGAATACTAATGCTTAAAACGAAAGTACAATCTTAACTTTTTTCAACAGCTATGCTTATCAAGCACATTTGCTGCCAAATATTAATGGATTCAAAAGCTCATTGTCACATTTTGCACAATCATTTTCTTTTATTTTAGAAGAAAATAATATGCTTTTAGAAGATTCTGGAACAAGTCATCATTTCATATTGATTGCAGGCAATAAAATTAATTATATATATTGCAGGAGTGTATGTGTATATTTATTTGCCAAGCTCACAAAAACTGTGGCTTCTGTCAGATATTAGTTTCATGAGTTTCTGAGATGTAGAAAATGTTATACTACACAAAAAGTTATTCCAAGGTTGCTATTGTAGGGTACACTCAGTTTAGGAACAAATCAGATGTTTTAAATGTATACTATTGAATTAGAGAGCCATGGGTTGGTAAGAGAATCCCATGCTACTCGTAAAATTGCAATCTAGACTGCATAGATTAGATTGTGCAGACTCTCTTCTAGTCCTCTGCTGCCATGTAAACTTTATTTTCTATGGTGTGAAGAATCTTAATGAATTAAATGCAGGCATAGAGATTGGGATGAAGGTAGAAAATATGAAAAGTAAGGGTATCCTTTTGATTCAGAGAACTAAAGGAGATGAGAATGTACATGATAATTGGTAATTTCATCTGTGTACTGTGTTTTCCTAAACATTTTAGTCAGGAAACTAAACCATGGTTGCTGAGTATCTTATTTATGTCAGCAATCCTCATTCATTCATTGGCTATCCTCATTAGCTATCCGCATTCATTCATTCCCCATATTTCTTCCCATATTAGGAGACAAGACAGCCCATAGCATGATTAATATTAAAGCTGTGCTAGTCCGTTTCAGCTTGAAATATATGTAAAGGAATCCTGTGGCATCTTTGAGACAGAGAAAAAGACATTTCTGGCACAATCATATACTTGCATCTGATGAAGTGGGCCAGAGTCCATGAAAGCTCATGTGAGACATTTCTTTTTCTCAGATAGTCTCCATGGTGCTACAGGACTCCTTTATATATTGGATGTAGCTAAATATACCTAAGTTGTAATATTAAAACACAAATACAGTTAATTACAATCACAATTAGTCTGGATACAAATATAAAACAATTTTAAAGAACTGCAAGCCATGCATATGATGATTTAAGGCATTAGAGACACAGAGCACTTTATCATACCGCCCCCCCCCGCAAGGCCTGTTCTTTTGCCAGCATAACTTTTCTGTTTTTACGACAGCAAAAGAACTCCCCATGCTGCACTTACCTTGCCTCCTGTCTAAAGGCTTCCCAGCAATGAAAGCTCCATTCACTTCTTCATTCAAAATCCCATGGATTCTCGCAAGAAAATGCTTGCACAGGAAATTTTAAAAAACACAAAAACAACACACAAAAAGTTTTTTAAAAGCACATGGACACACTTAAAAACTTACAAGTAATCCAGGGAGGGCCATAAAAAGTGTGTCCCTTACCTGGATGTTGTGATCTCACTTGGAAGTGTTTGTGCCAGACAAGCCATTCATGCTGCATTCACATGAGTACAATGGCACAGAGTTTCACATGCTAGCAATGCCAGCACTAAAGCACCACAGGGGATCAATTGACAGCTTCAGATGTGAATAAAAAGTACAGGTTTTGGCCAGTACATAAACACGAAAGGGCAACGCCATCTGATATGTGCACCCTTTCACGTTTATGTGATGTCACTATGATGCCGTATTTAGTGTGCCTGATAAAGTCCTTAGGGGTTTACCACACTCTGAAGAAAAGCGGCAAAGCAGCAGGAACATTCCCTTGCTGCCTTACTGCATGGCATATGTGTATATATATATATATATATATATATATATATATATAAATAAATATATAAATATATATATATTGGTTCTGGTCCCATGAAGGACCAAGGTAAAACCACATCTTTTTGCTAACCAGAAAAATCCATTAGCAAAGACATAGTTTTAGCTCAGTCCCCCACAGAACCAGAATGAAAGAATGCCAGAAGAATGCGGACGTCATGGGGTAAGGCAGCAGAGAAGGTGAAACATTCCTGCTGCCTTGCCATTTTTCTTCAGAGTGTGGTAAGCCACTTAAGAAGGATGCACCTAAACCCTTTCATAGGTTGGAAGCATATGTTCAGGTGAGCAGCACTCTGTGTGGTGATAAAAAAAAATAGATTACTCTCTCCAGTTATTTAGGACACCTCCACTGGTATCAAACAATGCTCAGTGGACTATATCCAGTAGTTCTGAAAGTATAAGGCAGCTCACACAACCAATTGTTCTGTTTTCTCCCACCTGCAGCCTTCTGTGCCCTCCACCTTTCTCTAGATGCTCACATGACTATTCTAATAGGGGCAGGCATCTTATACTAGGGTGCAATATGAAGGAGCATTACTTCAAACTATATGGAGGGAACTTGTGCCACTGATTGAAGATCTTTCCACCAGATCTAAGGCAATTCCACTCTCATGCATCAGTTCTGTCCAGCACATCACTTTGATGACCAACCCTGAAATAATGAGACCAGACACAGAAAATTGGGTTCAAATGGCCACTTTATTGACCTAAAACCTATTTAATCAAATTTTGGCCTAGGGAAGAACCAAATGGGGGGAGCAACCTGATGTGGGTCCATTTGAGGACCAGGTGACTAGCCCCCCCCGCCTTACCTTTGGTGAAACACCAGACCCCGAGCACAATCCAACAATCATTGGTTGCTACTTGGTTGCTATTTACTGGAAGGCAAACCTAGGGGGCTCTCCCCCAAGTCCCAGGACTTTACAAGAGAGACGAAAGCCCAAGGTCTGCCCCAAAGGCAGACTCCTTTTCCAATGTCCCATAACCTGAAGATGCAGCTCCAGAGCCATGCCCTTCCCCAAAAGGGTGCCAAGGTGAACATGGATCTCTTAATTTCTCCTCCTGCCACCTACCATGGACAAGGAACTAGTGTCTGCTTAGTATCTTTCCTCCACCAGGCTAGCCAACACAGCTCTCACCCGTTTTGTAAATCTTCCAGGAAGATCAAACCGCCTGCCGCAGACAAATGAACACCATTGGCCCTGTAGAGCTCTGGCTGTCGGAAGACTATAGCAGGATGAGGGAGAAAGGGACCCAACCCTTTTTCCAATGCATTATGGATTTCCCTCTTGACCAATCACTGTTCACAAAGGTCCCTGGCCCCTGCATGGGGAAGGGGTAGAGAAGGGCCAGTTGAATAAGTTGACTTCCAGTAATGTAACCACTGCATCTGGCCAAATGTATTTGCACTAGGATGATAAAACAAACGCACAACAATATTTTTGATACTACTTGTTAAGAAAATGTTTAATTGTGTATTATATATGATCCAGTGTCATTACAGGTCACACCCATTTACATGGGATTGGTACCTGAGGTTTCACTTATCTGCAATTGTGGGTGGGGGAAAAATGTCTCTCTAGGCATCTGGAAGACTGTAGAGTTGTACTGGAGGTGGTCTTTCTAGGTATTGAGAGGTCCTCTAATGCAACTCTATAGTCAACATCAGGCAGACCATAGAGTAGTGCCAGCTGCCTAGAGAGGTGTCCTCTCTAAGCATTTTTAGGTCATCCTTTTTTTTTTTTTTAGATTCTATGGTATTTATCATGGTTTTCTATTATATGTGATTTTGCATACCTGCAGTAAGTCAGGGAATGTATCCCCCTTGGATACAGGGAATGACCTATATATGATTGCAGATTGCAATCCATATTATATTTGAATGGTAGGATGAAAACCAATATTGGATTTTTCAGTTTGGTTTTTAGTTAGAAAATTTTCTAACACAAAGGCATTGTTACTCAATAGTTGGTGATAATGGGAAATTATCTTCACCCCGTCCACAAGTCAGCTTATGCCAGTGTTTTCACTGCCTTGTGAGAGTTTTACAGTAAAGAAGCAACACTTTGTCTTTCTGACAGCAAAGGTTAGGCTGACCATTAAAGCAGCAGCCAAGAGATGTTCCAGGAATAACTTTGTTCCACATTTTTTAAGTCTAGAGGACAAGAGTTATTATGAAATGCACTGTATGTGCATTACTTTGCACTTCTGTAGCAAATTCAAGACCAATTTCTCCAGTGGGATTAATAATGAAAAAAGAACGCTACTCTAGGAAGGAAAAGATATGTTATACAAAGATTTTAGTTTTAGAACCAATGTCTCTCAAAGCTCAACATTATGTCAGCCTAATCCTATTAAGAGCTAAACTGTAATAAGGCATCCTTGCACAGTAAACATATGGGGGGTGTCCTAACCCCTCCTCTTTCCACATGGAAAATCAGGGTTCCAATTATATGGAATCCTTCTATAGGTAGAGGATAGTTTCCCTTCAGAACGTTGCCCTCTGTGTATAGAAGTTGATGGAAACTGTGATGGAATGGGGTATTGTATGCTCTTCCTTACCTTACATTTATTTTACATAGAACATAACTGGGTTTTTCATTGGGGTTTTGGGCTGCCTCCAACCACTGAATTCAGTAGGTTTAAAATTTAGTTTTCCTTTATGTCTCATGTCATCTTCTCCAGGCAGAAGGTACCACCTGGAGACAACCCTCAAAAAACAAAATTGAGGTATTTCAGGATTGACTGGCTACTTAAGTATGAATTTACACCAGGTGCAGAGGGTTCTTATTTTAGGTTTATATGTCTGTGCTGGTCTATGACCGTAATAAAGATTCTATTCTATTCTAGGTTTATATGTCTGTTTGAGAGATTTCTTTGGATGAATAGTTTTTAAATCTTAAATGGTATTATAACCAGCTAAAACATGATTGTTACATGCGTACATAGCTGCTGGTGGGGCATGAATTATGAAGCCAATTTGCATTTGATAACCTGTCTGTTATCCTTTTCTACTGGTATAAACAGGAGCCCTGGTGGTGCGGTGCTTAAATGCCAGTGCTGCGGCCCCACCATTGCGAGTTTGATCCTGCAGGGCTCCAAGATTCACTCAGCCTTCAATCCTTCAGTAGGTCAATAAAATGAGTATCCAGCTTGTTGAGGATAATTAGCTACTTTGGTTCACTGAATGTGACACAGGCCTATTATTTATTCATTTGCAAATAATTGACAATTAATAATCTTCACTATTTTTGCATCAGGTACAAGCAGGGATGGGAAAGGAGGCAAATGTAGGGAGAGCTGGTTAGAGTCAACAGATAACCATTATTTAAAATATAAACCCACCATAAGCTCTAAAAGCCTGATAAATAGTAATTGTGAGCTACACTTATACCCAAGTGTATAATGCTCTTACCTTTGACTTTAGGTAATCATTACCACTTATGTTTTAATCCAAAATATGAAAGAGGTGATAGTGTCCTAGATTTAATAGTGTGCAGCACTTTCATGATGTTTCTTACTGCACACAATACAATATACTCAGCTTCACCCTCAGCAGACTTTACATAATGTTCAGGTTAAATCTGGGAATAAAAGAGTTTGAAGCCTGTAGCTAACACTAAAATCTAATCTATGTCACAGAGGAGAAAGTGCTGAGGTTTTCCTGCCCAAAGTTTAATCCTAGAAACAAATAAACAGTAGTGACTTCAAAAACACTGCACAGAAATTATTAAAGAAATCCCGCACAATATATCAGAACAAATTACACTTGTTGGATTTGAAGGGATGTGGTGGTTTAAATTGCATGAATAAAGGCATCAATAAACTCTAATCATAGACAAGTGTACTGCAGTTATGATCAGAAGTATAGGGTAAAGTAAGAAGAAATAGTCATGAAAAGCTTGATGCTCCATGAATACAATGAAAATATACTTTCACTATATGTTGAACTAGGGACTTTTTCGGACAAAGAAAAAACAACGCTAGCAGCCTCACCACGTTGTGAGGCTGCAGCGCTGCAGGCTGTCCGTTTCGCATGACGCCCGTCCCTAGCGGTACTGTTGCAGTACCGCTGGGACATTTGAGCGTTATATTTAGCAGATTTTTACTCACAATCAAAGATCGTGAGTAAAAATCGCCGAAATATAATGCTCAAATGTCCCAGCGGTACTGCAACAGTACCGCTAGGGATGGGCGTCGTGCGAAATGGACGCCCTGCAGTGCTGCAGCCTCTCAACGTGGCGAGGCTGCTAGCGTTGTTTTTTGTTTGTCCGAAAAAGTAGGTAAGCACAGCTGAACTAACCCTGTCCAATCTCATCCAGACCTTCAGCTGCTTCTTCCTTGCAAATATTCTAACCAGTCTCACTTCTGGTAGGTTGCCTGAAACAGGAATCACATTATTTCAGGCCTTTGGCTGCTGGGCTTTCTTAACTTTTCCCATATGAAGCAAACAGTTTTTTGCACCTTGAAAATTAACCCTTTTTTTGTGGGTTGCAGAAAATGGATTATAAGAAGAGGGCAGCAGCAGCAAAGGAGAGAGTAGGAGGGGAACAGCAGAACTGATAGCTTGAGCCACTGTTCTGTTTGCTGTCATGATTGTCTGTTTCAGTTTGGATGATGTGATGTGTGGCAGTGCATCACAAAAATATGATTGAGCCTCGAGTTTCTTATTGAAGTCATAGTGGTCTTCTGCCTTAGCTCAGTGTCTTTATATTTCCCAGTGCATTAGGACTCTTAAACAGCATGCCAGACCACAATCTTAATTGTGAAAAGAACAGTTCAAAGTTATACAAAACACTATTTGTTGATTTTCTGCTTCCCACAAGTTGGTGGCTGGAAGCTAGCTTGCTATGCTAATAATGCACAACACAGAGCAGGGTGTGAAAAGGAGTTGCAGGATTAATCCAACCCCATACTACATGTTGATCACAAAATTACAACAAATCTTATGGCATAGTGGGAAAAATGGTTGTGGTGGTTGTGGTGGGTAGACTGGATATTGTGCATAAATTGGTTGGATGCGTATAGGACAACAGCTTCATTCCTCTTGAAGATGAAAGTGAGGGAAGAGATAACAGTGCTCTATATGAGGACAGCAAGACAGAATGTAGGCAAAAATTGATTTTCCTCCCTTTCAGGATAAGAAAGAAAATGAATAGTTGGGGAAAATTGGCAAAGGAGTTGTAGGTTTTTTTCAGGGGGGCACCTCTTATCTCAGGGTTCAAGGGTAAATTGATTGAAAGACAATCAATGAATCATTGGGGAATTAATAATCACAATTAGCACTTCCTTGTAGTGAACTTTTCTCAGTGTGTAAAATGTATGTATTGTGTTAGAAAGGCAAATGTGTGTAGAAAAAAGTGGGGTCCAGAGTAAACCTCTGATATATTTCCATGGGCAAGCTGCTGATTATTATTGCCTTTTCCAACATGGGGTATCCAAGTGCTCCTAGAAGCATTCAAGAAGCAATATTTGTCGTTGGTATCTGGTGTTCATAGTACAATTGTGAAGAATATTTATGAACATCCACTTTCTTAGCACAAAAATGGTGTCCAGACACTTGACTGTAAGTGACTGTAGATGTAAATGATTCATTTATTCAGTAATGCAGAAAAATATTATGTATATGTTCACAGGCACTCAAAGCATTTATGATCTATAATTCTTCACCCTGTTACCTGGTATGGCCTCAGAGCACATGAATGAGTATACAGTGGGCAAATTGGACTCAAAAACCTACATTCACACAGAATTCTCTGAAAGGGGAATTTTATTGAGCACACAAAAATCAAGATACAGTGGGCCCACAGAATCCATTGAGGTTTGGTTCCAGGGCCCCTGTGGATACCAAAATCCATAGATGCTCAAGTTCTCCTGTATACAGTGGCGTAGTAACATAGCATCCCTTATATAAAATGGTGAATGGCAATGTATACTTTTTGGAGTTTTAAAAACATATTTTCAAGCTGTGGTTGATATGGAGGGTTGACTGCATACACAATAGTTTCATTGGGGAATAGCAAAGATAAAACCTTCCACATGAATTAGGTCACAACTGCTTTAAAATGAGGAGATACTAACTCAAAATGAGCAAACATGTAAGACTGTGAGGATTTGTAATTAAGCAGTTTGAAGCTGTCGGAGGTTTGTAAGAGGAAGGAGAGATGACAGAAAGAAAGAAGCTCAAAAGTAATGGCAATATAATACTTTTCCTAACACACACACACCAGAGAAAGAGGGGGGAGTTCTGGGACTGGCAATTTACAGAGAAAGTGATCCCTGAAAGACAGATTTAAGAGATGTCAGAAATTTCCTCTCTTGGTCACATTGAACTTGTAAAAAGTTAGGAAGCCCTCCTGGCTGGAACAGTGAAAGTACATGGAAGACTAGTCATCCAAGCTTCTCTGTGCCAGAACAAGGACTTTGAGAAAGAGAATGAGCTAATGAGACTCTCAGGATAAATCCTGGTTTCTGGGAGCCTGAAAGAGTGATTTCAGCTAGAAGGAGCAAAGCTTGTTGGCAGTGATTTCAGCCAGAAAGAGCCTAAACCAGTAATTTCAATGAGAGAAGCAGAGCTAAACTAGAGATTTTCAGCAAGAGACCTCCAAAAGGAGGAGATAGGCAGCTCAAGCTCTTGTTTCAACTGGACCCAATCCATAGAATGACTACCTTTTGATTTATATTCCTTTTAAAAGCATCTCAGGTAGTAAAACTTAAGCATGGTGTTACCTGAATGTGTGGGATTCATGGGGACCCACTCATGACACTCAAATTATGATATTAAATTAGGTAATTTTGATAAGCTCAAAGGTATGACTTGAAGAGGCTGGGTAATTTGCAGGACCTTTGCACTGTGTATACCAGTACTCATTGCAGAGACTCAGAGTTTACAGTAAATAAAAATGATTTTTATTGGAAAATAAACATGGAAGCATTCACACAAGCACTCATACTCTCAAGAGACTACAGAAGGCTAACAAAGAATTGAGGCAGGAAGATAGAGACATAGATTTGGGGAAATATGGGTGATATTTACCAGTCCTGATGAGCAGCAAAGAAGACCCAGGGAAGAATCTGCGGGTGACACAGCAAACCAGCAGAATGACAGCACCTGTGACCGCATTTCAATCAGACAACAGTGACTAGCTAAACCAGTTTATTGCAGCTGAAGCGAGGCGTACAGGTCTCAAAAAAATAGTCAGGACTAAAGCACACGGGAAAATAGTTGGCAGTTTAAAGACAAGCCTTGGGCTAAGGCCCCTCCCTTCCTTTTCATCCCTCTCAGGTGCCCTCCTTTCTTTCCCATACACATTCACCAGCAGATGTGCCTGTGACCCTGAGCACTGGGTACTGAGCAGTCTTACCAGCTCTGGGAACCAAGAGGCACAGATTCCATCGTTTTCACTTTATTGCCCCTCCCAACCATATACAAACCAATAATCTTAATTTGGAGGCATAACAGGAAGGCCTGTAAAAGATGGCAGAGGCCTGCATGTAAAAGATCAGTAAAGATGGCAGAATCCTGAAAGGCAGACTCTGAGAGCATCAGAAGAATTGTGCACACTTGGCTACTGTTTAGGACTAATATTTATACCAAATTTTGTGTCTAGAAGGGGTATTTGGAGTATAAGACAATGCATAGCTGAGTTTCCCACAGTTAGAAAATGGAAACTCAGGCTTCGTTAATCACCACTAATGGCTGAGATGTTAAGGTTTATGGGTTTATGCTGGCCACCTTATTGTGGGAGAGTAAAAGGTGCAAGGAAAGACATTTTGTGGATAATGGAGGTTCCAGTCACTGTATGTTTCATATATGGCTCACTGCCAGTAGCATCCAAGAGGAGACTAGCACATTCTACCTTGATTACTCTGATCCTAAGGGGACTTTGCTTAATTCCTTCTTGGGTGTGTTCATTGGGGAATTTCCAAGACATTCTCGTTAGGCCCTGGGTGACCTTCACTTGAACCCAATTTCACTTTGCCCTGGTCTACTTAGACCTCATGAGAATGTCAAATATTGCCAAATTATGAATTATTGGAGGGAGGGTATGTAAGGCTAGGTAACAATGGCATCAGCATTTCTCTAAAACAAAGGAACTTATATAAACAAATTGTGTCCATCTGGACTTCCTGAGAGACATTACCCAATAATACATTCTATCCCACTCCCAAACTGTGTAAATATGCTCTATACCTGAGCATTTACTGTCATTCTGTACTGAATCTGAAGATTATATCCATGAAAGCTCATGCAAAAATAAAAAACAATTAGTCTAAAGGTGCTGCCACATTTCTTTCTTCTTTCCTCCCTTCCTTTCTTCCTCCTTTTTATGCTGAAAGAGACTAACATGGCTATTTCTTTGAAAATTATCTGATAAGTGGTTTAACAAAAGGTACTAATGTCTCAGACAAGCACCATATTTAGTGGGACAAAGGACTTTTTCAGATGAGCTTTTTATTCTGTGGCAGGCATGGAATAGGGTCATGAAAGGGTCTCCCATTCAGACAACATCGACCTGTCCTGTACTGACCCTGTGCTGCTCCCAGAATATTGTACAGTTGCCCCTCCACATTCACGAACTTGGCATTAGTGGTTTTGAATATTTGCGGGTTTTGGGAGGGCGGGGGCCCTCCCAAAAGCTGCGTCATGGGGCCTCTGCAGGCCCCAGTTAAGGCCTTGGGTGGGAGAGGGCCCCATGAAGGCCTGGGGAGGGGGTGGGGAGGGCCGGGGAGGCGATCATGGGGCCTCAGGAGATGCTCTGGAGGCCCCATGAAGGCCTGGGGAGGGGGTGGGATGGGCCAGGGAGGCAATCATGGGGCCTCTGGAGATGCTCCGGAGGCCCCATGAAGGCCTGGGGAGGGAGTGGGGAGGGCCGGGGAGGCCTTCACAGGCTCTCCGGAGATGCTCCGGAGGCCCCATGAAGGCCTGGGGAGGAAGGCGGGAGGTGGAGGAAAGTGACTATGGGGCCTCTGGAGGCCCCATGGACACTTTGGTGGGGGAGGGGGAGGGCAGTTGTTATTTGTGGATTTTTCGCATTCGCGGGGGTCTGGGGAACCTAACCCCCACGAATGTGAAGGGATGACTGTATTCACAATGAAACATCATGAATAGACCACCCGTTCCATGTCTGTCATGGAATCACGGGTGTGTGAACAGGAGCCCCGTTCCTGTCCTGCAATGCCAGCCACGGGGGGGGGGGGAGGGAGGTCCGTTCAGAACACTTCTGGTGGAGATCAGGACAAGGAAGTAAGTGGCACCCCTTTTCCCCCTCCCCAGGTTACCTTTTTATGTGTTTTGTGCTTTGTTTACTTTTTAACTTTTTTGTTTTACTTTTATTTTTAATTTCCCGCATGATTGTTCTCTCACGAGAATGGGTGGGATTTCATTTCCAGGTCATAAATGCAGCCTTGCGATGGCTGCATTTACTCCTGGTCAGCAAGGTGAGGGGGAGAATGTTCCTGCTGCAGGATCAAGGTAAATGTCTGAAAGATTTTTGTTTATTCCATGGCAAGGACGGGAGTGGGGGTAGCGAGGCAGGAATGGGGCAAAAGGCCCCATCTGAAAATCTCCAAAGACATGACTGAACATCAATCATGCTTGTTCCAAAGGTGACGTCTTCTCGCAAGAATCAGTGAGATCTGGAACCAGGAAGTGAACTGAGCTCCATTCCTGCTCTGTTAGTGCTGGTGCTGCCTTTTCATGTGATTAAGGTAAGGTCTGGTGTGGGGGGGCATTCTTTTGCCAGCATAAAAATGCCACAAAATATGCTGACAAAAGAACATTTGAGGAGGGTGTTCTGATAAAGTTCATAGTTAATAACGTTCTCAGTCAATGTCTCAAAATATGCTTGCTTATAATTTACCCTTCATGCGCCTACACTTTTCTTTGATCTTTCAGATGCAGAGAAGATGAGATGCTGGAGACTAATAAAGATATTACACATAATCCTGGTCCTGTATTGTGAGTTAAAGTTGTTGCTGCTGCTGTTGCTATATTCATTTCTATTCCACACATCATATATAGTTTGAGCATGCTTAGTCATGTCCAACTTTTAACCAGGTTTCCATCTCTAAACGATCACAGGTTACAAATGAATGCCACTATAGGCTTCAATCCTAAACACAAATACTTGGAAGTAAGGCACACTATACTGAATGGGACTTACTTCTGAGTAGAGAAAGGTATTTGATTGCATGGTAAGTCAATATTATTGATTTGTAATTATATAGAATATAACAATATAGGAGATAACCCAGAATATTTTTTAACTGCAGGATTATTTCTATGGACCCAATTCAAAGAGGAGATTTAGCTTTTTCTTTTAGCCTTATTCCACTAAACTAGAGAAAATTTTATGCCAACACTGGGTATTTTATCTCTTTTCAGGCCAGAATTACCACAAACACCTTGGGGTTTATTAAGAATAAAGCTGCAGAGTAGAAAAATACCAGAAAGTTGAGGTTCCATTCCTACTTGGGTTTCCTCCAAACCAATCTTCAGATTTCATTCTTTATTATTATTATTTACAAGGTGTGGAAAGGTTTTTCTTAAAATGACTTATTGACTGCTGAGGGGAATGCCCGAGGCAGGGAAACATAAATAAGAGGAGAAAGAAAGCAAACAAAACAATTACTAAAAGCTTTAGAACACTCTTCAGGAAAAGAGTCTCAGGGCACACATATGCAAGGGGGGAAATCCTTTATGTTTGTTCTCCACAGGTCATTCTAACACTACCCAGTAGGCTACTGCATTTCATTTTAGCACTTCAGACAATTCTTTCAGCAAGGAATTGCTGTATAGAATTCCTATATAAAATTGTTACAGTGTACCACTGCTGCTGCTGCTGCTGCTTCTTCTCCTTCTCCTCCTTCTTTTTCTCCTCCTCCTAAGACTGTCCATTATATGAGAACTGTGACATTCCAATATGCTTGTAAATATGTATTGAGTCCCCTAATGGCTATGAATCGTACATACGTGTCAGGAACAAGAAAAAAAGAAAGAAAAAACGTGCTCTGCTATCCAGCTTTTGTAGCATCTCCATGGCTCACACTCTGGCAGATCCAAATTTTCACATAGTTTTAGTATGGGTAGGAAAATGTTGTGGTTTGTGAAGCAGTATATTGACAACCCCTTCTTAGACCGTGAATTTCCTTGACAATGTAGGACAACCCAAAATGGTGTGCTTTTGGCAAGAACTTTGAAATACAGATTGTCCCACCTCATATGCATGGGACTGGTACCCACGGTTTCAATTATCCATCATCCCCAAAATATGGTCTCTCTAGGCATTTCCTATGTTCTCCAGCACAACTCTATGGTACCATCCGGCAGAAGTTACCATAGAGTCATGAAGGACCTGCTCCAAAATGTAATGGAATAAAGTAACAAGCAACATAGCATGTAATGAGTTATCTTTTGGGGGAAAGACTTACATTAGTAGATTTATTTTCAAAGCTTGTTAACAAGTTATGTAAAGAATTACATTTTAAGAGTAGCTTTCAAAACTTTATTTTTGGTAATAGTGGATTGCTCTTCAAAATTGTGGTGGGGGGATGTGTGTGTGTGCTTTTTTTAAAACACAAGCTCACACTTCCAGTTTGTTCAGTGGTCATGGGTTCTTTTCTCTTTTAATCCTGACCAGGCTGAGAAATCCTTCCTCTCCATTGACGCTCCCTTGTAAATCCTTATAAATGCCACTTTCACCTGTAGCTATTCTATTCTATTTTGTTCCCCCATATCAACATCAGAATGGAATCAAAGAACCTACACCAAATGAACAGGGACTTTAGGTTTGTATCTGTGCAGGAGTCCCATGGCATTATGGTAAGCCTAGAAAGACATATTTTGGGGTGAGTGATGTGGTAGGGGATTGGAGTGAGTAAATGAACTGTGGATATTATCAGACCAGCATCTAAAAATGCTATAATTCTGCAAATGAAGGTAATGGGAACATTGTCACATTATAACACTTATTAATACACATAGCTGTAATCACGTGAAAGAAACACCATGGAATTATTGGACAATGACCACTAGTGTTTTAAGAATGGGAGTTTACTTCCATGATTTGGCATGGGTGATATTTCAGTGGTTCTTGCAAGAAGACACGAGCGTGCTTAAAATTCCAAGACAAAAAACTTAATTAACAAATTGAATGAACACAGAAGCACTGGGAAAAAAAAACATTAAAAAGTGCCAGCTAAAGGGGACAGTTCAAAAAAAGAGTATCCTGTACTTTGTTTTCACATTCTCACCCTGATCTTTTCTCACTGAGGACTGTCCATTCACTCTGTAATCTCATGATTACAACCAGATGTGGTTTCGCACATAGTCAATACCACAAAAAAAAGCACTATTGATGATTTATTGATGGCTTGTCCTGTGAATTGCAAATAACAGCTTTTTGCAGCTGGTACACAGGGTAAGAATGTGACGATGACAATGCCATGAGATAGCGGGGCCCGTTTCTGCTACCCTGACATTGTAATCCCACAATTTTTGCTGCGTCTGACAATGTCCTTTGACTCTGGGGCCTCATGCTGTGCTTTTAAAAGAGAAGGGGCAAACCCAAATGAATTGTTTTACCAGTATACAACTTCTGCTTTGGCTTCATTTATAAACAGATAAGTAATAATAAAAAAAATAGTTTCAAATGCTAGCCCCTGTAAAGGGAAGAAAATATAACATTCACAATGAAATAATGAATACTATATTGACTTTTCTCTGCTTAGTAATCTTTCTTTCACATGAACATTTTATACCTAACAGTAGGAAGTTGGGTTAGGTGGAACAGTACATCATTTTTTTCTGTGATGCTGCCTATCCTTCTTCTGGTGAGGCACATCCTCCCACTCCTCTCCCTTAGAGCAAACTCTTGTACCAAACACTGTCCAGCTGCTGCTTTTGGAAGGAGAAAATGGTAGAAAAGGGAGCCAGGCACCTGTCCCTTTTGCCCACAATCCAGCTCCAGCTGAGGCAACTAATTCAATACCTCTTCTAGTAGAAATTGGAGGAAACATTCTAAAACAGATGCTCTCCTGCCATTTCAGAGCCATATGGGAAGAGACTGAAAAAGGAGGTCGGTGATTTTTCCCTTTTTATTTTGTATCTTGAATTCTCAGGAAAAGAGGCTGGGATTTTGTTTTTCTTGTATAAAATACAGCCTTGAGGAAGACTGGGGCCATTATGTATTTATTAATTCCAACCTTCTGCCTCACAAGACACTTATGGTTCATAACATGGTCCCAAACAATTCAAAAACTACACATCAATAAAATATATACATAAAAAGTTAACAATAAGCAAAAGCAACCCCAAATAAATCAGGGGGAAAGTCAGACAGCTGAGAGCTGAGTTTCCACTTAAATAACCAATCTTGAGAACAATGTAATCAGAAGGAGCCAATATCTAGGTATTCAATTTGTTGGAGAAAAAATTAGGAATTTATATTCACCTTCTCCCAATCCAATTCTAACAGCACCAGTTAACTCTGGTTGCTTGCCTTGTCTTCACAACTGCCCAAGGACCACATCAAGCAAGAGGATCCTATAGCACCTTTGAGACTAAATGAGAGAAAGAAGTTGTAGCACACCTTTTGCAGACTTGTAACATACCCTTTTGTAGACTTGGGTCTACTTCCTCAGATGCATGGAGGTCTCCATGCAGCTGAGGAAGCAGGCCAAGTCTAAGAAAGTTATGCTACAACTTCTTTCTCTCCGTCTCAAAAGTTGTACAAGATCCCCTTGCTTACTGATATTCCAGACTAGCACAGCTATATCCCTGAAAAGGACCACATTGTGTATTCTTTGACAGGGGTTGGGACTGAGGTGGGGACAGGAGTGATTCAGCTATGATTGGTTCTCTCTCTCTCTCTCTCTCTCTCTCTCTCTCTCTCTCTCTCTGGAGAGGATGGTTAAGCTACCTACCATAGCTCACACCGATGCCACTACTGCTCATCCCATACCCTCTCTCTTTGGGTATGAGTATCTACAACAAGATGGCAGTGGAGTTTCCTCTGCTTTTTCTTCCCGTTGTGCTTGGAAAGGGTAAGTAAGTAGGCAGCAACAACAAAAAGGAGGAAAGAGGATAGTGCCCTTTGTGGTCAGTAATGGGATGTGGAACATGCTTCTCAGATTCAGTAAGTGCCCAATGTTGCAGAATCTTGATTTCAGCTCTGAGTTGAATGGATGCTTTCTCTTACTCTAGGAGGCTCCTTGTAACTTGTGATGAAGAACTGGTTTCAAAAGCCTCAATCCAATTATTAATCCTGACTATAGCTGGAATTTGCATAAGTGTTGACTTAACATTAATCAGCAGAGTCAATGATTCTGGACTGGAGGGAATAGCAATTTGATTTAGGCCAAATATAATTTCATTGTAAATGTTATCATTTTTTAAAAAAAAATGTCACAGAAAAGTATTCTTCAAATTAATCTTCAGAGGCAAGCAAAATGAATATAAATTAGACATTCAAATTAGTTTTGTGCTTTTCAGAATGTATATACTAGGGATGGGAATCATGTTCATAATTATTAATTCCCATGTAAAAAAAAAGTTTCTCAGCAGCTGGGAAATCCTATCAGGAGGAATGGTAGACCAGGGAGACTTGTGTACATTTTTCACCTGGTATTCCATGCCCTTAAGTGTTATACAGGGATTATTCTTCAGAGAAAAACACATTTATTTATTTTGTTATTTATTTGTTTATTTATTTCAGTTTCCTCTGCACAACCACTTTCTGAACAGAAAAAAAAAATCATTTGTGCAAAAAAACAAAAAATAAAAGAACCCTGCTGTTTTCCACAGAATAACTCCTATGCAACACTTCAGGATGGTTGAACACAGTGGGACTACTATAGAGGACTATTCATTTTCTCCCACAGTAGGAAGAAAACTACTTTAATTATCCATGCTGTCATGCAAGGATGAAATAATTGAGGACTTACACCCCTAGTGTACACAGCTGTTCACCTGACACCATAGTCAGATGAAGCAAGCTATTAATGGCTACTAGTTATGCTAGCTATATATTACTGAAGGTAACACAGGGATTGGTATCTGTATACCAAATGCTGATGAACAGAAGATCAATGGTGCTGTCAAGGTTATGTCTTCGTTGTTTGTTTTCCAGAGGGCAGTATGACACACACACACCATCCATGGGAAATATGTTCCTGGACTTACTGTGGAAATGCAAAACTATACATAACAGCAAAGGCTATTTAAATGGGTGACTTCCAGTCCAAGTATACCATAGAGTTGTGCTGGAGGACCTAGAGATTCATAGAGAAAGCACCTCTCTAGGCACCTTCTAGATCCTCCAGTGTGACTCTATGGTCAGCTTCTGGTGGAAGCATACCATAGAATTGATCTGGAGGGCCTAGTAAATGTCTAAAGAGAACATCATTTTTGGACACCAGTAAATGAAGCCATGGGTACTGGTCCCACAGATACAGGGGCCATCGGTAACTACTGGGTTTTGGTTCCAGGACCCCTGTGGATACCAAAAGCTATTGATGCTCAAGCACCATTATATTCAATTGTGTAGTAAAATGGTGTCCCTTGTATAAAATGCAAAAACAAAGTCTGCTTTTTGGAATTTTTTTTTAATATTTTCAAACTGTGGTTGGTTGAATTCATGGATGTAGACTTTGTGGATAGTGAGGGCCTACTGTACTGTATTTGGTCAGCAATGGTTTGAGAACAAAATATGGACCTATATAAGCCATTGCTATGATCAAGTGGGGTTGTTTAGGGAATGGTAGGAAACTAAAATTCATGTACAGAGACCCTGTGGAATAATGCCATTAAAGACAGTTGAGCACTTCGGAAGTGTACAGGAGGCTACCTTAATTTGATCTATCTGGAATACTTTTAGATGACTTAGAGCTACTGCATACGAATGACTACAAGGAAAAGCATTACCCGCAGTGAACAAGTCAGCAAATACCATTACAGATTGCTCAAGGATTGCTTTTAACATCTTGTTATATTGAAATCTGTATCAAATGTTCTTGGTTTGCAGTTGCAGAAAGCACAGATGCATTTTTTATGTAGTTGATACCATTTGGGATGCCAGTAAGTTCAAGGACACACATCAGCAGTTATGGAGTGGGGGAAAACAACCTATTTAAAAATATGTTTAAAGATTTTTGTATAGATATAAAGATTTTTAAAACCAATGGAACATAAATAAAATATAGTTACTGGAAACAACACGATAAGTAACCCCACTCTCTTTGATGTTCCACATAAATACTGACACAAACTTGGTGCAATAAATAACCATTTTTGTATTAAAAGTTATTACTGCAATACTGCATGCCTACTCAGATGTAAGAGTCATCCAGTTCCCTAAAGTTTATTTCCAAGAAAATGGGTATAATATTGTAGTTTTGTTATGTGATAGGTCCCAAACTCAATTACTAATCTCAACTAGAGTAGACCAATTAAATAAATACGATTTATACATATGTTGAGTTACAGTTGATTCTGCTGAGTTACACTCGGCTGTACTGTAGCTGGTATTAACAATTTAGGCTACACCTGCACTGCAGAAATAATCCAGTTTGACACTGCTTCAATTGCCATGGCTCAGTGTTATGGAATCATGAGATTTGTAGTTTGTTGTGGCACCAGAGCTCTATGACAGAGAAAGCTAATTATTTCACAAAACTACAGATCCCAGGATTCCATAGCACTGAGCCATGACAGTTAAATTAGTGTCAATCTGGATTATTTCTGCAGGGCAGATGCAGCCTATGAGTCAAAATCCAGCTGGGAAGGGGAAAACTAGGCTTATTATTTCATTTTCCTTCATCTACATTATAATTCAACTGTTTATTTATTATGCTACCTAATGCACATGCTCACTCACAAGTGTTACCAAACTTGCATGTTACCAAATGGGGCCAAAAAAGCTTCAGTAAGGTGTTAGACCCAATCTATCAACATACTATCTCCCTAACACAGACTTCTTTCTTTTTCAGTCTAGAATGCACACTTATGAACCAGTTTTGACCAAACTTAATATTTACACTGAGGTTAGCCATCCTAATGTTTTTGTGCAATTTCAGGACCAAATGAGAAGCTGAAAGCTTCTTGAGAAAAACTGCAATTTGGGGGAATAATGAGGATAATACATAGGGACTGCATCCTTTAAGTGCAGAGACTTCTGACAGATGTAAGAGAATTTGATGATAGACTGTGCCACTTCACTCTAGAGGTGGAGGATGGCATTTTGTTGATTTCTCTTATACTAACCACGAGGCCTACAAATTGCACACACAGTTGCATGTCAGAGGGAATAGGTTTAGTCTTTCTCATCCTTCCTGTATGAGATGGGTATTTTTAAATGCATTGCTGACAATTTTAAATATGGGAAAATGTTATAAAATGTTATATACACCTACAGTATGAAATTATATAATACATTCTATCAGGTTAGGACTGTTTTACCTTATTCTGTGGCATCTGCAGATAATGTCTAATGTTTGTGACAAAAGGTGAATGTAGGTGAAGGAGAGGGAACCTTATGCCACCTCTGTCTTTTCTAGTTGCAACTTAATATGTTAAAATTAGTGTCTGGATATGAGAAAATTACCTACAGCAGCAGAACCAAGGGAGGGGTATGTATGAGCAGTAGGAGGTTTCTGCTCCACTGACTTGTATATTCCTTTAGCTGGAAGAATGCCCCTGTACGCTTTATATGCACATGGGAAAAAAATGAATTGCAAACGTTGCTACCTTTGTCTGACAAGGGGCCAATTCACCCTACACAACTATTGTGCTATACTCCACTTTAACTGCCATAGAAACCTTCTGTGGAACCTTGGGGTTTGTAGTTTGGGGAGAAACTAGAGCACTCTGACTGAGAATTCTAAATATTCTTCTCAAAACCACAGATCCCAGAATATCATAGGAAGGTCTCATGGTGGTTAAAGTGGATCACTTTAATTGCCATGTAATTGCAGAGTGTGAATGACGCCCTGAGGTGGCAATATCAATCTCCCAAATTGTTCCAATGCTTTTATATATACACATTAATAGGGTTTTGTGTATCTGTGACATTCAGATTACAGTCCTGCTCTTCTGAGACATATGCCATATACCGATAAGTCCGTATGAGATTCATATTAGCTGTAGACAAAATACTATTAGTATTTTCTTAAGGAAATATAACTTTGGAAGTATTTTGTGCATGTTAGCTATTAATGCAACATTAGGGATGGACATTTTTTTTTAATTCATTTTTCCAGCTGAAAAATAGGAACACTGGTCTAAACACTGGTCAGAAAGAATATTACAGAGAATTTTGGGCAGGTTTTACCTCTTGTTTGCACATTCCAAAGTTTTTCAAAGAATTATTCTGTGCAGACATATATATGGGTTTTCTATACCAAAATCATTATGCAAAAATCATGTTTGTTTCATGAAAGTAATATTTTTGTGCTACCATCCCACACTTTTGATGGAACTCACAGTTTCCAGAAATACATTGTGTGTGTCTGTGCGCACATGCATACAAAACTGTTGGGGGGTACAAAAAGACATGATTTTTGTATGAAAGCCAATGTATTTATTTTTGAGAAATAATGGTCTTTGTGTGAAAATTGTGACTTTTTGTATGCAAAAAACTGTAATATCCACACATGATGCATGGAAGTGGCTGTCAAAGACATAGAGAAAACCACTACCATGGAAAGAAATAAGGATAAAGTCAGCTCTGGAGGGATGAACAAAGATTGAGCAAAGAGACAGGAATTAAAATAGGTGGAACAAAGATATGGATTGTGGAAAAGCTGAAGAAGGGAACAATAAGCTTAGTGGTGACCTGTGGTTTTGTAGAGAGATAAGAGCAGTCTTTCAGATGGAAGAAGAAAAGGGGGTACAAAAAAAGTATGGTTAAGAGTAGGATTGTCAGGTCAGAACAAACCCAGGTCCTGAGATTTCATCACCAAAACCTGAGACCAGGGGACAACTCCTTGTAGTATCACAGAATGTGTGCCCTTGTGATATTTTAAGGGTGATGCTACAAGTGGGAGCCTCTAGCAAGGCCATTAAGAATGATGCATTAAGTATCAGCCACAGTTGCATAGAACATTCCATTGGAATAAATGTAACAAATGAAGAATCTTTCTCTCTCTCTCTTTTCAAGGCAGCACACTTGTTGAAAGATTCTTCTCCATTGCCTTAAGGAGAGGAGGAGTCAGGCCCTGAGATTCCCCTAGACAAGGGAAAGAGAAAAAAAAGGGTGCTAACCTATATAACCATCTTTCACCTGTGAGATGCAACGGGTGGGGGGCAGGGACACAAAAGTGTTACAGAGTAAAAAGATGATGCCTAGAGTTGACCAAAGATACTTTGCTGCCCTGAGGCAGAAAACAAGTCTTCCTGCCTCCATCAATCCATTCCAGGTACAAAACTGACTGGACCGAAAGTTGAGACTTACTACAACAAAGGCAGCAGGATGGGACTTTCTGTAAATTCTGTGGGCAGTAGGTCAATTTAGGTGCTGCAGTGCCAGCTGTGTGGTACATACAACTCTGCCCTTCACAAAGGAGAGTAACTGGCTGGTGGGGAACAAGAGGAACAGCTGGGGGAGCACCACTTCTTCCTTTCTCCCAGGATGTTTGAGAGATAATGTAATAATGCTGTACAAGTTCCATACAAAGAGGGAAAGGGAAGGATAACAGAGAAAGGGAGGCAGATAGACCTCTAAGGTAGAAAATAGACAAAAAGCAATTTATCAGAGTAGGGAGGACAGACAGTGTGCTACAGTACAGGACAAAGAGTGGAAAACATACTTGAAGAACCTGAAGAAAACATGTATAGGATGCTGAGGGAAAGTGAAGGAGCACAACAAAATTCTCTATTAAAATTTAAAGATTCCCCTCCCCATTTTTAAGTTAGTGTTCCAATTTCTCTAACTTTAATTTTTTTAAAAAAATGTAAATCTAACCCTCAGAGTGATTTAGATTATGCCCCCTGATTAGTTGGCTAATTCTTTCTGATGTCTCAAATATCATGAGAATGAATGCTTTAAGGTATTTATTATTATAGTGGAAAGTGCGGGATGAGTCCTTCTGAATCTTAGTTTGCGAAGAAAAGCCAGAGATTATAGTGGAATATTTCTCCCAGCTGAACACTATAAACATGGAATTAAGAATCCCTTAGGGCTGCCCCACTATACTTAATGGCACCCCCTCCCCATATTTGCTTACTTTTGTCACAGTAGGCAGAAAAATCAAGAGATACATCTCTTTGCCCTTGCCAGAAAAACAATAGAATAACAATGAAGTAAATAACTCACAATTTTCTATCTTTTCATGGCACCCAAATTCTTCTGCTTTAGGTGGCCTCCTCATTCTACCTAATGGTAGGATCAGTCCTACAATCCATGTTTTGTCAGGGTCAAATAGTGCTAATGGGGTCCCACACCTAAAAACAACATAATTTGAAATAGTTTTTTTTTTTTTAATCTTTGTGCCTCAAGTTCGTTTTCTCTAATTTTCCTAGTGTAGAAATACTCAAACACACAGCTTGCTCTTCGTGCACATTGGCACACTGCAAAGGCTTGAATAAATAACTGGCTGAATATATTATTCAAAATGTCATAGGCCTTATGAACTGAAATGAACACCAGTACTCCAAGTGGTCTTTGCTCTGATCAAATAATATGTCTTTTTTGAATACCAGATGTATTGTTGTATACCCAAAATGTGACACAGCCTCAACATACCAAGACAGGTGTTGCACTCAATTTAAACTAAACATTTGAGCTAAGCATCTGAAGTTGGACCTCTTTTTAAAGTGAAAAGGCATATGTATAAATAACACCTGTCTTCACTATTTATTATGCCAGCTTGACATATGCACACTGGAAGACTAATTGCAGATTCAGATCCCCTATGGCAACATCTGAAAGTGTTATAAATTAATAACTCACAAATTGTCATACAAATTAAAAGCAATCATACACGTTAGTCTCTTGACTTATAGCTGGACTTTGCAAGCTCTACTCATTGTCAGTTATGATAATCCTCAGTAAGTCCTCCTGTTTAATTACTAACCCTCTTGTATGCATATGATTTAATAATTCATGCAAACTACTATGCTGTTTGGTGTGATAAAATTTTTATCTGCGCACACTGGGAACAGATGAGGAGACGTATTAGTGCTCAGTTTATTCTTCCCCAATAGTTCATGACATTTACATCAGTCTCCTGTGATCATTAACATGCCAATCCAACTTGCTATTTGCAACCATATTTAGGGTGATTGGCATGCTGTCTATAAAACCCTGTTATTGTTGTTTTAATAAACAGAAGCTGACAATAGCCTCATTCATCACAAATTCACCACCATCCAGTAGAAAGAGTCCAGTGTACTGGTCAGCTGCTTCCTGCTCTTCTTTGATCATCTTTTCTTGGGTGACAAGCATATGATTCATCAACGAACTGCAGTTATTTGAGTGTTGACACTGAATAAGCAGCCTTTATCATGAAACTACAGGAGGAATATATTACATATTAAGTAGAAAACATCAATTTATTCAAAAGCCGTCTCCTGTCTCCTTCAGCTTCCTTTTAATGGCAGCATTTGTGCTTAGGTCCTGCTAACATAATGGGGTTCTAGTAAGAATGGTCAGTAGAATTCTTTTCCACTTCAGTGATTCCCCCTCACTGCCCCTGAAAAAAATGCTCAGAAACAAAAAAGTGACAATAGTTCCATGTTTGTAATTAATAAGTCAAGTTTTCATATTTAAAAACAGGGAGGCAAGGTTCGGGTTGGAACCACAGTGCGTGGATTTTCAAACTTTTCTCCCTACAGCAGGGGTGATCACAGAGTGGTTTGCATGAAGCATGAGCACCTCCAGACCCACTGGTGCAGCCTTCTGGTGTTCCACCAGCAAGAAGCACCCACTTCCATGTCTGGGCCCTGCTATTTGCCACAGGAATTTGGTAGCAAGTCCCAGCACCATAAACGTCCTTGTGTTCTTTCTTCCCCTCTCTATATCCCTTTTCTCTCCATCTGTTTCTACCTCTTGATTTCTCTTTTTTCTGCTTTTCTCTCCCTCCTTCTTTTAAGTTGGGTATGGGCAACTGCAGAGAGGGTGGAGGCCATTTCCTTTCAGTGGTTGGAAAAGAAGGAGAGCACATTACAAATGGATAGACTCATTCAAGGAAGCCATGTCCCTGAATCTATAAGATCTGAACAGGGCTGTTGGTAACAGGGTGACTTGGAGGTCTCTCATTCGTAGGGTCATCATAAGTTGAAGTTGACTTGATGGCAGTTAACAACAGTAGCCAGAATCTTATGTGACCTGTTACATTACATAACTTTATGTATACCTAGCTACCCAGCAGAGGTGTTAAGAAACCTGCTTACTGAATTGCAAGATGGACACTAGCAAGAGCACCTGATGTGCATTGAGACTGATGCACATTGCTGTGAAACACACATCAGTGCACAGTGCACATCAGTGTGTGATGCACATTGTGCATTGATGTGCTTTGTGCACCAATGTACATCAGAAATTGTCATGCCATGAGTTTGTATATTTTAAAAAATGCTTGATTTATTGTGAGAGTGTGAGGTAAGTATCCATTGGAAGTGGGGGAAGAATGGAGTGTTGAAGTGGGTGTTGATAGGTGGACCAGTTGGTGAGTGGCAGTTTGAGTTTGAGTGGTATGTGGAATTCAGTTTTGCCTGGGGTTTGAGAAGATTAGAGCTGGAAATGTGTGTCAGAGGGCCTTGGATATGAGTAGGGTTGGAGTGAGAAAGGAGTTTGAGTTGTATGGTTGGTAAGGGTCTGGTTTAGCTTGAAAGGAGAGAGTGTGGTGTTTCAAATCTTATATATATGAATAAATAATTGATATCTGCTTTATGTTTTTATACACTTTTGGCCTCCAGAATTGCTATCATTCTGACAGCTTGGTGGGTTTCAGACAAGTTATCTGTGGTGGCAGCATTGAAGGTGGAAGGATTGTGTCCTGTTGGGAATAAAAATAGTATAAATCCTCATAGAAACCTTGAGGGCATTTAGACTGACCCTGCAGTTGGTGTCGCACAAGGAGGACAGGAGGAAGTGCTTACATGGAGCAGAGGTGGGGATCAGGGAAAGTACTCACACTGAGTGTTTACAGTGAACACTGTGGTAGGCTTCACATTTGGTTGAGTGTAAAGACCCCCATATTTGGTCACAATGTGGGATTGCCTGAGATGAATCTTCAGTTATGGTGACACTGATATGATTGTCTGAGTGGAAAACTTCATACTTGTTGAATATAGAGGTGGAAATCCCACAGGCACCTTGCTGGCTCTGCTGCATAGTAATGTAGAAGCAGCCCTCTGTCAAATATGGAGGTTACACAACTGTGCAATTCTAATTCCCACAGATGTAGGTCCACTTACGAAGATGTAAGTCCCCAACAGGTTTCCAGTGATTAACCCCAGTGGGCCATATTGTCACACTTCAGCATGCTGGAAGTAACACTATATCACTCCTGGTTACTATTTTAACCATTTGAAATGTGTGTTTTTGGTTTGAAGGTGTGTGCGGCTCTAGGGGGTTGGTGAACTAAACCCCTACACTTGTAGCCAGTTTGGGCTCAATTTGGATTTTTAAAAAAATCCTGAAAATTAGAGCAAAATTTTTTTAAAAAAATAAAAGGTGGGGTCTGGGGACTTTGGGGGAGGACTAAGATGTGATTGTGTACTATCATCTGGTAATTTTGTGACTGGGTTGGTTTTTGAGATGGAGAATCTATGGTGAGCTATCGTATTTAGCCATGACTGCAGTGAGACTCGTATAATACCCGTCCATATACATTGAAAGAATTCAGGAGGAGGCCGTTGTTAATAGCTCTCTCACTACATCTCCTGCATATTGTGGCTGTATCTATAATTTCAATGGCCATGACATAAATGTTTCCCTATTATCTGTGTATTTGGTCATCATGGGAATGCATTCTGTATTGATGAGTGTTGCATGGAGCTCCTCTGCTTGTGAAAAATGTTCAGGACACTAAGGCTCCGGGCAGTATTGACAGGGTCAATCTGCTGTTGTGGAAAAAAAAGGAGTTAACCTTTTGTTAATTTAATCTGTAATTATGTCTCATTGAAAAAAAGCCTTATAGGCAAGTTAACCTATAGTCAGCCAAAGCATCATCTGATAAAAGTACTCTGCCTCAGATTATGGCTGGCCCCTGAACACCATTTCTTCAAACAAGGTGGTGTATTTACCATCTTAATTCAGGCTTTTGAAAAACATCATTCCAAATCAGCATTTTAGGGATATTTTAGTTAGGACATGAACACATTTCAAATTATAAACTTGTTATCTCATTTCTTCCAAATGATTTTTAACTGTACAAAAGGTTAAGCTCTCTATGGGAGTGCTATAGACCAAAGTACACTGAGCTTAATTGCCAATGGATATTGTTTTATCAGGAGACCACTTTGTTATATGCTTATAAGACACCAGATGGTAGATGTAATATATCTCAGTGTGCTTGAACTGGAGTTACAGTTCCCTGAGTACATGGCTTTGTTGAATCTCCTGTTTGACAGTTTAGTTCATGTTTCCTTTAGGTATACTGCTGTTCAGTTCTTATCTACATTTTTTTTTGTCTCATATACATTATTTTTAGATATCATGTCTTAAATTTGTAGGATGATAGGGGTTGGAATTTTGGTTGGATCACAGTGGCCAACTGGCATGGCAATGCAGCTTTAAGGGCATTGTATTATTTGATTCCAGTTTTATCTCATGAAACAGCCTGAGATCCATTTTCAAGTTTTTTGATTGCCAAGAATGAAATGAGAATGGAACATTGCTAGTCTTATTTGTTTCAAAAGATGGAGAAAAAAAGTTGCCTGCTTTACATGGCAGGTAGATTTTGCACACCAGTAAACTATACACCTACCTTTAAAAACACCACAAACACCTTATGTAATATTCCACAATGGGTACAATTCAACAAACTCTTGCTGCTAACAGAAAACTTCCATCTATAAAACAAAATGGGGTGTAACCTTGTGCCTAACCCAGAAACTTCAACTAGTACAAAATATGGCAGCCAGGTTAATTGTGGGTACATCTAGGAGAGAGCATAAAACACCTGTGCTTAAATCTCTCCACTGGCTGCCGATCAGTTTCCAGGCACAGTACAAGGTGTTGGTTTTAACCTTTAAAGCCCTACATGGCTTGGGTCCATCTTATCTCCGGGACCGCCTCATCCCATATGATCCCCCCCGCGCGCACTTTGGTCCTCTGGGAGGAAACTGCTGCAGCCTATGAAAACTAGGCTGTTGCAGTCTTCCCAGAGGGCCTTCTCTTCTACGGCTCCCAGACTTTGGAATGGCCTGCCGGACGAGATCCGTCTTATCACTACTCTTGATAGCTTCAAGAAAGCGCAAAGGATGGATCTCTTCCCGGAATAACTTCACGGCTCAAGTGGAGTTGATTGCCTACTCACCCCCCTGCTGCTATTGCCATTTTTTTGTCGTAATTTGTATATTGTATTGTACTTTATGTTTGTTTTAATTCTCCACTAGTTTAATTTAGTTTTAAGGGGTGAGAGGGTTAGGATTGGGAAGGATTGTTTTAACTTGCTGTTGTTTTAATCCTGTTGTACACCACCCCAGTTGCCGAGCAGAGGGGCAGGTTAAAAATTATTATTATTATTATTATTATTATTCCATTTCCTCTCAAAAGTGCTCAAGAAGGCTGGTGAATTCACCAGAGCAGATTTTAGGGACTGGGAGAGCTTGTTGAGAAATGACCTTCCCTTCCACCTTCCACTGATAGATAAAATTATTGGATTCCATTTACTGTTCTTTGGGTAGTTGTGCTTTTGTGAAATTGGAACAAAGATGTCAAATGTGAGGCAGGAGCTAATTGCTGTCTCAAAAAGAGAAGCAACAACCGATTATCTAAAATAAAGTTTTATTTCAATTGCTTACAATGAACTGCAGAGTGGATTCCAAGTTTCACCCGAGACCATGGCTCCTCAGATGTTTCCATCAGTATGTGTAGAGTGAGCTATCCAAAACTAATAGCTTCTCACCCAGCCCCACAACTACCTAGGCTACAAAACCCAAAAGGATGTTAGAGAACTTGATTCCTTGGATGTTCACTGATTTTATTTTGGAACAGATATTACTTGGATACAGCTCATAGGTGTTAACTGCCAGAATGGCCACTGCTTTACGAGCACCCCATTGTCCAGTCATCTCAACTTCTCTACCCAGTCCAATAGAGGGTATGTACATCCTCCCAGCCAAAATATAACTTCAGCCTGGCTTCCAAGCAATCAGTTGTTCCCTATACTAACCCATGGGAAAGTGTAATGACCACACACAACTCAGGAGCGGTGGGTTTTGGACTCCTTCAATACCAGCCTGTTCTGCCTTTCACACATCATGACACCATGCATCAAACCAACATGGTAAATCTACCCTTCTCCTTTGGTGAAGCAAATGATTGTTTCCTTTTTCTGCTGCCTGTTCAGGCCAAATGGAGAATGGGGTGGGGAAGTGAAACAATCCCTTGGAAGCAGCAGTTAAACCAGGTTCACCCCAGTCATCTATAGTAAAATACCAGCAGTGACCTGATTTCCATTGCTCTCAATTACAGGATCTGGAAATAATTATTTCTTCTTTATTCTTGATTTAGTATTATCAATTCACCCATAACTCATATCACTTTCTGCCTAAACAGCCATATGCAACTAAAATTGCAGGTAAATCTAGGTAGGATAAAAAGGAGAGATTACTTCATGTGTTCTGATTATACATTTTAAAATGATCTTCATGGCTAAGATGTAACATCAAGCAAACATAGCATTAAGACTTCACCAGTGCAGTTCCATGTCTTCCCTTCACCCAACAACTATCAATCTCAGGATGAGGAGACAATTCAGACAATGAAGAGGCAGCTGGTCTTGGCTTGGCAGGGGGAGCCACGAAGGCATGCTCACAGATGGAATGCAACCTCTTTTTCCTTCTTCTCCAAGCCAAGAGCAGCTGCATCTTCCTCTGAATTCTCTTTCCCTCTCCTCTCCCCACTGTTAAGAAACAACAATGGCTGCCCCTACAGGGCTTGATAGCTGCTGGGATGGGGGAAGGTTTTGAACAGGGCACATTTTTTATTTATTTTATTTAGTTAATTAGTTAGTTATACCCCGCTCTTCAGCCACAAAGTCTATCAGAGCGGCTTACAAAATGTTAAGCAACAGCAATTTACACATCTACACTGCATTAAGCAGTTTCCAATGTGTATTAGCTAATTGCCCCCACAAACCAGGTACTCATTTTACCGACCTATGAAAGGATGGAAAGCTGAGTCGACCTTGGAGCCCTCTGGAATTGAACTTGCAATGTGGTGACTTGCAGGACTGGCATTTAACCACTGTGCCACCAGGGCTCCAGAGACTAGAAGCTAGAGACTAGCCCCCTGCACACCATCAAAAAGAGGCACATGCACATGTAAGCCACACTTACATGTGGATATATCAGTAACAGGATCCCGCCTTATGTATGAGAGACCTCAAATGCATTATGATCAGGAGGAGGAAACACAATGATTCACAAAGTCCTAGAGGAAAAAGATGTTTAAGAGCAAACCAGATCTCTATTTAGAACATTTCTAGCAAGAATAATCAACACCATGCAAAACAATCTTACATGATTTTATCCATGTTCAACAACCCTGTCAACAATATCTCATGGTCAAAAATATTAACAGTTTTTTTTTTCAAATCACTGCCTTCATCCAAAAGGAAATCTTATTTTAGGGATAGGATTTATCACCTTGGATAGCCCCTTCATAGCTTGAACTAAAACCTATGGCAACGACATGGAAGCCACCAACCAACACTGCTATGTATTACATTTATTTAATTTATTTTATTTATATGCCACCTTTCTCCCAGAAGGAATCCAAGGTGGCTCACAAAATTACATAAAATACAATTTAAAATCATTAAAATACCTTACAATAAAAACACATAAAGTTAAAAGATTAAAATAAGCAGAGTTTTAAAAACGTATATAAAAAACACATAAAAACACACCCCAATAAAACCTCCATAACCCCAGCTATTTATTAAAAGCCTGCTTATATAAAAATGTTTTTGCCTGCCGAAGAAAGGAAAGCAGGGAGGGGGCTAGCCTAGCCTCCTGTGGAAGGGAGTTCCAGAGGGTGGGAACAGCCACTGAGAAGGCTGTCTCTCATGTCCTCAACAGATGAGCCTAGCAACTAAGGAGGTATATATCAATAAACCACTGAAAATTGGGCTCTAACTGCAAAGTAAACGTCTTCATGTCAGGAGATGGGAACTGATCAGTGCATTCACAGCTGGGGAATAACTGTGTGTAAATTACCTTGTACTGCATCATTCAGTTCAAACCTGGTGGCAAGGAGGGGGGATCATTGCATCAGTGAGAAGCCAGAAGAAATACTGGACTTTGAAAGGGCTAAATGGGAACACTTGCACTGTCAGTATATGAGATTAAAGCAATTCTTATTGTATAGATCTGTCCAGAATAATAATTGAAGAGAAAATTCTGCAGTGAATATGATAAAAATGACTGTTAAATTGTAAATCTAATCAGCACCAATTGAATTGATATAATATGATTCCACCTGGCTATAGGTGTTAGAATTAGGCACCTACTGAAACATCTGAAACATTTCCAATCCTAGTAGCACATGTATAAAGGTATTCCCATGTATGACTGGGAGGTGATAATAGAAGAGATCTCTGTGGCCAGGGTTGCCTTGTTCAGGAATGGTTGCAGTTGGTTGAGGATGCCTTTGTTAACACGTGGTTGGTCTCTGGCTACCAACCTCATAAAGCACCCAGTCATGAATACTTTACCCTGCTTTCACACTTTTAACACTATCCTTAAGTGTAAAACGGCTATGGTCCCAAGTGTCTCCCTAAATCAGGTACAGTTTTTTCAGTAGTGTGTTCTCTCTTCTTTCCAGTTACTAGCAGTCAATTCAGTCTGAGTTAACCCCTATAAAACAAACAATAACTTTTATTGATGAACTTATAAAGATCTTACGTGAGTTACTTCAAGCTCAGGATGATTACATTAAAATCACTTCACAGACTTTAGTCATTCTCTGTCTAACTTCCTTCCTCTAGACACACATTTCTGTTTAAGCTCCTCAGCCCTCTCAACTCTTTCCTCCTCTCTCTCTGTCTAGAACTAACTCTCCCAGACTCTCTGTCAAACACCCCACCTCTCACCAGGAGAACCCTCCCACCACATACAACTGGGCTGGGCTTCATCCCTCCTGTGCTGCCTGTTTACTGGCAACTCACTATCAAGCTGCATTTCACTTGAAAGAGCTAACCCACAAAGCCATTTTCTCACAACCCAGGTACATGATACTCTATGCTGCAGAGAGAAGCCAGATAGGCTTCAAGTGACAAAAATGGATCAGGTCCTCCCAAGCCACACACCTATGCCTCCATAAAGAATGCAAATATTTCTAATATATTTCATGATCATTTCCCAGACTTGAAAACCAGTTGCACCAAATGCCTCCATCTTGGCACCATTCTCTATGTCATTTTCCCCGAAAAAGGTTCACATGATTAATTTACAACAATACAGTTGCTCTTAAAGTTAACATGAATCTATCTGAAGGAGGTACAAAGGAGGGACATTAGCCACCTTGAGTTCCATTCTTGGACAAAAGGCGGCATATAAATCAAATAAAGAAATAAATCTTAAACAGAACCTAATGTGATGTCAACATGGAAGTGTTTATCCTTGGCAGCCTAGATTTTCCCCACTGACCATGACAACCATTGGAAGTTTTATTGCATTCTTTTCCTGCTTTTTAAAAACCCGTTTGTATTTCTTCTTATCTATGGCTGCCTGAATTTTATGTCAACTATCTTATAACTTCAAAAGTAGACAATCAACTGAAGACAGCATGAGACTCATGGGGCTCTGTTTGTTTTTCTGCTTTCCAAAGCAAGTTCACACACCAGGTGGCTTCTGCAAGCAATTAGCATTACAATTACCAGACCAAATAAAAGTTTTGGGGCTCAGAGTGGGAAATTAGGTCAGTAACCTAAGGGTAAATTCTTCTTCTTATGGTCTTGCAATTATCTAGATGTTGCTTGGTATTAAATTAGTCAAGGGTGGTGTGATGTATAAGGAAAAGGATCAGTAAGTACTTAGTCCAAACATCCCTAACATCAGTGATCACTGGAACCATTCATCAAGTTTACTCCTTACCCAGTTAACCAAATAGCAGGATTATTGGGGGAAAGCCTATATACTGTTGTTAAGGGTGAGCAAACTTACCAAATGTTCTTTTGGTTTGGAAACCAGGGTGAACTTCAGCAACCTCATCTGCCCAATTTAATCAGAACCAGACCTTAAAGCAGAGATGAGCAACTATAGGAAGCTAGGAGACTGCATGAAACCCCTCCAGGAGACTTGGGAATACTGCTGAATACGAATTTTTGTCTTAGTGTGGGACTTTTGAGAAACAGAGGATACAGGGTTTTGTTCCTAGCAGCCACAACTTCCAAGAACATCCTGTAAATGGGAGGTGGACTCACACCCAGGACTGTTTTTGTGCCCCTCTACATTTTAAGGCACCCTGGGCCATTATAAAAATATGGTGTTTTCTTGTGGGGGGGAAGGGGTGGGATGAGACCATTTTTTGCACACACACACACACACAGTGCCCCCAAACACTCTCTGGAAGTCATGGGGAACATTTTCACCATGTTTTCAGCCCCCCTGGAAATTTCTTTAATGACAGGAAGTGAGTGGAAGTCAGTTCCTGTTCACTTCCTTTTAAAAAGAGGCCTCTCCTAGTACTAAAATGGTCCAGGGTGCCTTAAAATGTAGTAAAACGCCCCCCACCCACTCCTTAGAGGGCATTTGAGGGCATCTTTTTAAAAACGCTTTTATTTTCCCCCTGAGGGGCACAAAAACCAGTACTGGGTATGTACTCCACCCCCCATTTAAAGGATGTTCTTGGAAGATGTGGCTGCTAGGAACAAAACCCTGTACCCTCTGTTTCTCAAAAGTCCCAAGTCAAGACAAAAATCAGTATTCAGTATTCAGCCAAGGATCCAGGTAGTGGATATAGAACTGGGATCTTGATAAGAATGCACACAAAAAACAAGCCAAGTCACTAATATGTTTTGCAGACCTTTTGTAAATCTTTTCAGCTGATCAGATAAAACAAAAATAAGGACAGTCATGCAACATCATTAGCAACTTGTGGCAAAAATCAAGTCTCCAGAACCCCAAGCAAAATGAGGCTCACCAATCATTTTATTTTATTTTATTTTATTTTAATCCCATCTTCCTCCCAGCATGGGATCCAGGGAAGTGTACAACCTTTTAAAAACATAATAAACTAACAACAGCAGCAGCAGCAGCAAGAAACTCTTAGTACAAAAGTTAAAACATACAGTACTTGTGTATTGTTCCCAAAATGGAGACGATCAATAATAATTTTTGCTGCCTCAAGAATCTGAAAGCTGAATCTAGATTTTTTTCTACTTTTTAAAATTAAAAATCGTTTTGGATATATTTGTATCATATAATAGAAAGAATATGATATAAATATATCAGAATATGATACAAAAGATATCAAATATGTTTCTATGTTCTAGAAAGAAGACAGCCAGCATAGTTTAGTGGTTTGGGCATTGGACTTGGACTCTGATTCTTAAATCCTTGTTCAGCTCTGAAACCCATTTGGTGACCTTGGACACATTACTCTCAGCCTCAGAGGAAGACAAAGGCAAACCACCTCTGAACAAATCATGCCAAATATATATATATATATATATATATATATATATATATCCTGGTATGTTCCCCTTGGGGTCGCCATAAGTAAAAAATGACTTGAAAGCATCTCTCTCTCTGGCTTTTCTTCACAAATGAAGATTCAGGAAGGACTCATCCTGCGCTTTCTACAAGCACGCTGATGAGTAAAAAAGCCAATCCTAGATAAGCAAGTCAGGTTGCAGAAAGCACAGCAGAAGGTCTCCTTGGGTGATGTTTCCGGGTTGTGATTCTTTCTGCACTGCTGTTTCTCTTCAAGACTTGTTTGGCGTGAGTTCTCAAATAAGGCTACAGCATTATGGATAGTACATCTCCATGCCTCCCGATGTGAGGCCAGGGCGGACCATTGTTGGTGATCAATTCGGCCGAGCCTGAGATGTTGTTTCAGGGAGTCCTTGTATTGCTTTTTTGGAGCACCTCTCTTACGCTGACCCGTGTCGAGTTCACCATAGAGTACTATTTTTGGGAGGCGATGGTCCTCCATCCTAGAAATGTACCTGTCCAGCGCAGCTGTGTTCTCACAATATCATGGCCTCAATGCTGGTGATCCCTGCTTGCTCAAGGACAGCAACATTAGTCACATAGTCAGTCCAGTGTATATTTAGGATTGAACTGTCTGGCATGGGAGACCCTACCGGTGGCTATTATGCCACCTCCAGCATAGCTCAAAACATCATTAGGGTACACTTGAAAGCATAGAACAACAACAATAGGAGAAAAAAAAACATACATGATTCAATGTTATTAGATTTATAACAAAACTCACTAACATTCAGACACTAAAAAATGATCATTTAAATCAAGGGAAACAACTCACTGATACACAAGTCAAAAAATAGAAGATGTGACTTTTTACTGATAAGGCTTAGATAAAAATAAAACAATGTAAGAGATTAATTAACAACACTTTTTAAAAGTAACAATCATACAATTGTCCTAGTCATTCAATTCTTATTTTATTTTCTACATTCAACTGTTTGCCTTCATTTTGCTTGAATTACACTTCTCAGTTTCTTGTTTAAATATTTCGGTGCCATATTTTCTCTTTTGTGTTCTATTATATTGTATTACTTTGTACCTCTCTTTATAATCCATGTTATTATATTGTGAAGCTACAATTTTTCCAGGCAATGTCAAATTCTCTTTGGTTACATGTTGCTCTTCCATAGCTTCTACATTTAGAATACGAGTTCCTGGCTCTTTCTTTTTATAAAATTGTACTAAGACAAGCTTCTTCTTCTGTTATAATAACAAATCAGAAGTGAAATCCTGTGAGGTTAGTGATGTTGAGTTCCATCTCTTATTGGATTTTTTTATTTTCTATTTATTTTTTTAAAAAACAATATTTACATTCAAAAGGGATTTTTAAATACATTAATGTTCCATTATAATAAAAGCAGGAAAATATAAATGCAAAAGGAGGGAAAATCAACACATTAGTCTTAACTTTCTATAAAAGTTGACCAAATGTTCAAAATATAAATCCATGTTACCCAAATGCTCCTTGGAAATGCCAAGAAAATATTAAGTTTCTAATATGTTCTTGTATTCCAAACATAAGGCAGTGAGTAGGATGGCCAAACAAGGAAAAGGTTTTATTTTGTTTCCTTAAGTTTCAGTTAGAAGGAGGAGAGGAAAGGTGCGGGAGTGGGGGAGTAAAGTCAGAATCCATGTAATTTTTTTAAAAAATGGACCATCCTGATTTCATATGATTTCCCCCCCCCCCAAGGATGGCATTGACTTAATCAGAACAATCACATATTTAGTTTATTTTTGCACCACCATGGAAACATTGGTGACATGGAAACAAACAAACAAACAAACAAACATGTTTACAGCTATTTCAAGCTAAGCCCAGGCACACACTCCAGATTCTAACAAAAGGGTAAGATGATTGCCATTGATAAGCTTTAAACCAAACACATCTAGATGATGTTTGTTTACATAAGAGCAGAACAACCTTTGGTGTTAAATGCTCAACTATGACCCTCTCTAATATGCAATATGTAAAGTATGTAGGCAATATAACCCCTGCCCATCAATTTTTTTCTTTGAAGTGCCTGCCCCAACAATACATTTGCAAATCAAATATCTGGAAATTCTCACACCTTGTAGAAATGTGCCATATTCCAGAGCTTGTCAAGACTTTTGTTGGAGCTAATCAAATATATTAATTCACAATTGTTCAACAAATTATCATGAGCTTTTGTCACATCCCTAGTTGGCCTTACCAGAGGACTGATTTTTCTTCTTTCAATCTGCTGGGGTTGATTAGGTAATATATGTTTTTCCAAATAAATGTCCCTCCTTTAAAGAAAGTAATAAAAATTGTGAAGTTGAAGGCTTTCACGAAGTTCTTTCATGGGCGGAATCCATAAATTTTTCTCATGTCTGAAGATGCCAGTCACAGATGCAGGCAAAACGCCAGAAAGAAACTATTCCAGAACACGGCCTCAAAGCCCAGAAAAAAAACCAAGGAAAATCTATGTAATAAAAATTGTTTCTCATTTAAACCCAGTAAGTACCTTTCAGTTCTCATTTACTGATTCACATAGAATGAACCCATCTTGTTACAATGGCATGCATTGTTTTCAGAATATCTTGATTCAGATGACTAATCTGATCCAAACATACTCCAGCCTTCAAACATGCTACTCCATTTATTCACTAGGATGAAGTATATAATATGTTGCCATGCTAGTACATAATTGGAAATGGTGACAGATAGCAAATCTTATGCATGTTGCCTACTATTTGAAGAATGTCCCAAGTAAGTACATATAAGAACGTGGGTTAACTTTGAATTCGGGGCATGGCAGGGAGTAGGATTTATTGTCCATCTGTGATTACCCTTTTTAAAATCTCACAAAAAAAAAAAGATAGGGAAAATGTTAAAAACATGTTTCTTGAGTGTCAGGAAACCCTGATGGAGAGAATCTTGGATGGATGAGAATCTTCGCAGTATGAGACTTATTCTGTACAAAATTCACACAAGGTAGTTTTGCTCAGAAGGCAGTATTTTCTTTTAAGGAAATAACATTTTTTTAAATATTTCATATTTTCACTTTTTTCTTGCACAGAATACACCGTCCTTGGGAACTTGTTCTATGTAACATTTGGGTGTGCTTTTCACAAAACCCCCAGCATTTTCTTTGGAAGAAACAGAATTGTCTGTGTATTTTTGAAGGTTTTCATGCAGCAGGAAGATATTTGCTAAAATTACTCTTGCTTCATTCATGGATGAGACTAGTGAAGAATTACATCCTTACTCATAAACAGGCTCCTTACTTATACAGCTATGATGTTCATAATGAATGCTCATAGCCAGAAGCATGTATCTAGCAGGCCACTATTAAGCACTGTGTTGTTGGGGGGTAAACTTATGTTCAGTGTTGTTATCATATGGACATGAATTATTGTGTTTATCACCCAAATTGGGTTGTATAAAATTGTATGGATGATACTGGAAATAAAGTCCTCTTGGTAACTACAGGCTTTGATGGTGTTTTTGGCACAGTTAAGAATGTTCATTGACAAGCTGATCTTCCCTCTGGGCACAAAAACAAGGATGAAATTGAGTTTTATGGCTGGCAATTGAGCAATTTAATCTTTTTGAAACATCTAACTGATGAATCCCAGTGACCCTTCCCCTCTTTTTTCACTTTCATCACTATAATGCTTAGTAATACTACAAATCTAAATATTTGTCAAAGTGCTCATCATCAATCATCAGGATTCACACGTTTCTTTGGATAAAATTCCCTTTTAGAAAAATATACATTAACCTGGCATGGAAATTGCTTTGTGCAGGCTTCTTTCTAAACCTATTTCTTGAAATGAGCTTGAACAAACATTTGTCTTAAAGAGTTAATGTGCTTCATGTAGTATTAATCTCAATTTGAAATTAGGCAGCCTCATTTTTTTCAAGTAGGTTCCAATGAGTTCAATGAGATTTCCTATTAAACAGAGGCATTAGAGTTGAGGAGTGTGCACTTTCTTTGGTCTGGTTCTCAGTGATTTCAGCTGAAGTAGCAGCTCATTCCTCCAGAGCAGGGCTATCTGCAAGAGAAATTTACTTACATGTAGTAGTAGGTGGAACAACATTTGCCTAGAATGCAATAGTTCTGTATTATGTATCATAAAATACATTGTGGGAGGATATGAGAAAGGGCTTCCTCTACTGTATCACCCTAGATGTGCAATGCCCTTGTCACATACCTAGGAGAAAGCTATAGTAGAAGACATGCTTCACTACAGAAGGTCCCAATTGCAATCTCTTACTTTTCTGGCTAGTAAAGTCACCTGTGAAAAGATCTGGGCAGGCATCAATGCCAGTCAGAGTAGACAGTACTGAACCAGATGTACTATGTTGGCATGGTACAAAACAGTTTCCTATGGCAAGCAGGTAGGCAAGGTTTAGAATAATTTCAAACTTTGTTGGCCTGTTTTGCTATTTACAGAGCCATGCTACTCTGAAATTTACCAGTGCCAGGGGAAGCCACTAATAAGTGCAAACCTAGGTTCCTTTCATGGACCAAAGATGGGATATTCCATGAAGAAACAAACACTCTTTAGAGCAGAGTTTGTAGCAGAAAGAGAGTAGTATGGTAGATTTAAGGCTTGAATACACAGGCAAAAAACACACACCCTGTACTCATGGCAGTGTTGACACATGGCTTTTTGACAATGTTTATTTTCATAGGGTTTCTGCAAAAATTTTGGATCTGGAAAATTTGCAGTTTGCTCTGCATTTGAGGGGAAACCCTGGATTTTTGGCTGTGTGGCAGCCAAGGATTGGCTTTGGAGCAAAGCTGGGGCTGGACTTCTAGTGAATGGGACTCTGTTCTGGTGCTTTTATTTTTTTTCTAATTTTCAATTGTGCACATATATGGATAAGTGTATCTCCACTAATCCAATAATACAGATGTCTAGGAACCACATGTATTTGCCTATTCACTTGCACAAGTGAATAGGAAAAAACAACTACAGAGTAGCCCCAGCCATGCAGCCGGAAATAGTATGACATATTGGACATGTGATCAGTGTAGGACTGCACTTTTATTCCAACACAGATTATAGTGTGGCAGGATGTTCTGATCTACAATCAGACAAGCCAGGCATGTGTGGCGTTTATGAGGCTGCTGAAGATCAGTGAATTCCACCATGGCTATGAGGTAGGTGTGCGTTTTTCCACCAGTGTAAACAAGCCCTTAGTCTGCCAAAAGGCTGAAGTTTGGCAGTTTTCCATCCTCAAATTGGTATGGATTATTCTGATCATTAGGACCCCCCCCCCAAAAAAAGGGGGGGCGAGAAAAGAAAAGAACACTGTGTGTGAAGAAGACAGGCATTTTTTTTAATCAATAAGCCATCATCTCTGATAAAGCAATATGGTAGGCAATCTATGTTCTTTATATGAACTGTGCTAAAAGTTGTAATTACTATGTGGACTGGACCAAGTATAAAGCTTCTGTACCGCTACCAGTTTGTTTAAGTAATGTGAGAGACAAGTAAAGAGACATGGCCTCGAGATTTAAGAAGTATGGGATGTAACAGCTATTTAATTTAGCTCTCATGCAGAAGCTCTTTTCAAATGGTTTCTTTTATAATCACCACACTGGAGTATAACATTTGTTTCAGGTCTGCAACTCAGTAGAAGCTTAGTGAAATCTTTCCAGAGATGTTCATTACTTGCTGGTGACTTATTTGTATACTGATCACTCCAATCTTGAAATCTTCATTCTGCTTAAAATTCTACTGGATTCTTGCTGAAAGTATTAACCAAGATATTGTTTTGGCTCATTTTCCTCTCAACAAAGTTTGCAAACAATGACAGGAAGTTGAATTAAACAAGTTTTGAGGAAAATCTAAATTTAATTCCATGTTGGGGGCATGGTCAGCACCTGATAGACCTTTGGCTCTCCATTCCCACACACCACATCACACTCCCAACATGTGCCCTTTTGACTACTTCTGCAATCACCATTTCAAGTTGGGCGAGGCACCACCAGAGAAACCTCTGTGATGGCTTGGAATGGTCAGGAGATGAAATCTGGCATCACCTATTCCATGCCTGGAGCATTGTTGAGCATCTTAGATGGCTGGATTCATGCATTTCTTTTTCCTCAAACAAAGGTAATCTAACTCACATGTAAGGGACCTCAGCTGGATCCTTGTAATTGCATGACTACAAACTGCATCATAAATAGCTTTCCCATTTGCCCAGTTTTCCTATGCAAATTGCAGCATGGAGCTAGGAAAATCTGTAATTGGCTGTAAAATAGGGAGGTTTCCACTATGAACTATGAACTGTACTGGAAACAGTTGACATAAAAATGACCAGTTACAAATTTAACAGATCAAATGAAAAAAGATATCTGAAAGGTATTCCTAATTGTAATACCCTTCTGATTTTTTTCTACTTTACATGACAATATATATCAATTTATGTTTAGCAAATGTCATCTGGATGAAATTCCATATATGGCATTATTCAAATTCAAAAGAAAAAGAGCCAATTATATGAAGAGCTTGGAAAGTTAGTTGAAAAAAATCAATTTGTTAATATTGAACATTAGAAATGGTGAGTTCAGTTTGTGGTCATTAATGTTAATGGGTAAAACATTTAATTTCTTACATTGTGTTGATTAATTCATCAATTGAGTCATTTAAAAAAGAATGCATCAGATTTACATGTAAATCATGTAGATTGTTACTGTTAATCCCTCACATTTTGTTCTGGAATCTTTCAAAAAGCATTCTTTTTGTCATTTTAAATTTGTCTTTCCCAACTAGGCACTTTTCCTAAATAGGCTACAAATCCCATAATGTAATTGTTGAGTGGGATAATGGAAGTTCTGTATTTCTGGCAAATATAATGTTGGGAAAGATTATCTTAAAGCACAAATTCTCAGCTAGCAACAGATTCAACTAAATTTTGTCACTAATCAGCATCTCACTTCTCCTCTTTCCAGTGCACCCACCCTGCCAGCATATAGACTGTTCACTCACACTTCACACACTTTGTTTTTATCATTTTATAAGGAGTAAAGCTTTCATTTCATTTAGAATACATTGATTTTCTGCAACTGCAACAACAAACAGCTGGCTACAAAGATTGGTGAATCAAGCCTGGAATTTTTTTTAAAGAGAAATACTCTGAACACTTTTAAACAAATACATATTTGTGTGTGTGTGTGTGCGCGCGCGCGCGTGCTCTCTACTGAATTTGGATATAACAACTGAGGAATATAATCTGTTCCAAAATAATATATGGGGAAGAAAAGGAGGGGGAATAGCATTATATGTTGAAGACAAATTCACTTGTACAGAAATCCATGTGAGTGATCAAATTGGCCCAATGGAGACCATTTGGGTAAAAAAGAAATGAAGAAAGAAATAAAAACACTGTGGTAGGAATATAGTACAGGCCAGCAAACCTGTGAAATGATGCTTTTCTGAAGGAAAAAAAAAACCCTCAGAAATCTACAAGAAGCAAGAGCTAGTAGTTATGGGTGATTTCAATTATCCTGTTATCTGCTGGGAGAGTAGCTCTGCTAAGCATAGGCTCTCCAATGAACTCTTGATGTGCCTTGCAGATAATTTCTTCTTTCAAAAAGTGAAGGAAGGAACAAAATAATCAGCAATCCTGGACTTGATCCTAACTGATAAGGAAGAGTTGATCTCTGGAATCAAAGTAGTTGTGTTAGGAGATTTTCAAACCGCGTTTTACCGTGGCTCATGCGGGAGGAGCTTCCGGGAGAGGGACGGCGGTCTTGCGCGGCAGAGGATCATTTTCGGATGCCGCCGTCCCTCTCCTGAAACCATCCGTGTCACTTCCGTGAAGCTTCAGAAGCCTCAGCACCATATTTTAATCACGGGCAACCTCCATGGAGGAAAAAGGTCCTCTATGATGTGAAGTCAAAGGCTTTCATGGCTGGCATCCAAATACCTCAAGGGCTGCCATAAATAGGAGGGTACAGACTTGTTCTCTGCTGTCTCAGAGAGCAGAACTAGGTCTAATGGTCTGAAGTTAGAGGAGGGTAGATTTTTATTGAAATTAGAAGGAACTTCAAAAAGAAACTTGTTGACAGTAACTGCAGTTCCACAGTGGAACCGATTTCCTAGAGATGTAGTAGGGTTTCCTTCTCTGGATGTCTTCAAAAAGAGGCTGGATAGCTACCTGCTATGGATGTACAAGCTAGAGATGCTGGATTGAGCAGGGGGTTGAACCTAATGGCCCATGAGGCTACTTCCAACTCTATGATTCTTATTATTGTACCCTTTCTGCCTCACTAATCACAGTGGAGAATTGTGGTCTGCAAAGATCAGTAGCAGAATGCAAGAATTAAAGATCCCATGTTCAATTCTTGACATTTCCAGTTTAATGCCTTACAATCTACAAAGGGGATAGCAATAGGGGAGAGGATTAATTCAACAAACTCTGGCTGCTGTTCTCTCCCTCAGAGGCCCACCACAACATAGTTGGCCTGAATCGACAACCTTGCAGTCCCCATTAACTTAGGCCAAGGCCCAAATTTAATTAGCTTTATGTTTTTCACTCCAAAATCACTTAACACAAACTACTCAATGCATGTGATCCACTGAATCAGGGAGTGGACAGAAAGAAGAATGTGGGAAACAAGGGGGGGATAAGCCAAGAGAGGAGGAAATAGGTTTTGTGGTGTTTCAGAGCAACTTTTCAGTTACTTATCCATCAGTCCAGCAATAAATACTCTAAAGGAGTAGAAAAGGGTTCATTGAAGCTTACCCCAAATAATAATATATAAAGCCATAAAATACAATAAATAAATATTAGATGGCAATAATTGAAGTCACTCAAGCTCATCCCACTTATTACCCTGAAGGGTTCCAACAACTTCCATGTAGGCAAATAAGGACTATGGGAAGGGCCTTCAATCCTAAAGGACCTGGCATTCTGAAAGGAGTATGGCTGTCTGAGGGTCTGTTGCCAAGTAAACAAATTACCTCCCTCCCTCTTCCATTCCTTAATTCCAGGCAAGGGCTTAACTGTTTTCTTCCTTCCATTTTCTTTCTTTGAGATTCCACACAGCAGCCAGAAGATTAGAGCAAGAAGCCAACAAACACAGCTATGTGTTCCTCCAACCCTAACCCCTCTTCTACTATGGACATCCTGCCTTATTTTTACTGGGGGAAATGGGGGAGAGAGATACTGACTCCCAATGAATTCTGGCAACTTAAAAAATCTGAATTGAACAAGCGCAGGAATAACTGCATCATTAATCAGATAAGCTTTGGAGTTCAGCTGGGGGCGGGATAAACTAACAAAATTAATAGCTTAATTTAATGAATTTTAATAGCTCCCCCCCCCAATCTCTGATTGTATGTGATGTCATCATCTCATTTGACATATAGTTTCTTAGAGAAATTTGGTATGGTTTTTGTTTTGAGTCTGGCTCAAATCAGAAAAGCCAGCATAAGCTATTAGCTTATGTATAGATATATGTGCATGAAATCCTCTGAAAATGTAAATAATTTTCAGACATAAGGAGCTAAAAAAGTTTTATAATTACTATGCTTCTTTTCTATGCAAATATAGAATACTCCAAGGGCTACATTTGATATACTTGTATTCTCCCAACCTTTAGAAATTACACATTTTCTCCAGAAATTGTATCAGAAAAGACAAGAAGGACAAAACATCGCCTGTGAGAATTTAGTGGATAATTGCTAATTTAATTTGTGTGATGATACAAACCCAAATGCCAGAATTCTTGGCTCACATGGGGAAAATATATTTCACCACAGATAATAGTCATAATTGATGGCAACTGAATTCATAATGTCTAATATATCTTGTCACAGTGGATGACAAAGTTGACTGAAACTGACTAATGAGACCATTGTCTCCAGTCTAGATTTCTTACCTGAGAATGTAATTGCAGCTGACAATAAAATAAAATAAAATCTTAAAGCATTTTCAGCAGAGGTGTCAAGGCAGTTTCCATGCCACCTCATTGCAACAGGTCTCTTCTCCAGAAGTGAAGGGGAAACTCTTGTCCTTAAAATGAGCGCTGACTAAATCTGTAAGTTGGTTGGAAAGTTAAAGTTTAATATTTTCAGTTAATGAACTGAAAACAGTTTTGAATGAGCTCAATTGACAGAGACATATTTTACCAATTAACAAATATATTACAGGTAGAAGTGATTTGTCAGCTCACTTCACAATATGCCTTCAAGCTAATGGCATACTTTAATATAACCCATTATGTGTTGAGTAAATGACTGGGGAACGTACCAAGTGTATGCAGCCTTAAAAGAAAGAACTTGCCCATACTTTTTCAGAATACTGTTAAGAGAAAATAACACACACACACACACACACACACTAACCTTCCATTTCCATTCCAAATCAAAATGCTGCTTTCCTTATAGAATCACAAATACTTTGGGGCTACCTTTTCAATTGTTAGTACTAAAGGGACTTTTTCAGTATGTAGGTTAAAAACATGGTGTGCATGAAAAGTATAGGCACCTTCACCTTCACAGCAGTTTTCCAGCTGTCTGCCATGTTCTCCTTGGGCCCTCTCCCAGTCCTCAATTATAGCACTACGATTCCAGTTTAACTTCCATGGTTCTATCTTATGGGGACCATCCTCCCATAAGTGTCTCCCTTAAGGGCACTGAGGGAGGCACTAGTGTTCTCACTACTAGGCTGTAGTGCATCTTGAAACGGCAAAGGTTAGGATTCCATAGGATGGAAACATGGCAGCTAAAGTGGAATCATAATGATAATATTGTGTAGTGTGAAAAGAACATGCCTGACCACATGAACAAAGGTTCTTACTGAAGGCTTTGTATGGTGTTTACCCTACCCTGAGAGCTCCAGATAAAGGGTAGACTATAATGAAATAAATAAATAAACAAACTGTTATTTTGTGCAGCATGCTTGGGGTGTATAGACTGTATTCTAATATTCTGATTGTACACAGAGAGGATTTGTTCCAGAAGCCATCAATGGCCTTGGATGGTATCCTGGCAGGTCCTGTTAAAAGCCTCAGACTAGAAGAGCTGTTTGAACACCCACTCTGGATTTAAAACAGTTCAACATGATGTACACTGTACAATGCACAAAAATCTGTAACCTAATAGTGAGAAGCAAACTATAGCCATTGAACCTCAAGAGCCTGTGGGAAGAGACAAGTTTTAATTAGGCACCAAAATGAGTCAGAGTCATTGACAATTGGGCTTCCAAGAGGATGGCATTCCATAATCAGGACATTATAGAAGGTTCTGTTCTTCTTCTGTGTTTCCAGGTGTTGATTTTATTTTATTTTATTTTATTCCTGCCTTTCTCCCTGTATGGGACCCAAGGTGTATCATATTGTTTCTAATGCTGGGAAAGAGAAGCCTTCCCAGCACATCTCAGTGCTTCGCAGTATCAAAATAGGAAGATATAACCACATCTGGTTTCTCAGAAGTTCAGAATAATATTAGTTTGTCTAGGATTTTATTGGCCTAGTCATATATGGTGAGACAGAATAAAACATTATGTTATTCACAAGGGAAAACAGTACATTCCCATGGATACGTGTAAATCTACACTATATATACCGTACTGATGGTAGCTTGTTTAACTTAAGCCGTCTGAGGGCTCACACTAAGACTCTAAACTATCTAGTCCGTGAGCTGCTCTTCGCCGATGATGCTGCCCTTGTTGCCCACACAGAAGCAGCTCTGCAGCGCCTAACATCCTGCTTTGCAACAGCTGCAGAGCTGTTTGGGCTAGAAGTCAACCTGAAGAAAACAGAAGTTCTTTACCAGCCTGCACCACAGGACGAACACCACCATCCCCACATTGCCGTCGGCAAATCAGTGCTCAAGTCCGTTCAGCAGTTCACCTACCTGGGAAGCATCATCTCCTCAGATGCCAAGATTGACAAAGAGATCGATCACAGATTAGCAAAGGCATATAGTGCATTTGGAAGACTTCACAAAAGAGTCTGGAGCAATAAACACCTGAGGCAAAGCACAAAAATCAGTGTGTATAGAGCCATCGTACTGTCTATCCTCCTTTATGGATCTGAAACATGGGTCACCTATCGCCACCACCTACGACTCCTCGAGCACTTTCATCAGCGCTGTCTACGCACAATCCTAAATATACACTGGACTGACTATGTGACGAATGTTGCTGTCCTTGAGCAAGCAGGGATCACCAGCATTGAGGCCATGATATTGAGAACACAGCTGCGCTGGGCAGGGCACGTTTCTAGGATGGAGGACCATCGCCTCCCAAAAATACTACTCTACGGTGAACTCGCCACGGGTCAGCGTAAGAGGGGCGCTCCAAAAAAGCGATACAAAGACTCCCTGAAACAACATCTCAGGCTTGGCCAAATTGATCACCAACAGTGGTCCGCCCTGGCCTCACATCGGGAGGCATGGAGACGCACTATCCACAATGCTGCAGCCTTATTTGAGAACTCACGACGAACAAGTCTTGAAGAGAAACGACAACGCAGAAAGAATCACAACCCAAAAACATCACCCAAGGAGACCTTCTGCTGTGCTTTTTGCAACCGGACTTGTTTATCTCGGATTGGCCTTTTTAGTCATCAGTGCGCTAGCAGAAAGCGCGGGATGAGTCCTTCCTGAATCTTCGTTTGCGAAGAAAAGCCAGATATATATATATATATATATATATATATATATATAGGCCAACATTATGAGTGAACTAGTGTTTCCAGGTGTGTGTAAATGCAGTAAATTACAATATAGCCTATATGACACTAGAGTACAGGCCTAATTTGGTAAAAGTATCTTTTTTGGGATACTCAACTGGTAGGCAACTAAAAGTGGGCAAAGGTGCTCTTGGAGGTTCCAAGACAGGGGGCTTGTCTTAGATGGAAAATTTACCCAGTCTTGCCCCCTTTTTGGAGCCCTGCAGTCCAAATGACACAGGGCTCTTGCCCTGATTTGCCTTCAGACAGTCCTGACAATGTCTGAGATCAAGCTGGCATAAACCCTTTGAAATGTTTCAAAATAATACCTGGGAAAATCCGCATCATGTGGGAAAACCTGGATGGGTCTGACACAGGAATGCAGGAGTCCATACCTTCATGCTGGGCTGTATTGCCAGACACCTGCACCACTGGTGTCACTTTGAAACTGGGAAGCAGGCCCCCAGCATGTGATCAAGTCCCCTGCATGTGACCAGCCTTGATCATATACTGAGGGCCTCCTTCCCAGCTTCAGAGAGTACAGTGCATGGCAGCTGTGAAGGTGTCCACTGATACAACCCAACATGTGCATGTAGACCTCTGCCTATTTTGTCATGGTAGTGGGGGGATCCAGGCCAGTCCAGAGCCAGAACACTCTGGCCAGAATGCTGAGTATTCTGGGCAGTGTAGACAAACTCAGGGCAAAATCTGAAAACACCCATGAACTACACACATGTACCTACTGACTCAGGACATTCATTTAGCAAAGTCATACCTTTTTCTGACACAGAGGAAAATGAGAAATAAACTTGAATATCACCCCATGGCAAATCTGTATGTGGTGGCTCTCAGTGTTTTCATATAGCTATTAAAAACAACAGGGAAGAGTGAACCTTGCAGTAAAGTAGAACTTGTCCAACACCACTTTCTGGAACATACTGGAGCTGAGTGCTTCAACCCTATTCAGACAAATCAACCAAAAGGATTTCACTGAGATGCTTAAGAGAATCAGTACGTTCACAATGACCCTACCATAATTCTGGCATACACATTCCAGAGTTTCTGTTTCAAAACCAAGATCAGAGCCACAGTAAAAGTTTCAGATAATAGATATTTCAGTATTCTATGCATCTCCACCACATATTGGAGAACTTTGCTGAGGAGATTGGTGATTGGTCAATCGTTGTGGTGACAGCCAGCATGCTTTAGTGGGTTGAGCATTGGACTATGACTCTGGAGACGTTCAAATCCATGCTCAGCCATGAAAACGCACAGGGTGGCCTTGGGAATGTCAGACTCTCTCAACCTCACAGGAAGGCAAAGAGAAACCCTCTCTCTAAACATATCTTGCCAAGAAAGCCCTGTGATAAGTTCACCTTAGGGTCACCATAAGTTGGAAACAACTCGAAGGCACACAACAATGGCAATAGTTGTGGCTGACTGAAAGGGCTTCTTCAGGAGTGAAAATATCGAGCTATTATACAGATATGTATTTCTTACCTTTAGTGTTTAGCTAATTAGAAGTATCAAATGTATAAGTGTGACATATTTTGATTATTATAATTAGGGTAGTTTGTGATAATATTTGATTGCTATTCTGATAATTAACCAACCATTTCAATGTAAATACATGGAAACTAATGCTGTGTATGCTGTAAAAACCTCACCTGAATTGTCTAAATCGGAAATGCAACTAATTACAGTGTGCTGCACACAGAGCTGAGTGCAATGTGACTCAAATATTAAGGAGCCCCAAGCTTCTAAATTGGATTTGCTAGGGATATGTTAATTCTCTTTCCTTTAGTCCCTTGCTCCAACATCATTATGTCCACATCATAATTTATGATATTTTATAATTTATAAATGTGTAAAACCTGGAAAGATGTATAATTTATATTTCACATCAGAGCTCAGAATGTATACTCAAGAGATCTATGAAATATCCTTCAAACAGCTCATATTTTCCTGGTTATCTCGTATCGGTACACACTATAGACAGTGACAGATTTAAAAGTTGCATATTTGAACATTGCAATTCGTGAAATGTAAACTTTTTGAAAAACAAACACATAGACCTGGATCTTTTTGTTAGTCCCAGTTAAACTCATTAAATTAATGAGATTTATCTCACCCACCCACAATTGATTAACTGGGTCTTCTCTAGTTGGAAGTATTTGGGTCAATAGCTATAACAGTATATTGCTATCTATCTATCTATCTATCTATCTATCTATCCATTCTATCAATTTAATAGATGAAACTAAATCTGCCACTTTTGAATGAATGAATTGGCTTTTCTAATGGGATTATACGTGCTACCCATTCCACTGAGAGATATGATGCCAAGACTTGGTACAGCTACTGACAGTGGGCATACTTTTCTCTTATATGATAATGCTAAGAATTAGAACAGGTATCACATTCATCAAAGATATGGAGTCTCAATCAATTTCCCTATTCCAAGGAAGGTGTGGCAAGTTGTTATTGTGGTGTTGTGTGTCTTCAAGTAATTTCCAACTTATGGTGACCCTAAGGTGAGTCTATCATGGAGTGTTTTTGGCAAGATTTGTTCAGAGGATATTTGCCTTCGCCTTCCTCTGAGGCTGTATAGTGCTTATTTATCACAACAAGACCCACTGTTATTGCCTGTGTTTACGCAATCCCAGTCTACACTCCTGTGGCTATGTGGGAAGCATACCTACTCATATTGTGAATTCACATTGCACTGATGGCAGGGATCTCTTGGAAAGACAATTTTTCATGGTATCCATGTGGTAGATAAGCTACAAGTGACAAAGAATTCTTAATTTTTAGGAGACAATGGTTATAGGTCACTGCACAGATTTTTGTAAATGGAAATCAATATTCTGTTCCCTACTATGCACACATAAGAAGAGCCCTCCTGGATCAGACCAAAGGCCTGTATAGTCCAGAGACTCATTTCCCATGCTATCCAGACAGATGCTTACCCAACCAAATGCATATTGAACCAGACGTTTACAAGTAGGATGTGGCAGCAATTGTTTTCTCCCACATCCTGCCTCCCAAAACATGTAATTTTAAGGACACTGCGTTTGAAACATAGACGGAGCATACTGTGTCCTAGAATGTAGCCACTACTAATCTATGCCAGCAGGATTAACTGCAGGCATCCAGATGGTTTGGGATTGCAGCTTCCATCTCTTTCTCTCTCTGGCTTTTCTTTGCAAATGAAGATTCAGGAAGGACTCATCCTGCGTTTTCTGCAAGCATGCTGATGACTAAAAAGGCCAATCCGAGATAGACAAGTCCGGTTGCAGAAAGCACAGCAGAAGGTTTCTTTGGGTGATGTTTCCGTGTTGTGATTCTTTCTGCGTTGTTGTTTCTCTTCAAGACTTTTTCGGCATGAGTTCTCAAATAAGGCTGCAGCATTGTGGATAGTGTGTCTCCATGCCTCCCGATGTGAGGCCAGGGCAGACCATTGTTGGTGATCAATTTGGCCGAGCCTGAGATGTTGTTTCAGGGAGTCCTTGTATTGCTTTTTTGGAGCGCCCCTCTTATGCTGACCCATGGCGAGTTCACTGTAGAGTACTATTTTGGGGAGGCGATGGTCCTTCATCCTAGAAACATGCCCTGCCCATGTTTCTATGCTGACTAGAGCTGATAGGATTTTTGAACCAAAACAACTTTAGGGACATAGTTACCCATAACAGCTCTCTATTCCTTAATTATTGCTGTTAGCCTACACATGGCAAGGTATTGCTAAACCCCATGCTTATATGCCAAGCCAAAGGTCACTTGCAGAAGGCTCTCAGAGCTTCTCAGCTGTCCTAAGAGGCAAATGAATAATGGCTTATTATCAGTCCCACCAATTTCTTTAGTCCATTTCTACAATGGGAAGGGGGGGTGAAACCAACACCCTGTACAACACTCCTGGACTGCAGTGTTCTCTTCCATCCTACTGCTTGGGGGAAAGGCACTCCTTTTACCAACACAGAGACACCTGAACTTTTTCTTACCTTCTCTTCTACTGTGTGGCAAGAATACAGGAGTGGTTCACCAGGGAGTAGTGATCCAATTGCACTTCCTTAGTTGTACTTGAACAGTTGAGCTTCTACAGTGTAATCTTTGAATAAATTAAAACAGGCATTTTTATTAAAGAAAACGAACAAATATGTGGAGATTTAGTCCTATGGTGTGGCTGGTAATTGGCAAAGTGCAACATTTTCCACCCGTCAGTTTAAATGATGGAGAACTGGGTTGGTCTATAGTACACGAATCTTGGAGTAATACCAATCATAGGATTAAGGAATTAAATTGCCAAGATGCTTATTCATATTCTCAATTATCATTATCATTGTTGATGACTATAGCAAATTTTCAAGTGTAAGACAAAACTCTAGATATATATTTTGAATTATCTAGGTTTTGCTTTGTATTAGACAATGTGTTAACCTTGAAAGGATCTTTCTGTTTCATTGGCAGAAATGCAGATTCTTATTCTTAATGTTTTGATTCTGAACTCTTGAATAAGTCAATTCCATTCCTCTGAACACTTGCAGTCACATAGTTTAATGAGGTCAGTATGGTTGACTTTGGAGCAGCTTTTTTATTTAATCACTGAGTCCCAGATCTAGAGACCATCCATTCAGAAAAGCCTTAGTGGACAGTGATTGTCATTACTGCTAGTAAGTTCAAGGAGTAAGTTGCTCCTTTAAAAAAACATTATTTGTGAGTTCAGATGGCTCCCAATCATTTTTTCACCCCAGATCTTCATGTTGTCTTCCTTTTGGCTCTAGCTGTAGCCCTGTAATTACTTACTGGAAAGACACAGCATGCCAAGGGCAGCGCAGTGCTTGAACTTCCGAACTGCATGTGGATATTTAGCCATGGTTTATTAAGTGGTTGTGCACTCTTCCCTTGCTACTCCCCCCATATTCTTTTCTTTTCTTCTCTTTTCTTTTTGTAAATTGTCTTCAACATAGAGATTCCTCCTCGCATTAAATCAGAGTTCTCAATTACAACTGCACTGGGTAACTTCAGTTTAATGGTAGTTAATAAGTTATCTTTTTATGTGTGCCATATTCATTATAATGATGCTACATTGAGGATGGGGAAGAAAAAGATGTGTGTGTGAGGGTAGATTTTGCCACAGATAGCACTCTTCATGCCAGATAAAGTCAGGATTATGGCTACACCTCTTTATCATAAAGTTAGTTTCTGCTTAAACCAGGCACTGGGTGGAGCTTTTCTGGCTGCTCCTAGCTGCACTGTCTGAAAGCTTCTCATTTCTTGTCCCCGTCTTCCTTCCCATGAGGCAAAGGAGACAAGGGCACCAATGCTTCCAGTAGTACCTGGAAATGCCAGCCAAGCCTCATTTTAGTCCCCTCTCAGCATGTATTGGTGGTTTGAGCATTGGACAATGACTCTAGAGACCAGGGTCCAAATCCCTGTTTGACCATGGAAACCCACTGGGTGACCATGGGCAACTCACATTCTTTCAGCCTCAAAGGAAAGCAAAGGCAAACCACCTCAAGAAATCTTGCCATGAAAACCCCTTCATAGGGTCACTTTAGGGTCACCATAAGTCAGAAATGAGTTGAAGGCACACAACAACAACAACAATACCACCCCCCCCACAATGAGAGGAATATAATAAAGGAACACAGCATGCTCAGCCATACTGAAGTTCTTCCTTTTGCTTTTACCTAAGGAATAAGTAGAGCAAGGGGAAGCAGTGCTCTCTGTTGATGCTTCCAGGAACTCCTAGAAATATCAGATGCTTGCAGACAGACAGGGAGTGGCCATTATCTTCATTCACTGACCAATAACAGCAGCCATTTCTTTTTCCAGTCAAGGAGGGAACTGGGGCTAGGAGAACACATGATGGGCCAGATCAAGATCTGAGATAGGCCAGATTAGGGCCATTGGTCAAAAGTGTCCCCCCTTGTATTATTTCATCCTTTGCTGTACTTCCAAGGAAAATTTTCAAGGTATGCAGCAGCAGCTGGGATACCTGGCTGCATACACTCAGCTTTTAAAAAGAACATTTTAAAATGGGGAAATGCCTTTTACTACTTTGCATGTGTAAGGTAACTAACACATGGTGGGAGGGTAGAATGGGGAAGGACTGTTTTAACTTGATATTGTTTTAATCTTGCTGTAAGCCGCCCCGGTTGCCGAGCAGAGGGGCGGGTTAAAAATAAATTATTATTATTATTATTATTATTATTATTTTGTTTGTTTTGTTTTTCAAAAAAATGGACTTTAAGTTCATTTCTGATGATCAGGTTTTCTGTGAAATAAATAATTTCTATAGTAAACATAATTGGACCACATATTATAATGTTACAATGATTTTCCAGAGAATCATTTAGTTAAAAAAAAAAAACCTAGGAGAGGATTCCTCCTTTCTTGAATTATATTTAGTTATACTGTTGTCCCTCCGTATCCATGGATTTAAGTATTCATGGCTTGAAAATATTCTATAAAAAATAATCATCCAAAAAGCAAGCCTTGATTTTGCCATCTTATATAAGAGACACCATTTTGCTATGCCATTGCAAATAATGGGACTTGAGTATTCATGGATTTTGATATTCACGGGGGGTCCTGGAACCAAACCCCAGCGCATATGAAGGGACAACTGTATAACCATTTTCTTTTCTCAAGTAAAGGAGAAATGTAATAGATTATTCAAAACAACAATTTTTAAAAACAAACAAAAAACAGGGTTTTCTAAAGATCTGCAGGAATGAATCCCAAGATGCAATTGTAGTGAGTTGGAAGCAGAATCCCTTCTCTGACCAACATTTTTAAAAAATATAATTTATGTCAGCCTGATTCCCAAAGATTGGTTCTGAGATTGCACATATTTATCTGGTTATTTCATCAACTTCCTGTCAGAAAATTACATGGCTCTTCCACTCTCCCTCCTCACACCCAAAGAGAGGAAGCATGGTCTATCAAATTAATTGAAGTCTCTCCCACTTTCATGTACTTTCATGTCTGCCAGTTTCCCAAAGGCAGTCTCATCTGTCGCATAATAACTCTTTCCCTGTTCTGCAGTTGACCTGATTCAGACACTTGGAAGTAAAAGGAATTCCTGTGCAATGAGACGGAGACCAAGATGTAAGAAAGATACCTTGGTAAACTCATTTAATGCAAGTGACAGAACAGAGACCATAATGCAAGACGCATAGCAGGATACAGCTGCTTTGAAATCTATTCATTAATGAATCCCAACATTAAATATGATCATACAGCAATGTTTGAACACACTTATAGTCTCCCTGCCTCCCTCCTCTCTCTCTGAGTTTTAACCTCCCACCTTTGACACAACTCACTTTTATTTTCAGCATCTGAAGAAAGCGGAAGCAAAAAGGTATGTTAATTCATTTAAGCCCTGTTTGTTAATCACTTTAATAAATGCATACACACATGTGTGCTCTCTCTCTCTGTGTGTGTGTGTGTGAAGGATACACTGACTCATTTGTGGGGAGATCTAGTTGACTTTGAAATAAATCCTGGATATAGATTTATCTGGGAAATACAGAACATCAGCTTTGTCAAATCTGACATAGCTCAACTCCACAAGGGAACAGTTCACTGACACTTGGGTGTGAATAGAAATGTGAGCAGATCTAATGAAGACACTGAAAAGGATTATATTTGCAAAAGCAAGCAACACAAAATTTTTGCCTTGCTAATAAGCAATTCAGTGACAATCAAGTTAAGAAACTGCCACTCCCTGTGATTAACACTGGAAGTCCCCCCCCCAATTGTTATTACTCTGTTTCCCAAGAAGCAATTATTTCTAGTTGCAAATGCTCTTTAAAACTATCACAATAGTATTAACTCTACTACCTATATAGCAGTATGGAGATGAATTTAAGTAAGGGTGCAGCTACACTGTAGAAATAATGCCGTTTGTCACCACTTTAAGTGCTGTAGCTCCATCCTACAGAATCCTGGGATTTGTACTTTTGTGAGGCACCAGCACTCTTTGGCAGAGAAGGCTAAAGACCTTATAAAACTACAAATCCCAGGATCCCATAGGATGGAACTACAGCACTTAAAGTGGTGTCAAATTGCATTATTTCTACGGTGTAGATGCACCCTAAGTGCAACCCACACAGTACTTGGTAAAACACTAATTGGCCTAAATCCTGTTGTTACTCTTGAATACAGTAATCCCACTGAATCAAAGGTATTTAAATATGTGCTGACTCCCCATTCAATAAATGGGTCTACTCTAGTTGGGACTAATCACCAGGATGCCAGTCATGATGTGGTAACATGGTTTTCTGTAACATGTCACCATGCTTTTTAATACCACCTATTTGCCTTCTAAAATTTCTAGATTAGAAGTGTCTTTAAATACCATTCCGGCGTATAAGATGACTTTTTCAGCCTGTAAAATCAGCTGAAAAGTCAGGGGCCATCTTATATGCCAGATATACAATTCAGATTCGGAAGGAAGGAGGTGGCTGGCTGGGGGGGGGGAAAGCTTGCTAGCCACCTCAACCGCCCCCCCCGGCCAGTGCAGCTGCATGGGGGGAGCCATGCTGGGTGGGAGGGGCTGAGCCTCACCCCAGCAGCTAGCCATCCCCCACGATTCCCCAACTCACAAGGAGGCTGGTCAGTCTCCTCATGGGTTGGGGAATCACAGGAGAACATTGAACCTCTCCCCTGCTGGCTAGCCATCCCCCGCGATTCCCCAAATCATGAAGAGGCTGGCCAGTCTCCTTGTGGGTTCGGGAATTGCAGGAGGAGGTTGAACCTCTCCCCAGCCGGCTAGCCATCCCCCATGATTCCCCAACTCATGAGGAGGCTGGCCAGCCTCTTCGTGGGTTGGGGAATCATGAGAGGAGGTTGAACCTCTCCCCAGCTGGCTAGTGATCCCCCACGATTCCCCCAACTCATGAGGAGGCTGACCAGCCTCTTTGTGGGTTGGGGAATCATGGGAGGAAATTGAACTTCTCCCCTGCCAGCTAGCAACCCTCCTTGTGGGTTGGGGAATCGCAGGAGGTGGCTGAGCCTCTCCCTAGCCAGCCAGCCATCCCCCGCAATTCCTCAGCCAGCTTCGGAAGTCTTCAGGAAGGGTGGCTGGCTGGAAGGGGGGAAGCTTTCCAGCCACCAGCCACCCTCCCCAAAGCCACGAAGGGGAGCCCTACCGCGGCTTTGGGGAGGGTAGGTGATCGGGGGTCATCTTATATGGCGAGTATACCCTAAAGTCTATATTTTCACTTAAAAATTGGGGGGGAGGTCATCTTATATGCCCAGTTGGGCATATAACTCAGCCTAAATGAAGTTGTAAGCCCCAACTGGGGTAGACCTACTGAATCAATGGAAGTTGCAAATGTGGTGACTTTATGTAAAATAAAAAGAAAAAAATCAGGTGCCTGTAATCATTTTTCAGCATAGATGTCTTAGGACTCCAAGCATTCAAATGCCTATGCTTGTTCAATGATTTTCAATAACTGGTGGCTAAATTAATTATTATGGTAAGTATGGTGTACCAGAATAGTTTTAAAATATCAGTCTTCCATGCTGATTGTCAAATGTGTACGATAGTAATAGTAATAGCAATAGCACTTCTATTTCTATACCACTTATCAGTGCCACTGTACCACCAGGGCTCCTATTTGCTAGTTATCATGACATCACATGATTACTGGCAGCTGGGACTCATTTACAGGACTCAGATTAATACATATAGAAAGTCTTATATAGAGTGTTTGATAATTCTTCCATATCATCATGGACTTGTCTAGTCTAGATGGGCTATTTACCCTGGCTTTCCCCTGGCTTCGAGCCCTGCAATCTAAGTGATGCAGGGCTCTTGCTCCATTTTGCCTCTGGGCAGTCCTGATGATGCCTGAGGCAGAGCCAGGGTAAGCTGGGGTAAACCCTTTTGGAATGTTTTAAATCAACACCTGGGAAAACCTGCTTCACGTGAGAAAACCGGGATTGGGCCAGCACAGGAATGCTGGATCTGTCCCTGCACACTGGCCTGTATAGCTGGAAGATGCTGCTTTCACTGGATTTGCTCTGAAGCCAAGAAGGAAGCCCTCAGCACATGATCAAGCGTCCCTGTGTGTGACCAGCCTTAACCACATGCTGAGGGCTTCCTTCCTAGCTTCAGAGGGAATGACACATGACAGCAGGGGAAGTGCCCACTGATGCCTGCTGGTGTGTGTTTGGTTTCATTCTGTGGAAACAAGCCAGCTCTGGGGCCAGAATACACTGGCCAGAAGTTGGAATATTCTGGCAGAGCTAGATAAGCCCCATGTCTACCTCCAACTGGAGATATATCAAAATGGCAACCAGCCAGTATGTAGAGCATCCTACCTTCCTCTGCTTTTCTTCTTTCTCTTTTTTTCTAACCACCCTAAGAGGATTGTTGTAAAAATAAAAGAGGTAAGGGAGAACATTTAGATTTAAGAGTTCTTGTGCTAATGTGAATATATGAACAGAATGTGCCTCTAAGTGTAAAACTGCCTATCTGCATTATACTGATCTGAGTTATCTTCAAATGTGGGTCCAAGAATACATCTACTCCTTCTGGATATGTTAGAGCTGGACTGAGGATTCAGCATAAAGGCATTTTGGCTTTCTTTACCATAATAAAGCTTTCTTTGCCATAATATAAACCAATGTGGTGTTCTTTGCCATAATTTAGACTGGAGGTCTAGTTTTTATATTCTTGTGCATACAGAATCTAGTGCTCTAGTTCTAACACTTGGTTGTTTTTCTCTCTGACTTTCAGTGGTAGATGGTGCTTCTCTAGACAGAGCGACCTAATTTGAATGTTTTATTCCCCTACCACAGAGAAGGGAATCATTTTCTCAATGGTCATGTCCGTTTACTTCCTTGGTCACACTATGCTGATGTTCTTCATGAAGTGAAATACCATTAAATAAATAGATAGATAACCTGTTTTTTTTCCTGATCAGCTGATGCTCTTATTCTGATCATCCTGCCATGATGTGAGGATGATATTCACCATTAAGAAGACATTATTAGCTGCCAGACCCCACCTGAAAACTTCCTAACTAGGAAGACATGCCAGTCTCCTACTTCATTCTCCTTGTAACCCCTTTTCTATTTCTCTAGGAATTCTGATTCTCCAATAATATTTTCCTTCAGCCCCCAAATTTCTAGCATTGCAGAGAATGAGACATTGAAAGTCATTCACATCTAGGCCTATCACATTTGCTGTATTTGCAATCCCCTTAGTGACATTGCCTGCCCCTTTTCATTGGATTACAGATTGTATTTATAAATGATCAGCTGGATATTTCAACTACTGCAATGGTAGAAATTTGGGGATTGAGGGAAAGTTTCATTGGGGAGGGACAGAGTTCTTATTTGAGAAGCAATGGCCTCAACCCCCCCCCCATAGCTACATCCCTGAAAGTATACAAATTTCTTAAATAAATAGAAATATAAATTGTAAGATAAGTAGAATCATAAATTGTAAGATAAGTGAAAGGGGCAAAAACATATGTTGCACATGAAAAATAAGAAAAAAATGCAAATCTATTAGTACTTGCATGTGCAGCGTGTGCATGGAGCATGCATGTATTAATTCATAATGCCAGCCAGACTGATTTTCCATCACACAACATCCCTTTTCAGTCATGAGGTGGGGCAGTTAAGATGTGCAGTCAGAACAGATAAACACATGTTGTTAGAATTATAGCATAACAGCCAAGAATCACCCTGGTGATAGCTCTCAGTTTTTATTTATTTTGTCTTTCTGTTGAACAGTTTCCCTCTGACAAGTTACAATGTGTGCCTTTGTTTCATGTTCACCTTTTATCTGACAATTGCAAATGAAAGACAGAAAGAAGAAAAGTGCCTTCTGATTTCCACTCAGGAAAGATGCTAATCCTCTGCAGAGGTATTCAAACAGAAAAGCTGTGAAATATTCAATAACCAGAGGGGAAGAGATGACAGTGAAAAAACCTTCTTGACCTTTCAAAAAGCCCATTAACACAGTCCACTAACACCTGCTTTATAATTAATGTACTAATCAAGATAGCAAGGTTCACCAGTTACTATATTTCAGGAAAGCATTTCAGATATGTTGCCATGTTTCTATCTCAATTAGTTGCCAGGAGTTTGTAAGGCAGTCTCAGACGGCAGCACGGAAATTGCTTGCAAATTTGTAATGCATGAAAGTAAGGCAATCCCTCAAGAATATGGGCAAATTATTATGTATTATGCTGAAGCTCATTTTCTTTTTTCTCTGGAGTCACATATGGTTCATATTGGACACATCATAAACTCATTTAGCAGAATGAAACTTTTGGGCCACCTCTCAGAACCAACTGGTGAACTTTCAGAAGTAGAGAGTTAAAAGGATGAACAATCAGAACTGGGTTTGGTTGGCTTCTGTTCACACACACTGACTGGCATGTCATATACTTCATGTCCACTTGCAATATTAATACCTTTGGAATTACTAAAATGTCACCTGGAAAGCAGAGAATATTTTTGAAGACTGTCATGTGAATAGGGTTCCCATGGAAACCAGTTTCCTCTATATGGAACAGAACTACCTGTACGTCTGCCCAGTTTCTAGTGTTTAATAGAGAAAAATAAAAGAAAAAAATACCCCCAAACCAAGTCTGCAATAGTGTTGAACTTATTATTGTTGGTAAGACTATAATCTTTCTTCATCGTCCTCTGCTCTTTGACCAAAATTACCAAGATTTGCTAATATCCTTTAATGACTAGTTATACCTTTAGGTCATTTGTTTATCCAAAAAGGACTTAAAACTATTTGTGATTCTGATTTATAGAAAATGGACACTACAGCTGAAAACCATAAGAATGAGCCTGACTGAGACCCTTTCCCCTTCTACTTGTTGAGGATGACACAGAATCTTTCATGGCTAATTTTAGTTTAATTGTACCTATCTGGATCAGACAAACCATGATTAACTTTAACAATGGTTAGATGAAACAAAGCAACTTCATGCTTTAATTATAGAAGATGTGTTATTTGAACTAACCACAGTTAAGACCACAGTTTACAGTTTGTAAACTATAAACCATGGTTGTTATAAAACAGTAGTGATGTCCTTGAAGTCACACCAGAGGAAAAGAAGGGGAAACCAGCAGTCCTGATGCACAGTGAGGTTTGTTCTCATGATTCAACCTTCTGTATAGCCGATCTGTAAGATTTCATATTTTTAAAGAAATCTTGAAACAGCAGAAACTGGATGTCTTCCCTCCCTCAAAGGGATCTAATTTGTAAGTATAAATTCTCTATCTCAGTCTTGTCACATTTTGTGGATAGCATTTTCCCCTCTTCTGCTGACCTGAAAATAATAGAAGGCTACTTCTACTGCCTTTTTTAATTTTCCTTTCTGTAAACATTAAAATAGGTTTTTTTTTAAATGTCTCTATATTCAGTGGCATGAAGGAGGTGCTAGGTAGGCAGACTTGGCTTCAAGGCAGCCAATCACAGCTCAGGAAGTGCTGCAAAGGTGGGCTGTGGGCGATCAGAATGTATCAAAAGCTGGAGTTTGCATCTGAGGGAATTCAGATAGGGTCTGAAGTTGGCACTTTGAGAGAGACAGAGGGCCTGTCTAGATGGTGAAAAAACTCCTCATGGAATTTGTGGGGAATTCCATCTGTCTTAATGAGATCACACATTGACTCATGGTATTCGGAAGGAGAGGGGCCAAAAACCACAAAAACTATGCCAGAAAAGACTTTGGGTCTTTTCCATAGTTATTTATTTAAAAACTGCAGGGGAATGTGCATCCCTGCTCATTAGGATAACCAGATCACATTGCTGTGCATTCCTGAAGTGGATAGTTGATTGGTTGGACATTTGTGGGGGGGGGGGCAGAGCTTGCTAATAAGGCAGTGCCTGGAACAACCATGTTGGATTTTTGCTGTAGTGATCATGTGCTGAGGTAACAAAACAGCCTTTCTTTTCTTTTTCTTTCTTTTTATGTAAGTGGAAGATCACTATTCCACATCTTGGATTTAGTTTATTTTTTTAAAAAAAAATAAACTGTTTTGGTGGTGGCAACTTCGGGAGAATAAAACTGTGAGTAATTCACTTGCTATCACAATCTTGTTTCACTGGTATGCCCATTCAAACAGCAAACACAGATAGCTTCACACAACAGCAATCTTGAAAAAAAATCATGGTGACAAATGAAAGCTGCTGCAAATTGGCGTTACTGTGCACCAATCCAAATGTTATTCCCTCACATAGACAGGCCCAGAGTTTTAAGAGATTATCAAAGGGGATAAATATGGCGTTACATGAATGCCAGGAGATCGCTAAAGGGCTTCCCTTTTAGACATCGTTCCCCTCTTGTCATGCTTCTGTGCTGCTTTTGTTCCACCAGTGATCCTTTTTATTCATGGACTAAGCCATGAATAGATCCCCTGTTCCATTTCTGTAACAGAATGGCATGCCCCATTATGCTGGCGCAATGCTAGCATCAGTGGGAGGTCCATGCCAGAACACTTCCAGGTGCGATTGGAACATCAAGGTAAGTGACACACTTTTTTGTACCTTCCCTGGGTTACTTGGTATTTTAAAGTCTGTTTTTGTGCTTGCTGTCACTTTTTAAACTATTTGTCTTTTTTCTTTTTGAATTTCCTGCTTGCTCGTCCTCTCGTGAGAACAGCCAGGATTTCCATTCCAGGAAGTGAATGGGGCTTTTGTTCAACCACCATTCACTCCTGGGCTTCTGGGCAAAGTAGGTCTGAAACTTTTAGTTCTCATGCCGGGATGGGGTCAGGAGAGAAAAAGGAGAGATGGGGATGCTTTTTTTTTTTGGTCCCCATCTAAAAATCTCCTTAATCTCGGGAAGATAGGGGATTGATTTCAGACAGACAGGTTCTGAAGCTGCCAGGGTGTGGAGCTACAGAGACAGAGTTTTGGATCTCAACCTGAAGGGAGAACTTCCTATGACACTGATGAGCCTAAAGAATAGATTAGAATTTATTATATCTTCCTATTGTATTTAAACAAACAAACAAACAAAATTGTCACAGTTCTTTTAAACCTGTCTTTGGTTGTTTGCCAAGCCTGAATTGGAATCAGGCCATGTATTTCCAAAAGTAAAGAGCCCACCCATCAACACAAGCACAAGTTTGCATTAAAAGGGGTCATCCTGAGGCCCAGTAACCCAATCCAGGAAGGGAATAATTGGGGGAGCAAGGGTATGGTGAGTGGCAGGATTCCTGGGGGTTTGAATTTTGGGAAAAGCTTGGGTAAAGGGATCTGTCACAGGTGGTAAATCCAAAGATTAAAAAATCTGAAACTACATTGGCCGTGTGTAGGAAAGTCTCAGCAGTTTTTGGAGGTGCTAATAATCTATAGAATCCCTGGCCTTGTTTGGTTTATTTTTTTATTATTTATTTATTTATTTATTTATACCCTTCTCTTCAGCCACAAGGCTATCAGAGCGGCTTACAATTTTTTTTTAAGCAATAGCTATTTACACATCTACACCGCATTAAACAGTTTCCAATGTGTGTTAGTTTATCAGATGCCAGGGTTTTCTTTAAGTACCAGACAAAAACAACTTTACTTGGACCTTTTATCATTTCTATATATGTTTTTAATGTTTTCGATTTAAAACTGCTTCATCATTAGATTGGTTGGCTTTTGCAGACTTGAACATTTTATAATGAAAGGCAAAAATATTTTGAATTAATAAATACAGTCTACATGCATCCTGGAAATAATTTATATGAAATGGGGAAGCTATTTGGCACTGCAGTTTTTAGTCTGCAAACCTATGTGCACCATGCCTCAAAATAAGATCCATTGAATTAAGTGGAAATTAGTCCTGAATAGATGCATCTGTTTCATAAGGAAAACATAACTCTCAAGAGTAACAATAATCATAAGAAATACTGAGACGATCTCTTTTTTTTTTTAGTTATTAGACTCTCCCAAATATGAACAATCTGTAAAAATGATGAAAAGATAGAAATTCTAAGCCTTACATGAGCAATTATGTAAATGAAACTGGGAAAATGTCCACATTTATATTTTCTGTTCCACAGTTTCTATTTTCTGTTCCACTGTGGAGTGTGTTTGATAATTTTTTTATTTCTTATTCTACCCTCCTTCTTTTAGGGTGACAAGCCAAGAACTAAGGGTTTACATTTCTTGTTTCTTGTTGCTTTTTTGTTTTTACTCAGTAATAGCCTACTAATTACTTGCTATATAATTGTATGCTTCAGCATCTACTATAATTATATCTGAAGTACCCTGGCATTTGTGACTTGTGGAAGCATGCTCATGTTTTTATTTCTGCAGAAAGCCAATCAAGGCACAGGGAATATTGCTTCTCCAGAAACAAAAATATGTATTGTAATTTCTCTCATTTTGATTGAGAATAGACCAAAACAAATGTGAAAGTAAATAAAGCTCTGATGCACTAATTAAACCAGAAACTATGTATATTGCTTCTGTGGTCCCTGTGTGAAACTGTTCTAAGTAAGATAGGAATGGGGTGAAACTTAATATGCTGCATTTTACAGAGTGGTTTTCAGAGAGCCTGTTGGTTCACAGTGATCTCTTTTCTTACCTGAAAAATTCAGTCCCCTTTGCAAAACTGCTGCTTCTCAATTTTGGGAGATAGAAGGTGAAATCTGGAGGTAGGAAATGGAACTGATTGCCAGGGCAGTTTCCAGAATGAGCCAGAGCGAAGCACACAGCAAATATGGTGGGAACTGTAGTGAGATGTTGAAGGACCAACCCAGAGGTACTGCACAACCTGCTGGGATCCCCAAAGCTAGCTTGTGGTGGTGAACTCTACCTCATTGTCACTGCTGAAGAAGGACTGAACAATAAGGCTGTTCATCTTCACTTATGCCATTTTCCCATGCAGGAATAAAAAGATATTGAACATTTTTTTCTACTGGATAATATAATAACTTCTATGCATTGATGATCCACAGATTTTTCTCATTTTCAAAAATGTCATGAAGGGTTCCTTTTGGGCAAAATGTTTTAAATATAATAATAATATAAACATATAAAAATGGAAAACACAGCTAAACCATTCATGAGAGATAGCTATCCAACCCTTGTTTAAAAACTTCCAATGAAGGAGTCTTCACCACCCTCTGAGACAGTCTATTCTGTTGTAAAACAACTTTCAAAATCAGGATGTTCTTAATGTTTATGTGGACACTGCACATGGGTGGACACTGAGATTCTTTTGATGAAACCTAGAATTGCATTGGCTTTTTTTTTTATCATGAGATCACACTGTTGATCCATGTTTAGCTTGTGATCTAAGACCTATAGATCTTTTTCACAAAACAGGTATTACACCTTTGTGCATTTCTTTTTTTCTGACTAAATGAAACACTTTACATTTATTCCTATTTAAATTCATTCTGTTATTTCAGCCCAGCTCTCCTGTCAGTCAAGGCTATTCTGAATCATGATTCTGTCCTGAAGGGTACTAGCTACAGTACCCCTCCTAATGTGTTGTCATTTGCAGATTTGCTTGCTTTGTTAACCTTGTTAACCATTTAAAAACTTATCCCAAATAATATAATCTAAACCACATTTTACCAGTTTGTTCACAGGAATGTCATGGGGGAACGTTGTTAAAGCATTATCAAAATCAAAATATACTTCTGCATATAGTTACTGCTATTGCAGAAGAACTTCTTCCTGAAAGCCAATGTGCCTTCAGAGCCAATAGGAGTACTACAGATATGGTATTTGTCCTTAGACAACTGCAAGAAAAATGTAGAGAGCAGAACAAGGGTCTCTATGTAACATTTGTCGACCTCACCAAAGCCTTCGACACTGTGAGTAGGAAAGGTCTGTGGCAGAACCTGGAAAGACTAGGATGCCCCCCCAAATTCCTTACAATGATTATCTTGCTATATGAGGGGCAGTGTGGTCAAGTCAGATATGGTGATGCTCTTTCAGAGCCCTTTCTAATAACTAATGGAGTGAAGCAAGGTTGTGTTCTTGCACCAAGTTTATTTACAATCTTCTTCAGAATGATGCTCCAAAGGGCTATGGCAGAGCTTGAAGAAGACAACGGCATCAATATACTTTACCGTACTGATGGTAGGTTGTTTAACTTCAGCCGTCTGAGGGCTGAAACTAAAACTCTAAACTATCTAGTCTGATGATGCTGCCCTTGTTGCCCACACAGAAGCAGCTCTGCAGTGCCTAACATCCTGCTTTGCAACAGCTGCAGAGCTGTTTGGGCTGGAAGTCAACCTGAAGAAAACAGAAGTTCTTTACCAGCCTGCACCACAGGACGAACACTACCATCCCCACATTGCTGTCAGCAAATCTGTGCTCAGGTCTGTTCAGCAGTTCACCTACCTGGGAAGCATCATCTCCTCAGATGCCAAGATTGGCAAAGGGATCAATCACAGATTAGCAAAGGCATATAGCGCATTTGGAAGTCTTCACAAAAGAGTCTGGAGTAATAAACACCTGAGGCGAAGCACAAAAATCAGTGTGTATAGATCCATTGTACTGTCTATTCTCCTTTATGGATCTGAAACATGGGTCACCTATCGCCACCACCTACAACTCCTCGAATGCTTTCATCAGCGCTGAAAGCATATACGCATAATCCTAAATATGCACTGGACTGACTATGTGACGAATGTTGCTGTCCTTGAGCAAGCAGGGATCACCAGCATTGAGGCCATGATATTGAGAACACAGCTGCGCTGGGCAGGGCACGTTTCTAGGATGGAAAACCATCGCCTCCCAAAAATAGTACTCTATGGTGAACTCGCCATGGGTCAGCGTAAGAGGGGCGCTCCATAAAAAGATACAAGGACTCCCTGAAACAACATTTCAGGCTCGGCCAAATTGATCACGAACAATGGTCCGCCCTGGCCTCATATCAGGAGGCATGGAGATGCACTATCCACAATGCTTCAGCCTTATTTGAGAACTCACGCCGAACAAGTCTTGAAGAGAAATGACAACGCAGAAAGAATTGCAACCCGGAAACATCACCAAGGAGACCTTCTGCTGTGCTTTCTGCAACCAGACTTGTTTATCTTGGATTGGCCTTTTTAGTCATCAGTACTCTTCCTGAATCTTCGTTTGCGAAGAAAAGCCAGAGAGATTCACTGATGTACCTTTGTCAAAAGGAAAAAGGAGAGGGCGGGGGGATTAGTCTGTTATGACTTGTTTTTGAAACTTCCATGCTGACTTTTTGTAACCACAGTACTGAGTTATCCCTCTGGATTCCTTCAGTATATGAAATGAAGAGACCTTATTTTATCCTTCACCTGAGGGGGAGGGGATTATCTTGGTTCAGCCATGTGTACCATGCACCTTGAGGCAATATGTACAATTAATGTGATGGCTGTAGGTTGTAAACAAATTATTAAAAAATAGGGTGTTGATAGAAAAAGTCACTGAACATTAGAGATGTGAATATCTGTTATTTTTATACTCTGAATTTCTCAGAATCTTACCAATATTCCTTTTCTGCTCTGATTCTACATCAGTTTTCAAGATGTTTTTTTTTCCTTCCCACACAGAAATTTCCTCACCCCATTTACACCTTCTGTTCTGTGTATTTTTGCAATATATTTTCCCATTGACTACAGCATCTTTGTGGACATTTTCCCAATGTATACATTTTCAGTAGTATGCATTTCTGTTCACATGAATTTGTGTGCATTTCCCCACAGTAAAACTCATTTCAAACAGCAAAAATGTTTCTTTTTTCTGAGGCAAAACTAATTCCATTCTACCACCATTCTCTGGAGGTGTAAAATATTTCAATATGAACATTTCAGTCCACTGAGTTTCTTTTCCACATGTGAGTTAAGAGAGTTACATAAGCCATATTTTATATGAGAAAAGACAAAAATCAATAAATATCTTACAGAGCAAAACAAAACAAAACAAAAACGTATTCTTGATTCCTTTGATGGTGAGCAGTCTGATCCTGCAACAATATCCAGTTGTATTGGGGGGGGCAACAGTCCAAGATGAACTCTACTTAGTGGCAGTCCCACAGGGGCTGCTGGGTGTACCTTTGACAGAGCTTTAATAACCATGTGCCTTTAACAACACTCTGGACAAGAAATAGGCAAAGGGTTTTTGATACTTTATCTCTTTCTTAAGGAAAGTGTCAGCTGCTAAACTTACAGTGGCAGTTGAAGACACAGGATCAGAACACTGGAAATCTAATTTGTTCTAGTTACTCATCTACATTTGAAAAAAAGGAGCATACATTGAAGCACAAATATCCCAAAGGGCCAAGAAAAGTCTGAGATACGACAGGATAATGCAGCATTGGCGCTAAACACACATCTTAATGTTTTTCCACATCTGCTTATTAATGATGTGTCACAGGACATGAATTTCATTTACTGTAACATAGAAAATGAGAATGTGACTGTTAATCAAACACGGTCCCTACAAACATATTATCTTTTGAGTGGATGATTTTTAATGCTGTACACCAGGCCCTTACACTTTGTGAGCCACCAACCTGAACATATGAGTCTGCAACTTATGTGGACCCAATGATTATCACATTATTTCCATGCTTTAAAATTTGTCAAGCTCCTGAAGACTACCATATGCAACTGGTATTTGGCAGCCAATATTTGGTTCCATTAGGCTTGGGCGGGGGAAGGGGATTTTAAATACACCTTGCAGAATTCTGCAGCAAGCATGGACCTGATGTTTCAGAGTTGCCCCTATGTATGTACAGTTCCTTCCTGAACAATATGTAGCCACTAGAACAGTCTTCTGCCATTCCAAATCTCCTTGAAATTATGGACCAATGGATCGATTTCATTCTGTGCTCGTTTCACACATGTTTATAGGTCCATTCCACTCCATTTCCACATTGCATTGATTTTTTAAAAAACTGCACGAGTGTTCAGATGACATATGAGTAAAAGTTGAAGGAGCTGAGTATGTACAGCATGATGAAAAAAAGATTGAGGGGTGATATGACTGCACTCTTTAAATACCTTAACAGCTGTCACAAAAAGGAGGCGGGCAAGCCTGTTCACTGCTGCCGCAGAGGTCTAATAGTTTTAAGATTTAACATTTTAAATGTTTTTCACTCTATAAATGGTTTTCACTCTATAAATGGTTGAGTTGTTTTCTTCAAATTTCATATTTATACTTTTAATGCTTGTGTATTGTTTTAATTTGTATTGTTTTAAACTCATTGTTAAGTCCCTTGAGTCCCTATATCGGGAAAAAGGGGGAATATAAATAAAATAGGAGTCGTTGTTGTTACAGGAGGGTACATATCAATTGAACATTAGAAAGAACTTCTTGACAGCAAGAGTGGTTCAGCATGAAACCAATTGCCCAGAGATGTGTGTGTGTGTGTGTGTGTGTGTGTGTGGAGGGGGGTCTCCTTCTTTGGATGTCTTCAAAAAGAGGCTGGACAGCTACCTGCTGGGGATGCCCTATCTGGAGATCCTGTATGGAGCAGGGGGCTTAACTTGATGGCCTGTGAAGCCCCTTCCAACTCTATGATTCTATGGTTCTATCTAGAAATACATACAAAAACCATATTTGCAATATAATCTCTCACAAGATATGGATTTGTAAACATAATTTTAATTTAAGCTATGTACTTTCTTGTTTATTTTGGTACATTTATTAACCAAAACATTGGTAGAAAATGGTGTATTCTTCTAGACTGCCTGCTTGGTTTAGGACTCTGAGGCATCATTTTCCATGGTTTCAATCTTTCTTGGAACCTTTCTTCAGAAGATAATGTTGGTGGACTCTATTCAGTACCAGGATCTACAGTAACCTTCACAAATCCATCCTGACTCCCATGTTAGTTAATAAATGTACAGCATTATTAGGAGAGATTCCCCAAGCCAGAAAGTTCAGTGCATCCTTCGTCCACACTTTTCCTAAATTATTTGTTTTTATGTATTGATAGATTGATTACAATTTTTTGCCCATTTATTTCATTGTTAACTGCTTTGATCAACATTTGTGGTGGAAAGGGTGAAGTTATAACTTTAAATAAATGCCAATGAATAGATAACAAATGACCAAGTTAAAGGAAAAAAAATGATTCTCACCTATATCTTTCCAACTGTTTTTCTCCACTATTTGCTTTTCCTTTGCAATTCTTAAGTCAGTTTTTATTGTCACATACTTTCTACCTGAAGTACATGAAAGGGACATAATTTATCTGATTTAATTAGCATTCCCAGTGCATATTTGAAGCTCAAATTCAATCCAAGAATATTAATACTTTTAATAGCTCTGTATATCCTGTGAACTGAAATAAAAAGAATAATGTTTGTTTAGCCCAAGGGAAAGGGATCTGGGTGGGAGAAAATAAATTTTGGGATAACATGGGTGGGAGAAAATATATTTTGAGAGAACATATCTATATAGTTATCTATATAATTATAGATATATAACTAAAAATAAAACCAACACCACTTCTCCCAAGTTTGTCCTGACTTTAAGAAACATGGGACCCATCTAAACAGTGAAAATACCCCTCATGGAATTCACTGGGAATCCTACCTGTCTAAATGGGATCCAGCACCAATCCACACTGTTCAGAAGGAGGGGGAGACCAAAATGGCAAAAACACCACGGTAAAAGCCTTCACAGATGTTCCCGTACTTTTTTCGAAAACCGTGAGGGAGGTGCATATTCCTTCTCATTTGGACTATTAAATGACAGGAAATTCAAAGTGAAGCACAATGCTGATTGGCCAGGTGAGAGTGGGGGCAGGGCTTGCTAGCAGAGCAAGTGCCTGCTGCCACCATGTTGGATTTTCACTTTAGCAAGTGATCACTAAGGTGATAAAACAGGATGAATATTTTTTTTTACTTTCCTTATAAAATTGGAAAATTGCTCTATTGCACCAGCACACCTTGGGATGACTTTTTTTAAAAAAACAAAAATGGCAGTGGTAAAGAACTAATGCTAGTAAATCATCAACAGCTGCCATCAGGAATGCAAGGCTTACGGGGGCTTCCGAAGCCAGAAAAACCATTTAGACATGTCGCTGCTGCTGCAAGATGCCAATACCATGAGGTACTTTGGATTTTTTCCCCTTGTGTAGATGGGCCCATGCAGTTTTAAGTCTAAAATACCTTTTTAGGTCAACATCTTCAATTGCTAAAGACCTTCATGGTTTCTTCTGGAATCATAAGTTTGCAATCTTGACCAGGAAGCCAGAGCAACCAGTGGTTGGGCATTTAAAATCAGAACATCACATCCTTGATTATTTGTTCCTGTTTGGTACTGAGGTGTCATCTGCTTTAGGCATTTTGGACAAAATGCATACGCGCGCGCACACACACACACATCTCACAGCAGATAGTAAAGAAAGAGGTGGTTAGATAAAAGGAGGTCCAATAGTCACAATAAGGTCTTTTTATGGGTATGAAACAATTTTCAAAAGGTTTCATAGTTTTACAGATTTGAATCAGTGTTTCTTAGATTTCCCATACTATGCAATTATTTATTTTATTCAATTTTTTTTAATCCTTTAAAGATCCATAGGTGGGGAAAAGACCCATAGAACAATCACATAAAATAATTATGCATTCAGAGATCTCATTAACAATAAAATCAGTATACAGTGAAACTATTAGCATCAAGAATTGATTGGAATACCAGCCAGTCACTTAAAAATGATTATGATAAATCTTAATATAGTGCAAAAATGTCAGTGAATTTAGTTTCAGTCATATTTATGGGGTGAGAACAAAGACCATTGAAAAGGACTTAACTTATGTCACCATGAGATCTAGTGCAGGGAAAGGACGTAGCCTTGAGACTCTCTCTCAAGGCTATGTCCTTCTACCAAGAGCTGCAAATTCTCCAACACCAGACTAGAGACCACTTCCCCCAGGTTAGATAGGGCCACTTGTGGGCAGTGAAATAGTGTTACACTGGCAGGAGAACTATTTTCTCCCTCTGATCCACAAATGTACGATGTTCCAAATCCAGTCTTCAAGATGAAACCTCCCAGAAAAAGCAAAGAAGTCCCTATGGACCATGTTTTTTTGTTGTTGCTAGAACTGAGTATTCAGAAGGGCAGAGCTATGTAGAACTGGCATCATATAGTCCACTTTCTCAGCCTTGATAATATATTTAAGCCCCCCCCCTTCTTGTATAATGTAATGTAAGGCAGATCATGGGTGGCTAAGGGTTGATTAAGTACTGACCTACTAAGCAGTAACATGCAGCAAGTGGCAGGGATGGGAGAGCGATCCAAACTTGTTGGCTGGAAATAGGGAGGGAGCATATTTTATCTCCTTTTCTCCACTGCCTTGCTCAGTCTTCAATGTCATACATACCTCAGGACTTCTTCACTTTCCCACAGGCATTTCACTCACACTTCCCCCAAGTAAGAAGAATCACAACCAACGAAGTCCAAAACAGTATAATCCAAACTAAAATCTCTATATGCAAATACATCAAATGGTCCTATACTACCAGTATAATCCTAAAATATGAATATAAACACCACAATAATGGGCTGATTATATACAGGAAGTGTTTTGAAGTGCTAATGAATTAACTCATAATGACATTAGTAGCCTGCCTGAAAATCCACCAAGCTGAATACAGTACATTTTACAAGAAGTGCCAGTATAGAAATATTATATAACTAGGTGGAGTTTACCTTATTTATATAACTAGGTGGAGTTTACCTTCTGCTGCCAAAGTCTGCAACTAGTACCAAAAAAGAGGCCTAGTGTTTCCCCACTCTTCATTCCCCACCCTATAAATGTTACCTGCAGCACCTGAAAGAGGCATCTCTCATTTTTCATCTTCCTTAAAACTGAGGCATATTAGGAGCAGTGACTTAGCACTCCATTGTTTTACTGCCTCAAGAATCTCAGCAACACTACCTCACATGGTCCTCTCCGTGTTTCTAGATGAATTGTACCTGGCACTGCCTGGGTTTGCACTTACTCTCAAAGGTGTCCAGGGGGTCTTGTGTACTCCCATACTCATTTTTTTTTAAAAAATGACAGGAATTTTATCAACATTAATTCAGAAAGCTATTTCCCATTTCCTGATCTTTTTTGACCTCAGGAATCTTAGCAGCTTTTAGCCCTCTTTTGCTTACCCCTCCTTACTTTTCTGCCTTAGGACTCTTACTTACAGAAGTGCATTAGATGGCTTAGTCCTGTTTTCTAGCCCTTTTAAAATTAGTTTCTGATGGCAGAATCCCTTTCTGCCTCTAGGAAACTCCTCATGGGGAGCATCCAGACTGATAGAAAAGTCTCAAATTTTGTTCCTGTTCTTTCTGATTTTATACTGTGTTAAAATAAACTGACCTGGGGACCTGGTATAAAAAAATCTCTTATCATACCAGGATCTGACAGAAAATATTCTGGGATAAACAAAACATCTCTGGATCTTCAGTATAAAACTGGATAGAACAGGAACAAAATCTGTGACTTTCTGCTTTTTTTAATCAGTCTGGATGTGCCCTTGGTAGGAAATTTTGACCTAAAAATGACCAAAAACACTCTGCAAATTTAAAAGTCTCTACCATGACATCCCAAAGAGTTATATCACACCCCACTTTTTGCTTCCAAGAAGCCCCCACCCACCAACCATGAAACTGTGACTTAAAACTGGCCACTGCAACTTGGATGGGGAAAAAAAAAACCACTCTACTGAGTGAAACTTGTTTCTTCTAAAATGATTTTCCAATGAGCTATGACCACTTCCCATTTTTGCTTTAAGAAAGCCCACTAGTTAGAATTTTGACTTATTGACCTGGGCCTGGACAGTAAAATATGGGCGGCAACAACAACAACAACAACAACAACAAACTTTTTCAAATGTTGATGTGTTTATTACAATTCCCACAATTTCCTGATGAGATATGTCTTGCCCTCCTTTTCTACTAGCAAGTCCCCCACCCTCTTTGAAATTTCAGTTTGAAAACCTAGCACTACATTTTGGATGACAACAACAACAAAACATTCTGGCAAATTTTGAGCAGTAATGATGAAATATGACTGCCAGAGGCATAGATTATCAGATGCATCCAAAAAACATAAGAGCAGCATGGGAGGACGACATTACTGACCCATGAACGGGTCCTGTTTCAGATGTCACCATCATCCTTTGTGCTGGAGCTGTGACTAAGGCATTGCTTTTCATTGACGGGGAGGTCCTGCTAATAAAAAGTGATACCTTACTTGTGGCTGCAGCATGCGAGGATGACAACATCGTCTGAAATTGGGACCCATTGGAAGGACAGTAACGTCATCCTTGTGTGCTGTTCTTGTGTTTTTTGCTGCATCTGATAATCTCCATATACATTCTATTTTGTTAGTATAGATAACTGAAGAAGAGACTACTTCTGCCTATTGAAATGATTGCCTATAGGCATGCTTACATCTTCATAGGCTGTTAGAATTACATCAGAGTAGATTCCACAATGGGTACTTTTTCTGTCCTTGCATGGTGAAATTCTGATAATACAGAATTCTTGCAGTTCAGGCTGTAATGTTCAAGGTTTATGGAGAAGATGCAATCCATGGCATTTCCTGTTTCACAACATCTACTGGGGTCAGAGGAAAAAAATACCCTTAGTTGAGACTGCCAGTCAAAAAAGATAGTCCTAGAATACATAGATCAATGTCTTGGGTCAATACAAGGCAGTTTAATGTGTCCACAGATCTAGGTACCCAAAATTGATGTGTTTTACTGTCCATGAAAGTTTTAGCAAGATCCTTCAACAGACCTTTCAAGAAACCTAGAATTTTATTGATGGTAGATGCAGGAATAAGGAGACCAGACACAAATAAAGAGACCACACATATAGCTGGGATATAAAGGACCACTTTTATTTAGCTATAACCTATTTAACCCCATTCTGAAAGATCTGCAATGGGGAGAAACCTAGTGAGGGAATTGTTGTGGCAGGAGGTCAACTCCAAAAACCCCTCCCCAACTTCCCTTAGAAGAAAACACCTGAACCCCAGGGAGGACCCATAAGCTTGGTTGCTCCCCAGTCAGTCCGCATCTGGAAGGCCAACACAAAAGTCCTTCCCCCAAGTCACAAGATTTAAAGAGAGGGTTTATCCCTCAGGCCAGTCCCAAAAGAGGTCACTTTCCCCACTCCTCAGTTTGCAGGAACTAAAAGGGTGGTTTCAGCTGCCCCCCCTTCATCTCCAAAAGGGGGAGGTGCCAAAGGTGTTCACCAAACTACCAAAATCTCCATTTCTACCTGCCAAGTGACTGCCTATTTAAGACACCACCCTAAGCCAATTGTCAAGTCTGCATCCACAGTGTGGGGTAGACAAAAAGACCCCAGTTAAAAGGGCAAAAATTCCTACCCAGCTCCAAAGTGATCAATTAAATCACACTAATTCAGTGCCAGGAGGGTGGGCAGATAAAAGTGACAAAAAGGAGGAGGGAGAGGTGGGTTGAGCTTAAATCCCTTCTAGCCCTGCCCTCTGCTCTCCTGGCAACAGCACAGGGGATGAGGCAAAGTTACAGGCCTCCATCCTTCACTCCCTCAAAAGGGGTTCCTACAGTGCAGTTGTGTTTTATAGTTGTTTTCTGTTTGGTTTAGAGAACAATTTACTAAAATGTGTAACTCTCTTCAAATCTATGTTTTAAAAATTCAAATGTAGGAAAAATTGAAACAGAATTGTCCATCTTGGCCTAGCTTCCAGTGTTTCATTCTGAAAAAAAGGTGGCCAAAGGGAGTCCCTGTGCTTCCCAAAGCCCCTAAGATGGTTTTTGTGTACCTAAGACTCACCTAAGTGTTCTTCGTTGCCCCCCTCCCCAAAGTGGGGAAATACCTCTCCTCAAAGACTCCAAGGGTAAAAAAAAAGGTTTTAAAAAGGGTGCATAGGATCACATTTTTTACATAAAAATAACATTTTTTTTCAAAATCAGAAATATGTTTAAAACACATCCATTTTTGAATATCTACCTACCTCTAGTTTTATTTTTGATTTCTTGTGTTCTTGGCAGTCTTGACATTTGTGCAGCTTCTAGAAGGTCCTAGGAACCAAATAAAAATAAAAATCCCCCTGGAGCCATGAGAGTTGCCCATCCATCTTGGAAGTTTGATTCTTAATCCCTATGTATTCAGACATGCTAAGATTCAGGATCCCTGAAACCATAACAGTCACTTGTTACCTACGGGAGCCCCTTGAACTAGAACTGTGACTAATTACTTTTTAAAGGTAAATGTATTTCTGCAGTGCCAACTCTTTTTTACAACTTGCTCTTAAGCAACAAAGAAGTCACCCAGGGTTGCCATGTGATTCACAATCTCTCTCTCTCTCTCTGGCTGCTGCCACACTGCAGAAATAATGCAGTTTGACACCACTTTAACTGTCATGACTCAATGCTATGGAGTTTCTGGGGTTTGTAGTTTTGTCACACATTTAGCCTTCTCTGTCAGAAAGCTCTTGTGCCACAACAAACTATAAATCCCAGGATTCCATAGGATGGAGCCATGACAGTTAAAGCGGTGTCAAACTGCATTATTTCTGCAGTGTGGCAGCAGCCTATCTCTGTCTCTCTCTCTCACACACAAACACATTTATAGATTTTTCTTGGGGTTTTTTTCAGGCTGTGAGGCCATGTTCTGGAATAGAAGGAAACTATTCCAGAACAGGGCCTCACAGCCCAGAAAAAAACAATGAAAATCTATAGATCTATGGCCATGAAAGCCTTCGACTTCATACACACACATTTGTTCCATATCTCAGCAAAGGTTCATTTCAGCATTCCAAACCCTTGAGTTAACTGTGCACAACACAGCATGGGATTTAAAGCCAGATGTCCAGAAAAGAGGGAAATACAAGAGACTAGAATGTCCACACTCCCTAGGTTACATCCCACCCAACATAATTTAAACTCTATTTCAAGTGACAGGCTGGCTATTGCTTTAGTTATTACTGGAGTCAGACTATGATGAATCAAAAGCACATCTCCAGTCAGACAGAAAACTGTCACCACTGTGGACCATTATTGAAAGAAAATGAAATGGGATAAAATGGTTCTGCTCATTTTTTTTAAAGGAAAAAATATTGATAAAGGAAAACTGACTTAAAGCATTATTGGAATTTATAAGGAAGAACTAGTGGCAAAGTTAGTATACCAGCTGTCACAGAAATGCAGTGGAAGGTGACCTATTGTAGAAAAAAAGAGATGCCCCTGGACATGTCTGCCTGTCACCACATCAGACCTGTCAACTTAAATATTCTGTAATTCAGGGGGATGTGGATGTGTGGCACAATGTCAGATCTAAGCATACATCGTGTTGCTCTTTCTGGAACTGTATTTTTCCCTTGAAATCAGGATGTATTGGAGATACAAATAAAAAACTGTAAATCTGATGCACACTTCATCCATCCATCCATTCATCATCATTTAGAAAGCATACATGAATCTAGGCCACTTTTTAGATCCTAGTTGTACAAGTTGTGAAAATCTTTCCTTTCTGTTGGCCTTAACGTATTTGGGGGGGGGGGGAAACCCTGGGGTATTATGGTACTAACTGCAGATACTAGGCATGGTTATGTCCACATCCCATATGTGTCTCATATATGTCATGTGTGTGTGATATGTCACATATATGTCTCAAGGCTTATCTACTCCACACCAGTGTATCCTGGTTCCAGATCTGGCCCGTTCTGCTACCATTGCTTGGAGAAAATGGGCTGGAAATCCAAACAGAAATGTCAGCCTGTCACTGCAGCCACCGCCAGTATGGGAGGATTGTTCCAGTTTTTTTTTTTTAACCTTTCCAGCTTCTTTGCACCACCACCACCACCCTTGACAGTGGTGCCCTGATAATAAATGTACTTCACCAGGGTTTCCAGAAGGTTTGTCTGCTGCTCAATGATGCCAGTCAGTTACTGTCTATCCCTCTTTGCCAGCTCATCCTGCATCTTCAACCTTTCCTCCTCCCTCAGCCATCTCTCCTCAGCTCTCTGCTGCCTGGAATGAATCCCTCCTGTCCTCATGTCTCTGCCAGCAACCTATCCATCAGGGCAGAGGAGTGCAGCAAAATTTCTGTAGGTACACTGCAGTCTTTCATTCCTTTCTCCGCTTGAGGATTGCCAATCACTATGCTGGAATCATGGCAACTGTTGGGTTGGTAATAAGGGCAGTTAAAACAGAAGAAATGAAAAAAGAAACAGACATGATTAACATTTGTTCTGTTGTGTCCCACTCGGTTTGAGCAACAGCCCTAAACATGCTAACAAGAAGTATGAGAATCTGCTAGCAACTGGGGGGGGGGAATAAGTGTAGGGGCACATTCAATTAACTGTACAGATTAATGTGGTAGCAGCAGTGTTTTTGCATGTAAGTTTTCTTTACATCATATCACGAGGCATCTGGATTGTTTTGTGCCACACATCCCAACCCCCAACACACACACCCAGAGAAGAAAGACCAGAGGTAGTGGCAGATGTTCAATGAACATGGGTAAATCATTAGCATTTTCAAATGGTTCTAATGCACACTCAGGAACTCCTACTCATAACACTACACAAAGTGTTGTACTATTTTGTGTATTGTGGCTGTTCCACAGAAGCTCATATTCTGACTCTACTATGGCATCTTCAGTGGTTTCTGTCAGCTGTGGGGTCCCAGTGCTGTCTACAGAGATTTCACCTTCCTTTTCAACACTAAACAGGGTGATCACTGTGGTGTCTCACTCTGTTCTTTCCGCATTTCCAATCCTGAAGTGAGAATATTAAATAAGGTAGTAATGAGTACCAACATGGCAGCAGTCACTCAGAGAGGGAAAACACAACACAAAGCACCACCCTCCTTTATGTCCTTGGCACCAACATTAGTGTTTTGGCAACACAGACACATGAAAGGGGGAAGGGTGGGTAAGGAATGAGTCTGTATGGTCCCCACATGGAGAAAAAAAATAGATGTATTGCAAAACACGACCAACAGAGTCTAAATGTAAAGCTTGACCTATTCAATCACTATTAAATTAAAACAACAAGAAATGCATGCTAGTGAAGAAATTGGTGAGCATACCAGTGCAACAATTGTTAAACAAAACCCACCTTGCATACCCATCATTGCTAACAAAGCAGTATATTTTAAAAGACAATGACTGCATGCCTCCGAACACACCAGCGAGCACACAAGCACAACAGTTGTCAGGAAAAAAAAAAACCTTGCATACCCATCATCCACTAACAAAGCAGCATATTTTTAAAAGTCAAAAGCTGCACTCCTGCAAACACACCAATGAGCACACCAGTGCAAGAATTGTGAAAAAATAAAATAAATATGAAAGTATTTCACTCCAATCATCTGCCAACAAAAGAGTACATTTTGAAAAGACAATGAATGCATACTTCAAAAACACCAAGTCATGCACGTGCACTACTATTGTCATAAAATAATAGTAATAATAATAAAAAACGTATCTTCTTTTACCTTGAACAATATTGGTGAGTGAGTGGGTGCCACCGATGTGGTGGGAGCCAGGAGGGTATGTGTGATGAAGGAGGAACCCTGCTTCATGGGCACATGCTGAATGTTGGTGCTCCTTGCCATGCACTTGGGAGGGATGGTGGCATCCCCTCCCAAGATAGCATGGAGGTCATCAAAGAATGGCATGGTTGCTGCTCCATTGCCACTCTGGCCATTATGGTCCACCACCTCATGATAGCATTGTCTGAGGGCCTTACTCTTTGTTCTGCACTCCTCTGTCATCCTGTCATGTCCCTTGATATTGGCGGCAATCCTTTCAAAAAAGATTGATGTTCTGGTGTCATTCCCAAAGATGTTCCTAGACCTTCTTCTCACCCCAGAGGGTGACAAAGTCCAGGTGTCTCTCTGTATGACCAGGTGATGTCCCTGCCACCTTTCCTGGGTCACGATTGCAATGCAACAGCCATAGCTCTTTGCAGGGAGTGGGGAACACCAAGCAAATGATAAATTAGAAAAACAGTAAAAAAGATACTTTTAGAAAGCAGTTTGGTCTGATGGTTGTAAAAAAGCTGTTGGGGCTGCAGAAACCTTGATAAAAAAAGCTCAGAGGTCACCTCAACAGAAACACTGCAGCTCAACTGCGCATGCTCAAACAGGACAGCTCAAAAATGGGACTTCTTTTGCCCACTTTCTTGCCAGATACCTAATGGCCGGAAGCTATTTCCACACACCTGCAGCTGTCCGTCCCACCCATCCACTCTTCACTTCCGCTCTAATCTGGGAATGTGCTGTGATTCAATTCAGTTGTCCTAATGAGCAGGAATGCATATTTCCATTGCATTATTTAAAAAAAACTTTAGGAAAAGCCACAAAGGCTTTTTCTGCATAGTTTTTGGGGGGTTTTGCCCTCTTCCTTCTGAATATGGTGAATCACCACGGGATCTCATTGGGACAAAAGGTATTCCCCTAAAATTCTATGAGGAGTATTTTCACCATCTACACAACCCATAACACAGCACAGTGTACGTTTATAAGTGTTGCAATTTTCATTGTCCAAATGAATGCAGAGAAGGATTAAATTGTATCCATGCATTTTCGAAGGAAAGCAAAACATCTAAACTCACGGAGTGTCATCATTCATGTTATGAAAATGAAAGTATAAATCCTTCTCCATACACTTGCCAATATATATTAGATAGTCTTGTGAAATCTATAAAATAAATCAAAGTGTTCAAGCAGTGAGAGTTCAAGTTCAAGAATTTGGTCCTAGGAAACTAATATGAAATAGTACTTTGAAAAAACAACTCTGCTTTAGTTTCCATCATGATCAATTGGAAACTGGATTCTTTCTCAGCTTTTCAGTGGAATAGCTTTCTGTCTTTTAAAGGAATGAACTAGAATTTATCTGATTATATTAACATCTCTCTCTCTCTCTCTCTCTTTTTTTTTTTTTTTTAACACGAGGCCTGTGCTTTGACTCATATACTGAGGCATCAGAGCATGGAATTTGTCAGAGATGTTGACTTATCACCTTAAGAGAGCCTGGAACTCAAGCTATGACAAGTCAGACTTTGTGATATTGTAGGGGGGAAAATTCCAGTACCATGTTCTGTTCTGCTGAGGGATTTTTTTACAGATAATAATTTCCTGATAATAATTTCAAACAATACTTTATTTTCTATTATGGTAGGACCCCTGTATCTGCTGGGGATTGGTTCTGGGGCCGCCGTGGATACTGAAAATCGTGGATAATTGTGAACACCATAGAAAGTGATGGGACTTCTGGTTTAAAATACCATAGAGTTGCCTTGGGGACCTAGAAAATTGCTAGAGAGGACACATTTTCTAGGAAGACTCTATGGTAGATGTGCTGCTTTGTGTCTCATGGATAATTGAATCAGTGGATAATGAATCAGTGGATACGGGGGTTCTAGTGTGCTTAGTTTTCCTTTTGTAGACATAATTTGTTATAATTAATTTTTATGTAATATTATTGAAGGTGAGCAGTAACTCCTTGGAAATATGGCCACCCCAAGCATAAATAGATAGTGATACAGCTACTGACTAGAGAACACACTAACAGAAGAAAGTAACCTTTCTGAAGGACTCAGTGAAACATTCTATTATCCCATTAAAATAAATCAACAAGCAATTACAGGAATTCATTGTGGCAGCATGCCAGTCAACCAACCAAAAATAATTGTTTTGATAAATCAGCCAATCAACAGATAATGATGGTACCAATTTCAGGAAAATGAAATTGTTTCTTTGGACCAAATATATAAAGCATAATGCATAAGAAGGCTAAGGGAGATGAAAGAACTATAGTTGTCAACATCAAGTATAAAAAACATGCAGTTTTTGAACAGGAAGCAGCATTTGTTGAAATGAAAACCTTCTACTGTTCAGGGTCAACAGTTCAGCCATATACAGTATAACTCTTCTTCATTTCTCCAGATGTTTTGAAGATGGAAGATTCCAAAACACAATTGATGTAATGCAAGAAGCTTCAATTCATTAAAGTTCATTGGCACTTTAAAAGAAATTCAGTAATGAAAATGTTCTTTCTAATATCTTAAGTTAATCTATTATCCTCATTACTAAAGGAGAAGCTGCTTTAAATTAAGCAACATTAACTGTGGTAGCAGATTCAGTCTCTTAAATATTTTGATTTAAAGTCTCAATTATCTCCACAAAAGAACTGCACAAACTGACCAGAGGAAGAAAATGTTAATTGCCCAATGAGGAAATATCCAATTATTTAAACATTTATACACCAGAGTGCACAGTGACAACTCTACAAAAATAACAGGAATGAAAGGGAGTTAAACTCCTTTCTGAAATTCACTCTATTTTAATTTGTCTCATGCAAAATCTTCTCTCACTTACTTTTGTAGGAACTGGCCTTGGATACAACACATTGAAATGAGGGGACTTGATCAATTTCCAAAGAGGTATGATGTTTCCTTGGTGCACAGATATAAGACGTAAATACAGACTGCCAATACTCATGAGGCCTAATAATCATTATCTCTTCTTCCTCATCCAGGTGGGAACAACTGACACATGTAGGAACAACTATGAATTAATTACATTTGACTTTAAAGCTCTAGCAGGAAGTTGTGCAGCTCAGGAGTTATTCTTGTAAATTCTTCCTTTAAGAGCTGCAAGAATATAAAGGAGTAACCAGTTGTGTAGATTGTGTTGGATATACTGAATGAAGGAATATGGGGAAAAGGTGGCCCCAACTTCATGAGGCCTGGGGAATAATTTTTTTTTAATAGAAACTTGGTGAAACTGAACAAAACTAAGCCTTAAACTAAACCTTTCTAAATTAAACCTTAGGGAGGTAAAGCATGACTCAGTTCCTCCTAAATGAGGAAGTGTCCAAAAATTCTCCATGGGATGAGATGGCTACATATTTTTGTTGTGTCAATTTTGGGGGGAAATGTTCATGTGTGTGAATCTGATTCGTGTGCACTCTGCAAATGTGCAGACTGTAAAACTATGAACACTGCTGACTTGTTGCATGGACTGTTAAGAAATGGAAGCACTGGATGGAAGGATAGCATCTTTCAAAGAAATCATGCTGCCCTTTTTTTGTACTCTTTCTGTGTGTGTGTGTGTGTGTGTGTGCACATGTGCACATGCACATGTATGGAGTGCTTAACTTCACAAAGGAGGAGAGAGAATCATCTTCGTGACTGCCCCCCAAAGTATGGAATTCTCTCCCATGGGAAGCAAGGTTGGCCTCTGTTCTCTTTCTACTGGCAGACCTTCTTATTTATCCAGGCCTTTGACTGTTACATTTCAGAAATTCTTTTAATTGGGGTCTGTTGTATTTTTACCAGTATTATTATTATGTTTTAACTACCCTTTAACTGTTTTTATGTTTAATTTCAATAAGATTGTTCATTTAATTGTTTTAAACTTGCTTTTAAAACTTTAGTTTTAATTTATAATAGGAAAAAAGTAGGATGTAAATTAATTAAATAAAAGATGCCAAAGGTTTTCACAACCTGGACAAAGGATGACAAAAAAGGTGTTTGGTGCCTTCCTTTCACATAGCTGATGAGAACTCTTATGGGACAGTAAGAATCCTTGATGTTGTTTTAGGGGAATGGAGTTCATAGTCCAAATGCAAAGTAAGTAGTAATAAAGATAGGGATTTGGAACTAGAACTGAAATTGGGAGAGCTATAGGTCTCCCTATCAAATCCTATAATGAAGTAGGAAGAAAGGTATTGAAAAGGTCCAACTTACCTCTTGGACCACCTCCTCCCGTACGACCCTCCCCGCGCACATTGGTCTTCTGGGAGGAATCTGTTACAACCTATGAAAACAAGGCTGTCGGTGACTTCCCAGAGGGCCTTCTCTGCTGCCACTCCCAGATTTTGGAATGACCTGCTGGATGAGATCTGTCTTATTGCCACCGTAGAGAGCTTCAAAAAAGCTGTCAAGACAGATCTTTTCCGGCAGGCCTTTCCTGAATAGCTATCCCAGCCCGAAGATTCAGCTGTCTTTTCCCTTAAGCTGCCATAGAATTATTCCATTTTTTCCCTGTTTATAATTAATGTATGTTTTTAATCTTTTTAATTTAATATTGTTTTAAGGGGTGGCTGGATTAGAGAACTAATGTAATTATAGAATTTTTATGCTGTAAGCTGCCCTGATTGCATTGCAGAGGGTTGGGATAGAAATTATTATTATTATTATTATTATTATTAGCAGAATACCCAAGACTTTTTTGTACCTATATGAAAAAGTAATGTGTATGGGCAATGAATTACATGTTTGAGCTCTCAGTATAGGAAGGTAAATACAGTACAATCTCATATCCACAGGACTAGTAACTGTGGTTTCACTTACCCATGACCCCAAAAATATGTTCTCCCTAGGCATTTTCTAGGTCCTCCAGCATGATTCTATATGGTATGCTTCTGCCAGACATTGACCATAGAATCACACTAGAGGACCTAGAAATGCTTATAGAGGTGTTCTTTCTAGGAATCTCTAGGTCCTCCAGCATGACACTATGGTATTCTTGAGCTGTAAGCCATCCATTTCAGTAGGGGTCCTCTATTATGCATGGTTTCACATTTCCACAGTAAGTCCAGTAGTATATCTTCTGCAGACATGGGGGTCATGCTGTACAACCTGTTATGCCTAACTGTGACTTGCTGGGATAATACTCAGGATAAGAATGCAGCCATTTAATTTTTTTATATTGTTCAAAACAACAGATACAAGAGAAGGGGGAGAGGAGAAGTACTTCATATGTGTCTCAAATACATACATTATCTAAGATGTAAATCACTTATTTCATTCTTTCTGATGGTGATTTGGGGAAAATACACGGTTTTTATTTTGTTTTGTTTTTACTCTTGAGAAGGGATGAAAAACCTTGCAGCAGTTGATCTCTTTGGATGTGATGAATCCATGTGTTGAGAAAACCTTTCTTGTTGAGGATGAGAAGATGTGGGAACATTCATTGCATCGGTAACATCTGCACAGAAATTCAAGTGAGTTGAACGCAATGGCCCTTTTGAGAGCATCTGTTTAAATATGAATGGTGAAATAAATAAAAATGGCATTGTCGCTGATGTCTGATGAAGTGCCTAGCCAGGGAAATTATGCTTCCCTGAAACAAATGGGAGATATTTCAGAGAAGCAAAAACCAGCTGTAAAGAGGGACTTCAATGCCCCTGATAGCTTCTGGGAGATAAATTTCACTAAGCATGGAATCTCCAACAAATCTCTGACATGCCTTGCTGACAATCGCCTCTCTTTCAGAAGCCAAATAACAGAATGTCCTCCTTAAAAACCCTGTAGTCCAATACAGATTAAGCCTGATCAAAAAGATTAAAGTATTAGAAACTGCATAAAACTGATGTTTCACTTCAGTACATGATCTTATGGACAGCCAAAAGTGAATGAGTGTATTCAAACCTTGGAATGTGAATCAATAAGCTGAGGGACATGCTAGGTAGGATTCCATTGTTATACATACTACTAGTGTCCAAGATGGGTCTAATTTCACAAGGAAGTAGTTGGTAAATTCACAATGAGAAAATTTTTAAAAAGAGACCCTGGAAAGTTTAGTGGTCAAAGTAATGCTCAGAACAGACTCAACTGGTGAGAGATGAAAGGAGAGGTAGGCCTTTGCCGACCGACTCAGGGAAATAAGGAGACCAGACATGGGAGATAGGATGTAATAAATGATATTTTATTTAGCCCTACCTATTTATAACCCTTTAAACATCTTCAGCAAGGGAGGCAACCTAGTGAGGGAGCAGCTGGGTCAGTAGGCCTATCCCAGACCTTACTCCCTAGCTTCCCCCAAGGGCGAGCACCTGAGCCCCAGAGAGGACCTGAAGAGTTGGGTTTGCTCCCCAGGCAGCCTACATTTGGAGGGCTACCCCAAAAGTCACCTAGCCAAGCCCTGTGACTTAAGTTGAGGGTTTATCCTTCAGGCCAACCCCAAGGTAAGTCTCCTTCCCCACCCCCAAGTCCTGTGACCTAAAGTGGCAGTTCACGAGACCTCCCTTCACCAAAGTTGGTGCCATAGGTACCCACCAAAATCTACACCTCCCCCTCCTCCAGCCACAGATAAGGGGCAAGCATCCGCTTAGAACCTATCCCCCACCAACTTGTCCAAGAGGTCCCTCAAACCCCACTGAAGATCCCCCAAAAATAATAAATTGTCCCAGTCTGAGAGATACACCCCATCTGCTCGGTAGAGCTCGGGCCTCTGAAAGACGATTTCTGGGTGTGGAAGATAATAACCCAATCCTTTGGCCAGGGTGTTGCAAATCTCTCTGTTCGCCCTACACCTTGCCCTGTCAAGCAGGTGGGGATCCCCATCATCACACCAGAGTTGTCTCAGTAGTGTGACAGACCAAATGACAGTGACTACAGGACACTGTGACCTGATCATTTCCATGTCATGTGTTGCTTGTATAATCAAAGCCTTCCCCTTCAAAAGCCCCAAGTTGTTACCTCCAAGGTGAATGACAAGAATGTGTAGTGGGGGGCCTTGCATTTGCCAAACAGCAAAGGCATGAGACCGTGACACCGAAGGCCCCTCTTGCCAAGGCATTCCACCTCTGCTGTGTTTCCCCCAAGCCAAGGTGAGTTCTGAAGTGAAACAAACAGGCCTGTCTTGCAACCCAATAGACCATACTGTGACTGCAGATCAGCACCTGATACCTCAGCAATGGCCTAAGGCCTGCAAAACAGAAGGGGAAGGCAAGCATGGTTAATACCATAGTGGTATGATGTACTTATGGTAGGATGATCACCTCCACCTCCCCAGCCCCTTAACTGTAGCTAGCAACCTACCCAAGGCAGCTGCAGTGGATGCTGCCCCAATTCTAAAGGAGTGTGTCCCAAACCTCCCACCCACAAGGCCCAAAGCCTTCAAGGCCTTCGAGGTTACTGACCAAAACTGAAACTTGGTTAATGGATCGCCATCTGCATGAATGAACAACAGACCAGGAGAGCTCCCCCAGGCAAATAAATACTGCCACAATGCCCAGACTGGAGAAAGGGCTTGGTCACTTCATGTTTGTAAAGTGCACCAGCTCCCAACCCTTCACTGAACGGTTTTAGAAAATCGTAAATCTAAAACTGCTCAGTTATCTCCCAGTGACAGTCTTGCAGCTGCAGTGCACTCCATGACCTATCATCTTTTGTCCTCTGAACCAATACGCTGACACAAAATGTGCCAAAAAAGGCAGTAATCACTGCAGCATGAAAGAGAAGTGCCTCAAATGGCAAGGAATAGATGTCAAACCAAGCCCTCCTTAAGCCTATAAGGATTGCTGGAGAAAGTGGAGCCCGTGTATCCACTATGGCTCCCCACTCCCGAGACCAACCCTCCAAAACCTTGTGACTGCAAATATCACTCATGGTATCCACTACCCCTTGCACCTTGAGCCAAAACGCAATTGCAGATAGCCTGACCTTGATAGATGGAGGCAGGCCTTTAGTAAAGATGAAGAAATGGTAACATGTGACAAAAAGAAGTTGGAATTGTCCCCCTCCTATTGCTTGTCAGCTCTGTCTCCTAGATGGATTTCCAAGTCTAAACCCACAATTCTTGATTCTTTAGCTGTCTACATTTTGGACCTGATTGGGGGTGGGGGGAGAAACACCCCAAACAAAAAATAAAAATAAAAATAAAGTAACAAACAAAAACAAAACACACCATTGGATATGTGAGCCTGTATAAAATACTGAACTTTCTTCACTCTGCATTACCATTTAAGAGAATCATGGTCAGTGAACACACATAGCTGCAGGGGAAAGATTGCTGTTGACTATCAGAGGTGAGTTTTTCCAACTGCTCTGCCCCTTAGCCTCATCAGGGATCTTTATAAGAAGCAGCAGCCTACAGTAATTTTCTGTGAGGTTGTGCTCTCTCCTGGTATATTTAGTTTGTTGCTTTGTTTAGGTATTCAGAAGGGTGTTAGGCTTCTGGTTTTAAAGAACTTATTGAAATACTGTTGTTTAAAATTTGTAGCAGATTATATTTTATAATATCACTTCAATGCTGTATATTTACATTAAACTTTGTAAGCTGCCTTGGGGAGCTTTTTTTGCCAAAAGCCACAACTAGAACTATCCAGGCTAGTCCCAAGCTGTGTGTATAGCACAATACTGAGTTAAATGCCTCTGTAATGTCTCCTGTTTTCATATAAGAAACTATTCATTCTCTTAAATAATTTAGCCTGCACTAAACTAATCAATCATTGATTATCTTTTCTTAATGTGCTCATTAGGAAAATTATATCCTCTTTTTAAAATCAAGTCTAAGAATGTAAGAGCCAGAGCATCATATTTTTATCTTTCTCCATTCAGTTGCAGTGAGAGCAGACTGAAACACACCCTTCCACTCGATCTGCTGCTTTGCTAGCAGTCAATTTATCTCTCAAGCATGCAGACATGCAATCAATATTCTGCTATCACTTTTGATGCAGTAAAACCAAGACAAAGTTGCTTCTCTCATATGTCGAGTGTGATACAGTTTTCTTAAGTTATCACTTTCAGAAGATCAAAAGTGATTGAAGCAATTCTCGTTCATTAATGCACACTTTGCATGTTCACTTTCAGATACACACATTGGACTGGATCCAAGCATAATTGAGCTGAGAATGTACTAATTGAAATCAGTGATACTGAAATTAGCATTTTACCTAAATAGGTCTGCTCTATTGGGACCACCGCTTAGTTCTATGATAGTTGCCTAGCTTGTGTAGTACACTGGGCCCTTTGTATCTACTGGGGTTTGGTTCCAGGAACCCTGTCCCCTGGATACCAAAATCCATGAATGCTCAAGTTTCATGGTATATAATGGCATAGTAAAATAAAATGCCAAAATCAAGGTTTTCTTCTTGGATTTTCTTTTTTGGAATATTTTCAAGCCATGGGTGGTAGAATCTGTGGATGCCAAATTTGTGGATACTGAGGGCCAACTGTATCTCAGGATAAATACAAAAGGCCAAAAGAAGTACAGTTGTTCCTTCATATTTGCTGTTTGGTTCCAGGACCCCCCGTGGATACCAAAATCTGTGAATACTCAAGTCCCATTTTATGCAATGACACAGCAAAATGGTGTCCCTTATATAAGATGGCAAAATCAAGGTTTGCTTTTTGGATTATTATATTTTTAAGAATATTTTCAAGCCATGAATACTTAAATCCATGGATACAGAGGGACAACTGTACATCCTAGATGTAACCTGTAGCAGATCACAGAAAATACATGAAAACTGACAATGACCTAAACAAAAAGCTAAAACAAGTTATGTTGACAGAAATATTTGCAGCTCCTTTTGGCTCAGGTTGTGTTGAGCAGCATGTTCTCAGAAAGCCAGCTCAGTGGTTAAATGCCAGTACTGCAAGTCACCACGTTGCAAGTTCGATTCCAGCGGGCTCCAAGGTTCACTCAGCCTTCCATCCTTTCGTAGGTCGATAAAATGAGTACCCAGCTTGTGGGGGCAATTAGCTAACACACATTGGAAACTGTTTAATGCAGTGTAGATGTGTAAATAGCTATTGCTTAAAACAATTTGTAAGCCGCTCTGATAGCCTTGTGGCTGAAGAGCGGGGTATAAATAAATAAATAAATAAATAAAGCTTTTACATATATTTATGACACTTGCCAAACAAGTAATTTTGAAATGAATATGTTTATTTGAAGGTGGAGGGAAAGCCAACACCTAAGGACCTGGAATTCCTTATGAAAAACATTAGAAAAAAATCAGACACAATAGCAGGGGTTAAAAAAGGGGAACCTCTGACTGGCATAGCACTCCTTTGCTATGTGGTACACAAGTTTCCTGAGGCTTTCAATTGATTTGATACTTATGTAGTGAATTTAACTCTCATTTCAAGGTTTTCCCCTTTATTATGCTGGTATTTGGAGGAATTGTGCTGAGATGTCCTATTCTGAAAGTGGGTGAAAACTACAGCCGGCAAACAGGTGTTTCATTTTCATGTGGCCTCAATCATACCTTTATGTGATTCATCAAAAAAAGATCAAATTAAATTTGAGCACAAGAGTTTCATTGAATTGTTGCTGAAATGAATGTGGGATTAACTGGATTTCCAATTCTATCACATTCACTGTGAGTTAAAAAATTATTTCTTCCCACTTCTCACTTAATTCATAGTTCGTTCTCCTATGCAGAGCATTGATGTAACAAGTTTCAAATAGCAACTTACTTGCAATTAGTTCTTTTTTCTAATAATCAAACCACACATAAATACATTAGAATCTATCTCAACTTTAGATAGCTTCACTTCTTTTCAATGTTATTGTAACTTTTAAAAAACTGTGCAGTGTCTCTTCTCCTGTCAATTAGAAAGCAGATAACTGGCATTTCCAGAAAGCAGGGTCCCTGTCACAATTTCCCTTTACATTGGAGATTGCTCACGGGGTGGTGGTGGGTGGAAAGAAGCAGTCAGCTGCTTTTTGATGGATGGGGGAGCAGATCTCTGCTATTCACAGCAGCTGCTACCTGGTAGGTGAAGACTGGGGGACTTTCACAGTACCTATGCATTTTCTAAATTAATGGATACATAGTCGTTTTGCATGTGAACCAGTAGAAATGCGTAACTCCAGGTTATACATTTGTAACATCCCACAGTATCCACATGATTCCAGTGTGAATGGGTGGTCCTTTTCTCTCCCTCCTCTTTCCAAATGAGCACAGATAATTAACCTTCCAAGAGAGAATGTGAAGAGGACCTACGGGACGCTCTTTTAATCAACTGTCGCTTTTTCTTGGTACCTTTTTATGTTTGTTTAGGAATTTATTTGCAAATTTCTTTGGTTATTTATTTGTTTTTAGTGTTTTAGAGCAAGTTGTGTCTTCTCATGAGAACAACCAAAATATCGCCCATGCAAAATCACGGATGTAAGAGAATTTTTTTCTGAAAGGAACATATGCTGGCCAGCAGGAGGAATTAATACGCTGTCATTAGAAGGCAATGAGAAGACAAGTATTACTATAGTGTGAGCTGAAATCCTGTTCTTAAACTGTTAGTGGTGGTTGTGTGATAATTCCATGTAGTATTGTACAATTATGGCAACATGTGATCATTACTGTAATTATACCACTATGTTTCCACTTTCCTCAATCATGGAATTGCAGCATTTATAGATGCTAGTCTGATAAAGTTCTTAGTGAATTTTGGTCCATGTTTTTGGCACACAAACTCCATCTACAAATTTTGTATAGAATAAGTCCCAACTGACAAAGATTCTCATCAATCCAGGATTCTCTTTGGTAGGATATCCAGAAATTTGAGAAACGTTTTTTTTTTTTTTGAGGATTTACAAATATTTTTGAATATTCATTCCACCTGTACCATATGCAACTGTTCTTGCACCCACTCTTTTAAATCTGTATATTAATTCATTTGTGGACCTCTTACATAGCCTGGATACTCATGCACCTAATCTAGCACACTGTAAAATTCCGATTCTCCTATACACTGATGATGCTGTTTTAATATCACAAATTCCTATTGGATTGAAAAGAGCAATTGCTGCAACATTAAGGTACTATAGACAAAATCATCTGGTGCTTAACTTTGATAAATCAAAAATCCTTGGTTTTGCTAAGAGAGCTAGGCAGTATTCCTAGAAGGTGGAAGGGCGTAATTTAGAACAGGTCAGTGTATTTTAATACCTTGGGGTGGTTTTCCACTCAAAAGGCATTTGGAACGCACACCAGAATTATGTAACTCAATCAGCCCTTACATCAATGAATGCTATTAAACACTTTTTTCTATTCGAGTGGAGGACAATTAGTACCCGCAGCCTTAAAACTTTTTGAGGCCAAAACATTGGCCCAAATTCTCTATGGGTCTCAGATAGGTATTTATATGGAAAAGGTGACACAGGAAACAGTTCAACCAAAATTCTTGCACTCAATTTTGGCGGCACCCAATGGTACATCAAATGCCCAGTTAAGGCTTGAGACAGGGATGCCGCTAATACAAGTAAGGACATGGAAACTGATGATATATTATTGGCTAAAAATTCAATTCTCTCCAGTTGGTTTAACACCACTAGACCTAGCAGATAATTTCTCTTCTCCTTGGTGACAAGCAGTAGAGTATAAACTGGCTGCTTATGGACTCTCCCCTTTATTCTTGTTATCATTAGATAAGGATCAAGAATAAAAGATACTACAAGAATAAAAAGCTATGGAGTTCCAGAATGAAATTAGTAGGGTACCACAAAACAATAGAACCTGGATAGGTAGGGGAGTATGGGAACCAGCTAGCTACCTGAAAAATTTAACATTTTCTAGGTTGAGAATTGCTTTCTTTAAAGCCAGACTTAATATTCTTTCATCCGCACTACTTCAAGGTAGATACAACAAAGTCCCTGTAACAGATTGCACTTGTCCATGTACAGAAATGGAAGTAGAAAATATTTTACACATACTGTTACACTGTAAATCTTATGAGGATATTAGATCAATTTATATTGTCCCTATAATATCAAAATGTCCGGAGTATTCAGAATACTCTTATGTGAATTATTTACTCCAAGATTTAAATCCTTATGTTACATGCACAGTTGCTAAATTTTTGTGTTGCAGGAATGAAAATAAGACATTTCCAGATAAAATATATCTCCCCAACTTAAATGTAATACTGTTTTGGTAACATTATTATTTTAAATTTGAAACTTTTTATCAATAAATGCTCAGGGGAAAGACATGAGTTAGCAGTGTGATGCAGCAGCAAAAAATGCCAATGCGATTCTAGGCTGCATTAATAGGAGTAGTGTCTAGATCAAGGGAAGTAATAGTATCACTCCATTCTGCTTTGGTCAGACCTCACCTGGAATACCATTTCCAATTCTGGGCACAACAATTCAAAAAAGATACTGAGAAGGATGGTGCGAGGTCTGGAAGCCATTACGCCCTATGAGGAATGGCTTAGGGAGCTGGGTGTGCTTAGCCTGGAGAAGAGAAGGTTGAGAGGGGACATGATAGCCATGTTTAAGTATTTGAAGGGATGTCATACTGAGGATGGAGCAAGCTTGTTTTCTGCTGCTCCAGAGACAAGGACATGGAGTAATCAACTCACACTACAGGAAAAGAGAATCCACCTAAACACTAGGAAGAACTTCCTGACAGTAAGGGCTGTTTGGAAGTGGAATACACTGCCTTGGAGTGTGGTGGAGTCTTCTTCTCTGGGTTTTTTTAAACATAGGTTGGATGGCCATCTGTCAGGAATGCTTGGATTGTGTGTTCCTGCAGGGCAGAAGCCGATCGGATGGGATCGCTGTTGGGGTCCCTTCCAGCCCTATGATTCTATGATTCTAGGCTGCATTCAGAGCCTGGGAAAGTTACTCTTGGATTACACCTCCCAGAATCCTCCTGCCAGCACCCTTCTCAAGGTCTGGTTGCATTGTTCCTTTTCCTGCATTCTCTAGCCCAGTGGTTCTTAACTTGGGGTCCGCAATGTCCTCACAGGGGGTCCACAGAGACTTGAAGACTGCTTGGTCCACCTCCTCCCTGTAGTGGAGTAACCATGTGACAGGAACCAAGGCAAAGGCTGGCTGGCTTGGCCTGTACATTGCCATTCAATCCACTCCAGCCACAAACTTGCAGGAAGAAGCAAGAGTACCTCTGAGGGAAAGTTTAATGGATGGTTTAATTGTATTGTTGTTGTTAGCTATTATTATTAGGGTTTTAAATCTTGAGTTAAGTCTTGGGGCAACAAAAGATATTTAAAGGGGGTCCCTGGTAAAGAAAAGCTTAAGAACCAGTGCTGTAGGCCAATGCCTCTCACATAACACTAATGCAATACTGGTGCTTTAGTGACAACAATAAAACCATTGTTCCCAGTAATATTACTCCAAATTTTAATTTATATTCTTTATATTCTTCTATTAAAAGAGCTAGAGTGTTGTAGAAGTTTCAGCATTGCCCTATGATTGTGGAGACCAGGGTTTGAATCCTTACTCAGCCATGAATACCCACTGGCTGACCTTGGGCAAGTCACACTCTCTCAGCCTCAAAGGAAGTCAAAGGCAGACCCCCTTTGAACAAACCTTCCGTAGAAAACCCCATGGTAGGTTGGCCTTACTCAGAAATGACTTGAAGGCACATGGGCAAACACACACAAATTTCTTTTGCAGGATGAACTCAGTTGGCAGCAAGGGGAGGAAGCTGAAGAAGACCAAGGGGAAAAGGGAGGGGAGAGGAACCAAGACATGTTAAAAGCAGCTGGAAAGATGGGCTGGAGGGGATCTATGTGCAAGGAAAGGAAGGAAAGGAAAGGAAAGGAAAGGAAAGGAAAGGAAAGGAAAGGAAAGGAGCCCTTTCTGAGGGAGACAACCCTCAAATTCCCTGTCTCTCTCTCTCACACACATTCACCCTCTCAGACGTGCCTCTCCCTCCAGCTTCTGCCACGGAGGGCTGCTGTTTCTTTCTCTTTCTCTTTAGTTTTGGAGAGGCTGTTTTGTTTGGTTTTTTAAAAAAGCCAACAGGAGGTTTTTGGAGTAGGAGGGTAAGAGTGGGCTCCTCCCGGCTGTCTCCTGGCTGTCTCCTTCGTCAGATTAAGGAGGCCAACACGGGGGCCCCTCTTGACCTTGGGGCCCCCTCTTGACCTCAGGGCCCCCTGCCAATGCTGATTTGGCAGACAGGTTAATCCGGCCCTGTCATTAAGCACCATTTCAGACCACCAGTATAAAAACAGTGATTTAAACAGGATGGTGTCTGAATTCTGAAGGGTTAGAAAGGCTACTCTTAAGAAATTTCAGGAACTCATTGGCCATATAAATTTTGCTTGCAGGCTTGTGGCACCTGTTAGGGTCTTTTTAAGGCATCTTTATGATTCTGTTGCTGATGCTTTGATGGCATTCTTTGGGGCCTTGTGAATTAACAAGTTAGTAGTCTCATCCAAGAGGAATACCTCAGGCAGAGCTCTGGACTTTACAGATTTAGCTCTGTCAGAGCAGCAAGTGGTGTTGAGGTTCAGGAGTTCCAAAACAGATCAGAATGGGGTGGGGTGAAAATCACATTGCAGAAGTGCTCTGATCCTGCTTTATGCCCTGCCTGTGCTTTGCAGAGTTATGTACAAGTTATGGAAACTAGACCAGGGTTACTGTTTTGTCATATTGACTTTTTGCCCCTTGCCAGGTATCAATTTTGGACTATCACCTCTCAGGCCTTGCAGAGCATGAGCCTGCATGGGGTTAAACTTGGCACCCATACATTTAAGATTGGGGCTGCCTCTTTGGCTTTTTCCATGGGCCTCGCCCCACATTCTGTCCAACATATTGGGCATTGGAGTTCAGCTTTCAAGAGATATGTACATCGTCTCACATTTTGATTATATTGGGTTAGCGAATATTATCATTTTTTTGTTAGATTCTAGGTGCTGTTTGGAGATGTAATGGGTCCTGATTTGTGGCCTGGGTGGTGTGCCAAGCCCAAAGTTGAAATTCGGGGTTTCATCTGCAGTTGAGTGACTTGACTGTTGAGTATCTTGGGAAAAGAGGCCTTTGCTGGAATTGTCTCTTTTGTTTTAGAAGCATACAAGACCTCTTCCTCATGTTTTAGTCATTGACCTTGGTGACCCTCATTCTTCAGGCTCTGCATGATTTTTGGGTCATACAGAGTAAATGATCAGATGTAATTCTGCTCTGGTCTGCTATTTTGACATGCCAAATTTGGCATGGTGAGGGGAATAAGCAATGTCTTGACCTAGTCCAGAGAATGGTAAACAGGGAGATACACAGTGCTTGAAACTGGGGTTAGGCCACATTCTTCCACATCCAGTCATACTTTTTCAATGTTTAGAACTCTACAGAGCTAATGGTGTACATCTTTCTGAAGGAGATCTGCAACAGGGGGTGAGTGCCCTATTGGCTGACCTGGTGGGGGAAAGGGACTAAGCAAACAATTGTCCCTTGTCCATGGCAGGTAATAGGGAGAGAATATAAGAGTTGCAGTGTACACCTTCTGGGGTTTGCAGTTTAGTGAGGCCCAAGAGCTCTCTGGCTGAGAATTCTAAATGTCTCTCCCTAAACTGAAAATCCAAGGATTCCATACATTTTTTCCATGGCAGTTAAAGTGGAATAGTAGTGTTATAATCATGTAGTGTGATTGGACTTTAATGTAGTAATTTCCAGGTTCAAATTCTTGTTTACTCTTGAGGTCACACTGTGTGATCATAAACCAGTCATGCTTTCATATGAGCACCCCTTACTAGGTTATTGGAAAGATAAACCCATAAAAGACCATTTTTATCATGTTTCCTCAGGGAAATGATATTACATGTAAATGGCACAGTATTGTTGTTGTGGTTCTGCTTTTAATTAAAAGCAGTCTCAACAGGCTGAGCTTTTGAACAGAAGAAAGGGGAGGAAAAAATAAAACTTTCTTCCAGTTGGTTTTTCCATTAAAGGATTGGAGAAGCACAATAATGAGGTGAAACATACATCTGAAGCACTGACAAAGAAAAGCAAGCTTACAAAGAAAAGTAACCATAAGTGAAGAAGAAGAAGAAAGATTTATGGAGTAAGTATTAGATATGCACCCTCTCTCCCTTTTCATTTCACATGCACATGGACCCATGCACACACCCAACTGGTCTGTGTACATGTCTATGTAAGGCTGCATCTGCATTGCAGAAATAATTCCGTTTGACACCGCTTTAACTGCCATGGCTCAATGCTATGGAATTCTGGGATTTGTAGTTTTGTGAGATATTTAGCCTTCTTTGTCAGAGATCTGGTGCCACAACAAACTACAAATCCCAAGAATCTATAGCATTGAGCCATGGCAGTTAAAGCAGTGTCAAACATTTCTGCAATGCAGAGGCAGCCTAAGATATAGTTTGCCCTTGAAGAATGTGCCAGAAATATGTTAATAATGATACCATTCTACAAAGGTAGAAAAGCCTTCAATTGCTCTGGACATGTGCTATGAAGTTATTTATCTATGCTGTATAGCAATTTCAGTTTTACATACAAAGCTGGTGAATGATTATGTGCACTTGCCCAGGAGTCTGAAAATGTAAAATGTTGTACAAGTGCTAAATATGATTATGATTAAGCTCAAGATGACTTCCAGTCCAAAGAACAAACTCATTTCCTGGGTGCTTTTTCCAGGGCAGGACTGTGAAATGGCTGACAAACCAGTGGAAATTGACCAAAATTCTAAAGTGTTCTTATATTAACTAAGACAATTTCACACCTGCTCCCTTTTGTCACTCCATATGTTTGTCATCAATGAGAAATCCTCTCCTGAAGAGCTTTTTCAGTGGGAATGATTATGACATATCTCATTATCTCCTGCAAATTAGACAGTCAAGGCTTTGAACTCTTGAATAATGGCCTATGAAGGTCTTGTCTGCAATGCAGGCTTTGCCTGGACAATAGCATAATTGAGCTGAACTCTCGACATGGAGCATACTTTCTTAGTTTAGCTATGAAAGCTGAAGCTTTTGAGCTGCAATACAGGGTTCATAAGCAGGTATTCCTCCTTAATTCAAAGTGCACAGATCTTGTAAACAAAACTGAATCTGACCAATTTTAATGAGCAATGAATAATTGTCCTGATATAGCACATTCTGTATGTGATTTATGCAGTGCAAGTCAGGCATTGCTATGTCTACAGTTCTCATTCTAAAAAGCTTTCTGTAAACCAAGTTAGTGCCTCATCTGACACTGGAGATTATCAGACAAGGACAAATATAGCATCCCTTCTCACTATCTCTTCTCCCACCCCACTCCCATCCCTGTAATTTTTTTTTTTTTTTAAAAAACAGACCTACCTTAATAGCACTGCAAAAACTGCTTCCTCCCCTGCAGCACCCCAGGAGTGAATGCAGTTCTCATGGAGCTGCTTTCAATTCCTAGAAAGGAAATCCTGGGCCATTTTCATGAGAGAATGATCGCACGGGAAATTCAAAAATAAAAATAAAAGGTAAAAAAAATTACACCAAACACAAAAACACATTTAACCCATCCAAGTAACCTGGGAAGGGGGAGAAAGTGTGTCACTTACCTCGATGTCCTGATCTCGACCAGAAGTGTTTGGCAGGGACCTCCCAGTGATGATGGCATCGTGCCAACATAACGGGGCACCTTTTCATTCACCCATCATGAATAAAAAGGAGCACGGGGGGAACAGAAGGGGCAGGGGAGCATAATGACACAGGGACGATGTCATCTGAAAGGGAAGCCCTTTCACGATCTCCTATTGTCCCTGTAATGGCTTAATTTGGTCATCTGATCATCTCCACTATATCACTGTTACTACTTTATTAATTTCTTTTTAAACAGGTTGGTTGAATTCAGTTGGAAGACCTGGCAAAACCAAGGCACCAGTGGAAGACTATTGGTGAAAGTGTGTCTACAACATATGCCACCTGATCTTGGAAGATGATCAGGGCCAGCCCTGGTTAATAATTGGATGGGAGACCACAAATAAATACCAGGTGCTATAGGCTATATTTAATTCCTCTGAAATATAGCCTATAGCATTGGGCATTAATCGGCAATCTCCCACCCAAGTGGGAGCTGCCCTGCTTAGCTTCCAAGATCAGATGGGACTTGGTGCCTTTAGGGTATTTATTAGTGCTAAATTAGGGGTGTTGTTGCTTTTTCTTTTTTGAAAGTCTTCTAATATTTCTATGTACTAATGGCAGATATAACATGGCAAATAGATCAGCAAAAGGCTATCCTGTTCATATTTGGCTAGAGAAAATAGAGAAGAACTTCCATGAGCCCTCCTCCTCCTCCTCCTCCTCCTCTATAAAATTAATGTTACCTCACCTTTTCTCCAAAACTGGAATTCCAGGCAGCTTACAAATTAAAATGAGTACAATATAGTTAAGAATATACAAAAGGCCAACATCAAAATAAAGTTAAATGATTAAGTACATTGTAGCAATTCACAACATTCACTCAAAATGATTTAAAAGTTAAAAAGTACAATTGAAAACAATTCAACACCTCTTAAACCATCACTTCTAAAAGCCTGTTAAAATTAAGAAAGATCTTTGCCTGCCAAAGGAAGCATATTTTAGCATCCTCAGAGAGGGAATTCTTGAGCCTAGGAGCAGCAAGCAAGAAGGCTTTACCTACCTCATATCCCAACCATCTGTACCTATGAAGGTGGTATAACTAAAAGAAGGGCTTCCCCTGAAGATCTCAAGGCCTAGGAGGACTCATACAGGGAGATGCAGGGGTTGTCTATACGAGGCTATAAAATGTAGATTGATGCACACTAATGCTAATTTGCAGCAGCTTTCATTTATCTCCATGTTTTTTGGCAAGATCACAGACATGCGAAGCTTTCTGTGTTCATTTGTTCAAACAGGCATGCCTGTGAATCAAGGTAGCAGGCATGAGTGAATTACTCACGTTTTTATTCCCACCAGTTGCTGCTGACAAGCAGTATTTTTTTTAAAAAGCATATCCAAGTTGCAGAAGTGTGATATTCCGCTTAAATAGGAAAAATAGAAAAAAAAAACTGTTTTGTTTCCTCAGTGCACAATCACTATGATGAAAATCCACCAAGTGTTTCAGGGCACTTGACGCACCAACAAGCTCCACCCACTGTGCACATCCGACCAATCAGCTTTCCACTTCCACTCTTATTGGAAATGTGCATCAAGGTGTATTGGTTGTCCCAATGAGCAGGACTGTGCATTTCCTTCAGAGTCTTTTTTTTAACAAAAATGTGTGGAGTATTTGGTGTTTTTGGTCCCCCTCCTTCCAAATATGGTGGATTGATGCAGGATCTCATTGAGACAAATCATTTTCTCCTCAAAGTCTATGAGGAGTATTTTCGCCATATAGACAACCCCACAGTCTGTTAGACTGGACCTAAGCCATAAAGGGCTTTATAGGTCAATAACCAACACTTGACTTGTGCCCAGAAATGCAGCCAGTGGAGCTGTTGTAGCATGGTAATTATATGATCCCTGTAGATAAGAACATATCAAAATTCATACATTTCCTCATAATATGGTGGAAGTAACTTGAGGGTTTTTTTTGTGTTTTTTTTAATGAATATGAGAAAAAAAAGCAAAGCTGGAAGATTCATTAACATCTTATTGAGATCTTTACAACAGTGATCTTTATTGCATGAAGGTAGTTTAACTTCTGAGAAAATAGACCCTTCATTGCCAGTTCCTAAAATAAGAGAAAGGGAAGAGAAAACACTTCATCTCTTAACAATGTGTGCAGATTCTTGGGAAACGTGTGAGAAAGTACTAGATCTCTTTAGAAGAGTAATCAACTTGACAAAGGCAGAAGGTGAACAACAACCAGCCCCACACTCATCCATAAGTTCTAGAACAGAAAGAAGTAAGCTTAGGCTTCTTCATCTCCAGATGTTGTGGGACTGCAACTCCCAGCAGCCCTAGCCAGAACAGCCAAATGGAACACTGGACATTGCAGTTCAACATAATTTGGAAGGCTGCACAAATTCATCACAGTTTTCACAGTCCTGTGCAAAATTTCACAAAGGTTGACTTTTAAGACTTTTGTGAATTATGCCAATTCAGTATTTAAAGATATAAAACTAGGCAGAGTGAACTCTTTGACAAGGTATATTTATTTATATAGTCTCTTTTAATTCCTTGTCTATTAATTTGCCCAGAGTAATGCCAAGGAAGAACTGTTATGTGGATTAGGCAGTGGATTCATAGACATTTATGGTATATAAAGGAGTTCTCCATAATATTTAGCCTGACCAGTTAGGGAGCCTCTTCCAGTTTGGTTATACAAACACCAGGGATTGCACAGCTTCCTTCCTCCCATGTCAAAGTGGTTTCTCTGAGCTTTGTCCAATTTCCATGGAGCTTGGGTGTTTTTGTTTTGGTTTTTTTCTGTTCCATGGAACCTTAAAAACTAGACTTGTAAGCTTCTGTATGCTTTCTCCTTGTGTTAAAGGATTCAGTAGAATGAAGCAAAATGAAAGAGTACTTAGCTTTAATAAGAAAATTAATAAATAATAATAAAATTTATTTTTATCCCGCCCCTCTACAAAATGCAATCGGGGTGGCTTACAAAATTTAAAAGTACATTTAAGACCTTCCTTCCCAGCCCCCATTAAAATACAAGTAAAGAATCCAAAAAATTAAAACATACTTAATAAATACTAAAAATAACAATAAACAGTGGCTTTAACCTCATTCTTCAATAACCTGAACACTGGGGTGGGGGGTTGGTGATTGGGGTGAATGGGAATGGAAATGACAATTTCTGGCATTGGAATCCTGCTCTCTACATACCCTTATTCTTTGAACAGCTGTTTTCTTACATATCTCTAATCCCCCCTCTCCTCTCTCTCTCTCTCTGTGTGTGTGTGTGAGAGAGAGAGAGGACAGATCGCTTCATCTCTGGCACTTCAGAATAATCCAAATTTTCTCTTTAAACCATCTAGTCACCTTAATCTAGTAAGTTTAAAATCAATCAAGAAATGAATGCCATGATACTTTTGAAGAACAGGGAAAAGGAGATATTTATCTCCACTGGGTACTATACAGAGTAAGTAAAGCATGAGGTCAAACCTGCAGTAAAAATGTCAATATTTGCCAGTAGTGAGAACATGATCTGAGACTAAGGACTTTTTCAGATGGAAGAAAAGTAACGCAAGCAGCGTCGCCAGGTTGCGACGCTGCTGCGCAAGAGGGCGCCAGTTTCGCGAGTAAAATATGACGCTGGGAAGGAAAAATATCACGCTCAAATGCCCCAGCGGTACTGCAACAGTACCGCTGGGAAGAGCGTCGTTCGAAACTGGCGCCCTCTTGCGCAGCAGCATCGCAACCTGGTGACGCTGCTTGCGTTACTTTTCTTCCATCCGAAAAAGTCCTATGTCCTCAAAGAGTGAAGAATGAAAAGAACCAACTTTATGCATACATGATAAAAGATGAATGATGTCTTTAAGCATAAAGTTGACATTCTTCACTCCCAAATAATACTAACAAAACGTCTAAATGAATCATGCAAAATCATATATATTGTACGGTACTGCTGTGCATACAGTAACATTAATGTCATTAGCACCTAGTTCTTTTAGGACACAGTGCCAGAATTGAAGTGTATAGAGGTTTCTTTTTAACAAAAAGAAAATTAAATTTTTAAAAAAATCATTCTCTTTTCCAGGAAAAGAAAAATAAACTCCCAACTCCAGTTGTTATCTACCCTCCATCAAGATATGTCAACATTTTCTTGTTTGGCTGGCTTCCTACAGCTTCTGTATATTTTGTAGGTTTGAGAGCTAAAAATAGAAGATGAATGAGGTGTTGTTCCTATTTCAGTACAAATAAAAATCCATCAATGGACATTTGGCCTCTGCTAGGAATCTCTTGGTTTCATGTGAAACATCATGTTCTGCTCCACATTCTGAAGGCTGAAGTAAGAAGGCTTTCTCCTTAGCATTATTTTGTAGAATTATGCACAGAATGGTGATTTTATTACACAATGAAAGTATCCAGTTTCATGCACTTATTATATTGTCTAATATCATCATAATATCTTAGAGTTAGAATCAACCCCAAGGACTCTAGTCCAACCCCCTGTCATGCAGACATCCATGGATAAGGCACCCCTGAGAGATAGCCATCCAAACTCTGTTTCAGAATCTTCAATAATGGAGAGTTTAATACCTTCTGAGGCAGTCTTAACAGCTCTTACATAGAATCTCTTGTAGTCTATTAGTTCACCATAGAAGATACATCTCTTGCATTTAAAAGTGCTTCTGTTGCATGAGACTGTGTTTTGCACAGAAAATATTGCTTCCTTCATAAAAATGTGCACATGAGAATGCATGTTAAGGAAGCACACATATATTTCTGTATGGAAGACCTAACAACCTGAAACATTTTGCAAGTTGTGAATATCGCAAGAATGTCTGCAAAAGATCTCCATATCATCCCACAGTGGGAGAACAATGTGGAAACTATTCATACTTGCTTAAGATGATGAATGATGCAAAGAATTACATCTTTAGCCCAGAGGAAGTAGCAACATCTAAGAACTGTCAATTTCACAGTTTACCCCTCTAAATCCTATCTGTGCCTCTTACTCAATAATCTGGAACTTTTATCCGAGATTGTCTGCACATGCCAAAAACAAACAAACAAACAAAAAAACAAACAAAAAAACCATTTATGTACATAGTTTCAAAGTCCCCCCCCCATGAAAATACAAAGTTTTTGTATCAGGTCACAATTTTTGGAGAAATCCAGTTGATAGCAAAATTCTGATCAACATGTCATGGTAAAAGGTGGGCTAGACAGTTGGTTGACTGACTTAACTCAAAGAGCACTGATCAATGGTTCCTTTACACCCTGGAGAGAAGTGACGAGTGTGGAGTGCCTAGGGTTCTGTTCTGGGACTGATGCAGCTCAATATTTTCATAAATGACTTGTATGATACAATAAAGGACATGGTTATCAAATTTGCAGTGATGCCAAATTAGGAGGGATAGCCATTACCTCAAAGGACAGGATCAGAATTCAAAAGATCCAAAAGGTGGGCCAAAACATTTAAAAGGGTGGGGGGATTTCAACAGGGATAAGGGTAAGGTACTACATTTAGGCAAAGTAAATAAATAAGGCACAAATGTAGGATGAGTAATGCCTGACTTGATAACAGTACATGTAAAATGCTCTAAGGGTCTTAGTGGACCACAAGTTAATGAGTTGAGAGTGTGATGTGATGCCCAAAAAAGAATGTAATTTTAGGCTGCATCAACAGGAATATAATAGCCAGATTGAAGGAAGTAATAGTGCCAGTCTATTCTGTTTTGGTCAAATCTCACTTGGAATACTATGTTCAGTTTTGGGCACCACAGTCCAAGAAAGATATTGACAAGCTACAGCATTTTCAGAGGAAAGTGATCAAGAGAGTAAAAGATCTGGAAACCAAGCCCTAAGAGAAACAGCTTAGGGTGGTGAGTATGTTTAGCTTGGAGAAGAGAAGACTGAGAGGTGAAATGATGTTCATATTTAAATGCCTGAAAGGATGAATGTAGAAGACTGAGCAAGCTTGTTTTCTGCTGCTTCAAAGATAAAAAACATAAACCAATGGATTAAAATTAAAAGAAAAAGGGATTCCACCTAAATGCCAGGAAAAACATCTTGACTGTAATTGTAATTCAAGAGTAGAATACACTACTTCAGAGGGTGGTGACTCTCCTTCTTTGGGTGTCTTAAACATAAGTTGGATGGCCATCTTTTGGGAGTGCTTTATTTGTATATTCCTGCATGGCAGGGAGTCAGACTATATGGCCTTTGGGGTAGCTTCGAACTCTAAGACTAATTTTTAACAGTCCAAGAGATATGGATCAAGCCAGTTCATATCAAGACCAATGAAGTTCTAATTCCTCAAACATCTAGTGTGGAATGTGATAGAATGGAAAATAGCAATAAACAGCAAGGTTTATTTAATTCTACCTGTCAGATTACACATAATGAATTCTCCTCAGCTCAAAATGGTATTGATTTAGTATGAACAATTTTAAAAGCTTTAAGAAAAGATCTAATCTGTCCCTAAAAGAATATGCACTGGTGTGTACTGTTGTCATATGCAGGCTAATGGTATAACATTCATTATACTTAGTCTATTTTTCCCTGGGAATTGTAGGAACAAACCACACACATATATGCACACACACACGTGTGTCAAGTTTCGGTCTGTATGTGGAACAAGAAATAATAGATAGATTAATTCATGTTGAAAACATGCCTTCCTTTTGTTTTGTTTTGTTTTGTAATGTCAAGATCTTTCCATGAATTTTTTGAAAACGAGGATTTTATAAAATTATTTTTTAAAAACACACACACAAAAAATTATCTACTTTCATGATCTAAGTTGTACTGCTGCAACTCTTTGAGCAATTATTACTGAGTCAGCATGTACTTGACAGGTAATAAATCATGCCACCTCCTGTCAAATTGTATATACACTGTATTTGAAGGTAGAGTATCTATGGTCATTCTTGAAGCTTGCAGAGTCAATAAATGTATCCTTGCCCTTTGTGTATTGTAATCTACAGTTTTAATAACATCCTTTGTGAACTCACTGGGGTTTTCCCAATTGGCCTGATAGTTTTTGTCTAATCAATTGTGGACACTAGTTACATGGAACTTGGACATCACAAAGATGACAGCCAAGAGCTCCTTTTCTATTTGCGTATTTGTATACACTGTACAGATTTGTTCCATCTTAGATAGCCATGGGATGCATATTAGATCAATCTCCCTTTCTGGAACAGGCAAATCTCCAAGCAATCCTGAGACGCTATCAATTTGTCATGCATGCTTCAGATGCTCTGGTGCCAGAGCAGAGGGCACCAAAGTCTTAGAGACCAAGACCAAGATCTTGCATAGGGAGACATATCTTTAGCATGTAGCTACAGTATTTCTCCCAGTGCAACCTGCAAACCACACTTTTTCAGTGTGGCAGCCCCAACCCCACCCCAATAGCCATTTTGTTACAGGCCCATGAATATTATGTTCCCAATTTCTTAGCCAGTTCAAATAACTTTAAAGGGCATAATAAGAGCTAATACTGACAAGTGTGTCTATTTCTGTGTCTGTCTCTGTGTTGTAGCAGAAAAACTGGCTACAGTACAGGTCAGTCTAGCAAGAATACCAGATGCTTTGGAATGTAAACAGAAGCAAAATTTCTATGCACTTGTACTCAAGAAGCATAGATACTCAAGCATGGGGAACAGCAGTTGGTTTTGAAAAGGAGTAGAAGGGACACCTATCCTACCTCAACTGTCAATTTCATTTGGATAAGAGCTATTGTACATCACAAATAAGCACAGACAGAGTTCTTGTCAGGTTGATTTTCAGCATGCTTCCAGTGAGGGAACACTGTTGTCTATGGCAACCCTCCTGATAAGCTTGCTTATTTGTTTGCTTGTGTATTTATTTATTTAATTTATATCCTGCCTTTCTCCCAAGATAGGATTGAAAGTGGCTTACAATAATTTAACAGATCAAGCTAAAATGTAATTGACAAAAGTTTAAAAATAAATTAAACATCATTATTTAAAAACATGAGTAAAAACCATTTAAAACACTTAAAACATATTTAAAACATGAATTAAAGGCTGATAACTACCCTAGAATACTGCCCAAAATTTTGATTTATGCTCATATTGATAAGGTTGTAATGAGAATAGATATAGTTAAGTAATTATGGATGTTGTTAAGAATTAACAAGGAGAATACCTCTTAGAACCATAGAATCGTAGAGTTGGAAGACACAAGGGCCATCTAGTCCAGGCTACGCAGGAATAAACAATCAAAGCATTCCTGACAGATGGCCATCCAGTCTCTGATTAAAAACCTCCAAAGAAGGAGACTCCACCACACTCCAAGGCAGAACATTCCACTGTTGAACAGCTCTTACTGTCAGGGAGTTCCTCCTAATGTTCAGGTGGAATCTCTTTTCCTGTAGTTTGAATCCATTTTGCTCCATGTCCTAGTCTCTGGAGCAGCAAAAAATAAGCTTGCTCCATCCTCAGTATGACATTCCTTCAAATATTTAAACATGCCTATCATATCACTGCTTAACTTTCTTTTTTCCAGTTAAAACATACCTAGCTCCCTAAGCCCCTCCTCATAGGGCATAGCTTCCAGACCTCCCACCATTTTTGTTGCTCTCCTCTGGACACATTCCAGCTTCTGAATATCCTTCTTGAATTGCAGTGCCCAGAACTTGACATGGTATTCCAGGTGAGGTCTGACCAAAGCAGAATAGAGTGGCACTGTTTCTTCCCTCGATCTAGACACTAGACTCCTTTTGATGCAGCCTAGTATCACATTTGCTGTTCTAGCTGCCGCATTACACTGTTCTCCTAGATTCCTTTTGCATGTACTGCTGTCAAGCCAGGTGTCACTCATCCTATATTTGTGCCTTTCATTTTTACTGCCCAAGTGTATTGTCATACATTTCTCCCTGTTCAAATTCATTTTGTTAGTTTTGCCCTAGCTTTCTATTCTGTTCAGGTCATTTTGAATTCTGATCCTGTTGTCTGGGGTATTAGCTACCCCTCCTTGTGAAGCAGGGGGGACTTCCTCCACCCTTCCAGCTACCACTTTGTGAAGCACGACCTCCACGTCATAGCCAAACTACATTTCCCAGTGGTATAGCACAAGCACTCAGGTGTGGCTATGTATTCCTGGCTGTGTCTCCTTCCCTGAGAATCACTCATGCCAGGCAGGATGTTTCGTTCATTAACAAAAGAATGTTTATTGTCAACAGAGTAAAACACAGAACTGTATAAACAAGTTATTGGGCCCGCACAGACATTTGCTCTCTTTCTAAGCCTCTAACATACAAGGAACTGAAAATGTCTTGAATCACTCAAAGCCTCATCTCAGCTATCTAAACTGAAAACTCTAACTTAAACTCCCAACTTTCCTCACTCACTCCCCCTTTATCTCCTCCAGAAGCCCCTCCTCCTTCCACCTCCTCACAGAGGATTGGCTCCTGGAGTACCAAGTCCTCATTGGTTCACTAGGCATCTGTCACACTCCTAATTTGGTGTCACATACAAACTTGATAAGAATGCCATCTATTCCCTCATCCAAGTCATAGATAAAGATGTTGAATAGTACTGGGCCCAGGGCAGAACCCTGTGGCACCCCTATGTATACCTATGTAGTTACATTGTATACCTATGTAGTTACAGAAACCTGATAGAGCTCTGTAACTCCTGAAATAGATAAGAAATTGTACCTGAATTGGTTATAGATTTTAAATTAGGTTGTATGTTTAAGAGGGTTATGAATATGTTACAAGGGTCAAAATTTTGTATAAGTGAAAGCCTTTACGAAAATTATTTATAATGCCTTAGTAGACACTATGAAATTATGGAAGAACTTGAGGATGGTGAAGATAATATTGATGGACAATAAGCTATGTTAAATAGTTTAGAAGGATTAAGTTCTTACATGTGTCAATTATTACCAACCCTATTAAGGGGCTGAATAGAGAGATAGAATCCCTATGAAATGTTCTGATGAAAGCATTACATCTTGGTGGCCATATAGTATGTGATATAATGTGTCTTACATGCAATGCAGTGTTATACAAGGAAGCGTATGCACCCAGACATTGCTCTGTGTGTGTTTCTACCTAAGGGGAATGTTTATGTTTATATACTGTAGCTATGAATATGTACATATAGTAAATAGCTTAACAGTAACAAAAGTGACTGCTCACTTGTGTGTGATAGGGTTGTGTGATAGTCATCTCTGTCAAGAGCAAGAATGTGAAAATAGTTTTTGAAGAAACAACAACATATCCCACTTTCCCCCTAAAATTGGCAGTCAAAGTGGCTCACAGTTTAAAAGAAGAATACAATTAAAATCTGTTTACTGTACATAAACAGTTCACCTCTCAAGTTAAAAGAATAAAATGCAATTACAAAGATAAAAAGATCTTTAAAAATTTAGTTCATTAAAACAATACAGCATCCCCTAGCCCATTCTTTTAAAACTTTCTGTTTTTAAAGCCTGTTGGAATAAAAAAGCTTTAACCTGCCAATGGAAGGGCAACAAGGAAGGAGCTATTCTGGCCTTCCTGAGGATGGGGTTGCAGAATTTAGGGGCAGTCATGGAGAAGGCCCTCTCTTGCCTCCCCACCAACCATGCTTTTGTTGATAGTGGGACTGAGAGAAGGGCTTCTCCTGATGATCTTAGAGCCCTGGCCAGCTCATACAGGGAGATACAGTGTGACACAGCCTTGCCTCAGTGTGTACTCACATGCATGCCTCTGAGGACTCTGCTGCCTTTGAGATGCAATTTTGGGGTTTCTCTGCCCTGGAAAGCCCCTTAATTGCCCCTTCTTTTTTCTAACTGCCACCACCCCTTGAGTCTACCAAGCTTAAAAACACAGTCCAAGGGGATACTGTGGGTTTTCCTACTCTCTGTCATTGCAGAGATTTTACCTCCGCCTCCTCTCTGTCTGAAGGGAAGAGAAATGATTGAGCAAAAAGGCATGTGTATACATCAGGTGAAAGAAAGATTAGAAAAGCTTCTTTATTCTAAGCAGAGTTCACAACATGCAATTATCTCTCATGGAAGGCTCCTCCCTCACAGGTACATCCATAGAAGTTACAGATAGAGTTAAGCATTCAGCCAAGTTAGAAATAAACATAATTCCTTAATGCAATCTAGCTGATACATTTCCTGGTCTACTCACTGGCATGAAGTTCAGTCTGTTGAGTTCAGGGGCATCTGTGAGCCTCATGTCTGAGCTCTGTGCTTCAGACCAGTCTCAAACAGCCTTCTCCCAGCTGGCCTAAAGTTCTCACCCCAGGATGCTCCTTTTTTGTCTCTCTGCCTTGTGGCCCCAAGGCATTATTTATCACCTCACCTTCAAAGCCTCTCGAAGATGTAGTATGGTCTCTGTTAACTCCAGTTAACAGCCTAGCTGCAGCAATTTGGGCCAGCTGAAGTTTCCAAACACTCTTCAAGGTCAGCCCCAAGTAGAGCACTGTACAGTAATCCAAACAGGATGTAACTAAGGCTTGTACCACCATGGCCAGATATGATGTCTCAAGGAACAAAGCCCTTTAAAAAAATATAAAGCCTGTTTTTATAGAACTCCTTGCCCTCGTTGTTCTTAAACACGGAAGGTTGGATCACCACATAAGGAGGAAAAGCCTTCAAACATTTCATCCAGTTCTAAGAGAGATTTTTTTAAAAAATACCCTCATCAGCAAAGTGCTTTAAAATTAAAAATAAATAGCCATGTAGTATATAATCCCTGCACTTATTGTGGCCCCAACAGTGAACAGTTGAGCAGGTTTAAAGCAGCTGTGGGAGGAGGGACAAGCACACATAGATGTTGGAGTAAAAAGGCATGATATTATCATAGTTACCTCTATAGAAAATTGACATGGCATACACAATTATCCAAGAATTAAGGAACCCATCTGCTAGCTGATAAACCATCCACACCCAGCTTACATTCTGGATAAGCCATGTAATGTTAGGAAGTGGGATCACATTTAGGTTTGCACATGGCGCATGTGACCAATCCCCCCCTTTCCCCAGGCTGGCCCTGCAGTTCCAACCCTTGGGATCCTGCCACTCACCTTGCCCTTGTTTCCTCCTTAATCCCTTCTTCAATTGGGTACTTGAGTCTCAGGGCAACCCCTTAAATTTGGTTGTGTTTTGCTGGTGGGTTTGTATTAGTAGATATAAGCTGACTCCTTATCAGGCTTGATAGTGACAGCCAGAGACAGTTTTAAAAAACAATAACAAGTGTAGGTTTATTAACACACAGCAAGACAATACATTAACCTTTGAATATTCTAGTCTTGCATGACTCCCAAAACTAGAGTCAGTTTTCACTTCCTGTTTCTCTTAAGCCAAAATTCTATCTCTGTCAAGCCAAACCCTTATAAGCTCTCAGAATTCACACCCTATCTCTTTCCATGCCAAACCCTATCCGGTTCTCCCAGATGCAAGCCTCTGCTTTTGTTACATTATGGCCACTCACATCCCCCACCCTTCGCACCCTCCCTGAGTTGCAATTGTTTGTCTTAAACCAAGTCTGCCCAGTGACTCTTCACAGTGCACAAAGCACCAGGGATGAAGGAGGGCCAATTGATCCTGAGCAAGGAACATCACTGAAAATCTTCACCCCAAGTTTCCCTAAGGAAGTTCCTGAAATGAGAAAGAGATGCAGAGAGGTACCAGTTTTCCATCAAAGTGGATCCAATGCTATGCCCTAAAATAGTAACAAGAAAAAATAATGTGAATGACAAGCCAAGATTGACTCATTGCAGGCTTAAACATAAAGCCAAGTATAGTTGTAACACTTCTGAACATCCAAGCACACAATCCTAGAGAGGAAGGGAGGTGAAGAATGGGGATGGAAAGAATTCAAAATGGTAGAAATACAAGTTTCTTGAGTATTGGGAAACCGTGATGAGAAGAATTCTGGAGTGAAAAGAATCTTCAGTTTGGGACATATTCTGCACAAAATTTGAATGTGCTTTGGGGCTGTGCGTATGTGTAAATAAAACATTTTCTGCCAGAAAAGAATATTTATGCACAGAAATATTTTTCCAGAAAACTGCACAGATAAATGTGCATTGTTTGCACACACACACACAAACCAAATGTGAACTTTTTACAGAATAATTCCTAAACTATAAATAATCTTCAAAGACTGTCTTGTTTTTAAAGATTTTCCTGCAGCAGGGGGAAAACTGCTCCTTCAAGGATAAAATTTGCAAAAAATTACATTTGTAGGAAAGTGTTTTGCAGCTAAAGGACTAGGTAAAGAACCAGTGGGGAGTTTTGAGTCCCTAGGTGAATTTGAGAAGAAATAACTTCTTTGTGGTCCATCTGATAGGAGCCTTCCTTCAACCTGCTCTGTTCACCACCGTAAGCCCTCTGGATATAAATGTGATTCAGGAGCCCAGTTTCCTAGGTCAAAGCTGCTGCGGCCTGGAAAGATAGTGGATACCCGCTGACTCCACACTCACTATCTCAAGATGAAAATGGGGCTCTGTGGTGAGCCAAGGACGCTTTTCTTATCTGAAATAAGGTAGACCTGCAAATGTCACCCAGTTTATAGGTTATAGTCATTGATTGATTTCCAGCTATATTAAATGGAACACTCTTAATTTTAGATCAGTTATTTACTATGATCACCATTTTTCTCTCCAGAGTTTGTGACCAAAAGTATATCTGGTGGTACTGTTTCCCAGTATTTTACAACATCTTCAATAATAGTATAATTTTAAAACATGATTAATTCCATCCCTAGTAATTTTACTGCAATAACCATGATGGATTTCCCTTGGCAATATGGGCAGCCTTTCCTAAGTGCTTTTATAGCATTTTCTTTATAATGCAACATTAATTATGGTAACATTCCCAAATGTAATGATTGCTTCTTCATTGTGTTCTTATAGTGACAATAAGCCCAGTCATCAGTACTGCAAACTTAGGGAATTATAACCTATCAATATACTTTTGGGAAATAATAGTGTTATAGAGGAATGGAAAAGAAAAATGAAGATGGCTTGTTCAGAATAGGTTTAAAGCAAAATCATATGTTAAAGTATAATAATGTATGTCTATTTCTTCAAGTAGAGATAACTGGATTTTCCCCATGACCTTCCTTTAGTGCTCTATGAAGTTTTTTGTGTGTGTGTTTTGTTTCATAGCTCCTGAAATCTGGATTAAGTAGCATAAATGTGTTTATCTTATATATTTAGTGAGAAAAGGTAGAGAATTAAAAATATACATTTCCTAGATATGGCTATCACAAATGTGCATAAAGAGCACTGGAATGGAAGAAAGGAAGGATCCAGAGAATAGTACTCCATGGGCAGCTCTTGTTGCCTACTCTTGACCCTGTCTATCAAACTTGGCAGGCTACTGTTAACAGTATGAAATCTCACTTGATCATATTGGAAAGAGTTGGCCTGGAATATATCATAAAGGAAATTTCAGAGGCTCACCTGGCTGTCAGATCCTCTGTTGTGGGAGTGGTAGCTAGATATGGTGGTCCAAAACTTATGACATACCTTTGAATAAATGATAAATTCCTATGTGAGCATATCATATGAGGACACAGGATAATAAATGTCCTGTATTTTGGAAAAAGGGAACATTTTGCAACACATACATGATGTATGTGACATATGTGGAATCATTTAAATTTTGACAAGAATGTGTTCCTGAGCTAAGAGTTCACCTCTAAGCAATATAGAAGTTTTGGCTTTGAGGTTAATTTTGCTTGAAGTCTGTATTCATACACAGCTGTCCTGTCACATTTGCTGGGGTTTGGTTCCAGGACCCCCTATGGATACCAAAATTCATGGATACCGAAGTCCCATTATATGCAATGGCATAACAACATGGTGTCCCTTATATAAAATGGAAAAATCAAGGTTTGCTTTTTGGATTATTCTTCTTTAAAGAATATTTTCAAGCCATGAATACTTAAATCTGTGGATACCAAATCCGTGGATACAGAGGGACAGCTGTAATCACTTTTTATAGACATATGCATCTTCTTTGTTTGCATCAAAAAAGTGACCAATGTTAATTGCTGGACATATTTATTTTCATTATGCAGCAAAATGGATGATAACCAATATGATTTTTATTTTACCCCTGCAGCATCTCTGGAATTAAGCTGTTTATGCTTTATATAACTGATTTATATAAATGGGTGCTTTGTCATTTCATAGACTTTAGATAATGTGGAGACACTGAAAGACAGTAATCAAAGCAAATGTAATGGGTGCTTCTCAACATGTCATTCATAGACATCCTCCAGATCACAGTCCCAATGTTCTTCTAACAAATTGCTAAGCATTGATGAGACTGCCTGCTCCACTGTACATGACACAGAGTAGAAAATATATTACCATCTAATGGACAACAATCCATTGCTCCCTCAAATTCTATTTTCTTCCTATTAATAATGGATGTAGACTCGCGTCTGCAAACTCTCACATTTTCTCCCTCCCCAATTTTCAGCACAAAATGAATATATCAGATTAGAGTTAGCTAGAAAGACAATATTTGAAGCATCAGTACAAGGTCCTGGAGAGGGAAGGTTGCTGTTATTTTGTTGTTATTTTACCACTTTTTATTTTTAAAAAAATCCTGTTAGATCTATATAAATTCAAAATGTTTGGTGGACAATTTACAACAAAGGTGGAAATGATGAGGTCCTCTAGATGCTGAATTGCAAGTCACATCATTCCCCACTATTTGCCATACGTGCTAGGGCTGCTGAAAGTTGCAGCCCAACAACATCTGAATTTATGAGGGTGAGAAAATTACTGCAAAGTTATACAGTTACTAATCTGTGGCAACCACTCTCCACAACATATGCACAAATGCATACACACAAAATGTACACAAATAAAAGAGTGATTTATAGTAGATTAATTTGGTGGTTCATCATGCTGTTGTCCAATAATATATATATATATATATATATATATATATATACTATATGTATAGTATATATCAACTTTGGTTCTAACCAGTAAAATCCCATCGTTTTCTTTTTCACATAACTGTTTAACTTTGAAAAGAGCTTGCCCCCTATGGGTGTCTAGCCTGAATGCTACCTTTTATTAAATTTAGTGTTCGCTTCCCTTTGAAAGATGTGTACGAGGGCCTGTTGTTCAAAGAAAAGAAGGTTTAATCTGAAGCCAATTTATTGTTCATTGCATCCTATTATGCATTTTCAGTCTGTCTTCATTGAATTTAAAAATTAATTCTAATTTCCCAATGCATCTGGAATCTGAATGGCACAGAGAAAGTAAAATAAAGCAGGGATGGAATTAATTTGTCTTTGAATGTCTTATTAAATAATGACAGATAGAATAAATAAGAGTTTCACATTTCTCATCTTAGCCAGCACATGCCTACTTGTATTGTTCGTCGGTATTTCCAGTTTCTTCGTCACCATGATACAAGATCTTTTATAGAAAGATCACTGATTTGAAGGAGTGGATGTTCAGTCTGTTTTCTTAACCCAGGTCTTACCATTAGGCACAAAAAATGTCCCCACATAACACTTGCATGTGCTCCCATTCTATGTACACATGGGCAGATGTATCTGAGCACCCTTTCTCCTGTATCCATTCCTCATCTTCACCCAAACTCAGGAACACTCTTACAGCTTTTTCTGCTTGGCCTTGGGCAGAAAACTATCTTTGGCTAGCTCTGACTTGCCCAGTAATACATTCACAAGGAAAGCACAGGGCAAAGTTCTTTCCTGCTGGCAGGTCCATGTCATAGCTTAAAATCGATCACCTTATTCCATTCCACCTCCCAGTTGGAGCCTTGGTGTGAAAATGGATTCATCTTGCTCTGTCTTCACTCCTTGTTAGGATTTGACAACAAGAAGTGAAAATGGGGCTATATATATTTTTCCCATTAGATTACATGTAAAAGGTCACCGTCAATTGGTTCAGTAGTATCTGTCAAACAGCCAAAGATAAATGTATGCCAAATTTCTTAGAAATCATGTTGCTGATGCTTAAATCACTGTAGGGGCCTATTTTCAGCTGCTGACCTTTTCTAGCTACGAAACATGTCGCAGCAGATCTCATATGCAGAAGAGCTGAAAGAAAAATCTTTAAAAAGGAATTTCAGTTCTATAAATAGCCCACGTGCATGATACAGTAAACTGTTAAATTAAATCAAACCTTATGTGGTATCTGCTATGTCACCACTTTCACATAACAGAGAAATTAGGTTGTCCTGAGTCCCAGTATTGAGGAAAATGTAGGATAGGAAGGAAGGGAGGAAGGGTGGGTGGGAGGGAGGGAAATATGGCAGATGAAGCTAAGGAGGCTCATTAAAATTAAAAGGTAACAGGTACACATGCTACAAAGATACATTTTGTATTCCACTTTCCCACTAAGGAAAAGAAAGCATAGTTTATGGCAGAGATGGAAAGAATATTTGTAATTATTTCTATCTAGTCCTCTTTTTAAAAAAGCATTCCTCAGCAGTCAAGAAACACTGTTAGGAAGAATAATAGATCAATGAGAATTTTGCACAATTTTACCCTTGTATTCAAACATCCCAAAGTGTTGTAGAGCCTGTTCTCTGTCTATTTTCTATACATGGCAAGTTTCCTGTGCAGAAAAGACAGTTTCCTGTACAGGAAATCTGCTCACTGTTCTGGGGAATGAAAATTAATGATTTCATAATGTCAAGACATAGGTGCTTGACCATATGTTATGGAAGAGTAAGGGGGAGAACTTTACACAGATCTGCCATACTTTTACAGATGCAAGACAAGTTCTCTGCTGATTCTTCTGGATATTTTAGTGGCTTACTCTAGCACTGGACACTTCTGGGCTGTTTAGGGTGGGATAGGAATATGTAATAATCGTTTTCCATTCCATCTAAAAACCCAAACTCAACAGTGCTCCTGGGAGGCTTCTGTTTCATGCCTTTGGCCAACAGGAGGTCTGGAATATGGTGTAGAATCACAAATATAATGACACCCAGGTATACAAATTTTATACATCTTGCCCTAGCAGGGGAAATACTGGTTATGAAGGACTGTGTGGGACATTACAAGTTGTAACTTAATTGAAACAGGATAAAATTGCTATTAGTGATCAAACCATATAACATGAACTACAGCAGTGTTATTCAAAGTGGTAGTCCATGGACTAATGCTGGTCCATGAGCCACTACCTGCCATTGGTCTGTATCAAGTTTCCAGGAAAAAAAGAAACAATTGTAGCCAAATGGGGGCAAATATGGTACCAGTCCCTGGCACATGAGGGGAAAAAAATTACTGGTCTCCTACATCAGATAGCCTGAACAGCTCTGGATTACACAATACACCTTGTTTTGGATGGGGTTGCACTTCTACTGAAAGATCACCTCTGTAGTTTGGGAGTTCTGGTACTCCTGTTGGATCAGGACCTTGAATCCCTGATGAGGGATGTCCCCCTCCCCATTTTTGGCTTGTACACCAGATGCAATCTAACCTGATGAAAGAAGGCCTTGGTACAGACATCCATCGCATAATTGTTGCCTGGATAAGATGACTATAAAACGTACAGTCCACATGGGTTTGTCATTAAAAAGTGCTTAGAAACTCCAAGTAGTAGAAAATGGTGCCACCATGATACTGATGCATGAGATGATGCATAGCCTATCAGTTCTGATGGATCTATACCAGCTACCAGTTTGTTTCTGGACTCAGACTTATATCCTGGTTTTAATTTCTAATGTTCTAAATTCTTTGGTACCAATGTACTTTACAGACTGCCTTTTCCTATATTTTCTACCATCCATGTTTCATTCACCATCTAAACACCTACTTCCGATCCCTTAGCCATTTGAGGCCTAGTTGTCAAAAAGGTGGAGGACCTTTTCATCTATGGCAAAACTCCTATATAATCCCTTCCCTCCCTTAAGAACTGCCAAACCCTTTCACTTTAAAGTTTTAGGCATGTGTCTAAATCCTGGCTGTTCACAGAGGCCTTTAGTTGTACATTTTCCCCACCTTGTTACGGATATGGTATGACTGCTTTTTTTTTTTTCCTTTCACTTTGGGTTGGGAGGTTTATGATCTGGTGATCTGAAGGTTTTGTTTTTGTTTTTATGATGTTGTATTTTTTTATGGTTGTAAGTTGTATTTTGTGCATTTGGTTTTCTTATATGTTGATTGTATGGTTGCAAGCTGCTTTGCGTTTCTTTGTTATTCCTTTTACAAATTGGTTAGGATTGATTATTTTGTACAGCTTTATGATTATGTTATGTAGCCACTTTTAGTAAAAGGCAGGATGATGATTACCAGTGGTGGTGGTGATTTAGAAATCAAAATCACAGTTGAATACATTATATTTTGAACAAGTCTTTAATGGCAACTTCCAATACTTCATCCTCAAAAGGCAGAAGCATACAAAGCAGTCTAGCAATTTAAGACTTTGTTCTCTAACAGACCTATATTCTTGTGGAGACTTGCTTGTGACTTTGAGGCTAGCATTCTCAACAGAGTTTAACTAAGTCAGTAAATTATGATTTTTATCTTACTTCTCCCACAATTAGTTTTTTCTTTTTCTTTTTCTGTCAAAGCATGAAAGCATCAAAGGTATTTGGAGCATTTCCCCCTGCCCCCCCAAAAAAAATATTCAGCTTTCTGGACTTCTTTTTAAAAAACCCAGTAAAATGAGTTTTGAGTTCAAGATGTTGAGGAAAAGGTACATACCTCTGAGAAAGGTGGCCATTTTAGTCTGTAAGAACATCAAATAACACAATATTTTGGACCTTGAAAACAAAAATATTCATAGTGGTAAAAACATTTGTAGTATATAGCTCAGATGCAACACACCAGTGTTTTTAAAAGCCAACATTAAATTATAAGAGTACAGTATCCATGACATTTGTTCTGATCTAATTGCCTGATTTTGGAACTCAGACATGTTATTTTGGAACACTTTAGATTGGCAGGTTTGAAGAAGAATCTCACAGACCTTTTCAGCTGGAAGGCGTAGAAACAAAAGCACATCCCTTGATTCTGAGTTAAAAGCAGATGGCCAGCACTAATCAAAGCACTCTGAAATTTTTATGCCTGAAAAAGAAACTCTTGCATCAGGAGTGTCATGAACTCTCTGAGAGCTGAAAAATCACTACATCCACAAAGTGCATCAAGCATCCCACTTTGTAGCAGAGAACTTTGCTCATACCTCATTGACCACTACTTCACTTGTAAGTTAGTAAAACATCCTGAGTCTCCAAAACCTCAAAATACATGGGGGGGGGGTGAACAGACTATTAGTGCCTTTTGTTCCATGTCTACCCTGTTGCTTCCAATAAATACAGGTTTCATAGAGGTGATATTTGTAAGTCTCTGAGAACAAATGCCTTCTATATGTCCCAGTCTTCCTGTGGCATTCATATTACTTAATCAGAAGCCTGTATCACAGAGATGGGCAACTTCTGGGGGGTCTTAGACCCACATTATTATCTAAACTAGCAAGGGTCACACATATGCTGGTTCTACATCACTGAAATGTGGAAGTACAGAGTGACAAGCCTCCATTAAAACACAGAGTTCCTCCATAAAACAAGATACACAGAGAGCATGCATCATGTTTTGAAGTGATTAGTACTTTCAGAAGTAACAAGCAGCTTCAAAGCAAGGTACATGGTTCCTGTGGGCCTTCCTTTACAATGGAAATGCATGTTTGGAGGGTTCACACACACACACACACATTTAACAGAATATCAATACTTTTTGCTGCCACCACTGTCCCCTCAAATTTCAGTGGCATGGCAAGAAGGACACTTGCGAATCTGGAAAAATGGATGGAGAAGGCACACACATCCCACAGGCTGCATGCTGGCCACCACTGTTATATGTCTTCACACTGAAGGCATTATTAGCTTATCTACAAAGGCTGTTCTTGTGATTTTTCTTACCATGAATATCTGAGCTGCTCTGACATTAGTAGTTAAATCCATTTATGTAATCTACAGTCATAAGAAAGAAAGATATATTTTTCTTGCAGTTATCGTTGTCAGATTTATCAAAGCCAGCACAGCTCTGCATATCAAGTAGCCTTGCCAGCCATTGGAAAATCCAGAAGGGACACCTTTCTGTTATTCTAAGAGAAGACCAATTATGCCACATGAAATCAGTACAAGGAAAGATAAAAATACATTGATCAGACATAGTAATACATGTAACTGTTGTTTGGCTGTATTAAATGGTTAGCTAGACTGTAAGGACAGGTGGAAAGAGATCACTTAGCATGAGGGGATGAGATTTAGGAAATAACTTTGAAGAAAGTTTTAGTTAATGTTTTTTTTTTCAGGTATTCATGGCAATGTGCTGATTTTTACAAAAATGATATTACCTTAGGAAACACCCTTTAAACCCTTGATATTAGGGTTGCTAGATATCAGGTCTCGGCTCTGAGTCTCCAGTTTTCTTGGATCACCTCCAGGTGGGAGACAAGAATGCAAATTCTCCAGTTTTGATGGGCTAGAGGAAAGGGATGTATGCAAATCTCCAACTCAGGAAGTATTTATTTTACTAATTTATTGATTTATTAGGTATATACCCTGCCTTTCTCTCAAGATGGGACTCAAGGTGGCTTAGAATAATTAAAAAATACAGCTAAAATATCACAATTTTCTAAAAATAAAAAAGCATTACATTAATTTCCACATAATTAAAAACACAACATGAATTAAAAACATAAAATTAATAAAAAATACAACATAAATACATTAAAAGCAGCACAGCGATGAACATTCATTTCTCAAACACCTGCCTAAATAAAAACGTCTTCAACTGCTGACGAAAAGAGAGCAGGGAGGGGGCCAACCAGACCTCCTGTGGAAGGGAGTTCCACAGTCTGGGAGCAGCCATGAAGAAGGCTCTCTCCCGAGTCCTCACCAACTACACCTGTGAAGGAAGCATTATGCTGCAGTTTTCAAGGCTTAACCGGTTTATTGTTGAAACTTGCAAAGACTATCTGGGGGTGGTTGTGTCTCTCTCTTGGTTAGCTTGGTTAGCTTCCTTCTTTCTTCTCAGTTGTTGTGGTGTCAGGACTTATCCTCCATTCTGCTCTGCATACACCTCCTTGCTAGAAACAAGTAGGCTAGATTAAATGTTCCTTAGCCTGTCTCCCACAAGCAGGTGAGAAACTGGCATTTGCGCTTAATGCATAACACATAATATCGCCACCAGGTGCCATCTCTAGGTCTCAGGTTTTGGCATGAAAAACTAAAAGCCTAGGACAATTCTGAACTGGCAACTCTACTTGATATTCTTCTAATGTTTACCATTAAGATACTACAATCCACATACATACGACACTATCAGATATATTTGTGTATAGTATTTCCCATGGTATTCATAACATAAACATTGTCCCAACAAAGGCGAAGATTTTACATTACTCTGGAAGGGTGGAAGCTTCCACTGCTGCTGCACATGCTCCCCATCCATAGAAGGAGCAGAGGTGGCCAGGCTGTGTTCTTACAATCAGGAGCACAAGAATACCTACTTCTCCCTGCAAGACAGGTTTTGTGTGTGTGTGTGTGATTTTGTTGCAGAAAGCATAAATAAAGACATAAAGTTACTACAGATGGATATGATTTAACACTTCCATCCAAGACAAAACAGAATCTGCATTTCACTTACACCTGCACATCTCTACCACAGGGTGCTGGCCTTCTCAAATGTCTCTATTTGTGTAAAGGAACTGAACGCATATAAAGTTCCCTCAATGTCATATTTGTTGCACCATAAAGAATAAGACTTTGGATTTTCTGTTTACACAAATATAGGGACTGAATAAAATTAGTATGACTGAGATCCTAAATCATTCATAGCTACATTTACATTTATGTAGCTATGAATGACCTAATGAATAAACCCTTGAAATCCACCTTAAAATTCCAGGAAGTCTCTCTGAGCAATGGAGTACTGCAGTGTAATCAAATGGGTCACTCTAACAACTTGCTTCTCCTCATCACATCATCACATCATGGCTTTGTGGTGGAAAGTGAAGTCCCTAGTCAACCATACCATTGACCTCTGTTGCTTGGAGCAGTTTCATTGAGTTGCATTTATGATTATGGCAATAGTGCCACGATCATGAATACATAGCATAGTGGAATATGGAGCAGGTGCAGATCTATAACTCAAGTATGCAATGCAGGTTACCAGCCACCAAAACTAAATATCATTGCCTAAACCCAATCAGTACTCCTAACTATATGCACCTCAAGGATACATGGCAAGACACAGGGACAGAGAGGAACAAGTGGGGAAAGTATCAGCCAAACATTGTGTCTCATAGGTACAAACACTTGCATGTCTAATATTCATGGACTGCTGGACACTACGCTACATCTGCAAAATGTTATTTATTTTATTATTTTTTAATTTATTGGGTAGCATGAATTCTCATCCTGAATATGTATGTATGTGCCTTCAAGTTGCTTGTCAACTTATGGTGATTGCATGAATTTCATAGGATTTTCTTAGGCAAGGAATACTCAGAGGTGGTCTTGCCAGTTTTTTTCCTCAGATATATAGCCTATAGCTCCTGCTATTCATTGGCAATTTCCCATCCAATTACTAACCTTGCTTAGGTTGTAAAATCAGATGGGATCTGGAGCCTTTAGAATATTTGGGCCAGCTACCTACCCCCTGAAAAAAAATATGTAATGTGTTTCATTTAACAGTAACATAATAATTGTAGAAATTGCAAGAATGATGCAGCAGTGGGACTTCCAGGCAGGAAAATATGTGTTCTTCAACATGGAGAGACTTCATGGTCAAAAGCACTGGCTAGAGGGACCTCTGGCTGGTGAAAGTCTCCCAGGATTAGTGGTAGGATCATCCACAAGTGTCTGGAATCCTTATTACTTGCATTTACTGTTGAGTACATGTGGAATGAACAAGGAGGGACTGAGGGAGCTACATCTGTGCCCAAGCCATGAATGCAGCCAATCTGATCTGATGGATTTGATGGACACTAAGCCTGCACTTGTTTTCTTAAAATTCTTAAATGAAACCTTTGGATTATATATGTGAAGAATTCTCCTGATTAAAGCAGTGGGATGGAAGACTCATTAAGTTGCCTTCTTTTTGAAGATGAATAAGTGAAGTTTATCCTATAAGACTGGGATTTAAATAACATGATTAGTGGTTGATGTGTTTAAAGGGATACAGTAAATAAGATCACGTATTTTTATGGATGGATTTGACCTTTTTGAATTATAAGATTAAATTGAACTTAATATGGAGGCATTACATCATGAGAAAGAGAAGACATTATCTTTATGAAGTTGATAAACCCAACTGTAGCCAGGTGGTGTGGGAACAGCTGAGAATTTGGCTAATTACTTTTAACTATGTGATTGCAGAACTGAAGACAGATGGGGCTTTCCCAAAATTTTTACAACAGCTACTGGTGGAGATTTCTTCACTGAGAAACCAAAAATTCACAAATATGATTAGGAGATTGAAAAAAGATATGAGAGATGATCTGAGACAGGAGATCATTGGAATTAAAAATAGGAAAACAGAATTGCTGGGGAATTGCAAGGGGGTAGGAGGAGACTAATCTGGAAATGATGGGTATGGGAAATGCATGTATGGAAGAGCAAGTTCAAGTTGATTTAATGGAGGGAGTGGCCCACAACATTGAGGGGAAGAGGGTTGAAGAAGTATTGGATTGTAAAATGAGAATGGCAAATAAAGGAGGGGAGAATGGTGAGGATAATCTGGAAATGATGTGTATGGAATATATACATATGGAAAAACAAATTTGATGGTAGGATTAGCCTGTAAGATTGAGGAAAAGGGGGTTTAAAATTGAGGTGAGAACAAGATGAAAATGGAACACTTCTTGTCTCAGAATAATTATATTATTACAGGGGATGGGAATGAGACGAATATAATAATAAGATGTGAAGAAGGGAGCTTGACAATTATTATTATTATTATTATTATTATTATTATTTCTTACCTGCCTCTTCTGATGGATCAAGGCAGGGAACAAAAACTTAACACAGAAACATAACATTGGTTAACAACACATACCAGTTAAAAACATATATCAATTTTAAAGAACAAATAAAGGCATTTTAAAACAATCAATACACAATATAAAATTCACATTTTAAAATCATCTGGCTAGACCTGTTGGAAGAGTCTGGTCTTTAATGCTGCTTTGAATTCAGATAGTGTATTTAGCTGTTTTATCTCTTTCAGCAGGCTGTTCCAGAGTCTAGGGGCAGCTGAAGAAAAAGTCCTCTGGTGACAGTCAGCAGTCTAGTCCTGGCTGACTGGAGCAATTGTCCCCCAGAGGACCTAAGTCTATGGGGTGGATTATATGGGACTAATCTGGCTGCCTTGTTATGAAGAGTGAAAAGATTGCAAGGGAAAGTTCATGGTTTGTATGTTTGAGAAGAAGGGCAAGAGTTAAATTCAAAATAAAATTCAAAGGATAATATTTGGTCGACGATGGGTTGGGAAATCTGGTTACAGGATAAAAAGACAATGAGAAATGGATGCGGACATGATTTTTAAAAGGATTTTATAAAGTGAAATCTGATAGACATAATAGAGTCTAAAGCTGTTGTTTAATAATATGTAACAGATTTATAAAACTGAAACCTTAGGGAAATACGGGAGTTTAAAGACAGAATGGATATATTGATGCTATATAATATGCAATAGACTTATAGTTTTAATTAGAAGGATTAGTATTGTGCAACCATGTTAGTAAGCTGTTGTTGGTGTTAAAGATGAAAAAAAATGAATATTTGAATATTACTTTTTATGATGTAGTATGATGTTATGGCTCAATTGCTTGATAGGATTATAGAAAGAGAATGCGTGATATTTTAATGTTAGACATGTCAACCTTGGAAAGAAGGAAAATCCTTTTGTTTGCTGAAAAATAATTATATTGTATTTTATCTTATTTTACTTTTAGAATGTTTGATGTTAACTGTTTTGATATGGTCAATTGACTAATCAAATAAACTATAACTAACTAATGATAATAGAGTATGGAAAGAGGAGAACTGTTGGATTATTATTCAGGGAGTTATTAGGGCCCTAGTACCCTGGTAAACCCAACTGGTGTTCTGACAGCTGTTGCTCCACCACTACCATACAAGCCACCTACAATGCCTTGGGAAAAGTTATCTTTCAGAGGTCTTGTGGGAGATTCAAAATGGCAGCCCTAAACTGCTTGTTGTTTACAGTATTGTTGCCAGTTGCAACTGAAGTCCTCCATGGCCCATTAATGTAGGTTTAAGCTCACCAGAAAATATTTTTCTCAGGATCCCTTAAAGCTAGGGTCAATAATGCATATAATAATGGCTTGGAAACAGTCCTTTTTTGTACTACAATTCTCAGAATCCTAGAATCCATGGGCCATAATAGCTTGAAGTCTTCCCTGTTCTGCTTATAAAAGTAGGGGGGATCAGAGGTCAAGAACATAGCACAATGAATGCACAGGTGGAACTTGGCTGCCTCGAATTTATTCCAAGGGCTTGGTTACACGATGAAAAAAACCCATGAAGAATTTGCCAAAATTCCTAATTGTTTACATGCATTGTGCCACAAAGTCACCTCTTTCAGAAGGAGGGGGGCACAAAACCCATTAGTAACGCAATAAAGGATTTCAGGATTTTTCCCAACTTTTTAAAAAAGTAGCGCATTTTCGATAGTGTGATCAACCATTACACTAAGTGCTGCGTGAATTGCCATCAATCTTTCCGATACATTCACAGCAGAGCTTTGCTATGATTGGTTGAACTCACCAGGGGGGGGGGTTTGGACAAGGAGGGGATGGAGGAAAGATCCATCCACTGTTGTTTCCAGCCACAGAAAAGACTGTGAGTGCTAGCCTTGTGTGCGTGTGTGTCTTTCCTTCTCTCCCTCCCTCCTTGGTATCTTCGTGCTTAGCTGCTGCCATCTGAAGAATTCCAAGCTAGCCTTTTCCAATCTCTCTGTGTGTGAATGTTCATCTCAGGCATTCCTGTGGTAATCAGAGGATGTGCTTGGGAGGCCACACCCCTGCCTCAGACTGTGTGTGAATATCAAAGCGGAAAACAGCTGAAAACTAAACTGATAGACCAATAAACCAATAATTCATGTGAACGATGCAGTACTGGTGCGAAACAGCAATACAGCGCAAATTACCACAATAAAAACTGTCATGTAACTGAAACCCAAGACAAACAAATCTGGACAGCACTTAATAGCAAAGAGAATGTCCTCATGTCCTGTGAAACAGTAAGATTGAAGTAAATGTTTCCTGCACATTCTCTCAAGCTTAATGTATCAAAAGAATAAGACCGGTACATCATAGCTGTTAGGCAGAACAGCACTTTATAATAGTATTGTATACTGATTTCTTTTTCACATTCTCCCTTCTGTGAAGCATCTTTTCAACAGCATACTAAAGAAATTGGCATGTGCCACAAAACAGATGGATTATCTTTTTTTATCTTCCTTCTCCAAACACATGCTAAGACACCCATTGTGCTAGTCACACTTTCTCTTAAATTTGTTAGGTAGGGTTGTAATAGCTCCTTCACCTTCCATGGTGTTATGTCTCCTTTAAGATCATGCAAACAATGAGAGGAAAAATAAGAAGAATTATGTTTCATACAATAAAGAAAAGAGCACATAATCCATAACCAACTATAGGGAAGGTTCTTTTTCTCCCTTAGATGCACAATGAGGAGGTTTGAATGTGCTAGGGAAGCTGACAGTAATACCATCAGGAAGCTAGACTATTGAATATCTAGACTCCTAGCAAGGTCACCCAAGGTGGTATGCTGAAATGGGAGACAGCAGATAAAGATGCAACTATTCTCTTCAAAAAGTAATGGCTGTATTAGCAGAAGAGAAGCACAGTTACAATTATGAGGGCAGCAGAACTCTGAGCAAGGAGCAGTAGTGGGAGATGATAGTGGCAAAAGGTCTCTCAGAGACAACAGCTGTGGAACCTCATCTAATGCTTCTTAGTATTATTCAGGAAGAGGCACCGGTAACTGCTTCTCAATGTCTTTTCGCTTAACAATCCTGTGGTGAGACAATCCAAAATGATGCAAGTGATAGTACCAAAAGACATACTGGAAAGTATTGATTGGAAGCCTAGCATTAGAAACTAGGAGACCTTTGGAATGTAACCAGGGAAATTATGGGGGAAGAATGCAAAAAGACACTATTTGTAGTCAAAAACAAATAAAAGCCTCATTGAATCACTGATGAAACTTCAAATGGTAAAGGACAGATGAGAAGCAAAAGTAAAAGTTGAAGGAAATAGGGCCAGGATGTTGAACACATCTGTTCAGACATTTGTACATAGGTTCAAAGATAGCTATTATAATAATCAGTGCAAAGGAACAGAAGAAGATACAAAAGGAGAGAGCAAGAAGTGTCTTCCACAAGTTCCAAGAAATCAAAGGGAAATTTAAACTAAGGGCCCATCCATATGGTAAAAAAAAAATACATATGGTGTTCAGAAGATCAATCATCCATACACACGGCCGTTCGGATGCATATGTGTCATTCGGAAGGGGGGCTAGTGAACCCCCCATAAACTCTGTGGATTCAGTGTTCGGGAGGATTAGCGAATCTCGACCTAAAATCTATACAGCTGTTTGAATGGTTGATCATCTGTATGCCCCGTTTGCACACATACAAACAGGCAGTGCAAGCTGATTGGCTGGCCAAACACAAGGGGTGGGTCTAGCAAAGAGGGGAAATGGGAGTGGCCGCTATGTTGGATTCCTGGTTAAGCGAGTGTCCGGTAAGTCCATGAATTTTACATTTATTCCTTTTTATTTTATTTTGTGAATATGGAACACTGACTGTCCGCATAACAGGCACCTTTTTAAAAATTTTTAAAAAGTGGCGGGAAATTTAAACCGCTGCTTGGATAGCTCACTCCAGCCAGCTGGGCAAGGGGGGGTCATACGGATTTATGGGAGGGGGTTAAAAAGTGTAAATGGATCGTACACATTGGAATGGCTTCCTTTTTGGATATTTACCCCCCAAACAGTTTTTTTTTAATCATGTCAATGCGGCTTAAGCATAGTGATGCCATAGGACAATAGGAGAACACATTGCAGTGGGCTGTCAGTACTCACTGGGGTTTGATTCCAGGACACCCCATGCATTCCAAAATCTATGGATTCTCAAGTCCTGTTATATACAATGACATAGTAAAATGACATCCCTTATACAAAATGGTGAACAGCAAGGGTTGGTTTTTGGATTTTTCCCCAAATATTTTCAAACTGTGGTTGGTTGAATACAGAACTCATGGATACTGAGAGCCAACTGTATACAATCAGTATAAAATAAAAAGATGATATAAGCAATACAATGAAGAATTCTATAAAAGAAATGAAATAATGACAGATCACTTCAAATAAGAATGTTTTGATGAAATATTTATAATTCTAGAAACTAAAGTTGGAGGTGCTCTCAAAACACTTGTAAGAAATGAATCAGGAACTGACGACATAGCTTTAGAGAAATATTCCATCAAAATTATAATAAATATTGAAAAGAAAACAATTGCCCACAGGCTGGGAACACACTAAATTTTCAAATTCCATAGAAAGGGTACGACAAAGGACTATTGTCAGGAAGGAATGGAAGAAACAGAGTGATTTTGAATTGGCAAGGGGTCTGACATGGGTGGATTGCATCACCCTATTTGTTTATTTTATGCACAGAACATACCATATGGAAAGATGGATTATATTCATTGGAAGGAGGTGTTGAAATTGGAAAAAGGAATATGAACAATTCAAGATAAGTAAATGATAACATATTAATTTCTGAAAATAGTAAAGACTTGGAAGGATTAAAGCAGGGATTTGGTTCAATATTAAGAAAAAAATGGCCACAGCTTTATACATCTTTAAAATGGGTGATGAAATCATGGAAATATTTGATAAATGTCTGTATTTTGGCTCTATTATAAAACAAAATTGAAACTGTAGAGAAGAAATCAGAAGAAGACTAAAACTTGGAAGGGTAGCTGTAGATAAAAGTGTAAAAGAGCTCTCTAGAGAGAAAAGGTAGTGTGGCCACAATGCACCTGCCCAGATTACAATGTATAGTCTTTCCCATTGTTACCTACCTTGATAGCCCCCATCTTGGAATATCAAATAATTGGCAATATTTTATAATTTGTCTTAATGTGGCTTTCCACATAGTTAGCAAGTCAACCAGGGCCCCCAAGCATGAAGGTTGGAGTCCTGTATGACCAAAGGAGGGGCCTCTGGATATTCCCCAAACAAATACTCAGGTCAGAACATAACACCTGGAGGTGAGTCATTCACCAATCCACTCAATGATAGCAGAGTCCTTGATGCTTGTAAAATGGGTCATTCCTTTCCTTGTCCCCTTCCAACAATAAATGTCGCCTGCTCTTATTCAATTCTAAATGCATCAACCATTATTGATTGTTAACACTTCCAAAGCACCCTTTGTCTAGTTCTGGGAACTTCCAAGAAGCATTGAATTCCACTCAAAATCCCATCCCTTCAGGGGAATTTTTCCATATAAATATCACCCTAAAACACCCCCAGTGCACACAGTTCCTTTTCCTCTCAACTCCACTTCAGACTGTATAGCCAAGTGTGCACAGATCTCCTGATTTCTGACTTCACATCAGTTTGTGTCACCAGTCTATCATCTGGACCTCTTTGCTGCTGGTTTACTTTGTGATCTCAGCTCTGCAGGATCACTACAGTATAATCTGCATTCTCCTTACTCTATTCCTCTATCTATATACTCCCTACTATCTTTTATAGCCTTGTGAGAGTGCCTAAAGCCTGAGTATTTTTATAAGTGCTGTTACTATTAATTTCCAGTAAAGATAATTTAATTGTATGTTCCAGCTTGGACTCTCCTCTATTACTACTGGTATGCATAGGTTAAAAGATCCCACTGTTACCTGATCTCTCACTGCTATATTTGAGTTAATTAAATATTCCCCATATTAATTATGGACACTAGTGGGATCCTCGTGGACCCCACTCAATTCAAGTAACTTTCTTAGCTACTAGACTTCCACTATGTGTAAATGGGTAAGTAACACTGTAGTTTATACTTTATGCTTACTGGCTCTACTCTCCTTTCATCACCTTATGCTTACTGGCTCCACTCTCCTTTCATCAATTGAAAAGGCCACAAATTCAGCTTTATAAGTAAGGACTTGATGCATATGATGTTCTGCTTGGGGTGGTCAGGAGTCCCAGTAACTTGGGGGTGCTTCATACAGACCTATCCCACTAATCGGAACATGCGGATATCAAGAGAATGGACCAGCAAGTGTGATCCCACTCCCACCCACTCCCAATATATGAGTTGTTGGGAAATGTCTGCAAAGCATCAGAGAAAGGGTGACACTCTTTCAGCCTGAGTGCCAAATTCCAAGAGGGCAGGTCAAAATGGCAGGGCCAACACTACAGGCATGCATTACCATAAAACTTTTGATGCCATTAATCCTTCGGAGATACATTTCTTACCGATAAACTCATCCAAAAGATTTAAACTACTGGACAACACAATCATTGGGAAGAAAGTGTGGTCATCTGACAAACCCCTAGAGGTCCAGATTCAGACTCTAGACAGGCCACATTCAGCTTGAAACTGTGAGGTTTCCCAGCTAACACTATAGAATATCTGGCATTCCAAAGTCTGATATACAATGACAATTAAAACATGCACTTTGAAAAGCAGAAGTTGAAATGCTGTATTGAAAGCAGCTTTTCTTCTTGAAGACATATTGGTAATTTCAAGTTGCCATGAGCCTACTGTTTAAACGCCTTGCAAGGGACCAGTCCCTAGACATCTACAATCTTCACTAGCTCATACTGTAGTCAAGACTCTGTTCAGTAATTTTGTTGTTGTGTGCCTTCAAGTCATTTCTGACTTATGGTAACCCTTGTATTCAACTATAATTACCAGCTTACCTCTTGTAGGAGTCTATGCCAAACTAATAGGATAGATTGATGCCAACAGTCATCAGAAAGAGATCCTTTTCACCTAAATTAACACTAGCATTGAAAAAACCATTAGTATGTTAGCACAAAGACCAAAAGGTGAGAGCAGCTAGTTTAACAGGATTTGCTAAAGGAATAATTTAATTTGCTGTCTAATTTTAAGGCATGCTACTATGACAGTAGGGGAAGGCTCGAAAAAATGGGAAAGGAAAATTTATTTGTCCGGGCTGGCATTGGGAAATATATGCAGATTTTTTAATTTACTGGCAAAATTTCCTGAGTTGACATACCTAATTTAAAATACCAAGAAGGACTGTTGATGAAGATGAAGATGAGGACTGAGCTGCGTCACTTTGCTAGCTCCATTGCAGGTAATAAATATGCTATATACTTTTTAACTGTGCTCTTTATGGACATTAGACTAAGAATCAGACTGAGGCTTTGGACAAGAAGACATGATGGAACTATCTGAAAATGTGACCAAAATATACTGTTCTGGTGGCAGTCACCGGCTGTTAACTAAAATGGAAACAAAAGCTTTTAGTTTCCTCCTCATGGGTGTACTGGAGGAAATGTGAGAGGCTAGGGCACAGATCCAAAAACTAAGGGGTTGTCCAAATGGTGAAAAACTCATGTAATGTGAGGAGAATCCTACCTGTCCTAACGGCATTTCATATGATTTCACCGTATTGTAAAGGGGGGGGGATGTTAAAATAAAGGCTACAAAACTCACCAGAAAAGCATTTGCAGCTTTTCCCTTTTTAAAAAATAGTTAGGGGTGTGTATTCCTGCTTGTTAGGACAAACAAGTTGATTTGATTCACTTGCCCATACGAGAGTAAGCACAAATCTGATTGGTTGGATGAGTGCACGGAGCGGGGCTTGCTAACAAGGCAAGGTCCTGGTGCCACCATGTTAGATTTTTGTCTTAGCAAGGAAGTACTAAGGTGAGAAAATGGGGTGTTGGGTTTTTTTGTTTGTTTGTTTGTTTGTTTGTTTTGGTTTTTTTTTTTTTTTTTTTTTTTTTTTGCTTTGCTTTTGTGCTCAATTGAAAAATTGCCCAGTCACACCTTGGACATCATTTAAATAAAAGGTCATAGGTGGCAAATTGAGGTAAGGGCAAACACAAGTAATCACTTGTGGTTGCCATGTTTACTAGTGGGCATGTGAAGCTTATGGGGGCAAAAAAAGAAACCCATTTGGACAGGTTGCAGCTGCTGCAAAATGTCATTACTGTGAGGCACTCCTTTTTTATGGGCTCATATAGATGGGCCCTGAAGCATAGTTTAGAGTTACATAGGAGCTAGCCTTTTGCAACAAAATTTCACACCACCAAGCTTTTTTTCAAATTGTAATAAACAGTTGTTATACTCAGTTGTGAAGTCCTCACAAAATTACAGTTTTTGAGCAGGACATGGGCTGCACTTAGTGCTCTGGCCTCTGCCATCACATTCTTTGTGGTCTTGGCCTTCACTGTCCGTGTGGTACTAGAAAGGCTTTAAACAGGAGGCATGTGTTCTCAGGGTTCTAAACTATGAAAAGAACCCTATACATATGAAGCTTTGCACTGCTTTATACCTTTCCCATCCTATTTGTAGAAAGAGTGGAGCAGAGTTGGCAGGCTGCACAGTGGCAGTGGATCCAATGGTACTGCAGCAAGGGTCTGCTCTTCCTTCATGCAGTGCTAATTGTGTAAGCATTTGACAACTGCCTATGGCTTGTGCCAGTAGCTGACTATGCTTGACATCTGATGTGTGTCCACCATATTTCAGTCAAGAATACTTGTATCTGATCAGTTGACATTCAGTAATAACTGGTATGGCAGTATTCCATAATGGACAGGAAGCACTCCACTTTTGACAGTAATGCATCTGTCAAATGTCTTGAACTTAAATTTTAGTGGGTGAGCTTGATTTTCTTTCCTCTTTTATGTCAGGAGGCAACATGTCTATTCTAGGGTTGACTGGCTGAATGATGTCATCCAGAAGGACTCTTGGAAGTCTTACACACATATCCCAATGTTCACTTAATACCTGGTCAGGTAATCTAGGAAAGCCCTTGAGGCTTCAGCCCTTGAGACCTTCACTTTAGCTTTTGTGGCTGCTTTCAAATGAGAACATACTGTCAGGCTCAGTTTCTGTCACTTTTCTTCAAGCTGTTGGTTCTGAAAGTTAGTCAGTTGCTTGTCTGCTCTATGATGACATCACTATGGTGACCTGTTATAGACCCCCCCCCCCAAGACACTCGGAAGACTCAGATGATGGCTTCCAAGAAAAAGAAATGACTAAATATTCAAAAAAGATATGTATTGTAGTAATGGAGATTTCAACCATCCTGATCTTTTTTGAAGTCAAACTCAGCCAACAATGTATGGTCTAAGAAATTCCTTGCTTCCCTGACTTACAGTTTCATTGTCCAGAAGGTGAAGGAGGCAACCAGAGGATCAACTATCTTGGATCCTAATCAGCAGAGAAGAACTAGACAACAGAGTAGAAGTAGTAGGATCCTTGGATGGGAGTGAACACATGCCTCTTGGGATTTGTTATAGGACTTTATCAAATGTGGCAAATATGGCAAAATGAAATGATGCACATATCAGACCACATCATGCTTTCGCGATTATGTGTAGGGATTTTCTGTGTTTCCCCCCCCCCCCAGCTGTGAGACTTTGTTCCAGAACACAGCCTCACAGCCTGGAAAAAATGCAATGAAAACCTGTGGATGCCAGCTGTGAAGCCCTTCAACTTCACATATGTGTAGGGAATAAGGTGTTCTTTTTTTATTGATGGGCTAAGCCATCAACAGATCTCCCATGATGGATTTTGTTGGCATTGCTGACATTTGAAAACACACACCATTGTCCTCTCATGATTACATCATCAATTTGTCATCCTGCCAGAACATTTCCACATGAGAATGCAAAAGCCAGGTAGTGGATGCTCTTTTTATGAACCTCCCCAGTTTACTTTGAAGTTTTAAAGTGTGTTTCTCTGTTTATGTCTATTTTTGTTCTGTTATTTTTTTATTTTTTTTTTACCATGCTCATGTCTTCTTGTGAGAATCGCTGAGATCACGAACACAAAAGTAAACAGAGCTCCATTCATGCTCAGTAATGCTGTGGCTGCTTATTGATGCTATTGAAGGTAGGTCTGATAAAAGGGGTTTGGGGGTTTTGCCAGCAGAAAAACACTACAAAATATGGTGGGAAAGAAGCATTTATGGAGGATTGTCTGATAAAGTCCATACAGAGTAAAGGGTAAGTCAAATGTAATCAGACTTTATATACTCTGGACTTTAAGAAAGCTAATCTCAGAAAGTTTAAGATATTATTTTACTGGGAGAGATTCCATGATCAGAAAAGGTCAAAGGGAAGGGGTTTCATGATGGACAGGGGTTTCTTAGAGCAGAGATATTGAAGTCACAATTGCTAAGTATTACACAAAAGAAAAATGGGAAACCAGGATGGATATATAAATAACTTTCTGACTTGTTGGGATTTAAAAGTTACATGCACAAGGAATGTAAGATGGGAGATAAGGGATAAAATCATATCATCAGCCTATGTATCAACCAACACTAGCTACTGTCAATGAGGAAATGATGGCCAATGTCTTGTGCTTTCACACCAAGATTACATTATCATTATATTGTATTTTATGTCCAATCTGAGAAGAAAGGAAAACCTGCACAGACTTCAAATTGGACAAAATGCTGTTGTCAGATTTTTACTCACACTAAGTGGCCTCAGCATGTTGTAAGTGTCCTGAGGGAGCTACATTGGCTCCCTGTCAAACATCAGATTGATTTTCAAATTGCTGTGATGGTTTATAAGGCAATGCGGTTTGGGCACTGTGTTTTTATCTGAGGTACTCTCTCAGCATGAGCTCAGTCACTCTTTCAGATCATATGAAGCAAGTAAATTGACCATTCTGAAATACACCATGAGGTTAAAAACCTAAGGTTCCCATGCTGAGCTAGTTTGTACCATGATTCTGGTGTGTATTTTGAGACTAAGTTTTACAATAGACAGTTCACTGGTCCAACTCAAACTAATATACTATAGACCCAAACTAATATACATAGATGGTCATGATAGCAATGTGACCAGAATCATTCAGTCCAATTCCCTGCATATCTCTTTGGAAGCTAGTCCCAGCAAGCTTTACATATACTGCCAAGTAGGGATGCTTTGGGACTGCAGCCTTTGCATGTGTGTAGACATTTCTTTTTCTGTACCAAATTGTGGTTCAGAGTTCTTCAATTAGTGCAGTCCTGTCTTCATTTCCATCTTCTACCATTCTGTCTGATGCACAGGGCAAGACTGTCTGAAAAGCTGTCTGGAAGAAAGAGGGTAGAGCTCCATGTTATGTAGCCTTTGAGGTCAGTGAAGCTACTTATACTGAGGGAGGTTCTCATCCAAGTTCCTTTACACTGGCTAACTGAAAAAGTTGCTTTGGGTTGGCTTCCCTCACTGGAATGAATGATCACCAACCTGAACTTACAATGTTCCATCTGAAGTCTCACTTTGTTTTCCAAGGCCATTTATAGACCCTCCCATTTGCAATCTTCTTTATTTTCCAAAAATATCTCCCTCCCCGCCAAAAACAATCAAATACGGTAAATTCCTCATAAGCTGTATGTCCTAGTTCTCTCCAGTCTGTAACAAACTCCTCTTTGCTACTTTTCACTGCCTTCACTGCTCACTTATTTAAGTAATTCAAACTTAGCCGCAACTGAAGTTATAATCATGCATTTAGCTGTAGATGGGAATTCAGAGAGACAACATCCAGACAACAAAAGCAGTAACACTACTCTGGGAAACTAGTAATTCTAGAATCGTTCTTTCCACCACACTTGTGGTAACATTCAGTTTTTCCAGCTGTCAGTTGCCCTCTGAAATGGTATAGTCTAGCAAGGTTTTGTCTTTTCTATAAGAAAGAAGCCTCAGAATGCCTCTGTAAAATCTCTGAAGCCTTGGGAGACTTAGATCTTGTAAAACAAATGGTGCCTAGACTAAAATAAATCACAGAAGAATGCTACAATGCAATTCAAGGAAGAACAGCTTTTTTGCTTATTCAATTAAGTTTTGATTTTATTACACATTTTTATAACAGATATCAACAATCCTGCTGACATTTTCAATATGGCTATCAATGTCTCTCATTACAATTACTTCAAGAGCTTTGAACTTTCTGCTTTGACAGGGAAGAAAGAAACATTGACGACATTAGATTTTATGTTTTCTTAACAAGCCTCTGTAGACCATGCTTTAAAAAGTAAAAGTGTTCTAGAGCATAAAAATCAATTATAATTATGTAAGAAGGAAAGATGAGTTGTACAGTTTTGTCAACTTCCAGAAGTTAAATTATTTTGACTATGCTAAGAAGACATGCTAAAAGTAAAGTAACTTCATGAAATTTGATGTGAGCAGGAAATGTACTCCTTCTGGTGCCACTGCAGTTCTGTGGAGCATTCAGATAACTATTGATTTCTACCAAGTGAAAATGTAGAAACATTTTCCACAGGGGAAAAAAAAAAAACTTATAACCAAGCCCTTAAAAGGAAAAAAAAACCTACATATTTTTGGACTTCTCAAGCAGTTGAGAAAATTAGTTAACTTGATGCTAACTGTAATAATGGGCTCTACCATTATCTGGACAAAACACTGAAATCTCTCCTCCAGATAAACAAAGAGATAATGATGTGATGAGTTAGGCGTATTGGGGGTGGTGAGCATCATAGATGTAAAGAATATTTGAAAATACTCAAAAATGTTTGAAAAACATATTTTTGAATGTTGAAAAAACTCTGACAAGACTCCTGGACTGATGAGAATCTTCACTGTTTGGGACTTGTTCAGTGAAAAATTTGCACATAGAGAGAGCACAGAGACCAGCATTTTATGGACACAAAACAGCATCATGTGTGTGTTTACTATATAAGAGAGGCGGTATAGAAATAAAATTTTATTATTTTATTATTTTATTATATGCATTTCAGAGAGCAGAGATTGTGAAGTAAACTGGCAGAGGGGAGGTCTGGAAGGCAGAATGGTGACATAAACTGACATGGAGTTGGAAAGCAAGATGTGTCTGCACACATGGCTATACAGACTGATGTGGAGTCAATAGGAAGGGGATCTGTCCACACTTTGGTGTTATTTTCGGGCAATATTTATATGTGATAATTCCCCTGAAGGGATGGGATTTAGACTGGAATACAAAGTTTCTCAGAGTCTCCAAGGGCTAAACAAAGGATTTTCCAGAAGAGTTAACTATCATTAATGGGTGATGTATTTGGAATTGAATAGGAGCAGGCAAGGTCTATTGTTGGGGAGGAAGATAAGAGGAAAAATCCATTTTGCAACCATTGAGGTCTCTGCTATCATTGAGTGCATTAGTGGATGACTCACCTCCAGGTGTTAACTCTGACCTGGGTATTACGTGTTTGGGGAATTTCCAAAGGCCACTCTCTAGGATATACATGACTCCAGCGTTGGTATCTAGGGGTCCCTGGTTTACCTAAAAACCAAGTAGAAGGCCACAACAAGCCAAATTATTAAATATTGCCAATTATGTGATATTCCAAGATGGGGACTGTCAGAGTAGTAACACCTCCATTACTCATAGTGGCTGCTGCCCAGTAAATCACGATTGGGGGCGGGGTCAGACCAGGTGATGCTACTTAGTTACATAACTAAGTAATTACATAACAACATAGCTGACAAAGAATAGAGGCCAGTGTCTTTTTAAAAGCTTACTAAACATTTCAAACACATGTAGGTTAAATGTGTTAAAATGAACAGAAAGTACAATCAGATGTAATAATCAATATTCCTCCAGCATTCTGAATTAGTTCAACACTGAAAATTCACCAAAGACCTTAAAGGAGAGACTTGTGAGGTAAGTCAAATACATTGTTTTAGCATCTATTATTTTCTTCTTGAAAGTCAAGGAAAAAGTATTGACTTGCTACATTTGTACCCTTTAGTTATCATTGATTTATTATTTTTCCTACTCTTAAGCTACAACTTCAGACCCCCAAATGTGTTAACTACTCAAATTACTTTTTTCCTCAAATCATATTTTTGAAATTGAACTTTCTTAAATACTGAAACAATTAGAACTTTTGACACAATTTTTGGACATCAGTATCCAAATACCAAACTTTGATAACAATAATATAAAATACTTTGGAACTTCAGTTTTGCCATAACTTTTCAGTTTTGCCTATTATCTGTAATATTAACATGTTACACAGAAAATGATTTTGAATTTGGGCATCATTTAGTATAACATACTTCTCTTCAGACTGCCTGAAGAAAATGGGCGGGAGAACAGGGCAAATGCACTGCATGGTTTGGACTTCAGGGCCCTGAGACAGGGGAAAGCCAGGGCATTTGGCCCCTGTAGACACAAAGAAGAAATGCTGTCTGGGGTGGTTATATATTTATACTCTCAGGTAAGGATTCCCCTAATACCCCTCCACACACAATGTTCACCCTGTCGCTACCACAAGATAGAAAAATGGTTTCTTATATTGTCAGCATGACCGAACTAATTACACTAGACTATGAACAGAGAATGAGACAGCACTTGACTATTTATATCATACTTTTTAAATGGAAGTAAGCTATGCAGCTCTGGAGTTTGGATGAGAATTTTTTATTGATAATGGTGTGAAAACAAGGGGCACACACATATTGAAACAGTCTTCAGAGGCAATCCCAGGTAAAGTGCATTGTAGTAGTCTAGTTTAGAGGTTACTAATTCAAAGATAATAAAGGCTCTGGTTGCAGATGGCATAGACATCTGAGCTGACAGAAGGCACTCCTATCCAGTTCTATCACCTGTGCCTTTCCTAACATCAAGTTAGCCGGTTATTCATATGGAATGAGAACCATCTCAGCAGTGGTAGACATGACTACTCAGATCAGGAGACCTCTCAACCAACAAAGCTTTCATTTTATCCTTATTAACTTTCATCTTATTAAGTCTTCCACGCGCTCCTTGGATATTATAGGTGGAAACCAGAAGTAAATTAATGAGCCCAAACAGAACCCAAATCTCTAGCTGACTTCTCCCAAGTTTCTGGGGCTGCATTTACATGGCAGGTTTTATTACGATAAATTGCGCTTTAGCACTTTCCCACATCAGTGGTGGGTAGTTTATATGGTGTATGTTTACACAGCTATATTTTGTGGCTCTTTGATTTTTTCCACTTTGAGATTCACACAGCCAAATGTGGTGGGGGCATGGCCAAGCATTGGGGAGGAGACGAAGGAATGCCATAGGAATGTCTGCCCTGGCCCCAACTCCGTGGTTAACAGCTTAGAGGCAAAGAATGTCGCCCTTTGCCTCTCCCCCCCAGCTCCCTGCCCACAAATCAAACTCCAAATGGAAGGTTTTTTTCCCTTGCTTAACAGCATTTTCTTGCCAAATAAACAGACTGCCAAAATAGCAGGGAGGAAGAGAAAAGTTTCTCTCTCTCTCTCTCTCTCTCCCTCCCTCCCTCCCTCCCCCAATCACAGTGCAGCTCTGTGAAATGGTTTCTCTCTCTCTCTCTCTCTCTCTCTCTCCCTCCCTTCCCCTCCCCCAAGCAGAGGATCACAGCTGACCAGACAGAGCTTTATGGGGAGAACAGATCTTCCCCTGACTGAAAGGACTTGAGAATCCTTTTTCTTGGCAAACTGGATTCACACAGACTTGCAAAATAGCAGAGAGGGTTTTTCAAAATTTCCTAATCGCTACTGAATCTCCCTCCCTCACTCCACCTCTTCATCATAACAACCAATCACAGTGAAGCTTTGCTGCAGCCCTTAGTGGGATGGTTGTTTACACTAGCAATAATGCGCTACTTTGCAAATAACTCGGCAAAACTAGTGACATCCCTTGTCACACTATATTTGGGTGTTTTACCTTCCCCCCTTCTGAATGAGGCAATGCTGTGGTGCGATCCGTGGGAACAATGAGCTATCTTTGCAGTATATTTAGGGGAATATTTGCCCGTGTAAACAGGCCCTGGGAGAATCATATAGACATTGTGGGGAATAAGATGGAGACCTGGAGGAATACTATACAATGTTTTTTTCCAGTGAGTGTACCACTTCATAACAAAGCAGATCTGTTCTGGAATAAAAGGCCTACCTACTTTTTAATGGTAAGGAAAGAGTACATTAAATACAACTATTGGTAAATTAGGCAGCCGTGGAATTGCACAAATTTGGGGTTTAAAAGTTGCTGGATAACTCAGGAATGAAATTATTAGCCTCTGAGTTTGACCGCTGACCACTGGAAGTTGAATGCCAGGGAAACAGGAACAACAGATCGGGGAACTGTGGGCAGAGCAGGCACACCCACACAGGACCGGTTTAAGGAATTTTGGGCCCCCCTGCAATGCTTTACTTTGGGGCCCCCATATGTTTATCTCAGATCAATGTAACCTAACCTATTCACCGTACAGGATGTTCAGCTTATAGTAGGACCCCCGTATCCCTGGATTCATTATCCATGGGACATAAAACAGCACACCTACCATAGAGTCTTCCTAGAAAATGTGTCTTCCCTAGCCCTTTTCTAGGCCTTCCAAGGCAACTCTATGGTATTTTAAACCAGAAATCCCATTATTTTCATATTAAGGAGGCCAACACGGGGCCCCCTCTTGACCTCGGGGCCCCCTGCCAATGCTGATTTGGCAGACAGGTTAAACCGGCCCTGCACCCACACCTGCTACACGTGCTTACATCATCTCATCGCAATTGCGGAAAGTTACTACTGCACCGTAAAATATGGAGGTTTTATGTTGGAATGGATTTCATTCACGCTTAGTGCCTGTGAATGAAAAGAAACGCTACTGGGACTCACAGCCAATGTTACAATCACCTGGGGGGGGGGCCAACATCATGTGATCAGAATAGTTTCATTTCCAATAATATTACAGAAGTATAGTGCAACAACCCATCATGCGGTAGTCCTCCTGTGTGCCACACTGTTTGCCAATGATCCACTTTAAAATCCAAATGTAGTTAAATGCATATGCATGTATACTTGAAATATAGGGTTCGCACTGGAAGAGATTTTGCTAGTACAGACTAACAAATATTTTTTCAGGCTGAATACCATGATGAAAGACAGATTAATCTGCAATCTGCAAATCACATTTTCTCAGTCCTGCTTGCCAAGATGAAAATGTTTTTGAGAACTGTACCACTAAATCATCTATGATAATGGAACACATGGAAACAACTTTTAGTACTTTTCAAAATCAAAATAAGATCAGTGACATAGAGGATCCAATTCATGCTGAAACTCCTGCATCTGTGTGCAGAATGACAGACTAGTGATGGAGTTAAATAATGAGAACAATATTCTCCCCACAATTTTTTATAATTGTTATCATACAGATCACCATTCCTCTTTGTTATATTAATTCCCAAGTATTTTACTTTTTTCGCTATTTCACATCCGGTCATACTTTTGTGGTAGCCATTTGCATTCTAAGGTCTATTTGCTGAATGCTGTTACTTACAATTACTATTTGGGGTCAGACTAGATAGCCCATGAGACTCTAGAAGTCTGCAAAGTCTTTTCAATGTTCCTTACTAATCAACTCTATGTTCCAGAAAAATATGGTAAGCTGAGGTAAACAAATTCTTTCGCTAATAGCGGTCGAACTGTACCTAAATGTTCCTAAGCTATTTTGCCTTGTACTTTCTGAACTATCAACAATTGTTGCAGAGAAATTGCTGACACCAAAGAGAAGGAGGAGGGAATTGTTTTTGCATACGGTCATTAAACTGTATAAAGGTTTTCTGTAGTCATGACTCGGGGTTCTGAGTCTTTGGAAGATATTCCAGTCAGGCCCACAAGTGTAATAAAACTTACTTTCCAATCCGTGGGTCTGCTGTTCCATGATTTCTGCATCATAAATGGGGCTCGTCCGGGATTGAAGCAGCAGGTGATGGAACAGGAGGTGGCATTTGCCTGCTCTAACTGCCGTGGCTGGGAAGAGGCCATGAGCATGCACACTCATTCTGGGCGCCACCAACCATTTGTTGGAAGAACGGGAGTCTGTGCCATGGCTGCCTGAACAGCAACGCGCACAAGGAGAACCCAGTAAATGGAGAAGGAAACTGAGCAGCCCTACCTCCAAAGAAAACAGGCAAGTAAACAAGGGAAATATTGTGACCCACTCCATAAGAGTGGAAGAGGGGCTTGATCACCCCCTAAAGGGCAACCCTAGTACCCAGATAAGATGCAGTGAGGGCGCACTGGTGAAACCGTTGTACCATTGAAGCATTGAGAAAGCGGTAATAGTGTAATATGGGGCAATTTGGGAAAAGTGGGAGGTAGGAACGAATGCCTGTGAATTGAGTATATGCAATGTGTGTGTGAGTCTGTATGCGTGACTGCCGCGGTTCTTGATACTGGTGTCCATTTCATCTTGGTTTGGGCAATAGTGTGGTAGCCATTTGCATTCTAATGTCTATTTGCTGAATGCTGTTACTTACAATTACTATTCGGAGTCAGACTAGATAGCCCATGAGACTCTAGAAGTCTGCAAAGTCTTTTCAATGTTCCTTACTAATCAACTCTATGTTCCAGAAACATATGATAAGCTGAGGTAAACAAATTCTTTCTATAATAACGGTCGAACTGTACCTAAATGTTCCTAAGGTATTTTGCCTTGTACTTTCTGAACTATCAACAAACTGTTTCAAGGGAAACTCAGGGGAAACTGCTGACACCAAAGAGGAGGAGGGAATTGTTTTTGCATACGGTCATTAAACTGTATAAAGGTTTTCTGTAGTCATGACTCAGGGTTCTGACTCTTTGGAAGATATTCCAGTCAGGCCCACCGGTGTAATAAAATTCACTTTCCAATCCATGGGTCTGCTGTTCCATGATTTCTGCATCACTTTGAAGTTCTTTTTCTTCTGTCATACTCATATTTTTAGTCAAGATTTTTGTTTTATTTTTATTTATTTTAAATCCTGCATGTTCACCGTAGTGAACTAAAATGTTCATTAATTCCTCCACCTGCCCTAGTGGATTTTCCAAGATAATGACCAGATTGTCTGCAAAAGCTTAAAAAGGATTTAGACTCATGGAAGCGACTAAACTTATCAATACTAGGGAAAATTGTGTCTATTCAAATAATCGTACTGCCTAAACTCCTATATCTTTTCCAAAATTTCCCTATAATTAATAATGATAAGATCTTTGACAACTGGGAGAAGATATTAAAGGAGTACATTTGGGAAAAAAGAAAGGCAAGAATTAAATGGATCAATCTGATAGAAGATAAAAAAAAAGGAGGTTGGGGCTTATCTGATATAAGAACTTATTATGATGCTGCAGCTCTTCTCTGGTTGAAAGACTGGATAACTTTGGGAAACGAAAAAACATTGAATGTAGAAAGACAGAATATGCGTTACGGCTGGCACACATACTTGATTTACAACAAAAATAAAGTAAATAAAGATTTTGAAAATCATTGTGTCAGGAAAGGGCTCTTTAATGTTTGGCAGAGATTAAAAGATAAGTTTTATTATAAGATACCAACCTGGGTCTCAACACAGGAGGCATTCCAGTCAAGGTGGCAAAATTCTAGCCCTTGGCTGAGATACTTTGAATTAATGGAAATCAACAGGATGGTATAAGGATACTCAAAAATAAAGAACAAATAACCGAGCAATTTAATATTAATTGGTTTTCCTACCATCAACTAAAGGAAAGATACAAGGAAGATCTGAAGGAGGGTGGAATAGAGTTAGAATTCAACGAATTAGATAAATTAATTTGGGCCGAATCTTCAAAGAGTTTAATTTCAAAGTTCTATAAGCTCATACATGACAGGAAATTAGAACAAGAAACTATTAAGGATTATATGTGAAATGGGCTCAGAATATTGGACACAATATATTAATGGAGGACTGGGAAACAGCAAGAAGAAGAACCATGAAGTTTACAGCAAGTCAATCTTTAAAATAGAATTATTTGAAAGTTTCCCATAGATGGTATTTCACACCATTACGGTTAAATGAAATGAAAATCACAGTTAATAAAAATTGTTGGAAGTGTGGAAAGACCCAGGGCTCTCTGATACATTTATGGTGGAAATGTCCCAAAGTTAAAAGATTTTGGCATAGAGTGCATGACCAGATTAATAATATCTTTAAGATAAAATTAGAATTCTCACCAGAACTATATTTGTTAAATATAATTAAAGGACTGAATAAGATGGAAGAGGGTAAATACTGGAAGTACATACTGTACATGATCACCTCGGCCAGGATGATCATCGCGAAAAAATGGAAGATAAAAGAAGAACCATCCATTAAAGAATGGAAAGACAAATTATGGGACCTAATTGAGATGGACAAACTGACAAACAGACTGAGACAAACAAGCAGTCAAATGACTAAAAAGGACTGGAAGCCTGTGATAGACTATTGGATAAACTCTAGAGAGACAGACAGAGCTTTAAATGATATATTTGCAATTTAGAATTCAAATATATAAATAGAAATGTTGTTAACATACAGAAATAATTACATAAGCAAAGAACACTTGCCATGATAGTGCTATATATGATAATATAGTGGTATGTCAATAAGTACCTTCATGGGTGAAGTAAATTTAGAAAATTTTATAGTGAATTTAAAGTATAGAGGGTAGGTTAAATGAGCAGGAAGAAACGGAAAAATGAGGTGTTATGTATAAGGATGTACAGAGGTAAAGGAAGGTTACAACTGATAAATTAGGATAAGAACATGTCAGCGCAAGGAATTTATAAAGGAAGTTCACAATAACCTTCTAGAGAGAGTTACTAATGGAAAATTAGTATTTAATGGACATTTTGATTAATTGTGAGAAATATATGCATATATATAAACAATGTATATATAGAGTTATTTGTATATATATATTTCTCAATAATAGAGAGAATGCATGTATGAACTTTGGTAATATTTAATTTATTGTTTATGCTTATGTACAAACAGGAAGAATTGGTATAGAAATGTATAATTTACGAATGGGAAAATTTGCATAAGTGTATGATATAATATGCATTATAAAAATAAAAGAAAAAATAATGAGAACAATAAAATGAAAAATAAAATTTTATTTCCAACAGTAAAGTGAACACATGTAAACCATGATTTATTTGTTTTGGCATATGTCCTGTTTAATAATTGTGGTTCAAAATAGGGCCACATGTGTTAATTAAAATGGCACAAGGAAGCAAACAAAAAAGGTTAAAACTGAAATTTGCATAATATTCAGGTTTATGCACCCAGCTATTAAACCGATAGCAAAATTAAAAAGGGGTTTTAAAGAAATAATGTAGAATACATACTAGGGAATGCTATGGGCTGGAGGGAAGTAGTTGTCTCTAAAGGGATATTGTGACACTGCTTTGCCCCATATGCAGCTCCAGCAATGCACCTGATGAGATCGTGGGAATGGTGGGGAGGCAGAAGATGACAAGAGCCAAGATGAGGTGTTTTCATTTTCTTTCACACAGAAAAATAATGGGAGAGAATGAAAGAGAAGTTTCTAAGGCCTTGTTATGAGAAAGAGGGAGAAAGGAGACAGCACAAGTTGAGAATTTAAAGCCCTTTCCCACAAAGTGTTGAAAATGCCCCACAGAGCTCCAGCACAGTCTTACCATCAAGATCAGAACCATCCCCTTCTTGATATTTTTCTGTTGGTCAATGAGCTCTGGGAGGGAGAAAAAAAAAGATTTCCTACCCATCCTTTAATGTGGGCTCCTAAGAGCTGATGTCAGTACCTGTCTGTTGCTGAAAACATAAACACATTTAAAAAAAAAAAAACCTGCCCCCCCTCCAAAAAAAGAGAGAAAAGGAAAAGAAAAAGAAAAGAGAGAGAACGGGTTGGCGGGGGGAACTCCTAGTAGAAAACCAATAGGCAAGGGAATGGCAAGGTGCTTGATTACTCCTTCCAAGATTTCTCTTTCCTAAATTCCCTTCTTCTAAGTAAGGGCTGGGACAGATGGGGTATCCAACATATTTCTTCCAATGGCTCTAACTTCTTCTAGCCTATAAGATTATAGGACTTCCTCAGTCTTTATACAATTCAATAAAACAAGGGTTTTAGTTGCCATGCAATACTAGGGACCCAACTTTAAGAGTAAAGACAAAAAACAAACCCAAAACTCTCCTTATTCTTCTCTCATTTTATTCTTGAATGACGAGATGAACAATTTTAGCAATTTTCTTCCTACTGTGAGAAAATATTAAAAAATTGCACAGTTCTGAGAAATTATTTGCAGCTTGGGAGTAAAATTAGAGTCTGAGTAAAATTTGCATGTGGCATTTTTGCATATAAAACTGCATTCTCTGTCCTGGAAACAACGTTTTCTGCACAGAAATTAACATTTCTGTGCATAAATATGATTCCCTGCATAAAAACATGCTGTTTCCTGCATCAAAAATGCTGTAGTTGACAACTTGTTATCAGCAACATTCATATTTTTTCTCCACACAGAAAACAGAATATTCTGTAATATAGTATTTCTGAGCATAAAATGCTGCTCCCTGCACAGAAAGTGCAGGACTAACATGTGCAGATTTTGTACAGAATGAGTCTCAAACTGCCAAGATTCTCATCAGGATTCTTTTCATCAGGGTTTCCTAACACTCAAGAAAAACTTGTTTGATGATTTTTTAAAAAAATATTGTCACATACTTTTCCCTACTTTATAATTCACCTAAACATCCAGTAGGTTATAGGAAACCAATTCAGATTCCTAAGCAAAACATTTTCTGTGTCAGATTAAATAATAAGCAGCTTGATGGCATGAAGAAATCTTTGTCATTTCTCATAACCTGTTAAAGCTGCCTGCATTTATAGGGAGAACATATGTATCTCCTTGAAGTGTGATACCCATTACACTGTATAGTTTCACCAATTATCTTTACCAATGAAAGATTATTATTTTTCTGCTCTAGCTGGACATCATCTACTCATTAATTCAGATTAACAAAGAGACGTTCATAGTATTCTAGCTGAAGGTGACAGATCTAGGGCACTCTGGAAAACCATAGCATTACCAATTGGACAGACATAAGTTACATATTCTTATTAAGAATACTGAAATTTTCTGAACTGTGACAGGAATACAATTGGACTATAATTTCACATTGCAATGAGAGAGGGCATTTAAAAATACATGTTTTCCTACTTTTTATTACATTTACCTATCTTGGCATGATTAAATGGCATTATTTGTTAATGAAATATTATACATTCTTGTTTATATAGTACATCCATGTGCAGAGGGGAGAATGAGGGAATTATGGATTTGCATTTCACAAAAAAAAAAATTGGGGAAATGAAATCAATCTGATTATTGGCTTAAACAAAACAGTTAATGCAAAATGCAACATTCTCATTGTCATCATCTACTCTTAGGAGATTTTCACACAGGCTATATATCCCATGGCAGGAACAGAACAGGGTCGGGAAAGGTTTTCCCTTTCGGATGACGTTGATCCCATTCTGTCCTGCATCCATCCTGCTCCTGTGACTGTTCTAGAACAATATAATCACGATTTTTCATCATGAATAGACCTCCCATTCCGTTGTTATCACGCAATCACGGGTGTGCGAACAGGAGCCCCGTTCCTGTTCTGAAATGACAGCTGCAGAGGGGAGGTCCATTCTGAGCACTTCCTGGTACGATTTGGACATCCAGGTAAGTGGGACCCTTTATTTTACCCTCTCTGTTTTGATTGTGTGATTTAAAGTGTGTTTTTGTGCTTGTGAACTGATTTTATGTTTGGGGGAGTTTTATTTTTTAAATTTACTGCCAGCCGTTATCACGTGATAATGTGATAATGTTTCAGACGGCTGGTCGTAAAAGCAGCCTTACGACGGCTGCATTTACGGCTGGCCAACGAGGGGAGGTGGAGCCCGTTCCTGCCGCGGAATTAAGGTAAGTGTGTGAAAGATTTATGTTATTCTGTGGCAGGAACGGGAGAGGAGGTGGTGGGGCAGTAACGGGGCATTTTGGCCCCGTGTGAAAATCTCCTTTGTCTCAATGTTACAATGGTGTTGACATTATACATATACTTAAGTTTATTAAACTGCCAAAATATAAAATTAGTGTTATATCAAATCGGTCATTCGCAACCTCAAATCTGCAAGGGAGTCAATAGAAAATTATTATATTATTATGTTATAAATTTAAGCCTATGAGTTGTGATTAGGAGAACCATTCTTGCTCTGTGTTCTAAAGGCCTAGGATTGAAAGAAGATGTGAAGTGAAATGGTAAAAGAGTGAGTGTGATATGTTAGTTCTCTAGGCTTTTCAAAAACATCATGATCCATGACTTCCTGTAGGAACTTTTCCTGGCCTTCACCATTACAGCTGGTAAACTGTTGAACTGTTGAAACATCTACAGGTTGACCCCCCCCCATATCCATAGGAGATACGTTCGAAGACACACACACACACACACACACATTGATATCTGAAACCATGGATTATAGAGAACTCTATTATTTTCAATTAGATGAACACTGGAAGTTGATCATAGAATTGTATTAGAGGATCTAGAAATGCCTAGAAAGAACATTTTTTTTGGACATGGGTAAGTGAAACCATGGATACCAAATCCATGGAAAGGGGGGGGTCTACCTGTATTTAAGCTGTATACCTGTGGAGAATGACATCAGGCAGATTTCCATAGGGATATAAACTCTTAATTTAATGAGTAATCTAGAATTTCTGCTATCCTTGCATCTAGCAAGGCTACATGGGAAATTATGGGTGAATTCAGAAAGATATTTGCTTTTTGCTAAAGGTCCATGGGCATTTACCTTTTGTGTGTGTGTGTGTTTGTTTAAACCCTCTCAAATTCAGGTCTACAGATTAAAAGGTGGGTACCTGCTCAGGGATCTGTGTGTTCAACTATTTCAGTTTTTGAGCTTAGCCTAAGAACTGCATGTAGTGTGGTGCGCTGTATGTAAAGGTGTGTTCTGTCTGCACATGATTTTCTCCTGGTATGATTTTATATCTATTATATCCTTATGTGTTTATAGAATAACATCCCTATAAATGGCTATCTACAAGAATAATAAGATGGTTCTGTTGTTTATGGCAGAAAAATAGCAAAAGAGAGGAAATGGGAGAAAGGAACTAAAAGAAAAGCATAAACAGGGCAAAATATAATTTTGTCAGTATGGGTTACAGAACAGCCATGAGAAACTTCCATAGAAGAAAAACATATGAAGCCCTTCTCCACCAATTAATTAGATATATAGGAATGATTTGACATATAGTAAGTGAACTAGCTGTGGAATAAAAAAGTTCTGCAAGAATAACAGCTTTATGCCCTAGTAGGTAATGAAAGCATATTCAAAAACATTCAAAAATGTTAAACACACACACACATACAAACATGTTTCTTTAGTGTTGGAAAATCCTGACAAGGAGAATATTGAGATGCATCTATGCTGTAGGAATAATGCAGCTTGACACCACTTTAACTGTCCTGGCTCCATCCTACAGAGTCCTGGGATTTGTAGTTTTGTGATGCACCAGCACTCTTTGGCAGAGAAGGCTAAAGACCTTGTAAAACTACCAGTCCCAGAATTCCATAGGATGGAGCTAAGCACTTAAAGTGGTGTCAAATTGCATTATGTCTTCAGTGTAGATATACCCCTGGACTAAAGAGAATCTTTGCAATTTGGGATTTATTCTGTGAGACATTGACACATAGTATTTTTGTACAGAAAACATTTTCTGTACAAGTAACAGCATTTCCTGTACAAGATGTATTCAGAACCTCCTATGGTATTTTCTGCACAGAATATTTTATAGCTGGGGATTTTTTTTCTGTACAAAATTCATATGTTGTATTTTTATGCAGAAAATACGATTTTGTGAAACAACATTTTCTGCACAGAAAATACTGTCTTGTGTGCAACCCCCCCTGCCACTGTGTGTAGATTTTGTTCAGAAGAAGCCCCAGAGACAACAACAACAACAACAACAACAACAACCCAACCCTGCACAGTTTTTAAAGACTTTCTTGCTTCAGGAAGGAAATTAAAAGAATGACTTATTGCTTCCCTTTGAGGAAAAATTAGCAAAGGATTAAATGCTTATGTCCTAGTCATGGACACCTAGGGAATAAAAGGCATTTAAGAAAGGCAGTGATCATCTGCATCAAAGACAACATGGATACTTTTCATTACAAAAGTTAAACATGGTCTTTGTATATGCAAATATACCCACATTTTCAAAAGTACCCAAATGTTGTCTCTCTTCTTTAAAAAAATAAATAAAAATAAAACAGACTTGCTACATATTTTTATCTAATGGGAAAAGAGGAATTTACAGTGTATTATGGCTGTTCAGTGTGGGAGATTAGCCACTGTCATTTAGCTAAGTAATTAAAACAGTCATAAAGTTCTGTCGCATATGCTTAGCTTTCACTGAAATAGTCCTGTACACATATATGGAATGCAATGCTCTCAGTGAAGGCAGATGCACATTCTTATAAATTGTCCATCGGTGACTGGCATTCTAATTCACATTTGTCTTACTGTTATTATTGTATCCCATACTAGTTTCCTGAAAAAATGTCAAATTGGCATACAGAAGATTTTCTGATTTGAATTTTATAATTGACAGATTGGAGAAGTGGTCAGAGGGGGGTGAATGGTTCTGCATTCCCTGCTTTGCAACCCTGCTGGTTTGTCAGCATCTGAAATTAGTGGCAATATTTGTCCCTGTCTAGCAGCTGAAAGAATGGGATGCCAACTGGTGGTAGCAAAACTTCAGTAGGCTGCTCTTTTTTAATCTTAATTTTAGTGCTCTTAAGTGCTGAGAAGCAACTGAAAATTGTTTTACACAAATATCCAGAAGAGCACTGAATACAGAATGGTAGAAACACTCTTATTGTCTACTTACATTTGAAAAGACTGGCTTCTTGGACTAAATAAACACAGGCTGGCATCCTTTTAGTGATACAGACAAAAGCAAGTCCACCTTACACCTGTGTAGGTATTTTTGGGAGGAGAGTCCCATTTGGAATAAAAGCTGGATATGAATAAAATAAAATAAAATAAAATAAAATAAAGTAGTGAGTCATTGCTGAAGCTTGTATTCTCTCCTGCCTTCCACAACAAGCAAAGCATTCCCCAGGACTCAGTTTTACTGTGATAGCCTCCCTGAATGGTCATTTTATGGTGGGCGGAGAGCACCGAGGACAGAAGAAGCATTTGATTATTCTCCATAGCCAGATGCATACCAAGAAAATAAATCACTGAGCTCCCAACAGATCTTGGTGATAATTACATCTTTCACTGAGTTCTCCTGGGGTCTCAGTGGGTGATGGGATGGGTATGCATCCGAATATGATGAATAGTCAGATACTTCTTCAGTCCTCTTTCCTTCTTCTTCTGACCACACAGCATAGCCAGATGCTTCTCCAAGCACCCCCATACTCCACCAGCAATGGAATGGCCAGTCAGGAAGGCCATCACACCAAAATGATAAATCTTGTAGTAGGGAATGGGGAACTATAGCAGAGTTCATCTAGACAATGCAGATACAAGATGTATGTGTTGGAGAAAGGTAATCAGGCCTACATATCCTGATGCATGAGAGTGGACTAACGAGATAATCCAGAGGAGAAAGAACAGATGTCAAGACTGTAAAGGTGTAGACCTTGGGGTGGAAAATTACATGCAGAGGCCAATTTTCAACCTTGTGCCCCCCCATGGATTGCACCTGTGCTTCCCAGTGCCCCAAAAGCAATGTTGTATCACTTGTGGTAATTATCTTAGTCCAAGTATCATCCAAAAATGAAACTTTAGGGGAGGGGGTTCTGGGGAGGAAAGGAGAACAAGCCATACATTTGTTCATGGGTTGAAGCATTTTGGCTCAGTTTTTCAGCAACAAATTTCCCCAAAAAACCAGAATGACAAAAATGTAAAATATCTGAAGGACTTCAAAGAACTGGCAGAGGGCTTTGGGGCCCACAAAACTGGGATATGGGGCAACATGCAGCCGAGAACTACAGTTGCACTCATTCTGATCTAGACAATCCAAGTTTCTTCTTCAACTACATCAAAAGACTCTAAGTCTTCCACCATGTTGTGATGCACCTGTTAGCTTCTCACAAACTGTATGAAGCTCATAGAGTTGTGTCTTCTGAGGGAGAGATGAGTAGAAAGTAGACTTAAAATCTGCTAGTACTTTTCTGGGTAGCTGTAGATCAACAAAGAAAAGAAAAGAAAAGAAAAGAAAAGAAAAGAAAAGAAAAAAAAAGCACCTGGTAACTAAAAATAATAAAATACTGAGATGGTATCAAGGTTTTGTTTTCATTTGAACAACTCTGAGGATTAACTATCCTGACAAAAGTTTTAGATCAGATAAGTATTGACTGAAGATTTTCCCCATCCCCCTCACTGATCAGGATACAAAGCCATTAAAAACATGTCTTGTAAGAGTTCTACAAGCAGACAAGGCACTGTTCATCAAACAATCCAAGTCAAACAATTGCAATAGTTTATGACATTTTCTTCTTAGCTTAATGAGTGATGTCTGCTAGAAGAGGATAGGATCTTCATCTGTCCTATCCACTTGCTTTGTCTAAAAATACAGAGTTATAAAACAAAGAATTGGAGATACAGTGGCAGAAGAAGGCAAGGGTTTGCAGAAGCCATTTTTATTCTTTGAGCCAGAGAAAAATCTGAAGTGGAAAGCTTACTACAACATCGTGTCTCAGAGTCATCTTGAATGAGTAAGATATGTTGTTTTGTTGTTGGGTTGTGGTGTTTTGTTTTTTGTTTTGGTAATTTTTGTTTGCAGTCTTTGTATACACTGGAACTAGTTTCTCAGTTTGTAGTGATCTTGTGCCTGATACAGGCAGAAGAAGACTGCTTTTACATATTAATATACTTTGCATATATCTTTTTTAAAAATATTTTTATTAATTTTAAAATTAAACAACATACAATTTATACATAAAACTTAACAAACACATATAACAGTGATTCCCTCCACCAAGGAACTTCCCTTTACATTCATCCCTCTTTCCAAAATACCATTGTTTCCAACTCAGGTTTGCTTCCTCTCCCCTTTATTAATACAATTTCTAACAATTTACTCCACTTTTCACCAAAAACATTCTTATTTAACCCTCCTTTGTTTTCCTTAACCATATTTGTTAATTTCTCATTTATAGCTATATTCCATACTTCATTATACCAATCTTCTATTTGGTATTCACCTTGTATTTTCCATTTCTTTGCTATTATTAACCTTGCTGCTGTCAGCAGATTTGTTAATAAATCCTTAACAATTTGAGATTCTTGTATTTTTTCACAATATGATAATAATGCTATTTCAGGGCATAAAGGTATATTTATCTCCAGTATCTCACTTATTTCCTTCATTACTATTTTCCAAAATTTCTGCACAAATTTGCAATTCCACCACATATGAATATACGTTTCCAATTCTTGGCATCCCCTCCAACACTGTGCTGAGTACTTTTTATCTATATGATTCAATCTTACTGGGGTTAAATACCATCTCCATATAATCTTATAGTAATTTTCTTTTATTCTTACTGATAATGTTTTCAAATGTTGCATATTCCATATTTTTCTCCACTTGGATTTGTCTATTACAGTTGCTACATCTGTTTCCCAAACATCTTTAAGATAATCTTGTATTTCTTCATTATCCAATAACATTTTATATATTTTACTTCTAATACCTTTTATATTAATTTTTTCTTGAGTAGCTTTTATAATCAATTCCTCAAATTTTGTATTTTTTCTACAACTTCCCTCCTTTAACAACCATTTTTTTTGTCCATCGTTCTAACTGTATCAATTTAAGCCATGTAAATCCTTGCTCCTTTAATATTTTTTCCATATAATTTTTATTTTTCATTTTCCCCATCCATTCCTTCAACCTTATTATTTCTTGTCCTCCTAATTTTGCTTCCACTTCATTTCTTAAATTTGCTGGGAAACTCTCTAACAATATTACTGGCATTAATGGAGCTATTCCTGGAACTAATACTTCTTTATATTTAATCCATATATCTAGTATATTTTTTAAAGGGACAGACTGTATTATTTCCCTAAATTTCTTTTTTGGTTTACAAAAAAACATATTTCTTAATTTTAACTCTATCTCTTGTTTATTTATTTCCCTCCATTCCATTTCTTTTACTTCCGCAACACTATCAATAATATATCTCAATTGATTCGCTACGTAATATAGCTTCAAATTGGGTAGGCTTAGACCTCCTTTTCTTTGGGATTTATACCATCTATTTTTATTGATTCTTGATTTTTTGCCTCCATTACAATAATTATTTATCATATTTTGCCACTTATTTAATTCCATCTCTGATACTTTAATAGGCAGCATTCTAAATAAAAAAAATATTTTTGGTAATATTTTCATTTTAACAAGTGCTATTCTTCCAAACTATGAAAATTTAATTTTCCCACATTTCTCTATTTTTTTCTCCATATCTTTCCTTAACATAGTAAAAAAAATTCCTCTAGTTTTTCCCATTCTGCCACAATATTTATTCCTAAATATTTTATTTGCTCCTTTATTTTAATATATTTCTTTTTACTCTTCATATTTTTTTGCTCTGCCTCTGTATAATTAAATATCATCATTTCTGATTTATTCCAATTTACTTGTAAATCTGTCATCCTCCCAAACATTTCCAAATGTTTCTCTATCTCTTGCATTTTTCCAATGGATCTTGTATTGTTATTAAAGTATCATCTGCAAACATTTTCAGCTTAATCTCTTCAATATTTCCTATCCCTTTAATATCTTTATCTTTTCTAATTACATTAGCTATTATTTCTATTACCATAGCAAATATTATTGAGGAAAGTGGCCAGCCTTGTCTTGTTCCCCTAGTTAAATTTATTTGTTCTGTCTTACCATCATTTACTATTACTATAGCTTTATTTTTTTTATACAATTGGTCAATCACGCCCCTAAATTTTTCTCCAAATCCAAATGTTTTCATTATATTTTTTTAATGCTGGCCATTCCACATAATCAAAGGCTTTAAATATATCTATAGCTATAAGCTTTGCTTTAATTTTCTTTCTTCTAATTATATCTATTATATTTATTACTCTTCCAATTAAATTAGCCATCTGTCTTCCTGCTATAAATCCACATTGGTCTTTTTGTATATATTTGTGCATAAATTTATTCATCCTTTTCGCCAATATTGCTGTTAATATTTTTGCATCTTGATTTATTAATGATATTGGTCTATATGATTCTGGATCTGTCAGATCTTTATCTGGTTTTGGAATTAATATAATCAAAGATTGTTTCCATGATGGTGGAAACAATCTCCTTTTAAAATGTTATTATATAATTCCCTCATTCTAGATATTAATATACTTTTAAATGGAACCCTTGCCTATGAACGGAATATGAACAGAAGGCAATCTATTCATACGGATATTCACAAAAATACGTGTCATTAGGAAAGGGGGCAGACAAACTCACCACAAAGTCTGTGTGCACAGCATCTGGGGCTTCATCTAGATTTTCTAAAAAGCTCCATATGACATGCTGTCAACACTAGCCTGGGGGTTCTCTGCTTGGAACCCCCCAGAACTAACTTCCCCCTAAAGGCAATCCTGAGATTCCTCTCTCAAGAATGAATATTACTTCATTCTTTATCCTTCTCTATCATAATAATTCACTGTATTTTTCTAGCAGTTTTCCCCCTGTCATTTGGTTATTCTGTTTCAAGTAACCAGCCAACTAAAAAAGGTACCTTTCTGACAAATTTTATTATATCTGGAGTGACAAGCTAAAAATAATTTCTCACTATCTTGGTTCAAATACACTCTTTCTAATGATCCAAGGTGATGAACATGAGAGCTGTTGTCTTTCAGCAACCAAATTCCTCGGGTCAGTTAAAAAGAGCACTGCCCTGTGTCCTTTTATTTCCCCCTTTTTATTGTCTTATAATTGCATTTTTTTTTTGTTACTTAAGTAAAGAAAAAAATGTGAAATTATCTCTCAGGATGGCCTGATGACATGAGCTACATTTTCTAGTGATATAATTCTTTGCTAATTTTGTTCCTGAGGGAAGGAAAACATAATTTTAGCAGTTTTATTCCTGTTGCACAAAAGTCTGATAAGTTTTCAAAGACTATGTGTGGGTTTGGCACTTATCCTGCACAAAATTCATGCATGATATATTTTGCAGAAAATAGCATATCTATATCTGTACAGGAAACGGAAATTTTCTGTGCAGAAAAATAATGCAAACATATTATTTTCTGTGTATAAAATGCCATAGTTCAGGATTTATTTTGCACGGAATTCAAACTTTTCTTGCCATTCTACTAACAAAAAGCCAATAGCTGTGACAACCTCTCCGCCTTTCTTTTACTCCAAATTAAAGTTTTTTATTTTAAAAAAAAAATGGAGGGGAAAGGAGAAGGAACCACTGAAGCACCCTTAAGATGTGGGAACAGGATCTGACATTAAAGAGCAATTACAAAAGTCACAAGACAATTAAACCACAAGGCATTTAGGATGTTATTCCCTAGCTAATTCCTTAGCATACTCAACTAGTGGTAATAAAAGATTGAGACTGGAGGATTTTCCCATCCCAACATAGTACAGCAGTCCTGTAAAACTTCAGTAGTCCAACTTCAGTCTGTATGATACATGATATGAAAGGTACTGAAGTCACTATATAATTCCAGAATTTATCTGAAGAAAGAGAAAACCGAGAAACCATTGGCTAGCTGCCGTGTACTATCTGCAGAAAGTGAGGGGGGAGGATGACAGATTACAACGAAATCTGCAAGGATCAGGCACTACGTTTAGTACATTAAACACATGCAAAACCAATGTATAGACATCCAAGTACATTTATTATGAGAGATTAAATATTTTCTCTCTCTTTATTTTTATCATTCCAGCCTCTCATTCCTTCTTTTTTCCCTTTTAAAACTCTTCTTCCCTACAACCAGGGGACAGGTTTATAACATGTTTATAATACAACACCACCTGTTTCTTTTTTGTCCCTGGCTTCTGTTAGTCTGAAATAATCACTCCCTTCTTTTCCATGAACCAATCCAGTCCCTCCTCTGCTGTTTTGCAATGTCATCTGCCTGTTTTTCCTCTTCCATTTTTTTCCTCTAAAAAGTCTATGGCATTGGAAATGGCCTTTATAGACTTCTGCAGCTAGCTCTCCAAAGTAATTTCCCACAGAACTCATTTGGAACAATGGATAATGTATGAATGTGTGTGTGCCAGCCAAGCATCTGCTCGATATTGTAAGCATCTTTCTCAATGAAATTTCTCATTCTCTTTGAACTAAAATTGTCTGTTCAGTTCACTTGGAACTAAATGGCCCCTGATTGAATATAGCTGCTAAATTAAGCACCATAGCTTCTCAATAGTTTCATCTAAGAAACCCTGCCATTTATGGTCAGGCAGTGTGGTAGGTAGGTTGAGACGCAGAGAGAAAATCCCTAGTCAATATTTCTGGATGATGTTGCTCTGGTATCATTTTACATGAGGTTAGCCTTCTTAGTTGGGTTTAAATTTCAGTAAATTGAAAAGCATTATCTTTTTATTCTTGAAGAACATCTTACGTTCTTGTAATACAATATAGCATGAGAATATTCCTATATTTCATATAAAAGAAAAAAGAAATTCCCACAAAATAGCACATAGAGAGACATATAGAACACAAATATGCGTACTTAAGTGCCAATTAATACACAGCACTGAGAAACTGAGGAAATGTATCATTAGACCCCAAATCCAATTGATAGTCCTAATCTAGACACAGCAGTATTTTAGAAGAAAATATAAGATTAGTTTTATCTAGTCAGTGAAACTTACATAGACTTGACCTACCAAATTCCCAATTATTCACACTAGTTTGAACTAACAATGGGATTTAATCCTATGTGTCTGAGTAATGCAGACAACATAAATGCTTCAGCAATTTAGTCTGTCATTCACTTACCTTGACATAAATCTCAGGGGATTGTACTGTACTTCTGAGTAGAGATGGACAAGATTTCACAATTAGTTGCTCTTTAACTCTTGGTAAAAGCAGTAATTTAGGGATAGGTGCATTTAAAAAAAAAACAGATGTAAGGATTATATAGGAAAATTGACAAAGCTCCATACATTCAATAAAGGCAAATATAAAGACATGAAGTTACAAATAAATAATGATTATATGGGGGTTTAACTAGCAGTATTTATAAAGCAAACACAGAAAGAAGTATAATAAACAGAAATACAATACATTAAAGATTAATGAGAATCATATGAACTATATTTTGAAAATAATTGTTTTCCAGAAGTCTTTTCAGCCATTGTTATGTGTACATAAACCCTGTATTTATTTTATTTTATTTTATTTCAGTAGACTAGTAGTAAGCAAGAGCTCTGTAAATATTAGGCACAAAATTGTGTAATGAAACAAAGAGAAAAGAAAGCCCAGTCCTGTATGATTAAAAATCAGGATGAAAACTTGAATGATTATTTTTCATTGCTTTGAGGTCACTTGGCAAGCAAACAGAAATAAAATAACCACTTTATCAAGTGCTTGAAGATAGTTATTACTTTGCCATTTTCAGAGAACAGTGTTGTGAAATGCACTTTCCATTCCTACAAATTACCATGAAACACTTATTAAATAGTGAAGGGAAAGTTTTGAGCACAGGATAGCTCGTACCTTTATAACTGGTCCAGGATGCCTTAAAGGTACCTAAAATGCAGTGGACCTTTCCTATCTTGGAGACCTGCCGTCTCCAACGGAACAGAGTATTTGGCCCATTTTGACCTTGGGCAGTCCTCACGGCTCCCAGAGCAAAGAAGGGACCAAGACAGATGTATATTTATAGTGCTATGGTTTATTGTTCTTGTTCTTGATTATAATGTTCCACTTTTTGGTGAAAAGGGCATTATAAATAAACGATGATGATGATGATGATGATGGAGTAAGGCCTGTTACATAAATACCTGGTAAAATCTGTTTCAACTGGCAAAAAATGGAGCACAGGAGCCCATTCTGGTATGCTGGCATGTCAATGCAGCTGCTGGTCTGACTCACTCTTCCATAGCCAGGAAGAAGTCCCAAAGCATGGGACCAAGGCTGGTCATATGCTGGGGGCCTTGTTCACATGCTGCAGGCTGGCTTCCTGGCTTTGGAGAGGGGGACACAGGCAGCAGTGGCTGCTGCTGCATAGATCAGCCAGTGTGCCAGTCTGGACTCCATCCCATCCCATCCCATCCTATGCAGGTAATGGGGGGGGTCAATGGGCAAGATCCATGGACAGAATATGCTGGCAGGTGTCTGGTATATTCTGGCCCATGTAGATGAGCCCCAGGTGTGGCCTGAGGAGTGTCCTGAAGCAAAGTGTTTTTGTTGTTGTTGTTGTTGTTGTTGTTTTGTCAGATTTAATACTCCTGGATATTTTTCTGATTGTAGTGGCTGTTCAGATTTGGGCGAAGGAGTTGGCTAACTCCTCAGGCCATTTGTGGTGTGATAAAATGACCACAGTACATGTTATTAATTCCATGTGTTCCTGTCCCTGTGAGTTATACATCTTTGTTATAATATACTTTTTATGGTGCTCCATGTGGCTGGGTTGAGCAATGTGGCTGGCTTGCCAATGCTCTCTTCCACCAACAGATCAAGCACTTCAGACAACTGGCTCCAGATGCAGAGGCCGATCCAGATCCAATGCCAGTGGACCTGCGGAGGCTTGGAGGGGTAGGTTTGTCAGGGCAATTAGCCTCTCCTTAGCTCTCACTACCAAGAAAAGTTATAAGAAGTCTGTTCTTGAATATGATTGGTTTAGGGCAGGGGAAGGGCTTCAGGCAATTTGGCCTATTCCTGTTTCCCACATTGTACAGTTTTGTGTACACCTGAGGAGTAAGGGTTTAATTCCACAGTCCATTTGGGCTAACTTATCTGTGTTGGCCTTTGCTTCTAGGGTGCAGAGGTAGAAGATAATATTGGTGACTTCAGAATTCACAAGGTGCTGGAGGGATGGTCTTAGGAGCAGGGCAAGGTGCCTGACAGATGCAAACCATTGTTGCCAATGCCCTTAAGGGGCTGGGATGTACTTGGTAGGCCATTTATTCCTCTGATTATGAAGCTATTTTGTTTCACACAGCATCTTTTACAACCTTTTATGGTGCCTTGTGAGTTGGTGTGTTGGTCATGTTGTCTATAGGGGATGCATCAAATACAGCATTGGAACTGAGGGATTTAACTCTTACTTGGTAACTGTATTGCTGATCTGTGCCCCTAAGATGGATCGCAGGGAGATAGGGGCAAAGATGTCACTGGGTCTTTGTCACAATCTGGCCTTATGTCTGGTGAGTGCATGAGGAGTTTTCTTAGGGTGTGGGGGCCTAGGCCAGGGCTGCTATTTTGTCATGCAGATTTTTTTCCTCTTGCCAAGTACCAATTTAGAACTGTTACGTCCAAGGTGTTACAGCATTTGGGTCTTCAGGGCATTAAATTTGGGACACACACATTCTGGATTGGGCTGCTTCTATGGCTTTTGCTATGGGCCTGGGTGAAGGATCTATCCAATGTATTGGGTGTTGGAGATCCTTGGCTTACAAGAGTTATGTTTGGCTTCTTAAGCATTGAATTGTATTTTTTTATTTACGAATGTTGTAATCTTTTCCAGATTCTAGTTTTTTTTCTGGAGAGGTTTCAGCCCCTGATTTGCAGCCATAGTATGGCTTACTTGTGGTGCACTAGGCATGGAACTGCCATTTGGGGGACCTCACTTTAAGTCCTTCAGCTTCAGGGGATGAGGTCTGCCTTCTAGTTAATGGCCAGACGGGGAGCAACCCAACTATCGGAATACCTTCAGGGATCAGGTGTTTGTCCAGGAGAAGGCTGGAGGAAATCAGGGGATGACACCTGCATCAGCTGACCCCACACTAGATTGTCCCCCCTTCTTGCTCCTCTCCAGATTTGGTCCTTTTAAACAGATTTTAGGTTAAATGAAATGGCCCTCATTCAACCCAACTTTCTCTTGTTATTCCATAGTTGGTCAGCAAATTCACTTTCCATTCCTAAAAATTAGCATGAAACTTTTACTATATAGTAAAGGGAATATTCTGAGCAAGGGACAGGTTTATAACTGGGCATGACCTTACATATAAGTCTGTGTATATTTACATGGTTTTCTACAATTTAGTTTTTGTGAAAATGCTACCACCATCTCAGTGAAGTCCCACTTCTCTTATAACTACTGATAACTCCATTACTGACTTCAAGGGAGGCATATCTTCATCTTCGTGAACTTTGTGGAACTGCAAATTAATACCAGTGTATATATTTAGTGTCACTGAAAACATGGCCCCATTCTGCCAACATATTTAAGGAATATTTCTGGCATTTATTGAGTCATTTTCTGCATAACAGCTCCCAACACCACTTCAGGTTCAAGTGGCCTGAGGCATCAGGGGAGGAAGCAGTGGTAGGAGGTGAGCCAATAAATCCAGTGCATACATGCCTTTGTATTGGAGATATGTGAAGAATGGCAGACATTTTTTGCAGACTTTTCCTTTTTTGCCCTTCCTGGACTATTGACAGGAGAACACATTCATAATTTATGCTCTGAAATCTTCACAGTGAGAGATAGCTGTGGATAAGCCACACACATGCACCAATGTCCACATTTGAAAACATTCACATTTCAAGGCATAAATAGTCCCATTGAGTAGAGCAGATCCACTGAACTGATGGGAACTTGGTCTATCAACCCTTATATATGTTTCATTGATTCAATGGGTCAGCTCTAACTGGAGCTACCAATTGGATTTTGAAAACATGGCTGAGACACATGTTCAGCCCGTAGGTTTTTTCCCCCTTCATCTTCCCCCTCCCCAGTTCTGAAAAACCTTGGGTTCCTAAACCATCCTTCATGTTTTCCATTAGCTCTGTTTTGGATAAGTAGTTGTCATAATTAATTACCTAGGGTTCCTATTAGTACATAAATTCTTCTACAAAAGGGTCTACCATTGATGAACAAGGCAAGTTTGCTTTCATCTTGTTGAAGCAGAAGGTCCTATCTGGACACCAAGTTATAAGGAGGGATACTAATTGTTTGTGGTTTGTCAAAAAGTTCAGAAAATCATCAAACAGTTCTATCATGAATAAAACACTATGGTTAAATGTGTTTAATATTTAAGCTGCAAATGAGAATTAAAATAGACAGCTGCTAAACTGCATAGAAATACTCTTAGGGAAGCACTTCAGATTGCCTCAAAACCACCACCTGTTCTAAATTTGCAGGCATAAACACATAGGCCTTAAAACAAGAAAAGCACTAAGATGCAGCAATGCCTAGTGAAACTGTCTACTTTTGTTCTTCAGCAACACATCTTCCAGACTGTACTGCTTAGTACATTGCAAATTGAAACTGGTGAGAATTTTATTTATCTTGGTTTGGGGAGGGCGCAGTTTGAAGAACTTTCTAAAATTCCACGCATGTCTTCATAAACTGATATAGCTGAATATGAAGGAATTTGAGAAATGACAGGTTTGACAATCCAGGCCCATGATATGAGTCCTCAGTTCTCAAAAGGGGATCTTTCAATTACTGTGTAGTTCACCATGTTTGTGGTGCTATATTAGGGTTAAGAGGGACAAAAACTGAAGAGCACCCAATAGCATCCACGAGGAAAAGAAATGGAAACATGTTTCAAAGTGCTTGATATATGGTTGCTTTATTCTAGGAAGAGCCCAATGTTTTTGGCGCGTACACACACACACACACACACACACAGAGTATATATGGCCTTCTTCATGAGTTACATAAAAACATAAAAATAAATATAAATCCATATGCAAAAATACAAATTTAAAAGGACAACACATAATTATATGATAAACCATACATAATATAACACAACAATATAATTTTAATCTTTGTATGCTGCTCAGTCTTACATACTGATTTGAAATTTGACTGCAGAAATTTTGAAAGCTGAGAATCTCATTCCATTTACTGGAGAAAAAGAAACATGTGAACTAGTCTCAAGGTTTTTTATGTCAGCAGGTGGTCACACAAAGAGAGAGAAAGAGCCTTCAAGGACATACTGTATTGGTGCAACTGGGCTGAGAGGTGCTCTAAGTGAACTTACAGGAGGCCAAAACATATTGGGCTTTTTCTAGAATAAAGCAGCCATCTATCAAGCACTTTGAGAAGTGCCTCTTTTTTTTATTCATAGTGAAACATTTCTACCATTGACAGATGACTCAAGGGCGAGACTCATTGTTCTTACTAGTAGACACAGTGATGCTTGAATATGGAAACCACTTGCTCAGAAACTTGCAAGTGTACCACTGTATTGTATCTGCTTGGGCTCAAGAAATGTGCTTATCTGAAGGAAAGCTCAAATAACTTACAGGTCATACTAGGGCCATTCTTTAAAGGGTTGGTAGATCATTTAGGCTCCATTTCCTGCTTTCATCTCCATTCATGGTCCTGCTTAAACCTGACTGAATCACTGTACTGCGTGATACCTTGAAAGCCCAGGACATTACCAGCCCAAGCCAAATAATGTGATCTACCAGTGGCACCTGGTGGCTTCCATACCAGTGAAGCAGTCACTCCACTCCAGGTTTTAATTTAAACTTTAAATGAGCTATCCAAGTAGTGGATCCTATTTCAGGGCTAGGATTTGGCTGCTTGGATAGATCCTTTAGAGTTCAGATTAAAACCCACAGCTGATTGACCACTCCACTGGTGTGAAAGTCATAACCCACTAGGGCTAGCTAGCAGCTACCACACTTTACAGTGTTGAACTAAAAGCCCCAGAATTCTCAGCTTCTTCTTTGTAATGTCATCACATCATGGTAAGCAAGGGTCCCCCTTCTCTTGCTCTAACAATTGTTGGAAGAAGCCTGTTCCTTCCAGTGAAAAGCTTCATGAGCCACTTCTGATTGCAAACTATTTTTTAAAATCCCCTGAGCTTAAGAAGTAACTTGCAGTTCAGCAAGGAAGAAGGCTGCTGTTCAGAAATGAAACTAATAAACACCTGCTGTGCATGTGCTATGCCTTGGTCAAATCCTTTGGGGAGGCCTGTCAGGTTAGCAGCTGAGGGCTAGAGCTGAGCTGTTCCATCTGCCTCCACTGTCTGAATAATAATGAGCTTATAAGATCTTGTGTATGGAGGTAGTAAACTAAGTATGAGGTGAATCTCAGCTATAGGCTCATATACCCTAAGAAGCAAGCAGGGGAGGCAATTTGCAAAGAAATCTTCCCTGAACCCAAAATGTTTGAAAAAACAGTTCAGTAACTAGCACACAACCTCTGAATTGTAATAGGGGGGAAATGGTAATGAAGCTTTAAATCATGTCCAAAAAGTATTCTGCAGCTACTAAAAAAGATACAGTAAGGCATAAGTTGGGGAATGACATGCTCATGCAAAGGATTGTTGTTGTTATTTTGTTACTTCTCAGTTTACCTATCATATAGGAACTGTCTGGCCCAGTATAAAATCTGATCCAAAATCTTAATGCAAAACTGTTCCCTGAATGTCAAAGTCACTTTCTAGGTTTTTTTTGTGGGTTTTTTAGGGGCTGGGCTTGGTGGGCTGTGAGGCCGTGTTCTAGAAGAGTTTATTCCTGACATTTTGCCTGCATCTTTGGCTGGCATCTTCAGAGAATGGTGGCATGTGGGGTTTAAATAATAATAATAATAATAATAATAAACTAATAACTAATAAATAATAATAATATACTGTGAGTTCCTGTTGAAGAGGATTAGCATGTAATTTTTTGTAGTCAGTTTTTGGATATTCAGTTCTTAGAGTGGGAGAATATACAAGGGAGATTAGTTTCTATTTAGCTTATGGTCCATTGTCTGCTGGGAAGCCCTCTGTCCCTGGGGGAAGTTCATTTGCATGTGTTGAGTTTTAATTTTGGTGTTTTTCAGGACTGGTAGCCAAACTTTGTTTACTTTTAGGGTTTCCTCTTTCCTGTTGAAGTTGTCCAAGTGTTTGTGGATTTCAATAGCTTCCCTATGCATTCTGACCTGATAGTTGTTAGCCTGATCCAGAATTTCGGTGTTTTCAAATAGCATTTTATGTCCAGGATGGTTTATAAAGTGTTCTGTTACTGCTGATTTTTCTGGCCAGACCAGTCGGCAGTGTCTCTCATGTTTCTTGATTCATGTTTGCACACTGTTTTGTGGTCCCTATGTAGACTTGTCCGCAGCTACATTTTATGTGGTAAACTCCTGCAGCTGTGAGAGGGTCTCTTTTGTCCTTCGCTGAGTGTAGCATTTCTTGGATTTTCTTGGTTGGTCTGTAGATCATTTGGAGGTTGTGTTTCTTCATCAGTTTCCCTATCCTGTCTGTGACTCCTTTGATGTATGGTAAAAATACCTTCCTTTTTACTGGGCCATGCAATTTCTGTACAACTCTCCCTCCCTTTCTTCCCCATGTATTGCTTTTGAACATGTTATATAAACTTCAGTTGTTATATTCCAGTCATGGGAGTCATCACACCAGGTCTCTGTCATACCTATAAACTCAAATTTATCTTCCTGCTCTAGGACTTCAAACTTGTCTTTGTTTGTTTTCCAAACTCTGTGTATTGGTGTATAGATATCTAAAGTGTTTGTTCTCATCTTTTACTCTACCGTGCATTTTACTGTGACTCCCATTTGCTCCCTCAACTGTCCTCTAACATTCACATCCTTGTGTTTAGAGCTTGCTTTTGGACACATGTTTAAGCTATTGTCTCCAAAACCCAAGGATTTAGTTTAAAGCCCTTTTGATCAGATTCACCATGCTTTTGCCAAAGACATTCTTCCCAGTCCTCAAGACAAATCAATCCCATTGACACCACCTACGTACCCAGTCATTCACTTGCAGTATCTATCTTTCCTGTATGGTCCTCTGGCTTTCACCAGTAAAATAGGCAAGAATACCACCTGTGCTTCTAGAGGGGTACTGCTCTCTGTTCTTGATGAGCTTTGGCTACTTGTCAGTGACATCCTTCATATGTGCACCAGAAAGACAGCACATTTCCCAGTTCATCTTGTTCAGCTGGTACAGTTTCCTCTATACTGCTGAGCAATGAATTCTCTAATACTAGCACTTTTCATTTCTTCTTGCTGCAGTTGGTGGCTAGGTTGTATGCTTCCTTGGCATGCAGTGTCTCTTGCCAGTGGTCTCCTGTTTGAACCTTTTCACCACCATTATCCTCAGGAAGATGTAGGAAGTGATTGCTTAGCTGGAGCAGTTCTAAATCCCCTGTGCGTAGTCTGCTTCTGACCATGACTGTCCTCCATGGTGCCCCTTCAGTATTATAGCTCTCTTCATTTCCACCATTTCCATTGGTATTTTCTGTAGGAATATTTGGTATCTATATCAATCAGAATGCAGCAGAGGCAGTGCAATATGAGCTTGTGGCAGAAACAGGAGAAAGAGGATGCTCTTGTAAGGTAAAAAGAAAAGAAACTTACATTTATTGTTTCAGGAAATCCATCTTGGGATGGGAAAGGAAAAAAGCAAAAGAAAGTTTGCCTACACTTCAAATATAAGAGTTCCTAAAAGCTTGGTCTCATATGTGGATATAAGCCATTATGAGGCTGGAGCCTCATGGATGCTCCCTTTCAAAATAAAGGTTGATGAAGGACTAACTGAACTTCTTGGGAGAAGGGGGCAGTAACATCTGCAGACAGGAAGGATGTACAAAGGCTTAAATACATAGATCAAAGAAAGAAACAAAAAGGTGAAACAAAAGAGCAGTTGTGATGGACAGTTAAGTGAACAAATAGGAACAGTGTGCTTCAGGAGCCAATCCTAGGAGAGGAGGCCAAAAGGGGAGGGGCTTCTGGAGGATTAAAAGAGAGTATGGAGAGGAAAGTAGCAGTTTTAGTTGAACAGTTGAGAATGTAAAGTCAGAGAGAAAGGCTTGAAGCAGGGGAGTGAGAGATGGCTTGGGTGATAGCTAAGAGGCTTGGAGTATGGCATTTGATACTAAAGGATTAAAAGGAATTGATGTGCAAGGGAAATGAATTATTAACTCAGTTATATTTCTATTATTCACCAATAAATCATTCTTTTATGTTAATTTTTACATGCCGTCTGGTTATGTCCAGGTCACTAAACAGTCCTATGTGATTAGAATTATAGAATCATAGATTCATAGAGTTGGAAGAGACCACAAGGACCATCCAGTCCAACCCCCTGCCATGCAGGAATACACAATCAAATCATTCCCAACAGATGAACACCCAGTCTCTGTTTAAAAAACCTCCAAAGAAGGAGACTCTACCACACTCCGAGCAGTGCATTCCACTGCTGAACAGCTCTTACTGTCAGGAAGTTCTTCCTAATGTTTAGATGGAATCTCTTTTCCTGTAGTTTGAGTCCATTGCTCCATGTCCTAGTATCTGGAGAAGCAGAAAACAAGCTTGCTCCATCCTCAGTATGACATCCCTTCAAATATTTAAATATGGTTATCATGTCACCTCCCAACCTTCTCTTCTCCAGACTAAACATACCCAGCTCCATGGAGCTGTTTGAATTCACAGTCTTGCCATTTGGACTTAAAAATGCCCCATCTACCTTCCAAAGATTGGTAGATAAGATGCTAAATGGGTTAAAAGCATTTTCAGTAGCCTACATTGATGACATAGTAGTATTCAGTAACAGCTGGGAGGAATATTTGACACATCTGGATTTGGTATTAGACTGAATTCAGCAAGCTGATTTGACTATGAAGGATCAAAATGTCATATTGGAAGAGAGAAGGAAAATACCTGGGATATGTTGTTGGGAGTGGAACCATAAAATCAGAAAGGTCTAAAGTGGAAGCAATAGAGAATTGGTCAATACCCAGTACTAAGGGCCCGTCTACATGGTAAAAAAAAAATACATATGCATTCAGAAGATTGATAATCTGTACACACTGCCGTTCGGATGCATACATGTCATTCAGAAGGGGGGGGGCTAATGAATCCCCCATAAACTACATGGATTCAGCATTCGGGAGGATTAGTGAAGCTTGACCAAAAATCTGTACAGCCATTCGTATTGTCGACGGTCTGTACACCCCATTCGCACACATATAAACAGGCAGTGTAATTTGATTGGCTGTCCAAGCACAGGGGCGGGGCTAGCAAAGAGGGGAATTGGGAGTGGGTGCCATGTTGGATTCCCGACTAAGCAAGAGTCCAGTAAGTCCATGAATTTTACATTTATTCCTTTTTATTTTATTTTGTAAATATGGAAAACTGACTGTCCACATAACAGGCACCTTTTTAAATTAAAAAAAAAAGTGGTGGGAGATTTAAAACCACTGCTTGGATCACTCGCTCAAGCCAGCTGGGCATGGGGGGGTCATACAGGGTTTGGGGGGGGTAAAAATCATGTAGGCAGATCATAAGTATTTGAATGGGTGCCTTTTCAGATTTTTTACCCCCCAAATGGATTTTTTTTTAATTGTGTAGACAGGGCTTAAAAGAAAGGTAAGAACATTCCTAGGTTTAATTGGATATTATAGGAAGTTTATTCCCACTTTAGTTCAATAGCAGCTCCGCTGTCCAACCTAACAAAAAAACATCAGCTTGACATGGTGGTTTGGACTCCCAAATGCCACAAGGCTTTTGAACAATTGAAAAGGATCATTATAGAAGACCCTGTAGTAATAGCACCTGACTTTGACCATCAGTTTGTAGTGACCACTGATGTTTCCAATGTAGGGTTGGGAGCAGTATTGAGCTAAAATGGCAAAGATAATCATTTGCATCCTGTGTTGTTCCTAAGTAGGAAGTTGTTACCCAGGGAAACTCACTTATCCACCATTGAGAAGGAATGTCTTGCAATAGTATGGTCCTTGAACAAACTTAAGCCTTATATTTGGGGAAGAAGGTTTGTTTTCAGAACAGATCATTCCCCACTCTGTTGGTTGCACCATACAAAGGGAACCAAGACAAAGTTGTTAAAATGGAGTTTACTATTACAGGAGTTCAATATGGACATCTTACATATCAAAGGCCAGGAAAATGTGATAGCTGACATGCTGTCCAGAAAGGACAAAGGTTGAAGAAAAGCAATTGTAATTTAAATATATGGAGTTTTCCAGAATGTTTATGTACAGGTAGTAATTGATATAAGATGATCAGATAATGCAATGTTTGTAGGTATCAATTATATGAAATGTAAGGTAATATAATGCTTTGATGGAATGGGTAAGTTTTAAATGTATTGGTATATAAAAATGCAAATAAGAATGTATAATTGTATACAGGAGAAATGATTGGTAAGGTAAGTATTATTTGGCTTAAATGGCATGTAATTGTTAAATCCCTTTACTATAATTGTGTCATAGAGAGGTCATAATTATAGCAAAGTTTTTCAAAGGGGGGAGGTATGTGATGGACAGGTAAGTGAACAAATAGAAACAGCGTGCTTCAGGAGCCAATCCTAGGAGAGGAGGTTGAAAGGGCAGCACCTTCTGGAGGATCAATAGAGTGTGAAGAGGAAAGTAGCAGTTTTAGTTGAGCAGTTGAGAATGTGAAGTCAGAGGGAAAAGCTTGAAGTAAGGGAGTGAGAGACAGCTTGGGTGATAGCAAAGAGGCTTGGGGTATGACATTTGATATGAGAGGCTTAAAGGGAATTGATGTGTAGGAAGAATAAATTATTAACTCAGTTATATTTCTATTATTCATCAATAAATCGTTCTTTATGTTAATTCTTACATGCCATCTGGTTATGAGTGACTTCTCTGACAATTAGTTCACAACCATTAAGAAACATCCATACCTAACTACATGTGTTATCCATCTGTGGGAGACACAGTTTGGCTGTGACATGGTTGGCCGTCCCAAATTTGGTAGCAGCAGAGGGATAGAAAGGCCCCTGTATCCCAAACTGAGGGAAAGGAAGGGCCTGCATCACAGCAGTCATGCTCACTTGCATACCCTCTCTCACCAATCACTTTGAGTTCCTATATCTACACAGCTGGAGAGTGCTGAAAGTGAAGGGACTATTTGATGGCCTCTCTGAAGAGAGACCAGATGCTTTTTTACACCACGCAGATCACGTGAGGCGGTGGAGGCAGAGGTTTCTTAAGACTCAGCCTCCCCCTTGCATGCCTTTTTTGCCTGGTTCTTGTGACTCACACACCTACCTACCCTGTGCAATGTGAGTCCAACTGGTTGCTTCTGGGCCAAGTAGGAATTTCCCCACTTTTTCCCAGGTATTTTTTTTCCCTATCCCACACCGTATCTGTGGGACTGGGTTGGTTGGCTCAGCTAGGGTCATTAAATAGATTTTCACCTAACAGGTAACAGGGAGAATTCTCTAGTCAGTGTATACCTTGGCACCCTTTTAGTGAAGGTCTGGGCTCTGGAACTGCCTCCACAAATTCTGCAGTCTAGGAGGTGGAGAAGGAGTCTGCCCTTGGGGCTGATCTGGGGGTTTGAGCTCTCTTATAAAGTCTTGTGTCTTGGGAGGGGTCAACCTGGGTTTTGCCTTCCAGAATACAACCAGCCAGAGAGCAGCCTCATTAATTAGCAATGCCCTTGGGGTCAGGTTTTTCACCCAATGGAAGGCTGAGGAGGTAGTCACCAGGTTGACACCTGGCCTCAGCTGGACATGCACCAGGTCACTCCCCCTCTTTTGCTCATCTGCAGTTTGTTTAAATAGTTTTAGGTCAAATAAAGTGGCCCTTATTTAACCCAATTCCTTTGTCTAGTCTCATGATTTTGGGGTAGGTCATCAATATAAATACAGTATTGATGCCTCTTTGCTCCCAACAGTTTCGTCTTTTTGGTTCTGTGTATATCAAAGCATGGTTCCTATATAATTTGGGTAGTAAATTTAGATTTAAATTCAAATTAGTTGCCGAGTCACCCAAGAGTCAAGAAAGAAAAACCAAGACTTGCTAAGCATGAAGACTTGTAAAGCAGAACAGATTCTGTATATTCAAAACTATATATTCTTATTTTGAATTACAAAATACAACAAGCTGTATAAGCTCCATCCTTTTTCCTTACTGTAAAAGAGGCATTGCCTCATCTGTCACTATGAACAACTTTCAGGGATAATCTAGCAGTATTTCCATTATTGCCTAGAAACTGACTCCAGAAAGGAGCTGCAGCTTTGCATTAGTGAATAGGAACTTGCATAGTGACTTAATTCTACAGTGTTGTGCATTTGTTTCAGAGTGAAATGAAAAATAAAATTTTGGTTCCATTTTCATTCATGCCATAAGGAATGGAATGGGTAACAAAAAGTAATGTTTTAATTGCTCACATTCAGAACCATTCCACAGAGAAGGGCTAGCTCTTTATGGCAGCTCCAAAATGAATCTCATTTTGGCAGCAGCACTTTATATCATCAAAATGCCTCAAACATTGTGGTGTGGTGCTCCTATGCATTCCAGGATGGCAGAGTCCATGAAAATTGCTTTGGAAAATAAAATGGAATCAATGCTGTTATCACTACCACAACAGGCAACAGCATCTATACATACATAGAAAGTACAAAGATCTCTTTAAAATGAATAAAAGAAGAAAAACAAATAAAACATTACTTACTGTTGTTTTAACATAACTTTAATATATAATTAGAGGGTTTAGGAATGAGACATGTACAACTAAAGAAAGAGTGGGGAAATTCAGTAAGAGTAGTAGAAAGTTTAATAATTATAACAAATGGAGATAGAAGTCAAGGCTAGGAAGTTAACTACCCCTTACGTTTGGACAAACTATAGGAAAACTATGGAAAAGAAGAATCTTCTGAAGTTAATGTAGACATGAGTGAATACAGGGTTGTTGGTGTAAAAGATTTTGAAAGTGGTTTGAGAAGCATTTGCTTAATGATCATGAGATAGTGTAATAGAATTTAGGTTCTGGGGTTTTTTTTAATCATTCAATTAAAACAAATTACAAAAAGTAAAAAAATGAATAAAAGAAGATGTATAGATGGTGAATAGAAGAAATAACAATCAATAATATAATGTGACTAAATAAATGGAAATAAATAAATATGCTTTTTGCAAATTACTAATGAGACAAATGGTGAAAATGAATAGGGCAAACAACAACAACCATGCCACTATCCATCTGTGCCTTGCAGCACCTTGAAGCTAGTGTGGGCAGAGTGAAGGTGATATGCCAAGTGTTTCCATGAAAATACATGCCTATCCTGGTTTCCTGTCCCTACTCTTCTCTCAGCGCTCCAAGTCCAGTATATGAAGAGACATAGAGAACAGTCAGGTCATGCAGTGCTATAAAATGCATTCCACCAGCACTGCACTGCTCAGCTTGTCCTGTTGGCTAGCTCTTCTCTTCTCCCCACCCCACCTCTCATTTAGCTAATATATGCATATTAGACAATTACCTTTCAGAGTTTGTGGAAAAGTACTGAGAATGCAGCCCACTGGTCTGTTAGGTGCCATCTTTAGTTAAATAAGACCCACCCCTCTCTTCTAATTTTGCATTCTTAAACCCATGAAGTACATGGATGTTATTTTTAAGGTAAAAAACATTTGGATACCTTTTAGAACCATTTTGTTTTTTGGTTGTTTTCTTTTTGACAGAAAATTATTACTGATATTACCCATGCTATGTAGAGCAATTAGATTTACATATTTCTTTCCCCTTGGGAAATGTTAGTGGTGACCATTGGCTAGTACACAAATAAAATGCTTAGCTTATGAACAGACTGGCATATGTTAATTATCTTGCTGATAATGTTCATTCAAACAAGCTGTTGTAGGGGGGAATACCGTAGGAGAAATTTAGCTACATGAGGCAAGTGTAGGTTATTTCAAAGTCATACATGCTGCCATTGAGGCAAATGAAGAATAAACAGGGGTTCACAATGGAAACAGTGTTCAAGGTTATGCCTGTAAACTTGCAGTTAATTAACAAAAATAGATGCATTAGTGATTCTGAAAAACAACATTGGCACAATGGTTTCATGACACAAGGAAATTATACTCAGCCACTGTTACAACTCAACTAAGTCTGTATTTGCATTTTGTCTCTTGCCATCCCCCTGGTTTCCATGGTACTAAACTAGTGTATGTTTTGAGATCTCGTTCTCATAATTATCTGGTTGGCGCCTTCCCAGTCAACCAATGTAATTTTGCGTGGCAGACAGAAGCCAAAATGGGAAAAGCCCATAACTGCATCTTTCCTTCAGTACCAGTTTTGCAGCATTGTCTCCTAAAAATTGGGACAATCTTAATACGGAGAGAAGTGGACATCTGAGTTATAGTATTTCAAATCTGTGCTGTAAAGAAAGCTGACAGGAAGAAAATCAACTCTTTTGAGGTTTTGAACTGGAGGAGAATTATATGGGCCCATGGACTACTAGAAAGATAAATGAATGGGTCCTAGAGCAAATCAGACTTGAACTCTCACTGGAACCCAAGTTTTCTAAACTGAAGTTGTCATACTTTGGAAATATATTGAGATGATAGGACTAAGTGGAAAAGATCAGAATGCTTGGTAACCCAGAAGGCAATAGGAAAAGAGGAAGACTGTACTACATATGGATTGATTCAGTTAAGAGACCCACACCCTGAGTATGCAAGACCTAAGCAGGGCTGTTGCTGACTGGGGCTTTCTCATTCATGATTGAAGCTCTCTCATTCAGAGGGTCTCCATAAATCAAGGTTGACTTGAAGTCATCTAACAACAACAAATGCAGAGAATTTTCTGTGAGCCCTACCCTTTTATTATCCAGGCACATAGAGAATTTCTGGGAAAGGGCAATGTGAAAGAACAGAACTGTCATCCGTGTTTTTGTTTTTTTTTTCATTTTGTTTGGATTTTTGGCATTGAAAAATGAAAATTGGCATTTATGTGTGGGGGTGTTTGGCCCTTTCCAGGTGTTATCTACTGGATTAAGCAAACACACAAGCAGGAAGAGTGTGCAAACCCCTCTGTCTGGTTCTATCAATAGCCTTCTATTTGTGAAAAAAAAATCATGTTTTAAAACCCTGGAAAGTCCACAGAGACACCATAGGTAAGAGAGGTTGTCCTATACAAGGACAGGTTGCTTACCTGTAACTGTAGTTCTTCGAGTGGTCATCTGTGAATTCACACATAAAGAGTTAATCCTGCGCCTGCGCAGTAGCATTCGGAAGTCGTTAGAGTCAATTAGCCATTAGATTGAGTTTTGGCGGTAATCCCGCCCACCATCCCCTCCAGGCTATATAGGCCCTCCTCGAGCCCGCCATTTTAGTTCCGAATAGCCGCAGTTGCAGCCCCCCCTTTTTTTTTTTTCGAGGAGGTAGCCCAGGACACCGAGGGGAGGATGGGTGGGATTGTGTGAATTCACAGATGACCACTCGAAGAACTACAGTTACAGGTAAGCAACCTGTCCTTCTTCTTCGTGGTCTCTGTGAATCCACACATAAAGGGTAGATTAGCAAGCTAATACTCAGGAGGAGGGTGTATCCTGTCTAAAACCCAAGGCAGAAGCAAAATGAAGAGACACCACACGCCAGTCAAGATAAGGCCAAAAGGGACCCTTTAGGGTCATTTATTTACTTAGTAGAGGTAGTTGCGCTGTGATGTCCAGTGCCTATAGACTCAGTCAAGTCCGTTGTGCAATGCAGGACATGAGGACCGCTCGTCCCAAGGCCGCGTCCTCTCTCGAGGTAGAATCTATTTTGTAAACTTTGACAAAAGTCAGGGGTGTTGCCCATGTGGCTGCCCTGCAGATGTCCTGGATCGGGATCCCTTGTAGGAATGCCGTAGAGGTGGAGGTAGCTCTGGTTGAGTGGCTACGGATGCCTTCCGGCAGCCCTCTATTCACCATTTGGTATGCTAGCTTGATCGTCGTTGCTACCCACTTCGAAAATCGTTGTGAAGATACCGCCTTGCCCTTCCTTGGGCCTGCATAGCAGATGAAGAGTCTGTTGCACTTCCGCATCTGCACGGTTCTGTCAATGTAGACAGTTAACGCCCTTCTGACGTCCAGGTATTGGAGTGACTGTTGGCCGTCATCCGACAGTTGGCTAGGGAAGGCAGGGAGTATTATGTCCTGGTTGAGGTGAAAGCAGGATACTACTTTAGGTAGGAAGGCAATGTCCGGCCGCAAGACCACCTTGTCAGAGTGAAAGCGTGTGTAGGGGGTCTACCCTTAACGCGCACAGTTCGCTGGCTCGTCTTGCCGATGTGATCGCCACCAGGAAAGCCGCCTTCATGGAGAGGAGGCGGAGGTCGCGTGTAGTTATTGGTTCAAAGGGGGCCTTAGATAAGGCCGCTAATACTATCTCCAGACTCCAAGCGGGGGTAGGCCCCAGTGTTGGGGGGTGTAGGTTAGTGTAGCCCTTGATGAAGGCTTTTACCTTAGGGTCTCTAAAGCAGGATGGTTTACCTAGGCATTGGAAGTGCCAAGATACCGCTGCTACATAGCTCCTGATTGAAGAGACTGCGAAGTTCTTGTCTGAGAAGGAGGCTAGAAAGTCCATCAAGTTAGAGGAGTCCGCTAAGTGTAGTGGAATCCTTTTCTCCTCTAGGAAGGAGCAAAACCTTTTCCACTTGTAGTCGTAGGCCCTCACTGTTGAAGGCCGATGCGCCGCTCTGATGATGTCCCTTGCTGCTTCTGAAAGAGGGTTTACGGCGTTATCAGCCATGCTGTTGGGTTGATCAGGTCGAGGTCCGGGTGGAGAATCTGGCCGTCTGCCATTGACAGAAGGTTCGGCTTCCATGGGAGGTGGTGGTACCGTCCTCGTGCCATCCTGAGGAGGGGGGCAAACCAGTGTTGTCGGGGCCACCATGGAGTTATTAGGATGCACCTGGCCCTGTCCTGGTGTAGTTTTGAAATCACTCTGGGGATGAGAGGAAAGGGGGGAAGGCGTAGAGCAGGGGGCCCTTCCACTGCCGTAGGAATGCGTCCCCCAGGCTGTCCCGTGACCGACGGCCCCTCGAGCAGAACAGCGGGAGCACTGCATTGTTCTTGGAGGCAAAGAGGTCGACTGTTGGGGTGCCCCATTGCGAGAAGAGGGAGGTGAGCGTCTGTCTGTCCATAGCCCATTCGTGGTTGCTGGTGGTTGATCTGCTGAGCGCATCCGCCAGGTCGTTGATCCTGCCCGGGACATGTATGGCTAGTAGTGTGATGTCTCGTCTCACGCACCAGTCCCAGAGTTCCAGGGTGAGTCGCAGGAGCGTCGGTGAGTGCGTTCCTCCTTGTTTGTTTATGTAGAAGACTGTTGTGGTATTGTCTGATGCCACTTGGACCACTTGTCCGGTCAGGGAGGGTTCGAATGCCCTCACGGCTTTGAACACTGCTAGGAGTTCCAGGGCGTTTATGTGCAGTGTCCTCTCCTCCCGTGACCAACATCCCCGGACAGACAGTCCTTCGGCGTGTGCCCCCCAACCTGACAGGGACGCATCCGTCGTGATGGTTCTTGTGGGGTTTAGCTGTTTGAAAGGCAGGCCCCGTTGGACCATCCGTGGGTTCGTCCACCAGAGGAGGGATTTCCTAAGTGGTCGGGGGACGGTTAGTTGTTTGTGTGGCCCGTGAACATACGGGTTGAACCTTGCGATGAACCAACTCTGAAGGGGTTTCATGTGTAGTCGCGCGAAGGGTGTGACTGCTGTAGTAGAGGCCATGTAGCCCAAGGTCTGCTGTACCTCTCTCACTGTGGACCTCCGTCGGTTTGCACACTTCAGTACTGCTGCTCGAAGTGTGTGGAACCGGTCGTCCGGTAGGAACGCTCTCCCTACTCTGGAGTCTAGGGAGGCCCCTATAAACCTGACGCGCCGCGAGGGGTGCAGATGTGATTTCTCGTAGTTTATCATTAGACCCATTCGCTCGAGCCAGTTGATGGTCATCTTGATGTCTCTGTCCAGTTTTTCGGCTGAATGGGCCGTAAAAAGCCAGTCGTCTAAGTATGGGAACACCACTACGCCTCTCTGTCTGAGCCAAGCCACTACCACTGCCATGCACTTCGTGAATACTCTTGGAGCTGTACAAAGGCCAAACGGTAAGACCTTGAACTGGAAGGCCGCGCCGCCGACCGCGAAGGCGAGGAATCTCCTGTGTGAGGGCGCGATTGGGATGTGAAAGTAAGCGTCCTTCAGATCCAAGGTGGCAAACCAGTCTCCTGACCTCAGGAAAGGTAGTATAGATGGGAGGGTAACCATATGGAATTTCTGTGGGCGAATGAATGAGTTCAAATCTCGCAGGTCTAGGATGGGGCGGCCGCCTGCGTCCTTCTTTTCTATGATGAAGTATCTGGAGAGGAATAGGCCTCCCATGCGTGAGCGGGGAACTCGTTCGATGGCGCCTTTTCGTAGGAGAGTGTTGACCTCTTCCACGATGAGTCGAGACAGTGGGGTTCCTCTGTGTGGGTTCGGGGGCGGAAGCTCTTCGAAGTCTATGTAGTATCCTCTCCTTATAATGTTCAGGACCCAACGATCTGAGGTAATGAGTTGCCATGAATGGAGTGCCTCTGAGAGGCGGTCTGCGGGAGAGGGTGTAGTATGGGGTGGGGAGGCAGCGTTGGTGTCTGGTGGTGGTAGTGGCTCTTCGAAGTCAAGCGCATTGTTTGGAAGACTCCTGTTTCCGTTTGGGGAATTGCGGCTTGGGCTTGAAAGATTGGAATCTCTTGTGGGGCTGGTATGAGGAGGACTGTCGTGGCCTGGAGGGTGGCAGGCTGTATCTTTTGCGGTAGGTTAATCCCGTCCTGCGAAAGGGCAGGCGAGGTCTTGTCGGGTGGTGGCTGCTGGGTAGGCCGAATTTCTTGGCTGTCGACCTCATCTTCTCCGCATGCTCTAGCTTCGAGTCTGTGTCTGCGTGGAATAGACCCAGCTCGTCGAAGGGAAGATCCTCAATGATAGAGCGGGAGGTATGTGACAGCCCAGACGATCGCAACCATGCATGGCAGCAGACCGCAATTGAGTTGGCTACAATCTTGCCTGTGCATTCTGCAATGTGCTTTGCCACTTGTCGCTGGTATCCCGCTAGCGCCAAACCTTCCTCCCTGAAGGAGTTGACAATTCGTTGGTCCTGCTCAGACAACTTCGAGATGTGGACCGACAAAGCGTCCCATAGGAACTTCTGGTAAGCTCCCATGCAGGCCGCGTACGAAGTCATCTTAGTGAGGAGGCAGGCGGAGGAGTAGAATTTACGGCTTATGGCATCCAGCTTCTTGCCCTCCTTGTCTGATGGGGTGGAGTGTAGTCTCTGAGATGTCTTCATCTGAGCTGACTCAACTACCACCGAGTTGGGTTTTGGGTGGATTGAAAGCCATGGTGCGGAGTCTGTACAGACTCGGTATAGATGGTCCAGTCGTTTGGATGTGGGCGGTGTGGAAGATGGTGTAGCCCAGGATGACTTCAACACCTGGAGTAGGTATGGTGAGATGGATAAGGAGGGAAGGGACGGTGCCCTTTGTTGCAGGTCTTCAAATATGGGATCGTCCACCTCCTTTTCTGGTTGTGTGGTTTTGATCCCCAAGGTGCCTGCTAGTCGGTGCATAAAGTCGGCGAAAGCCTTCATATCGTCCGAAGGCGACGGCGGGTTCGGTCGCGCTCCTCCCGGAACCGGGGACGGTCTCGGTGATGGCGAAGAGGATCTCGAGTCCGAATCTGAAGAGTGGGCCGAGGGGGTTCTTGAGACCAGCCTTCTCAGTGGTGTCGGGCGTCTGGGGGGCACTGTCGCTCCGGATGGTGAGCTTCTAGGTGGGGGGCTGTGTGGGAGTGGTCTCTCCCGGGAAGGCGACCTCGACGGCGATCTCGATGGGGCCAGTTCCTTATTCTTGCCCAAGCCACCCGGGGCTGTACCGGTGCCTGACTTGGGTGTAGATTCCGTTGGTGGTCTAGTGATGGGTTGGCACTCTTTTTCTGGGGTGCGTGTTAGGGACCGTGGGCGGTCTCTGTGTCTTCGAGCCCTGTAGCGTGGCGAGGGGTCAAAGACGTCCTCGTAGTAGGGGTCCCAGTAGTGCCCAAACGGGTGGTACCGGTGGTACCTGTGAGGGCGTTCGTAATACCTACGGCCGTACCGCTCCCACAGCCACTCTTCCTCCGATGTCCCCACTTCGGAGATGTACGAGGCCGATGACGCAGATCGGGATCGTGGGCGTCTCGGTGAACGGGACCGGTGTCGGCGTCTCAGGGAGCGGGACTTACGACTCCGGCATGGTGAGTGGGTTCGTCGCGGGGTACGGGACCGATGCGGTGACCCTTTCGGGGAGCAGGACCGACGGGGGGTATGTGATCCCTGTGGAGATCTTTCCATAGAGTAGTGGCGGTCGCGGGAGTGGGACCGAAGCGGAGACCTTCGCGGGGTGGCTGGTTTGGTGAGCTGCGGTGAGCGGGACTGTGATCGGGAGGCCAACCTCGACGGGATCGTCTGGGGTGAGCGGGACCGATGCGATACCGAGGTGATCGATCTCGAGCGGGATCAGTGCCGTCCCTCTCTTTCTATCGAGCTCATCGATACCTCGACGATCTTCAGCTCCGGTTCTTGGAGTTCACCTTCCGACAGCTCTCGTTCTCTGTTATCCCCTACTGACATCGGGGATGTATCCCTCAGCGGTGACCGAAGCTTGGAGAGGCTAACTCTGATGGGAGAGACTACCGGGGACTTGTGACCCGGAGAGTGGTCCGATATCGGTGTCCGGCCTTTTTGAGTCCCACTCGAGAGGGAGTCGTTGGACCGCCTCTTTTTCTTCTTTGGCGGTTCCTCCTGTGGGACGGCCTTTGGGGAGGTAAGTCTCACTGTCTTAGGCCTCTCTTTCTGTAGTGTAGCAGTACCGTGATCTCTCGGGACGGTACCGTCCGCAGTCTCGGAGTCGGACTTCCTCGATCTCGAGGAAGAACTCTTGGCCACCTCTTTCCCCCGGTCCCGGAATTTCGGTTTGGAGGGGTCCTTAGCGGGTTTCTTATGTTGTTGCACTGAGCTGGACGTCGAGGGCCTTGGGGTCGTAGTCATGGCCGAGCCCGAGAGCACATGTTCATAAAGTTGGGCCTTCAGCCTCTTCTCCCTGTTCCACCTCGCCTGAGGGGTGAAGGCGCTGCAGTGGCGGCCGGACCGGACCGGACATCGTGTCTTTCTCCCAGACACATCAGGCAGTTGGAATGCCTGTCCGACTCGGGCATCTTAGCCCCGCAAGTCAAGCATGCTTTGAAAAAGCCCGTCAACGCCATTATGCACAATGTGGTCACTCACGGTTTCGAGGTCCGACGGTAAATTCGGGGTCGTACTGAGGAAGATCCGTCTGTCGAGTTGAAGAGAATCCTATTCGGTGAGAAAAAAACAGGGAAAGCAAGACCAAGGGGGGGGGGTAGAATCCAAGTCTGAAGGCTAAGACTCCAACAACGTTCCTCGTGCTGCTAACGCGGCGGAAAAGAAGGAACTAAAATGGTGGGCTCGAGGAGGGCCTATATAGCCTGGAGGGGATGGTGGGCGGGATTACTGCCAAAACTCAATCTAATGGCTAATTGACTCTAACGACTTCCGAATGCTACTGCGCAGGCGCAGGATTAACCCTTTATGTGTGGATTCACAGAGACCACGAAGAAGAACCTATTATCCTCCAAGAGTAGAAGGCAATGGAACCAGTGACAGAAGAGATAGGAGTAGTGCATATTAGATTTTTTGCTTTTAGTACTCAAAGGAAGTTTTATTTTTAATATGCTATTCTAGTGCTTTTTTTAATTATTAAAAAGCTAGATACAAGATTGGCACTGAGAAATATATTTTCACTTTCTTTTGCAATAGTGTAGTACTAAATTGAGAATTATTTGATGCAAATCCACATATTTCTATGTGTGTGCTTATTTGTTTTTGTTTTTGTTTAAATTAAACTACAAGAGAAGGTTTTTGGTTCCTTGTTAAGAAAGCTAAAGGAAGTGGAGAAAATGAATTGTTCTGGAAAATCTAGCTTATTTTAGTAGTCTGCATGGTGACATGCAGATTGGTTCTAAACCATCTCCTGTAAAAGATGCTTGATTTACTTTTATGCTATGAAATCATGGAAACCACAGCATTCTATTATGTGTAGCCCATTTAAGGTACATTTGAGCAGTCACTGTAACTAATTGATAAAGTCAGCCAAAAGGCTTGCATTCTATACACTTTTTAACCTTGTAAATCCACAGCTTTGCTATCCTAGTGCTCAAAACAAGTTTCCCATTGTTTGTTTCTTTGTTTTAAATAAAGGGAAAGAAATAATGGATAATTTCCTGAGCTACTGTTTGGTCCTGAAAGCGTAGTATAACTAAGAATTGGTCATGGCTAGTAAATTGGGATTTTAGTGTTTTCTTATTTTATTCTTACACACAATGTTGGGGGGGGGGGGGAAGGAAGCATTCCCCCCCCCCACACACACACATTTTTGATGATGTTTCATGTTCTGGGAACTTTTTTGTTTGGGGGGGAAAAAAACCCTCACTTTTTCCATACCACAAATGGGTTTTTCCAGGGAAACAAACAAATCTATTTTCTGTGTGAAACATTGTAGAGGGTTTTGCATATAGGTGTATTTTTTTAAATATATATATATATATATATATATATATGATATTTTCACAGAAATGTCCATAAAGGCAAAATCTTGGAGCAGTTGACTATGTTTTTGACATGGTGAGAAAATCTACAAGTATTGTTTTCATACTTTGTCTCAGGGGAAGCAATGGAAAAAACCCCTATGAGCAAATCTTGCCAAGAAAACTTGTCTAAACAGGCTGCCCCCATTCCCATCTTGGAACCCTGCAGTCCAAACAATGCAGGTCTTTTGCTCCATTACACCAGACCTGACAATGCCCAAGGAAAAACTGGGAGGAAGTCGGGGTAAACCCATTTAAAACATTTTAATAAAACACCCAGGAAAACCAACATTATGTGGGACAACACAGAGGGGTCCAGTGCAGGAAATCAGGAGACCGTACTTGCAGGCCAGTCTCTGATGCCAGATACCGCTGCCACCCCTGGAGTTGCTCTGCAACTGAGAAGGAAGCCTCCAGCATGTGATCAAGGGCCCATGCATGTGACCAACCTTGATCACATGCTGGGGATCTCCTTCCTGGCTTCAGATAGTGCAACTTGTGACAGCAAAGGAAGTGTTCACTAATACCCACCTGACATGTGCATTCAGACTCCTGCCTGTTTTGTCATGGTAGTGGGGAGGGAATGGCCCAGCTCCAGACCAGGATATGCCAGACAGAAGCTGGCGTATTCCAGGATGTCTAGACAATCCCCCCTGTGATAGGTTCACTTAAGGGTCACCATAAGATGGAAACAACTCAAAGGCACAAAACAACAAAGAACAATGGACTTTAAACTTTACTTGAGCTCAACTGAGGTCTCTTCTTGGCATGTGCTGCAGATTTTGAGCTGCTTTGAGTCCCATTTGGGAGAAAAGTTGTATATAAATCAAATAAATAAATACATAAATAAATGTTCCTAATCATAATGAACATTTCTCTGAAATCTTAATCTATGGTTTTATATGGGTTTGCAGCTTTTCCAAAACACTTCATTAGTACAATAAAATACACAATATATTCTATATAGTCCGCATTTGATGATGCAGGTATACCATAGAAATGACCATAGAAGCAGTATAGCATTTATGATTAATGTCAGTTTAAAAAAAAATTAATTAGGCAATGTTTGCCCTGCCTCCCTGCCAACAAATGGAACTCAAATGGTTAATGGTGATTTAAAAAAAATCATTCAGGCAATTTATTAATAAGAATTAAAGATATATAAATAAAAAGAAAATATCACCACCAGTTAATGCTTCACTCAGCAGTAAACCAGTTTAGGTGCCAAAGGCTTGACTGAATAAAAAATTATGTTAGTTAGCAGAAGCACAACAGGACAGAAGCCAGGCTAAATTTCCTAACAAGGATATCTAGAGCCACAGAGCAGCCACTGAGAAAGACCTAGGACTTTATCAGACACAGCCTCTTTAAATGTTCTTTTGCCAGCATTGGAAAAAAAAAAAAGAAGAGCATTTTATGCTGGCAAAAGAATGCCCCCTCACTTATCTTGTAATCCCAGCAATGAAGAGGAAGTGAATGGAGCCCCGTTCACTTCCTTGTTCGAAATCTCATGTGATTTTATTGCATGGGAAATTCAAATTTAAAAACAAAAATAAACATCTAAAAGTTACACCAAGCACCCAAAGACACTGTAAAAATCCCAAGTAACCCAGGGACGGTCATAAAAAAAAGCAAAACCTACCTGGATGTCGCAATCTCACCTGGAAGTGGTTGTGCTGGAGTGGCCATTGTCAGGATATGTACATGATTCAAATGGCCCAAGGTATTGCATGCTGGCAATGCTGGCAAAAAAAGTGGCAGGGGGATCTGTTGATGGCTTAAGCTGTCAATTACAAAGTACAGTATGTGATTTTGCCTCTTTATAACCACAAAAGGGCAACGTTGTCTGATCTACGTGCCCTTTTCTGGTTATGTGGCATCCTTATGACACCATATTTTCCTAGTCTGATAAAGTCCCCAGTCTGAAGAAAGGTAAATTGGGATGCCTCATCTGTCCAATGCTCATTGGAGGAATCACATAGCCATTAAAAGTGCTTTGATTCCTGAAATCCATTTAAACTTTGAGTGGTTGTATTGGTATTGCGGACCCAGGCTGGATTTTTCCCTGCACCTGTATAACACAAGACACTGACATAGTATATATTCACAAATTGTATTGAGTACATGTAATAAGTAATAAGGATAAACATATGATACATGAGATTGACATTGTTGTTATTCATCAATATTTATGGACCGCTTAGGTATGGAGATTCAAAATGGTATACAGTCATTAAAAGCAAGGCTAACAGTAGACATACAATACAAAACACAGTATTTATATTTTCTATGAAAATATGATGGATTGTATTATCCAGGGAAGGTACAAAAATAGGTATATTTTGAACATCTATCAACAGAATCTAAACCAGGGATGGAGGAGATTTGGTCATGTGTTGCATGTATCCCCAAGGCCTCTTTGTGACCCTCCATCCTTCCTAAAACTGTTAGGTTAAAAAAAAAAAGATGGCTGAAAATGGAAAATATTAACCATGAAGACTTGGATTGGTAATGTTGGCTGCTTTATGCATTTGAGTGCCTTTATGAACCCCCTTACCTTTCCTTAAGCCTTCTTAAGGGGGTGAGAGTTGAAAAGGGGACTAACTGATCACTTCTTGTTTGGGAAAAAGCCTGGAAAAGGCTGGAAAAGTGAAGGAGTGATCAGAAAGTCTGCAAATGTAGTACAATGACTGATAGCACCCTCTAGATGCTTTAGGGTATGTAATGTTTTTTTGGACAAAAATATTTTGATACCCCAAAAATAGCAAAGGGTAGGGTTAGAAAATGGGGGCGTAGCCCTTCAGGGTTCTGCAGGTGGCTGATCTGCCCACCAGCCCTTAACAGTTTCCCATCTCTTATCTCAACCTACAAATTGTTGGAGCATGTTGAATTTGCAAGGGAAACATAGTTGTTCCCTTATAGTAAAAAAAAGTGATAAATGTAGGGCTTTCACAAATGGCCAGGGTATACCATCCCATGTGTCATACCACTTAGTAGCTTCTATAAAAATCATGGTTAGGCTTAGCATGGAAACACCTTTAGGGAGGAGTGATGTGCAAATGCAAAAACATTCTTTTAACTTAAGTGACTTGTTGAATTATTACATAATCCATGTGAAGAAAGCATGTTTTCCAGGAAGTATAAAAAAAATGATTGAGCAGAAAGTTAAGATACAAAGTTATTGCAGAAAACTTCAGAATCCATTGCACAAGTTCGCCTTTGCAGGTGTTAACCAATAACATCCTGTCTAATATCACATTAATTAAAATAGGCTTACTCTCCTCAAACTGTAATTGTAATTGGGTTGTTCTAACACCAGAATAGACAATATTTAAAGCAAGAGTTGAATCCAGGGTATGCTTTGTGGTACTTTAAAGTCCACACTCTCAGAAACTCATTCTGTCCCATCACACCACTCAGCAGGTTCTCCCAATCCTTATGTAGTAATTTCAGGAGGCTGGTGTGGGGTATGGAAATTATACTCTCACCAACCCAGTTGTACACCCTTAAAAGTCAATCCAGTCCATTGTTTATCGTATAATCCTATTATATGTCTACTCAGAAGTAAGTCTTGTTTAGTACAATCGGGCTTAGACCCCAAGAAATGGCTTTAGGTCTGCAGCCTTGATCTCACAACCCTTAAGGTTACCTGTCCTATATTGTTAGTAAAATTTAACTTATTTTTTTAAAAGTCTGTTGCAATAAATTGAGTGAAGGAGGTTGACAATTAATGAAGACAATGAACCAGTGGTTCCTTTTTCAAAAGGGACAATATACAGAGGTATATAGCAGCAGGACTAGAACTGCAGTAGAGCCAGCAGAATAATGGCAAATTAGGATAGTTATGACAATCAAGTGCCTAAAATGTAGACAATAGATATTTTATTCTGTATTTTTAGATGGCAAAGTAGCAAAGTCTTTGGAGTTCAGAGAAACATGAATGCATTATGAGAGAAAATCCAGAAATCTCAATCTTTTCAGCAGAAGTATTCCTCTAACAGACATAAGTTTATTAAAGCCCTTTATGAAATACCCTATCTGACTGCCACTGAAAAGTTAATCACAATATGAAGCTGTGACTAGAAATCAGGATTTCTTCCAATAAGCTCTGTGATCTGTAAAGAAGGCTCCGCTGTAGCACTTCTGCACTTTACATGCTAAGGCCTGGACCCACAAAAACCACTTTAAGCTGAAAAGAAAGGAAAGAAACACAGTAATCAGAATTTAACCTAATACAGGAGCATGAAAGGATCTATATAATCATGTACTTAGCGAAAGCTGCTTGTGAGGTAATTCTCACTAAGCACTCGTTCCTAATGTCCTTAGTGAAGCACTGCTTAAATATATGGCAAAACTATTCTTGTCAGCAACTAAAAATTACTGCAAGTGCAGCATTTCTTTTTTTTAAAAAAAAATCAAAGCTCAGTGCAGTTGCTTTACACTAATCTAATGGTTGGAAGAAAACTGCTAGAATGAAGATAGAGGCATTCCACATTTAATGACATGGCTGATTAACTTATTTCATCTCTTATCTGTCAGACCATATCTTGAGTTGTGTTGACCACTGTGCCCAAACATGCTTACAGATTTAGTGGTAGGCTGGCCAGCCTTATTTTTGATGTACTTCGAAGGATGCACAGGAGAGGCAATAACTGTTATCCTAGAAAAAATGGAAATACAGATTGCTGTTTGTCTAGCCAGTACAGGAAACCAATATATTCATACAGGCACTTTAAAAAGAAGCAAAATGGGCTGGACCGCTGATGTGATCAAGCATGGGGCTTTTTTTTAATCAGCCCAGTACCTCCCAGTGATTCCCAGTCCCTCTCCCCATGGCATTAGAGTTTGCCACCAAAATGATGTGGCAAATCATTAAATGTATGATACTCTATGGGAAAAAAGTATGAAACCGACTATGATTTTGACTATTCCACTGATTTTAGTCAATAGGTTAGTCAGTATGATAGTCATTAGCATATACAAGTGAATGTAAATATAAAGTAAATGTAAATATAAATTAAATATTCCTCACTGCTGCAAAAGGAGTTAAATTTTACTGTCTTTTGTCTCAATTCCACATGGCCAGGAAGTAGGCATGGCCTCTGCCTACATGAGACCCCTCATCTGAACAGCACAAGTAACATCTGAAACAACATGTAGGCCTGTGACTCCAACATCCTCTCTTTTCTTTTCTTTTCTTTTCTTTTCTAACATCTTTTGCCTGATGAAGAAGCCAACAGAGCTTTGGAAGCTTGCATCATGTGTTTTGCATTTGGTTGGCTAATCAAGGTAACACTTTTTGCGGATGTTGGGTTTAGTTTAAATATAAATATGTTTAAGTTGCCATGTGCGTGTGTGAGTGTGTGTGTGTGTGGATGCACATGTGTATGTGAGCATGCATGTATTTCAGAAAGGAGAGAGAGAGAAGTAAGTCAAAAATAAATACGGGAATTTCATTTCATGATAACAATTGCATGGAACATTATTTATTGATAATAAAAATAGCCTTTCCAAATATTAATTAATCAAGTATGGTGGAGAAAATCTGTTTGGTAACCATGAATGAGACAAATTGCATTTTTTTAACATTGAAATTTATACATAGCAATAAAATAAGTATAAATAATAATGTACAGAAGGACCCCCACATCCATGGGGAATTGGTTCAGGGCTCCACTGCAGATAATGAAATCTGTGGATAATGAACACCACCAAAGGCAGAACCCTCCCGTGGAAGGGAGGAGGGAGGTGAGCTCACCTCCTCCCTTCCTCCCCTGCCCCCCCGCCAACTCTGCTGGACCCCCCATGGAGAAAAAAGGGGAGGTGAGATCCCCCTCCTCCCTCCCTCCTCTGTCCACTCCCCCACCAGCTTCACCACACTGCTGGAAACCCCGTGGAGAAGGGAAGGGGAGGTGAGCTCACTTCTTCCTTCTTCCTCCATTCACCCTCCTTGCCACCCCCCTTGCCACCACCGTGGCACCAGAACTCACCCACCCTCCACGGAAAAGGGAGGTGGGAGGCAAGCTCTTTCCTCCCTCCTCCATCTGCCCCCCTGCCAGCTTCACCATGCCACCGAACACATCCACCCACCCTCTGTGGAGAAGGGAGAAAGGAAGTGATCTCTTCCCTCCCTCCCCCATCCACCCTCCTTATCAGCTTCACCACACTGCAAGAAATCACCCACTCCTGTAGAGAAGGGAAGGTCTCTACAGGAGTAAGCAAGCTCACCTCCTCCCTCCCTCCCCCACCCCTGCACCATCACCATCCACAGAAAATTGAATCAGTGGATGCAGGTGTGCTACAGTAGTCTATTTTTATTTATTATGTGTAGTTTTTTAAATGTAAAATAGCAGCTAAGCTTTATCCATTCTGCTTAGGCCGTGCTCATTTAGATATGTGACCCTAAAACACTTGCCCATCCTGAAAGTGGCCACCAGTCCTGTGAATTTGTCCACAACTCTACTAGAGCTATATGTTGTTTTATATTTGAATATGGCTAAGATGAACCAATAAAGCATTAGCTGAGGTCCCAATAATGTAAGCGCTAGTTATATCCTTTAAACCAGAGGTTTATACAGTTTGGGTCTAGGCTATCTGAAAGACTCTATCTCCTTGTAAGAGCCTGGGCAGATTTTTAAAATCTTCAGGAGAAGGCTTTCGCTTGATCCTACCACCATCACAGGCATGTTTGCTGAAGACACAGGAGAGAGCCTTCTCAGTGGCTGCTCCCAGGTTGTGGAGTTCCTTCCCACAAGACATTCAGTTGGTATAATCTCTCCTTTCCTTACTCCAGCAGGCAAAAATATTTGTATTCAGAAAGGCCCCCAACATAGTCATATCCATTTCCATGGCTACAATATTCTCATAGCTAGATGTGCTGCAAGGGGGTCTTCTGCAGAAAGTTTACAAGGAGCCCCAGAAGTCCCTGAAGATGCCGGTCACAGTGCATCTAGCTGCAGAAAAATAGCTGGACACATCCATGTTCACCCCCCCCCTACTTTTTGATAACATGGAAATGTCCATGTTGGAAGGGTATGTTGTACTGCTTGCAAAGTGAGGTTTGTAGGAGCTGTAGCTTCAGAGACATTGGTACATGCTATATGTACATTTCCCAATGTGGGATCTTGGCCTATATTTTTCTTCAGCATTTATTCAGTCCCCCCCCCCCACATCAGTTTTATACAAATCTTATATACTACCCTTGGAGAGAAATAACATAGACATCTTGTCTAGACGCATAACTTCCATTTCATATTGTCTCTTAAGGCATTATACAGATGTTTTATAAAGGCTTTATATGTAAAGAATCATATATCTTATACGATACTGAGGCATCCTAACTCATATTTCAGCTGTGGAAGAAAGAATAGCTCTCCGAACAGGCATCTCTATACATAAAAAGCATACATATGATATCTTACCCAGAAATACAGAGGGCGGAACTCTGTCTGAGTACTTTACTTTTACATGTTATGAAAGCATTTTAAACCTAAACATATTCTCACCAACCCTGGCAATAGCAGATAGTAAGCAGATTCTTGGCTTGTTATCTGCAGGGTCTTAACTTCACTGTGGTCAGAGACCATCTATGAACTAGTGTCTCTTCCCTCTGTTCATAAAGCACACACCCAAGCTACTTATACTTTCTACTCCAGATACTGCCAGGGTATCTGGAGATTGGAAATCACCCTGAATCAGAGAAGACTTTAACTGTTCCTTTGCCCTCAGCCAATTATACAAGACTTCCAATAGCTCATTTAGTCAAGGTCACCCATCATCCAATCAGAAATAACCTTTCAACATGCCTCCAATCAGATACACATCTTTAACTGGTCACTATTACTCTGGCTACTTTCATAATGATTGGGAACTATTACACCAATTAAGCACACCTTTTCAATTTTGTTCAGCTAGTCTACCCCTTACTCTTTCTTGTATTTATACTTTGGTATATGAATGCCTCAGTCCAACACTTAAACTACTACATTACACTGGCTAAATAATACAATGTTCTTCCTATCACACTGTGCAATTTAATTAAATAGACAGCACAAACCCTTGTTTCAACTCCTTTTTATCCATGAATATGCTGAAATGTGATAGAAACAAAGACATCGCTACTGATCAATTTGTCCCTTTTCTGTCTTTAAAGTTCTTTCTCCATTTGCTTTGTGGAGTAGTAAAATTCTTTCTTTGTCAATGCTTAATGTCGTAGCAGCCATTTTATGTTGATTTCCATAGCTGAGATTTCCCATAAAAAGAGTGCATCTTCAGTGAACACTGAATGAACACTGTCTTTTCTGGCACACTTCCCTTTTTATTGAGAAAGTTTTCTGCTACTTGTCTTTTAATGTAAAAATGCTCTAAAAGCTGAATTTCTAATCCACATAATATAAACTTATATAAGTGAAATGCACAGTAATGGTCCAAGAGGATATTTGAATGAAGAATTAGGCTGTATGGCATACTTTAGGTGATCTTTCCTAAGCAGTAAGTTCTATGCAACATAGAGTCTGGTTTGGCTTCCTTTTGTGGCAAATATTGCCTAGTTTGGATGGCCAAAAATAGGAAATTCTTTAGAAGACAGTGTATCCATGAAACCATGATGACTGACTATATGACCACTTATCTGCTCAACAGGGTTTGCTGCAAAGAGACTTACAGATAAGAAATATGTCCTTCCTTATTGAAGAGTACGGGAAAGGAAGAACTGGGCTGGCACCACAGTCTTTAATAGCAACTTAGTTCCAAGGGGTGAGCCCAAATTTAATAGGTGCTGATGGTTCATAGACAGGACATGAGACCAATTAATTTTGGACACACAGGCACACATTAATCCTGCCAACATATTCACATTATATCATGCATGTGTATTTGTATTAATGGGGACATCAAAGCTGGGGACAGTCAGCTTTCAGGTCTGCAAAAATCATGCATGTGTTTGGGCTTTAAAGTCTGTGAAATTTGGGCACATGTCTGAGCTTTGAAGTCTGCAAGGGCCAGCCATGTGTCTGGTGGCAATCTTATATAAAGCCTCAACTAGAGCATAGTGTGACAGTTTTTCCTTACTGTAAAAACTGTCACTATCCTGTGGTAGATCTGGTTGATATCCTATATAATAAGACTTTGCTAATATTTTGCTATACCTTGCACAAGAAATATAAATTTGTTAAACTTGCATTTTGCTATATGGCCATAAGAGTACATAGCAACTATGTACTAATATGTCTGCCCATGCTTAATGGTGTTATTTATAATTTGTATTTCTCTTTTAACAATTGATTTTATATACAGAGGTTCTGATAAGTAAAAGGACTATATACCCCTTTGTAGAGAAGTGTCTCTGCTACATTAGTTTGCATATCTATATTCCGGTCAGTCACTGCATTGTTCTAGAAGTGATTCCTGGTGGATATGGAAACCTAACTTACCACAACAGATGCACAATTAATGATTGCCAATGTGCTGACATCAAGCTTTCAGAGAACCCTGCACTGAAACACAGCCTGTCACACTTTGGTAAGTGAGTTCTTTGTTACTTTCTTATGTGCTCACCCATATGGTTTAATCCCATCCTGTTCACACATTAAAATATTATTATTATTATTATTATTATTATAAAAACAAAATTTTGCATTTCAATATTATTTTTTAAAGTATTTTATCTCAACTGGCAGAGAAATAGACTAGAAATTTGGCTAGAAATAGTCATTTTAAAATGTATTTTGAGCTGATAATCATGTCAGAACAGTGAAGAAGTAGAAAGCTTGTGGATAGCCATGTTTTGATCTGCACATTCATCTGCGATGCATGGATTGAGTCAGTTTGTGTTAGACTTTGCAAAGACCATGGGCCTGCTTCAAATCAATGGCCTTCTCTGTTTTGCTCTTGCCTGTTTTCCCCTCCTCCAAAATACTCCATGGGTCTATCACAAATGAAGATATCTCATGGGACACCAATCATTGACTGTGAGGTGGGAGAAATGAGACACCATCTCTAGCTTCTGATCAGTCCCCCACCCCCCGCCCCCAATAGAACAAGGGTGGACAACCTGCAGTTCATAGACCACATAGCTTCTCTATTCATTTCTGCAGTTCCCACTAACACTGAAATTTGGTACTGCAGATATTTAAAGAAAAACAGTTTTGTGTTTAGAAAAAATAAATAAATCACACCCTTGGAAGCATTAATCTCTTTTGGAACAAGGCACTCTCTCTCTTTTTTTCCCCATGAGTAATATATGTATATGTGTGTGTGTGTGTGTGTTTGCACTTCTCTTGTTTATGGCTCTCAGCAGTGGTGGAAAGCAGAGTAGCCCATGTTGGGGACTTTAGGGGTGGGGGAAATGGCAGATGTGAAAATTTGTCCTTGGGATTTTTGTTGCAGCTTTCAGAAACCTTCTCAGAATCCCACTAACATTGATATGAATTCTGTATTAGGCTGAGAATTTTTTTTCCTCCCCCTCCCTCTAACAAACATCTGCATATTTTGTTGAACCTTTTTCTTAATTGTATACATCTTGATGCAATTCTTTCATCAACTAATTTGTGTTTCTACATATTTTTCCATTTAATGCATTTTAAGCCATTCATTTAAAAAAAAATGATTGCCTGGTTTTGTGTATATGTTCTCCAAAATAAAATGTACACCTTGCAACTGCACAGATTTCTGAGAAAAGATGCACTTTGTACTTTGTATTTTACATATTCTTGGACAGTGCAGAATGGATATTTCTGCTAACAGTTTTGAACCAAATGAAAGAAAATATTTTCCATCCCTATTGATGGCATTCATTCTTGTTTTCATACCGGCATGTTTCCATCTGCTTAAACAATGTGATTGCTGTAAGACAACAGGCTGGTGTGATAAAACTCTCAGTGTACTTTAACTCCCTGCCCCTCGTATCCTAGACAATCCATGTACCAAATGCAAATTATGATAGCAGTAAGTCAGCATGTGATGTTAGCTAATTAATTCTTCATGTGATGGTACAGCTGGTGTATAATCTGGAGGATAGACCAATGATTTGGCATTAAGTTAAAATGGATTTTGTAAATATCCAAGCCTTCCAAAGTTTGGGATCCCATAGACCTTTCCCCAAATTTATTTATCTCTCGTATTAAATACTCAGCTTTTTTTCCCCCAGTTTCTTTTTCACATACATTGTATACATGGCAATATACATGTTTCCAAAGGAATTTTTATTTTCCATACTCAAACACCTGTCAGTATAGCTAGGCTAACATATTTTGTTTCTATCTTATCTGAAGTTCCCTGGATGTAACGACATATCCTGTTTTTATCATTGGTAAATGCCATTAAAAAGTTGTTTATCTTCTCTTCAAGATCATTACAGTAGATGTTATAAACAACATGAATCCTGTTTTGCCCCAGGAAACATTTTCCTCCATTTGATATATTGAAGTTTACCATCTTATTTATTTATGATCTTTCAACTACTTTCCAATTCTCTTGACAAACTAGGTAGATATAATCTTCAGGAATATAGAGTATCTTGCTGCTGTCTGTCTTACCTTGAAGCTTTGATTGGTTTTGTTTTGCTTTTCCTGGTGTTCGGTGCTAAATTCTCATTAACTACATATCAGCACTAGTTAGCCAGTAAATTTCACATACCTTCAAATGTCTTCAAAATTACAGGTTTCTCTCTTGCTCAATGTGGTGCTGCACTGTCTGATATATTGATATCTTACAGCACTTGCTTCTTCATAAATATGGAACATAAGTTGATTGACTGTCTGACGCCAATCTAGTAAGAATGAGAAGCATCTGCTACAAACCTATTGAAGCTCTGTTCCATATTTATCAAGAACTATTTCATATTTATCGAGAATCAAGTGCTTATGTATTTTTGGCAGAAGATGTGACCCCAGGCTCAATGTAAGGGGATAAATGTGAACCAAACCCAGAATGTGCAAATTTTACTTGTCTGCATAGTTTCATTTGAAGACCAAACCTTTTATGCTATGTATTGAAGGTGATCCTGTAGTTATTGTTCTCACACTCAGTTGTTAGCATGAGTTCAGCTGTCCCATGAGATACACATGGGAAAGACATGGGCCATTCATAGTAGAATGGGGGTGGGAGATGGACTGTGAATACCATTTAAATGTGGGAGCAGCAATTCCAGAATAGGAACAGACAGATCTGTCAAGCCCCTTTCTTCAGCCCTCTTCCTTTTTCAAGTGACAGTTCCACATGTATTTCTATTTATTTGTGTGTGTTTCAAATGGATGTGCTGACAAATTCATACCTTCATTGACTAAAGATATCTATGTTCATTTTATAAATGTAGTGTGTATTCCAAATATATGCATATATTTGCATATATTTTTTGAGGGTAAAGGGTTATGGAATTCATTGCCAGCATAGAAATTTATGCATTTCTGACCACATATTGAGTCAATTGCTTTGTTTATTCCAAGAGACATAGAAGCTCATGCATTTGTTTTTGTTTGTTTGTTTTGAAATCTACAGAGATACATATGAAGGGGAGTGTGTTACCTGAATTACTGGGAGTCCATGGGACAAACTCGTGAGCTAGAATATATGATATTATATTGGGAAATATAATTACCTGTTTGAGAAGCAGAGATTCATGCAACAAAGAGACTCAAGCTTGAAGCTAAGGGTGTGATAGTAGTCCAGCAGAGTGAAGGTATGAAAAGAATTGTGCTCATGTGGCTTTGATCTGAGGCTAATATTTATACCCAATATTGTCCCCTTAAGGGGTGTTTTGAGTGAGAAACAGTGCTTAGATGGGTTTCCCAGGGTTAAACAATGGATGATCTGGCTATGCTGATTTCTGCTAATGGTTGAGACATTAAAGTTAATGGGCTTACGGCCACCTCTATGTTGTGGATAAGAAAAGGTACGTGGGAAAGACAGTTTGTGGATAATGGGGATTCTGGTCACTGTTTTGGAATATGACTCACTGCCAGGTGTTTCCAGGGAAAATTAGCACATTCCACCCTAATGACTCTGACTGAAGGGGGGGGGGGAGCTTCACTTAATCCCATTCTGGATGTGTTTGTTGGTGAATTTCCAAGACAACTTTTTTAGGTCTTTGGGTGACCTTCACTTAACCTAAATTTGGTTGGCCCTGGACTACCTTAGATCTTGTGAACTGTCTAATATTGCCAAATTATGAATTATTGGAGGGAGGGTATGTAAGGCTGGGTAACAATTTGGGGAGAGAGAGAAAAGTAAAAGAAATGAGATTTGGAGAGTGAGTGTCATGATGTTTTAACAAGCTGTATTGGAAGCGTGTGCCCTTAGGGCACACATAGACTCTTCAGGGCCTTTTGCAAGGAGGATCCAGAGAAGACCCAACAGAGCCCAGATGTCATGACCAATCATCGGGTGTCTATTCACACTACACAGTTATAGCACTGATTTCACTTTAACACCCATGTTTCCATCCTAGAGAATCCAGGGATTTGCAGTTTAGGGAAGGATACTTAGAATTCTCAGCCAGAGCACTCCATTGTCTCACTAACTACAAACCCCAGGATTCCATACGATGGAAACATGGCAGTTGACGTGAGTGTCGTGATGTTTGAAACAAGCTGTATTGGAAGCTTGTGCCCCTATAATTGTGTAGTCTTGAATAAGCCCCAGGCGATGTCATACTCTTTGGAAGCTCTTTCAAAATACAAAACATGAGCTTCCCCCCTGAGCGCTGTCTAGAAAAGGCCTGGATTTATTCAGTGCTAGAAAGAATTGCTTTCCGTTCAGTGCACGAATAACATAGAAATCACAAGTATTACTTGTTGTAAGCCACCTTGGATTCCATGGCAGGAGAAAATAAATAAATGAACAGTGGCAACTGGTGGCTTCTGTGACACAGGGAAAATGAATCCACTCCAGCTTTTAGTCTAAACTTTAAAGGAGTTATCTAAGGTGTTGGGTCCTACCCTCAAATGAGTTCAGCACCTGCTTTTAAATCTTAGACAATGCCTTTAAAACTCAGACTAAAACCTGGAGTTGTCTCCAAATATTTTGTCACAGAAAACAATGTATGGCTTTTTGCACAAAAAAATGTGGGTTCTTTTGCAAGTAAAATTTTCACCAAAAAGTAAGTAATATATGCAGGATGAGACTGCTTGTGCATATATATATATATATATATATATATATATATATGGCTTTTCTTCACAAACGAAGATTCAGGAAGGACTCATCCCGCATTTCCTGCAAGCGCGCTGATGACTAAAAAGGCCAATCCGAGATAGACAAGTCCAGTTGCAGAAAGCACAGCAGAAGGTCTCCTTGGGTGATGTTTCTGGGTTGTGTTTCTTTCTGTGTTGTTGTTTCTCTTCAAGACTTGTTCGGCGTGAGTTCTCAAATAAGGCTGCAGCATTGTGGACAGTGTGTCTCCATGCCCCCCGATGTGAGGCCAGGGCGGACCATTGTTGGTGATCAATTTGGCCGAGCCTGAGATGTTGTTTCAGGGAGTATATATCAAGTCAATCACAAAATGCACAAATACTCTCATCCAGCATGGAGAAAATTTTAATATTCTCCATTCTTGAATGGAAGAATGTAATAAGTTAAGATTTCCTTAGCTTCACAAGGAAGTGTAACTTCTCTCATTTCATTCTCATGCAAAGGAATGCCCCCCCCTTTCACCAAATGTTCCAATGTGCTTTTAGGCTCAATGACATATCAAATGTCATTAAAAAAATTTTTTAAAGGAACTATATCTTTAAAATATGTATTTTATATACATTCTTGTGATTTTTATTTTATTTATAAAATTTTATTTTAAAATTTTGATTAATCCATAAGCAGGACAGAATGTATTTCAGAATGAATACTTAAGTGACACAAACTGGAAATAGATTGATTTATCCATGACTACTCTGAAAAGGGGGGCCCTATGCTCATAGAGATGTAAATTCATGGGTACTTTATATGGTTAGGATTCTTTTACCATGAAGGATTCCCAGTTATCCTACATCCATCCATACAGTATTTAGGCACCCAGATGCTATTTTCCAAATTATATGGATAGTATATAATAGAGTCTTCAGAGCACATTGGAATAAACACGCATATTTCCAGGCAAGTAATCATTGGTTTAACTTTTCCATTGGCCAGTGATTTGCGTTTCCCCCACAGGATTATGCAGTCAATAGATGGTTCCCACTCCAAGCCAGTCTGCTTAAAAAGATGAGTGATATAGTACTTACTAAATATAGTTGTAAGATATTTATGGGCTTTCTTGTGCTTGCCAATTACCACATGGTAAAATTTGGATAGTTAGGAACAATTTCAGAGTTTTGCTCTACAACTTTAAGGAGATCTGTATAGCTTCATCAGTTGCTAGCCAGGGCATCACACACTTTGCATGAAGGACACTGGTGGATTTCCCAAACTATAGTGTGCAGTGTTTTTACTATGACACTTGCACATGACAAGCATTACAGGAAACACTTCCTAACATCCATGTTGGATGGGATTTGTGTACCATTTCTTGGATGTTCCCTCGCTATGGGGTGAGCAGATTGGCCATGCCTTCAAATATCAAGGCAACAAATCCATTAACCAGAGCCCTATAAGAGAAAAAATGTACATATTTCCTATATCTGAAACATTGTTTTTACAAAACTTACCCTGAAAACGTTGGCTAGTCAATCAAGTGTTATAATATATCTTTATTTCATTTCATCCTCATAACAACCCAATGAGGTAGGTTATCCCAAGATGGTGTGAATCCAGCAGTCCACGGATGGTGGATTTGTGATGGTGGATTTGGTTGAAAACTCAGTGTGGTAGGTGGCTTAATGTATCCATATCGTTGGTGAATTTGGTTGAGGTCTAAGCAATGGAGAGTGGATGTTAATACTTTACTGCTCTTCCACAGTCTTTATTTAAATGGCACCATCCAAGAGTTATTATTAGTAATAAAGTGTAATGATTTTTTTTCATGCTTCCTTTAGAAGCTCTTTTAGGAGAAGAAAATTTTTAGGAATGGGTAGCTAGCTCTTCCTAGTTTTTTATGACTATTTCTCCCACAAACTACACCCCACACAAGTGGTTTTAAAAAGTCTTAGTAGAGCAATCCCAGAAAAGTTATACAGTTGGATCTAAGAAACTCAGCACTAGACAAAGATGTTGGATACGTTTTGTGGATTCCTATCTGTGCAGTTTTTCAAGAAAAGGCTGGGTACAAAACTGTCAGAGGTGCTATAGATGAACACTATTTTATTTCAAGGCAAGCAATTGAATTAGATTTCCAATATCGTCCCTTTCCAGTTCCAATAAAGCATATTTAAAATGGCAGACACAGTGTTCCTCTTTTGGCTCCTTTCCATTTAGCCTATTTTTGTTTTCTATTTTTTGTCTAACAAGCAAGTAATAGTACAGACTCTGATACTTGCAATTTTGCTTTTCCTTTGTGCTCTTGCTTCACTTGTGATTTCTCAACTGTTTTCTTTTTTCTTTTTTTAGGGCAATTAACTGCTGATTTTCCTTATCACAATGCCAACTTTCACTGCTATTGAAATGTTTCAGTTGATTACATGATGCTGAGGCTACAAAATAAACACCTAATAGAAACATGGTAAATAAATAAGGAGCAGGGCTCTCTGTTCAACACGTGCCATGGGGATGAATTTGATGGGTTTTAGATCACTGCATTTTGTGCTGATCAGCCATAGAGATAAAATGACAGAGAATAATAGTTCAGAGCCAATTTTGCACCCACTGTAGATTGTGCAAACAAAAAAAAATCCAGTAGGAGAATTTAATTTGGAAACTGGGCTTGATTCCTGGGAGATGAAATAAAGAAGGATCATTTTCTCAGAGCTGGATTAATATTAAAGTGTTTTACTATCGTATTATCTAATGTTATACATAAAGTTTTATGTCCACCAGCTTAGCATTTTAAAGATCTCTAATACTGTGACAATAAAATTGAGTGCTGCGGCTAATTTTATATTCCATAATATAAAAAATATAAATCTGTGCTGGGAAATCAGTCATCTTTTAAGCTCTTAATAAAAGGGGGGAAATGTCCAAATCTGAATGGTATTTAGTTTTATGGAACATGGTTGATTATCATATTTAAGCTGAATATTGATTCATACTTGAACCTGCTCTATTTTTTATCCTTTTTCAGATTCTGCCAGTGAGGAAACTATTTGGGAGTTTAAAGTTTTTTTTAAAATTGTTTAATAAAAAGTCACACTTTATTATCAATAAGTGTTGGCTATTTCAGAACTTCATGTTTTAACAGTGACAAATTATATTGGCCAGGATATTATACTAGCCAGGATCCAGAGTTGTCAGCAGAACCAAGAAGAAATTGAAGGGAATCATCCCTCTACCTGTAGCTCTCCTCCCTCAAAATCTATTCTAGTGGGCTGAGGAACCATACAGAGGAGATTTTGATATGGTAGAGAAGGCTGCAGAAGGAATGGAGAGGGGGAAGAAAACCCCTTTGTGCCAGCAGAAATATAGTAGTTCAATACTGGGTCCTGGACAATAATTAGAATTTGATTTTCGATGATAAATTAACTTGTTTCCATTCTACCATATATTTAGAGTCCTAAATGGTCAAATCTCAAATGATGAGCATATCGGAACTTGACTAAATTCAAGTGAAAAGTCCTGAACAACTGTGAGGGGACATCTTTAGAACTAATTATGGCCAAATCCACACTACACAAATACTCTAGTTTGAAACTGGATTATCTGCCATGTAAAACCTAGTAGGTTTACAAGGTTATTAGGCTTCTCTGCCAAAGAGTGCTGGTGCCTCACCGAACTACTAAACCCAGGATTCCATAGGAAGAAGCCATGGCAAATAATCCAGTTTCAAATTGGATTATTTCTATAGTGTGGATGTGACTCGAGAGAAAGAAATTGGTAGGATAAGCTTCTGTAGATTTAAGTCTACTTCATCAGATGCATTTCTCATTCTCAAAGGTGCTACATGATCCCTTTCCATACTGAACCAGACTAACCCAGTTTTTGGCTTTGAACTGTGAGGAGGAAAAGACTGTTATTCTTAAATTTGGGATTGATATGAAAGTAACCAGAATTTCCTAGGTTGTTTTTTTTTTTTAATGCATTTTTTTCTCTCCAAGTTTCTATCCAGTTTTTTTCAGCTTTCTAGACTCAACTGTAAACTATACTGAATACCATGCAACTATATTTATGGTACAAAAGATAATACATATGGTTTAGTTTACAGTTTTGACTATTACATTGTAGTCAACAGATATTTAAATATTTGCAAAGCTTGGACTGTGGAGAATATTTACATACACTTTGAGTTTTCTGTGGTTGTTTTATACATTTCCTTTTTCCACAAATAGCCTACTGGTACCAACAATTTACTTCCAGTAATCTTTAAGATCAGCATTTTAGCAGGGACATCTTTTTTTTCAACACACAATATCCCTGTACATGATAAAGCAAAGAAAATGCTAGCTTTGACACAGTTGCACAAACTTCCCACTTCCTCGTCACAACATCTTTTCTTCTAGTGGCAGTAAAAAAAACCTGCTTATTCCAGTATGATATGCATGAGTTGTATGAATTACCATTACATTTCTGGCAAATGAAGGCCATTGATTTTGTTTAAACAATATTTGATATGGTTTGCACTCATTTTAAAAATGTATCAGCTTCAGTGTTCAGCTTTTCCACTTTCATACAATAAGTCTCTATATTCTGTTGTAACCATTGCCCCAGTGATAAGTCTTAGAGCTTTTCCATTTTGTGACCATTACCAGCTCCTAAAACCTCACTTTTTTGGCAGATGCATGAATACTTCCTGCTCGCTTGAAGTGGGTGTCCAGTTCAAGTAGGTAGTACTCATTTTCATCTGAACTTGATCCTAGTGTGCTAAGAGACCCAGCTACTGACCCAGTTCCTTCAAAAGCATAAGTCTGAAGGGAATCATAAGGTGGAACATCGGGATCAGAGTTGGCTTCTTCTAGTTTCTGTGCAATGAATTCGCGGAATACAGCACTCTCAGGGCCAACCTGTAGAGACTGCCTGTAAAGGCTCTGGATCTGTGTTGTGATATTTCTTCTAGGCTTGTGTTCTCTTAAGACAGGTTGGGTTCTCAGTGCTGAAATATCAAAAGCCTCAGTATCCTGCTCTCCACCGCCTTCATCATCGTACTTAACAATGTTCTCTCTGAATGGTTCTCCTTTTTCATGAAACAGAGATGGCTTTGTCTGCTTTTTCAAGGCCACAATTGCTAGAACAAAGACTGGTGAAGAACAAAATTGAAAGGGAAAAATTAGAAATTATTACAGACTTCCACAAAAAGTAAAAGTTGCTGATGCTGATGCCATTATGAATTCTGAGTCAAATGAACTATATAGATTATTCATGTATGGCTTAAATAGAAGGAGACATTTCAGTATTTATCTGTACACAAATGTACTTTGTGAACAGATGTCTCTTTGTGAGTGGGTTTATCCATATTACACAATTATATAAGTTTGATACCATTTTAACTGTTATATCTCTATCCTACAGAATCCTAGGATCTGAAATTTGATGAGGTACTCAGAATTCTCTGCTAGATACCTGTATTCCACTCCCTTGAACAAAAACACTAGAGCTCTGTGGCACAGAATTCTCAGTGCCTTGCCAAACTGCAAATCCTAGGATCCTACAGCTCATAGCCATAGCAGTTATCAAAATATGCATCAAATTAAAGGCAGCTAAAGGGGTATCAAAATAGTGTCAAACTTTATAGTGTGGATACATCAGGAGTAGTACACAATTATAAATGTGTAAGTAGCATGTCATTTCAGGAAACCAGTTCTGTTCAAAGCAGTGATAGGCAAATGAAATATGTGAACAAGATGTTATACATGAAAAAATAGAGTATACACAAATGAAGGTTTCATTTACGGCCTCAGCTTGAGGCTTCTGTATCTACTGTATATACCTCCATCCCTGCTAATCTATCTACTAATTTGATGTACAATATAATGGGTTGGATCCAAATATCTACCAGCAGAAGAAAGTTGATAAAAGCTGAGTTTGCTTCTACCTATCTTCTGACATGGATATCTAGATCCAGCCCGTTATGTTGCAGTCAACCAATCCACAAAAGGTTTTCCAGTCAACAAAATGACAGTGCTATGTATAGCATAAAAGGAAAGAGAAAAACATTTCTTACCTAATATTATTAATATGCAAGCAACAACAGCAACTAAAGCTTGTATACTGATGCCCATTGAAAAGAGGATAGCTCCATATCTGCATGATTGCACATTCACTTCTTCATCGCAGTCACACACAGTGACTGTTAGGGTATTGGTGCTGGTAAGGGGTGGGGTTCCATTGTCAGCAACTAGAACCGACAAGGGAAAAAGAAGCTGATCTCGATGATGGAACCCATTTCTAGTGGTAAAAATTCTGGCTGTGTTATCTAAAAACAAAACAAGATATGTGCATCACTTATAGGTCACAATGAGTCCAAAAAAATAATCAAACAATGTGTATTCATTTGGAACTTACCAGTATTATCTAGCTCACAAGGAGAAAAATTACATTAAAATGTATGCAAATAAAAAGCATATGAAGAGAACAATGAAGTTTAGGCTTTTATACAACAGCTGTCAGGGGAGGTCAAAATTTGCTCCTGGGGTAGCATGCAGTATACAGTACAGGTAGACCCCCCTTATCCATGGATCCCATATCCATGGTTTACTTATCCAGTTTGCACAACAGCCTCAAGCTTCAGGGGTGGAAGCCAGAAGAATCACCCCCACCATAATTGCTTCATTGCCAGGGAGAAACTGCCCTGACATCTCCCAGGTGACAAAACACAGCAAGTGTTTTGTTACTGGAGAGAAGTTGCCCCACTGCCCCAACTCCTCCCAGGCAATGAAGCATGGCTAGTGCTTTGTTGCTTTGGAGAATCCATCTCACCCCCGTAATTTCTCCTGGGTGATGAAGCATGGCTATCACTTCCTCACTGGGGAGAATCCACCCCATCATCCTGCTTTCTCCTGGTTAATGAATCATGGGCAGCAGGTGAGGGGGGGATAGTGAACATTCTGTTTTTGCTTTGAGTGTGAAAACAGAGCATTCATTATTACCCATGGTTTTATGTATTCACAGGAAATTCTGGAAGTTATCGCCCATTGACCTGTACACAGTATACAGCATACAGTTCTGCCATATTGTTTTTACTAGTCTCAGGAAAAAGAGGGTAGGTTTTCTATCTTATACTCATAAGCCTCCAAAAGAGCACGGGAACAGGACTGCTCTGAGCCTTGGGTCTCTCTGAGCAGTGTACTATAAAAACAAAATACCATATGTTCTTCAAAACCAGAACTGAACCTCTTTCCATTTCCACTCTTCCTACATTTTAAAGAATTTTTGGAAGTCTATGCACTGCCCAAACATGTGTCTATATTTGGAAAGGCCAAGGTAAGAGGTTTCCTTAAAGCCATGTGTTATTATGGGCTAGGCTGTCTAAACTGGAATGAACTAACACCTTGTTTAGAATACAGTCAACTTTCCAAAAGTTAGCTGTATTGATTTATGCACCTAGCCAGAACATTCATATAATTAGTAAAGTCAATATGAGCAATGTATACTTTAGTTGAATTTGAAATAGCTCTTCTTCTAAGTCTCAGAAGGCTGCCTTTAAGTGGTCTTCTTTCCTGCAATTTCATCAGCTCTTGAACTTAGGTTTTCCTTTCAGATTACTTTCGATTGGTGTCCCCCTATACGATTCTTTCTCAGCCTTTTGGGATCAATACAAATGCTGCATAATACTGCAGCACTGAAAAGTCATTCATATGATGTCATCAGTATATTGATGGAAACAATGCAATGGAGAACAAGAAAAAAAAGTTGAATAATTGTGAACTGTTCCTTTGTCTTTACCTTATTTTACTGGAACTAAATAAAAATACAAGCTTCTTAATCTTAAAGGCTTTTATAAGATTATATGCTTTTTCTTTCTGCTTCTAGTACCACCCACCATTTGGCAGTTTAACAGATAATGGGGAAGTTATTACTACTATAAAATGACATCTTTAGAAAACAATTATTAAGAGAGAAAATGTGCTTTTCAGATTTTGTTCTAATTTTTTTATTACAATTTCAGATTTGTATCACAGCAGATCTCAGTAAGAAACATTGAAATGAGAATCGGTCAATGATGGTCTAGGTGTATAAGAACTTATACCTTGCTGTAACACATCCAGATTCATGCTTTTAGTAGCTAACAAAACACATGAATGCAAGAGGCAACCTCTGCTGTGTGGTCTTCAGCATCAAGTATTCAGTAGTTTATTGCCTCTAAAGCTTGAAGTTCTAGTTAGGTTGCATGGCTAATAGTCACTTTAAACCCTATTCTCTCTAAATTTATCCTACCTGGTTAAAGGATGAAGAACCTCTTTATTCCCTTGGAGAATAATCATCAGGGGTTGCATATCAGAAATGAGTGGAGCAATGGGTGAAGCCAACAAGCCTGAATATTATACCGAAGAACACACTGATAAAAGACAGACTAGAAAATATGGGGTGGGGGTACATGAAAACCTGTAGATATGGAGCCAAACATAATTTGTTTGGAAGGATGGTCCAAAACTTGGGCACCACCATCAATAAGGTTTTGTTGTGCCACTGGGGGCATGAAAAACTTTTAGTCTCAATCTTATTCCTTTTGGGTTTCTCAGTGTTCCACCAGTCTTCTTGTTCCATCCATTTCAGTATGGAGTTGTAAAACTCTTTTCTCCCATGGATGGAAATCTCTACATGTTTGGTCCCCCCCCCCTTTTCCCCAAAGGCACACATTCTTGTACTGAGTAAAGTGTGTTTGAGTTCATTTTTCAAATGTATGCATTTTTAGTTGTCCACATATGTGAATTATTTATATGTTTTGGGGGACATTTCTCTTGTCCTGAAAGTATGGCCCACCTCACGAATCTATGCACTTTCGAGGCAAGATGCATTTCATTCCATGGGCAGTCTTGGGTGCTACAGAATAGATTTTCCCATACAAAAATAGAAATCCTAGATTTCCTCCATCCTGATATCCACCAAATTACTGATCTTAAAGGTGGGCTTGTGAGCAGAACCTCTGAAGCTGACCTTAATGAACAGGCAAGTGAATCTGTTAGATAACCTGATTTCAAGCTGTTAACAAAGGGATGGGCAATTGCAGACCTCCAGGTGCTTTTGGACTCCAACTCTCATAATCCATTACCATTGTCTATACTGACTAGCACTCACAAGAGTTGTAAGGCCAAAAACCTCTAGAGGGCCATAGTTGGCCACCCCCACCTTAGAACTTCAAAGGTTAGCATCAGAAGTTTCCATTGTGTCTTCTGGGGCCTTTTCACACTACACAGTCATAGCACTATGATTCCACTTTAACTGCTTCAAGAATCCTGGGATTTGCATTTACTGGTAGGAAAGGTTATTTTGAATTCTCAGCCAGAGATCTCTGATGTTTCACCGAACTACGAACTTCAGATGTTGTAGCAGCAGCTAAAGCAGGGTTATAGTGCTGTAACTGAATGCTATGAAAGGGTCCTGGATGCCTCCATGGAAATATAATGGGAAAGGGGGGGTATTGCTGTTCCAGCCCAGAAGAAATTTAAATTAGATATTCTAAATCCAGAACTTTTCCTATGAATTGGTTCACATTGGCTCTTGGATATGTAGCTTGATTTGTATCTTTAAACAAACTATTCTATGCAGATAGTGTGCCTCTACCAATTAAAGAGACAAAGGGAATACTTATCCTTGAAATAATATTTCAAAAGTTATGCTATGCACATACTTTGATTATCTTCAATTGCAAAACCAGAGATGTTTGTGGCCTCCTCAGTCAAATAGAAAAAAAATTGATGGCCTTCCATAGGATCATCTTTATCTACTGCACTGATGGTCTGAATGAGCTAGGAGAAAACATTGAAAAACACTAAATGAGATTTGTTGTTTTTTAACACAACAATTGCATGAATGGCATTCTATTCAATTAACAAGGTTACAATTTTCCTCTGTGTCTTTGAAGGGCAGGAAATGTATTAGCTGTAGCTACAAACACACATCACTTAACACAATTCTGTTGGGCTTGTTGATTTTCTAATGTCCTACAATTAGGCCACTTGATTTTGTATTGATTGGAAGGAGATAAGCACTAAAGTCTTAGGCTAATGCAAATGGCTTCTAAAATTGAGATGCAAAGGTTAAATAAAGTTTCCATAAGCCAAAAAAAAGTATATTCTGTCCTTCCTTTGTTTTCCAAGGTGAAAAGTATATCATTCTATATTTGAACACATCCTTCAATACAAAAACCTATTTCCTTCCAGCCCACAAACATCATAGGCATCACTCAAGTGATGTATTATAGTTGCCATGACCGTAAGATTGTGACAAGTTCATGTGCTGAATTGTTGATTCTTTGAAATTGTAACAGATTGATTATGGGAACACTTGCTTTTGTTTTCAAAGAAAGAAAATAGCCCACATTTCCAAACATATTGAATCAGATTGTCATTTATAAGAGGGGAAAGTCCAAATTAGCATCTTTGTATTCAAAAACCATAGATTCCGTCGTCTTGAATGAACAAGCCATGTTGCTGGCTTTATAATGAGCAGTTGTTCTGCTCACAAAGAGTAAACATTCCTTACCATTATCAGTTAGTGGTATTTGGCAAATCATATGTCATATCAGTGACAACATTTTTTAACTTGCTATTTCAATTCAACATTATCTTGCCATTCCAATGCAATACCAATTCACTTCAATAGAAGGGTAAGCCTTCTAAAATGTGCCTTAATGGCTAATTATCTGGAGCTTAAGCAGCCATTCTTGGCAAGTACAGGGTCAAAGAACACAACATACAGTCACAGAAATTACTTGGTGACTGTGGTGTTAGAGCAGCTCAGTTTGGTGATGATGTGGGCTAATGGAGCTCATTAAGCAATGCTCTTTAAAATATTTCTGATGGTCTTGATCATCTGCTGCTTTGCAGTTGAGGATGAGCTTCCAGTTTCTGCATCTATCTGACATAAATAACTGTGGTGGATATTGGGCTTATGACACCCCTGAGTTATTGAACTAGTCTAATAGGATTGCAACAGCTGTCCCTCTAACTCAAGTTTGCTACTGCACATTGTCAGGTATCTCTTTAAAGGGCAGTTGCTGACACCAGCTTAATGCCACATCAGATACAGCTCCATGCTGTCAGAACATAATCACAGAAAGGTTAGGTAGGCAAGCATCAATATAATACCACACCATTCTCTTCCTCCTATTAGAAACAATACTATATATGGTGGTGGTAAAACACAGCCTTCTTCCTTTTCCCATACACAAGTAGTAGTAGTAGTAGTAGTGAGAAAGATAAAGTCACGATGTCATAAAGAGTATTCATATTTTCTCAACAGTTTGTAAGTAACTGGGGTGGGTGAGAATTGCCTTTTGTTTGTGACTTGATCAAAACTTCACCTTTGTTTCCCTTCCCCTCACAAATTTGATGGAAAGAGTCTGAAATTTAAACTATTTTTTCTCACTATGGGATAGAATGAGAAACGAAAGTGAAAATGATACAAAAAAGTGCTCATCCAGTCAGAAGGCCTTGAGGAAGACTGTGCAGCAAATTCAGCAAAATCTTAAATTGAACCAGGACAATTCATTCCAATCTAGATCCAGGCCAAGATTAGGAGACAATTCATAAAGTTCTACACAGGCAGAACTATCAAACATTTCCTCCTCACCCCCTAATGCAACTTTTAACTGTTGCAGTTTCCTCATTCCAATTTACTGGGCAGAGGATAGCAGGGGAGCAGCAGAGAAATGTCTGGCTATGTTCCTATAGCTGGGTGAACAGTGATGAGGCAGCTTCTGGGACTTCCTGGGAGTCCTCCAGTGCTGCAGGAGGATGACACAGTTCTGTGCATCCAGCTATAGTGGGGTGGACAAAGTGCAGCCCACAGACTGCATGTGACTGCTGTGCTCCACTTTTGCGACCTCTGAAGCCCCCATCCTACACATTTTAAAAGAAAAAAAAAACTGTTGCAATTTTCAGGGAACTAAAATCCTGCAGCTCCTCTCCCAAACACATAAAAACATGGAAAACACCCCCACCTCCCACAAGCACCCTAGAACAATACACAAAATCCCTCCATTTTCTTCTGCAGCCTGTCTCAAAATGGCAACGGTAAGAGATGTGCCTTTACATTGTCATTTTGAGAAGGTCCACAGGAAAAAAAACACCTCAGTTTTTCTTTGCAGTACCTCCTCAAATGGCAATAGGAAATGAGGATGCATCACTTCCTATTAATATTTTGGCAGTTGCTGCAGAACAAATTTATAGGGTTCCCAACATGGTCGCTACTGCTCTGTAGGAACCCCTTTTGAGAGAGCACAGGATGCAGGCCTGTAATTTTGCCTTAGCCCCTGGGCTGTTGCAAGGAGAGCAGAGGGTGGGGCTAGAAGGGATTTCAGCTTGCCTCTGCCTCCTCCTTTTCATTGCTTTGATCGGCCCACCTTCCTGTCACTGAAACGATGTCATTTAATTGGTCGTTTCGGGGCCAGGTAGGAATTTTTGCCCTTTTACCTGGGGTCTTTTTGCCTATCCCACACTGTGGATGCGGACTTGAAAATTGGCTTAGGGTAGTGTCTTAAATAGGCAGTCATTTGGCAGGTAGAGGGGGAGATTTTTGTAGTTTGGTAGTTTGACACCTCCCCCTTTTGGAGGTGAAGTGAGGAGCTGGAACTGCTCCTTTAGTTCCTGAGAACTGAAGGGTGGGGTAAGTGACCTCCTTTGGGGTTGGCCCGAGGGATAAACCCCTCCCTTTAATTTATCCAAATTGAGGGAGGGACTTTTTGGCCTGCCTTCGAGATGCAGACTGACTGGGGAGCAACCCAGTTTATGGTTTCTCCCTGGGGTTCAGGTGTTTTTGCCCAAGGGAAGTTGGAGAGGGGGTCTTTGAGTGGACCTCCTGCCCCAGCAATTCTCACACTAGGTTGCTTCCCCATTGCAGATCTCTCAGAATGGGGTTAAATAGGTTATAGCTAAATAAACGTGGCCATTTTTATCCCAGCTATATGTGTGGTCTCTTTATTTGTGTCTTGTCTCCTTATTCCTGCATCTACAATCAAAGATATTGGGAGCTCTTCTGTATGTGTGTATATACATGGGTGTGCCCTGCAAGGGACAAGGGGAATTGGTCCCTGGTCCCCACAATTTGCCCACCTCTGAGCTATAGCTGAATGCTTCTCTGCTGCTCCACCCCTCTCTCATAGGGCATGATATGGGGTGGGGTTGCAGCAGGGAAAACACAGGATTTGGGTGGGGTATGGAGATTGTATGAGGTCAGCAGAAAATTCAAACTTCCACAATGACAACAAAAATTAATTTACATAGGTGTAATTTAGGAGATTTTCACACTACACTGTTATAGTTTTACTATTCCACTTTAACTGCTCTAGCTTCCTCCTGTGGAATTGTGGGGTTTGTAGTTTAGTGAGGCCTAAGAGTTCTCTGGCTGAGAGTTGTAAATACCCCTCCCTAAACTGCAAATCCCAGGATTCCACAGGAGGCAGCCATAGCAAATAATGTGAAATAGTAACACTATAACAGTGTAGTGTGAAAATCCCCTCTGAGTTACATAAGTCACTAAGAGGATACCAGGAAGGATGGCCAACATAAATCAGATTGGATCCAAATCAGATTGGGTTGATTTGAAGCAATTCAGACTGATTCAATGATCCAGACATCAAATTGCAGTAAAAGAAAGCCAGATTGGAAGTCTCCAAAATGTTGCAAAAATATTTCCACACAAAGAAAATGCAAGAGTGAAAGGTGAGGGGAGGGGGCTTGGAACATTGACAGCTCTAGCTCCCAATCAGAGGTACCAGTTTCAGCAGACCTCTCCAATCACTGTGCTTCAGAAGAAGAGGCAGGAAAATTATTCATCGTTCTTTCTGTATTCTTTGCAAGTGCTCTGTTATTAATGGATACCTTTTTGAAAAAGCTTCATTGGATTCTGCTAGCAGTGCAATGGTCCCACAATTTAATTTGGTGCCTGATTCAGTGATTCAAATTTAGTTCCAATTCAACCTAAAGTGATGTGAACCAGTGCACCACAACTAACCCTGAGTTAAGCTAAAAGCCAAGGAAATTCTAGGCTGTGTCTGCACCCATACTGTAAACATATTCAGTGGTAGCCATGTTGGCCATGCAGCAAAGTACAACAAAATACAAAATAATAAAACAGTGATAACTTTATTGGGCCACCTAATTTAGTGGCCAACTATTAGGTCACTGATGAAGAAGCCAGTGAAGCTTCAAAAGCTTGCATGATGTCTTTTGTGCATTTTATTTGGCTCAAAGGAGGCATCACTGTTTTGTGGATTTTTTTTATTTATTGTATTTGCCTGTACCTATAGTGTCCATATCAACAGAATTATACTGTCACTCTATTTTGCTTTGGTCAGATCTCATTAGAATACAGTGTACTCCAGGTGAAGTCTGACCAAAGAAAAATACAGCAACATTCTAGTCACCAAAGTTTGAGAAGGTTATTGGAAAGCTGGAAATGTCCAGAAGAGGGTGACCCAGGGCCCACAGGACATGAGCAAGGCCCCCTGCATGAGACAAGACTTGGTCACAATGCTGAGGGCCTGCTTCCTGGCTTCAAAGAAGGTCACATGGACTGCAGCTGCAGCAACAGGCTGGCATGGCAGTATGGGCTCCTGTGGCTGTATGGGGCCTTTTGCTGAACCGTTTTATTGGGCTTGACCCTGTCTTAGCCTTGTCTTTGCCCCAGGTGTCATGATGACTACCCAGGGGCAAAACAGGGAAAAGCCCTATGTCATTAGGACTCCAGGGCTCTAAGACAGGGCCAAGATGGGGTAAATAGCCCATCTAGACAAGGCCTTAGTAGACAACATAATAGCAACAGTCTGAGATACTATGCATTTTGACTTGACTGAGTAAGACAGAGAAGGATGATAATAATAATATAATAATAAAATTTTATTTCTATTTTTGTGCCTCTGCAAAATGCAATCAGGGCTGCTTACAATATAAAAAGTCCATAATTACAATACCCTAGCCCACCCACCCCTTAAAATAGTATTAAATTATAAAGGATTAAAAACATACAATAATTCAAAATATATTAAATTAGAAAAAAAATAAAACATACAATAATTAAAAAATCCAATTGCAGCTCAGAGGGAAAGGATAGCCAAGTCTTGGGCCGGGATAATTATTCAGGAAAGGCCTGCCAGAAAAGATCCGTCTTGACAGCTTTTTTAAAGCTGTCTAAGGTGGTAATAAGATGGATCTCGTCCAGCAGGCCATTCCATAATCTGGGAGTGGCAGTAGAGAAGGCCCTCTGGGAGGTCACCAACAGCCTTGTTTTCGAAGGCTGTAACAGATTCCTCCCAGAGGACCGAAGTGCGTGGGCATGGTTGTAAGGAAGGAGGCGGTCCCGGAGATTAGTTGGACCCAAGCCATGTAGGCCTTTAAAGGTCATAACCAACACCTTGTACTGTGCACAGAAACTAATAGGCAGCCAGTGCAGAGCCTTTAGCACAGGTGTTATATGCTCTCTTCTGGAAAACCAGAAATCAACCTGGCTGCCATGTTCTGAACTAGTTGAAGTTTCCGAGTCAAGCACAAGGGTAATAATAATAATATAATAATAAAATTTTATTTCTATCCCGCCCCTCTGCAACGCAATCGGGGCGGCTTACAATATAAAAACTCCATAGTCCCAGGACCCTAGCCCACCCCCCCTTAAAACAATATTAAACTATAAAAGATTAAAAACATACAGTAAATTAAAAATATATAAATTAGAAAATATTAAAACATACAATAGGTTTAAAAAAAAAATGATTACAGCTCAGGGAGGACAGCTGAGTCTTGGGCCGGGATAGTTATTCAGGAAAGGCCTGCCGGAAAAGATCCGTCTTGACAGCTTTTTTAAAGCCGTCTAAGGTGTTAATAAGACGGATCTCGTCCGGCAGGCCATTCCATAATCTGGGAGCAGCAGCGGAGAAGGCCCTCTGGGAGGTCACCGACAGCCTTGTTTTCATAGGCTGTAACAGATTCCTCCCAGAGGACCGAAGTGCGCAGGGAGGGTCGTACGGAAGGAGGCGGTCCCGGAGATAAGTTGGACCCAAGCCATGCAGGGCTTTAAAGGTTATAACCAACACCTTGTACTGTGCCCGGAAACGAATAGGCAGCCAGTGGAGAGCTTTTAGCACAGGTGTTATATGCTCTCTTCTGGAAACACCAGAAATCAACCTGGCTGCCATGTTCTGAACTAGTTGAAGTTTCCGAGTTAAGCACAAGGGTAGCCCCATGTAGAGCGCATTACAGAAATCCAGACGGGAGGTTACCAGTGCATGTACCACAGTTTCGAGGTCCCTAGTTTCCAGGCAAGGGCGCAGCTGGCGTATCAGCCGAAGTTGATAACAGGCACTCCTGACCGTCGCATTTACCTGATTAGTCATCTGGAGCGACGGGTCCAGGAGCACCCCCAGACTGCGAACACAGTCTTTGGAGGAGAGTGTAGTTCCATCCAGGACTGGAAGTTGTATTCCCAGACCTGGTTTCGGGCCTGTAACTGTTAGTACCTCCGTTTTGTCTGGATTCAGTCTCAATTTGTTTTTCCTCATCCAGTCCATTACTGCTTTAAGACAATCATTGAGAGGAGAGATGCCATCTGAAGTCGAAGTTGATGACCGAGACATGGAGAAGTATATCTGGGTGTCATCAGCATACTGATAACACTGCACTTCATGCCTCTGAATGATCTCTCCCAGCGGCTTCATATAGATGTTAAATAGCATCTGGGACAGAATGGCACCCTGAGGAACACCACAGTTAAGCTCTATTCTGGTAGAGCAACTGTCCCCGAGCCTCACCCTCTGGGATCTACCTGAGAGGAAGGAACGGAACCACTGCAAGGCAGTGCCTCCAATTCCTAACCCCCTCAGTGATCCAAAACACTTCATCAGGTGGCCAATCCTGCCTTACAGCCAGGATACACATTACACATTTCATGTGTAAAGCAGCCCAACTGTGCATATGAAAACCCTGCTAAGACAAAACAAAGGTAGAGGGCCTAGAAATGCTCTTAGGGAAACTGATATTTAACGAGACCATTGGCCTATTCACCTTAGCATTGTCAACTCTGATGGGCAGTGGCCTGCCAGGGTTTCAGATAAGGTTATTTCCTAGGACTGTTGGATGATCCCTGGCTTTCTCTGGTAGCCTCTCATCCAAACACTAACTAGGCCTATCCCTGCTTCAAAGCAGATGGAGTTGGATGTGTTCAGGGTGGTATAGTAGTGTTTTCTCCCTCACAGATGAGTTATTCCACATTTTCTATTCATTGGTAGCTATCTCCAGCACTTTACCTGGGTGCTGGGCAGGGATGGGAGGAGTAATAAGGAAGATATTAATATAGAAAATAACAAGCAAAGTCATTATCCAGCTTGTACACATGTTTTCTGGAGGCGATTGCCTATCCTTATTCAGCTCATCATGCAAGATGCTTCCGTCACTTATTTGTCTTTCCCTCTACACACAGCAGCTCTGATAACTTCAGGTCTTACCTCTCCCTCTCTCACCTTCACTTTTCTCTGGATGGAGGTAAAGAAAATAGAAAAACAGCTGCCATAAGAAACAAGTTCCAAACTGGGGAAAGCAGCTCTGCACTATGGCAACATAAATTCATTCTCTGTCTCCTTCTGTCTCTCCTAGGGTCAGTTCTGACAATTTGTCATTTACTGACTTTCATGAAAACAAAAACAAACCCTGCTAATGTGAGTTGTCTCATTGCTGGGGATAGGCAAATCTGTCTGGTTTGCTTTCTATGATTCACATTTCTTAAAGCACAGGTTTGGTCCCATCCCAGCTCTGTAACATTAAAGTTGGAGACTGTTGGGGTTTTTTTGTTTGTTTTTTTAATTCAGCCTGCAGGGGGGAAAATCCCATGCATTTTCATGTGTATAAAAATTCATGCACATATTTTCCCTGCATGTTCAAAAATATGCATGGGAAATATGTACAAATTTCCATCCATCCAGAAAAAAAAAGTCACATAAACTGAAATGAAAAAAAGGATGGGATGGAAATGCAGGAAGAATGCAGAATGACACAAGTGGATTTCTCCCCAATGCTGAATGTGTGGCAATAGGGAGTTTTTGTACATAATCTTCCATAGTGCAAGTATTTTTGGAAGCATACTTCCTTAATATATGCTTTTTGTCACACACACCCTATACACAGTTCCCTCTAATGCACATTTTTTTGTATGCATTCTATTATCAGAGAAGTACCTCACAAAATTTGTAGAACTGTGACAACTGAAGTTTAACTGCATTCTACTTCACTTGTCAATTCTGAAAGTGTGAAATGGGCCTCTTCAAACAGTAGAACCCCTGTATCCACTGATTCATTATCGACTGCTGATTCAATTATCCACGGGACACAAAATAGCACACCTACCATAGAGTCTTCCTAGAAAATGTGTCCTCTCTAGCCATTTTCTAGGTCCCCCAAGGCAACTCTATATTTTAAACCAGAAGGCCCATTATTTTCAATACTGTTCACCATTATCCACAATTTTTGGTATCCCCCAGGAACCAATCCCCAGCGGATAAAGGTGTCCTACTGTATTAAAATGTGAACCAATAAAATGTCCTATTCCTACTTCTTGTATCAGTAGTATTACATAAACATAAACCTAGATTATTATTTTTTATTTTCATGTCCCTTATTTAATATTGATTGTGCACACACACATTGGTTGTCACTGTAGCAGAGGAACCCAATGCCCGATGCTACTGTTTATATAATGTTGTTCTGGTTTTCTCCAACAGGAGTATGAAAGAATGCCTTCTGATCTTACTAATTACCAGTAGGTTACTGCTTAATTATATATCTGACCTTAGGGATGCCTCCCCCCAAAAAAGCCACCACCTACTATTAAAAGGCTGTAATGTAGGAGTGACATCCTGTCACTGCAAAGCTGTGGATGGCTTCAGCATATTATGTTGAAAAATTTGAAAAATATGCTCCCGTGCACTACCTGTGACCATGGGGGTGACAAGTGTCCCCTCCTGCCTCACCCGCTCGGCCCTGGGGGCTTCTTGGCCAAATAGGGGGGGGATGTTAGGACCAATACCCCGGAACGGGGCAAAAGGCCGGCAATAGCCAGCAACAGTTAGCGGCGTGGCGAACGATCCACCCCGCCCCGCCCCAATACTCCCAGCTGAAAACGTCCTTGAAGCCCTCCGCCTGCAACAGACGAAAGCCGGGAGGGGTGGGGGTCACTGCCGCCAGCCAGCCGTTCACGCAGTTCCTAGGATCCGACCACAGCCGTGGTGGACCAGCAAACTGCTGGTACTCGCTATCCTCAGCCGTGGTGGACCAGCAAACCGCTGGTACTCGCTATCCTCTTCAGCCTGGCAAACCACTAGTGATCTCACTGATCGCTAGAACTGAAGAGAGGAGGAGAGGGGCGGTGGGGCTTTTATCACCTCTGGCCCCGCCCTTCATCCTCCGTCACAGATGATGCTGCCTGCGACGAGTTAAATGGTCTCCAAGCCACAAGAACGGCGGCAAAGGTGGCTCCCCTGCTCTAACGGCTCTGCCGAACGGCGGGGAGCCGGAGTGTGTGAGTATTCTTGGGAAAGGGTTGCTACTGAGTCTGCTGAGATAATTTTTGAGCTTCTGCTGAGGATTGCATGCCCTATCATCCCCTGACATGGCAGCTGAACCAGCATCTTTTATTCTGTGTGGTCGCTGGCTGTTCAGGCCAGGAGATATTATTCAGTTGTGCATTCATAAACACATAAGTGTTTCAGGATATTGGCAAATGTCTTACAAACAGAAGTGCAGGAGGGTTTCAGTGTGTGAATATATGCCAAAATTCAGAAAAATCAAAGTTGCCATCCTCAATAACTGTGGAGATTATCAGATGCACCAAATGTGGTGCCAAAATAATGAGAACAGAATGGAAAGGGATGCCAATATCACATGATGTTGTCCTTTTGAGTTCCATTGTCATTATTCTGGCATTTCTTTTTTATTGACGAGCTGTCAATGGATCGCCCATCCCGTTTTGGTGCCATCTGAAATCTCATGCCATTTTTTACTCATGATTCCAGTATCAATGGGCATCCTGCCAGAACACTTCTGGGTGGGATTGCGAGAACGAGGTAGACTGCCCTTTTTTTGTACCTTCCCTGGGTTACTTGTTATTTGTGTGTGTGTGTGTGTGTGTGTGTGTGCGCGCACACACACACACACTTTTCTGATTTTTTGTGTGTGTCTATTTTTCTTTTTCTTTTTGAATTTCCTGCACTTGCGTCTTCTCACAAGAAAGGGTGGGATTTCAGTCCAGAAAGTGAATGGAGTTCTGTTAAAGCTCCATTCATTCTTAGGCTGCATTTGGATGGAAGATAAGTTAAGTCTTATGGGGAGGGTTATTGTGCCAGGACAGGGACGGGTCTGGAGATTGTGGGACAGGAACACTTTTTGCGTTCCTGTCTGATAATCTCCTGCATATAAAAACAACCAGTTCTTTATGATTTTTTCTAAACTCTCTTCACCTTTTAATATGCATATTCCCTTGTTTGTGTTCATAATTATTAAGACACATATTATTTTAATTTATCCAGAATGCTTTTCTATGTTTTTTTTGGGGGGGGGAACACCTGGCTGGGTTGAATTATATTTAAGCTGTTAATCTCTAAGGCATTTCAGAAAACTCTTTTATAGGGAGCTAATATCAAGGAAGGAGCTTTCTTGTTTATGGTAATTGCTGGCTATTTTATTTTATGCTAAGTGCTCGGTAAATAAGTGTTGCATGCTATCTCTGGCTCAGAGTGCAAAATACACATTCACTCACTTTACGATCTAATAAGTAAATGGTCAAGTAAATTGCCACATCAAGGGTAATTTATGGATGATCTGCAAATTACAGGTATATGTGCAAGAATATCTATGCATGAGAAAGGGTGGAATTAATTCTGACAGATACAAATAAATTCAAGAACATTTCTTCAGCTAAAATTTGACACTTATGCTATGTAAACTAAGGGCCTGACTACATGTGGGGCATGGAAAAGAACATCCAAATGGAGTTCTGCCAGCATGTCCTTACATTTGCCCCCAAACCCTGCACATTATTATTATCTACAGGAACATGGGGTACCTTGTCTTCACTGTTCCTGTGGAGTATTGTCCACCGCTGCTGTCACCACCACTGCCACCTCAACCATAATTTAAAGCCCAGAAGGCACTTCCCAGATGAAGGCAGAGGTTTTTTCCCCTCCTCTGGTTTGGCAGCACTGTCTCTGCCTGCTCTCCCACCACAGGAAGAAGTGATTAAAAAAGTGACAGAAACACTTGGATGAAGCAATGGGCAAGTGGAGAGCGGGAAGAGGCACCACTGCTAAGCCAGGGAGAATACCTCTCCCTTCAGCCAGGAACTGCCTCCTGAGCTTTAAATTATGGTCAAGATGGCAGTGGTGGCGGGGGTGGTAATGGACAAAATGCAGAATTATCAAAACTCTACATATAAATAAAATACTCTGCAATAGTATAGACAAGCCCTAAGGTTAGTTTCCACAATGTGCTGTGTTACACACCAGCAGTGTTGAGAGTGTTGAGGCAATGTCCTCCAGGTCTTTTTCCACCTAGAAAGCAATGATTAGGGGAAACAACCTTCAAATGTTTACATCTTTTCCTCCAATACCTTGTCACTAAAGTTTACAACCACCACTTTGCAACCATTTTGATGGACACTGTGCTTGTTTTATCCCAATGCAACTTATCAAAATCAATCACAATCATGTACTGAAAATGTACTGGATGTGGTAGTGTCAAAATATTAAGTAAGCAAGCAGATTTGGTTATTTGGTGACATCATCAGGGATAAATGAAACACATTTTGCATGGTTAATGATTCCTAATCATACAGTGGGCCCTCAGTATCTGCTGGGGCTTGGTTCCAGGAACCCCTCTCCCTCATGGATACCGAAATCCATGGATACTGAAATCCCATTGTATACAAAGACATAGTAAAATGGTGTCCCTTATATAAAATGGCAAAAATCAAGGTTTGCTTTTCAGAATTTTTTTGTTTAATGTTTTCAAGCCATGGGTGCTTGAATCCATGGATGCAGAATCTATGGATATGGAGGTCTGACTATATTACAATTTCATATCACAATGTTCAATCCTAGACTCCTCAAACAGGGGTCATAAACAATCAAGGACAAAAAATAATAATCTATTTGCTCTTCAAAAATTATAGTTTCCCCATACTTGGCACCCTCCAGGTGAGTATGATTACAATTCTCATAACCTCCCAACCAATGCTGGTTGGGGATTATGGGATTTGTTGGCATCAGTTTGGGGAGGTAAAGTATGATGTATTCTCTGTGTGTTTGTGTGTGTGTGAAATTGGCCTGCCTCTACTTCAAATTACATATAAATAGCAGGGAATGTTTTGGAGTTTTGCAGCACAAGGTTTCATAATTGTGACTGTGTCAAATTCGCCCATCTCTTGTAGCTAAGGTAAATTTGGTCCTTTTTTATAGTGTCTGATGTACTGCTGCTATTCTGGTATGCTTCTTCAGAAGTAAGTTCCACTGAAAACAATGGTTTTATTTGCAAACACAAGCCTCTCAATATATTTTGACCATCTCTTTTTCTTAGAACTATTTCAGGTGTGACATTAAGCAAGAGACAGTTAGGGCATGATTCACTTCTGATTATTGTTCACCATGCCATCCCTTTCACAACTTCCTGCAGGAAAACACATGTAATAGCTCTCCTAGATACTAAAACAAGTGAAAGAAAAACAGAATATAAATCAATGCCTGCCAGCTGATTACTCAAAACTGAATCTGCAATTCTGATGAAATATGACACTTTGCATAAATTAACTGGCACAGCTACTATTTTGCCTTATCCTGAACCTTCAAGTTCTGTTGAAGCCAACCTTAGTCCAGGCTTGGTGTGATAGCAGCAGATTCATGTCTAAAAACCATGTCTATTCTGGGGATTTAAAGAATACTAGTCATTTTTTTTTAATTTTCCATGAGAAAGGATGGCTTCACACATTCAACTGCTGCCTATAAAATAAAATAGTAAATTTGTTTGTTTGTTTATTTGATTGATTGATTGATATGCTGTATTTCTCCCAGAATGGACCCAAGGCAGCTCACAAACACATTGTCATGATATTTTTCATCCTGGTGGGAAAGTGAAAAGACAAGTGCTTTTATTCATGCAAAATCAACCATACAGTTTTTGAACAAAACAGACATTTAGTCTCTGCACCGGTGTCTGAGCCTCCCTGCAAAATAAGACAAAATGAATTTTCCTGATCTACAACTCTGGTAACATCACTTTGGACCACTGCAGTGTGCTCTAATTAGGACAGCCTATAATAAAGATGGTTCAGAAGCTGCCAGTAATGGAGACTTTAGCAGTCTGGGTGTTGCCATGTAGCACTGATAGGAACTCACGCCACTTCAGTCTACTTACCATTTTTTTTCAATTTGCCAGTTTCAAATTGAAAAAATGAAAAAAAAATCAGTTTCAGTTTACTGGGAGGCACCTCTAATAAACTAGCAAACCAGGTATCTTTGGTTCAGATATCTGGAAGACTGTTTCTTTTAGCATGGGCCATAAGAGCAGCAGAAGAGATGCTATTATCAATACCACTGCCCATCAAATACCATTGCTGTGAAAGGTGCCCCTCCTGTCTTTTTTTTTTAAGATTATGCACCTGCTTTTGTGTTTGAAAACGGGTGTATACGTCATTCTGTTTCCTCACAATGTGTCTAGGAGCTTTGTGGATCTAGAGAGTGAGTGAAGATGGTACATCTATGCAGGTCATGGACTTTGGCACAGTGGAACACTTGCTAACCCATATTCAAGTTCCTTGGGTAATTTTTCTTTTGCCTTAACACTTTCTGGCTTGTTTTGTGACTTACTGCTTATACTGGGCAGTCATTTTGTGAATAGACAACCATCCCTATGGCAGCCATTTTGGGGTGATGCTTATGATACCTTCTCACAGTTCCATATGTGAACATTGGTCCAACATTTGTTATCCTCACCCCCAACTAAAGACTACTAATGCACTGAACTTGTTTATGTAAGAGGAGGTGGCTGTGTTGCTAATGTATGGGTTACTAGAATTTGGAGAGCAATATCTTAACACTAACATTTGAAAGTCTATTAGTGTCTGATAAACATGATGGATGAAGTTAGAAGGGAAAAATCAATCTCCTTTTGCATTTAGTTTTCATTACCAACCTATCATTTTGTATGATAGTCCCAAAACCCTATATATAACAAGAAGATCCATTTCCAAAGAAGAAATTAAAAAATTGCTAGCACCCCCTAAAAAATAATAATAATAGAGCCATAATGAGAAAATTAACTTTTATAAGTGTAGCGATAGCATCTTTCACATATTTTTCTGATAAATATTAAACAACACTCATGAAAACAATTTCCCTACAAATTATGCCTCTGCTGTTTTGGACCGAAGAGCTCTAAATATATCAGTTTATTTTACCATTAAGTTACACAGAGAGGTATATGGAACCTCAACCCTGCTTCATAAATTTTCCAAGAGTTAGTATTAAAATAGTGTTATAAAAACAAGATAAGCCATTTCCCTCTACAATGAAATCAATATGCACTGTTAATCAAGCCCTACATGTAAGTTCACAACAATATAATAAACACATTTCACATCATTTCTTACCTTCAAAAATTGTGTAGCAGGAGAACACATGTAATGGGTCTTAGCTGTTTACCAAGAAAATTATCACTTTTTTTAGTCAGTAATGACTAAAGGAGGGCCTAAATACCTTAGAGGCATCAGATTCTGTCTGATCTGGGAAGTTAAACAGAATCAGCTCTGGTTAGTACTCGGATGGGAAACCCCCAATGAATACCAGGTGATAAAGGTTACATTGCAGAGGAAGCGACTGGCAAAATCACCTTTGAGTATTCTGTGGCTAAGAAAATATGCAGGTGATTTGAACATTCAGACATGATTTCAAGAAGTTTGGGACCCCCGTATTTGGAGGTTCAATATACATAGATTTGAGTATCCATGGATCATGACTGCATACCTTAAACAGTGGCACCCATACCTAAAATGTTGCCACTGCATGCCTAAAATAGTGCTTTAAAATGGTTGCTTCTATTGATTAATATGGGACTCTACCATCCATGGTTTTTGCTGTCCGTGGAGGGTTTCATAACCACCACCACCCCATGGATATGGAGGGAACACTATATAGGTGAAACTGATCATGAACATAAGGTATGTCAAAGGATAACCTGTAAGAATAATTTTGATTAAAAAATGGTTACAATTTATTGACTATTTGAACAACAAGGACAGACTTTGAACAATCCTGTTACATCACCAGAAATTATGGAAAGACTTGCTGATAATGTAATCACACTTAAGACTGACTGTTTAAAGATACTCCTGAGCAACTGGATTTCGGCAGAATTTTAAAAGTACATTTGTAACCTCTCCATGTCAGCCATTTACTTTGTAAAACCCCAAGCTGTCATTCTTGATGTTCTATTTTAAGATGTTTTCAATAAAAATAAAACTGTTTAAAAAGAGAAAACCCTATGAAATTCATGGAGTCACCATAAGTAGACAGATGACTTGAAGGCACATACATACACACAGTGACTCAAGAAAAGTCAGGCTAGCTCCATCCCTTCAAAATTTCTGGCAGGCAGATGACTGTTGTTTCACATGGACTTTGGTCTTTAAAACCAGATTTGGCTGCTCTTGCTGGTTTAATTTTCTGTGGTTTTAAACTATTTTAAGGAGTAGTTTTAGTTTGTTTCTAAAAGTTTTATTTGTGTACTTACTGATTTTAATATTTTTCATTGTACGTATATCCAGTGGCAGCACTACGGGGGTGCAGAGTGGCAGAACTGCACCAAATGGTGTCATTGGGAAAAGGAGTGACACCAGCCTCAGTGATGACATAGCACCAATCCAGGGGCCCTACTGGGTTGTGAGGCAATAGGTAAATGAAAGGAAGGAGGGAAGGAAGGAAGGAAGGAAGGAAGGAAGGAAGGAAGGAAGGAAGATGCAAGCTGTGATAGTAAATGAGTGGCAAAATAAATTATTTTTCTCTTTTTGTTAAAGGCAGCCTAAAGGGTGTCTGTAGGAATTTTTCCAAGAATGGCCTGAATTGCATTGTGGCATGTGAGCAATTTTTGTGTGCATACATGTCACAACTATCATACACCTCAGTTTTCTTTCTCTGTGTACATGCCTTGATTCTTATTGTCACATTCAGTGGAAACTAGACGTCTACAACAATGGCCTACAAAGCTGACAGGAAGAAATATCAACTCATTAGAAAAATGCTGCTGGAGAAATGTTCTGCAGATACTGAAGACTCCCATAAAGACTGCTGAATGGGTCTTAGGGAAAATCAAGCCACAACTCTCACTAGAAGCTAAGATTAATAAACCGAGTCTGTTTTATGTTGAGCATATCATGAAATGATGTGACTGACTAGAAAAGATGATAATGTTTGGTAAAGTGGAAGGTAGTAAGCAAAAAGGGAAACTGTCCTTCAGCTAATTGATCCAATCAAGGAAGCCATGGCCCTGAGTTGCCCAAGACCTGATCAGAAATGTTGAAGACCAGGGGTCTTGGAGCTCTTTCATTCATAGGATTGCTATAAGTTGAAGTTGACTTGATGACAACAAGAAATTGAGAACTTGAAATTTGGCAGCATTAATATAGAGTGCAAGATGAGTTGTGCATTCTACTGAAAGTTTTAAAAATTAAGAAGATGACAGAGTACTCCCTGAAGTACAAAAACAATACTTAGGAATTCCTTGCATATTTTCTGGGGAAGCTGTGTTGGCCATGCAGTAGAATACAAAAATATCCATGTGTGGACCAGGGATAAAGGGCAGTAAGGACTTTATCAGACTATCCTTTTAAAGTGTTCTTTTACTGGAATAAAAAAAATCCATTTTTATGCCAGCAAAAGAATACTCCCCCCGCATTTACCTCTAATTTTGGCAAAGGCAGCTCTGGCAATGAAAGAGGAAGTGAACGGAGCTCTGTTCACTTCCTCCTTTGAAATCCCACAGAATATTCTGAGACTTCATCCTGAAATTTAAAACAAACAAACAAAAATAACACTTAAAAAGTTTTTAAAAGCACAAAAACACACTTTAAAACTTACAAGTAACCCGGGGAGGGTCATAAAAAGTGTGCCACTTACCTAGATGTCGTGATCTCACCTGAAAGTGTTCACACTGGACTGGCCACTGACAGGGTAAGTACAGGGGAACAAAGATGTGAGATTTTACATGCCGGTTACACCAGCAAAAAATGGCAGAAGGGATCAATTTATTGACTTAAGCTGTCAATTAAAAAGTATGGGTTTTTAAGAGGACATAACCATGAAACAACATCGTCATGTGGTACGCGTGGCCTTTCATGGTTATGTTGCGTTGTTATGATGCCTTATTCTGTGCATCTGGTAAAGTCCTTTAACACAAGTAATAACATTTCAAATTCATTAGCAGCAGCAGCAAAGTACCTTTCAAGTTATTCCCCACACGGACAAGAAGGGGAGTGGTCTCTGATGCATTGATAATCTCCCAGAGCAACTTAACTGACAACAGAGGTAACATCTGTGAGAAAATGTAGACCTGTGACTCTAACATTGTCACTTTTCTTCTCCTGTATGGTTTTGAACACCTTTGCCTGATGAAGAAGCTAGTGAAGCTTCAAAAACTTGTGTTACCTACCCTAACATCCCCAATCCATATCTAATAAATTGGCAATATTTAATAATTAGGTGAAATGTGGCCTTCCATGAACTGCAGTCATCAAAGCTGGAAAATTCCAAAAAATTCCAAAGACTAGTGTTCAGACTCAGTCAGGTATGCACTTAAGGAGGGGCTATCCTTTTTCTAAAGAAATATTAATTTGCGAGGCACCTGAAGGTCTAAATACCTGGGTAATCCTATTAGCAAAAGCTGGGAAACTCAAACCTGTAAATGATCCTCATGCCTTTGTCCTTTCCCCCAAATAAAAGGAAGTTGCTTCCTCCATTCAATGGCAGAGTATCCGTACATTAAGAGGCCATTAACATATCCAGAGTGCCTTTGTCTTACCCTGAGCAAGTTCAAGAAACATTGTTTTCCACTCTAAATACCATCCACCGAAGGCAAATATCAACTATAAAGCCCACTTCAAAATATCACCAGCTCTTCCTCCTACATCTAATTTTCAAGCCACAGATGGTTGAATCCATGGATGCAAAATCCATGGATAGAGAGGCCAACTGTATAAAATGGAGGGTTTTTTTTAAATCTACTGTATTACTGTATGATGCAATGCAATAAAAGTGAATGTATTATGATACTGTATTAAGTTAAAGGAGTACGTAAATTATATTGTGCAAGAAGTTGGACCCCTTACAGATAAAGTCAGCAGAAGAATGTAGTTCTGTAAGGGCTTGTCTATACGGTCAAAATAATCCTAACGGGATGTGAACGGAAGGTGATCCGTTAATACGGACACTTGCATAAATGTGTGCATTAGGAAGGGGGACAGCCAAATCCACTGCAAAGCCCATGTGTGTAGCGCCCGGGGCTTCATCTGGATTTTTTTAAAAAAAGCTCCATACGACATGCAAATGTGTGATTGTTCCAAGACTCGCATTTGCGCAGATACGAACAGGCAGCATAATCTGATTAACTGGACAGGCATGGGGGTGGAGCTACTAAACAGGGAAAGTGCCTGCTGCCACTATGTTGGATTTTCAGCTGAACAAGGGTCCAGTAAGTTGATGAAATGGTGATCTTATACTCTCTTTTTCTTTCTTTCTTTCTTTTTTTTTTAAAAAAATCACAAAATATTGCATGTGTGCACCACGAGAAGCTGTTCTTTTTTAAATGGTGGCAGAAGATTAAAAATCATGAGTAAATCACTCACGCCCACCATCTTGGTTAGGGGTTATGAAGAGTTTAGTGGGGCTCTTTTGACTGTGAAGACAGGTTGCATTATTGTGAATGCCTGCTTTTTCAGACGTCCTCGTATCCCCCCCCTGTATAGATGAGTCCTAAGATATAAGAATTGTCTAGGATGAGATGTTTATGTTGTATAGTGATCACCAAGAGAAGTTGCTAATTGAATATAATTATTATCTTTTAGAAAATTGTCTAGAAAATGACAAAGCTATTTGTCAAAGATGCCTGCTTAAGCATCTCTCATCTTAAATAACCTACATTCCAAGGGCTTAAGAGTCTTCTGCCTATTTGGACAGTACGGTTGTTTATGCATTGGAAACTCAGCTGACTACATGGTGTATTACAGAACTCCAAACAGATACAGAGTAATTGGGCAGGAAACCATACCTGTTTCGGCTATTTCTAGTAGAAGCTAGTAACCTACGCAAATGGGTAGACCTGATATGAGAAATCTGTACTAGACTAGTGCTCTCTGACAAACCTAGAGCTTAATCCAGCTTTGTTATTCAGTTTTCTTGGTATGCTGTGTTTTTTTTAGAGGAATGTAAACCTTGTCACTCTGAAGTTGATCATATCAGCAGTATGATTTATCGAGGGAAGAAGGGAGCTAAGAGGGAAAAATGGGGGTATCAGCTGCAAGTGGAAATATTCAGACACCAGATCTACACAGTGGGAAGCAAAACATCAGCAATTTCCACCCATAAAAAACTGAAACCCATGGGCAGGCTTAAACCTATTTTTCTGCCCCACGTGCCTGTCCTTTGTGATGACTGAGATACATGAATAGCATTATTATGGATTTACTGGAATACTGTAAGTAAATTTTTCAGTTCTGAAAGTGCACTTTGACCCCAATATTTTCCTTGCTCATTGTATATCAACCTTTAATACCATTGATTATAAGCAGACCTTGAAACCTTAACTTAAAATAATTAGTTACAGTTTTAGTTCCAAGCCCAAAAGTAATTATAACTATATATTTTTAAAAAATAATCCTGTTACAGTTTCTCAAATATAGCCAAACAACTACTTTTAGTAGCTTTTTAGAGGTAAAAAAAACTAATTACTACAAGCTTCTAGTCTAAATTACAAAGCATACTCTCCTGCTGAGCAGCATGTCATTACTTCAGTGAACAGAACAAAGCAAGCCACCACTTGAACCATGCAATATTCTTCTTTCACCATTTAGTGAGGTTGCATTAGCACAACTATAGAAAGGGCAAGCAGCTATCATTGTGATGTTACAGACATTGTGGAGATTTTCAAACGGGAACAAAAAAAGTGTTCCCATCTTGTTATCTCCTCTCCTGCCCCTGTAACGCCAAAAAATAAACTTTTCAAACCTACCTTAATTGTGGCTCCTTGCCTTGGCAGGGCAGCCCAGGAGTGAAGGAAGCTCAAATGGAGCTCCTTTTTACTTCCTGTATTGAAATCCCAGCTGCTCTTGTGAGAGGACAAGAGTGAGGCAAATTCAAAAATAAAAAGAAAAATAAACTACAAAAAGTTACACTAAGCACCTAAACATACTTTAAACTTTACAAGTAAGCCAGGGAGGGTACAAAAAAGTGTGTCATTTACTTCAATGTCCTGATCGTACCCAGAAGTATTCTGGCACATACCTCCCATTGACGCTGGCATCGCACCAGCATAACGGGGGCACCTTTTCAGTCACATGTCATTCCATGACAGAAACAGAACAGGGGCTCCATTGATGGCTTAGCCACTCAATAAAAAGAAGCACTGGCATAACAACAGCCAAACAGGAGAACAATGAGAGGGAAACTATATTGTCTAAAAAGGAAGCCCTTTAGTGATCTCCTGGCATTGTGATAACGCCATATTTAGAACATCTGATAATCTCCAATGTAACTCAATTACAACCAAGGGAAGGAATTGATCACAAGTAGTTATTTGTGACTATTGTCTCCATGCCAGTAGTGGTTAGTTCCTTCTGTATCAGTAGAACAATGAATCTGTTCTGGGTTTTAATGTAGATTTTAAAGGAACTATCCAGGATGCTGAACATATCTGGGAGATAGGCTCCACACCTTGTATAATTCCTATGAAGTCTGGACTAATACCTGAGGTGGAGTTACATGCCTGATCACATGGGAAGCAGTAGGTGCCACTGTTCTAAGCCATGGGCATGAAAATAAAGCAGTGCTTCTGTTGAAGATAACAGGCATTTATAATCAACAAACAATATGAATGGAACTGCTGTGTAAGAGTATTCTGATGGTTATGTGCCACTGGAATATAGTATTTAATTATAATGTGCCATCATCATCATCATTATTGTGGCCCAGTTGTACAATATCTACATCTGGATTTAGGTGGAGAGCCAAGGGAAGCTGGATGTAGGTAAGTCTGAGAGAATGATAAGCAGGGGGCAACTGGTAGATGGGAGGACATATGTCAGGGATTAGATTCAGCTTTCTCAAGCTATTGTGTGAGTAGTTAGTAGCATCTTGAACTCAGCTATAATATACAGTAGCCGGTCATGACAGTGGCTATGGACACTTCTTGTAAACTGTAACTGATGGGAAAAAAGAAGTTGACATTTTATTTCAGTTTCCCAGCTGGTGAATGTCAACCATATCTTTGAACCCAGCAGATCTAACTAGAAGTGATGTTTTTATTGTGCCTGAAGTAGAGAGAAGTATGCAAGAGGAGATAGACCCAGAGATGTAGCGACAAAGTGACTACAACTTTTATCAACAGCACAAACAAGCATTACAGGAGTTTGGTACTGAGAGGGCAGCAAATGAGGCTGATATCACTCTGCAGGAGTAAGAGGATAACACAGATCAATCGTAGTTATTCTTTTTAGGGTTTTTTTTTAAATTCATATCCAGCATGCTGGCTCAATATAAAAATTCCATTTCCAGCTGCTAAGAATAAAGCATCAGCCTCTCTTAAGGAAGACTGCGAAACATGACCCAATGGCTAACTGTACTCCTTTCTTTAATCAAGCCATCCAAAAGAATAAGCAACACACAATCACAATAAAGGTAAAGAAAACTAAGCAGGCAGAAATGTAGATGAAATTCTAAGTCAGGCCTTACTCTGAGCTTATGTCCTGGGATGGATTGGAAAGCAGGAAGGTGGGGATGAGACAATGCAACTAAATCATCCCCTAAAATCTGCTGCAACATAAATCATTCATCCTGTATTTCTTATTCAAATAAGAAATTCTTACAAGATTTTGGATGCATCCACACTGCAGAATTATTACAGTTTAACACCACTTGAAGTGCCATAACTCCATCTTATGGAATCCTGGGATTTGTAGTTTTACAATGTCTATAACCTTTTCTGCCAAAGAATGCTGGTACCTCACCAAACTACAAATCTCAGGATTCTGTAGGATGGAGCCATGTTGGTTAAAATGGTGTCAAAGCTGCAATAATTCTACAGTGTGGATACACTGTTCCTAAAGTGAAGAAAAGATCAGCTTTGACAGATCTTACTGGGCAGAAAAGAAGTGGAATAGGACTATAGAGAGAGATGTAGCCTTACCTGGCCAGATCTTGCATTTTCACAAACATACATCTCATAATATTCTGAAATTTCTGGAGCATATTCATTGATATCAAGAACTTGGATATAAACATTCACCTCTGATATTTGTTCAGGGTTTACTGAAGCAAAGGAAAAGAAACAAAAACAAAGAAGGGCAAATTAACAGCTCACATATTCTGACATTGTTCCTTTGTACATAACTTCGACATTAAAACTCACATATTCTGACATTGTTCCTTTGTACATAACTTCGACATTAAAACTCTTTTCTTAGCTATAGTAGTTTCTTATCATAACAATCTCTTCTGAGGGGCATAGTGTGCCTTTGACGTCAGTAATAAATACCATGCACATGACTGGATTACATATTAATCTATACACCAATAAAATAACAACAACAACAACAACAACAACAACAATAATAGAATTATCCATTGTACTCTTAGAAAGCATTCAATTCCAGTAATTTCAGAACAGTTCTGAACTCCTTGTAACTGACCCACTACAGTATTATTCTAGAAGAAGTGATTCTCACACTTGAGTGTCTAAATGTTGTTAGACCTCCCTTCCTTGAAGCCCCAGCCACCATGGCCAATGGGTGGGGATTCTTTGAGATGTAGCCTAATAACATCTAGGGATTTGAGGTTAGAAATGAAGCTGTTAATTTGAATAATGTGCCTCACTCATGGCACTTTTAATGATTACCATTAGTAACTAAACATTGTAAATGAAACTTTCATATTCCCTTATAAGATCTCATACAAAATGTTTTTAACTAAAGTTATATTTATTTTTTATATTATCAAATGCTGAGTAATCAAAATATGAAATATGAACTACTCATAAAAGAAGATGATTATCTCCATTGACGCCCCCTTGTCGTGGGAGAGAGGCTTGCGTACCCTAATGATGTTTTAAGCTATGCTGGCGGTGGCATAAAGCCACCGGTAGGGTCTCCCATGCCAGACAGGTCAAAATCGAAGGGTCTGACAAAGAGCATCAAAGGGCAGGACGGGCTCTCTAGCCTTGTGGCAACCGTCCTAGGAGAAGGAAAACTCTAATCCCAAACCCAGGCAGATGGTGCTCATCCAACCCTGTAAGGTCAACCATCTAAGAGAAGGAAACTCTAATCAAACCTATGACCCGAGGACCTCACTGCTACGTCCATGCTTGCAAGGCCACAGCAGATGAACCTTTGGTTTAAAGGGTGAGGCCAGTTCTGTGCATGCTGCGCTCCACCAGAAAAATCCATTGCATAGGTGTGGACAAATCCAGTTCGAAAAGCCCTGTAGCAATAGGCAAGGGATGAAACGGCAGGTGTAAAGATGCACTGGAAGCCGCAGACCCAACCCTGCATGCAGGCGGTTCAGGACACTGGTCGCTCGAGGCTGACCCGGGAGATGACAGTCTTGTTCGGCAGCATCCTGAACGACCAAGCCGCCTTTTCTAGGGGGAGCACTGCTTGCTCCATATGGAGAGGGGCCTAGAAAAGGTGGCCTAATGAAAGCTCATCCCCAACTACCTGTTGGCTAGCCGCGGCGAAAGAGCATCTTCTGATATGGTCAAACCAAGGCAAAGAAACAAAGGCACACACTGGCCTCCAAAGGTGTAAATAAACTGACACTTGCATGCTGGAACATGAGAACCATGTGAGACTCTGAAGATAGTGGATGGCCTGAGTGTCATTCTGCCCTAATAGCCCATGAACTATCACAACTTAACATTGACATCGCTGCTCTTACTGACATTCACCTCCATGAGGAAGGCAGCCTTAAAGAACATGGCGCCAGCTACACACTTTACTGGTCTGGCAAACCCAAAACCGAAAAACATCTTTCAGGAGTAGGCTTTATGATTAAAAACTCCATTGCCTCCAAACTCGAAACCTTGCCAACAGGATACTCTGATCGCATTACTTCTTTAAGCTTGCCACATGTTGTTCTCTTTAGTATATATGCCCCAACTATGCAAACCGACCCTGTAGAGAAAGACAAATTCTACACAGACCTACGCCAACTCATGCAAAAAGTCCCTCTAGAAGATAAAATTATTATCCTTGGTGACTTCAATGCCAGAGTAGGAAAGAACTCTGAAGCCTGGAAAGGTGTCTTAGGCAAGCATGGTGTTGGAAATTACAATGATAACAGATGCCTCCTGCTAGAGTTCTGTGCAGAACAACAGCTGACTATTACAAACACAATCTTTCAGCAGAAAGATAGCTTGAAGACAACCTGTATGCATCCCCGAGCCAAACATTGGCACCACATTGACTATGTTCTAGTCTGCCAGAGAGACATTTGTGATGTCCGTCATACCCGAGTGATGCCCAGTGCAGAATGCCAAACAGATCATCGCCTCAGCAGATGTAAATTAAAGCTTCATCTTAAGTTCAAACCTAAGAGGGATGGCATCTTAAAGAAGAGACTCCAAGTCAACAATCTTCAACAAGCTACCATGAGAGACAACTTCCAGGCAAATCTACAAACGAAACTTAAAGACCATCCTACAGATCCTTCTCCCACAGTGCTTTGGCAACATATCAAAAACAATATTCTCCAGTCTGCAGAAGAATCCCTCGGGTTCTCCCACAAGAAAAATCAAGACTGGTTTGATGAAAACAACCAAGAGATCCAGGAGCTGTTGGCAAAGAAGAGAGCTGCTCACCAGGCATACCTCGCCCAGCCAACTTGCCATGTAAGAAAAGCAGCTTTCCGCCTCACATGTAGTAAACTTCAACAAAAACTCTGAGACATGCAGAACAAGTGGTGGATCAATGTAGCAGAAAAGACACTATGCTGTGCAGATCTGGGTGATCATAGAGGATTTTATGAAGCTTTTAAAGCAGTGTTTGGACCTACTTATCAGGTCCAAAGCTCCTTATACAGTACAGATGGTCAAACATTAATTACTGATAAAGCCTCCATCCTGAATCGATGGGCTGAACACTTTCAAAGTCTCTTTAGTGCCAACTGAGTAGTCCAAGGCTCAGCTATCCAACATATGATACAAAAACCGATGAAAAATGAATTGGACATAGCTCCCACTTTGGAAGAGACCCTTAATGCCGTACAGCAGATGAAAAACGGCAAGGCAGCTGGGATTGATGGAATCCCACCTGAAGTATGGAAACACGGAGGTCATGCACTCCACGATAAACTCCACGAATTCCTTGTGAATTGCTGGGAAAAAAGGGAACTGCCATCAGATCTCCGAGATGCAGTCATCATCACCCTGTACAAGAAAAAAAGGAGAAAAATCCGATTGCTCAAACTATCGAGGCATAACACTGCTCTCTATTGCTGGAAAAATCCTTGCAAGGATACTCCTGAACAGATTAGTTCCTGCTATTGCAGAAGAACTTCTCCCTGAAAGCCAATGTGCCTTCAGAGCCAATAGGAGTACTACAGACATGGTATTTGCCCTTAGACAACTGCAAGAGAAATGTAGAGAGCAGAACAAGTGTCTCTATGTAACATTTGATGACCTCACCAAAGCCTTCGACACTGCGAATAGAAAAGGTCTGAGGCAGATCCTGGAAAGACTAGGATGTCCTCCCAAATTCCTTAAAATGATTATCTTGCTACACGAGGGCCAGTGTGGTCAAGTGAGATATGGCGATGCTCTTTCAGAGCCCTTTCTAATAACTAATGGAGTGAAGCAAAGTTGTGTTCTTGCACCAACTTTCTTTGCAATATTCTTTAGCATGATGCTCCAAAGGGCTATGGCAGAGCTTGAAGAAGACGATGGCATCTATAAACGTTACCGTACTGATGGTAGCTTGTTTATCTTAAGCCATCTGAGGGCTCGCACTAAGACTCTAAACTATCTAGTCTGTGAGCTACTCTTCGCTGATTATGCTGCCCTTGTTGCCCACACAGAAGCAGCTCTCCAGCGCCTAACATCCTGCTTCGCAACAGCTGCAGAGCTGTTTGGCCTGGAAGTCAACCTGAAGAAAACAGAAGTTCTTTACCAGCCTGCACCACAGGACGAACACCACCATCCCCACATTGCCGTCGGCAAATCTGTGCTCAAGTCCGTTCAGCAGTTCACCTACCTGGGGAGCATCATCTCCTCAGATGCCAAGATTGACAAAGAGATCGATCAAAGATTAGCAAAGGTATATCGTGCATTTGGAAGACTTCACAAAAGAGTCTGGAGCAATAAACACCTGAGGCGAAGCACAAAAATCAGTGTGTATAGAGCCATTGTACTGTCTATCCTCCTTTATGGATCTGAAACATGGGACACCTATCGCCACCACCTACGACTCCTCGAACGCTTTCATCAGTGCTGTCTACGCACAATCCTAAATATATACTGGACTGACTATGTGACGAATGTTGCTGTCCTTGAGCAAGCAGGGATCACCAGCATTGAGTCCATGATATTGAGAATGCAGCTGCACTGGGCAGGGCATGTTTCTAGGATGGAGGACGATCGCCTCCCAAAAATAGTACTCTACGGTGAACTCGCCATGGGTCAGCATAAGAGGGGTGCTCCAAAAACTGATACAAACACTCCCTGAAACAACATCTCAGGCTTGGCCAAATTGATCACCAATAGTGGTCCGCCCTGGCCTCGCATCTGGAGGCATGGAGACACACTATCCACAAAGCTGCAGCCTTATTTGAGAACTCACGCTGAACAAGTCTTGAAGAGACACAACAATGCAGAAAGAATCACAATCCAAAAACATCACCCAAGGAGACCTTCTGCTGTGCTTTCTGCAACCGGACTTGTTTATCTCGGATTGGCCTTTTTAGTCATCAGCGCGCTTGCAGAAAGCGCGGGATGAGTCCTTCCTGAATCTTCGTTTGCAAAGAAAAGACAGAGAGATCAAATGCTGAGTAATCAAAATATGAAATATGAACTAATCATAAAAAAAGAATTAAAGGGAGGAAGGAAGGGGAAATGGACAGCTAAGTTCCCTGGAAATCATTCTTAGAAACTATACTAAAGTCATTTCATTTGAACAAATTAAACAAAACAAAACAAAACATGATATTACTGTCAATGGTGGCTGGTGCTCTCCATGCCAATTGGGCACTGAATCAATTCTGTGTTTTCATCTGAACTTTGAAAAACCTATCCGGATTCCTGAACCATATCTCCAAAATAGTCTCAGCACTTTGGATAGATCTTTTAAAGTCTTTAACTAAAAGCCGTGGTAGAGTCACTGCCTCAGTGGAAGCCACCATCTGCAATGGTTTGCAGTAAATTAATCATGCATTTAAATTATCTTAATCATCAAGATATATCTTACCTTTAAGCAATATCAAGCCATATATTATCCCTACTTCTCCCATTATGTTTATCTATTCAGAAGTAAGCCTTGAAAGAATTAAGGCTTACTCCTAGGGAAATGCAATAGAACATGATCTCCTATAACATTCTTCATTTTCCCCCACTGTTTTCTTGTTCATGAGATTTTCCAGAAGTTGAAAGTTACAGATCTGTGCTAATTTATTAGTTTCCCCCTGAGGGCAAAATGATGTTTCTTCATGCTTCTAATGCAAACGCCATAATTTTTATCTCCACAGAAAAGAGTTCTGGTTCATTAATTGTTGTCAGGTAGACCACATGGTTTGCTTGCTATTTGTCTCATACTGTGTTGAGACAAACACTGTTGGTGCTGAGGGAATCCTGGGATGGCAGAGAAGATAGCAACAAAGAGACAGTGAAGCACTCTCAGTTGTGTGAGAACACTACCAAGACATACAACTGGCATACAAGGAGGGTAGTACAATAGCTAGGGTTGCCATAATTCTCTGCCACACAAACCCCCCACATTTTGACATTTAAGATTGTTTTATTGCATATTTCAGAAGTTTAAGGTGCCTTGTGCCAACTGTACTTTTCAGAACTCTGCTAAAGACCTTATAAAACTACAAATCCCAGGATTCTATAGGAAGGAGTTTTAAATTAGATTGTTTATATAGTGTGGATTTGGCCCTAGTCGCCTCATGTCCTAATCCAACAGTCAAGGCACTACACCACATTGGTTCTCAGGTTGGCTATGCATGTATAAACAGTAAAATACCATCATTCATTTTTCATAGGTGCCAGTTAAAAACCAGGGACATCTGAAGTAAAAGCCTGCTACTCCTCCCCAGAGCTTAGAAAAGTTACTTTTTATTACAATCTCCCAGCTAGTAGCTGTGCTGGCTGGGGGAATTATAGATGTTACAGTCTCAAGTCTCTTTCCAGCAATGTTGTAGAGCTTGGAAAAGGAAGGGAGAGTCCCCCCTCCCCTTCTGAAGCCTCTTTCCATTCAGTCACCAGCCTGTTGTCCAAGAGAGGGGGTGGCCTAGGAGGCCAGAGACTCACCACACAAAGTTACTTGGAGTCTGACTCCGCTGCTGGCCTTCTTTCCTCTGACTTTCCTTCACTCTCTGCTGCTGCCTCCTCTGCACTCTCTCAACTCCCACCTTCTGCACTCTCTTGCCTAGACTACAGTCTCCCACCATGTGACCCCAGAGCCTGCAGACAGTGAACCTGGAGTAGGAATCCAGGATGCACTGCTTCAAGTAGTCCAGCCAGAGGGGACAACTTTCTGCCCCTTTAATCTGGGATGTTCCTGGTTTTCTTGGATTCATGGCAACCCTTGCAATAGCCCTTCTGACAACATTCTTCTCATGTAAAAAGCAATGGGTCCAAAGAACATTTGTGGAGACTTTCCATATGTCTTGAGTACCTGGCATCTGGCTCATGTGAAGAGTCTTCATATATAGAGATGTTCCAGACCTTTTTAAAAAAGTGATGACATTGGTGGGGACAAGGTTGGTGCATTTCCCCTTACCCCAATGCTGAAGTTCTGAACAGGACTAAAGATGTTGTTATTTTTGTCTATGACAATGGTAATGAGGAGAGGGAAAGAAAGTGAGAGGCAAAGGAGGAATGAGCTATTGAAATCCACAAACACCTGGACAACTTTAGCAGGAAAGAAGAAACCTTAAAAGTAAACAAAATCTGGCTCCCAGTTTTGAAGAACAATAGAATAAAAACTCAGCATTTACAAAGGAATTCCACCCAAGGACAAGGGGAGTCCCAGCAGATAATGGCCCATCAACCAACCATTAGCCAAACAGACACTAACGAGCCTTGCATTTCTATACCCAGAAACTAACCATTCAATTACACAAATTTACATATACTACCCTACAGAGGTTCACAGCATATAAGCTCCACATACACTCCTACCCAGCCATTCTCTGAAGATGCCAGCCACAGATGCAGGCGAAACGTCAGAAAGAAACTATTCCAGAACACAGCCTCACAGCCTGGAAAAAAACCCAAGGAAAATCTGAGGAAGGAACTGACTGGCACACTGACAATGGAGAAAATATATCAATATGGTCCATTGTACAAGTGAAAATCTAGTTGTATGAAACAATTATATAAATAATGCAAAGAATTTTTATTTAATTTTTGAATAAACATAACTTTTGGATATCCACATGGGATGAATAAGAGTCTGATATTGAAACTCAAACATAGTGTGAATGTGAGTATCAAACTAAAACCTAACATTCTTTGTGAATATTCCTCTTCCCACAAAGAAAGCACAGCAAATATTTCAGGTTTGTTCTTTCGAACAAAATATTTTCAGGGTTTTTTTCATGGCACTTTTTGATCCAAAGAAGAAAAAGTACCCAATTATTTCTGCTACTGGTTGATAAGGTAAAATTACAACTAAAATGGCATGGTTTAAGAACTGAGGTGCAGAATTACAGAAATTAATTTATTACTTTGAAAAAAAAATATGCAGAAAAAGGATGTGAAAAAATAACCATCTCATAAAGTACATACAATAGAGTTTAATACTTAAAAAACACCTTTGTTTTTTTCACAGCCTTTTCTAAAACAAAACAAGGATTAATCTTTTGATATTTTATTTCTTGTTTACATAAAATACACATAATGCATTCAATCTAACTCAGAATGGAATCAGGGATTTGTTTCCTTCACTTGGGAGCAGCCTAAGACAGTTGCATACTGCTTGATGCTCTCCAGATGTTTTAGGATCAGTGTTGTAATCTCTTATTGTTTGCCAGGCTGGCTGGGGTTTATGGATATCACAGAATAATACAGAATGTTTGGAGGTTGCTTATCCCCATTTTAAGATGGAGGGGAATAAAATAACACTCTGTAACATTTTCAGTGTTCACAGTGTATTGGGTTTCCTTAAAAATGATGCTATGATTGTCTTCTGATATGATTTAATGTTTGTGTCTATTAATCCATTATCATAAAAAGAAGCCCACGGAGCAATATTTTGAACAGACTATCTCAAGTTATATAAAATTGCTCCCTTTTGATTTTCATTTATTCTGTTTATTGTGAGGAACCAAGATTTTGGTGTACACTATTCCAGATTCACATCTAAGCTTCCTTCCCCCCATCTTTTGGAATCACATCTCAAAGGCAAGGTGACCTGTAAATGAGAGCACAAATGAGGCAATTTGCATTTGGTTTTGAGACAAAACTGACAGGTGAAATCTATATAAGGGATGCTTTTCAGGTTTAATTGCTACTGTATGGAAAAGTACCTGATTTTGGTCTTGCTTTCACAATTAATTTGAGGCACAAGTTTCTGACGGGTGTTAAATTAAACCCTGGCTAATTTCGTAGCAGTCAAGAAATCTGCTGTGAAATTAACCAGTGTCTAATTCAACATAAGATCTTGTACCAGGAGAGTAATTTTATATGCTTTAGTGTAGCTTAAAACTGTTATAGTTTCCATTATAGTAAAATCCTCCTTTCCCTCTTCCTTTTCTTCTTCTTGTTTAAATAATAAGCTTTTGTGAAAGAGTACAGGAGTTAGGAGTTCAAGCATTATTTAGCTTCTTCCCAATTTATGTTAATATTGCTACCTAATATAAAAATCAACAGCAACATAGTAGCATACATTCTCAATTTAGAAAGAAGGGATATCCTGGAGATAATTGCAATGAATAGATATTGATAAATGCAGTTTCTCAGGCATAGGGTTCCTGAATGTCTTACTCACTTGATTCTGTGGCTGTAATGGTTATGTTGTGCCAAGCCGCTATCTCTCGGTCCAGAGGGTTAGTAATACTGATTGTTCCATTGTGTGCATTGATGCTGAACAATCTCTTTAAATACTTGCTGCCGACAATAGAATACCTGAAACCAAAGTGAAGGAAAAAAAATGAGACTTTGAGACACTGAGTGAAAGCGTTCCTTCTGAAACAAGGACATATAAGCCACATTCAGTCAAGAAAAGAGAACTCTGTAGGCATGAATATGGATGTCTATTTCAGCAACTCAGAAATCATGAAAAATGTACATTGATAAACATTTAAAATTCACTGCTGCCAAGATCAAAGCACTTCTTTTTATGAAACTAAATATGCCTCAGACCTATATTAATGTGAACCAAATCTAAAATGCATTATTCATTCTTATTTCACAGACAGTCTCACAGCAGGTGAATGACTCGATTCAAAAGAAACAGCAAAGTGCCACTTGTGAAATGACTCACACTGGCAACTAAGTCAGGATAGAATAGTGAATTTATTTCATCATGGCTGGCTTGATACAATGTCAGAGAAACAACACAAGAAGCGAGAGAGAAAAGAGCACCTATTTCATCATATAGCCTTAAATTCTATAAAATACAAAGGAAAAAGAAAGGAATTCATAGTGCCGTGACAAGAAAATAAGAACAAAGAAGAACAATGGGGAGTTTACTTCTCACAAACTATTTTGTAAGGCATGAAAGGGTAATTTATTTTGTTGAGAAGGGGATATGTCTTGGGCCTAAATCTAAAAGTTAGTTCCAACTAGATTAGACCCATTGAATGAATGAGAATGTTATAAATCAACATTTATGTAAGTTCCATTGATTCAATGGTGTTGTGAATTAGGGCCTAGATCATCACCACCACACCAAAATAGATTTGGGGGTAATCATGTTCCTCTTGCTCTTATCTATACATTCCATTAAAAAAAAGACTATAGAAATCATCATCATCAACAACACTTTATTGCAGTCAACAGACCATTAAAACAACTTGCTGGATACAATTTAAAACAGTGCATTCAAATAAACAGTATACATGCAGTAGATAGATATAAAAATACAGTATTAAATAAAATAACACTACATAGACAAGGATAGTCTGATTATAATAGCCAAGTTGAGAAATTTCACCACTTTAAGAGTGAGCAATTTGTCAGAAGCCTGGAGCAGGATAGCTACAAGGGACTTGGGGGAGCACCCAGGAAAATGTTGCATGGTAGGATATGGGATATCTTCCCTGGCCCCCTGATAGAAACTACAGTGGAAAAGAACATGGGATATGGACTCAATTTCATGATTATCATAGGGGCAGCATCTCTTGATCAAAGGTGTTTTATTAAATCTGCCAGTTAATAGGCTGGAGGAAAGGACAGTAAACCTTGCCAGGGAGAAAGCCTTCCTACATTTTGAAATAGTAAACCAGTCTAGCTAAGGCATTCCACCATTATAAGGGGGGCATGGTAGATTGAACGACTGAGGGCAGCAGTGTCCTTTGCAGCTTCTTGTAGCTCTTGATAATGAGTGTCCATTAACCTCTGTTTGACAGTTGCTTTGGCCCCATCTAAGTCCATGGATAGAAGATAGGAGGAAGATAAGCCTACTGCAGTGACTTTACACTCAACTGCCTTCCTCCAGGGTGATTTGAAAGAATCAGGCATTGTCTTAGACAACAAGGAGTTGACATTAAGTGTAAGGCAGCAGCGAAGCCAACAATGAATGGAGTAAGTCCATGCCAAACATTTTAAGGAATGTAAGCCAGACTCTAGGTATAAAGCAGATCCAGCAACACACCCCGGGACACCAACTACTATAGAAATAAACAGAAAAGCACACTGTTCAGATCTCTTCCAGTCCAGCTCCCCAAAGCCTGTTGAAATAGAGAAGGTTTCACTTTACAATGAAAAGACTACATGGAGGAAGTTCCAAAGGCTAGGAACCAAGAAGGCCCCCAGTGAAGCTGAGGACAAAAGTCACTGTGTTAAAAAAAAAAAAAGAAGAAGAAGAAGAAGAAGAACATATGAGGTCCACAGTCACATCAGCCGCTCAGTGCTATCTTCCTTGCTGTTGAGGCAATACCCACCCTTACTTTCTAGGCTAGCAGCATCAATTCTATTTATTTATTTATTTTAGGTATATATACCCCACCCTTCAGCCACAAAGGCTATCAAAGCTGTTTACAATTTCTTTTAAGCAATAGCAAATTACACAACTACACTGCATTAAGCAGTTTCCAATGTGTGTTAGCTAATTGCCCCCACAAGCTGGGTACTCATTTTTCCAACCTATGAAAAGATGGAAGGCTGAGTGAACCTTGGAGCCGTCTGGAATCGAACTTGCAACGTGGTGGCTTGCAGTACTTGCAATTAACCACTGTGCCACCAGGGGTGTAGTTATAAGGGCAGCAAAATAAGCACATTGCCCCCCCCCCCACATACGAATTATCTCCCCACAATGAAATTATCCTTCAGCCCCCAAATATTTAGTATTGCAATAACTTAAAATTTCAGTTGAATGTTTAGAAATATAATTTAGGCACCCAGAGAAAAGGGTAAGATAGTTAACAAGCGAATGGGAACACAGCAAATGTAAGAATTCCTGGTATTTATGATTATCAATGTCTCACTCTCTGCAAGGCTAGAATTTTGAAGCTAGAAGGAAAAATTCATTTGTGAGGCAGAATTCTTACTTGGGTGGGAAATGCCTTCGATTTGGCCCTTCAATAGCTATTCCCCCAGCCTCATCTTCCCCCTAGGAAAAATATTAGAGAATCGGTGTCTCTTCCAAGCTTATATATTGTGTCTGTCTTACAGGAAGCTATTTAGAGGTACAATGGAAAGGAGTGATGCCATTTTCTCCTGCATGACACAGAACCTCAGCTCTTCAGCAAGAAGGGAAGATGTCACATTGCCAAATTCTCTAAGAAATTTGGAGATGCCAGTAGGGCCAAGCAGCTGTCAATGAAATTTACATTTGGCTGCTCCTATCTGTTTACACAAAAGCTCTGCTAAGAGTTTATTCAGCTTGCTCAAAAGGCCAGAGTCTGCTAAAGGGGAATTGTTACCCTCTGTGTGCCTACATGAGCTATATGGCACTATTTTTTATGCCTACATCTACTGTGTCTCACTGCTCTATTCATTGTTAACTCGTCTGGTTGGGGCCCCAAATGGGTCTACTCTAGATGGGACTAACTATTGGATTCAGCCTTGTTCTTTCTTTCATGCTTGTTCCGGAAACTTCAGATGGTACAAAATATGGCAGCCAGAGTGGTCTTGGGAACATCTCAGAGAGACCATATAACTCCAGTATTGAAATCTCTCCACTGGCTGCCTATCAGTGTTCCGGGCCCAGTATAAGGTGTTGGTTATTACCTTTAAAGCCCTAAATAGCTTGGGTCCAACTTATCTCTGGAACCACCTCCTCCCATACAATCCTCCCCGCGCACTCCGGTCCTCTGGGAGGAATTTGCTTCAGCCACAAAAATCTAGGCTGTCTGCAACCTCCCAGAGGGCCTTTTCGGTAATCGCCCCCAAATTGTGGAATGACCTGCCAAGTGAGATCCGTCAGATAACAAGCCTGAGTAGTATTAAAAAAGCACTAAAGACGGATCTCTTTTGGCAGGCCTTTCCTAATTAGATCCCGGCCTCAGGGGATCCTGGCCTCTTTTAGTCCTCTGGCCATTTATTGTATTTTATTGTATTTATTGTTTTTAAATGTGATTTTAGATCAGTTGGTTTTCATTTATAATTGTTTAATATTTTTTATGGGGGAGGGTGGGGGTGGGGGTGTTTGGGGATTTTATCTGTATTGTATTTTAATTTTTGTAAGCTGCCCCGATTGTTTTGACAGAGAGGTGGGGTATAAATTTATTATTATTATTATTATTATTATTATTATTATTTCTTCCGTTGTTATAAATCAGCTTCACAAGACAGAGGTAAATGTCTTCCCTATAACATGTCACTTGAAAAGGCCTGTGTAGCTTCCCTACATCTCTCTATATAATCCTCTTGGGTATGTTGCCATTTTCAGTGTGCTGATTGGCTGCTGAGGTGTCAGGATCTGTCTCTTCTTGCAGGACTAGGTCCCTGGCTCCAGCAGCTAGCACAGCCTCTTTGTAGACTCAGGCCCTAGTTGTGGGAGTCTTGGCAGAGCCAGGGCCAAACTATCAGATACACCTGGCTGCAATGATGCAGCACACCTGAAACAGCCAGGGGAGCTGCTATTTAAGAGTGTCATTCAGATATCTGTCCTGACCACAAGAATGTGGTCTTTTGTGCTTTCTGTAGCTGCTCTTTGTTCTGGGTCTTGGGGCCTCGCTGGCCTCTTGGACCTGCCTCTGGCTCCTGGATATCTGGTACGTGCTCTAACCTTGGACTGTCTTTGGACTTTGGCTTGCTTGACCGCTGGTTTCTTTGTTCCTGACCTGGCACTCCCTTCCTAGATCTTGCCTTTCCTCTGGCCCTCTGGAGTCCTAAGGATGTGCTCTGACTTTTCTTAGCTTTGGCTTATCTTTGACCCTGCCTGGACTTTGGACTCTGTCTCTTGTGTTCCTGATCCGGCCCTGGACTCTCTGCTCCTAGACCCTGCCACCCATGCCCCAGACCCTGCCAGTAGGAAATTCCCAGTAGAAAATACCATAAAAGTTCCTGTTGGGCAACCAGTCAGCACACTGGGAGCAGAAACATGTGGAAAGCTTCAAGTTCTTTCTAAACATGGTGGTGGTGGAGAAGCTCTCACATCTTGGTGTGTGTATAGTGTTGGGTGTGGGGGGCATGGGGAATGTGTGGGGTGTTTGTGTGATTGTATGGTAGTGACTGAGGGGCTCTAATGTCCTGGTCTGTGTGTGTTTGTGTGATTACATGACAGTGGCAGAGGGGCTCTCACATCCTGGTGTGTGTACTGTGGTGAGTGTCCGTATACAGTGGTGTGTAGTGGTGTGTGTGTGTATGTGTTTACTGAGCATGTGTAGTGGTGTGTGTGTACGTGTGGTTGCATGCTGGTGGCAGAGGGGCTCTTACATGCTGCTGCATGTGATATGTGTGTGTAGTGTGGTGTGTGTGTGATTGCATGGCAGCAACAGAGGGTCTTTCATGTTCTGGTATGCTGTGTGTGTGTAGTGTGCTCTCTCTGTGTAGCATGGTGTGTGTGTACATGTCGTTGCATGGTGGCAGCAGAGGGGCTCTCACATGCTGGCACGTGGTGTGTGTGTAGCATTGCAAGTGTGTGTATGTGCGGTAGCATGGTGGTGGCAGAGGGGTGATTGCATCCTGATGTGTGGTGTATGTGTGTAGCATTGTGTGTGCATGTGTAGTGTGGTTTGTGTGTGTGTACACATGGTTCCATGGTGGTAGAGTGGCTCTCACATCCTTGGACATGTGGTGTGTGCGTGTGTGCATGTGCAGTTGCGTTGTGGAGTGGAAGGGCTATCACATCCTGGTGTGTGTGTACGTGCAGTTCCATGGCAGCGGAGGGGCTCTCTCATTCTGGCATGCATGGTGTGTGTGTAAGTGTGGTTGCATGGCAGCAGCAGAGGGGCTCTTGGCATGAAACTAGCTGCTCAAGAAAGCGGCTACATGCCAGCAAAGTCTGGGAAGGTGGCCTTCTTATAATGAGCACACCGGAATGCAAATATAATCAAACAAGGATTTAGTCAATAACACAGTCCAGAATGGTCAAGGGCTTACAGCATGCAGTGTGAATCCAAACAATCAGTAGGAACAGGCAGCAGAGTAGTCAAAAACAGTCCAAGGTTGAGGCACGAGTCAAGGCACGAGTCAAGGTAGCAGGGATCTTTCTCCAAGAAGGTCAGTTGATCTCTGACAAAACCTCCATCATCTTTCACAGCATATTTAAAGCAATTAAGGCTTTGTCAGGTGTTTCTAAATGAGCAGTTTTTTCCCATAAAGTCTCAGAGATCTTTTAGATTTTCCTTGGGGTTTATTCTGTGCTGTGAGGCCATGTTCTGGAAGAGTTTATTTCTGACCTTTTGCCTGCCACAGAAGCAGGTGAAACGGCAGAAATAAAGTCTTCCAGAACATGGCCTCACAGCACAGAAAAAAACCCAAGGAAAATCTATGGATGCTGGCTGTGAAAGCCTTTTGACTTCTCAGAGATCTCCTTTGAGCTTCCTTTTGAGCTTGCTGCTGGGTACATGATGGTGGAGGTAAGTCCCTCTCTTCTTCATCATTCTTATCTGAATTGGCAAACTCTGCTGGGACTGATGCCAACCCACTTGGACCAGGCTCTTCCTCTGCTCAAGACTCTAGGTTGGCAGCGTTCCCTGCTGGCACAGGTGTAGATAAACCTGTGCCAGGGTCCCTAGGGCTGTTCCCTGCCATGTCCTCCTCCTCTGATTCCATAAGCTCATGGGGCATGACACTAGCTGTACCCAGCATAACATATTCCATTATACAGTAGTTGATTTGAAAGTTTATACTGTATATTAATGCATCAAATAATTGTGTTCTTGTCATGTTTCCTAAGCAGCCAATCAGCAGAGTGGGAATGGAAACATAGCGTATCTGTATCTGTAGGTGTGTGTTATGCTAGATATAGCTAGTAACTACATAATCCCAGCAATGATTTTAGTTTCTAAATACATTTTATCTGTGAATTTAATTTTAATTAAATGTGTGTAACATATCCCATGATCTTGAAATGGGATAGTCTAAAAGATAAACCAATGTAACTTTTGCTTGGCCAAATCCTATGCTTATATTACGAACCAGTATACAATTCTTTGTGCACCTACACAGAAATAAAGAGGTGTTGAGCTAAACTAAGGGACATAGTTATTAAACTCATAACTGCAAACTAGGGCCTACTAACTGCAGAAATTAGTTGAGGCCAGGAGTCCTCCTCAAATACCTTCCCAGCCATGTATGTGCTAGCACCCAGGCCCCAATGCCCTCCTATAATTGTATAATCTGACATCTGTCAACCAGCCATTCTGACCAGAAAGACGCTCCGAGGCTAATCCCTCATGCCCAATTTAGAATTTTAGGGAAGTTCAAGTCTGAGGGATCCTAAAGGTGATCCCTTTCCTCATACCCCAGCCCCACACAACACAACCCACTGAAAGTTAAGGCATCCTCCTTTCACCCAAAACATGCCCCAAAGCTAATCCAAACACCTGCTTTTTCTACACTATTCCATCAAATGTGACCTATTTAGGTTAAAGATACCACCTAAGCCAATCCTCCTGAATTCCATAGACTAGCAGTGCAGGGTAGGCAAAAACTTCCACCCCACCTTTTTAAAATCTTGCCTATCAGGTGCACAATGGTCAAAAATTCCTACCCAGCCCTGAAGTAATCAGCCACAGTTTGCATTGCTACATAAGGCAGGTGAGTGGCCCAAGTGTGAATGGGGGAAAGAGGCTGAGCAGGAGCTGGCTGAATCTTATATTGGCTCATTGGAAACACTGGCCCCCGCACCTGCTTCTTCCAGAGAGTTTACTACTTTGTCCCATTCCTGCAGACGACAGAGTCACAGCAATGGAGCAGTAATTATTCTAACCTTCATTTTCTATGTATGTTTCATTCCACTATGTCCCTGCCCACACAGAATTCAGATACTGAAACAGACTAATCCACTTGTAAGCCTTGTCAGTACATTTAATAAATACTGAAGTCTGATAAACCTTATCTTCTAAACATAAACATGGAAATAATACTCTATAATGGAATGAATGGGGAAGATTTGTACACCTAACTGATTGCACACAACATTCTAAACTTTAAATGTAGTTTTAAATAGTATTCAAGAACCTATTAACAAATTTCAGTGCCAAACATATCTTCTGAAGTTTTAGATATACCTGATCGGACTGTTGGCTTTATCTGGATCTCTGGCACTCACAGCTCCCACAAATGAATTGTTCATCTCCTCTTCAAAAATCTCCATCAAGAATTCCTTGGATACGAAAACTGGAGGTTCATCCACATCCTTCACTCTGATCCTCAGGACAGTGGTGTCTTCAAATCTAGTGTCTTCTGTCAAGAAACGTTTATCTATGTATCTGTTGATACCTTTCACTCTTATTTCATATACACTTTGGCTCTCGTAATCCACTGTCTGCCCAAAATATATAAATAAAAAGAGAAAGAAAAAAAAAATTAAATTCAGTTTCAAGAAATTAATAATAGATCAATCATGAGTGTAAGATTAAAGACAAGAAAGAATGGTACACTTCTTTTGGGAAAGTTTTGAAACTAATAAGCTTCAGTGAGGTTTCCCACCCCCTTCCTGTAAAAACATATTAATGATTCATCTTTGCCTCATATCACTTTGCTTTTACTCATAAGTTTGCTGCTGTGGTTTTCTGTTGCCATAATTCAAAAGCATCACATTGGACATAATTTTATTTTTGTTGATTTCTAGATGAGTTTATGCAGATTACTGTGTTCAGTGTCTTTTTTTCCAGCTTAGGTGGATTCCATTTGACACATGGGAGTCGGAAGAGCACATATTCCATCTAATGGCCACCTTTTATATCTTATGCACAGCATTCAAGTTGCTCCCTATCTTTGGAAATGGAAAAAGATGGAGGCATGTTTCTAAGTACAAGTGGAACAGCTACTTGTGCCATCTTGGATTCCAAAATCTTACTGAGGTCATGGTTTGTGCAAGGGAGTCTAGCTCTGGTGTCCATGCAAGGGAACTTGCTGCTTGCACAAGAGGAAAAACAGCAGTTGCTAGCAAAACTTTTTTGTGGTGATAGTGTGTCAAATGAGCTTTCAAATTGTAAGGGTCAGTGTTGGGGAGGATGGATACAAAATGTCTTTGAGCATCTTCACACTACACAGGAATAGCACTATAATTCCACTTTAAATGCCACAGCAACATCTCGTGGAATTTGGCAGGGGACCAGAGCTCTTTGGCTAAGAATTCTAACTACCCTCCTTAAATTGTGAATCCCAGGATTCCATAGGATTCTACAGGCTGGTTATAGGATGGAGGCAGCTTTGGTCACCTTGGTGGATAACCTATGCTGGGAATTGGACAGCGGCAGTGTGTCCCTCTTGGTTCTGCTGGACCTCTCAGCAACTTTTGATACCATTGACCATGGTATCCTTCTGGGCTGCATTGCTGAGAGTGGGTTTGGAGGTACTGTACTACAGTGACTCCATTCTTTACTGAAGGGGTATTTGCAGAGGGTGGTGTTGGGGGATTCCTGTTCAACTCCTTGGCTGTTGGCCTGTGGAGTCCCTCAGGGTTCTTTCTTTTCACCTATGCTATTTAACATATACATAAAATTGCTGTGAGAGGTTGTCCAGAGTTTTGGGGTCACGTGTCACTAGTATGCTGATTATACCCAGCTCTAAACCACTGCCTAGCAGTTATAATAGACTGGATGGGGGTGAATAAATTGAAGCTTAATCCAGACAAGACAGAGATACTAAAGTTAAAGCTAATGAGCTAACTGTGCCTATTCCTAGAGAAGTTGGGTCTGTCTATGTAACAGATGCCTTAGGTAAATCTCATTTGGATTACTGTAATGTATTCTACGTGGGGCTGCCTTTGAAAGGTGCTCAGAAACTTCAATTAGTTCAAAGAGCTATAGCCAAATTGCTAACTGGGCTGGCTATAGGAAGCATACAACTTCTTCTTTGCAACAGCTCCATTGGCTGCCGGTCTGTTTCCGGGCACATGCAAGCCCTATACAGCTTGGGTCCAGGTTACTTGAAGGAGTGTACCTCTCTTTATGAGCCCATTAGAATTTTAAGAGAGGCTCTTCTCACTGTCTCACCACCCTCTCAGGCACATTTGGTGGGAACAAGGGAGAGGGCCTTCTTGGTGGCCGCTCACAGACTTTGGAACTCCCTCTCTAGGAAGTCCATGATGTTACCCTCCCTTACTTTCCTTCCATTCCTCCCTTACTTTCCTTCCATTAGTGCCACAAGGCTTTTGAAAATTGAATGAGGTGGGCTTTTAATTATGTGTTGTGCTTTTTAAATGTTTCATGGTCTTTTATAATCTTTTAATGAATTTTGATGTTTTTAATGTCTGATGTTTTAACCTAATACATTGTTTAATTGCTTTTAGATAACTTTATATTTATATTGTTATCAAGTTTTTATAGTTTTTAATTCACATTATTTTAAATATATAGTTAGCTGCCTTGAGTGCCATTGTTGGGAGGAAGCTGTATGACTATGTCAAGTTCGGAGAGCAATTTTTATTGCAGCACTGTTCTGAAGTACAGAATAAGTATACATTACAAATGTCCACTTCCATGCAAGGAAGAAAAGGTGTACATTTTGGGACATCATGGTTGCAGTAGTGACAGACATCCTTTTTCGTTGTTGTTGTTGTTGTGTGCTTTCAAGACTTTATGGCTACCCTAAGGCTACTTCTAAGTGCTCCTCAAAGTTATGAATAATCTTCCTCACAATCTTGGCCATACTAAAGTATGATAGAATCCCAGCAGATAAAATGCTCAAAGCTATCTTTTACATTATATAGATCAGAAGAAAAAGCAGTGCTATAACAAACTTGTTTGGTCTTTTCTGTTTCAGTGATTTCTGTGATACTGCTTTTTACTGTTAAGTAATAGCTGACATCTCACCTTGTTTAATATGACAGTTCCTTCTTGAGTTTTATTGTTAGTAATGATGTAAACAATGTGAGGGGGTTCTCCTTCTATTATATATTCCATGGCTGCATTGTCCCCTATGTCATTGTCGTCTGCCATGATTTTGTCTATCATGCTGCCAACAGGTGCTGCCTCGGAGACGTACATGTCATAGCGCTCTAAAAGAAACAGCCAAGTGTCAATGCAATCTACCAATGAACGCCCGAAGAGTAAAGCAACTATATTACATTCAATTAAGAATATATATGAACTAAGAAATGGTCCTATACTGTATTTCTTTTTATAACTAGACAACTTTCAAAATACATGTGTGTATGTGCATATTCTGAATTTTTTTGTAATAATGAAAACAATTACAGTTTAGAAATGTTTCTCACTTCATTTTATGAGCTCATTTTCTTTTAGAAAGCTTCACAGACTCGTAACTTGGCTCGTTATTGATTTCAAAAGGACCCGTGGAGTATATAATCTCTTGTTTTTCTTAAAGGTCTCTCTCTTTTCCTTGTATAAACTGCCTAATTTTGAGTGGAGTATATATATTTTTCCCTTTACAGTTCTGGCTGTTTTCTTAAGTCTTATGAAATCACTTTGTTGCTTGAGTTTGTTTTTCTATGATAGTATCATATTTCTATCAATGCATGGGACAGGCTTGAGACAATATCTCTTCGTGCCTCCTCTTCTTGCTGGTAATGTCTGATTTCTCTTCCTCTATGGATTTTATTAAGAAATTGATATCCTGCCTAACCCAGGCATCTGTCTAACTCAGAGTAGCTGAGAGAAAACTGAACCAACAGAATCACAAAATCCTCTTGTAAGCTGAAAATAATAAAATGTAGACAGGTGAACTGGATAAAAGCAACTAAAATAAGGATTCATCATATAAAAAAAAATCTTCAACCCTATGTATTCATACCCTCTGTTGTTAGAGGGCTTCTCGTCAGGGACTGTTTTATTCTAATTGTTCCACAAGCTTAGCCATGATATACTAAGGATGGTAATCAGTGAGTTCTCTTTTCCCTTAATTAGTTATCTTGTTATGTTTTCATGTGATGCTTTTCTTTTTAGTTGCCTTTATTTTCAACTTTAATTTAAAATATAATTGCATATTAAAAGAAAAGGAAATGCATCCTACTTCTGCTCATATGCTTCCCAGAATAAAGATGCTTTAACTATGCAGCAGAAGGCAGGGAGCGATATAGCAAAACCAGTTTTCTCAGGCAAGAGGTTGCACAAATTGAGTGTCCTTAGCAAAGGTGGACAAAGCTTGGACAAAGGTGTGGCATGGTCAAATTTTTCCTAGTAGCTCTCAGTCATGGGAGGAGGTGATCCCTTGGTTATCGTTGCCTAAGTCACTTTTGGCCTTTAAAGGGGGATCACCAGTGCTATGAATCATTCCCAGAAATGACAGGCAAACAGGCTATTTCAAGATGGGTCTATATACCTTCATTGGCAGGCACCCACTGCCATGCTCACTACCGAATTATAAACCAATGTTTCCACAGACTCTTAAAAGTTAGGCCTATGTAGATCATGTTGCAGTTGATTGTGGCTGTAATTAAGACCTGTCACCATGCCCAGGTCTGGCCTTCGGAGAAATGAGGATAAGCTGGTCAAAGGCATACCTGGAAATGGCTACTATTTGGAATCCAAGTGTCAAACTGGGTCCAGGGTATCCTCAGGCTGGGAATTTTCAAGAAGATTGCTGCCCCATCTTAAAGCAGGTTTAAATACAGGTCCCCACCCCATATCCATAAGGGATATGTTCCTGGACTTACCATTTATAAGTGAAACCATGGATAATAGCAAGCCCTATTAAAATTAAAATTAAAAAAAACCTGTACAAACATACCATAGAGTTGTTTTGGAAGACCTAGCGATTCCCAGAGAGCATGCCTCTCTAGGCATTTTCCAGCACAACTCTATGGCACAACTCTTTTTTCAGCCTGGATAACTGAAATTGCAGATACTGGTACCGTGGATACTGGGAGCAACCTATAAAGATTATTCCAGACTCTAGGTCTTTTTTGACCAGGAACACCTTTGTCTTATCTGAATTAACCTTTAATTTTAAAGTCTTAATTTTATCTCATTGCCACCCTCAGGCAGTAATTCAAAGCACCAGCAGCTTCCCTGGAACCAGATTAAAAAGGAGAAACATATATGGGAGAGCCAGGAGACATTCTACTTACTCTGTTGAAATCGAGGAGGATTGTCATTAACATCAGAAATGTTGATGGTTACAGTTGTTGTTGCAGAATGTCCACTTGCTTGGCCAACTCTTGCTTGGATGACAACAAAGTACTGATCTTGTGTTTCTCTGTCCACTGGGTAAAGTGTTCTTATGATTCCTACAAATCATACAGTAAGAGAATCGCCCTGTTGACTTAGACCAAAGTCCTTTCTGCTCCAATTCAAGAAGTAGTAAAGAATAAAAACACCAAAGTAAAAGAACAACAAATAAAACTGATGGCACAGTAGTATCAAATACCATACCAACTATCTTTTATAAACAGCAATTGTTCACCAAACTGTTGGAATGGTTGTGGTATTAAAGGATCTTACATTCATACATGGTGGGACTGTCCCTTCATTCAGAAATTTTGGAGTGAAGTAAGTAAAGAAATAAATGGGATACCAGAGGACGATATACAGTTTAGTAAAGTAAACAGCATCCCTGTTAATTTAAGAAAAATAGGACTGAATAAGAATGAAAGTATGTGACAAAATAAATATTAAAAGTAGCACATGGAGTTATTGCCTTGGGTTGGAAGGAAAAATCCAAGAGGTCTAAATATAATCTGGAAAAATATATAGCAGAATTTCTATTTGATTTTTAAGAGAAAGAAGATAGACATATATAGGAGAGATAAAGAAAGAATCTGGAACAATAAATTGAAAATGGTGATTGAAAGAGTTAATGAACAAGAGGGGGCATAGAGAAATAACCAATGTGTTACTTGGCCTTATGCTCCCCTCCAATAATTCATAATTTGGCTTATTAGACACTTCACATGGTTTCCAGTAGACCAGGCCAACCCAAACATTAGGGTTAATGAAAGTTACTAGAAGCCAATGAAGAGGTCTTGGAAATTCTCCAACCCAAACATGCCCAGGACACGATTAAGTGAAATATTCCTTAGACAGTTGTTAAGGTGGAATGTGCTGATTTTCCTGGACACATCTGGCAGTGAATCATATAGTCCAAAAGAAGCAAGTAACTGGAACACCCATCATCCTGAAAAGGTCTTCCATCTGCCTCTTCCTATCCCACAATCAGTCTTAATGTCCCAACCATTATCAGCAATCATCAAAGCTGGAGTTTCTTTGTCTAATTGTGGGAAACACACCCAACCATTGTTCTACACTCAAAGCACCGCTTAAGGGTACAATATTGGGTATAGATATTACCCTAAATCATAACCAAAGTGACCACAGCAATTCTTATCTTGTCACTCTGATGGTTTGTTGTGTGACCCTCAGAATCAAGCCTGCGTATTTCTTTGCTGCATGAACCTCTGCTCTCCAGGCAGGTAATTATAGCGTATATCTACTGAATCTATTCCTCTACCCAAAAACTTCCTCCTAAATCTTTGTTAGCCTTGTGTGATTGCTTGTGAACATGAGTGTATGTGTGAATACTTCTGTGATTATTTTTTTCCATTAAAAAACAGTTTTAAATTCATTTTGGCTTTGAGTCTGCTCAGTGAGGGTATACACAGGTGTAAAGATCCTGAAGTTACTCGACCTCTCTCAGTTTGTACCTTCGAGCTAACTAAAATTCCCCAATATAATATCATAATTCAAGGGTCACAGGTAGGTCCCACAGACCCCACACAATTTGGCTAACAAACGTGATTACAGCTATTAACCATATAATGGAAAATGTGTCATGAAGAGTCATATAGATACAGCCTCTGTAAAGCCATTTAGAGGGAAGGTGTGGGGGAATGGAGCAAATTAAAAACTATTATGTAATGTTTGTAAATATTTGTTAAATATTTGTAAAATATTTAACAAATTATATTTTTTAAAAAAGTTATTTCTGTTCTACTGTTTTGTTCCCATAGAAGCCAATTCAATGCCTCTATAGGAACAGATAATTCAGAGCAGAAATTCAGAAGAGAAAATGAGCACAGTAGTTATCCCTATATAAGAGACATACTGAATTTGACACTAGGTTAATATATCACCACCATAATGAAACACTTTATGTGCCATTCATTTATCCAATCTCCCTTTAAAGCCATCCAAGTTGTGGCTGTCATTACAACTTGTGGTAATAAATTCCTTACTATAACTTTGTCAGATTTATAGATGCATGTGCATGCACACTCATGCATGTGTGCACACACACACATACACACTTTTTTTCTGCTCTGAAACATCTACCATTCAGTTTTATTGTCCCCTCTCCCCCCAGTTATTATATCATAAACCACATGCTACAACCTAAGCATAATATATTGCTACCATGGCTCCTCTTACTTTTTCTAAGCCAAATGGCACCAAACATTCTCCTCTTTCCTTGCAGAAGAATTTATACAATCCCTTTATTACATTGGTTTCCCTTTTCAGCTCCTTTCCACCTCTTTTTGTTGTTGTGTGCCTTCAAATCATTTCTGACTTATGCTAATCCTAAGGTGAATCTAACATGGGGTTTTCTTGGCAGAATTTGTTTAGAGGGGATTTATCCTTGCCTTCACTGAGGCTGTGAGAATGTGACTGCCAAGGTCATCTAATAGATTTCCATAGCTGATCAATGATTCGAACTCTAGTCTCCCCGTTTCCTAGTCAAACACTCACACCAATACACCATGCTGACTCTTTTCTACAATATCCTTTTTCTACACTATCCTTTTTCATTACTTCTCAAGACACCTGGCAGTTTCAAGTTGTTTGGCTTTCCCACCCTATCCCCAAAGCCTATGTGACCAGTACTACACTATTCTAAATATAATCACACCATACACTTGTACAGAGGCACTGACAGTTAAATGTCACTTTCCCTCCCTGAGGATCTCCTAAATAAAACTTGGCACACAAGGTCAATGTTTTCCTTGAGTTATCCACCAGAACTCCCAGATTCTTTTCTTGCTCAGTCAGTGCTAGCATAGGTCAGCCTATATATTAATATAAGATTTTTGATGTTGTTGCAGTGTTCCTTGCTATATCTTTGTTTACATTGAACCACACTCGTCATTTTGTAATGCCCTTTTCCGTAGTTTGTGGAAAGATCCCTCTCGAGGTTTTAACAATTTTTGCAGGATCACCAACAAGCACAGTTCAGCAAGTTGTAAATAAACACAAATGATCATATTTGGCATACAAAAACCACTACTTTTATTTATCTGAGCTAAACAGGCTTGGCCCCAGCAAGAGCCCAGTTTAAGACTTCAGTCAACCTACCTACTAGCCAATGACACCAATTGACCCAGCCCATCTGCTGGGTAACACCAGAATAATAAATGTGGGAATTCCCATGGGCAGACAGCACTTTGTGGTACCAGTGTAACCTGGATACACGGCAGAGACACCTGCCCCTCAGATAGATATGCTCACTCTCCCCAAGGTCCTTTAAGGGGACCCATACCTGGGTCTAATGGTTCCATTGGTCCTGGCCCCAATCAGATTATCTTCCGGTTCCATGCTAAAGCTAATACAGAGAAACGAGGCTGGGAACCTTGGGCTTTGGCTTAAATAGCCAAGGAGAAGACTTTAACGAAACCTACACCTGGCTTTCTCTAGTTCTACCCTCCAAGATACCTGTCAGTTTCCAGTTGGACTGGTCTCCCACCCTATCCCTGAAGCCTACAAAAATGAAAACACTCATGGGAAGAAGGAGAAGCTGAGCAACACAATGACAGTGACCATCATGTTCCTCTGCCTTCTGTGCCCTGAAAATTATTCTCCCAATAAGTTGGGAAAGCCATTTCTCTTATAAGTGTAAAATCCACCTTGCTTATAAAGCCCTCAGAGCACTTTCCCCCAATATCAGTTGGGGAAAGTTCAGTCCCATTTTGTGGACCATGAAACCTTGCAGGACAACCCCTGAGCCCACTTTTTAAAAAGAAAAATCAATGATTTTTTTTTGTACAATATAGGATTCCACACTCTCCCAGAAATACTATTTGGATCTCCTTGTCCCCTCATAAACCCACAAAAAAGATGGCGGTGGGCACAGGTACTCCCACTGCATTCTTGTTCTCAGACCGTTCCTGGAAACCCCAAGTACTGTTGAGATTATCATCATATAGTAAATTTGCATTTCTGCATGGGATTTATTTGCTTTCCTCTGTAATTTACTGTAGTTTAATTAGTTTGAAATAGGAAATAGAAAATGGACAGTGTAACCAGTGGAAAATGGACACTGTAACCAAAATAGATACCTAAAGCAATGCATTGTCTTTGGACAAGGGTGATATGGTGGTTCCAGCTCCTGTACCAATTGATTAACTTTGTTATGTGACTTTCAGTGTCAGTGTCCCATCTTGAACAAAACATCGCTAATGAACTTCTTTGCAAACTCACTTAAACATGGATCTGATGATGAAAACTAGATGGTGCTATGGCAAATATACTACTCATTGGTTATTTATTTTTCCATTTTTTTTCTTACCTAAGTGGATATCAAAATAGTTCTGTAGATAACAAGCAATACCTGTTGTTGGCTCCACAGAGAAATAGGGCTGTTCTGGAGGGATGCTGTAAAACAGGCGGGCACCCATTGGATCTGGATTTGTAGCTGTAACTTGAATCACTGAAGTACCTGAGCAAGGATTGGATGGGAGACATCATCATATAGGCACAGGGATGGATAAGAATTTCATACAAATAGCCTCATATTTGAGATGAAAATAATTTGATTTAATAAAAGAGAAAAAAGAAAACATGACCATAGGAGAAACTGAAAATGACAGATTAATTCTTCCAATTTGATTTCTTCAGTCTTAAAAGTCTGAGCTTGAACCAGCTACGTATGCAACCATGTTAGTGCTCAATTGTGATTGTCACCACTTTTTCCTGAGAGTCTATTCATTTAAAACAACCACATGCCAGTGAAGCTGTGGCAGTAGCTGAACATATTGAACTGGACCACTGCAGATTGTAGATAATTTTGTATGGTTTTAATCCATTTACCAATTTTTACACATTTACTCATAACAAGGGCGAAAATGAATTTGATGATTAAAACATGCCAGTGCAGGACAAAGTGAAACTAACATATTTTCCCATCACTATATGGGAATACTTCACTGCAGGAAAAAAACGACTGACAAATTTCTGTACCTCTATATGAAAATAATTTGCTGTCAGGAGAATAATTACTTGCTGGGTAAACTTTCTTCTTTTTTAAAATTAATTTTTAACACAAACAGTTTACAATCAAAGTAATATACATTCAAACAATAAAGAAACAGACATCACATCTCTTAATCAATATCCATTCCTTGAACCATGCAAAACAATAGGCCTCGTAATATAATTTGACATTAAGAACTCCCAAGCTGTACCTTTCCTTAACATCTTACAGTGTTTTAAATTTTATTCTGGGTTTCTTTGCCTGCCAAACAAATCTGGAAGTCTCTTTCTGCCATTGCACAAAAGGTATTCCATTTCTTATAACAGGGATCATTTGAAAGAGAAATAAAAAGCCTTGGCAAAGCATTTGCTTTTATTACTGCAATTCTACACAAAAAGGACTCTCAGCATGTACTTTTCTTTTTTTAAACCCCACCCCATAGATTCTATCATCTTGTCTGACATCTCTCAGTTGGGTCTCCAATACTAAAATAGACAGTAGAGGTGAGAGGGGACAATCTTGTGTGATCCCCATTTGTATTTCAATTGATCTTGTCACAAGGTAACATTTACTAAAGTCTGGGCCTTTCAAACTGAATAGATGGCCTTTACAGTAGCACCCCCGTATCCATGGGAGATTGGTTTCAGGAGTCCCCATGGATGGTGAATTCCATGGATAATAGCAAATGCCCTGGATGAAGAGGAAGGGAGGGAGGCTCATGGCCCAGGCCTCTGCTGCCACAACCTGGCCCGCCTAGGCCATAGCCTCCCAGACCTCTGCTACCACTGCTGCAGTATGCCCCACCACTGCTGCCAAAGCCTCCCAGGCCTCCGTCGCCACCACTGCTTTGCAGCCCAACACTACCACTGTGCCTGCCAGGCCTCCGCCACCACAAACACTTCTAGGCTAGCACAGCCTCCCTAGTTTTAGAGGCACCTGGCTGTATTCTCTCAAAGCATCCATAAGTGCTAGAGATGGAATATTACACTATAATTATCAGAGCTGAAGTATTAAACTGAGGCAGCTGAATCACCATTGCGTGTCAATGCTACCAATGGCAGAGAGGAAGGCTAGCAGGCAGAAAGGCAGGTGAATCACAATAAGACAGCCTTTTCAGGCAGACATACGTAAGACAAATTCAGGCAGTTACCTGAATGTATGTAGGACCAAAACTTAGGACAGAGACATGGGTGGGATAAAAGCCCCACCAAACACTGACTTTGAGTAGCCCTTTGCTCATTCAACACAAATGTCTGAAGATCGGTCAGTAACTTCATTTGACTGAACACAGACACAAACCTTTTGCAGTTTTAAATCAAACTCAACATCATCAAGGTTCTCATTCATGGGAGCTTTGTAAACACATTCAGCCCTCATGTCCCTGTTGCCATTTTTAGTCCTACAAAACCCTGAACAATGCTACAATGTTGAATGCAGCCAACCTGGTTGCACTCTCCTAATATACATCATGTTCTGCTTTTTTAAAGACTCTCATATCATGAATGGCTAGCATGAAAGGCAATATTCATTGACTTTCTCCCATTGCTAGAATGCATACTGTATATGATCACATTTTAACATCTTTTAAAATTCCTAATATAGAAATGGTACCTAATATAGAAATAAAATTGAACTAGTTGACAAAATCCATACCTACTCAGAAGCAAGACCAACTAAATTTAATAGGATTTAGTTACAGCTAAGGATAGCAGAAGATTGCAGGCTCTGTTACCTAGCTGCTGTATTATTGATGAGTTCTGAATTTATTTTATTAATTGCTCTTTTTGTCTGAATTGTTTAATTAGCTCATTTAGTTAGCTTATGATACACTGCTTGATGTTTTGCAAACCTAAATAATCCAATTACTTATTTGATAAATGATGAAAAACAATTAGCCTGAAGCCTCTTTATTAGTCTTAGCAGAGCAAAGGGCTTATCTACGTGAGCCTAATAAAATGTTTTGGAGCCATCCTGGGGATGAGCTGTGCAGATGACACTGGGCCAAACACCTGAATCTGGACCAAACAGTCCTTATGACATTAAGCAAGTTCAGTCCCCAAAATGGTGTAACTCATCTTGAAAAAGTTGTTAAAAACTCCCAATTTACTCTGGCTCTTCCAGGAAATTCTGGATCACCCCACACCAAGAACAGGCAGCTATCCTCACATGCCTCCTGTTGCATCACCCGGTGCCATTGTTGCCACCACTGCTGGCATGCGTCACATCCTCTGAGGTCACAATGTGATCAATGCTGGGTGCCTCATTTCTGGCTTCAGGGAATGTGATGTGCTCCAGCGCTGGGTGATACAATGGGACACTTGTAAAGACAGCTGCCCATTCTCACCACAGAGGGCTCTGGTAATGAGGGGAATATGGAGCAGCTCCATGGCCAGAATACTCCAGGCTGCTTCTGGGTTATCCCAGCTGGTGTAGCTGAGCCCTTAGAACTGTTAAATGTTAACACATGTGCTAATCCCATTAATCCAACTACTGATTAACCTGTGCAGAGTAGGCCAAAAAAACAACACCCTCGGGTCTACTCTAGTTGGCACTAACAAAAGGATTAAAGCTAATTGTTTTACACAGACTCCGAGAACTCATTCCCTGAGTCAGTTTTTAATAGTAAGAGTTTGGCCATTGAATATGAAAAACAATAATGATAAAGGAGGAATTTCCAAAAATCTTTGAGAAACTACAGCTAATGTTTAAACATCTAAAATCACAGGTAAAATCTATCCAACTTTACTTCCTGGTAAACTTTGGCTTAAATCTAGCATCATGCTGGCAGTGCAGTGCCACTGTGTTCAAACTTTCTTCTCCTGCCAACTGCCAGAGCAAAGCACCATCTGAAAATTGGTTCCAAAGGTTATTGCAGTCCCTCAGAGCACATTTTGCAGGGTGCAATAGGCTACAGTGGTGAAGATTGTCCTTTTTTATTCTGCTAGCAGAATCCATTGGATTCTGGCTTTCTATTTTTTTTAAAAAAGCAAAAAAAAATTAAAAATCTGTTGTATGCTTCAGATTTTCCTTCCAGAGACAGAAATAATGCATTACTGAAATAACTCTCATACAACAGGTGCCAGTGTTTATGGAATATTCTAGTAAATTGTGGTACTGTTAGAATTCGCCCATTTATTTTCACTAAAAAGGCTGATGACTGATGTTTTATAAAAATCTATTCCATTTCTTCACTGTTGTTTGTCATCTCTTTACATTTTCTTCCTTTGCATGCATAGCTACACTGTTTATGTGAGCTACTCTCTTAATTTTCCACTGGCTATAATACAGATTTAAGGGGTGGCAATAAAGGACTCCATATTAAAACCAAAGCAAGAGTACTGCATCAATCCCTAATTTAATGCCTGTGGTGCAGCTTAAGAGAGAGAAACTCAGAACAAGCAATGCATCCAAAACTCACAACAGGATTCTGATAGGTTTTTGTATCCTTGAGGTTTGTAATGAGCATTTTCTGCTGCAGAACAGATAGTACAATCCATCCACAGAAGACAATTTCATCTATACTTGGGAGCTGGCCATGTCCTAGATCTAAATCTGAATGCTATCCCTAAGGGCCTTCAGAAAGATTATACCATGAAGGAATTTTTCGGCAGGTTCTTTTAAAAAATAATGTAATGTCTAACTCATTTCTCACTTAACTTCTAAATAAAATACAAATCAACTTTCCTCTTGGGGGAAACAAGACCTACAGCCACTTTCCATAATTTTCTGTCATAAAATCACATTATCACATCTTATCCCCAGACGTTACGCTACTGGATGTTTCACTGATAAATTCACTGATAAATTAGTCAGAAGCACCCTGAGGACTTTTAGTTGCTGATCTGAAACTATCATATTATCTGTAAATATGTTGATAGAGAAGATGACTGTTTTCAAGGCGTCAAAAGAAACAGCCAAGACTAGAAGCTTTCCCACTATGTCTCCCGTAGCATCCCATATCTTATATGGAATCATTTACTTGATTGAAATAGCAGCATGCATTCTTAAATATTGTATATCTGATTATGCAGCATGCAGTCTTAAATGTATCTGGATGTGATCACAAGTTTAGGAAGACATAGGATCATTATTAAACTAGATAATCCTCAGGATACCCTTTAAAGTTGTCCATCCACATTAATTGTTTTAGTTCCCATGAAAAACAGAAAAGCATTCCATTGAATATATGGTCCATAAATTGATGTGTTCTTTGCATATGTTTGCACTCACCTGACAAAATAGAAGAAAAATAATATCTGTGTGATGTTAACCCACTGGATATTCATTATTTAAAAAATTAATTCCCTATCGGGTGCTGCACTTCGGCCATTTGCAGACAGAGCAGGAAATGAGAGAGATACATATTGGCTTTACATGCTGTCCTACAGCATGCTGAAGAAGACCCAAGGCTATTTGAGCCTAGTCCTCTTCCTGTTCAGGCCTCTTTATCTGCATTGACTCACCTCCCACCAATTCTGTGCAAGATCAGTTGGTTGTCCTAGGAGGCCAATTAGGAATTTTTGGCTCATTTGTGCTTTGCATGGTTTGGGGTTTGTTTGTTTGTTGTTTTTTGCCTACTCTGCACAGGTTAATCAGTGGTTGGATTAAGTTGTATTGGGTGCTGTTCTGCTTGTAAATAGGTTAATTAGTCAAAATTTAGCAGGGATGTGCAAGTAGTGGAGATCAAGGACATGTTGGTGTGCTTCTGGAGGCTTCTTTTCAGAGACTGGGCAGGTCAGAGACAGGAATTCTAGGGCTCTGTGACCCATGTGCAGGATATGGCTGGACCTTTACAGTTTAGCAGCTGCCCAGAACTCTGAGACACCAGAAAGGGGTGCTTCTTGGATGTTGGCAAAGGTAGATGCATTATGAAACAAAATTTGTACCTCCCAACAGCTATTAAACGTTTATTTCTAATAGTTTGTAAATGAATCTAAGATTGTATAACTGAAGAAGCAATGCAAAATTTATGAGCTAAATACCATGTGAGTTACAGTTATAGTGGAGTGAAAGAAATGAAGAGGATTTAATCACAATCAACATTAAGTCCCACTGATGTTGGTGAATCAACCCTGGGAAGGCCTAACACCATTCATTCATTCATGCGTAAATCAATTCACATGTTTCCCTAGAATGGAATACTGTCTTTAGCTCTAAGCCAGCATGTTTTAAAACTACTTCAACCAAGGGCTTGCCTAGATGGACTATTTGCCCTGTCTTGCCCTCATCTTACAGCCCTGCAGTCCTGATTATGCAGGGCTTTTGCCCTGTTTTTCCCCTGGGCAGTCCCCATGATCCCTGGGGCAAAGATAGGGTTAAGAAAGGGTAAAACTTTTTTTAAAAAAACACCTACCAAAACTTACTTCTTTCAAGAAAAATTGGATTGGGCCCTGTGTGACCACAGGAGCCCTTACCAGAACGTTGCTGGAGCTGCTGCCCACGTTGCATTCTCTGAAGCCAGGAAGGAATCCCCCAGCATGTGACCAAGGCTATAGTGTCCTGGCTCCATAGAGTGGGACGCAGGTGGTGGTGGTGGCAGAGACTGGCCAATGTGCCGGTCTGGATTTCCTCCCATTTCACCCAGGTAACAGGGGAGCAATGGGCCTGATCCACAGGCAGAATACACTGGCATATTCTGGCCCATGTAGCTGAGCCATAGGTAGTACTAGTTTACTGGGTGACCTTGAGCTAGACCTTTATCTCTCAGCATAAACTATTTTTCAGAATGCTTTTGAGGACAGAATATGGGGGTGGGGTAGCCATGTATATCATCTGGATGCCCTTAGACATAGGGCAGAATAAACATTTTCTTAATAAAAATATTTTGGGTTTTGCTAGACAATGGAGAGCACTAAACAATATGAACAAATACCATCGAAGTTACTAGAACATCATCATGTGAAGAAAGTTTTAAATTGTATTTCATACCTGCTGAAATACCAAGTATAAATACTGCATCCCAATCTTCTACCTTTTAAAAGATGCATTGGATTTGCAGACATTTAAGCTATATGGATTGCACTTCATGTGAGCTACTGAATTCTGGAGGGAAATCTATAGCCTTGTATTTTCAAAAGAGGCTATTTACAGTTACATTTTCATTTAATGTAGAACTTGCACTGGAAATCTGGATAAAATTTAAATTTTGCTGAGGTGGGGGGAAGAACTAAGAAAGTATACTAAATCTTAAACTAATATATATTCATGGTAATACAGTTATTGATTCCTGAACCTCACTTGGGGCTAAATATTCTACTATAGAACCTAAAGATGCTCTGGGCAGATAGGAAAGTATATGGTTGCATATAGACATTAGAAGAGAAGCCATTTTTCATAGTTGAAAACTACATTTGCATATCTTGAACTTTGGGACTTGCAATATTTTATTAGAAAATGAGGAAATGTCTAGCAGAACCCAAAGGTGGGTGTGAGAAGGTTTCATAGCATTAGAAGGATTCAAGGATCATCCAGTACAATTTCCTGCCAACCAAGGAATCTACTGTTAAAGAAACCTGGACAGGTGGCCACCAAACCTTTCTTTCAAAAACTCCAGTGAAGGAGTCCACCACTTTCTGAGTTAGGTTGTTCCATTGTGGAACAGCTCTTACCATAAACAAGTTCTTCCTAATGTTTAATCTGATGGTGAATCACCAATGTAGAAATAATGTGGTTTGACACATCTTTAACTGCCCTAGTTCCATCCTACAAAATTCCTGGGATTTGAAGTTTTATGAGGCACCAGCATTCTTTGGCAGAGAGGCCTAAATATCTTGTAAAAGTATAGTAGCACCTTCATATCTGCTAATTTGCCATCCACTGATTCAGTTATCCATGGTTGGTGCTGGGGGGTGGATGGGGGAGGAAGAGGAGGAGGAGGAGGAGAGCTCTCTTCCCTTCTCCCTTCCCTGCGGGGGGGGGGCGGGGTTCTTGCAGTGCGGCAGGGGTGGATAGGGATGGGAGAGGAGGAGGAAGAAAGCTTTCCTCCCCTCTCCCTTCTCCGCTGGGGGTCCTGGCGGCATGGTAGAGGTGGCAGGGTGTGGATGGGGAAGCCTGCTCCCCACCCTCCTCCAGACCAGTTCCCTCCCATCCCATCCACCTTATCCTCTCTCCATGGCAGGAACCCACTGGGCTGCCTTCTTCTTCCTTCCTCTTCTTCTGCCTTCCTTCCTCCCTTCCTTCTCCTCCTCCATAACTCTTCCCCCCCCCATCACAGGGCATTCACTACTATCTGCAGTTCTCAGTATTCGTGGGGACCTCCAGAACCAATCCCCCGCAGATAGAGGGGTGCTACTGTACAAATCCCAGGATTCCATAGGATTGATATATAACACTTAAAGTCGTGTCAAACTGCAATATTTCTACAATGTAGATGCACCCTGAATCTCTCTTCTTGTAATTTGAATCCATTACTTATGGTACTAACCTCTGGAGTAGTATGAAACAAGCTCACTGCATCTTATAGATGGCAGTCCTTCATATACATAAGGTTAGCTATCATATTACCTTTCAAACGTCTCTTCTTCAGGCTAAATATGCCTAGTTCCCTCAACTATTTCCATACCATTTAACATTTTAGTTGCTTTCCTTTATGCAAATTACAGCTCTGACCAAACAAAAAGACTGTTAGAAGGAACAAGCAGAAAGTCTGAGCAAAGCCAGAGGTTGAATCCAACAAGTCAGATTAAAAGCAGATAGCAGACTGGACAGAGAGAAACACAAATTCTTTTTACTACTCTTATTAGTTGGGTCGCTGTGGGTAAGACTGGGATCAGATCAGATACAATTAATTTGGTCTGGCTTCCATAATAGCCTTCCGAATATGCAGGTAAGCAGAATCAAATGTGAACTTTTAGAGAGACAATCATTTCAGGAGAGACATGAGACTAATTTGCATTACGGATGGATAGACAGGGATGGAGAGGATTTAATTTCCACTGGGTTTGGTAAGAATGGATAAAAAATGCACCAAGTTCTTTATAACTTTAACATGAGGGGCTATTTTTTAAAAAATGTACTGTTTTTTAAAAAGGGTGTTGTTGGAGTTTGGGGGATACTGGTGGGCACAAAAGTGGGGTCCAGGGGCCACAGTTTTCTCACTTCAGGCTAGAGCAACAAAAACTTCTGTGGGTCCAAAATACTGTAGCCAAGTTGCTGACTGGGGCAGGTTATAGAGAGCATATAACACCCCCCTTCTTCAAACAACTTCACTGGCTGCCGATCCATTTCTGGGCAGAATTCAAAGTCCTGGCTATGACCTTCAAAGCCTCACATGGTATCTAAAAAACTGTATCTCCCTATATGAGCTTGCCTGTGCTCTAAGATTTGCAAGGGGAGGCTTTCTCTCAGTCCCATCACCATCACAGGCACATTTGTGAGGATGTAGGAGAGACCTTTCTTGGCTCCTCTAAGTTTTGAAACTCTCTTCCCAGGGAACTCTGGTTGGCCTACTGTCCTTCCACCACCAGGTAAAGACTTTTTTATTTATTTTCTTTTGGTTTTGGTGTGTTGCAGCAGTTAAGAGCTTTTAATGGGGGTGTTTGTTTATTTTGCTGTGTTTTAAGTGTCTTTTTAATGATGTTTTTAGCTGGTTTTTAACTTGTGATTTTTAAATAGGTACACACACACACACACACACATGTATTGACCTAATATAATCCTCTGTCCCTGTGGTATTGGACAGTTTAGAGAAGCAGAAGTTCCAGGAAGGAAAAATGTGAAAAGTGGTGAAGGCAGAAGTACTGGCTTTGTGGGTAGTAAGGGACAAACATTTTAAAGCTGTGAAGATATTTGATTTGATTTTTTAAAAAGTAACACTCTGATAGTGTTGGCTTATTTTACAAGCACAAAGGCAGCAAGAGAAGAAAAGCAAAAAGTACAGTGTGCAATACCTTCGGCAGACATTTCAGGAACAGTGGCTTCATAAGGCCCATCCAAAAACTGTGGCCTGTTGTCAGCCAGAGAGCTATCTTGCTTGTCTAAGTCAGAGTTCATCTGGAAAAATAATGAGTAACAAGCTGATTTCCAGGTAGTATTAAAACAAACCAGCATTGCAGTGTTTGGTGTCAAACTGTCTTTTTTTTATGATCAGCAGCATATTTTAAACATCAATTTATATTACAAATAAAAATAAGCAAAAATATCATGAATGAAAATGTAAAACACTGTAATGTGTCATTCTGATTACAAAGGAAGGATGCTTTGCTTGTCTACATAAATATTTTTGACAGCATTTTATACCTGTAGCAGAAACTAGGAGTCACCGGATTTGACAAACAATGCATAAATCTTGCTAGAAGACTGGCATGACTGTCCTTTGGAACTGGCAGCCATCAGGATCTAGCCCAGAAATGCTTGTCATTCCCTTTTGAGTGGTTCGATTGCAAAAATGGGAAGTTCAGCAACCAGTGATAAGATATCAACCAAATCAAATATACACTGCTTTGGATTTAAATGAGAAGTACAAATATTTATCAAACACTCCCTAAAATATTCAACTCTGATTCTCAAATTTGAGAAAAGCCAATTAGCTGAAATGAAAAGTTCCAGTTTTCTCCCTGTTCCTCATTTAATTTCAAAACATGCAGACGTCTAAGGAGATTGCAAAATACAGGGGTATCACCCAAATTACAGACTAGTATAACTGAAAGAGCAAACCTAACGAGATGGGGCTGCTGAGGCACACAATTTCTAGTTGGCAATACTTCTACTTGTGCAAATTGTCCCTCCCATTTTTACAGAACTGCCATACCCTTGCACTCCTGACATTAAAGGACAACTTTTCTCGGTTAGCAAGGAACAGTGATGCTGGTATAGCTGTAGCCTGTAGAGTGAAGGATATATATATATATATATATATATACACACACATATATATATATTGGATGGGGGAGGATTTGGGCCTGTATCTGGAGTAACACAAGATCCCCATCCCTGTTATAACACTACAAAAACTAGTAGTTATTATGGTTCTATGGAAACTCCATCTTTCAAGGCAAAATGTCCCTGAATACCAGTTGCAAAGAAATAAAAGGATATAATTTAGTCTCCATGCCTCCATTTCCCAAAGCCCAAGTGTGATTTTTGGATCTCGCTACAAATGTATAACAATGATCTTCTCCAGAATACATCCTACAGTCCCATCCTATACAAAATAATCTCCTGAATCATAAAAGAAAAAATCTATTTTAAATACAAACTCATATGTTCCCCCTCTCCTGTTGGTATTTTACAACAATATAGAAATAACCCTAACAAAATAAACAAATATAATAGGATAAAACAGTCAAGGGCACATAGGAAGTGAACAATATGAAAACTATATATTGATTGTTTCAAATATCTTGGTTTACTTGTTATTTTAAACAGATATACGTTTTAACTGATATGTGTTTTAAACCAATGTTATGTTCATGTGTTAATTTGTAGTTCCACACCTTGATTCATAGGGAGAGGCAGTTAAGAAATAATAATAATAATAGGAAGAAGAAGGAGGAGGAGAAGGAGAACAAGAACAACAATAATACAATTTTCTGCACTATGTTCTAATTATCCGGCTCCCCACTGTGCGGCGGAGCCGTTGAGGCAGGGGAGCCGCCTTTGCCGCCGCAATTGTGGTCTGGAGACCACTTTCTAAGTCGCAGGCAGCGTCGCCTGCGACCGAGGGTGAAGGGCGGGGCCAGAGGCAATATAAAGCCCTGCCGCCCTTTCTCCACCCTCTTTACAGCTAAGCGATCCTTGAGATCGCTGCATTGGCTTGGCTGGCAAGAGTGTTGATTTGCTCTTGATCGTGGGGGCTTTTGCGCTCCCCTCCTGGGCGGCGTTCCCCCCCCCTGAGCACCGCTCTTCTGCTGGGCGCGCTGGTGCCGGGTCGCGGCTGCAACCGGAGATTGTGGGGACATTTGCGCTCCCCTCTTGAGCGCCCCCCCCGAGCAGCGCTCTTGCCCGGGCGCGCTGGTGCCTGGTCGCGGCTGCGACCGGAGATCGTGGGGGCATTTGCGCTCCCCTCCTGGACGGCGCCCCCTCCCCCCGAGCAGCGCTCTTGCCTGGGTGCGCTGGTGTCGGGTCGTGGCTGCGACCGGAGATCATTGGGGCTTTTGCGCCCCCCCCTCCTGGGCGGCTCCCTCTCCCACGAGCGGCGCTCTTTTTCTGAGCGCATTGGTGCCCGGTCGCGGCTGCGGCCACCGATTGAAGGGGCTTTTGCGCTCCTCCCCCCCCGGACAGTGCTCTCTTCTTGAACGCACCGGTTCCTGACGCGGCCGCGCCGGATACTTGGGGGTGTCTGCACGCCCCCCCCCGTGCACGCCCGTGCCTGGTTGCGGACACTATCGGGGCAAGTGTGTGGCTTGTGCTCGTGCTCTGGCCTGTGCTTGTCCTGGTTGGCAGTTTTAACTCACATTGGCATTGGACTGGACTGCGATACAGGGAGTACCACGCGCGGTTTGCATGCATTTGGAGGGTGTGCGTGGGGGGTTTGACTGGGACGCTTGTTAATTGACCATTATTCAGGAGTTGGCGGGCCACCAGGGGGCTATCAGTGCTGTAATTCAATCTTAGGGATTTGGCGGGCCACCAGGGGGCTATCATTAGGGGAGTTTCTATATTTAGTTCCTTTGGCGGGCCTCCAGAGGGCTTTGTCTGCAGTTGTTGGTTTTGGACGGGCCACCAGAGGGCAGCTCTCATTGCCTCCCCCCCCTTTTTTCATTCCTTGGGCAGGCAGCCATTTTGAAGTTCATAATTGTAAGGGGAGGCCATTTTGCAATTCCTAGGGCTTCCATAAGGTTATTGGACTTGTTAGTGGTGGTGATATAGGAACTCCTGAATTTCATAGTGATAGTAATAATAATAATAATAATAGTGACAATAATAATAATAATAATAATAATAGTGGTCACTATTAGGTTACATTACATCATTTGGTCGTTGTATTATTCTGATTGACAGTTATTGGGCCCATGGCTCCCCAAAAGGGGAAACCTGGTTCAAAGGGCAAAGGGCGGGCTCCTAAGCAGCCGCCACCTGTTCCCACGGAGCATGCCCCTCAGTCCTCCAGTGAGGAGGAGGACCAGATCCCTTGGAGGGATATAATGGCCAGGATTCAGCACTTAGAAAGGTTACAAGGTGTACAGGGCGGGGAAGCTGTTAAGCCTAACCGCTCGGTTAAGAAAAGGAGGATTGCTGATGAGATTCTCTCCCGCCTAGATACTTTGGAAAGGAGCATGCATCCAGATGGAGCTTCGGGATCCAAAGTTGTGGATGACATGGGCACGGACTCACCTCCAGTTGCTCCTCCAGACCAGATGACATCAGAGAATGTAATCCAAGGAAGTTCAGGTGAGTCGCCCTTTGAGGCAAATGCTTTCCCCACCGGTGTGACGTGGCCTTGGGGGCCATGGGGCACTGGTGTTCAGCACATGGGATGCACTGGTCCGGGTGCTCAGCCATTGCCAGCTTCCTGGCCAGTGCATCAGCAGGCATTGAGTCTGGTCAACCCACAATGGTCTCCATGGACATCTTATGGTCCAGGTTCTATGTGTAGCCCCCCTAGCATGCCTCAGGTGTCCGGCTATGAGGCAGTGGCTTACTCAGCCATACCCTTTGGTGAGATGTCTCTCCCATTAGGTGACCATTTGCTTCCGGCTACTAGGGATAAGATTGTGAAAGGGGAATATGTGGACGTCTTTTCTCTCCTTTATAGAGAAGTGGAGAGAAAAGATAAAGACGAGATGGATGAGAAGGAGAAAGAAAAATTGAAAAAGAGAAAGGTAGAGAGGAATTGGACCAATTGGCTTTCCGGTTTCCTCATTTATGCAGGAGTTCTGGTTAAGGCGCATCTTCATCGTGCAGCGGCCCTGTTCCAATACTTGGACATCATCCACCGGGCTTATGGTGATTTTGCGGGTCCGGCATGGCTACTGTACGATGAGGCTTTTAGGATGAGGGCTGCAATTTACCCTTCATTGCAATGGGACATGATGCATCCTCAGTTATGGATGCAGCTCATGACCCCTGCCCGCCCTATTCAAGGCGAAAGGACCCATAGTGGACATTTGATCAAGGCAGCTAGCACCCCTGCGGTTCGCTTTCCTGCCAATACCGCCTTGGCCACTAAGCAAGTTTGTTGGGAGTTTAGTTCACATGGATATTGCAATAGGAAGCCTTGCAGATATAGCCACGAGTGCTCCATTTGTGGTGCAGGGCATTCCTTTCGGAACTGCCAGAGGGGCAGATTGCCCGCCCGCGGTAGGGGCACTCAAGGTGGGCGGGGGGAGGTTCCACTCCTCACCCTCAAAAAGGGCCCCAGCCCAATCAACAATGAAGTTTTGAGACGTTGGCTAAAAGTCTATCCGAATAGGAAGGCTGCCACGTATTTGCTTGAAGGTTTCCAGTTTGGTTTTAGGATTCCATTTCAGGGTGTTAGGCGGCCATTTTGGGCCCGCAATTTAAAATCAGTTTTAGGCATGGAGCATGTTGTTAAGGAAAAAATTAAAAAAGAGGTTGATGAGGGTAGAGTTCTGGGTCCTTTTGCTAGTCCTCCGGTTCCCAACCTGAGGGTGTCCCCTCTGGGTGTTGTGCCCAAAAAGGCCCTCGGGGAATTTAGACTCATTCACCATTTGTCGTATCCCAAAGGGGACTCAGTGAATGACTCTATCCCCCACGATTTGTGTACTGTGAAATACACTTCTTTTGATGCTGCCATTAGGGCAGTTCGACAACAAGGCTTGGGAGCTGAGATGGCGAAGTGTGATATAAAATCTGCATTTCGCCTTTTACCAGTTCATCCTGATGATTTTGAGTTGTTAGGTTTTCAGTTTGAAGGACAGTTCTATATGGATCGGGCCCTCCCCATGGGCTGTTCGGTTTCTTGTAACGCCTTTGAAACCTTCAGCACTTTTCTTGAGTGGGCTCTTAAGGTTAGGACTAGCCTCCACAGTGTGGTACATTATTTGGATGATTTTTTAATGATTGGACCTTATTTATCTGGACAGTGTAATTATCTGCTGCGGCAGTTTGAAATGTTAGCAGATGAATTGGGGGTTCCCCTAGCACCAGAGAAGACAGAAGGCCCGGCCCAGGTGTTAACTTTTTTAGGTGTCGAAATTGACACGGTTAACCAGCAGTGTAGATTGTCTGCCGCTAAGGTTTCTGACCTTCGAGATAGGGTTTTACAGTTTTTATCTAGACGCAAAGCTTCTTTACGCGAATTTCAGGTTCTTATAGGGCATTTGAATTTCGCTTGTAAGGTGGTAGCCCCTGGTAGGGCTTTCCTTCGCCGACTGTGTGACGCTATTAAAGGGGTGAGACAGCCATTTTACCTAATTCGGATATCTAAGGATGTAAGGGCAGATCTGCTTGTTTGGCAGCAGTTCTTGCAACACTTTAATGGTGTCTCATTTTGGCGTGAGGAACACAGGCTTCATGGCAATTTGCAGATAGCTTCAGATGCGGCTGGGTCTTTGGGCTTTGGGGTTTATTTCGGTGGACGGTGGTGTGCCAGTATGTGGCCCAACGATTGGGCTGCCTCTGATATTGTGGCAGATTTGACATTCCTTGAATTCTTCCCAATCCTGGTAGCGGCCACTATTTGGGCCAAGGAATTGGCAAATTCATCTGTGCACTTTTGGTGCGATAACATGGCAACCGTCCAAGTAATAAACTCTCTTACCTCGAAATCCCCTCGGGTGATGATGCTCGTCAGGGCCTTTACATTACAGTGTTTAAAGTTTAATATCCTGTTTGTCGCTCGGCATGTGGCGGGCGTTAACAATGGCATTGCTGACGCTCTTTCCCGCATGCAGATGGAGCGCTTCAGAGAGCTGGCCCCCGACGCGGCACCCGAGGGCGATCCGATGCCAGCAAGCCTGTGGAGGCTTGGGAGGCTGAGCTTGTACGGGCATTAGGTATGTCCATTGCACCAAGCACCATGAAAGGGTACACTAGGGCTTTGCGTGAGTTTTTCCAATTTAGAGTGCATTCAGGTTTTAGACAGGGCTCTATGGTGCCCTTCGAACATCTGTTTCAGTTTTGCGTCTATTTGTATCGCAAGGGCTTATCTCCACAATCTATAAAAATTAGACTCTCAGCCATTGCATTTTGGCTTAAGGCTCAGGGAGTTCAGGATTGTACGGGGGATTTCCGTATCCGTAAAGCCCTGGAAGGCTGGTCCAGGGAGCGCGGACGTAGGACTGATAGTAGACCCCCAATTTCTCCCACTATATTGAAAGGGCTGGCCAAGATCTGGGCAGGCGTCTGTATGTCTCCATACGAAGTGCTGCTTTTTCATGCAGCGGTGTTGACAGCCTTCTTTGGGGCTCTACGTATCAGCGAGCTCGTGCAGGCGTCCAGACGGGATGTGTCTCGCAGAGCTCTTGAGCTACGGGATGTTCATGTGGAAGGGCAACGGGTCACTCTGACGTTGCGATTTTCCAAAACGGATCAGTGCGGGAAGGGCAAGCGCTGTTGTTTGCTAACCTGCACTGACCCAGAGTTATGCCCAGTCAGGGCCTTACAACAATTTTTGGCAATCCGGGGGCCACAACCAGGACCCCTCTTTGTGCATGCTGATTTTTCTCCTCTGACCAAGTACCAATTCTGGACACTGACGTCAAGGGCATTGGGTAAGTTGGGACTCCATGGGGTTCGCTTTGCTACCCATTCCTTCCGTATAGGAGCTGCTTCTACGGCTGCGGCAATGGGCATGCCGACATCAGCAATTCAGGGGATTGGCCGATGGAGGTCCTCCTCCTTTCGGCGCTACGTGTGTCCACTCATCTACTAACTTGTTGTCTTCCCCTTTTGTTTTTCAGATTCTAGGCCGATGATGGTGAGGCTGCGGGTGCTGATTTGTGGCCACAGTATGGTGTACTGGGCGGCCCGACAGGCCCGACTGTGTCACTTTGGGCCTCACCTGAGTCTGGGGAATGGGGCAACAGTTGAGTGGGTGGGGCGTAGGGGTCTACGATGGCGTGGCCTGTTGCCACTGCTTTTTGAGGAGCGCCAAGGGCCTCCACCTAACATCCTTGTTATACACTTAGGGGGGAATGATTTGGGCCTCCTGAAAGGGAAGGCGTTGGTCCTTCAGGCAATCCACGACATGCGGGTAATCAGGTCAAGATGGCCTGATATTGCCGTCATGTGGTCGGCCATATTGCCAAGGCGTTTTTGGAGGGGGGAAGGTGATCCCCGTTCATTGGACAAAGCCCGGCGGGGCGCTAATAGGGAAATTAAAAACGCCATGTTTGGAGGGTTGGGTTATTATCTCCCTCATCCTGATATTGTATCCAAGAGGCCCGAGCTCTACAGAGCTGATGGGGTACACCTCTCGGACGTTGGAAATTCAATCTTTTTGAGTGATCTTCAGCAGGGGGTTAGGGACCTTTTGGACGAGCTGGTGGGGGAAAGGGACTAAGCGGACGCTTGCCCCTTTTTGTGGCAGGGAAGGGGGAGGCGTAGCTTCGGTGGGCACCTTGGCACCAATTTTCGGTGAAGGTAGGGTCTCTGGAAGGGCCACTTCAGGTCTTGGGGCCTAGGTGGACAGAAGGAGACCCGCCTTGAGGTTGGCCTGAAGGATAATCCTTCACCCCAAACCATGGGGCTTGGGTGAGGGAGTTTTGGGTTCACCTTCCAGATGCGGGCCGGCTGGCGAGCAACCCCAGGGAACTGGGATTCCTCGCCAGGACCCAGGTGTTCGCCAGGGAAGGCTGAGGGGTGTGGTATGGTTTAGACCTACTGCCTCAGCTGGTCCCTCACCAGGTTGCCTCCCCCTGCTGAATAAATTAGAGGGATTTAAATAGGTTGAATTTAATAAAATCATTTTATTTCACCCCATTTCATGTGTGTGGTCTCTTTATTCCACAATCGGCCGGCAATCCGGCTCCCCACTGTGCGGCGGAGCCGTTGAGGCAGGGGAGCCGCCTTTGCCGCCGGAATTGTGGTCTGGAGACCACTTTCTAAGTCGCAGGCAGCGTCGCCTGCGACCGAGGGTGAAGGGCGGGGCCAGAGGCAATATAAAGCCCTGCCGCCCTTTCTCCACCCTCTTTACAGCTAAGCGATCCTTGACCCACCCTCCCGCCGCTTGAATAGTGTGATAATTGGTTGCTTTGGAGCCGGGTAGGAATTTTTTCCCTCCTTTTCCCGGAGGGTTTTTCGCCTACCCCATACTAGGATGGCGGCATTTGGGAAATTGGCTCGGGTGGTGTCTAAGTAGGTCAATTCCATTTGCTGGCAGGGAAGGGGGAGGCGTAGCTTCGGTGGGCACCTTGGCACCAATTTTCGGTGAAGGTAGGGTCTCTGGAAGGGCCACTTCAGGTCTTGGGGCCTAGGTGGACAGAAGGAGACCCGCCTTGAGGTTGGCCTGAAGGATAATCCTTCACCCCAAACCATGGGGCTTGGGTGAGGGACTTTTGGGTTCACCTTCCAGATGCGGGCCGGCTGGCGAGCAACCCCAGGGAACTGGGATTCCTCGCCAGGACCCAGGTGTTCGCCAGGGAAGGCTGAGGGGTGTGGTATGGTTTAGACCTACTGCCTCAGCTGGTCCCTCACCAGGTTGCCTCCCCCTGCTGAATAAATTAGAGGGATTTAAATAGGTTGAATTTAATAAAATCATTTTATTTCACCCCATTTCATGTGTGTGGTCTCTTTATTCCACAATCGGCCGGCAATTGTCTTTTTTATCTTCTAATGATTCATTTGTTCCCTTTGTTTTGATTTTGTTCTTTCTACAGGGCGGACCACTCAAAGATGCATATGTGTGTGTATGTGCCTTCAAGTTGCCTATCGACTTATGGTGACCTCATGAATTTCATAGGGTTTTCTTAGGCAAGGAATACTCAGAGGTGGTTTTGCCAGTTCCTTCCTCTAAAATATAGCCATCAGCATCTGTTATTCATTGGTGATCTCCCATCCAAATACTAAGCAGGTCTGGCCCTGTTTAGCTTCCAGAATAAGATGGTATCTGGTGCTTTTAGGCCAAAAATGTATAAAGATGATCAGTCTAATCTGGACAATCTGTTTCAGAGAGTCAAAACACACAAACAAACAAACAAAATAAACCCACCTGAGAATTTCTTTTTTATCCACACTTCTTGCTATTTTTGCTCTCTTATCACTTTCACCAAAAAAATATATCCTCCAGGGTTTTATAACTATTTTTATAATTGGTTTTGGTTGATCCTAATAAAGAATTTATCTTGTCAACATTTCTATTTTTTTTAAAAAAATATCAATGGCTGCAAACATTTTATATACTGACTATGCCAGTTCAAAACTTTATGTGTGCTTTCTGTCCATGTTTATTATGGTTTGTTTGTTTGTTTGTTTTTGTCATCAGCTGTCCTTCTCTCTTCACTATGCACAATTAATTCTGGGACTGATAATTCCTAAGAGACCAAGTAATATATATAAAAGGACAACATTATCTGCCTCTCTAGGTCAGGCTAGATGTTGTGCAGAATGTGTATTCATCTAATGAAACCATTTTTTCCCCTCACAATGAGGTTTCTTCAGAGATATGTGTCTCAGCAATCTGATTTCCAAATTAATCATTACAGTGATCAATCACAAAGCAAAGCAACACAAAATGCAAGATATATTGGTATGAAAAATCACATGCTCTGACACACATCATTCCCTATTGGAGGGAGTTTCTCTCTCTCTCTCTATATATATATATATGTGTGTGTGTCTGTGTGTGTGTATATATATATATGTGTGTGTGTGTGTGTGTGTGTGTGTGTATATATATATATATATATATATGCACTCCCTCAGACTAATTTAACTACAGAAGCACACCCCCTATTCTTCTAGCAAAGAGCCTGGGCCAGCCAGTCACTGTTCATAATGTTGCCTGTTCTGCTCTTAATGCAACTACTATTGACTTCATCAAATCTGACAAGATCTGGACAATGGATCTTGGGGAAACCTATGGGGAAACAAATTAACACATCTCTTTCACTTAGCCTCATGTTTCCCAAATGGAAATAGAATTACATCCTGGTTCAGCCCTCTCCACCCCCCAGTCCGTGGTAAGTGTGCCCTTCCCATCCACACACAGAATGCTTGCATTGCTGCCAGTGAGAATCTTTGTGCTGGACTAGATGGAACTTTGGACTAACCCAGTAGGGATGTTCTTGTATTCATAATTTAGGTGTTTTAGTAGCAGCTTATAAATGAAACAGGAAGCAATTGTGATGACAGAAGAAAGTACAAAAGCTCATCTGCATATGTACAATTCTTCATAACAGGGTGGGCAACTGTGGGCCTCTAGAAGCTGTTGGATACATCATATTATTACACCTCATCAGCCTTAGCTTAGTCAGTTGTGAGGGGAGTTGGGTTCCTAGAGTCATAGAATCACAGAGTTGGAAGGGACATCATGGGTCATTGAGTCTAAGCCCCTACTCAATGCAGGATCTCCAACTCAAGTTTCCCCAGCAGGAAGCTGTCCATCCTCTTTTTGAAGACCTCTGGAGTAGGAGACCCCAGCACCTCTGGGCAATTTATTCCATTGCCAAACCACTCTTATTGTCAAGAATTTCCTAATGTTCAGTCAAAATGTACTCTCCTATAACTGCAGGGTTCTCTTGTGTCTGCAGGGCCACAGCCCTTCCTTACACTTTGAATAAATAAATATAGGATCTATATTGTCTATATCCCTAGGATCATTGTATGCCCATTTTTTTTTACCTTCGGCAAGTTAAAAAACAACATCTGTTTTCCCATACCACTCTGCTTCTTTTTGAAAAAGCAAATCTGCAATCAGTTCAAAAGTTCAATATGTTTTGTGACCTTTCCTTTAAGAAAAATAAAAATGTAGTTTTGTAGTTTTTAGATGCAAAAAAATATAATGTGCTTCTCTATATGCTTCCTTTGAAATGAGGCATCATATTTCCACAATAGCTTTTTTGAACGGCTGTGAAAAGTAATTAATGTATTTTGAGCACTTCACCCTTTGGGCCCAATTAAATTTTAGTGCTAGTTAATTAGTGGTTAAACTTTTTGCCATCCATTCAGCAGGAACATTGCCTTACAGGAATGGATTGGCAAGACTGAGAGATTAAAAATGTCTTTAGCTTTGTTTTTGTTTTGTTTTTGAGTGGGGGGAAAGGAAGTAAATAAAAGCAACAGAGAAAAGAGAGAAGAATCACTAAGAAAATTAGTGGGCAGTGTATATTTTAAGCAGGTTGGGAGGAAGAAAATAATTGCTTATTGTGCTAAAGCAACATTAATGTAATGAACCATGCAGGTTCCCAGGGCTTTCTTACTAGTAAAAGGATTTAGCATTAATCTGTTTCATTACAAATTAATGAGGGGTAAATCAGTGGCTACTTTATGTAATAGAATACCCAACAACAGTGTGTCAGTAAACCCATGCATCATTGCTCAGTGTGGCTTTTCTGATGCAATGCCAAAGAAGCAGCAGCAGCAGCAGCAGCAGCAGCAGCAGCCAAATGTGGATAAATGAGCCCTTTCTTTTGCCTCAGAAACAAAAACTTTTGTCAATAAACTAATTGATACTATTTTTTAACAGAAGATGTGTGTTTTTCTTCTATAGAGCAATGCTAATAAAGGACCAGAAATAAGCAATAGCCAATTACAGCCTTATCAATGAACATTCCAGTCTATATAGCAGATTTGGAAGAAACTTCAGGGACTCAGGAAAATGCAAAAAAGAGGATATATGTTTTAATATCTGCCAAGTATATAGAGAAAGGCCTTCCAGAATCTATCATGCCTTCCAGGTCTAGCTTGTTTAGAGTCAGATAGGTTTCACATAGGAATCTGTCTGAAACCTACGCTCCTTAGCAGATTCCCTGCAGTGTTTTCTCTGTAGCAGCACCCAACTGACAGATCTTGTGGCCTAAATGGAACCTGGATCAAATTTTCTCCAAATTTTGTTAAACTAGCACTGACTATCCTTACTGGAAATAAGGACAAATAAAGTGCTTGTGCTTAATATCAGTGCACATTCCAGAGTACATTGGGAACTTAATTTTCTCAAGTGTTTAGTTATAATTCCAAAGGAGCAGTAATTACTTGCCCCTGTAATCATCTTTTAAATGATTCTGTGCTTTTTCCTAACTCAAAAGTATCTGAGTATTTACTTTTCATTCACTTTAAGAAAATATGAAATGTTACAAGCCTCTGGCCTGTGATACAGAGCACACATATGTAATGTTGTTAACCCCCAGCTGTAAAACGAACAAAAACATGTACTGTTATACCACAAAAGATTGACATTAGCACTCATTAAGTTAGAAGAATAATGTAATTCAGTTATGGCCTAATTATTGAAAAAAGGAATTACAATGCAATCCCTGTATCCACGGGTCTCATAGCCATGGATTCACTTATCTGTGTCTGAAAAAAATATGGGGCTCAGCTAGACAGGAGAATTAATTGCAGAAAATAGCACAGTAACTCACCATCGCAGTAGCATTCGTTTGTCTCCATGATACAGTCGCAAGATCACTGGCATGGGAAGCTGTGTTTGAAGTTCACACAGAGCATGCCCGCAAGTAAAGATGGTGGCCGTGAGTGAATTACATGTGTTGTTATTCCCCCAAAGCTTCCTCTGTTCACCTCTTCCTCACCGTTTTTATTTCAGAGATGCAGAAGAGCGATCTTCTGCTTGTATTTTATTTTATTTGCTCTGCCTTTTAAAAATAGTGCATAATTGCTTCCATGAAAATCAACAATGGCGGCTCCAGCCACTTCATTGTGCGCACATTTGTTCTCCAGGATGTCACCTAATTTGAAATGTTTGTTCAAACTGGCTGGAATGTGCATTTCCACACACGTATATTGGGAAAAACACTTTGCCAAAAACAGTGACAACTGTTATCACAAGGTACTTGAAGTTTTTGGCTCCCCTCCTTTTGAATATGGCAAATCACTGTAGGAGCTCATCTGAATAAAAGGTATTCCTCTCACATTCTGAGATGACTTTTTTCACTGTCTAGATAACACCATGGTCTCTTTAGGCATCTTCTAAGTCCTACAGTGTGACTCTATGGCATGCTTCTGATGGAAGCAAACCACAGACTCACACTGGAGGACCCAGAAGATGCTAGAGAGGTGTTCTCTCTAGGCATCTTTTAGGTCCTCCAGCATGACTGTATGGTATGCTTTGGCCAGAAGTCATTAATTTTAATAGGGTTCACTGTTATCCATGGTTTCAGGTAGACATATTAAATCTGGGAGCATATCCCACATGGCTATGGGGGTTGTATTGTAATTATAAGTCACTCACAATTTGTAGTTATTGACTTCCAGTGTTTTGGTGTATTCCTACACATGTCCTCAGAAGAGCTGCAGGAGTCCAGGGAGATTGTGGTCTTGTCAGGTCAGATTGAGGGAAAGCTTAGTGAAGCAGACAGATTCTAATAAACACCTCAGTTCATTGCTAGACCTTCCACAGAAGTGTTACTGTACCTGGCCTGATATCAAAGGCTGTGTTAATATCCGTTCCTCATGAACAAACAGCATCCTCCGAATGCCACTAGGTTTCATGCTCTGAGGTCTCACAAAAATGTGTTCGAAGTCCTCACCATCACAACTGGGTATACAAGGAAGACATGGCCCAAACTGAGCCATTGTCAGAGCAAAAGAGAGCCATTTACAACAAAACATGTTGAAATTTCCTTTTCAATCAATATGCATCTGTGGAAAGAGAAAAAGTAACTCTTACAAAACAGCACAAATATTGATTTTACGTCAAATTGCAGGCTTATTTTTTACTATTAGAAATTCTTTCTGTTCTTCAAAGTGAAGGATTAGAATAATGCCAGTTGTTGTTAATGTTAATGAAAAAGGTATAAAGTCAAGCATTTTCTTAGAAATACATAAAGATTTCACATACATATTTGGTGCAGAAGAGAAAGTTATTTTCAGTTCATTTATCTTAGTAATTCCCATCATGCAGTCTAGTAATAATTCCATTCTCATATTTAAGTTTAGCCAAAATTCATTTTGCACTAAGCACCTAAGGGATAAACAAACAATATTTGCCATTTACTATAAGTGAGATGATATCGAACACACATTCAGACAAGTATCTCAGAATCACATCTCAGGAAAAGTTACTTGTGTGAGAGGGGGAAGACATAACTTCCAGAATCTACCAGGCAGAGGCTATAAATCCCACATGGATCAGAGGAGTATAGTTGTTCTGCATGTGGAACTATGCTATGCTGAACCATTTATACAGCTTATACCATTTCACAGTACGCTGATGTAATCATTTTTCATCTAGCTATGGGTACATAGCAAAAGATTCTGCAGTCTCCCTGCTCTGCTCAAGGCTTGGAATGGTCATGGGATGAGGGGTCACTGTGGAGGAAGAAAGGGAATACCAACCTCTGCCTCAACCAAGAATAGATATTTGCAGGTTTATGGTTAATTTACACTTGTATGTGCCAATAGCAGGATACCAGCCCTTACGTCTAGTGGCCATACCAGCTGGTGTACTCTAGGTGTTTTAATCCAAAATCCAGTTATCTGTTCTACCACCCTTTAAGGCTAGGCTCAAAGGGTACATGAGCTAACCCTGGGCTTTCTCTGTAGCAACATCTGACTCCCTCAAGAGAGATCAGGCTGGCTCCATTCCTTCTGGGTTTCTGGTGGGCAGTGGAGACCATGCTATTTTGCTTGGCTTTTGGTTCTTAAAAGGTGTCTGATATTGCTTTTTCAAAATGTTTTTAATTGTCTGGGTCTAGAACTGCAACCAAAGATCTTTGAATGTTTTAAACTGTTTTTTAATAGTTCTTAACTATTCTTATCCCAGAATGCACTATGTACATTACCTGTAGGGATGAGGTCTGGCTTGCTAAAATTTATTTTAGCTTTTAAAATGATTGCTGAAGTTACTGGCCATGGGCAAAAACAAATCCATGGTACATTGATATTGCTGTTAACTTTATTTATACCCTAACTTTTCCCCAAAACTGGGACTCAAGGAGACTTACATCTGCACATTTTACTGAAATTGTTGACATTCTTCAAAAATCACAACACTAGCAAGAAAAATATTTTGATGGAGATAATATCTGCTGTTTTTCAGACACAACTCTGGATCTTTGCCAGAAAACCCACAAAACAATAAGCCCAGCAAAACATGAATCAAATAGAGTATTGGTCTTTCTAGCAGTCTATGCTATCTGCAGAACTGGATTGTATAAAACCAGCCAATCAGATAACATGCCAACCCTATCTTGAAGTCATTTAAATCCTCAGAGATTTGAACCCCAATGTTCAGATGTTTTGTAAATAGTTAAATAAAGTGGGCCTAGCTGCTCAATTCTAGTGTTTTTTTTCTTCTAGGGGTTTGTCTATACGATTAAAAAAATCCGTTTGGGGGATAAAAAATACGAATAGGCAGCCATTCGTATGCATATGATCCACCTACATGATTTTTTACCCCCCCTAAACTCCGTATGAGGCCCCTTCCCCAGCTGGATGGAATGAGCAAGCCAAGCGGCGGTTTTAAATCTCCCTCCGCTTTTTAAATTTTATTTAAAAAGTGCCTGCTTTTGCAGACATTCGGTTTTCCCTATTTACAATGAAAAATAAAAATAAATATATACAATTAATGGACTTACTGGATGCTCACTTAGCTGGGAATCCAACATGACGGCCACTCCCAATTCCCCTCTTTGCTAGCCCTGCCCCCTCTACTCGGCCAGCCAACCAGATTACACTGCCTGTTCGTATGTGTGCGAACGGGGCATACAGACCATCAGCCATTCGAACGGCTGTACGTATTTTATGTCGAGATCCACTAATCCTCCCGAACGCCAAATCCATGTAGTTTATGGGGGATTCGCTAGCCTCCCTTCTGAATGACACGTATGAATCTGAACGGCAATGTACGGAAGAGCGATCTTCCAAACAGCATATGCATTTTTTTTTTACCGTGTAGATAGGACCTAAGTGGAGTGTGCAATTTTATTTTTCTTGCTATAAATCCTCAGTGATTTGTACTGATAGCCATACATAGATGTATAGTTGCATGTGCGCGTGTGTATTGAAGTGATTAACAAACACAACTTAAAAATACACATCAAGAGCAAAACATTTCAGCTTCTTCCTTCTTCAGTTGCCAAGGTTTCATCTTTGGCAACCGAAGAAGGCAGAGGCTGAAACTTCTCGATCTTGATACTTTTTAAAAGTTCTGTTGGTTAATCGCTTCAGTCTCTCTCTCTCTCTCTCTCTCTCTCTCTCCAAAAGGCCTTTTTGACAAATACCATTTCATCTGCACAGCATTTCTCAGCAAAGCTGTTTTGACAGGTCAGAGATCTGCTATGAAGTGGTTAAGAAGAGAATGTAAGCCTTTCAACAGCTCTCTGCAAAGAATTTGCCCACCATTTCACAGATAAAATTGCTCAGACTCACTCTGACCAAGATGCCAGAGTTGATACAGTTCCAGTGGATGTACCCTTTGTGCATCCTGAGGATGTGGACAGGATCCATGGAGAGGAGAGAGCTACCACGTCTGTACTAGGCCCTTGTCCCTCCTGGTGAATTAAACAGCCAGAGGAGAACTGGCTGAGTGGGTAAGGGAATTGACTAATGCCTCTTTAGTACAAGGCAGGGTCCCAACTTGCCTGAAGGAGACTGTGATAACACCAATTTTGAAAAAAAAATTAAAAACTTTTCCTGGAACCTACCTTACTAGGTAACTATAGGCCAGTCTCCAACCTTCCTTTTTTTTTAAGCAGTTTACTAGAGCATGGGGTGGCCTCTCAACTCCAGGGGTTCCTGGATGAGCGGATTATCTAGATCCAATTTCAGAGTGGCTTCAGATGTGGTTATGGGATGGAGAAACCTTTGGTCACCTTGGTGAATGGCCTGCACAGGGAACTGGACAGGGAATGTGTCCCTGTTGGTTCTTCTGGACCTCTCAAGGGGTATTTGATACCATTGACCATGGTATCCTTCTGAGCTGCCTCTCTGGAATGGGACTTGGGGCACTGTTCCACAGTATTTCCAGTCCTTCTTGGAGGGGTGTACTCAGATGGTGGTGCTGGGGGGTTCCTGCTCAACTCCTTGTCCATTGGCCTGTGGAGTCCATCAGGGGTTAGTCTCGTCCCCTGTGCTATTTAACATCTACATGAAACTGCTGGGAGAGTTTGTCCAGAGTTTTGGAGTTAGATGTTACCAGTATGCTGATGATACCAAGCTCTATTACTCCTTTCCACCTAATTTCAAGAAAGTTGTTCCCATGCTAAACCAGTTCCTGGCAGCTATAATGGACTGGGTGAGGGCAAACAAATTGAAACTTAATCTGGATTTAAATATTTGAAGAGATGTCATACTGAGGATGGGGCATGCTTGTTTTCTGCTGCTCTAGAGACTAGCAATAGGTTCAAACTATAGGAAAAGACATCCCACCTAAACATTAGGAAGAACTTCCTGACAGTAAGAGCTGTTTGGAGGTGGAAAACACTGCCTTGGAGTGTGGTGGAGTCTCCTCCTTTGGAGGTTTGGGATGGCCATCTGTCGGGAATGATTTGATTGTGTATTCCTGCATGACAAGGGGCTGGACTGGATAGCCCTTGTGGTCTCTTCCAACTCTATGATTCTAGAGGAGACAGAGGTGCTCCGGTCAGTCAAAAGACAGGTCTTGGAATAGGGATTTAGGATGTGGTAGATGGGGATACACTCCCCCCTGAAAATGCTGGTTTGCAGTTTGGGGTGTTCCTGGATTCAGCTCTGAGCCTGGAGGCCCAGGTTTCAGCAGTGACCAGGAATGCTTTTGCATAGTTAAAACTATGCACCAACTGCACCTGTTCCTACAGAAGTCGGATCTGGCCATGGTTACATCCCGTTTTGATTACTGTGATGTGCTGTATATGGGGCTGCTTTTGAAAAGTGCTCAGAAACTTCAATTGGCCCAAAGAGCAACAGCCAGATTGTTAACTGGAGCTGGCTACAGGGAGTATACAACTCTCTTGTTGCAATAGCTCTATTGGCTGGCGGTCTATTTCTGGGCACAATTCAAAGTGATGGTTTTAACTATAAAGCCCTATTGTATGCAGTGATGTCTCAACACATGGGTACACTGGGCAGTTGCATTCAGACATTCAAATCTCCTCCTAAGTCAGTAGAAGGAGAAAAATTATGACTTGTAACAGAGAGTAGGCATGTCTGCATTCGCAAGAATGGGGAATGGGGAAGATAAAGAGAGGTGGAGGAGGGACAGGCAGTTGGAGGGGGAGTCCTTACTGAGGAGCAAAGCAAGAGAGCCACCGAGGAAACCCTGCCAGAAGAGGCAGAAAAGCCAAGTGGCAGCCAAGAAAGGGAGGCTCAACCTTCCTCCTCAGCTCTGCCTGGAGTGGCTGCCCATGGAGTGGCTCCCTCTCTCTCTTTCCCTCTCTCTCTCACACACACACTCCAAAAGCTCCACCAAGAGGGTGCCTCCTTCCAACCCTCCACTCTGTACTCTCTCCCTCTCCCAGAGGTGGAGGCTGCCTGCCCACACCCCACTCTCTTCCCCTTCTCGCCATTCCCATTCACCCGGAAGAGATGCCGGTTTGTTGCAGAGACACCTCTCTGAGACATTGCTTTTGCTTCCACCCTCCTTTTCCACATTGGAAGGCACTTCTGTCCTATCTTCTTTTACATTCTTGTCTCTGATATTTTACACATCCATATCAGAGATTCTGAAGTCTGGACAGGAAGGGACTTTGCTCCCAATGCAACTGTACATGGGGGAGAGGGTCAAAACTGATTTTGTTGGAGGTACCAATCAATATAAGTTTATTTTATCGATAATTTACATTTTTATTCCTGTGAGTGGCTGTGTAGGAAGGACCCAGTGCACTGCTTTGCCTGAGGGCCTATAATGCTGTCAAGATGGCCCTGCCTATATGGCTTGGGACCAGGTTATTTGAAAGACCACATCTCTCTTTATGAGCCTATCAAAGCTCTAAGATCATCTAGAGGCCATTCTCTTTCTCCAACCTCTCAGGCTTGTTTTGTGGGAACAAGGGAGAGGGCCTTCTCAGTGCCTGCTCCTAGACTTTGGAACTCCCTCCCTAGAGTGTCCAGGATGGCCCCGTCTCTGCTCTCCTTTTGCCAACAGGTAAAATAATTCTTCTGCCATCAGGCATTTGCAATCTGATTGGGGACTGGACTTGTAAAAACTGTGTAATTTGGATTTTAAGGTCCATATATAGTTTTACTATATTTTAATGTTTTTAATGTTTATAAAAATTATGCATTTTCAAATTTGTTTTTAAAATTTCATACGTATACTTTTAATGCTATGTATTGTTTTAATGTGTATTATTTTAAACTCATTGTTAGCCACCTTGAATCCCTATATTGGGGGAAAGGTGTAGTGATAATAATAATAATAATAATAATACCATCATCATCATCATCTATTGATCGATTGATTGGTCAATCTTCTTTGATCCAGGACAAACTTTGGAGAAGCGCTGTTGGTTTGGTTTTTAATCATGCCGTTGGAGTCCCATATCAGGGGTTTGGTTCTGAGACTTACAATGGATATAGGAAACCATGGATAACAGTGAACCCTATAAAAATAAAGAACTTATGGTAAAAATATACCAGAGAGGTGTGTTGGAGGATCTAGAAGAGGCCTAGAGAGATGCCCAGTGTGAGTCTATGGTATGTGTCCCCTATTTTGTGTCCTGTCCATTGTCCTGCCACTTTTATTCCAGTCAGGCAAGGGTTGTGGAGCAGCTCTTAATGAGTCTCTCTCATTGATGAATACAGAGGTAAGAACAATGCTAGGCCATTTACGTGGATGTCAAGGGAATGAGCAGCCTTAGGGTCTGATGGATTCAGAAGAGGCATAGCCTCTTTTTTTTTTTTTAGAAAAAAATATTTATTGAATTTTAAATTATATCCTCTTCTGATATATCCAAATTTCCCAGTTATCCAGGCTGAACACCATTGGTGGAAGATGTACAGTTGGTCCTTCCTTATTGTGGCTTTCCCTTTTGCAGTTTTGTGAATTCATGGACTTGGCTTTGGCCAGATTCCTCCCTTTTGGGACTGCGGCAGCAGCAGCAGCACCAGCCACCCCACCCTCTATTCGCAGGGGTGCATGGTGGTGCGGTGATGATGGTGGGGCTCTCCTGCCTCTGCTGTGGCTTTTGCTGGCCTCCGCCTCCCTGGGACTGCAGAAGCGGCACCACCACCAGCCACCCCGCCATCCACTCTCCCTCACCCTCACCCTCAACCACCTTGCACCTGGCTCTCCACTCCTGCTCCTGTGGCTGCTGATGTCGCTGAGGCCGCTCGGTGCCAAGCCTGGGAGGTAGAAGGAGCCGCAAGGGGTGGCCGGGCCCCTCAGTGCCAGCAAAAGCATCACGAAGACAGAGAAGGGAGGCCACCAGTACAACTTCCTCATGTTGGCAGTGGAGGCAGCCTCCCATCATCTCTTCTATGTGAGAGCTTTTGCTGGCACTAGCCACCACTGGCTCCTCGCACACACATAGAGGAGATGAAGGGAGGCCACAACCGCCACCATGAGGAAGCCATATGGCTGCCACCCTTTACAGCCTTTGTGGTGCTTTAGCTGGTGCTGATGCACCCGGCTTCCCCTTGAGGCACCGTCTACCTCCGGGGCTTGGCACCAAGGAGCCCTAGCCTCAGCAGCAGGAGCAGGAACAGGAAGGGAGAGCTAGGTGCAAGGTGAGTGAGGGTGAGGGCGAGTGGATGGCGGGGTGGCTGGTGGTGGTGCTGCCACCACCACCACAGTCCCAGGGAGGGGAGGCCAGCCAAAGCCACAGTGGGGGCAGGAGAGCCCTGCCATCATCCCTTCCCCCTCCCCAAGTGAAGAGCCGTGGCTTAGTGGGAGGCAGGGCTGAGCAGCTCCCACAGTCCTAGGGAGGGGATAGTGTGTGTGTGTTGGAGGAGAACTGAGGGTGCAGTGGGTCCACCAGCCAGTGCGCACAGTGTGTGTGTCTGTGTGACCTTTTGGGGAGGGAAAGAATTGGGTGCTTATGGGGTCTGGCAGCCACTTTGCGCGTGAAGCTGGTGGAGGAAGAGTTGGGGTGCCAGAGTTGTCATGCCATCCCCCAGTTATACAGCTTTTATTTGTGGTGTGTGTTTTTTTTAACTTTTGTGGTAGTGCTCTGCCCCTAACCCCCATGAATGGGAAGGGATGATTGTATTATCCATAGAGCTTTCTGTTAGCTTACCATGGCAGCATAACTGCCATTGTACTGGTGAAACTTCTTGTTCACTAATGGAATAGTACTTTCTTCATATCTGAAGCTCCCTCAGCCAGCCTGCTGAGAAAGGTAGGATTGTGGGCTTGTTTTCCATATAAAAGTAATGTTTAGCTTTGAGTCAGTCCAGGATAGCATTAGGAAGTATTTTGGTCTTGAATTATTTATATGAAAAATTCCCTCTAGAGTTTACATTTACAACCTCGTTAAGAAGTGAATTCCATCCTATATTTTTCTCTGTGAAAGAAACGTTTTTTGAGTATTTGAGTAACCACCGGCACTCAATATAACATTCTCAGGCACTTTACAAATAATTCTATTGTCTCCTCAGCCTAGCAGACAGGTGTCAACTCTCAGTCCTGGCCTGAAGGCAAAAGCATGTTCTGATGTAAATTAGCTGAACTTTTGATCACCCATTTTTGACAACAATTCTTCCACACAACCAAGTTCAAATGTGCTGTTGTGGTGCATGGAGAAAGAATATTACAAAGGGAAGCTTGTTAGTACACTCAGATGACACATGCTATAGATATATCTATCAGCTTAATAAGCATACAGAATATGACATTACCTCCCTAACAGAAACAGCCCATAAGGCAGGGTCTCAGTAGACAGACATCAGTGGTCGAACATGTAAAGAGTATAACTAGTATCTGGAGTCAGTTGGATCAGTGATAAATATGAGGAGCAGCTGTACTGAATCACAGCAATGACAGATTTAGCCCATTATTGTCAAGTGAAGCCTAGAAACTTTTCTCTCATGTCTCAGAAACAAGCTCTTAGGAATGCTTCTGACTTTTTTCCTCAGTCCAAATTTATCCCTAGATTTTAAAATCCAAAATTAGTATTATCTTCAGTGGAATAGATACTTTAGAAAATGTTCTTTTTTGAAAGAAAGAAAGAAAGAAAGAAAGAAAGAAAGAAAGAAAGAAAGTGTATTTCTAATTTTTGCAGAGTGTTGATGACTTCCAAGCTTTTGTAGCCATTGTTTCCTGCTTTCATCTGTTCAACATGAATGATTTTTAAGTTTTATTTTTTAAAAAATCCTGCTGAAAGAGTTCAAAAATAATATAATAGTGAGAGCAAGCCACTGCATGTTTATTCTGAAGTGAGACTCAAAGTGGAATTTATTCCCTGTTACTTTATTTATACCCCATATTTACATCTCCACTTTTCTTGTAGGAGCTCAAAGTGTACTTATGGTTTCTTTATTCCCCCTACCTACCTCCCATTCCATCCTCCAAATAATCTTATCAAGTATCTTATCTCTCTTCAGATGAGAAAGAATGACTAGCCCAGTGACATAAGAACACAGGGAGACAACAGATTGGCTTCAGACCAGAGGCCAATCTAGTTCAGGATCAACTAAATGCCTATGGATAACCCATGAGCAGTCTGTGAGTGTAATAGTGCCCCCCAATACATGTTCCCCAGCTACTGCTTATGATACAGGAGGTAACACATGGCACTGATAGCAACAAGACAGGGCCAGAAGCCCCATACATCAAGGGCACACTGAATGTAGAAACAGAAACAACTACTACAAGTCATGAAATCTTGAAACAGAAAACCCCAAACTTTACTGGAACTGCTGGGAAATCTGGAAGAGCCCTAAGTGCTCTTTAAAGTCATTCAACCAAATGGACACCATTACATCGTGTGGTAGTGAATCCTGCAATTTCACAATTTCTTCTGTGAAGAAGTGCTGTCTTTTATCTGTCCTGAATCTCATGCTGTTCAGCCTCTGTGGCTGAGTGAGCTCTACTCACCATTTTGCACTGTAACCAATACACCATTCTTGTTCTCTTTAGCAATTGGGATTTTGGCTGCTGCCTATGGTATTACTAAGGCCGGTGTCACCCTTGCCTTTTGATGGTGTCACTTGTTGCGGTTCGGCCGCATTGCACCCCTCCTATAATAATAATAATAATAATAATAATAATAATAATTTTTTTATTTTTAACCCACCCCTCTGCTCGGCAACCGGGGCGGCTTACAGCAAGATTAAAACAACATCAAGTTAAAACAGTCCTTCCCCATCCTACCCTCCCTTAAAACTAAATTAAACAAATAGAGAGTTAAAACAAAGATAAAATACAATAAATAAATAAATAAATAAAAGCAACGGCGGCGAGGGGGTGGGTAGCAATCAGTCCACTTGAACCAGGAAGTTATTCCGGGAAGGCCTGCCGGAAGAGATCCGTCTTTAGCGCTTTCTTGAAACTATCAAGAGTAGCGATAAGACAGATCTCATCCAGCAGGCCATTCCAAAGTCTGGGACCCGTAGAAGAGAAAGCCCTCTGGGAGGTCTGCGACAGCCTAGTTTTCATAGGCTGCAGCAGGTTCCTCCCAGAGGACTGAAGTGTGCGGGGGGGATCATATGGGATGAGGCGGTCCCGGAGATAAGATAGACCCAAGCCATGTAGGGCTTTAAAGGTTAAAACCAACACCTTGTACTGTGCCCGGAAACTAATCGGCAGCCACTGGAGAGATTTAAGCACAGGTGTTATATGCTGTCTCCTAGATGTACCCGTAATTAACCTGGCTGCCATATTTTGTACCAGTTGAAGTTTCCGGGTTAGGCACAAGGGTAGCCCCATGTAGAGTGCATTACAGTAATCCAAACATGAGGTTACCAAAGCATGTACCACAGTTTCCAGATCCCTTGTATCCAGGTAAGGGCGCAGTTGGCGTATCAGCCGAAGCTGATAACAGGCACTTCTGGCCGTCACATTCACCTGACTAGTCATGTGAAGCGACGAATCCAGGAGTACCCCCAAACTGCGAACACAGTCCTTAGAGGAGAGTGTGAGTCCATCCAGGACTGGAAGTTGTATTCCCAGACCTGGTTTCGGGCCTGTGACTGTCAGTACCTCCATTTTGTCTGGATTTAGTCTCAATCTATTTTTCCTCATCCAATCCATTACCGCTCAAAGACCGTCATTGAGAGGAGAGACACCATCTGAAGTCTGAGCCGACGGTCTGGTCATGGAGAAATATATCTGAGTGTCATCAGCATACTGATGACACCGAGCTCCATGCCTCCGGATGATCTCTCCCAGCGGCTTCATATAAATGTTAAATAGCATTGGGGACAGAATGGCACCCTGAGGGACGCCACAATTAAGCTCAATTCTGGAAGAGCAGCTGTCCCCGAGCCTCACCCTCTGGGATCTGCCTGGGAGAAAGGAATGGAACCATCGCAGAGCAGTGCCTCCAATTCCTAACTCTCTCAGGCGGTCCAAGAGGATGGAATGATCTATAGTGTCAAAGGCTGCTGAGAGGTCCAAGAGCACCAGCAGGGTCACATTACCCCTGTCGATGCTCAGGCGGAGGTCATCGGTTAGAGCGACCATGGCAGTCTCTACTCCATATCCTGTCCTGAAGCCGGTTTGAAATGGATCAAGATAATCGGTTTCATCCAAGATGGCTTGGAGTTGGGAAGCAACTTCCCTCTCGATCACCTTGCTGAAAAAAGGTAGCAAGGACACTGGTCTGTAATTGTTCTTGTCCAGGGGGTCCAGGGAGGGTTTTTTCAGGAGTGGCTTAACCGCCACCTCCTTTAAACAAGATGGTACAATACCTTCCCTGAAGGATGCATTGATTGTGTCCTGTAGGAATACCCTCAATGCGAACCCCCCCCCCCGGACGACCAGCCAAGATGGACAGGGATCAAGAGGGCAAGTCGTCTAGTGCCACCACTGGCTGAAGGCTTGTTTTCAATTTAATAGTATGATTGGTTGCATCAATATTGTTTTGAGTGCTGGTGTACCAAACTCTATGGGCACTGTAAAACACATATATAACAAATCACAGAGGAATCATAAACTTGAAAATTCCTTCTGGATAGTGGGGTAAATCTATTAATCTCATTTACTCATATTCAAAATTTTGTAAATATTTGTCAATTCTAATAAAATAAAATAAAATTCTAATCATTCGTATTACGTTAATGAGCTGAGAGAACGAAATTTGCAGTGAACTGTGCATGCCTCAGTTCTGGAATTCATTTCAAAAATTATGCTGGTAAATTAGAATTAGGAGTGGAACATAGAGCAGAAGAAGCCAAGGGACCATAAAGAACTATGTGGGAGAAACCCTTTCAGAGACATACATTAGAATTTGCTATCTTTTTGAGTGGAAAAATGTAGGCTTAAACCTTAGTGGGGGTGCCTAGATGCAAAGGGTATGTTCTGTCACTGAACTATGAATTCAAATATGACTTGTCTGTTTAATACTACATTTTACCAGTATCCCTTGATAATGATTTAGGTTTCTACACTGCAAATTGCCATTTCATGTGTGGTGAAAAGTTTTATATCTTTTAGAAACACAACAAGTGAGAAATACCATAAGAGGAAATGAAGACCATAGGAAAGTTTTACAAGTGGGATACAGGTACATTTGGATGGATGGAGCAAAAATATTCCAGGTGGGGCTCTTAAATGAATAGTTTTGAATAGCTATAGAACAGGTAAAGTGAAGTGGGGCATGGCTGTAGTCAAAGAAAACATGGTTTTAATCTTCATTCCTTTCCACATCTCTTGCAGAGTTTGCATGAATCCCAAGTTAGAGATTCCTAAATGGTGAAAAACTTCACCCTTGTAGTGAAATCAGTAGCAAAGAGCCTGCCTCCAACATGTCAAACTTGCATGTAAACAACACTATCTTCTAGTTTATCTTTAAAATTATTTAGAACATTTTTTTATTATCCAAATATCTCACCCTTTTCCCCAAGGAAGCATATGTGATTACCCTAATCCGTTCTTCCCCCCTGCACAACAGTGTGTTGTGATTTAGTCTGAAAGGTAATGGTTGGACCATAGTTACCACTGAACTTCTGGACAGAGTGGAGATTTGAACCTGGGTATCCACACTACTAGTCCAAAATTCAGCACTGTAGGGAGACTATTTTTTATGGCACTAATTCTTTAAAAATAGAACTGAAAATAGTAGACATTTAAGGGTAAATCTACCATATAAACCAGGGTTGCGTTTACACAGGCAAATATTCCCCTAAATATACCTCTAAGATTGTTCATTGTTCCCACGGATCACGCCACAGTATTGCCTCATTCAGAAGGGGGGAACGTAAAAACCCCTAATATAGCATCTCAGGGAATCTCGCTACTTTTGCCAGTTTATTTGAAAAGTAGCCTGACTCAGCACATTATTGCTAGTGTGAACGACAAGTCCGTGTGAGTTACCAGCAATCTTCCCAATACAGTTGCAGCAGAGCTGCACTGTGATTGGTTCTTATGATGAAGGGGTGGCTAGAGTCAGGAGGGAGACTCAGTAGCGGTAGGAAAATAAAAATCCTTCCTGTCTTTTGCTTGATTTAGAGATGAGCCGGCTTGCTTTTAGCATAATTACTGGTTCAGAGAGATATCGATCCTTCTTTAGTGTGTTTGTATGTGCTCGCACAGGAGAGAGAGGGAAAAGCACAGCTGACAGGGATTGCAGAGCAAAAGGAATCTCAGCTGCTCTCCCTCCTTTTTTGTTGATTTATATGCAGATGAAGGTATCAACTTACGATCTCTTTTCCCCTTGCACTGCCCCCTCATTCCTTCCTCTCCATCTTCTGCCTGGTTTTAATGATAATGATAGAGCTTCTTGGCCATCCCACCCCACCTTTGTCTGTGTAAACTACAGCCGAAACTTATCCAAATTAGCCATAAATCATAAGAACTATTCTCCCCTGTTCCGAAAGGACGGAAATCCGGAATTTTGCTCACTTTATTCTGTCATGTAACTGGCCTATTTGTCGATCAGCTGTTAAGCAGGGAGAAAAAACCCTTCTGTCTGGAGTTTGATTTGGGGGCAGGGAGCTGGGAGGGGGAGAGGCGAAGGGTGACATTCTTTGTCCATCAGCTGTTAAAGCACGGACTTGGGGCCAGGGCAGACATTCCTATGGCATTCCTTTGTCTTCTCTCCAATGCTTGGCCACACCCCCACCACATTTGGCTGTGTGAATCTCAAAGTAAAACAAACAAACAAAAAACAAACCCGAAGAGCAACAAAATGCAGCTGTTTCCTCCATAGACCATGTAAACTACCGACCACTGGTGCTAAAAAGCACTAAAGCACAATTTATCATAATAAAACCTGCCATGTAACTGCAGCCCAGGAGAAATGTCTAACTATGAATCTAACAAGAAAATCATCATCATCATCATCATCATCATTTTATTGCAGTCCAAAATCCCAAAATTTACAAGTACAAACAGTAAAAATGATCAATAAGAGAGTCTGCATATAGCAAAAACATATGAAATCCTAAATTGCACTCTGGTCATTTCTTTGTACATAGAGGGTTTTAATTTTTGCAGCTTCAGAGAGGAATTTGGCTACAGCTAAAGTAACCTTTGGGCCTTTTTCTTCCATCAAAAAGTTTACACATAAGATTTCAGATCTTCCCTTACTTCATCAATGGAATTACAATTTTCCTCATGTACAGATAGGTATATAATTCTTTGCTAATTTCATTCTTGAAGGAAGCAACAAATTTTTTTTTAGCAATTTTCTTTTCATACCAAGAAAGACTTTTGGCTGCTGCCACTGTGCAGAAATAATGCGTTTTGACACAACTTTAACTATCAGGGCTCCATCCTATGGAATCCTGGGATATGTAGTTTGTTGTGGTACCAGAATTCTCTGATAGAGAAGGCTAAATATCTCACAAAACTACAAATCCTAGTATTCCATAGCATTGAGCCATGGCAATTAAAGCAGTGTCAAAGTGCATTATTTCTGCACGGTGGCAGCAGCCTTTGAAAACTGCATTAGAATTTATTCTGTGTAAAATTTACACGTTTTTCCCCCTCCCATAAAACAGTGTTTCCTGTGCTTGTTTGTTTGTTTAAAGTGTGCTTGGGAACTAGTTCTGCACAAAATTTACACAGTTTTTTTTTTAAAGTGAAGAGCACAGCATTTTCTATATAGGAAACTGTATTTTCTGGACAAAAAGTAGTATTTCTGTGCATAGGTATTATTTTTGTGCATATATTTTATTTTTGGGCAAAAAAATGTTGTTTTTGCACAGAGTATGCTGCCTTCTTCACAAAAATACCAGCACAAAATAAGTGCTGAATAGTGAAGATTCTTGTCAATTCAGAATTCTTTTCATCAGCATTTCCCAGAATGTAAGAAATATTTTTCCACCATTTATTGTATATTTTTAAAATATTCTTTTCCATTCCTAGTACAGGATATTTTTCACTATGGAAAAAGAAAGCCTTTCACACATGTAATCCCAGTACCTATTGGGCCAGCACAAACAATAACAGATTTAAAGTTCTTTGTGTGTGTGTGTGTGCCCACTCCTGTTATCAGTAGGGGGGGGGGAACACACACACCTTGTTATCTATCAGCACCCATAGCTGATTTAAGAAGCTTATACTTACACTTTAAATGTCATCATCATTATCTAAATAATACTCAAGGGGAGCCACAAACATAAATCAAAGCATGTCATTAATACATTTGTTAATCTGCTTTTCTTTGCAACATACTCAGATGAAGATACAGATCAATTAGGAAATCTGGAACTTTGCACCAAGCAGTGAATATAATATCATTCTAAATATATTGTATGGTGAAATCTATCACACATAGCAATTACTTCTGCTATAGTGTTGATTAATTATTTCTTTCATAGCTTTTCAAATGCACTATTTCATTTTTGCAGTAAATGTGAAGGAAAATCTGATGTGGCTTTAGCATGGATTAAGAATATTATACGTAGGAAACTAGAAAATGTATAGTAGAATGTTATGTATATCCTTGTCATTCAGTGTTTTCTTTCTTTTTTCCATGCTTGTCACTGTTGTTTGTTTTTACAGTTGTCCCTTCATATTTGTTGGGGTTTGGGTCCAGGACCCCCCCCCCCCCGTGGATACCAAAATCTGTGAATACGCAAGTCCCATTATATGCAATGGCATAGCAAAATGGTGTCCCTTATATAAGATGGCAAAATCAAGGTTTGCTTTTTGGATTATTATTTTTTTAAGAATATTTTCAAGCCATGAATTATAAATCTGTGGATACCAAATCCATGGATACGGAGGAACAACTGTATTTTTAATTAGAGTTAACAGTTCTCTCATTATCAAACATGAAAACTTTTCATTTCCATCAGAAATATTTCAGTCAAGGGTTGGAAAAGTTGCTCTGTTATAGTTAAGCTCTCAAAATTCTCTAAGCAGCATGGCCAATGTTCATGTTGGCTGCAGTAAGCTGGGACTTGTAGTCCCAGGAAACTTTAATGGGCTCTTACTCGAATAAGTCATGTTTGTTTCTTAGATAACAATAGCAGCAGTGCGTTTCGAAGAGGGAACTTAGGGCCCTTTTACACTACACAGTTATATTTCTATGATTCCACTTTAACAGCCATGGCAACATCCTATGGAATCTTGGGGTGTGTAGTTTAGGGTAAGATATTTAGAATTCTCAGCCAGAGAGCTCAAGTATCTTGCCATACTACAAAGCCCAGAATTCCACAGAATGGCAGTGAAATCATAGTACAGTACTGTAAAAGTGAAGTGCAAGGGGACCTTTGCATAAATTCCCAAATAGCTTGTGAGGGGATTGTAGAAGCATATGAATTACCCTTAACCTGCAACCCAAGGATTTTCTCCCATTCTTACCTCCACCCCCAGGCTGTGACTGTTAGGAGGACCACCCTCAAAAGTACATGTGCTCAGTTCTAAATTTTCTCTCAATGAATTTTGGCACTCTAGCAATTAGTCTCCAGACAGTATCAACCAGTTTAAATATTTGCTGAACATTCTTAGAATATTTGATATCTACATCTGAACATATTTTATATACACACACACGCACACACATGTGTATATATATGGTGGTCCTTGATATCTGTTACTATGAGTTCATTTGTTCATATGCATTGCAGTGATCATTAGTTTTTGATTTGATAGTTTATGAAATTACATACTGGAAATTTCCAAGAATGCCACAGAACAAAGAGTGCTTTTTTAGGCCTCCAATGATGATAGCTACAGGGCTGCCAGTCCCTCACTGCTAGTCCACCATGATATTCTTCCAATTTTTTTTTAAAAAAAATACTAACCTATGGGGTAGACAATGCAATGTAACTGTTAGATGGATTTGTAATTGGGTGACTGACCGAACCAAAAGTGTAGTCATCAATGGCTCCTTTTCATCCTGGAGAGAAAAGACTAGTGGGCTGCCACAGGGTTCTGGCCTCGGCCCAGTGCTATTTAACATCTTTATCAATGACTTGGATGAGGGAATAGAGGGTATGCTTATCATGTTTGCAGATGACACCAAATTAGGAGAGGTAGCTAATACCCCAGAGGACAGGATCAGAATCCACAATGACCTTAACAGATTAGAAAGCTGGGCCAAAACTAACAAAATGAATTTCAACAGGGAGAAATGTAGGATACAACAATTGTCACTTCATATTCGCTGGGGTTTGGTTCCAGGACCAACCGTGTATACCAAAATCTGTGAATACTCAAGTCCCATTATATGCAATGGCATAGCAAAATGGTGCCCCTTATATAAAATGGCAAAATCAAGGTTTGCTTTTTGGATTAATATTTTTTAAGAATATTTTCAAGCTGTGAATACTTAAATCCGTGGATACCAAATCCATGGAAACAGAGGGACAACTGTACACCTGAGCAGTAAAAATGAAATGCGCAGATATAGGATGTGTGACAACTGGCTTGATGGCAGTACATGCAAAAGGGATCTAGGAGTCTTAGTGGACTACAAGCTGAACATGAGTCAGCAGTGTTTTGCAGCAGCTAAAAAAGTCAATGCAATTCTAGGCTGCATTAGTAGGAGTATAGTGTCTAGATCAAGGGAAGTAATAGTGCCACTCTATCCTGCTTTGGTCAGACCTCACCTGGAATACTGTGTCCAGTTCTGGGCACCACAATCCAGGAAGGATATTAAGAAGCTGGAATGTGTCCAGAGGAGGGCAACCAGGATGGTGGGAGGTCTGGAAGCCATGCCCTATGAGGAGCGGCTTAGGGAACTGGGCATGTTTAGTCTGGAGGAGAGAAGGCTAAGAGGTGACATGATAGCCATGTTTAAATCTTTGAAGGAATGTCATATTGACAATGCAGCAAGCTTGTTTTCTGCTGCTCTAGAGACTAGGACACAGAGCAATGGGTTCAAACTACAGGAAAAGAGATTCCACCTAAATATTAGGAAAAACTTCCTGACAGTAAGAGCTGTTCGGAAGTGGAATATACTACCTCAGATTGTGGTGGAGTCTCCTTCTTTGGAGGTTTTTAAACAGAGGCTAGATAGCTATCTGTCAGGAATGATTTGATTGTGTATTCCTGCATGGCAGGGTATCACACTGGATGGCCTTTGTGGTCTCTGCCAACTCTATGATTCTATGATTCTAGTCTCTGCCAGTCAGCTACCCTACCCCAGTCTCATGATTACAGCAGCATGTGAAAAGAAGTATTTTTATGCCAGGATACTTGCTCTGTAAAATATAGTGCCAAAAGACTGTTTTTAGGTGCTCGTTTGATAATCACCTTAATGGGGAATAACTTCCATAGAACTCAATGAGAATTACAGCTGAGTCATACATAGGATTCCTCTGAAACATTCACTTTGGCTTCCTGAAGGGAACATTTCACACACAAAATCCAACTTCAGATCCTGAGTTCAAAATTTCTCATTAGAGTTTGGCCATACAGACTTCCATGTGAGTTTATCAGGATTTCAAAATCCTTTGGACAAATCTTTCTCACTGTAATGCTAACGATAGAGGTAGACAGGAGGGCTTTTCAGAACTACTTGACATTGGAGGCCAGACTAGCTCCATTCTGTTGTCATACTGGCAGGAGGCATTTTTAATCATATAGGGTTTTTTGCTTTTCAATTACTTGTTTGCTAAAGTATTTTTTTTTTGTAATGTGATGCATATGTATTCCTATGTTTTTATGTTATAATTTTTTATTTTGTTATTGTGTATAATTCTGAGGGCAAATTTTAGTGAAAAGCAAGATAATAAATGAATAAATATTTGCAGACTTATTCATCAATATACAGTCGCCCCTCCACATTCGCGAACTTGACATTCGCGGTTTCGATTATTCGCGGTTTTACGAGGGGCCCCCACGGGCCCCCCCAAAACTGCGACACGGGGCCTCCAGAGGCCCCGTGAAAGCCCTGGGAGGGAGCGGGGAGGGCAGGGGAGACCTCCACGGGGCCTTCGGAGACCCTCCGGAGGCCCCGCGAAGGCCTTGGAAGGGAGGGGGAAGGGCTGGGGAGGCCTCCATGGGGCCTCCGGAGACGCTCTGGAGGCCCCATGAAGGCCTGGGGGAGGGCTGGGGAGGCCTCCATGGGGCCTCCGGAGACGCTCCGGAGGCCCCATGGAGGCCTGGGAGGGAGCGGGGAGGGCTGGGGGAGGCCTCCACGGGGCCTCCGGAGACGCTCCGGAGGCCCCCTGAAGGCCCGGGGAGGGGGTGGGGAGGGCCGGGGAGGCCTCCATGGGGCCTCCGGAGACGCTCCGGAGGCCCCATGAAGGCCCGGGAGGGAGGGGGGAGGGCCGGGAGCAGCCTCCGTGGGGCCTTGCTAGGCCCCACAAAGGCCCGGGGAGGGAGGGGGGAGGCTGGGAGAGGCCTCCGCGGGGCCTTGCTAGGCCCCACGAAGGCCTGGGGAGGGAGGGGGGAGGGCCCGGAGAGGCCTCCGCAGGGCCTTGCTAGGCCCCACGAAGGCCCGGGGAGGGAGGGGGGAGGCCGGGAGAGGCCTCCGCGGGGCCTTGCTAGGCCCCACGAAGGCCCGGGGAGGGAGGGGGAGGCCGGGAGAGGCCTCTGTGGGGCCTTGCTAGGCCTCACAAAGGCCTGGGGAGGGAGGGGGAGGGCCCGGAGAGGCCTCCGCGGGGCCTTGCTAGGCCCCACGAAGGCCCGGGGAGGGAGGGGGAGGCCGGGAGAGGCCTCCGCGGGGCCTTGCTAGGCCCCACAAAGGCCCGGGGAGAGAGGGGGAAGGCCGGGAGAGGCCTCCACAGGGCCTTGCTAGGCCCCATGAAGGCCTGGGGAGGGAGGGGGGAGGGCCCGGAGAGGCCTCCGCGGGGCCTTGCTAGGCCCCACGAAGGCCTGGGGAGGGAGGGGGAGGCCAGGAGAGGCCTCCGCGGGGCCTTGCTAGGCCCCACGAAGGCCCGGGGAGGGAGGGGGGAGGCTGGGAGAGGCCTCCATGGGGCCTCCGGAGACGCTCCGGAGGCCCCATGAAGGCCTGGGGGAGGGCTGTGGAGGCCTCCATGGGGCCTCCGGAGACGCTCCGGAGGCCCCATGAAGGCCCGGGGAGGGGGTGGGGAGGGCCAGGGAGGCCTCCATGGGGCCTCCGGAGACGCTCCAGAGGCCCCACGAAGGCCCGGGGAGGGAGGGGGAGGCTGGGAGACGCCTCCATGGGGCCTCCGGAGCGTCTCCGGAGGCCCCACGAAGGACCGGTGAGGGAGGGGGGAGGGCCTGGAGAAGCCTCTGCGGGGCCTAGCTAGGCCCCACGAAGGCCCGGGGAGGGAGGGAGGAGGCTGGGAGAGGCCTCCGCGGGGCCTTGCTAGGCCCCACGAAGGCCCGAGGAGGGAGGGGGAAGGCCGGGAGAGGCCTCCATGGGGCCTCCGGAGACGCTCCGGAGGCCCCATGAAGGCCTGGGGGAGGGCTGTGGAGGCCTCCATGGGGCCTCCGGAGACGCTCCGGAGGCCCCATGAAGGCCTGGGAGGGAGAGGGGAGGGCCGTGAGAGGCCTCCGCGGGGTCTCTGGAGACTCTCCGGAGGCCCCGTTGAGGGCTTGGGCAGGAGGGGGGAGGGCTGGGGAGGCATCCACAGGGCCTCGGGAGGGTCTCCAGGGGCCCCGGGAAGGCCTAGGAAGGGAGTGGGGAGGCTGGAGGAAGCGACTATGGGGCCTCCGGAGGCCCCATGGTCGCTATGGTGGGGGAGGGGGGGCAGTCGTTATTTGTGGATTTTTCACATTCGTGGGGGTCCGTGGAACGGAACCCCCGCGAATGTGAAGGGACAACTGTAATCAAGAGCCATTCATTTTATTAATAATAGTTTGTTGGCCCAATTCCATATTTGAAAAGTTCCTCCATTTCAAAAAAAGGAAAGCACTTCCTTGTAGCGACAAAAAGAGACTAATTCTACAAAGAGCCAGTTCTATTCCTATGCTCTATAGCCAGAAGGCCAATAAGATAAAAGTTATCATGAGGACTGAAGAGAAGTCTGACTACAAATGGAATCCATCACTTCAGTTGAAGGCTTCACAGAAACACTGAGCACTTTCATATATTAAGACAGGACTGAACAGTCATTCTGCTGGATTTTTCTCCCATATAGTTGTGAGGCCATATTTTAATGACCATATTCAGTTCCCAGTGGTCACTCCTCTGTCATTATGGGTAATATCTATTTATTTTTTTCATTTTTATGCCACCTTTCTCCCTAGATTGGACCCAAGGCAGCTTCTAATAACAAATTTAAAATGCTGTATGTACAGTTAAAATATTTTAAATAAAATAGTTAAGATCAGATTAAAACATAATATAAAGCAGATTAAAAACTAAAACATACAAAATAAAACAAGACCTGCCACTTATTCATTAAAAGCCTGCTGTAAAAGAAGAGTCTTTGCCTGCTGGAAGAAGGAAATCAGGGAGGGGGACATCCTAGCTTCCCGCGGAAGGGCAATCCAAAGGGTGGGAGCAGACACTGAGAAGGGTCTCTCTCAAGTCCTCACCAAGTGAGCTTGTGAGGGAGGTGGGACTGAGAGAAAGCCTCCTCCTGGTGGCCTTGGGGCTCTGGCAGGATTGTATTGGGAGATCCAGTCTTTCAAATAGTCTGGACCCAAGCCATTTAGGGCTTTATAGGTAATAACCAGCACTTTTAATTGTGCCTGGAAATGAACCGGTAGCCAGTGAAGCTGTTTTAACAAGGGAACTCCCTGTATGCTCCCTGTAACTGGCCCTGGTCAGCATTCTGGCTGCAGCATTCTGGACCAGCTGAAGTTTCAAATAGTTTCCATAGGCAGCCCTATGTAGAGTACATTGTAGTAGTCCAAATGAGATGTAATCAAGGCATATGTCACCATGGCCAGATCTGACATCTTCAGGAATGGGCGCAGTTGGTGCACAAATCTGAGCTGTGCAAATGCAGTCCTGGCCACTGCTGAGACCTGGGCATCTAGGCTTAGAGTGGAATCCAGGAGAACACCCAGACTGCGAGCTTGAGATTTCAGATGGAGTGTGACTCTCATCCAGCACAGGGGTCCCTATTCCCTATAACAGGGATAAAGTCCCTATTCCCTGATCTGCCTTTAAACTGACCAGGAGCACCTCTGTCTGTCTGGATTAAGTTTCAATATGTTTGCCCTCATCCATTCCATTACTGACAAAAGACATTAGTTCGCAACCGAGACAGCTTCCTTGGAATCCTATTTCCTCTGTTCATTTGGGTAAGCCAAATAGTTTCTGTTGTATTCAGTGTGATATGGATTACATTCATTGTTGTCCTTCTACAAGAAGAATGGAAAGGGTGAAAACTGGGAAAGGTTTTTTAAAAAAAAAAACACAACTCAGCCCACAACTGGGGTAATACCACAATCCCATCTCAGGAAAAAGGCAGCATATAAATTCCATTAAATAAATAAGTAAACAAACATGGAAGGGTGAGTAGCTTTTTTAGCTGCCTGACTCATGTTCAGCTTGTGGTCCACTAAGACTCCTAGATACCTTTTGCATGTAATGCCATCAAGCCAGGTGTCATCCACCTTATATCTGTGCATTTCGTTTTTACTGCCCAAGTGTAATATCCTACACTTCTCCCTGTTGAAATTCATTTTGTTAGCTTTGACCCAGCTTTCTAATCTGTTAGATTAGAAAGATCTGTTAGATTAGAAAGAGAATCTAATCTTTCTAATCTCATCTGTTAGATTAGAAAGAGTATTTGTGATGCTTGGCACCTTGCCATGGGTTTTATTACTGAGTTCTGTTGAGGGGAATTAGGATTTAGGAGACGGAATCTTATTGGCTGGAAACGTGTGTGTGTGTGTGTGTGTACATAAGCTTCTACGAATGTCCATGACAGGTGGAAAATAGGCAAGTATTCTTCACATTAGAAATGTTACAATTGAAGAATTAATTAGACTTGTTACAATTTCAAACAGTACCAGTGAGGAAGAAAACTGGGAGGTGTCTCAAGAAACAGGATGGATGACTAAAGAACTTTCAACGGAGCTAAGTTTTAAACAGAACATGTATAGGAAATGGGAAAAGGGAGAAATCACTAAAGGAGAATTCAAACAGATAGTGCACACATGTAGGAGTAAAGTCAGAAAAGCTAAAGCGCAGAATGAGCTCAGGCTCGCTAGAGAGGTTAAGAACAATAAAGGGTTTTTGGGGGGTACATCCAGAGCAAAAGGAAGAAGAAGGAAATGGTAGGGCCACTACGTGGATAATATGGCAAAATGCTAACAGGGGACAGAGAAAAGGCAGAATTACTCAACATCTACTTTGCCTCAGTGTTTTCAGAAAAAGAAAAGGGTGATCAGCCAGAGGATAAGGGAACAGAGGACACAATAGGGGAAATCCAGAACAGAATAAGTAAAGAGGTAGTACAGGAATACCTTCTTAATCTAAATGAATTTAAATCTCCAGGACCGCATGAACTACATCCAAGGGTATCAAAAGAGCTGGCAAATGTAATCCCAGAGCCATTGGCAAGAATCTTTGAGAACTCCTGGAGAACAGGAGAAGTCCCAGCAGACTGGAGGAGGGCAAACGTCCCCATCTTCAAAAAGGGGAAAAAAGAGGATCCCAACAATTATCGCCCAGTTAGTCTGATATCAATACCAGGGAAGATTCTAGAGCAGATCATTAAACAGAGAGTCTGTGAACATTTAGAAGGCAATGCCAAATCACAAAAAGTCAACATGGGTTTCAGAGAAACAAGTCATGCCAGACTAATCTGATCTCTTTTGTCGATCAAATTACCAGATTGGTAGATGAAGGGAACGCTGTGGATATCACATACCTTGATTTCAGTATGTCCCCATGACATTCTTGCAAACAAGCTTGTAAAATGTGGGCTAGACAAGTTAACTGTTAAATGGATTTCTAATTGGTTGACCGGCTGAACCCAAAGGGTGCTCCTCAGTGACTCCTCTTCGTCTTGGAAAGATATGACCAGTGGGGTGCCACAGGGTTCTGTCCTGGGCCCAGTGCTATTCAACATCTTTATCAATGACTTGGATGAGGGAATTAGGGGCATACTTATCAAATTTGCAGATGACACCAAATTAGGAGGAGTAGCTAATATCCAAGAGGACAGGATCAAAATTCAAAATGACCTGGATAGACTGGAGAGCTGGGCCAAAGTTAACAAAATGAAATTCAATACGGAGAAATGTAAGGTACTGCACTTAGGTTGGAAAAATGAAATGCATAGATACAGGATGGGAGAGACCTGGCTGAACGAGACTACGTGCGAAAGGGATCTAGGAGTCCTAGTAGACCACAAGTTGAACATGAGTCAACATTGTGATGTGGCAGCTAAAAACGCCAATGCGATTTTGGGCTGCATCAATAGAAGTATAGTGCTAGATCAAGGGAAGTCATAATGCCACTCTATTCTGCCTTGGTCAGGTCTCACCTAGAATACTGTGTCCAGTTCTGGGCACCACAATTCAAAAAGGATATTTACAAATTGGAGCGTGTCCAGAGGAGGGCGACTAAAATGGTGAAAGGTCTGGAAACCATGCCTTATGAGTAAAGACTTAGGGAGCTGGGTATGTTTAGCCTGGAAAAAAGACTGTTAAGGGGTGATATGATAGCCCTGTTTAAGTATTTGAAGGGGTGTCATATTGAGGATGGAGCAAGCTTGTTTTCTGTTACTCCAGAGACTAGAACGTGGAACAACGGATGCAAGCTCCAGGAACAGAGATTCCACCTCAATATTAGGAGGAACTTTCTGACAGTAAGAACTGTTTGGCAGTGGAACACACTCCCTCAGAGCGTGGTGGGGTCTCCTTCCTTGGAGGTCTTTAAATAGAGGCTGGATGGCCATCTGTCAGGGATGCTTTGATCATGATTTCCAGCATGGCAGGGGGTTGGACTGGATGGCCCTTGTGGTCTCTTCCAACTCTACAATTTTATGATTCTACGTATGGCAGATTTAGAGGTTTATTTACTTAAACTTTGACAACTGTTTGCTGGCTAATTCAGTACCATGACTTATGTATGCCTTTCTAAAGGTCCCAGACTAGCTCTCTTTGCACAGTTATTATAAGTGCATCTATATACTCGGAAAATGCTTGGGGCCAAATCCTTCCTGGTTGATGCTGCTCTTGGCAGCAAACATTCTAATCTGGGCAAAAAAGTTCAGCTTAATATATTTGATTATGCTGCTGATTAAGAACCATTTGTTTTTGCACACTGATTCATGAATATTTACTTGCTCTTCCATGCAGATTACACTTCAAGAAAACAAAATCTTATTTCATCCAAAAATACATCTGGATGCAAACTGCATAGGTATATGGGTATTCAGAATCTTTGCCTGAAAATTGGATATTATGGCAAACATGTTCATTTTGCAGTTATTAAATAACTATCACAAATATGTTTTATGTAAATATCTCAATCTATTAACTCAATTGAACAAATACATGTAAGGACTTCTAAAGAGTCATTATGGAAGGATTTGTGCTATGTGAACAATCTATTGCATGCCAGTCTTTGCTTTTGTTGCCCTTAATGGTTCTTGATAATGAAATACTGTTGCTAGTCATAATGTCTTATTATACTAATTTTCTCTCCCTAAGCTTAGATGGCCTGATCATTGATAGAGGATAAGAGGCAATATAATAGCGGGTTACTTCAAGCACAGAAAGTAGAGAGGCCCTTTCACTAAGCATGCAATCTGCATTTTTAGAAGTCAGATTTCTGGATTTGTAGACATTTCAAAATACAAATGATGCAGAGCTATTCTGCATGCTCAAAACAAAATCGAGTTGATGTCAGAAAGTCTGTCCTCCCAATATGTTGAACCTCTAAGGTACAGAGTAATCCTAAAACCCTAGTATGGTTAGGGTAGGGTGGAAATGTTATTCCAACAGCATGGAAGAACTCTATCAGGAGGGTGAAACAGCTGTCCCAGGTCCACAGTTTAGGATTAACGATGCTATGGGATGTGTAGCGAGAGCCAGTGTGAAGTAGTGGTTTGAGCATTGAACTATTATTTTAGATCCCGGCCTTAGGAGCTGTGTCCCCTGGCCTCTTTTAGTCTCGCTGGCTGTTGATTTTTGTATTTGTATTGTTTTTATATGTGATTTTAGTTTAGGTGGTTTTTAATTTTATACTAGTTTAATATCTTTTTATGGGGGAGGGTGGGGGTAGGTGGTGCTTAGGGATTTTAGTCAGCATTATTGTATCTTAATTGTTGTATGCCACCCCGGTTGTTTTTAACAGAGGGGCGGGGTAAAAATCTCTGGAGACCAGGGTTTAAACACCCACTCAGCTATGGAAACCCACTGGATGACCTTGGGCAAGTCACACTATCTCAGCTTCAGAGGAAGGCAAAGACAAATCCCCTCTGAAGAAATCTTGTCAAGAAAACCCCATGATAGGTTTGCCATAGGATCACCATAACTCAAAAATGACTTAAAGGCACACAACAACAATGGGATGTGTAAATATGTAAAATCTGAGTCGTCAAGGTTCTCAAATTTCCAACTCAAAGATGGTTCTGACTCATGCATGTACTGGCTTGTGAGGTGTACCACATTTTAAAAAAATGGGCACACTCTGCTGCAGACTTTTCTAAATACATCTTTAGTGTGCATTTTTGCAATGTGTTTGTCTTCCTCCTATTGACTAGAATGTGGAGATTATCAGACAGGAACGAAAAAAGTGTTCCTGTCCCACAATCTTCCCTCCCGCTCCTGTCCCATCCCAGTCACACCACAATTACCCTCCCCACCACACTTACCTCCTCTTCTGTCACACCACAATCACTCTCCCCACACACTTATCTCCTCTAACAGAGCCCCCTTCCCTTCCTGGATCAAAATCCCACGGACTCTCATGAGAAGACGTGGGTATGGGAAATTCAAAAATAAAAATAAAAAGAACATGAAAAAGATTACAGCAAGCACAAAAACATACTTTAGAAGGTAAAAGTAACCCAGGGAGGGTCATAAAAAATGTGTCACTTACCTGGATGTCCTTATCTCACCAGGAAGTGTTCTGGCAGGGACCTCCCATTGATGCTGGGATCTTGCCAAAATAACAGGGCACCTTTTCACTCACAGGAACATCTGTGACAGACATGGAAGGGGGAATCTATTGACAGCTTCTCCCATTAATAAAAAGCAGCACTGGCAGAACAACAGCAGAATGGTTGCATAACGGGGAGAGGACAATGTCATCTGAAAAGGGAGCCCCTTTTGCGATCTCCTGGTGTTCGTGTAATGCCATTTTAACACATTTGATAATCTCCTGAGATTCTGAATGCTTTTCAAATGCACACATTTTTCATGCACATTTTCAAATGGAGACATTTTTTAAAAAATATGTTTTTTAATGAACTTCATCACAAGCTCAGAGATGTATGGACTTCAGGCTATAGATTGCATTCAGGTGTCTATTTGATTCTGAGAGGTGATATGTAGATACATTCTGGCCAAACTGGATGTTAATTGGATAAATTATGTGCAAACTGGATAGATTTTGGATAGAGAAACCAGAAATGAATATCTCATGCCTTTCTACCTTCCTACTAGCTGATGGAAGATGACACAACAGGGGAACGGGTTATGTTCTCCTGTTGTACCATAAGGAGGACTTCAGAGTCTACATCCACACACTAAGGCTCAACTCCTGGACAGGCCAAAAAACATTCTGATTAGCTAGCTAGCCAGAAAGCAGAAGGGCTGGGCTCAAAGTGTGCCAGTCCTTCTCACCACTGCATGATAAACAAGAATCTCAGAATGTTTCCCGCCTACCTTCGAACTCCGCAGGTACATAAACTAGAGGCTCCAGGTAAACAGGAACCCCATATACCTCCCTATCAGAACTCCAAAGCAAATTTCTTGTCCAATCAGAAACTACTTTAAGTTTCCCTTTATGATAGCAAACTAGCTTTTTCTCTCTCAATTAATTGTCAAGTGCAGCCACTAGAGAGACAGAAAATGTGTAATAACTGAACACTTCCCAAACAAAAGCTGTGTATGTACACTCAGGTGATCTAATCATGTAGTTCACAGAAAATCAACAAGAATTTAAATAAAGAATGCCCTGTTAATGTTAAAACTTGTGCACATGCAATTACATAGTAGTTGGCACTGAGTTCCTCATTTGCTGAACACTAATTGTGGGTCCCATCTATACGAGGGAAAAAAAATATAAACACATCCAAAAAGGCAGCCATTCGCAGCACTACAACCTGTCAAAATGGTCAAAAGAGCACCTCTAAACTTCACATGACCCCTAGCCAAGATGGCGGCCACAAGTGATTTACTCACACTTTTAAATCTGCTGCAGTTTACCATTTACAGTTTACAAAAAGAAGAGAAAAAAAGAGTATAAGATAGCAGTTTTATCAACTTACCAGACCCTCACTAAACCAAAAATCCAATATGTCAGCAGCAGGCACTTTCACTGTTTGCTAGCCCCACCGCCATGCTCACCCAGCCAATCAGATTATGCTCCCTGGTTGCACCAATGCTAATGCAAGTGTCCAAATGATCGCAAATTCATATACCATATGGAACTTTTTTTAAAAAAAAAAAATCCAGGATAAGCCCTGGAGGATTCCCACACATCTTTTAAGGTGGATTTGGTGGCCCCCCTTCTGAATGACATGTATTTATGCAAATGTCCATTTGTACAGATCACCTTCTATTCATATCCCATTAAGATGATTTTCACCATATAGACAAGCCTGTAGGTGTGCAGAACCACATTCCCAAAATGGAAAAGAACTTTGTGGGGACAAAAAGGAAGTTCAAATGATAATAGTACTTTTAGCAGAACATATTTGTATACCAAAACTGGTAATTATGAATTCCGGTAACACCGCTAATTGTTCCCTTAGTTCTAAGTCAAGGCATTTTGACTCCAGGAATCTAGAGTACTCCTATATCTCACTGCTACCAAATGGCAATATAGTTGCTAACTGCTGGAACAATGCCAGAATTAAATTGCACCTTGGTAGTTCCTCATCATTATTCATGATTTCATCTGAATTCTGGATGCAGCTTACATACATATTCAGATTTAGTTACACATTGTTTATTTATTTTTCTTTGCCATGCTGGATGGCTCCCTGCCTTCAAATGTATTCATCCCGGCTTGTCCAGAAGTGCACAATTTAGGAGTTTTGTTTTGGTTTTTGCTGTCACTTAGCATTATCTCCATGTAAGTGACTATTAATCCACCATACTCACAAAACTTACAGGTAGAGGCATGGAAGTATTAACAGATCTTAAGATGGGACAGGGAATAATTTAGGCTTATCTTAGATCCAGTACATAGAAATAATTCTTCAAAAATTAATTTGTTGTTACTTTAATAGTTAAACAATAGTGGCATTAGCAGTTTGAGCAACAATGACAAGTTTGTGTTATTAAACTGGTAACTTTGGAAGAGTAATTTTGAAGTTGGAGGCCATTTGGATCATTTTTTGTAAAGATTTTTTTTTAAAAAAAATATCAAGGTTATGTGTAGCAAACATGTCACTGGTCATTAACGTAAATTAAGTCCCAGCATTAACATTTTAGCATTAAAGTCAATGTTTCCAATGATTAGGTGGAACAAAGATTCCCCCACACACATGAGTTATGTCTGTTACCCAGAAACTGCTGTTGCCCTGAGAGTGATGGAGTCCAGTGCTGGCTGAAAAAAGCTTGAATTGCAGCCTTATTGACATAAAATATACAACATAGATCCTGTTGTGGAAGTGGGGAGAGAACCTGTATATTATAAAGCCTCTAAATGTACCCAGGCCCACAGGCTGGTACTGCATTGGCAGTTCACAGAGGACACTAGAGTTCATGCCCAAGCCTCCATTGCTTGCTATTTCTTTTCCTTTTGCTGTTCTTTCAGGTGGGTACACTATCCCACTATCATACCATCTGGTCCTTCACTTCATCTCCACTGGTCATGTCAGTGTTCCACTTTCTCTCCCCTCTCCTCTTCAAAGATATGCCAAAAGCTGGCATATGCATGTATACTACACCTGTTACCATGTGTTACACCCCCTCGCATTAATATTCACAATTCAGCAATATTAAGATGCTCCACCCGCTCTAGTAGATTTGACCATAAATGAGGTCAAGTGAAGGTCACCAGGAGGCATTTTGGAAAATTACTATAATCCACACCCAAGACAGGATTATGTGGATCCCCCTAGTAAACAAAGCCATTACTGAGGTATGTGCTAACCCCCTCTTGGATGCATTGGCAATGAGTCATCTATCACCAACAAACAGTAACTGGAACCCCCATTATCCCTCATTAATATTAATATTAATTTTCACAAGTGATATCATAATTTTAGTGTCACAAGCGGGTCACCCATGGACCCTCACCAATTTGGGTAACACACCATAGAAACCCACATCAAATGCCCCAAACCATTGTAGGATATATCACAATACTCCCTAAAGAAGAACCCTCCCTGCCCCACAAAGTGAAAAACATGCCTGTGCTGCATTCAGTTCACATCAAAATCCTATACAGCAATCAACATGTGCCTGAAGAAATTTTACAGCTAACGGAGGAGGTCACACTGTTGTCCCAGCTTACCATAACTGAAGTGACATGGAGAAGGCCTTTAACAGTCTTCCTTCTTGCCCCACCCCAATACCATGATTTCTGAGTCTCACAATGGCTTTGATTCCATCCATTGTGAGACCTTGGCCAGCCTTCATGATCAACATTATACAGTAGCATCTTGAAACGGCATGAAGTTGGAGTGAAGCATTGCCAGTTTGTAACACGACACAAGCTCTCCCCTCTACAGAGCACATCAGACAGGGTTCCACAGAACAGCGAGCAGAGGAGCAAATCAAAAGGGAGAGGACATTGGAAACTGGGATTGAAGACCTTAAATGTCATTATAGTTGCTTCTAGAATTTTCTGAAAGAGATATTGCATGTGGGCTGATCAACTGAGCTGCAAGGGAAAGACCATTGCCAGGATAGCAGTATCAATAGGGAGGTTTTAGCTTTCTTCTCTCTACAGCTTTTGTTCCAATGTGGGTGTATGCATGTGTAGCCCGCCATACATCTCTTGGCACCACATGGAGTGTTCTTGACTCTCCAGGTTCTGGTTCTATCCATGCTGGATAGCAGACTGCTGCCAAGTGTGGACAGCTGGCTCAGTTTGCCAAATTGACAGGAGGGCCACTCAGGTCCTAGATGCTATCTGGGTGGTTTGTAAGATCTTAAATCTTGCAAACAAGCAAGCAATGTACTGGCTGTTCTTTCTTTCTTTCTGTAATCTCTTTCTTTCTAAAAACAACAAAAGGAAGATGACTGTTCATCGCAATCAGCTGCCATAGCTTATACCTTATAGCCAGGCATAGGATATGCCATATTAGCTTAATAACCAACAAAACTGTTATATTTCACATTTCACTGTTTTTCGTTCACATTACTTTGGACTGCAAAGCCTACAGTTACGTTCAAACAGTTCTAATGCTGTTGGATCCACTGTCTATATATTATTTTATTAATACATCCTGAATAGGTCTAGTTCCTTAGAAGAGTTAATGCTCTGTGCTGGCTCAGAAGCCTTGTTGGTGTTTGACAGGGAATCAAAAAGTCAAAACAGATGAACTGGAAAACAATTCATGACACTTTTTCTCCCCCCACCTTTCCTGGCAGGTTGAAAAGCTCAGTGTTTTTTCATTCATTATTGTTTTATGTGTATAATTAACCAACCCCTTCCCCTCAAACTCTCTGTCCAGAAGATGTGCTCACTTTGAAACTGTGGGGGAGAAATATTGGCAAGGGCAATAACAGCCAGGATAATGCTGGTGCTTCCCGTTTTTAATGCTAATGAGGATATGTAAGCTGGTTCTCTCTGCTCCACTTCACAAATACAATTTTTTTGAGACCAAATAAATGAGGAAATAGTATGACAGAGAGGAAATTTTGCTTGAAAAATTCTTGATGCATCACATCAGCATGTCATGAAATGTGCCATTTATTTTGATGCATTTTATTCTCTTATGTTGAAATGTGCACGATGGGATGCACTCTCTGGGTTATATCATGCAATGTCTGGAAAGAAACTGTCAAAATGAAATAACAGAAAATAATGACACTTTCTTTGTTCAGACTAATGACCAGCCTTGGCAACTAGTTTGAAGCAAGTCAACTTGAAATAGATCCAAGTGACCAAGAACATCCACCAGGTGAAGGGCTGCTATAAACGCACATGGTAGCATTCCTCAGAAATAGACTTTCTGACAAAAAAAGGATTTACTTTTTTTCTGTTATCCCTCTATATCCACAGATTCTGCATTCCCTCCCCCCGCAAAAAAAAAAAAAAAAAAAAAAAAAAAAAAAAGACTCCAAAAAGCAAATCTTGATTTTGCCATTTTATACAAGGGGCACCATTTTCCTGTACCATTGTATATATGATGGGACTTCAGCATCCATGGAATCCATAGGGAGTCATGGAAGCAAACATCAATGGATACCAAGGGCCCACTGCACTATACTACTGGAATTTACTGTTAGATATGTGAATTTAATCCAGAGAAGACAGAGGCATGATGGGCAGGGAAGCTGATGGCCCTGGAAAAATTGTTCACTTAGTTCTGAATGAAGTTATATTACATCAGAAAGGCCAGGTTCATAGCTTAGATTTTCTCCTGGCCTCAGTGCTATCTGTGGTAGAACAGCAGAGACACAACAGTATGGGACCAGTGACAATTGGCAGCTTTCATGTCAGTGGGGTGGTGATCCATTCCAGTTTTTGTTTGAACTTTTAAGGAGCTATCTTAGCAGGAGGGTTCTACAGTTACCATGGACCACAACACAAAGAAACAAACAAAAAACACCCCGAAACAATGGGTCCTAGAGCAAACCAAGTCTGAACTCTCACTAGAAGCCAAACTAAATAAACTGAGGTTATTGCACTTTGGACACCTTGTGAGATGACATGACTCACTGGAAATGATGGTAAAGTGAAAAAGCAATAGGAAAATAGGAAGACTGCATTGTAGGTGCATTGAGTCAGTTAAGGGAGCCATAGCCCTGGGTTTGCAAGACCTAAGTAGGACTGTTGATGGCTAAGGTTCTTAGAGGTATATCATTCATACAGTCACCACAGGTTGAAGCTGACGTGCAGGAAAATAAGAACAACAGCAACATATCCAAGGTGCTGAACTCAATCTCAAAAATAGACTAAAACCAGGGGAAGAGGTACAGCTCCATTGACATGAGAGCCACCAGCCACTAATACATGAGGCTGCTTTTCAAGATTCTGCATAAATGTCACCTGACACAAAATGTAATGTCCTGGGTGCTAATGATAGCAAGGCATTTGAATCATTAATACAGCAATTATTGGTTGTTTATTCATTTCTTGGATCTGTTCTAAAGATCTCCATGAGATCATCCACCACTGTCTATACTTGCCCAAGCATTAACATCAATTACAAAAACCCTATTCATTTGCCCACCAACAGAAAATGATTAAATTAATATTTTTTTAACTACCACCTCTCACATTTAGTTTCCTCCCTTCTTTATTTTAAACGGGCACTAACTGTGCTTTCTACCAGACTTTTTCAAATTAAGATTAATTTGTCAATTACTTTTTTATTGTTATCAGTGGCTTTGTTTTATGTTACATATTAAAACAGTTGACCTGAAGTCATTATGATCTTATTCTTATTGATTCTGATTTTTTTTTTTATGATAATAGCCAATTTAATATAATTTGCACACTTTGTACACCATTTAAAAACCCCATCACCACTGGTAATATCAATGGCCAAGATCCATTTCTGTACTTGCACTGTTGGAAGAAGTACAACTGTTGTGAAGAAATTTTACTCCCTGTACAGCTCTGCATGATCACAATGGGACACTCTTCTTTTCTCCTCCCCTGCCCCAGCGCTCTCCACTGCTTAAAACTCTGCTTCACTCTTGAGAAACTCCCATGGATCAGAGATCACCACCAGCTAGCTTCACTGTGGACTTCTTCCATTCCTGCAAGCATACTGGCTGTTGTATTTTGAAAGGTGTGTTATGAATCTCTTAAATAAATACAGATATTCAGTGGGGCTGACTTCTAAATAGACATGATTAGGAAGTGCTGTTAAAAAAGAGTGGGCAGCTTATGGATTACAACTCCCAATATCCCTCACCCTTAACTATATGGACTATGGCTGATGGGAGTTGTAGTCCAGCAATATTTGGAGGGCAAGAAGTTGTCCACCTCTGTTAGATGTTGCCTATGAGCATGAATGGACTGGTGAGCACAGACGTTAATTTGTCTTCAAGGAGTTAACTGGTTTAGGTGTCTCCCCTCACATTTAAATGGACAGGCCATTTCTGTGCAAAAATTCCTGCAAATTTGAACATGTTTTAAATCTCACTTAAATAAGTTTCTTAACATGTAGAGATTATCAAATATATGTACATTGTATTCCTTTATATCCTATCTTTTCTCAAAACTGGAACTCAAAGTGGCTTGCAAAATAAATGGGTACAAGTAAAAACACATGCAGATTTTAAAAAGCTATCAAATAGATGTTTAAAATGGCTTAAATTATTTAGAATTAAAATTATTTAGAACATATCAGTTTAAAAGCAAGATATAAAAGTACAGCATACTGAAGCCAGTTTTCTAAAAAAAATAATAATCTAAAATCATCTCACTGAAATAAAAAGGAACTACTCCTAAAGTATAATGTGTCACATTAAAATGCAGCACATACTTTAATCAGTTGTTGTTTTTGTTTATGATAAAATTGAGAGGCTATTTTATAGACTTTGTTTGGTCTTAATTATGGCTCAGAGGTAAATAACAAAGGAATAGCTTTATGATGCATTCTCCAAAGAGAACAAAGCACAATAGAACAAGAAAGACATATCAATGGGAACCAATTAAAACAACATTATAGCTGCACTCACAACATGCTTAAATTGAGCTGAATGCCAAGGTAGTTTGGAACTACAGAGATTTAGCCTTGAATTTATGAATGAAAATCATTATTGTGGAAAACTTAAAGTGATCCATTGTGAAAACTAAAAAGTGATCCATTGTAATCATTGGTATTGCTCTCCATTAATAGGAAGGCAAATGGAAATGCTGTACACATACACTCATGTTTGTGCACACAGAAAGGACTGAAAGTTAAAAATACACAGCATGATGTTCACTGGGTACAAGGAAGAACTGGGGTGGCTGGTGGATCCACTTCACGGAGCTGTGAACCTGCTCTGGAGTTTATCACAAAAACCTCCCGTTGCTTCTCTGAGTTGAGTTGGAGCTGTGCTAGTGCTAGATTTCAGGGCAACAGATTAGCCGGCCACCTCTGGGAAGAAACTCAGGAATTATGTATTCCCTCCCCCCCCCCCAGGAATAAACTGTCAGGTAAAAGAAGTGAAACATACACACAGGTTAAGAACTTTTACAAGAGGAAAGCTTGTGCTACTTATTTCAGTTGTGTAGGTCATTTCTAATGAACAGATCACCAACAGAAGGCAAATCCAGGACACAGCTAGTGAGGGTAACACTTTATAAAATTACAGTTCAGAAGCTTGATCCCAGAACAGAAAATAATGCAGAAAGGTGTGCAGCCTTGTTCTTTTACAGAAACCTGAGCTGATACAGAAAATCTGATTTTGGAATGAACTCTGGACATAAAAATAATAACTAGCTTTAGCTCATGCTTATAAACAGAAAGTGTAGGCTTAGTTTTGGTTGAGATTTTGGCTTTTAGATCTCTAACTACAGTTGATACAGTTAGATATAGACATCAGGCCCAGTTAAGAGTTCAGGATTTTGTGCAGTTTTTAAACCAGTTTGATAAACCAGGGTGTCACTAGAAAGTATACTCTGGGCCCAGTTTAAAATATCTCATCCTCATACATTCCCAGAGGAACTCAAAACTCCATCCTCTTTTGAATCAGTTGTCAAGAGAAACTTGGGAAGTACCCTCTCCAGTAATCTTCCCCCTCCCCATTTTTTAACAATGCTATGTGTTGAACTGATCATCTACAACTAAGTTGTACAGTATAACCATCTTTGTCCAAATGCATAAGACAGCAACTCACAACTCAAGAATTTAAATCTGACCATCTACCCCAGTCCAGTGAAATCAAAACAACAACAGGTCAACAGGGCCAGTTTCATACTCAGGAATAATTTTCTATGGGAGAAAGTCAGAAGAGAAAACAACACAACACAACTTGTCATGTGCAATATGCTAAAAACATTCAGATTCATCATCACTGGTATGCAGCCCATCCTGGACAGCTCTCTCTTGCAGGCCTTAAGTACACTGGACTGACTATGTGATGAATGTTGCTGTCCTTGAGCAAGCAGGGATCACCAGCGTTGAGGCCACGATATTGAGAACACAGTTGCACTGGGCAGGGCACATTTCTAGGATGGAGAACTGTCGCCTCCCATAAATAGTACTCTACGGTGAACTTGTCATGGGTCAGCGTAAGAGGGGCACTCCAAAAAAGTGATACAAGGACTCCCTGAAACAACATCTCAGGCTCGGCCAAATTGATCACCAACAATGGTCTGCCCTGGCCTCACATCAGGAGGCATGGGGATGCACTATCCACGGTGCTGCAGCCTTATTTGAGAACTCATGCCGAACAAGTCTTGAAGAGAAACAACAATGCAGAAAGAATCACAACCCAGAAACATCACCCAAGGAGACCTTCTGCTGTGCTTTCTGCAACCGGACCTGTTTATATTGGATTGACCTTTTTAGTCATCAGCACACTTTCAGAAAGCACGGGACGAGTCCTTCCTGAATCTTTGTTTGCAGAGAAAAGCCAGAGAAGGAGAAATTGTAGGCCTCTGCCTGCTTAAAGAAACCGGCACAATTTTTTTAATTTACTTGGCAGCAAGAAGAAACTTCTGCCCAGAGATATGGATATGGGACATGTGATCTGGCCCACAAATAAACCCACCATGTTTAAACTGAGATCACTCTTGCTGGAACTAATAAAGCTGTCTAAAACATGAGGGGGTCAGCATCTCCTTCTACTCTAAGATGATGTACATTGTCATTTGTCAGCCATGCTCTTTTGCATATTACAGATGACAAGCAGAGAAAATAATAATCTACTATCAGAAATGGCAGTATTCAAAAAATTAGGGGAAAAAATTTCAGTCTTCCTGAAAATCTTCTCTCTTGAGCTTAAGGTAGAACAAAAAGACTTCAACAAAAGACATGGAAAACTGTTTTTTTTTCCTTCACAAAACCACACTTTTTGCACAAAAAATTATTTCCAAAACACATGGTGTTTGTGAAAAAATTGTATTTTTCATACAAAAAACACACCATTTGGCAGAAAAATTGTGTCAGTGGAAATGGTGGAGGATTTTTTTTATTACGCTAGACTGTTTTTGTATAAAAAGTGGTTTTCAAGAAAAAATGGTGTGTGTGTGCGTGTGCGTGTGCGCAAAGGTTGTGGAAACAGTTTCTGGAAACAGTTTTTTTTATGTGTTGTTTTTGCAGGGGTGTTGGTTTTGTTTTTGTTTTTTGCACAAAGAACTCATGCAGCATAATTTCCTAATACGTTTTGGAATGTACACATACTGCTCAAAATGCTCACCTCTGCGTTCTTCTTCCTAAATGGGTTTCCTGTACTGTTGGTGAGCCCATTTTTTGTGGGAATTATTTTAAAGAAAGCTAAAACAAGTCTGCTTATGGATTGTTAATTAACAAATGTAAAGTGATTCACACTGGGGCAAAAAGTCACCTTGTATACAGTAGTGACATCTGAGTTGGCCTTTACTATCCCAAGAAAGAACTGTGATCAATAGTTCAATGTAAATGCCATTCCAATATATTGTCAGGTGGGGATAGTTTTTGAAAAGGAAATTTCAAAACTTGCCAATATTTAATAATGAGAATAAAACTGACCTATACAAATATATGCTGTGCATATTGCTCCCTAGAGGGAAAAGACACATTTCAAGCATCTGAGAACTAGACTTAAGTCTACGAAAGCTTATGCCACCAATTTCTTTCTTTCTGTTCCAAAGCTGCTACAAGATCCCTTTGCATACTCACATTGAAGTCTGTTTAGCCTTGAAAAAAGGCAGGTACCCCATGCCAAAACACACTTTACAGAATATTTATAGGGACCTGTTGTCCTCATTCTCTCATAATACTAGAACTCAGGCTCTATCATTCAGGTGGGAGGTTCAGGACAGATAAAAGAAAATAGTTCATACAACACAAAGTTAAAATATGGATTTCATTACTACAAGATGTAGTCTCACACAGTGGGTCACCAATTTGTTACAACTCTGTAAAGGGATGAGAGACATTCACATAGAAGAATGTGCCTAGCACTGACTCTTAAAAATTATACCTATATATTACCGCCATAGCGAGAGTCAGTATACCAGTTATTAGGAAATGCAAGCAAGTACATTTATGATCGTGCTCTAGTTTTCACTCTGAGAACAGAATGCTGGATTAGATAGGCTTTTCATCCCAACTTATCTTATATTCTTCTGTTCCAACATTAAGCTTCATTTAAACCCTAGCCTGATATGCAATAAAATTAATTTTGGTTTCTAAATGGCATGCCAAGATATACTTTGGAAAATAAAATTTAAAAAGCAATCAAATATAAACATAGAGGAAAACCATAACAAACTATTCCCCCTCTTTAGATCATATTTAACTTATGAACTGAATTGGATTCAAATGCCAGCTCATTAAATAGCTGGAATTCCTAGTGATTTTCATAAAGAAAGTGACCCATGAAATACATGAATAACATTACAAAATGTCATGCAGAGATAAACTGTACTGATTGCTCAACATCCTATGTGTATACTGGGAAATATACTAATGACAGCAAATAAAATGCTCTTGAACTAAGAGGAAGATGCATGTGATGCATGTAAATATTGCTCTTTTGGGAAAGATTATGATATAATCAGAAAGGAACTTGAAGTAAAAGTCTTTCAAGGTGAGCAAAAGTAGGAAAGTTGGAATGCCTTGCTGCAGATGACAAAGGCTGCAGCCCTAAACATACATATTAGGAAGCAAGACCTATTGAACACCATAGGAATTAATTCCAAGAAAATATGTACCAGTCACCTCTTATGGTACATCTCATCCAAAACAGCACCTCCAGCAGTGCTGGTCAAGTGCAGAACATGGAAAGACACCATTACAGAAACAATAGTTATTCAAATATTGTTTACAGATTGTGTTATTACACTCCTAATGTACACGTAACATGCTACAAAAGGTCAACATATTAGAAGTCAAGGACAATATTTCCTCAAGAGGAATGTGGTTGAATGGGCACATACCTATGCATATGGCCACAGCTTGTAGAGAGTGAGGCCAAAGCCACAAGGGGCAGGCGCATGATATTCTCTCTCTCTCTTTCTCTGTCTCTCTCCCTCTCCCCATTCTTTCACTCTTCCATGTGTTTTTCTCCCTCCCTCCCTCACTCTCTTTCATTCACACACCATACCAGCCAGCCATTTATTTTTGTTTCTCTCTCTTTCTCATATACACCCATTTACACAAGGCTAATTTTAAAGAGAAGAGGAGCTTAAGTTCTTCCCTTACTTCCATTGCCAGCTCTTGATCCTGTATAGTAATGATGCAAGGATATGGAACAACATCTTAAATTATGAGAAAGGGGTAAACTGAGTCACTCACAGGGAATTTTGAAGTGAGAATAATTCCCTTCAGCATAGGACAAAGGCAATGAAAACCTTGAAGAAACTTTGACTAGCCAGAGAATTTCCCAAAAGAATATTCCCAAAGATGCTCTAGCTGCCACACTCTTTGGCTGAGACTTCAAGGCTGCCTCTTGTCTTTCTGTTCTCTTCTTTCCACTGTGATGACATTTCTTAGAGGTAGAAGGGGGGAGTGAATTCCCTTGCAAAACCAGCTATGCTGAGGGGGGGAAAACAGGCTAAGAGGCTGCTTGTGCCACTGACTACTAGCATCCAATGTGCACTATGGACTTTGTGCCAGTGGTGCACCTGTTAAAAAGGCTGGCCTTTGAAAGTCCCAGCACGTGCAGGTCTTTCTTGGTGCTTGCAGAGTCATAAAACTGAACTCCCTGATTCAAAATGGCAGTCTCTGTTTCCTTATTTTCACATGCAAGCATAGATAATAACATCCTTAGATGGGATGGGGTATATCTTCTATTTCTCATTTGTTTTTCTTCTCCTTTCTTCCTTATTTTTAAACATTAGACTGGTCCTGTATCATGAAGTACTTGTGTCCTATGGAGATTTATCAGCTGAATTTCCTGGGCTAACCACTCCTTTGGGAAGAGACTCGGGTTTGTTGTTGTGTGCCTTCAAGGAGATTTTCACACGCCGAAAATATCGCTGCCAGAAAGCGGGACAGAAATATTTCTGTCCCGGAAGTAGCACCGCGGTTTGCACGCTCACCTCCCTCTCCCGTTGTTCCGTCGTCCTCGCTTTGGGTTTTTTCCTCCCTCTTCCGGAATATTTTACTAACGGGAGTTTGCCGTTAATAAAATATTCCGGAAGAGAGAGGAAAAAACCCAAAGCGAGGACGACGCAACAACAGGAGAGGGAGGTGAGCGTGCGAACTGCGGTGCTGCTTCCGGGACAGAAATATTTCTGTCCCAGTTTCTGGCAGCGATATTTTCGGCGTGTGAAAATCTCCCAATTCATTTCCGACTTACGGTGACCCTAAGGAGAACCTATCATGGGTTCTATTGACAAAGATTTGTTCAGAGGGAACTTGCCTTTGCCTTCCTCTAAGGATGAGAGAGTGTGATTTTCCCAAGGTTACTCAGTGAGTTTCCATGGCCAAATGAGAATTAGAACCCTGGTCTCCAGAGTCACAGTCCAATGTTCAAACCAGTCCACACACTGGATAACATACTGTATGTCCCCTCAAATACTGTATGGCTATTACTCCCCTGGTCCCTCAATTGACTAGATGGGGATTATGGGTATTGGAGTCCCTCAATATTTTTAAGGACCACAGTCTTGCCTGAAGGCAACTCACTGTTATAGACCATTTCAGATAAATGTGACAGTACAAACCAATACAACAAAATATACAAAACAAAAAAATCGCCCAGCCCATGGGCACAATCTAATAGATTTACTAAAAAAGGAAAAGAACATGGGATAAGCCAATTCAAGCACAATTTCTTCATAGAGAATATAGGGTTGTTGTTTTTAAGGACATTTTTGTTAGTTGCCAAAAAATGTACAAAGGGGTTCAAACCCTCACTAGCTGCACCATAGCAAGCTACTATACTCTTTTTGTAGCCATCATAGGATATATATTTTAAAACAAGACTCTGCCCTTCTTTTCACCTCTGTCGTTTCACCTCTGCTTAGAGCAGAAGATAGTATCACTGGCTCAGCTATATTTGGAATGGGAAATGGGAAAGCATTATACTTGATAAAAAGAGTGGATATTTATTTACATAATCACCAGAGTAAGGTTCTTCCATCCATCATGGTCATGTGAAGGTTTCTCATGCTAGTCACAAAACAATACAATTTTTTTTAAAGCAAGTTGGCTAGTGGCATAGCTCTTACAATTAGGGATGGGAAAATATTAAAAAATATTCCAAAAATAATTGAATTTTTTTTAAAAAAAATGTCAAGAAACCCTGACAAGAAGAATCTTGGACTGGTGAGTTGCACAATCTTTGCACTTCACAACTTATTCTGTGCTAAATTCACATGTGGCGTTTTGTGCAGAAAACAGCCTGTCTACACAGGAAATAGAATTTTCTTTAGCATGTTCTATAGGAAATGGAATTTACTATTTAAAATGGATTTGTATAGGTTGTGACCCATAAAGCCCTATACAGTTTAGACACAGGCTAGTTGAACCACCTTATCTTCCCATGTGAGCCTGCTTGAGCTCTGAGATCTTCAGGGGAGGAACCTCTCTTTATTACATTGCCTTCACAGCCATGTTTGGTAGAAATGTGTGAAAGGGCCTTCTTTTTGACTACTCTCACACTTTGGAACTCCTTCCCTAGGGAGCTTTGGATGACTCCTTCCATGTTGTCTTTTCAATGGCATGTTAAGACCATTTTTCCAATAAGCCTCTGGGAATTGATTGTTAACAATAGAAGAGTTTTTATGGTGCTGTACTGTTTGTTTCAAATTGATGTTTTATATGATTTTAATTCTGCTGTTAGTTTAATAAAGCTTTAAATTCAACTTTTGTATGTTTTTAATTATGGAGATTATCAAACGGACTATAAAGTCCATTGCAGGAATGGAACAGAACCAGGAAAGCACAAGCTTGAAAGGTGTAATGGATCAGACTTACTTTCTTTCTTTCTTTCTTTCTTTCTTTCTTTCTTTCTTTCTTTCTAAATGACTCTAGTGTATATTAGTTGTTAGATTTGTTACAAATACCTGATAGTAAGATTTACTTCTAAATTGCCATCCTGTCATGCCAGGGATGAAACATCAAAGACCACATGAAAATGATATCACTTCCAAGCTTCCCTGGTTTTATAGACAATAGAGGCTGGGAATGTCATGTTGTATACAGAGAAAAAACTTAGAAGAATTGAAAGAAATCTGTGCCTGTTTACACAGAAGGAAATCCTGCTGAATTCAATAAGTCTTATTCAAAGAGATGTGCATATACAATTGCAGTCTAATTAATGTATTGAACACTATGCTGGACAGGATCAAAAGCTGATTTTCATTTCAATATATATGTCAAGTAAAAAAATATGTATATTCTAGTTGAGTTCACATTTATATTAATTTATACACTTCAATCACTGTGAGGACACCTTGGGACTCTTCTGCTGATTTAGTTCATCTCCTCCCTGACAAAATATTATACTTGTGCATATAAATGAGCCAGAAATATTCCTGAAGCTTTAATTATGGTATATTTCGCAGCCATTTTAATATGTTCATGGTATACTGCTTGAGTTCCATATTTTTAAGTCCATTTCACTTCTGCAATTTAATAAAAAGAATATAACAATCCAGGGTGGGGTTTTTTTCCCCTGATGTTTTGGCTATTTGATCATCTGGCATGAAATTATAAACCAAAATGAAAGAAGTACGAATTTCTGCAATTGATTGCTGCTGTAGTAAGGTGCTGAATTATAGGCGGCAGTTTCAGAGACAACAGGGAACCCCTTTCTTCAACAGCCACACAATTAAACAAAGATCTTTTGAATGAAACAAACCAAAAAGCTAATACCTCAGTATATTTTCTTTCAAACAGTGGTACCTTGAGTGAGGTTAATAATGGCCTTAAAAAATCTTTGACACACAAATTATTCCTTTGAGAAAAAGAACATAGCTATCCCGCCATTAAATTAGCATTAATTTAGAAATAAATTCAACTAATTTAAATGAAAGTGATTTCTGAGTTGATTTGCTCAGAACTGCAGCCCAAGATGAGTAAGTGACATTTTACACACACACACACACACACACACAAATAAAAATAAAGAAAAGGTGAAGATAACTGCAAGCCACAACCTATTTACCTTGAGGTAATCATGGATAAGGCCCATTAACATTACCTATACAACTACACATCACTGGAACTGAAGACAGGCTTGTTTGATTCTTTACATAGATAGTATGATAATTGCTTGTCAATGCCATTTTCCATGTCATTACAATCTCCAGTCCAAGAAGCTTTGCAGATTTTTATAGTGTTTCCAAGACATAAGAAGTCTCTTTGATCCAAGATGCCCATGGGACCAAAGAAATAAATAGATAGCAATGGTTCTACAGATCGCCACTGTTAAAAACAGCAACAAGATGCTTGTGTACCTCCACCAGAGAGGGTCCAAAGTAATTGACTGCTTGGAGACAGAGAGAGAGAGAGAGAGAGTAGAAAGGAGAGCAGGATTGTATCCCACTTTGTACTTCAAAAGTCTTACAGAGTTAAACAGCAATAAGAAAAGATTTTCACTTTGGTCCACAACACGTTTCTTGAAATATACAGTCTTCATCAAAATCAATAGATGTCACTTCCTAGAGAATTTGTTCAGAATCATGCTGCTGTGTTTTTTTTTAAAGAAAGCTATTTGATTTTTTCCTATTAAAACTAGTACAGATTTTTTTTCTTTTATTTCATTCTTTTTTAAAAAAAAAGTATTGAAAACTTACCTATGTAGCACCAGGGCCTCCTAGCTTTAGAAAAATGAATAAGAATAATAAAAAGGTTTAAACATCTGATGAAAGGAAGGAGAAATTCTTTTGATTCACAGCCTCCCAAAGGCATTTGCAAGCAACAATTTCCTGCCAGGAAAAGGCACTTACATTTTTGGGTTTGAAAACTCACAGTATGTCACTGCTTATTGCTTGCTATTTTGGGTGTTCCTAGTAAAACACAGACTCTTTTGTGCAAAACATCATAATGCTCCTACGATGGTCAGGCTGAACCCAGAATTAAAATGTAGCAGGATGTTTCTAGAGAGCAAAACACAAACTAGTTTTCTTTCTTTCTTTTCTTATTATTTTCCCCTTACTTTGGGGGAGGGAGGATGAACAAGTACCAGAGATGAAAAGTTAAAAGGTGTACACCCTCTATTTAGAGATCAGTTAAGAATACATACGCTTACTTTGCACAAAGTAAAAATTCATAGTTATACAGTGTCCAACCCCCTCCTCCCCCCCCCAAAAAAACTGGCCACAGTTCCCCCCCCCTTTTTGCCCTGAAATAGTGGCTTGCCAAATGTTTCAAATTTGTTACACATCTTTGTTCCCATTTATGTGGATTCCCTTTTAATGGGAATTTTCCCATTAGTTTGCAAGCCAAACTGACTTGTATCTAATACTAAGCAGATGTAATTGAATGCAGTATCAAATTTTATTTATAAGCAAAACACTCTATACTGTTTTTAACATGTTGTAAGCCACCTTGGGTCCCATTATTGGGGGTAAGGTCAGATATAAATGAACTAACTAATAAAAAATAATGATAAAAGAAAATGAATTCAGGATTGTGGTTGTCACATCTGTTAGTCAGATAAACTTTTAGCTAAGGGCTGCATCTAAATAATAGTACAAGAAGGTTTTCTCACTTTATACAATTGCTCTGACAATGAATTCCAGATTCCTTTTAAAAAAAGAAAAGAATGATGTTTATTTTTAAAAGCCTTGTATGTAACTTTAGGTCCCCAGTGATTAAAAGGAATGGACAATGGCAAATAATATAGTAGGGGCCTGTTGATGGACATGACATCTTCTATACAGAGTATGAACAGCAACCACTTGACATTTTCATGGCTGGGAGATATTAGTTATATATGGTACACTTTGGTCTCCATTCCTTAATCTGTTCTTCTGACTTAGATTTCTAGCAAAAGTTCACATGGATAAAAGTTCACGAAGAGAAGCAATATTGTCCATGAGAAGAGTGAAATTAAAACAGTCAACAATGCACAGAAATATATTTATTTTTACTACTTTCTTGACTAATTGATTTGGGTAATTTTTAGTAACACAAAAAACATGTATTTTTTTTATAATTAGAAAACCAATGGAGAGCAATAAACATAGTTTATTGAAAAAGCAGTACATAGTCGTCAGAGGAACAAAGAGCCAATTGTATAATACATGCAGAAAATTAGTTGATGTTTCTGATGTTTCACAATTAGTAGACCAGCTTTTATTGCTGTTGTGTGCCAGTTGCTACATTTTGTAAGGCAAACTCTGCTGATTGGCCATGAGTTGAAGGAAACAGTTTTGTTCAGTACATTTTGTATAAAAAAGAATAATATAACAAACCACAAAAGAGCATAATTATTTACAATTGAGTAGCTTTAGCATGATGTGTGGAAATTCTGTGGAAATCATTAAATTCATGGAGAAATGGATTGCAACAGAATGATTCATTCAAGTTTCATCTAAGATGAAATCCTGCCATCTAGCCCAATCACTAATGTTTTTTATCAAATGCAATATGGTGGGAAAAATATACCCTTTCTGCCCTACAACTCTTATCAGCATCAATTTAATTTGGATTTACAAGATAGGCTTGGAACCACGCAAATGAAAACTGTGCAAAATGTTAAAAATCATTTCCCCCAAAGGCAGAATTCCCAGAGCACTTTTAGTTTCAAAGAACTCAGACACTGAGGAAATACTCAGGAGCTGGAAGCTTCCTCTTAAGATAGTGAAGAATATCAGATGCAGGGATATGCGGCAAAAAGCCACATTCCCAACCGCATCAGAAGAATGTGACAAGAACAGAAAGGATGACATTATCAGACCCCTGCATCCTCAGCCATTCCAGGGGCTAGTACTGGCACAGGTGTAGCACTGGTGCAGACGTGTTGATGGGGCTAAGCTGCCAATACAAAGGGATGCCTTATTCACTCCCATGCTATGCTCCTGGAATGCTGAAGGACATTGTTGTCCGATAATGTCATCCATTTCTGTTCCTGTCATGTTCTTCTGCCATTTTTTTAAAATTTTTTTATTTATTTATTTATTTTGCTGCTTCTGATAATCTTCAGTGATAGAGAAAGTTTTCTCTGTCTACTCTTGGCTACCACTGCATATTTTTTAGCTCTGGTTGCCACCATGCTACCACTGCTGACACCGATGTAGTTGTGCTTACTAACTGTATCTCAGCCTATGTGTTAGGTGGTCCTATAGAGAAATGAGAGCCAGCAATATGTCACTAAATTGGCTTTATTCCTTTATTCTTGTTGCTATCCACTTTTTCATACATGGTGGTTTTGATCAGCAAACAGTTGTGATGTTGAAAATAAAGTCTCTCTTTGTATTTATTGGAAGATAGCAATCAACAGTTGCTCCTGAGGATGTAAACTGCTTTTCATTATTTTTTATATTGCTTTTCCATAAAGTAACTATGCTACACAACTTTTGTTAGTTTTGGTTTGGTGCTTTTGTGTGGATTAGTGTTTAAAATTTATTTTTCAAGGAGCTGTATAATGCTCTAGGAACCACCATTTTGTAGTGGTTTGACTGTTGGCCTATGGCTCTGGAGAACAGGGTTTCAGTCCCCACTCAGCAATGGAAACCCACTGAGTGATATTGGGCAAGTCACATTCTCTCCACCTCAGAGGAAGGCAAAAACCAAACCCGCTCTGAACAAATCTTTCCATGAAAAAGACATGATAGGTTCATCTTAGGGTCAGTATAAGTCGGAAAGGAATTGAAGGCACACAACAGCAACAACACAGAGAAATGTAGAGCATTAAGGTTACAATCCTCTGAATACTTAACTTTGCAAGTGAACTATTTTGACCCCATTGAGCTTCATGTCTGTTCTGATGCACATGAGCCTGCTGTGTGAAGGATTATACTCTTCTTGATGTCTACTGAAAGGATGGTTATATGTCAAGTCAGTGTTAGATCCATGATTGTATCTGAGGAACACTGAGCCATTAGTTCACACATTGATTCTATCTGGCTTTTGTCACCAGTCAGCAGATAATAATAGAAGCCCTATTCAGAAATTATTGATAAAACTTGATGAAGTATCTAAACATACTGTCCTTGCACAGGCTTAGGACATTTTCAAATGAGCCCCGTTGTCACGGCAATTGAGTTTCCAAAAGTGAATGGATAGAAACCAATCTCTCAGCTCTGTTCTGGACACTCCTTTAACTTCTCCTCCCCGCCCTATTGCCATACCCAGCATGCCTTTTGTGATATTTTTTTATTTTTAGTTTTAATGCAGTTTGGCATTATGGCAATGCAATTAGTGAAACAAAGAGAAAAGAAAAGGAGTGAAAGTAGGGGAACAAAAGAAAACTGTTTGGAGATAGCAGGAGGGAGGGGGAAGAGAGAGAGGAGGAGGAGACTGGGACCACATGACTGCCTAGTCTCAGGACTGCAATTGGAGAAATCTATCGCACCTGAGAATTCATGGCATGGCAGCATGATTGGGAGCTTATTGATGGGTGTATACCATCAGTGACAAGGGATACTCTAACCATGCTTTGGAAGCAAAGCACCAATGATTTGGAGGTGACATCAAGTGATAAGTATCACCAAAGTTGTTATTATCCAGCTTTAATGCTGCTTTAAAAGGCTCATGTGATATAGCCCATACTAGCACTGCACTTGAGGTGCAGGAGTCAGGGACATGAACAGTGGTACACATGACATCAAGGAGGGGAGGGAACACTCTTTGTCCATTCATATAAGATGGTTGTGGATAACATATGAGGTAATTAGAGAAATAAATAAGACACAGGGAAATGTGTAAGAAGAGAAAGAAAATGAAGAGAAAGAAACTGAGCTGGGGGGAGGGACAAAGAGACATCTGTATCCATGGATCCAACCATCCATGACTTGAAAATATTCCAAAAAATAAAAAAAATAAAAAAAAATAAATCCAAAAATCCAAAAAGCAAACCCTGATTTTGCCATTTTATATAAGGGACACCATTCTACTACACCACTGCATGGGACTTGAGCATCCATGGATTTTGGTATCCATGAGGGATCCTGGAACGAAACACCAGCAGATACCAAGGGCCCACCATATGTCTAATCCACATGAAGTACCACAGGGTATATATGGCATAGATGTTGCCATTCTGTGCCTTCAAGTCAACTCTGGCTTATGGCAACCCTACCATAGGGTTTTCTTGGCAATATTTATTCAGAGAAAGTTTGTCATTGCCTTTTTCTAAGGCTAAGACACTGTGACTTGGCAAAGTTACCAACTGGGTTTCCATGGCTGAGTGTGGGAATTGAATGCTGGTCTCCTGGAATCACCTCATGCTGACTCCCTAGATACTGCATGCCAACTGCTTCCAAGTGCTTTTGAAACTGGCTATAAATTGTGCAGTAGCTTTCATCTGGGCCCACCCACTGGGTTCGAAGGGGTATCATTTCTCTTTTTAGATTACTGAAATGTGTAGTACATGGGACTGCATTTGAGGTATTTTTAGAAAACTGAAGTTTGTTCAGAACACAGTTGATAGGCTACTGAATGGGACTAATCACTGGGAACAAATCTTAACAGATTGAAAGTGCTCCAGTGCTTCTTTTTTCTTTTTTCTAAGTAAAATTCACCAGTGGTGGTGTTCACTATTTAAAGTTTACATATCTTAGAACACCAGCGTGTTTATATTTTAAAGATTTGCTGCAGGCTAGGGCAAGGTTTCTAGTCTTTTTTTCCTGAATGTTCAAGCGGTCTTGTGTATTTAACTCATCATACATTACAAGCCCTCCACAATCACCATTTAGCTATAAAGTGGAACTGCCTTCTATAACCACTGCTGCCTACTGAGAAAGTAGTTATCCTTTTTAGTATGAAGAGAGCCCACCTGGGAAGGACTAAAGATTAAGAGAGCCCTCGTTTAAGACTGTTCTACTGAGCAAACAGTTCACAGATAGCAATATGTATTGCTTCCTCTTGCTTTAATTGCTCCCTTGTGAGAAAAAGAGCAGGAAAGCTTTTATGTGAGCCATCTACAATTGCACTAAAATCCACTGTTTATAACTATTATAACTTTGCACAGGAGGCTGAGAAAGAACAGGAAAAGTGCTGGAAATCTTGGTCCTGCAGTTGTCAAAGATCAAAGTTCTGGCACCATTTTATGTGTCTGCTCACAGAATACCTTGACTTAATGCATTTCCATGCTAGGTGTGAATATACCGTATATTCCGGCGTATAAGACGACTTTTGAGCACTCAAAAGTGCCCTCCAAAATTGACAGTCGTCTTATACGCCGGATACACTTTACTTCACCTGCCTGCCTATCTCCTGCCTCTTTGCAAATGGAGCGAAGAGGCAGGAGATCGGGCAGGGGATGAAGCAAAGTGCTCCTCCCTGCCACCCGCCCACCCCCCGCGCTTCCACCCCCCTCCCGAAAGGCGCGGAACCGCGGCTTTGGGGGGGGTGGCTAGGAAGCCCCCTCCTCCCTTCCCCCACCCACTCCCCGTGCATCAAACCCCCTCCCTGAAAGCAGCGGAACCGCGGCTTTCAGGGAGGGAGGGTGGCGGAGAAGCCCCCTCCTCCCTTCCCCCCGCCCACCCCCCGCTCGCCCAACCCCCTCCCTGAAAGCAGCGGAACCCGCTGCTTTCAGGAGGGGGGGCGGAGAAGCCCCCTCCGTCCCTTCCCCCCGCCCACCCCCCCGCTCGCCCACCCCCCTCCCTGAAAGCAGCGGAACCGCTGCTTTCAGGGAGGGGGGGCGGAGAAGCCCCCTCCGTCCCTTCCCCCCGCCCACCCCCCGCTCGTCCACCCCCCTCCCTGAAAGCAGCGGAACCGCTGCTTTCAGGGAGGGGGGGCGGAGAAGCCCCCTCCGTCCCTTCCCCCCGCCCACCCCCCGTTCGTCCACCCCCCTCCCTGAAAGCAGCGGAATCGCTGCTTTCAGGGAGGGGGGGGCGGAGAAGCCCCCTCCGTCCCTTCCCCCCGCCCCCCCCCGCTCGTCCACCCCCCTCCCTGAAAGCAGCGGAATCGCTGCTTTCAGGGAGGGGGGGCGGAGAAGCCCCCTCCGTCCCTTCCCCCCGCCCACCCACCCCGCTCACCCACCCCCTCCCTGAAAGCAGCGGAACCCGCTGCTTTCAGGGAGGGGGGGGCGGAGAAGCCCCCTCGGTCCCTTCCCCCCGCCCACCCCCCCGCTCGCCCACCCCCCTCCCTGAAAGCAGAGGAATCGCTGCTTTCAGGGAGGGGGGGCGGAGAAGCCCCTCGGTCCCTTCCCCCCGCCCACCCCCCCGCTCGCCCACCCCCCTCCCTGAAAGCAGCGGAATCGCTCCTTTCAGGGAGGGGGGGCGGAGAAGCCCCCTCCGTCCCTTCCCCCCGCCCACCCCCCCCGGTCGCCCACCACCTCCCTGAAAACAGCGGAAACCGCTGCTTTCAGGGAGGGGGGGCGGAGAAGCCCCCTCCTCCCTTCCCCCGCCCACCCCCCCGCTCATCCACCCCCCTCCCTGAAAGCAGCGGAACCGCTGCTTTCAGGGAGGGGGGGTGGCGGAGAAGCGCCCTCCTCCCTTCCCCCTGCCCACTCCCCATGCATCCACCCCCCTCCCTGAAAGCCGCGGAAACGCGCTTTCAGGGAGGGGGGGTGGCGGAGAAGCCCCCTCCTCCCTTCCCCTCACCCACCCCCCGCGCATCCCCCCCTCCCGAAAGGGAGGGGGGCTGGGAAGCCCCCTACTCCCTGCCCCCCTCCCACCCTCTGCCCAGCCACCCCCCTTCCCCAAAGGCTCGCTTTGGAGAGGGGGGTGGCTGCAAAGCCCCCTCCCCCCTGCCACCCTCCGCGCAACCTCCCCCCTTCCCCAAAGCCCCGTTTGGCCGCACAGCCTGCGGAACCCCCTCCTGCGCTCCCTCCTGGGAGCGCAGGAGGGGCATGCAGAGGCTGCGCGGCCAAACCGCGATTCGCCCCTTCTCCCCACCTTCCTGGAAGGTGGGGAGAAGGGGCGAACGTGCCCGGTTTGGCCGTACAGCCTCCGGATCCCCCTCCTGTGCTCCCTCCTGGAAGGGAGCTCAGGAGGGGCATGCAGAGGCTGCGCGGCCAAACCCGCGATTCGCCCCTTCTCCCCACCTTCCTGGAAGGTGGGGAGAAGGGGCGAACGTGCCCCTTTTGGGCGCACAGCCTCCGCATCCTCCTCCTGCGCTCCCTTCTGGAAGGGAGCGCAGGAGGGGCATGCGGGGGCTATGCGTTGGAAGAGGGGGGTCGTCTTATAGGGCGAATATATCACAAACTCTGCATTTCCCCTTAAAAATTGGGGGGGTCGTCTTATACGCCGGGTCGTCTTATACGCCGGAATATACGGTAAATGTATCAGGGAACACAGGACAAATTTAATTCTAGGCATCCTGTTGAGCATTCTGTTGACACAACTTAAGGAATGATCCCCACACACTAGTCAACTGTGGTGGGACCTTCTGGGATTGCAAATGTCTGATATTATTTAAGATCTAGGACATTATCAGGCTAGTGTCTTAAAAAGCTGTAATTCCACAAATAAACATAGTGGGAGCATTGTGGCATTATAACACTTATTATCGCACGTGACTGTAATCACACGAAAGAAATGCCACGGAATTATTGCACAATGACCACTAGTGCTTTAAGAACAGGAGTTTGCCTCTGTGGTTTGGCATGGGTGAGATTTTGGTGGTTCTTGCAAGAAGATGTGAGTGTGCTTAAAACTCCAAAAAAGCCTCAATCAACAAAGTAAATGAACACACAAGCACTGAAACAAACCTAAAAACTTGCAAACTGAAGGAGACAGTTTGTAAAAAGAGCATCCAGTGCTTCATTTTCATGTTCTCACCTGGACGTTTTCTCACTGAGGACCACCCTTTCATGCTGTAATCTTGCAATTACAATGGGACATGGTTTTGCATGCTGTCAATAGTGTGAAAAAGTTCTATTGATGATCTATTGACAGCTTGTCCCATTAATTGGAAATAACGCTTTTTTCTTGGCTGGAGCATAGAGTAAGAAAGTGAAGATGATGACATCATGTGATAGCAGGGCCCATTCATGTTACCTGATATTGTAATCTCGTTATTTTTGCCGCATCTGATAACATCCTTAATGTAATAAGCCTATGCCATATTAATTATTTCCTGATAGCCTTAAGATGCTGTACAAGAAGAAGAAATGTCACTTTAAATCCCACCATCCCTTCACTTAAGCAAACACAGGACAATCGTTTTTTATAGTGGAACTGATAATCACCCTTCCAACACCACCTCCATCCATTTATCAGTGTTTTGCAAGTAGCCTTAGAACTTCTGATTTTTGCTATTTAACCACATTTTATTTCCTCGCTCTTCCCCAACCATAGGAGCATTCATTTCGAACCAAGTGCCTTTTTGTACACTTGAATCACTCTACACAGCTCCTACTTCCAAACAGAGACAATAAGAAAGGACCAGTAATACTTTTGCTCTTCTGCCTCTTTTGGTTTCTTCTTCTGCTTTGCCTATGTTCTGTTGCAGTTCTCCCCCTTTCTCCATCTCCTTGGAAGCCAAAAGCCAAACTACATAGCAAATACCACTCACCCCATAACCTATGCATGCATGCATTCGTTCCATTTATATACCATATTTTCTTTTCTTTTCTTTTTTTATGTGGAGTGTTACCCAAAGTGGTTCACACAAAGTATCAACACTATCAGCCAAAAACAGACAATAAAATTTAGAACACAATTTAAAAATCATCATATTAAAACCATAGCTTATAAGCAGTATAAAACCATTTAAAAACACACAAAAGTTAAAAACTGAGTGCACACACCCTGTAAGAAGGCTCCCTGCAAGCAATTACTCATTAAAAACCTGTTTGGTTAAAAAAGGTTTTTCCCTGCCAGTGAAAGGAGAGCAGGGAGGGGGAGGGGCTAGCATCCCATAGAAGAGAATTTCACAGGGTAGGTGCAGCTACTGAGATGCTCTCTCCTATATCCTCACCACAGGCCTGTGATGGTGGCTGGACCAAAAGAAAGCCCTCCCTGAGGATCTTTATATTGAGTCAGCATTCTGGCCAAAGTATTTTGGATCTGTTGAAGTTTCTGGACAGTTTATAAAGGGAAAGTGCATTACAGGTATCCAAAGGTGATGTAATCAAGTCATGTGTTACCATAGCCAAATCTGTCTTCTCAAAGAATGGGTCTTAACTGGCAAATATACTCTTCCCAACTTTGAAACCTGTGTATCCAGCTCAGGTATGAGTTCAGGAGAATACCCTAGCTGCAAGTCTGAGATTTCAGGGAGAGTGTAACCCCATCCAGTACAAGCGGAATCCCTTTTCCTTGATCTGCCTTTTGACTGCCAAGTGAAATAGGCATAGTGCTCCACCCCTATTTCTTAAAACTAAGGAATTCAGGGTCATTACCACTTATAAAATAACTTGGATTCTATATTATTTATTTATTTATTTATTTAGGTATTTATACCCCGTTCTTCAGCCACAAAGGCTTTCAGAGCAGCTTACAAATTGTTAAGCGACAGCATTTTACACATCTACACCACTTTATAGCACGCTAAGCACTCAGCAGTTTCCAATGTGTGTTAGCTAATTGCCCCCACAAGCTGGGTACTCATTTTACTGACCTACGAAAGAATGGAAGGTTGAGTGAACCTTGGAGCCCTTGGGATCGAACTTGCAACATTGTGGTTGCAATACCAACATTTAACCACTGCGTCACCAGGGCTCCATTATCAACCTGTGGCCACCTGAGTGCCCAATTTATGATGGTGGTTAGACCAGACAGGCTGAGTTAACATCAACACTCCACTTAAGCATCTTTAAGTGTAGAAATCTCAGGATACCTATATGGGAAAGGAGCAGGCTCTTTGGTACAATTTGGTCTATTTATTAGATGCACTTATAGCTATACAAACATACACATATTTCCCTTTAGAGAGAAACAGATGTGTTATTGCCTAGGCGATGAGCTTAACTGAATTATATTCTATTGCATGTATGATCTCTTGCATATGTTACATCACATCATATGGCTATCAAGATGTTACACTTTAATAAAAACTGCTTTTATCTTTCTGTATCTCTTTAAAAGGTTTTGTAATAATTAACACCTGTGGGAACCTGACCCTTCTAAACCATTTATAATCATTTGTCCATCTCCATCATCATCATCATCAGCAGCAGCATCTTTCATATTTTCTATAGTGTCAAGGCATTATACAGACATTTCATAATGGCCTTTATGTGTACAGAATTCTGTCCCTTGTATCACATCCATAGGCATCTTAACAATAGATCTATTCAAGTATAAATTCTATATGTTAAGGAACTATACAATTCTAACAGTGTCTGTAACTATATAGGCATTCAAAGATTAATCTCCTTGTGCATTGCTAAATCTTAACAGCATGTTATATTATAAACATATTAATGAACATTCATTAAACATAATAGAAATATTACCACCACAGTCACCATCCTCATTATCATTTTTATTTATATTCCATCTTTCTCCCGATCATGGGACTCAAGGCAGCTATATCTATTTTAGCATAGCCTTACTGGTTCCAGATAGTTCAGCATGTTTAGCTAGATTATCAGTCTATCAGAAACAGCACAGGCTGTTATCAAACAGCATTCTTCCTACAATTCAGACTGCAGAGCAGTCTAATCTGTACATCTATCTTAACTCCTTTTATTCTCTCCTTAGCCTCACCCATCTGAGTTACCAAATCAAAACAAGTTGTTCACTATCTCTGGCTTATCTCTATCTTATCTAAACATATATCTTTAATTTAGGACTCTGCCCTGTGTATACTGGAGCATTTTGGCTGTTTCTAACTACCGGTACACTGACTTGGGAGGTTATTCGTGGTTAACTCTGTTGAGAGTCTGCCAAAGCTAGAATGAGCCATCTCTTCCTCACACAAAGGGGTTGTCTAGACCCTTCAAGGCATGCAAGGGGAATACCTTCTGTCCCAATGGAATCCCATGATGATTCGATATATTGTGAAGGATGGGGAAAACCCCAAATACTATGTGGGGAAAGCCTTTGTGGGTTTCCCTAAACTTTAAAAAAAAAACATGCAGAAAGTGCACATTCCTGCTCATTGGGACAACCATACAATTTATCCTGCAGTCAGGAGACGGTGGAACTGACCACCTGATTGGTCGGATGTGTTCAGGTGCACGTTTCCCATCAAGCTCACAGAAGCTCTAACAATCATGCACTTTTTTCATTGTTTTTTTTAAATAGATATCAAAGAATGTGTGGAGGTGATTGGGGTGATTGGGGGGAGAAACTCACTCAAAGGCAATAACCTGGAAGTTCCCAGAGACAACATGGAGGGCGGCCACAGTGAGGAAGAGGAGGAGAAAACCACCAGCCCTTCACCCATCCTGGTAGCAGCAGTGGCCTCTGATTCCAACTACAAAGAAGCAGGAGAAGCTGCCTGGCCAGCCTCTGAGAGAAGGCTGCTTGCTGCTCTGGCTTCCTCTCCTTCCCGGGCTGGGCTGTTCCTTCTCTCATGCCTGTGCACCAAGGACAGGCATGAGAGAATGAGTACACCAGCCCAGGAAGGCAAAGAGCCACCCTTCTCTTCCTTTTCCCAGCAGCTAACTGGAGTTGGAGGCCACTACCGCTGCTTAGTCTTGGACTTACTAGAGTCATGCTTAGACAAATGCTTTTCTTTCCTCTTCTTCTTCAGAGAATGAGAAGAGGCAGACTCAGTACTAGGACGGGCCTCGGTGGTGGAAGGAGCCTTATCCCGAATGGCATCCTTCGATGTCGATGGTATCGGTTCTTGAGTCAGTGTCGATCGATCCCGAGCTGAATCCGATGACGCACGCTGAAGGGAGGAATGGAAAGCCTCCGGGTCAGATGCAGTGGAGCGGCGCCTAGATGGGCTTCGGGACTGACAACGTTTTTGGCCTTTAGATGGAGGAGGCCGGGAGCATCCACGGCCTCAGGATTCAGAGGGAGGAGCTGAAGCAGAGGTAGAGGGTGGAACTGAACCAGGGAGTAAGGCTTTCTCGTAAAGAAAAGACTTCAGGTGCGAGAGCCTACGTTTCCAAGCCTGTGCTGTAAAAGCCTTACAATGGACGCAAGCATTGACATTATGAGTCTCTCCCAAGCATATTAAACAGTGGGAATGACCATCCGCACCTGGGAGCTTCGCTTGACAAATTACGCAGCGTTTAAAGGCTCCTCTCCCAGACATTTTACACACAATATCTGCAATAATAAGCACAATGAAGAAAAATCGTAGTCAAGGACAGCCCGAGGTCAGGAACGATATCTGAGGTAATGCCAAAACTGAAGGAGTAAGCCAAAATCATTGTCAAGAGTCAGAAACAGGTCAAACCAGAGCGATCAGAAGCCGAATACCAAAACCAGAGGGATAGAGCAAAAATCGTCATCAAAAAAGCAAAGCCAAGTCAAACCAGATCGATGAGAGAGAAAACACCTAGTGAACAGAGGTTCCTTCAAGCTGCTAGCGTGGCGGAAAGAAAGGAAATGAGGGGATTTAGGTGGGAAGCCCTTATAAGGGACCATTAGGATGGGTGGAGTTACCGCCAAAAATGTATCAAAGCATATTCTGCCTAGCGTTTCTAGAAGGTTCCGATGCTCTGCGCAGGCGCAAGAGTAACCCAGCTGTGTGATTCACAGAGACCATGAAGAAGATACAAGGATATGCCTAATAAATGTTTAAGAAGCAGTCATTATTTCCCGTAGAAAAGAATTGGTTCCTACTCCATCCTTGACCCTTGGAAAAACTATCCAATCCTAATACCTTATAAAGCATTCAAGTTCTGAATGAAAGTAGTTGTTTGGATTTATTCCAGTCTGGCTTTAGATTTGGTATAAGAATAAAACTTTCTTTCACCCTGACAGATAATCCGTTATAAGAGAGAAGGGAGATTATCTGATGCTAAAAATATCCCAGGACAGGGGTGACAGGAGATCACTAAAAGGCTTAACTTTCAGACAACGTCCCTGTCCCGGGATGCTCCCGTTCTGCTCCTGTTCCTCCCCAACTTCCTCTTATTCACAGAAAATCTTCTGTGAATAAGAAGACCATTCCGTTATCATAACAGAATGACAAGAGAGTGAACAGGAGCCCCATTCTGCTCCTGGGATGACGGCTGGATGTGATGTCACCAGGAGGTCTGTGCCACACACTTCCGGGTGCGATCGGGACGACAAGGTAAGTAAAACCCTTTCCCCCCCCTCCCCAGGTACCTTTTATTTTTAAAAATGTGTTTTTGTGGTTGGTTTGCAATTTGACAGCTGGGGGAGGGTTATTTTTAAATTTGCTGCCCGGCTGTTCTCTTGCAAGAACTGCTGGGATTTCAGTTCCCGGTCATAAAAGCAGCCTTACAATGGTTGCATTTATGACTGGGCAGCAAAGGGAGGGGGAGCCTGTTCCTGTCACAGAATTAAGGTAGGTGTCTGAAACTTTTTTCTTTATTCCACAGCAGGATTGGGAGTGGAGTGGGTCGGGGGTAGAGGGACATAAGCGGGCTATATGGGCCTATCTGATAATCTCCTAAGAACTTTTTCAGACCACCCCCTTTATTGTTCCTTTGCTGGCATATTAAAAAAAAAATATGCCTGCAAAAGACCCTCTCATCAAACCTACCTTCTGTAGCATTAAAGAGGCAGCCTGGGCACTAACAGTGAACAGAGCTCCATTCACTTTTGCGCTTGTGATCTCTGTGAATCTTGCGAGAAGACACAAGCACGGAAATTTAAAAATAAAAGTAAAAGAAAGTCATAAAAAGTTAACACAAGCACAGACACACACTTAAAAAGTCCCAAGTACATGGGGAGGGGTGTCATAAAAAGAGTGTCCCCTACCTGGCTATACCAATCTCATCTGGAAGTGTTCTGTCATTGATGGTGTAATTACAGGGGGGGGGGGAACGATGTGTGGTTTCAAGTGCCAGCAATCCCAGCAACAAAGTGGAACAGGAGATCAATTGATGGCTTGGCCCATCAATTAAAAAGTACAGCTTATTGGCAAGATGTGATCATGAAAGGACGGCATTGTCTGGTATGCACAGCCTTTCACAATTGTTAGGCATCCTTATGATGCCGTACTTGCAGCATCTAATAAAGTCCTTTGACAGAAAGGTATTTTATTAATTCTCCTGGATCTCTCCATGCCTTTTAACAATCGATCATGGTATACTTCTAGGTCAAATATATATGATACTACTCTTCAGTGGTTCTATGTTCATGTGGAATTCTAGTCCAAGAAACTGGTGTTGGGAGATTTGTGCTCAATGTCATGGCCTTGGGCCTATAGAGTTCCATCTCATTTCCCCATGTATTTTTATATATGCATGAAACCCTTTGGTTTAGTCACCCATATTTTAAGAAAGAATTCTCAAGTCTTCTCTACACTAGCCATAATAGCCTGCCTTCTGGCTAGAGTATTCTACCCTTGAGCTGGCCCAGATTCCTCCCGCCTTTACCGTGATGAAATGGGCAGAAGTCTGCATGCACAAGCCAACCCATATCAGTGGGCTGCCTCCTTTGCTGTCACAGACCACACTCCCTGAAGCCAGGAAGAAGGCCCTCAGCATGTGATCAAGGCTGGTCATGGGCAGGGGGCCATGATCTTGTGCTAGGGGCCTCCTTCCTGGCTTCGGAATGACAAGAGCGGTGGCATAGGTTGGGGGCAATTAGCTAAAAAACAATGTAAATCACTTAGGGAGTGCTTCGGCACTGATAAGGGTATATAAATATCAATGCTATTGCTATTGCTATTGCTACTGCTATTGCTATTGCTATTGCAATAGCAATTGCATAGGTGGCATCTGGCAATGCAGCCCAGCATTCAGGTATGGAGTCATCCTGTTCCAGACCCATCTGGGTTTTACCGCATGATGCAGATTTTTCTCAGTGTTTTTTTTTAAAAAAAAACATTTTAAAGGGCTTCTTCTGGCTTCCCCTCAGGTTTCATCAGGACTGTCTGAAGGCAAATCAGGGCAAGATTTGTTGCCCTGTGTTGTCTGGACTACAGTGTTCTGACATGGTGATGGTGGGGGAAGCTGGGGGTTAATTGCCCATCTAGACAAGCCTTCAGTCTTTCGTCTTCATTGTCTGCTTCCAAAAAGACAGTGGAAATGATAAACCAGTATCTTGGGAATCAGTTCAGAAGTGTTTCTGTCCTAAATCCTATTGACACTCTCAGCTAGAGTAGACCCCGTGAATTGTATTCAATAGTGTGTCAACACTAATCAGAATCCCAATGATGCAAAGTGGTACTTTCATTGGGATTACTAATAGGATTCAGGCCATTATTTGTAAGTTTCTTTGGTGATCTGGTTAAAGTGGTTCTATCTGTTCTAATTGGGGTTGCACTGTCCTTAAAAGAACAAATAAATAGATCACAGTTCTTTACTAATTAATTTTCTTGGAATCCCAGGTGGAAGCACTGTGAAAAATGTCTTTCAGCTTATTTGCTTTTTGAATATGTGACATAGTACTAGATACTGATGCCTACAACTAGGAGTTATTTATTAGAATCTCCTGTAACACAGAAAAAAAATCGACTTTAAAGAGACATAGTACTTTACCACTGAACAACTTTTGCCTTTGCCATTACATTCATATAGGCTGAAGATTGTGCTGGTCTCTGAGGAAATGATAGAGGTCCCAGCTTCTCCTACTAGCCCCAAACTAAATGCATTTCCTTCAAACCAGGACGCTACTTATCAGGCAAGGCAAATAAGGCATCATAAGGACACCTAATGATCGTAAAAGGGTACACATACCAAACGACATCACCCTTTCGCTATCATGTCCAGTTAAAAAAAACAACTTTTTTATTAACAGCTCAAGCTGTCAACTGATCTCCGTGGTGCTTTTGTGCCAGCATTGTCAGCATTTGAAACTGTGTCATTGTATTCACGTGAATGCAGCGTCAACGGCCAGTCCGGCAAGAACATTTCCAGGTGAGATCACAACACCCAGGTAGATGGAAGTTTTTAAAGTGTGTTTCTGTGCTTTTTGAAACTTCTGAGTGCACAAAAGCACCACAGAGATCAATTGACAGCTTGAGCTGTTAATAAAAAAGTTGTTTTTTTAACTAGACATGATAGTGAAAGGGTGATGTCATTTTTGTTTTGTTTTTGAATTTCTCATGCTAGGTATTCTCATGAGATTCTGTGGGATTTCAAATGAGGAAGAGAATGGAGCTCTGTTCACTCCTCATTCATTACCGGGAAGCATTTTGCTGGGATTACAGGTAAGTGTGTCATGGGGAGTTCTTTTACTGGCATAAAAATGGCAAAGTTATGTCTGCAAAAGAACGGGGTTTAGTGTGTGTGGTCTCATAAAGTCCCTAGTGTGAAGTGCTACCATTGAAGCTTTCCAGGCTTACTTCTTAAAGAAGCACAAGATAACATTCCAGCTGTGGTCCTTCCAAGTTAAAACAGACTTGGCTTAAATTATCCATTCTTCAGTTACATCCAGATTGGATTACTGCTATGCACGAAGCTGTCCTTGAAGACAGTTGGAAGCAGTTGGTCCAAGAAGCAGCGTCCAGACTTTTGTCAGGGGAATGCAAGTCTGAGGGCCTTATCACACTACATTGTTCTCTCTCTCTCTCTCTGGCTTTTCTTAGCAAATGAAGATTCAGGAAGGACTCATCCCACGCTTTCTGCAAGTGCGCTGATGACTAAAAAGGCTAATCCGAGATAAACAAGTCTGGTTGCAGAAAGCACAGCAGAAGGTCTCCTTGGGTGATGTTTCTGGGTTGTGATTCTTTCTGCATTGCCATTTCTCTTCAAGACTTGTTCAGCGTGAGTTCTCAAATAATGCTGCAGCGTTGTGGATAGTGCATCTCCATGCCTCCTGATGTGAGGCCAGGGCGGACCACTGTTGGTGATCAATTTGTCCGAGCCTGAGATGTTGTTTCAGGGAGCCTTTGTATCACTTTTTTGGAGCACCCTCTTACGCTGACCTGTTGCAAGTTCACCGTAGAGTACTATTTTTGGGAGGTGATGGTCCTCCATCCTAGAAACGTGTCCTGCCCAGTGCAGCTATGTTCTCAATATCATGGCCTCAATGCTGGTGATCCCTGCTTGCTCAAGGACAGCAACATTTGTCACATAGGCAGTCCAGTGTATATGTAGGATTGTGCGTATACAGCACTGATGAAAGTGTTCAAGGAGTCGTAAGTGGTGGTGATAGCTGACCCATGTTTCAGACCCATGAAGGAGAATAGACAGTACAATGGCTCTATACGCACTGATTTTTTTTTTTTGTGCTTATTACTCCAGACTCTTTTGTAAAGTCTTCCAAATGTACTATATGCCTTTGCTAATCTTTGATCGATCTCTTTGTCGGTCCTGGCATCTGAGGAGATGATGCTTCCCAGCTAGGTGAACTGCTGAATGGACTTAACTACATTGTTATTGCACTGTTATTCTACTTTAACTGCTCTGTCTGCCTCCTGTGGGATTCTGGGATTTACAGATTAGGGATGGGCATTTATCATTCTCTGCCAGAAAGCTCTTAGGCTAAACTAAAGTACAAACTCCAGAATTCCACAGGAGGCTGCCATAGCAGGTAAAGTGGAATAATAGCACTATAACAGTGTTGTGTGATAAGATTATGAGTGTATAGCCCCGATCATATGTCATCATTTGCAAACATGATAAACCATCATATCAACCCAGCAATTTGTTGCCAGAGATTTTATAACTATCTGGTACAATTGTTTAGCACGGTCCACCCACCCAACCAGTGTGCTTCCCTCTGATGTTTTGGACTACAACTTTCATCATCCCCAATCACCATGGTCATGGCCGCATGTGATGGCAGTTGTAGTCTAAAACATCTGGAGGGCACAAGTCAGTTGAAGGAAGTCTGTGTCAGTGCATTACAATATAGATTAGCTGTCTTTATGATGCATGTAAACAGGATTGTAATGGAATGGAAAGGAATAAAAACTACATGGGCAAGAAAGGAGTGACAATGAAGGGTGTTTTTTTTAAGGAGAATATTACTGAAAGCTACTGGGATGAAATACAAGAGGTTATATCACAAGACTCTGCCTCTGCATTTAGGTAGGGATTATGTCAGTGCTCAGTGAATGGAAGATATATGGTAATAGAGCAGAAAGAATTATAATGAACTAGCAGTATCAGTTGATGTTTTGAAGAGTAAACCAGATGGAAAAACTGTAACTGGGTTGGACTGGCCAGCAGCCAAGTACATAAGTAGTTTACCCAGCAGAATGACATAAAAGGAAATCATCCTAGGGGCAAAACAGCAGAGTCCCAGCTAGATCAAATGCTGACTAGGTCTATCATTTCTGGAACCAGATATCCACTGACCAGATGGAGATATCACTCATGTCGTAGTCTGGCCAGACAGTTTCAAGATCAGCTTGACCACTGAGAAAATCAACAAACCAAAGTTGATGGATTTCAAACTACAAAGACACCTGTAGGCAAGAAAGGTTATCATTATGATTTAATAAACTATTGGGATATTTTAAAAGGTTTTAGCAGGGACTGTCATTAGATTGTTACAGTAGAAAGACTGGAAATCTGGCCATCTGTCATGGCTTTGGAAATGATACCCTTGATCAGATAACCTATCTGGTATATACTTTAATTCCCCAATAACAACTGCTTTTGTGAGTAGTGGTGGTGCTAACTACAACTGCTATTAGTCTTACTATGTGTATATGATTTGTAAAGGCATTGGTAATACAAGAAGAACCTGGGTCAAAACACTGGAGTGTGAAAGACTCCTGTACAGACAGGAGATTTTCACACTACACTGTTATAGTGTTACTATTCCACTTTATTTGCTATGGCTGCCTCCTGTTGAATCCTGGGATTTGCAGTTTAAGGCAGGGCATTTACAACTTTCAGCCAGAGAGCTCTTAGGCCTCACTAAACTACAAACCCCAGAATTCCACAGGAGGAAGCCAGAGCAAATAAATTGGAATAGTAACGCTATAACAGTGTAATGTGAAAATCTCCACAGTCAGCAATGCCTTCTTTGAAGGTACATCATTCCATTCTCCAACATCCTTCTGGTTTGATGTCTCTCCCATCTCCCCTTCCTCAGTTTTCAGCATTGCATGACCAATATGCACAGTTCTTATTGATTTGTTTTTGGTTTCCTTTATCTTAAGGTCGCACCCACACCCCGGACTTTTGGATGATAGTTCTGTAAAATCACCCAGATACTGATATCTTCTTATGTACAGATGTTGTCCTTTGGGCCAAATAGGAAGCCACATTCTGACACTGAATTCATGATTAGAATATGGGGGGGGGGAATAGTCTGTGTATCTCCAGATGTTGTTGGACTAAAACTCCAAATATTGGAATGCTAATTGTGAAAAATAGTACCGGTTGAGTCTCCCTTTCCCAGAATTCTGAAATCTGAAATATTTCAAAAATTGTCCACATGAGTGGCTGAAATAGTGATACCTTTGCTTTCTGATGGTTCAAGGCGCACACACATTTTTGTTTCATGCACAACATAATTAACAAAATTGTGTATACAATTACCTTCAGACTATGTGTATAAGGTGTATAGGAAACCTAAATTAATTTTGTATTTAGACTTGGGTCTCATCCAAGATAGCTAATTATGTATGCTCAAGTATGCCAAAATCCAAAATATTCCCAAATCCCAAATACCTCTGGTCCCAAGCATTTTGGATAAGGGAGACTCAACTGTAGACGTTTCTGATCAACAACCTGTGGAGGGCCAATAGTTTCCTACCATTGACATAGAGAATTTGTTATAATAAACATAATATATGTGATGTATATAAGTCTGGCTAGTTTAGTCTAGCTGGATGGAACCACACCATACCAATTCTAAAGCAATTCCATTCTGTTTATTTCCATGCCCAACTGAAAGTATCAGTATTAATTTTAAATCCCAAAATAGCTTTGGGCCCACATATCTGACAGAATGCTTTCACTTGGATATGCTTTGAGATCTTTAAAGGAGGACCTTCTTTATGCCCCATAGTTAGGAGATGCACGGCAAAACTACAAAAGAGAGGGCTTCTCTGTGGTGACACCCAAACTTTGCAATACCTTCCTCCATGAGATATTTATGGCATCAAGTCTAGGTTTCGGGGGGGGGGGGTTATGCCAAATGAGGCATTTGGAAGATATTTTTGAAATGTTTATGCTGAATTAAATTTATAATTGATTGATTTTATTTATTTATTATATGGCTTTTATTCATCTGTTTAATTTTAAGATTATATTATAGTTTTTTTTATAATCTGATATATATTGTCCTCAGGATTAAGAAAGAAAGAAAGAAAGAAAGAAGTGTGATAAACCCTGATATCTACTGGTAAATCCTGAATAGATCCAGAGCAAGTGTCAGAAAGTTCAAATATCAGTCCTGTGCCTTCAGAAAAATATTGAAATGTGATCTCCATTTCCATAATTTACAGGCTTTGACAACACTAGTATCAACTTTTAAAGCAAAAATTATGATACAAATGTCAAGATCCAGCAAGGACCTAGAAGAGCATGAAGGTCCATAAGATAGAACTCCACTCCCTCCCTGTCTCTTTGGATGCATTCCGTATCTCTATGCTACTGGGGTACCCCTATAATCATTAGTGGCTGGGGAAGGGTGGATTCGTGAAGCAGCATCAGGCTGTGTTCCTGCAGATGGATGCACAACAATGACATCCTGGAGCTCCCAAGGGCCATAGGAAGTCCAGGGACATACCTGGCTATAACTGCAGGGAATACATTCTAAGATAAGCACACACTATGAATACCTGAAACTGTGGATAATAGGGAGCCCTATTATTTTCAATGAGACAAACATCAGAAGTTGACTGTATAATCATACTGGAGGACCTAGAAATATATATTTTGGGGACATGGATAAGTGAAACCGTGGACACTGAATCTGTGGATATGGGGGTCAGCTTGTATAGCCAGATTCTTTCTGGCTACCTCATCCTCCCAGAGCCACAAAATGGCCGTGGGATGTGGGGCATGCCTAGGTGACATGGATGTAGATGAAACAGACAGGAAGTTATTGATAATGGAGGTGCTGGATACCTCCATCTTCAGTGACCAAAAAAAGACATATAAACTTGCATGTGTTCCAGCAGGATTCTAGCTAATTAACTTGGTTAATAGTAGGAATGTAATTTTTCACTAATTTTCTTCATGAAGGAAGCAACAAATAACTTTCTTCTTGCTACAAAATAAAGTCTTTGAAAACTGTGCATTCAACAATGCCTATATGTAACCTGGATTTTATTCTCCATAAAATTCACTTGTGATTTTTTTTTTGGCACAGAAAACAGCATTTTCTGTGCAGGAAACAACATTTCCTGCAAAGAAAATATTATTTCTGCATAGAAAATATTATTTTTCTGAGCAAAATGATTACATTGATTTTTATATAGCATAAGCCCCAAATTGCAAAGATTCTCATCTGTCCAGGATTCTTATTTTTATTTATTTTTATTTTTATTTATTTATTTATTTATTTATTTATTTATTTATACCCTGCTCTTCAGCCACAAGGCTATCAGAGCGGCTTACAAATTGTTTTAAGCAATAGCTATTTACACATCTAACTGCACTAAACAGTTTCCAATGTGTGTTAGCTAATTATCAGGATTTTTTTTCCAACACTCAAGAAACACATTTCTGACATTTGGGGGGAATATTTTCAAATATTCTTCCCCTCCCTAGTTAACAGCACTAACATCTAAAACTAGCATTCTACTGGGGCTGCCCCCTTCCCTACTCCAATTTCAGTCTCCCCTTCAGACTTATCAGCTGCCTGAAAACCACCCCCTTTCTCAGGCTTCATCTTTTGGGAATTTATGGGAGTCTGTAGTGTAAAGGGGAGAATGTTCTTCATGCTTCCAGTTGATTCTTCTGTTCCACCATCATAAAATCTTGCCCATAGTAAATGTCAGGAAAGTAATGAATTTCAACATTTCCCAGTAAATTTCAAGATTTGAACATGCCATAGCGAAATGTTAAAAAGTATATTTATCAATAAATTTTTTCATTAAAACACATTGAAAGGCAAGTTCGTTCCAAAGTAATATTTCATTGGACTATTCCTGTTACAATTACATGTCCTTTTTTTCTTGCCAAGATTAATTACCAACAAAAATCTGACAATTTGTTTTGAAAAGGATAGCTTCCAGACTATAAGACATGAATTGAACATTCTTTATAAACAATTTCTTACATCTCTCATCTTTATTACAAGAGAAGGTCTTTCTGACTTATGAAACACATTAGGGGAAAAATTAACCACTTCTAAGTTGTATTTTTGAATATATTTAAAAGGAGAGTTATTTCAAACCAAAAAAATAAATGAATGAATTCAGTTCCTAAATCCTATTCAGGATTGCCTTCTTCCCCCACCCCCACTGACTATTCTCCTAAGTGAGGCCAGGAATGACAACTTGCCTTCCTCCATACACATATGGATCGTGTCTAGATTTCTATGAATTTTTAAAAATGTTTACAGTGAGTTGAATTCTAAATGCCTGAGTCAATCATGTAAGCACCCACCATGGGGCTTAGAAAAGTTACATTTCCAATAGCTTTCACTTTTTCCCAGTGGCTGGGGAATTTTGGGAGCTATTATCAAAAAAGTAATTTTCCCAAGCATTGACATGTATAGTCTAAAATTGGTTGTTCAAGACATGAGTTTGCTGCTTTCCTGAGAACTATACTAAGGGTTTGTCTAGATGGGCAAAATACCAGTCTACCGCCATCTCAGACCCTGCAGTCCAAACGACACAGGACATTTGCCCCATTCTGTCCCTGGGTAGTCCTCACCACCACTGGGGCAGATATGTGGCTGAGAAAGGTAGAAGGCAGGGTAGGGCCCAATATGTTTTTTTAAAAAAATTGTAAAATAAAATACAGTTTATTCAATTACTGCTGGCAAAAAAAATGAATCAAGTCCCATGTGTCCACAGGAGTCTGTCCCTGCAGGCCAGCCTTCACTGCTGCTGCTCACTCCCTGGCTCTCCTGGAAGGCAGAAAGGAACCATGCAGCATGTGGCTAAGGCTGATCACATGCAGGGTACCCCAGCACACGTTCTGGGGCCCCTTCCTGCCTTCTGAGTCATAGAATCATAGAATTATAGAGTTGGAAGAGACCACAAGGGCCATCCAGTCCAACCCCCTGCCATACAGGAATCACGATCAAAGCATCCCTGTCAGATGGCCATCCAGCCTCTGTTTAAAGACCTCCAAGGAAGGAGACACCACATAGTGATAGATGCAGAGATGGGCTGATGTGCCCATCAGGACTTCCTCCCATTAAGTACAGGTAATGGGGGAACCATGGGCCAGATCCACAGTAGGGATATGCTGGCAGGGAGCCAGCGTATCCTGGTTCATATAGATGAGTGCTAAGAAATGGCACAATACTGAAGGGATGTGGAGTATCCATGTCAAATATTGTATTACATTAAGGATGTAAGGAATATTCAAAAAAATTGTAAAATGGATGAAAAATAACACATTTCTCAAATGTCAGGAAACCCTGACAAGAAGAATCCTGGACTGAAAACAATCTTTGCAGTTTGGGACTTATTCTACCCCAATTCACACATGGTTGTTTTGAATAGAAAATAGCATTTCTTGTACAGAAGATAATTGTAATAATGAGTTGTAATATCTGGGCAACATAGCTTAGCAGTATAGCAGCTCCTCCAGGTAAAGAAAGGGTTAATGAAGTGTGGGTTTAAAGTTACATTTATGGGGGGTCAGCATCACAAAAGAGCATCAGAGATCATGGGAGTCACTGACCCAGTCAGAGTAACTAGTACTTGAAGCTTTGAGATGTAACTTTAAACCCACACTTGATTAACCCTTTCTTTACCTGGAGGAGCTGCTATACTGCTAAGCTATGTTGCTTCAAAAGAACAAAGCAAAGTGGCAGCTGTAATGACATGACAGACTCCTGTGGGCATGATGAGCCCAATCCGTTCCTTCCCAGCAGAAAGGAATTAAAGTAAGTATTATTTTACAATGTGGTAAAAATGGCTGTACCCCATCTTAGCCCTGCCTGAGGCCCATATCTGCCCCAGGGGTGGTGAGGACTACCCAGGGCAGAATGGGGCAAATGTGCTGCATCATCATAACTGATGGCTTCTAGGAGGGTGAAAGATGGGGTATATTGCCTGTGTAGAAAAGCCCTAAGAGTGCCTTCATGTGAAAGATACTTTCTTGCTAATAGATGGCTGTATATAATAAAGCTTCCCCCTCTTACACATTCTGTTCACATGCCTGCTCAAGGTGTGTGTGTGTGTGCGTGCGCGCGTGCACGCGTGCGCAGAATCAGGGACAGAAAAGTCCAAGCTAAAGTTTCCCCAGTGACTTCCCACAGAGTTATGGTCATAGGGATTTAAAATCAGTGGGTGGTGACAGGTATAAATGATCTCAAGGGGTACTGTCTCCTACTCATGAGAAGCAGGAAGGGCTCCATTACAATGATATAACAAAATTGTTATATTTTGCTGTTACTTGTGCAGATTTTTTTTTGCATGAAAGTATTGTCTGCAAATTTTATGCAGACTAAATTCCAAACTGCAAATAGACTTTAAAATGTGCAGTTTTCAACGGCTTTCTCATAGTAGCGGGGGGGAATACCCCTCTGTTCTCAAATTACCTTTTTTCAATAAAAAAAATGACTTTTCAGTGAAAGTTGTCTGCCATTATGGAGCATGTAGATGAGGAGTTCCTCTTACGCTGAGGAAGAGCCATGATCCTAGAAAACAGGTTGAAAGCCAATGGTCTAGATGAGTAGCTGATGAATGAAAGAATAATGAAGGAGCTAGATTTAAGATTAATGTGTCCCTTTAACCTTACTAATCTCTCTAAATCTAAATATTGTGAATTGTGGATCAAGAGGTTTGCAGACTGTAACTGATGGAGTTGTGAGGAGATATACCTCAAGAAATATACACTTTTCTTTATTATTAAAATGCATTATATTTTGGAGTATTGCCATGTAAACTCTTCTTTCCACAATTTAAAAGCAGGATGCAAACTGATTTTGGTAAAGGACTTTAGCTTGATTGGTTTCCTGAGAGGTCTATATAGTACAGTACTGGCTCAGTGAAGTATAGTTTTGATGTATGGTCTACATTAAAGTTCTGAATAGTACAATTCATCTATCCATTCAAAAGAAACTCTAGAGAAGATGACTCTATTAATGGCAAGAAAATATAGAGAAGGCATTTCGAAAAAGTTTTGAGGTGCGAAATAAAATAGCTTGATGAATGATTGGAAAACCACTGTTGTCAATTGTCTCATTTCCCATAAATAAATAAATACAAACACACACACAAAGAGAGAGAGAGAGAGACTTAGTGAGAGAGAATGCACTGTTCTGCAACATAGCAGCAGGCAGGACGAATATACGTCTGCCTATGGACTTTATCAAATGAGCCCCATAAAGCATTCTTTTGCTAGCATTAAAAAAAAAATTATGCCAGCAAAAGAATGCTCCCACACACACATACTTACCTCTAATCCCAGCAAAGGCAGCTCCAGCAATTAAATAAGAAATAAACCATTCACTTCCTCCTTTGAAATCCGATGAAATATTGCAAGACTTCATTGTGCAGGAAATTCAACCCCCCTCAAAATAACCCAAGTTTTAAAAAGTAAAAACACACTTTAAAACTTACAAGTAACCCAATGAGGGTCATAAAAAGTATGTCACTTAACTAGATGTCACGATCTTACCCAGAATTATTTGCACCAGACTGACCACTGCCAGGGTAAGTACAGGGGGGAAAAGACATGAGGTTTCACATGCCAGCCATCAATTAAACAGTATAAGTTTCGGCATGGATATAACCATGAAAGGGCAACGTTGTCTGATATGCGTGCCCTTTCGCAGTTATGTGGTGTCGTTATGACACCATAGTTGATGCGTCTGATAAAGTCCTATCTGTCTATCTATCTTTCTATATCTACCTACATATCTACCTATCTTATCTATCTAGTAAATTAAGGGAAGCATGGCAAATACTTACAAGGTCTGTATAATAGAGAGTGTGCAATGGTAGCCTTTAAAATTAAGTTGATAATGTTAAATGTTGGAAATTTGGAAAATTATTTTATTAGAATAAACACTGATTTGGAAATCATTTAATTAACTCAATTAAATTGATTGTGTGGGGTCAAGCTATGAGATTTACACAAATTGTCATGGAGATTGTTACTGTTGAACTTAAAAGAGAGCATTTTGTAACTGACTCATTCAAAAGGTCTCTCTTTGTCCTTTTTATGATTTCTTGTGTTTTAATGATTTTATGTTATTTTTGTATTATAATTCATATTGTACCCTGCCTCAAGCCTTGGAGAGAGGCAGGTAAGAAATAAAATGTTGTTGTTGTTGTTGTTGTTGTTGTTGTCCAAACAATATACTGGCAACGAGTCAAAGGCTTGTTACTACACAGTTGATAAGCAAAAGCACAGCACAGTCAGACTAATTACCAGGCAAATGAATCAAGGTAGCATGAAGTCAGTCAAATACTTCACTAGCAAGCAAAAACACAAGTCCAGAAGCAAAGTCCAATAAACAAAGTTCACGTCTGACAAACAGAGTCTAGCTCAGTCTAGCAGAATCCAAGTCAGGTAAGCAGAGTCCAGAGTAAACAAACAGAGAACAGGTCCAACACAGAGATCAGGAACATGTTGTATAATCATAGAATCATAGAGTTGGAAGAGACCTCAAGGGCCATCAAGTCCAACCCCCTGCCATGCAGGAATACACAATCAAATCATTCCCGACAGATGGCAATCCAGCCTCTGTTTAAAAACCTCCAAAGAAGAAGACTCCACCACCCTATGAGGCAGTGTATTCCACTTCTGAACAGCTTTTACTATCAGGAGGTTCTTCCTAATGTTTAGGTGGAATCTCTTTTCCTGTAGTTTGAACCCATTGCTCCATGGCCTAGTCTCCGGAAAACAGCAGAAAACAAGCTTGCTTCATCCTCAGTATGAAATCCCTTCAAATATTTAAACATGGCTATCATGTCCCCTCTCAACCTTCTCTTCTCCAGACTAAACATGCCCAGTTCCCTAAGCCGCTCCTCATAGGGCATGGTTTCTAAACCTCCCACAATCCTGGTCATCCTCCTCTGGACAAGTTCCAGCTTCTCAATATCCTTCCAGAACACAGTATTCCAAGTGAGGTCTGACCAAAGCAGAATACAGTGGCACTATTACTTCCCTTGATCTAGACACTATACTCCTATTAATGCAGCCTAGAATTGCATTGGCTTTTTTAGCTGCTGCATCACACAGCTGACTCATGTTCAGCTTGTGGTTCACTAAGACTCCTAGATCTTTTTGCATCAAGCTAGGAGTCACCCATCTTATATCTATGCATTTCATTTTTACTGCCCAAGTGTAGTATCCTACATTTTCCCTTGTCGAAATTAATTTTGTTAGTATTGCCCCAGCTTTCTAATCTGTTGAGGACATTTTGGATTCTGATCCTGTCCTCTGGGGTATGAGCTACCCCTCCTCATTTGGTGTCATCTGCAAACTTGATAAGCATACGCTCTATTCCCTCATCCAAGTCATCCAAGTAAAGGAGTTGAATAGCACTGGGCCCAGGTCAGAACACTGTAGCACCCCACTGGTCACTTCTCTCCAGGATGAAGAGGAGCCATTGGTGACTACCCTTTGGATTTGGCATATCAACCAATTACAGATCCACCTAACAGTTGCACTGTCTAGCCTGCATGTTACTAACCTTTTTGCAAGAACATCATGGGGGACCTTGTCAAAAGCCTTACTTTAATCAAGGTACACTACATCCACTGTGTTCCCTTCATATATCAAGTTTGTAACTCTATCAAAACAAGAGATAAGATTAGTCTGGCATGACTTGTTTTTGAGAAATCCATGTTGACTTTTTGTGATCATTTCTAAGTGGTTACAAACTGATGATCTGCTCTAGAATCTTTCCTAGTATTGATGTCAAGATGACTGGGTGGTAATTATTTGGGTATTAATTATTTGGGTATTATTGGTAATCAGGTAGGTCAGAAAATCTCTGGAGCCAGTGTTGCGTATTTATAGATCATCAGCTAAAACAGCTGCTGCTTAACTAACTGCTGCTTCCTATAAATATGCTAAGACCAACTCAAGCCCTCTTTTTGCTGTCTCTGTGCTGTGAAGGTAGTTACAGGTATGTTGTCCTTTGTATTTGAATGGGTAAGACCCTCTGCCAGAGCTGGTACTGATAAAACCTGAGTCAGAGTCTACTTCCAGGTTCTGGAAGCAGGGCATGACTACTACTGCTGCTGCTATTATTATTTTAAATTTGCCTGATTTTAACCTAAAATTTCCTTTGTCCAGACTACAAAGCCTAGGGCTGTTGCAAAGGAATGGTGGGAGTCTGGCACATCTGGGAACTGTCAAGTTGTGGCCTGTCCCAAAGCATGTGATCTTATCTTAAAAACCTTTCAGTTCTATAGGTGCATCTCTTTTTTTTTTATCCACCCCCACTAACGTATTCACTTTACTTACTTTACAAATATTTTTTGTAAATATTTGTACCCGGCTTGTGGGGGCAATTAACTAACACACATTGGAAACTGCTTAATGCAGTGTAGATGTGTAAATTGCTATTGCTTAAAAACAAATTATAAGCCACTCTGATAGCCTTTGTGGCTGAAGAGTGGGGTATAAATACCTAATTAAATTAAATTAAATTAAATTAAAATTTGTTTTTTAAAGGTTAATAATTTTTATTAAGGTTATTAAGGTTGTTAATTATTAAAGTTATTAATAATCTTTATTAAGTTTATTAAGAGGAAACACCTGCATTTCAGCCTAAAAGGCCTTAAGGTTTAAAAGGTCTTACTAAAAGGACGGCCAAAATATTACCCGTATATTCCGGCGTATAAGACGACTGGGTGCATAAACGACCCCCCATTTTTAAGTTAAAATATAGCCCCTCCTCCCCATCCAGCCAGCCCCCCACCAGCCAGCCAGCTCAGTGGCTGTAGATAATGGAATAGTCTGTGAAATTAAAGGACTGAGGACAGCTAAAAAAGCATGGGATACTTTGAAAAATCTCTGTGGTGTTCAATCTTTGGAAAGTAAGGTTGCATTAATACTGTAAGTTGGTTAATATGAAGCTATCAAATCCCAAATTTTTGAATGAGCACATTAATGATTTTAGAGCCACATTGGCAGACTTGCAAACTCCTGGAGAGGAAATCCCCAAAACTATGCAAATGGAAAACTTCCTGGCAAGTTTACCAAAATACAGTCCCTAAATGGAGGGCAATTAACACTTCAAAGGCAAAGCAGTCATTCTCACAGCAGAGGAAAGGATCTGCAGGGGAAACTGCCCAGGGAATTTACCACTTCAAAGACAAGGCAGTCATTCTCACAGCAGGGGAAAAGATCTGCTGGGCATATAAGATGACCCCCCACTTTTGAGGAGATTTTCAAGTGTTAAAAAGCAGTCTTATATGCAGGAATATACGATACCTAACAATTGTATATTATACCACATTATATAAGTGAAACAGGTACAGAACATAATCTATAGAGGAGAAGAAGTTACTGAACAGACTCATAATGCACCCCACCCCTCAGAAAGACTCCAGACATTTTCCTTCAATACAATCCCATGGGGATATTCAGAAAGGGCCCTGGCTGCTTCAGAACCTTGGTATCCTGCTAAGTAAACAAATCATTCCCTTTCATACCCTTCCCTTCCAAGACTTACTTTTCTTCTTCTTTTCCATTCTTCTTTTTTCATTCTTTCCAAAACTTAGGTTCTTTTTGCTCCACAAACCCAACTATCTGATGTGGGCAACAGAATAAAATACCTTCTCTCCTCTTCCCTTGTTTTTATTAACTTCTCAAAGAGGCTTATCACATGCCGAATTAAAGCAGTAGGGCAGCCGGAAGGTTCTGTCTTCCATGTTCACTTACTACATGATGTTGTCGTCGTCTTCCATTCTAGTCCCATGGGAGGCCAAGGTAAAACCACATCTTTTTGTTAACCAGAAAAACCCATTAGCAAAAAGAAGTGGTTTACCCTCAGTCTCCCGCAGGACCTGAATGACAGAACATCAGAAGAACAATGGCATCATATGGTAGGGCAGCATGGATAGTGGAACCTTCTGGCTGCCCTGCTGCTCCAATTGGGCATGCAATAAGCAAAGAAATCACACAAATTAGTCTGAATAAAAACATAGTCATGTGATAGAGGCAGCATGACTTATTGTTTTATTTAATGTTGCAAAGGGAGAGTCATCCACTCTAAATCATTCCAGCTATCTATTTCATTAACACATATCTTTTCACTTTAGCATTAATTGGGGACGCTAGAGATTTAGGTGGAATGATTAGAAAAAATGAATGAATTCGTAACTTGATTACTTTAATGAGTTAATTTTGAGTTCTTGTGCAAAATTGCACTGTTTTGTAACAATGCAAGAGGCTGACATAGATAAAGAGAGATACATCGATTCAGTGTATGTAGTGGTTAGAGCATTGGACTTAGACTGGGGAAACTCAAGTTCAAATCTCTACTTGCTCATGAAGCTCACTTAGGTCATTGTGGACTAATTATCAACAAGACTAACCCACAAAATAGAATTAGTATGAGGATAAAACTGGGGAAGGAGAAGGCCCTTGCATGCTAATCTGGGGTCCCCGAAGGAAAAAAAAACAGATATAACTGTAAATTTATATATAAACATATACACATCTGTGTGCACATACATAAACAAAATCTCACTTCTGTCTTTTGTATTATGTGTTCTCTTATTGGAAGGAATTATACCTACATCAGAAAATGAAAGGAGAAATGTGATTTTTTTTTCCAGTTCGGACATTGCATGCCTCCATGCTTTCTCCTACTAAAATGGCAGGCAGCCATTCATCAGAATAAATACTGTATAGAGAGCTGGCTTTTGCCCCCTCCTGCTATAAAGGCTGACTGCTTCTCAAATTAATGCTCCTGAAAGAGAAGGCTGCTGGTGGACAGCTGAACAATTGTCAAACCAGACAGCTGAGCAGTGGGGTGGTGAAGGGCAGAATGGAGAGAGAAAGAGGTCTGGTTCCTGACAAAAGCCTGAAGGACAGCTTGACAAATGTTGTGTCATGTTGTTCCCCCCCCCACACATTACTAGGAGTCCCTTGATCACAAAGTAGCACATTACATAAATGTGCATTACTTAATTAACTGTTTAACCACATTTTTTTTAAAAAAAGATTAACTATAAGCTTCATTCCTCATCCATTTCACTTCAATGAAATGTTTTCATTCTGTAATGATCTTACCTTAATTTAAAGGTAAACCTAACAACTTGCAATGCTCAATCTTACTATACTGAGTTTAATTTATTATTTTGTTTCACGTATATCTGTCTTTTCCTCCAATGAGCTCAAGGAGCTACACATAGCCTTCTCTCCATCCATACTTTATCCTGACAACATTTCTGTGAAGTAGGGTAGACTAAGGTCTTGTCTGCATTGGCTAGAATAGTCCACATTCTGGCTGGAGTGTTCTGGCCCCACAGCTGCCCCAGATCCCCCCATTACCTTATGTTATGTGGCAGGAACAGGCAGCTGTCTGTACACATGTGCTGCATGGTATTGGTGGGCATCTCTGCCACCACCGCTGGGGTTGCACTCTGAGGCCAGAAATGAGGTACCCAACATGCTGGGGGATTGTTCTGACCTTAGGGAGTGCAACGTGTGACACTTGTGGTATCAGCAGAGGCAACCACTGATACTACGCAGCATACATGTGCAGACAGAAGCCTAGTTCTTCAGTTATAACTCAAAGGAAGAGCGACTGGCAGCAATTTGGAATCTCCACCAATGGCTTCTCAGAAATGTAACCCTGCCTATTAAAGTGTGGATGAATAGCAGTACTTCTTCCTCAGGACTCTTGAGCCAGTGCAGCAGAAGTCTAGAGATGATCCTCTTAAAATTCCATTAGTAAGCATTGTCTTCTAATCACCTCCCAAGGAGACCACATTCCTATGAGTGGTTGGATAATGATCCAGATCCTGATCCTGGAAATATTATCTTTTTGGACTATGGAGATTATTAGATAGGAACACAAAAATTGTTCCGGTCTCACAATCTTCACTCCTGCCCCTGTCCTGCCCCTGTACCACCACAATCACCCTCCCCATTGCACTTACCTCCTCTTCTATCATTCTGGCAGCACAGGAGTGAATGGAGCTCAGTTAGACAGCTTCCTTCAGTTCCTGAAGTGAAATTCCACAGATTCTTGCAAGAAGACACAAGCATGAGAAATTCAAAAATAAAAATAAAAAGAACACAAAAAAGTGACAGCAAGCAGAGAAACACACTTTAAAAATACACAAGTAACCTGGGGAAGGTCATAAAAAGTGTGTCACTTACCTGGATGTCCTGATCTCACCCGATTTCTGGCAGGGACCACCCATTGATACTGGGATCTCACCAGCGAAACAGGCACTTTGTCGCACACAGGAAAATCCATGAGAGAAACGGAATGGGGGATCTATTGATGGCTTCTCCCATCAATTAATAGCAGCACCTGCAGAACAGCAGCAGAATGGGTGCATAACGATGGGGGAATGACATCATCTGATAAAGGAAGCCCTTTTGAGATCTCCTGGTGTTGCTGTAATGCAGCCACTTTTGATGCATCTGATAATCTCCCACAACTCTCAAAATCACTCAGATAGCAGAAGCAGAATTGATGACCTTTTCATCCACCAAAAGTTTTTTTTTTTAAATGTATACAATTACAGCATACATAGCACTTGCATGGATTTTGCATGGGCTCAGACATATCTGGAGAGGTATCCAATGTTTTTGCCAACATGAAAGAACAACTAATTTGGTTAAAACAGGCTTGAGAGTCTTATTAAATCTTTTTTCCATGTGTATAGTATAGTAGGGCCCTACACATATGATGAATTAACTCATAGATGGAAAAGTCTTCAGTTGATAGCCATTAACCATAATAGCTAGAAATAGAACCCCAGTGATCAAATACGGAATATTTCTTACTGTTATTTAATTAGAGCCAAGCAACACAGGCTGATCCTCATCATTCTTGTTCTGCTTCTAGTAATATCCTAGACATCTTCCGGACTGTTGCTCAAGAAAGAGAGTGCTATAGTGATCTTTGATCTGACACAGCAGGCCACTTCTTATATTATTATGTTCCTAGTTTGCTTTCCATCAAAAGGAATAATGTTAATAATTTCATCAGGCTTTATTTTTCAGCTGCCCAAATGGAAGTGCTATCTGAAGGTATCAGTTGTTAACATGATGTGTTAGCAATGAATTGTCATTATTTCTGCAAAGATTTCACTGTATTTCAAGTTCATAAGAGGGGGGGAAGGTAAACAGGAAAGGAGAAGATTTATTTGTGCTTAAAAATTTCCTTAAATGTGTAAACATGGGCATATTTGCATAAAATACTTCTAGGTGAAAAATAAATTGAATGCTCGGGAGCTAGATGTAATCCAAAGTATAGGTTCATTGGATTTAAATGAGAAACCTTACCTATCTCCTCCCTCCTTCACATATTTTGGCTGGAAGATAAATAGCCAACTGCCACTTACTGAATATCCTAAAGTGCTATGCATCGGGGAAAAATACTATCAGAAATATCCAAGCAAATTTGTGCATCACATTAGATTATTTTTTTATGTCAGGCCTAAAGATATATGACTCCTCCACAACTTATCTTCATGAAGATTTAATGGGTTATTTTTAATGAGTAAGCTTTTTTCCTCCTTCTGGTATTTTTCTGTCATGTTAATTGTTACTAGATAAAGCTGATAAAGCTTTATCTTCTCTTCCCACCTCAGTGTTTGGTTAAAAGTTTTAGAAGAGGGACTTCTTTGATTCTTTGCGGAAGTGCACTTAAAAATACCTTTTCAAGTTAGCTGTTTGCCTGCTTTATTTACTATAACAGTAGACAAAACCATAAAGCTGAGACAAGCAAGAAATCAGGGAATGCCTCAAAACTAGGCACATTGACAATATTCAGTCTAAGAAGTACTGTACCAATAGACATGTCCTAAAACAGTGGCTCTTAAACTTTTCTTTAGCAGGGATTCCCTTTAAATGTTTTTTGTTGCCATGGATCCCCAACACTTAACTCAAGATTTAAAATTCTAGCAGCTACTACTACTACTGCTACTACTGATAATAATACTTACACCATCTATTAAACCTTCCCTCAGAGGCACTGGAGGTGGAGGGAAGACTTTTCTCCTGCTTTTTCCAGCAGGTTTGTGGCTAGAGCGGATTAAATGCCAATGTACAGGTCAAGCCAGCTAGCCTTTGCCTTAGCTCCTGTCACATGGACCCAAGCTGTTTAGGGCTTTAAAGGTGAAAATCAGCTGAATTCTGCCCGGAAATGGACTGGAAGCCAATGCGGCTGCTTCAATGGGGGGGGGGGGTGTCACATGATCCCTGTAGCCAGCCCCAGTCAACAGCCTAGCTGCAGCATTTGAGATCCACTGAAGTTTTCAAACGGTTTCCAAAGGCAGCCCCATGTAGAGCATAGTACTGTAGTCCAAACAGGATATAATCAAGGCATGTGTTACTGTAACCAGAGCTGACTTGTCAAGGAATGGGCACAGCTTGTGCACTAGTTTTAACTGTGCAAATGCACTCCTGGCCACAGACAAAACCAGAGCATCCAGGCTCAGATATGAGTCCAGGAGCACACCCAAGATGTGAACCTGAGATTTCAGGGGGAGTGTGACCCCATCCAGCACAGTCTGAATCCCTATTCCCTGATCTGCCTTTCTACTGACAAGGAGCACCTCTGTCTTGTCTGAATTAAGTTTTAATTCGTTCACCATCATCCAATCAATTACTGACAGCAGACACTGGTTTAGCACAGAAACAGCTTACTTGGAGTCAGATGGAAAGCAGAGATAGAGTTGTATGTCATCAGCATACTGATGACACTGAGCCCCAAGACTCTGGATGACCTCTCCCAGTGGTCTCATGTAGGTATTAAACACTGCAGTGTAGTGGCCAGGGAGGGACACTGCAGTGTAGTGGCCAGGGTGTCAAACAGGCATCTCCCAGCACTACCTTCTGGGTCCGCCCCTCCAAGTAGGACTGGAGCCACTGTAAAACAGTGCCTCCAAGCCCCATCCCAGCAAGGCAGCCTAGAACGATACCATGGTTGATGGTATCAAAAGCTGCTGAGAGGTCCAGCAGAACCAGCAGGGAACCTGTCTAGTTCACTGTGTAAGTCATCCACCAAAGTGGCCAAAGCTGTCTCTGTCCCTTAGCCAGGTCTGAAGCCAGATTGAAATGGATCTAGATAATTCATTTAATGCAGGAACACCTGGGGCTGGGAGGCCACCACATGTTCCAATACCTTGCCCAAAAAGGGAACATTGGAGACTGGTCAATAGTTCTCCCATCTACTGGGATCTAGGGAGGATTTTTTTCAATAGTGGCCTCACCACAGCTTCTTTTAAGCAAGATGGAAGCCTGCCTTGCTGTAGTGAGGCATTAACTACTTCCCTTACACAATCTCCAGTCCCACTCAGGCTGCTTTCAGCAGCCAGGATGGGCATGGGTCCATTATGCACATGGTGGCTCTCACCTCTCCAAGGATCCTGTCCACATCCTCAGGTTGCACAAATTGAAACATATCCAGTAACACTGGACAAGCAGGAAACAAGGTTGTATCCACCAGACGTGTATCAATTACAACAGCCTAGTCAGAGTGATGCTGAGCAATTTTATCTGCAAAGTGCTGTGCAAACTCTTCACAATGGGCTGCTGGGTGGTTTATATATTGCTCTTGTGGGGCAGAGTGCAAAGTCCCCCTAACTACTCAAAACAGCTCCACTGGGCAACACTGTACAGATGCAATGGTGGCAGTGAAGAGAGATTTCTTCACTGCCACCATTGTCATGGCATATGCATTCCAATGAGCCCTAGCCCATGTTCAATCAGACTTGCTCTGAGTCTTCTGACATTGTCACTCTAGTCTCTGTCCCACTTGCTTCATCACTGCCACCTCCCTGGTGAACCAGGGTGCTTGCTTGGCTCCACTCTGTGGGAAGAGATGCTTAGGATCAATCATGTCCACCACCCTGGCCATTTCCCTATTTCAGAAATTAGCCAAGGCATCGACAGGATCACCTGACAAGACCACTTTCTTGACTAGCAAAAGATGACTAGAAATTCATAGATTTTTCTTTACTTCTTTACAATCTTATGACCCAGTAGGGTGCTGCACAAGACTGGGAGAAATCCCTTTCCCTCTACCATACCACCATACAACAATGGTCCAGTGGCCTTGGAACTCCACTAGCAGAGGGTTGGCGCAGTGTTGTCAACATAGCAGGGCCTGCAGCAGTTAATTATCTCCTTTCATAGGCCATGACACTATAAAAAGCCCCTGGCATATGGAAACATTGGCAACCATACCGTTACTGTAGCATGTGAAGTAACTTCTAGTTGGCCAAGACAGGACAAAAGAAAAGAAATTTATAATTGATGACCAACACATGGAATAATGTGGCCAGACACAAAGCTGGGGTTAAAATAGGGGTCACTTTATTCATTCTATCACCTATTTAATCTTTATTCCTTGGGATATGCAAACTAAAGGGGAGACCCAATACGGGAAAAGCTGGAGCCGATGGGCTCACCCAGACCTACATCCCAGCTTACTTGGGTGAAACACCTGAGCCCCAGGGGGTTTCCCATCAATTGAGCTACCCCCCAGGCACCATCTGCTGGAAGGCAAAACCCCAGGACAAGACACCTCAAGTCACATTACTTCTGATGAGGGCCCAATCCTCGGGTTGCCCTCAAGGATAGTCTACTCCCTACCCTCCAGTTGCATTACCTGCAAGGGTAGTTTGATAGAGCCATCCTTCACCCAAAAGGGGTGCCATAGGAGTACACTAAACTAATCCACATCTCCCCCACAACCTGCCAGTTGACCACCTATTTATGACACTACCCTAAGGCCAGTTCTCCAGGTGCCTTGTAACAGTGTGGGGTAGGCAAAAAAACCCTGTGGAGAAAAGGAGAAATTTCTACTCGGCCCATAAGTGACCAGAAGACTCACACTATGATGGAGGAGGAGAAGGTGGGTCAAATTCAACCGACAGAGGAGGGAAGGGGTGGTCCTTGTTTAAATAGCCTTTGCTCTGCTCCCAACCCCCTACATCATGGTGTGAGTTGTCGTGACACAATTAAAGGCCTCTCATCATGTGAGGCCATAAAAGCACCTCCCCTCATGTAATGCTACACTGTGCTGGGGGGGTTTCATTCCAGTATATATATTGCAAGCCGCCCGATTGTTTTAACAGAGGGGCGGGGTATAAATAAATATTATTATTATTATTAGTAGTAGTAGTAGTAGTAGTATAGGGATAAAAATGGCAAAATATTGATAACAAATTAAAACAAATCTAGTTGTCATCACTGGAGGGGAGCAAAATGGTTTCTAGTGTTATTGCAGGTCTAGCACAGATTGGAAAGATGACCAAAAAACAAAACAAATCCCTTATTGTCTTTAGATTGTTAAATAATTAACATGTCCAGGTTGCCTTTAAGTCAAATTTCTGGTTCCCTGTCTAGTTCTGCACTCTTTTAAATGCAAACGAGGTCCACTTGGCAATTGGTTTGATCCAGAAAGGCAATTTCTATGTTATTTTGTTCTCACTATCACTACATAAGTATGTCCACACATCATTCTAGTATTGTTAACCATACTTTCTTGCTTATGTCATGAATTCCACAGCAGACAACAATGTCTTTTCTTTCTCACTCCTGATTTGTTTCTTGTTTTTCACTTAGTCTTGTTTCAGTGTGGGCAGATGCGGAAACAATCCAGGGGCAAGCCATGATTTCAGGTTTAGATGCATCACAAGCAAGATTTTAGCAAAACACCCCATGGCTTGCTGTGGCATGAGAATACGTTCTAGGATTTATAATTAGATTTTTGATAGTTTACATATAAAAGTGCCAAATAATCATTAATACAATGAAGCTTCTTTGGATAACTGCTGCTGATTTTTTTTAATCTGTGTTCAGGTGGTGTATCTCATAAAGTCATATTCCTTGGCTCAAAAGATAAAATTATGCCCAAGACCACAATATATTCTATATACAACTCAAATACATGCAAACTTATCCTTATATCTAGTTCATACTCAGTTATATGTAAACATCAGCCTACTTCTGGTTTATACAACCACTGAAGAAGGCTATTAACTTCTCTGTCTATAGCCACACAATTAGCCAGGCACTACCAAAACTCATTGTGTCTATGCTCTATTTAATCTGTCTGGTAAAGTATAATGAACATAATCATGAAAAGCAACTGAGTAATAACCACCCTCCTTTTCCCATTCTGAAGCTTATCACTTTCTGCAAAAGAAAATATATAGTCCTGCATAGATTTCAAAGATCCATAATCTGGAAATGTGGTGTAAAGGCTAAAAGACATAAATTGTGTAGAAGCTGATTGACTTTATCATGAGGCAAGGGCCGTTATCAATGCTAGCAGGCATCTGGCTATATTCACTTTGATTTACTCTGCTGAGCATTTTTACAGATGTAAACCTGTTTTGCCAAGACACATGGAGGGGTAAATATAATAAAATAAATGTTCATTGTATAAGAAGAGGAATTGTGTCATGACTGTAGCCATAGCAGAAGGGACAGTTTTGGGGAGAGTTAGGGGGCTCTGAAGATACAGCCTTAATATTTCCTAGACATTAGGTTGAAGCCAAAATAAAAGGGTTGTTTCAGGGGTGGGGGTGGGGAATAGTTATAAAGGCAGAGGAGAAAACATTCCTACTGAGGTTTGTTTGTTTGTTTGTTTGCTTATTCCACCCCACCCCCCACTTCTCCCACCTACAAAAGGCATCTCAGCAAACAGTGGCAGATGTCACCCTGACAGGGAAAGTGGCAAGAGGCCATCTCACTTCTGTTTGTGACTTCTTTCACTAGAGTCAAGCTGTTTTTTTCCACTCCATTCAGCATGTTTGTGAATGCTTGATTTAGTCAGAAGAAACAAAAAACTCCAAAATACACAGGCATACAGAAAAAGGGCAAGAGCTCTGGAATTCAATAGAAGGTCAAAATGGCAATCTTTTCACTGAGTCCAGCTTCCTTTTGTACTCTGACATCTGGCTCCCATTACCAGGACAAATGGGAGCAATTCAAATGGTTAGTGGGGGGAAGGGGAGAGGATTGCTCTCCTTTTCATACTACACCAGTGACAAATTTGAGAACAGGAACTGGGGCTCTGCACAACATGCTGTAGCAATAGATTTGCCACACTTGTTTCACAGGCATACACTGCAACAAATGTAATCAGTGATTATAGCAAAGTTGACTGTCCTGTAGTATATCCTTCTCACAAAAGAAAGAAAAGAAATAATTATTCTGATGAGTTTGCACTGAATTTTCAGCCTATTATAGCATGAAGCTCAAACATGACACTGAAGGATTTACATTATGGCCCGCTATATAGCATGGCAGCTCTCATGTTCCCAGCCAAGCAATTTAATACATGTTGGTTGTGAGACTGCATTTTCAACAGTGAGCCAAACAGCATAATTGTACCTGCAGGTAGAAATGTAACTTCTATGTAGAATAATATTCCAAAATGCAAAAAAATTTTGAGGGCCTGCAATGCACAGTTAACAAATCTACTCAGTATATCTGCTAAAGGAAACTACATATCTAAAGTGTATGGAGATTTTCAGAAGGGAACAAAAAAAGCATTCCTGTCCTGCAATCTCCTTCCTTGCCCCTCTTCCCATCCTTGTCCCGGTATGGTATCCAAAAGTTTGAAACCTACCTTTGCCAAGCTTGCCTGGCAGCCCCGGAATGAATGGAGCTCAAACGGAGCTCCATTCACTTCCTGGTTTGAAATCCTGGCCATTTTTGCGAGAGGACAAGCATGTGGGAAATTCATAATTAAAAGCAAAATAAAGTAAAAAAAAGTGATAGCAAGCACAAAAACATACTGAAAACATAACAAGTAATCTGGGGAGGGTTGTAAAAAAATGTGTCACTTACCTTGATGTCCCAATCTCACCTGGAAGTGTTCTGGCAAGGACCTCCCATTGAAGCTGGCATCGTGCCATGGAAACGGGCACCTTTTCACTTGCAGGACATTGCGTGACAAAAACAGAATGGAGGATGAATTCACAGCTGAGCCCATGAATAAAAATAATTGCCAGCTTAATGATGGCCGAATGGGAGCATGACGACATGGGAATGATGTTGTCTGAAAGGGAAGCCCTTTAGCACCAGTATCACACCATATTTAGCCTATTTTAAAATCTCCTATATCTAGAAGTGTCCTGTAGTATCCACAAAAGAAAGAAAAGAAATAATTATTCTGATGAGTTTGCACTGAATTTTCATGAAGCTCAAACATGACACTGAAGCTCAAACATGACACTGAAGGATTTACATTATGGCCTGCTATATAGCATGGCAGCTCTCATGTTCCCAGCCAAGCAATTTAATACATGTTGGTTGTGAGACTGCATTTTCAACAGTGTATATACCGCAAGCAGCCTCGTCGCGTTGCGAGGTTGCTGCGCTGCAGAGCATCCATTTCGTATGACGCTCGCCCCTGGCGGTACTGTTGCAGTACCGCGGGGAGAGTTGAGCATCATATTTCCTCAATTTTTAAGAATGATCAACTTTCGTTCTTAAAAATCGAGGAAATATGACGCCCAACTCTCCCCGCGGTACCGCAACAATACCGCCAGGGGCGAGTGTCATACAAAACGGACGCTCTGCAGTGCAGCAGCCTCGCAACGCGACGAGGCTGCTTGTGGTATAATTCATGCATCCTAAAAAGTCCAAAGACAGCAAGGAGGAAGCCATTCTAGCCTTCCTAGGGAGAGAGTTCCAAAGTCTAGGGGGCAGCTTATGAGAAGGCCACCAACTGTACCTGTGAATATGATGAATCTGAAAGAAGGGCCTCTCCTGATGATCTCAGGCCCAGGCAGGCTCATTGGGGAGATAAGTCCCATCAGATAGTGTGGAGCTAAACTGTATAGGGCTATATAGGTCATTACTAGCACTATGAATTGAACAGCCAGTGGAGCTGTTGGAGTAGAGGAGTTGTATGATCCCAGTAACCACCTCCAATTAACACTCTAGCTGCAGCTCTTTGTACCAAGTGAAGTTTCCAAGCACTCTTCAAAAGCAGCCCCATGTGTTACAGTAATCCAATGGGATGTATGCAGACAGTGTGTTACCATGGCCAGATCAGGCATCTCCAGGAATGGGCATAGTTGGCATATAAGCTTTAAGTTTGTAAAAAACACTCCTGACCTTCACAGAAATCTGGGCCTGCAGGTTCAAGGCTGAGTCCAGGAAGTGTTGTGTTGGTTTAAATTGTATTGTTCAATGTGTTTCAATCTTTTTTATAGTACAGTACGATCCCCATATACATGGGGAATTGGTTCCAGGGGCCCCAACGGATAATGAAATCCACAGATAAAAATGAACTCCCCCATCACCATTCCCACCACAGGAGTGATCCCTGGGATGAAGGGAGAAGGGAGGTGAGATCTCCTCCTCCTCCCTCCCTTTGACCCCATCACTATTCCTGCCACAGGAGCGATCCCAGGGGGCAATCTTGGGGGTGATGGGAGAAGGGAGGTGAGATCTCTCCTCTGCTCCCTTTGTCCCTGTGTCACCATTCCCACCATGGGAGCAATCCCAAGGGGTGATCTCAAGGAAGAAGGGAGGCGAGATCTCTCCTCCTCCCCACCCCACCCCCCACTGTCACCATCCACAGATAATTCAATTAGCGGATGGTGAATCAGCAGATATGGGGGTACTACTGTATAGTGTCAGAATCCTGTATGACCTGTTAGGTTATGTAACTTTATGTATTCCTAGTATGTACCAGAGGCATTAAGAAATCCCTTTACTGAATTGCAAAGTTGTGTAACAGGACAACAGCAACCATGTCCAATGTGTATTGTTACCCAATGCACACCAGGATTGATGAAATGTGCATAGGAACCAATGCACATCAGTTGCATTGTGCATCAGTCACCACTGTACATATCCAGCCCTCAACTGGATATGCGTGTTAACATGACTACACAATTCTAATTCCCACATATAGTTCATAAGTCCACTTATGAAGACAAAAGTCCCCAACAGGATTCTGGCCTATGTTTTTTAATATAGTTAATAGTTTAATTTGTTTTTAATGTTATCTTTTTATATGTTTTTAGTTGTAATCTTTATAATTTGTAATCTGAACTGAGTCTCAGTCTTGGGGAAATGGTGGGATATAAAGTTAACAATAACAACAACAACAACAAACATACAACTGGATTCTAAGATGTTCATCTGATTTCAAATTACCATAAACAAAAAAGGGGTGATGTGGAAAATCTGAAAAGGAATACTAAAGCCGGACTTAAAGCCGTCACATGTATTATGGACATCTGAAACCTCTTGATAGACATGAATCATGGAACTAGCATGTCTAACCTAATTGGACCTGGCACTTTAGGAAGTGGCTACCCCTTTCTCCTTGCATCCTAAGTGCTGGTCCCTACTGTTAGCTCACTGGGCCTTTCTATGTATGCAGTTACAAAAAGAATGAGGGCCAGTTCAACTCTAAATTGTATGGGTGATACAAACAGAAGCCCCTCTAATCCAAATTGCCAATTCTGTTGTGGAATCTATATAGGGCTGCCCAGACTGGCCTCCTGCTGCTGGTGTCCTATTAACTATATGTCTGCTGTGAGATGCATCAACTTGCATGCACCTGTGTGCGTAAACAGTCTGATTACATAACTGTGCTTCCCAGCAAAAGGAGGGGTTGATTACAGCCTTATACTAAATGATTCATCATAAGAGGCCATGCAGATCCCATGAAGTCTACACTGGGTGGTAAATAATGTCATTGTACTAACTTGGTGATAAGGCATGCCAGCTTTGCATTCTGATTACGACTGCAGCATAAATAAGAAAACCAGGGAGCCAGGTTTTGGACCAGGTCTGATCCACCCATTCTTTTCTTGGTTTCCCCTTTCTAATAATTGATTTTCTCTCGTTTCCTACAGAGCAGTTAAAAGAATTTTGCTGACTAAGCCATGGCTGTTTGTAGGCCTGTGTTCTGTAGATACAATCCAATAGGCAATCATGAAAATTGATTCAATTTTCAACAAAATTGAAACAACAAAATGAAATTCAATACGGAGAAATGTAAAGTACTGCATTTAGGGCGGAAAAATGAAATGCATAAATATAGGATGGGAGAGACCTGGCTGAACGAGACTACGTGCGAAAGGGATCTAGGAGTCCTAGTAGACCACAAGTTGAACATGAGCCAACAGTGCGATGCGGCAGCTAAAAAGGCCAATGCTATTTTGGGCTGTATCAATAGAAGTATAGTGTCTAGATCAAGGGAAGTAGTGGTGCTGCTCTATTCTGCCTTGGTCAGACCTCACCTGGAGTACTGTGTCCAGTTCTGGGCACCACAATTTTTGCTGCAGAGGACAAGATGGCAGCTATTCCGCTAAAGGATGTAGTTGAAGAAAAGGAAGGGTGGCAAGCAGAGCAAGAGGCAAAGATGGATAGGGTGAAGATCCTAGGGCTGAATTTTGCAGTGACTCCCAAGGGATGGAAAGAAAATTGGTATCGCTGGTTGGAAAAAGTGAAGGAGAGGGTGGCCCTCTGGCAGAGATGGAAGCTGACCATTTACCAGAGAGCCGCTTTTGTAAATACCTACCTCCTTCCGGTGGCAGCCAACTTGGCGGCTGTTTTCCCACCTCTGGATTCAGTGATTAAAGAAGCTGATCGAGTTCTCTTCAAGTTCCTTTGGGGAATGGCCACGTTTCCCCTTGCAAGGGCAGTGGCTTATGGGCAGGTAGAACAAGGGGGCCTGGACTTCCCAGCCCTGGGACCTAAGTTCATTGCCATCTTTTCTGCCCAAAATTTTGGGAAAGTTTCTCTGTTGCAAAAGGGTCAGATTCAACCTCAGGCTTGGCTAGTTTTGTTTTGTGAGTGCTGGATGGGGACTAGATGGGGAAAGACTTGGTGGGAGGAAGGCTCATTAAGTTTTAGGTTTTCTTTGCCTGAAAAATTAAAAGCACCAGACTATTTGAGAGACTTTGTTTTTTACATGAAGAAATATAGAATTCATGCTGAGGAGTTGAAGGGGGAAGACAGACCAGGTTGGAGCATCAAGAACTTCAAGGGAGGTTTGTACAGGAAAATAGTGGAAGAGATTTACATTAAACCATGTTTGCAAAAACGTCAGGCCAAACTAGATTCATCAGAGTACCTAAATCACCAGACTAACCCAATTGACTAACCCATCTTATTACCATCTTAGACAGCTTTAAAAAAGCTGTCAAGACGGATCTTTTCCGGCAGGCCTTTCCTGAATAATTATCCCGGCCCAAGACTCAGCTGTCCTTTCTAGGCTGTGATTGTATGTTTTAATTTTTTCTTCTAATTTATATATATATTTAATTATTGTCTGTTTTTAATCCATCATAATTTAATATTATTTTAAGAGGTGGGTGAGCTAGGGTATTGTGATTATGGAGTTTTTATATTGTAAAATTGTGGGACTTGAGGTGGAGACTCTACCATCAGGTTCTTAATCTGAGGGGAAGGAGACCATGGACCGCAGAGGATTAGCAGACTTGTCCACGTCTGAAATGTAAACAGGCTCAGATTTTGAGTGGCGTGGCACAGAAGGAGACAATCAGGCATTTTGTCCAGGACTGCCCAAGTGCCCGGGAAACATGGGAGGAGGTGGCCCGGGTCCTGGATTGGCCAGATTTGGCACAGCAGGCATGTGAGACAGTGCTTTCGGGGACTGAACCTCCAGAGGGTGTCAGGGGACCCAGAAAGTCAGTGGGCCAGAAGAGGAAGAGGAAGGAGCCTGGTTCCGCCGTGGCTGAGAGTTTTTGGAAAGTGCCCTGGTCCACGGTGCACCTCATAAACCTCTATGTGATGTTGGGGTTATTTTTCCAAAGACAAAGGGAGATGAAAATTCAAAATCTGCAGGATGTAAAAGGCACTGCTTATTATGTCAAGAACGTAATTGAAAATTTAGCTCTGAGTGAAAAAGAGAAATTGCCAAACCATCGTTGGAAAAAGTTTTGGCCATGGTTTAGTGAGACAACCCCAGCATAATAACATAAAAGGATATTTTAAACAAATATTTTATTATTATTATTATTGTATTTTTGTATTATTTTGTTTTTTATTAATCTTTTATTGATTTTTTTCTTTTCCAAATAGGTATAATTGAAATGTGTAAATATAATGTGATTATAGTGCATTTAGATTAAGAGGAAAAATGTGTTAGGACAGATAATTTTATTTTTGCATTAGACTCTCTCTCTCTCTCTCTCTCTCTCTCTCTCTCTCTCTCTCTGGCTTTTCTTCGCAAATGAAGATTCAGGAAGGACTCAGGATAGATAGTTTTATTTTTGTATTAGTAAGAAAAGAGAAAAACAATTATTTTTATTTTTGCGTTATTGTTACGGCCTTTTGCGGTCGGGTGTATTTTTCAGTAGAATAGTCTCATTCCAATAAAAAATTCCTAATCCCCCAGCTCAAGGAAGTCTATAATCTAGCAATCAAGGCTCAGCCTGCAATTTGAAAACCAGCCCTCTTTCAGCCTATGCAATGAGACACCTAGGAACTACCACTGGTGCACACTCACTTAGGATACCAGCCAGCAGGGCTGTCGCTGCACCTCCTCCCCCTCACAGCCACACAGCCAAGCTGCCCACCCCAAATTCAGATTAAAACAACAATGGAAATAAACTACATCTACCTGACTCCTAACTGCCCAGACAAGCATACCACATCCTCACAAGAGAACTGGTCTGACCCAGGCCGGAAATGGCCAAATTGTCAGCAAATTCCCTGCTGGGTTATTGATATGTGTGTGGAGGGGGGGATTTATACCCAGACCACCCAAATATTAAAGATAGGTGGCAGGCCTGATCTATACCTGAGCTAATATCACCCAACTTGCCCCAAATTGTGCTAAAATGGCTTGACTATGCCTCCCAAAGCCTCTGCTACCCTGCCTCCCTTCCTCCTTGTTCCCCATCTACTTGCATGTGCATAGAAGGCCAGCAGGCACTTTTCCCTGCAAGATTCCCTGCTTCTGAGCTCTTGCTGCCACTGCAGCCACCAAAGGCCTTCAGAAGAGGGAAATACTGACAAGGCCTTACCATGTTTGCATCAGCATTGGGTTCCTAAAGGTATTGCGCTTGTCAGAGCCCTCATTAAAAAACCTGCTCCCATTCCTTGCCTCTCTGATAGGCTCACCAGGTAAGGTAATGACTTCTCAGTGTCCTGAACACTGAGTGAAGACAACTCATGGTTAGCCGCCTTGACTCCCTATATTGGGAGAAAGGTGGGATATAAATAAATATAACAAGAAGAAGAGGAGGAGGAGGAGGTGTAGGAGGAGGAGAGTTTGAGGCAGACCATGCTTATAAGTAGGCAGGCTCCACCTCTCCCTCTCTGTGCTTCATGCTACGGGCATCAGCATACCAACAGTGCTTTACCCACTGTGGTCTCTCTTCTCAGAGGCAAGCAAAGGTGTCCCCTCCCCTGTAGTTGTGCTTCACTGCATGGGAGTAGGGCCAAATTCTTTATAATTCTTTACATTCTTTTTTTACCCAAGAAGCCTCTGGGAAAGTAGGTGTGTCACCAAATAGTATCATTCCTATAGATATTCTAGCATGGGAAGTACAAAATAGATGCTATGAAGAGCCTCAGTCATATATAGGTGTAGCGTGGGGGGAGGTGTTAAAAATAAGAAAAACCTGACCACTTCTAACTTAAGGCACAGCAATTCTACTGGGAATTTATCAGAAATTTACATGCTAAACAATCTGTGGGACATTTTCTACCCCTCCCCCTCTTTCTATGGAACTGCAACAAAGGTTGGGGTAAAAACTTTGGCCTAGCTCTAAACTGCAGATAGTTTTATGAGTGTGCACCATGAAATGAAATATATGAATGTCTAACAATATCTTTTTCTGTTCTAGGAGAGGTATGGATCGCTTAAGCTGTGGAACCATGCTGTGGACTTTCAACTGATAGTCCATTTCCAGCTCTTCAGCCAGATAGAAATGAAAATGTAACACCAGACGATGTGCCTAAGGGAATGTGCCTGCATTATAAGAATTTGTTGATGCAGGAGTTGAACTTGAGTCTTGTGGAGCTGAATTTGCTGAGGCCTTTACTGAATCTGTGAAGCAGTGCTTTTCCTTTTAGTGCCCCAGATATTTCACAAAGCTATTTCTCTTCTGAAGGAACAACTGTAGAAAGCTCAGTCTGAGTAAAGCAGGGTTAGTGATAAAAGAGGAAGGTTTTTCATCATTTCCATCCAGTCCTTCCTCTGCTGCCTCTCCTGTGTCAGGTGACAAACATTGTTAGATGAAATTGGCATACCCAACTAACATAAACATCCTTTAAATAATGGGGAGGAAAGATAGATAAGATATGAAGGATGGGGTCACCTGAGAGAGGCAGGGAGTTTAAGATGGGAGTTTAAGATGGAAGACTCTTGTGCTATAGCACAATAAAGTATTTGTGGTTAATATACAACAATTTCTAGTCCTGATTCTTAATTAAAAGATTAGCAGAGACACACAACTTCTTTAGATGATGAAAAAGGAAAGGGGTTGAAAACTCCAAGTAGTTCATGGCTACATCTTTTGCTGTTTCTCGCCATCTTTTTCAAAAAGGTACACAAAAATGTGCATAACAGCCCATTTGAACAATCAATTCGAAGCACATCCAGGAAGTCAAAAGGTGAATGGTCAGATGTGCACAGGGTGGACTTGCTGGTGACAAAGTGGTTGGAGCCACCCTTGTTGTTTTTCACAGACATGATTGTGCACTTTTTTTTGAGTGGCAGAGCAAAAAAATGTTTTTAAGCAGAAGATCGATCTTCTGCATCTCTCATTTAACAAGTTGAAAAAAGGGGGGAAATGGAAGGAACTTTTGGGGAATAATAAGGCAGGTAATTCACTCACTGTCACCATCTTTTCTCATGGGCATACTCTGTGTAAACTTTAAACTCAGATAGCTTCCCATGCCAGTGATCTTGTGAATGAATCGTGGGGACAAATGAACACTGCTGCGATAGTGAGGTAATGCACTATTTTCTGCAAGCAATTATCCCATCTGACTGAGCTCACAGTGTCTTGTTACCTCATTATATTCACTAAGTTTCTAAAAATCCATTTATAATAGGGGACTGAGAAAGGGGTAAGCACAACAAAAGGAGCAATAGGTCTTGGAATGAGAAGCCCTTGTTTATTCTTATTTATTACTATGTACTGGATATGAAAAAGTTCTCTAACTGTAAATCTTTCCTTTCATAATGTTCTTGTCTTTTCTTCCTTCAATCTCTCCTCCAACTACACTTTTTTTTTATTTTATCTTCTTTTATTTGGATATGTTGGTTGGAGACAGGAGAAGATGATTCTCCTCTCTGGTGTATTGTTAATAATCTCATTGTGACTTTCCCAGTCAAGCGGGCAATCATTTTTAGGAAATAAACATGTTCCACACATACACCAAAGAGAGAGTGGGGGTCTAAAAACACCCTGTTCTAGCTGAAGTAGTCTGGTAGAAGAAATCTTCAGTGTGGGCTTGAAGCCAAACACTCTATGCAGCAGGCTAACAATAGCAAATTATTTCATTAGTGTGGGGCTTGCTCTTGAGTTCTGCCAGAGGCCTTGACTCATTTACCCCATCATTCCCCATTCCCATTCAGTCCCTACCCTGCTCTCCACTGCAGCCAGCCTCATCTGGGCTCACAACACTCCCTTTCTTCACTGAAAATTCTATTTTTGTTCAGACCAATTATAGTCTTCCATAGAATATATTCTCACATATTTCCCAAGCTACATCTCAAGTGCTAAAGTACTAGACTTCATTAACCTTCTATATTTTTTCCACTCCCTCAGAATATAGATATCTCATGACTCCAAAAATGAGGGAATGCCATTCCTACTACCATATCTATGCTCAGATCCACCCAACTAAATTTCTCCTGATTGCTTAAAAAACAGTATTACCTAAATGTAGCACGTAAACATTGTCAGAGACATTCAGTTTTGTTCTGAACAACAGGGCTTGGAGATGAGTAAAAAGGGGAAATTGTTGTCCTCATCCACTGCTTGTAAACCTCTAAGAGGCTTTTGGGTGGCCACTGAGATGACGGTGTCCAAAGAGTATTCATAGCACCTTTTGTGAACAGTAGTCTTAAGCAATATCCAAGTTAAAGTGTGATTTAAACTGAGACTCAAAGCCTGAACTTCAACTATGTATTTGCTGCTATAGAATACAGAAGGCAAAGCTATATATCTGAGGCAGAGAGACAAATGATTTTTCTCTAACTAGGGAGAAAGGAAGAAAATGCTGATCAAATGCCTAAATAACTGTCTACTCATCTTGATTTCCAAGAAATTCCCAGTTAATTAGTCCAGTTACAGAAGGCAGCTCTGGATCTGAAAAATCTAAAAGTAGGGAGAAAGACTCACTTCACGCAAAAAGCACTTCATGATATGAATCCCTCTAAGAAATCTGCACTAGTAATTTTTAAAACAGAAATGTAGATAAAATATTACATGCAGGAAGTAGAACAGTAGTTATTAAATCTGGTTGTGACAATGATATGTCAGAATGATATGCCAACATGAGAATCTGTCTATAGATTGTAATATTTAATTTTTGTGACATTAACTAGGAAATGAAATAGAACTGCCAACAAAATGGATAGAAGTCACAAAATTCCACTTCTGTGTTTTGGGTTTGAAACAGACTCCTTTGGGGCTATTGCAATGCAAATTAAAACCCACCCACATATTAACAAGTTGCTTTAGGCATATAGTGCATGGTTCCACAGAGACTTCATGGTACCTTTTATATGATGGAAATGTAGTGGGATGAATTCGTGTCGATCTCTGGTTGTTTACACATACAGCGTGATGGTCTCGAGCTTTTTGGAAGGGGGGCCACTTTTTATCCCTCAACCAGCAGGACTTTCGATCCCGCGGTTTGTCACGGTTTTTAAAAAAGTCATGATAGGATTTGGAAAATCGGAGATGTAAATAGCCCGGGACAAGATATCTCAGTACTAGGTGATAACCAGAAATTATTGTGGTCATGGGTGGGCACTTGAGTCAAAGAGGGAGGGCTACCTGACCCTTTTCAAATTCCTCCAAAAATTGAGGAGGCAATCCCCCTTTGTTCTCCTGCCCATCACATGTGCGGTCGCAGAGATGGATGACAAAAGTGCTCCTTGTCCCAGGAAAGGTGGCCGCAGGATCTCCTTGGTCCTACACGGAGACCATAGACCTGTTAGCGATATGGGGTGAGCAGAAGGTGCAGGAACAGCTGAAGGAGTCCCATAGAAATATTGACCTCTTCGAAAAAATTGCAGCTGACATGAGACGCAAAGGGCATGGTTGCACCACAGAAGAGTGTAGGACGAAGACAAAACTGATGCGTAAGGATTATCGCCAGGTCATTAACCACAATTCAAAAAGTGGAAATGATGTGGCCAGGATGCCCTTCTTTATAAAGCTCCATGATATTCTTGGCGATGATGCCAACTGCCATCCGAAGCACCTGGGTACCACCACCAAGATAGTTCGGGTGCTACGTGGGTCTGTGACTCCCGATCACGCTCCAACCCCCGAAGAAGAACTGAAAATGCCCCTGCCATCCCAGGAAAACTTGGAGGGATACTCCGAGGAACTCTTCTCAATTCCTCCAGGTAAGGTTTTTTTTTTTTCCTTTTAAAAAGGGAGGTCCCGGTTAGTGAAAACTATAATAAATAAGTGGCTGGTTTTCAATCTTTAATCAATGCAAAGTGGCTGTCTTTCATTATTTTATTTACCATGGTTACACTGCAGAATGTGATGTTACACCACCAGTAGAAAAAAAACTGTTTTTAATTATTTTCTTGTTGTTGTAAAGCCCTACAGTACTACGTTCCCTTATATGTGAAAACTTGTATTTTTAGCTTTTCATTTACCAAACTTAAATGCAACAGGAGGAAATCTATTGCTGTTTAAGCAGCTTTTAGGAATTCTGTTTTCCCCCAAGGTACTATAAACCTTCAAGTTGTTATGTGTTTAGACTCCATAATGCTTTGGTATGCAAATGTTGGCAGTTAATGCCAAGTGGGGGTTTCCGGTCTTTGTGGTGGGCGGTCATAAAAGGATACGTGCTTCTCAGCTATGTAATGATGGTGGCTCTCTGATATATTTTTTCCCAAATCTACCTACCCAATGTGCTGTGGTGGTCAGGAAGTTTCCAGTCTAGATGTTCAATAACCATATGAGAGTTTTCGTTAGCACTAATATGTACTATTTTTGTATGCTTTTTTGCAGAGGGAAGTTCTACCCAGGCTACTGATGAAACTACCCTCACTTTAACCTTAGCTGAGGAACCTGGGACAAGCTTACCTCTCACACAAAGTGACATTGGTGCTTCTGTCGTGATGGAGATTGATGCAGTGTGGTGTACAATACCCGTTCAAAACAGTATGGATTCAGGCATCATTAAAACAGATTTAATTGATCACATTTTCCTTTCTAAATAAGGCATTGCAAATGACAATCTTTTGGTTTTCCTTTTACAGGGGCATCCCTTAGCAATCCTACTGCATTGGTTTCCCCAGCAGAAAGGCTAGCGATGCACAGAAGGACGAGGCGATCTGTCGAGTCAGCAGAACTCATGTCTCACTCCAGATCCATTGCGGAGCTGTTCATTACCAACATGAACAGGAATGCTGACAGGCAGGACCAGAGGGCTACAGCTTTGCAGGAATATCTGGAAAAGTTCTATCAACATGAAGTTGGAGAAAGTTCAAAAATGCTAGAAGCAATAGACAGACAAACAAATTTGCTGGGAGACTTAATTTCTCACATAAAATCTTCTGAAAATAATTAAAGAAAGGTTGTATTTATGAGAGTGAAAAACAAAAACATTTCTGGGGAATCTGAGAAGGAAAATACACAGCCTTGTGACCTGTAGGCACCATTACCTGGCTGCAGTGCTGCTTGGGCTGGACCGGGCTCATTCCCTCCAGCCTCATCCAATGAGGACTCAGAGACAGGCTGCCCTGCAGCCTGCCTTTGGATCCAGACCGCTATTGGAAAACAAAACCAAACAAAAAAACATAAATGTGAAATCAGAAACGCATACCCCTCTACGTAACATAAAGCAGTAGCCGTGTCTTCACTTACCTCTGGGCAACTGGTCTCACCAACTTGGCCACCCTGCACGGACCCACAGGTCATGCAAGATGACATAAAAAGGTGGCCGCCTTCAGGGGGGGCTCCCATTACTGGCCTCCAGTGCCACAAAAAACCTTCCTTCGAGGTTTTTAAATTTTGAGCAACACTGGAGACCTGTCTGCTGGAAACCACCATTCCAGAGGAACTGCACTGCTTCAATAAAGAAGTTGCAGTTCCTCCAGTTAGAGGAACACATCAGGTGGTCTGGCACACTGGCCTGCTGGGACAGGGATTCCAACAGCAGGTTGGTCTCCCTGGTGCCCCAGTTGGTGATGCACCGGCCCGGCCTGACACATCCTCTCCCACACTCAGCCATAATAACACCACGTGGCAGAATGTGGAAACTTGAGTTTATATCTTTTTGTGTGGACTGTTAGATTTTAAAAGAAGCCTATAAAGTTATGAGAAGGTTTAATTTTGAAACTTTTTAACTGGTTGTTTTAATCAATTGGCTAACTAGCAGAGGTACCTCATTTTGGGTATGTGGCTGTGCCTGGAACTTTTTCTAAAAAAGAAAATCCCTGCAAAAAGACTGCCAATTCCTTAATCCGCAAAAAATGAAACATAGTGTTGGTTGTGTGCTATTGCTAACAGTCTAAATTGCAGTTCTTAGAAGTTATTGGGCACTGCATTGCAAGGGGTATATATGCAGGTTTGATATTTTGTTTCAATTACTACTCATGGCATTTTGAAGAACGTTCCCTGTTTCTGTGTGAAGGGGAATAACTGGACATAGATTTTGCCACTTGAAATAAAATGATATGTGTACAATAAAGACCATTTACTTCTGACTTTGATACTGCTGTGTCACAGCAGTATCAAAGTCAGGAGTAAATGGTCTTTATTGTACACATATCCTTTTATTTCAAGTGGCAAAATCTATGTCTACACAGTCTTACATTCACATTTAGTACCCTACTTGGTGATGCAGCCACCAAAAATACTCTTTTAAAGTGTTCAGTACAGTCTCCACCTGAGCTTTCTTTATAGCATCGTCATTAACCAAAGGAGCTCCCAGCGTGTCAAGCACAAACCTCTGAACCTGTCTGTTAGGATCATCAAGGATTTTACCTTTGGTTTCACATATATTATGGAGAATGACACATGAACATATCACAGAACACACATTTTCTTCTGCTACTTCTATACAGTATCATAATGCTCTCCAGCATGCCTTGAGATGGCTGAAACACCTCTCCACCATTTCATGAATCTCATTATGATACTTGTTGTACAGTCTCTGTTTATTATTTGTGGACCCCCTATATGGTGTAAGTAGCCAATTCCTGATCGGGTATGCTCCATCAACCAGGGTGAGAGGAATTATTTGCTGACCCATTATTGTTATTGTGGGATTTCCTGGCACAAATATGCCTGCCTCCGTAGTTTCAAAAAAACCCAGAGTTCCTTAGCATCCTAGCATCATGATTCTTGCCTCTCAAACCGATCTCCACATCAATAAAAACCCCTCTGTGATCACAGGTACCTTGAAGAAGAACACTGTACCTAGTCTTCCTATTAATAAATTCATTTCCTTGGCACACAGAGGGATACTGTTAACATGACATCCATCTAGGCATGTGATTACTTGAGGGTACCCAAGGGTAGTGAAGCCATACATTACCTGTTAAAGAACACAGGAAAATAAATACATACATGTTTCCTTTAAGCATGGCCAAAGATGAGTAATTGATTAAACACATCATTAATTATAGTGCATCACAAATGAAAGGACAGTATACATTACAATGTGCACTTGCTGTCCATCTCTTATCCCCAAGATATGAGTTAAGGATTATTTCAAAGTTATCTCTAAACAGCATCCATAGCTCAACATATGCGACTACTCAGATTTTCACCATATAAGTACCAGTTTTTTTAAAAAAATACCTGTCTATGGCCTCCCAGGAAAACTGTCCACTTCAGAAGTAACTTCTCCATCACAAGTACTACATCCACAAAGATCTTACACACCGTGGCTCTCCCAACACCAAACAGCTGGCAAGCAGATGAGTAAGAGCATTGATGGGTGAGAAGGAAAATGGCTATTGCAAGGCGCTTCTCCACTGGAATGGCTTTCCTCATGTTGGTGTCCACTTTGGCTATCTCCAGATGGAGAATATCCACAAGTCTCATGAAAAGAAGCACGGCATCCTGAAGTACTGTATCCAATGTTCATCGGACCAGATACACATTACAAATTTCTCCCACCACTCCTCCGTGGTTGGGTACACCCACCACCACTGTAAACGGGGATATGGATGAAGAAACATACATAACTCGGGGGAATCGATGGCTGTGAAATGCATGGACTCAGGACCGAGGTCATTTGATGAAATCAAGTCTAAATGAAGAAGGAGCTGAAAAATAAGGATCATCCTTCTTCTGTGTCTGAGACGAAACCACCTCTGCAATGTTGCAAGATATCCCTTCAAGAGTACAGAGGTAGCCAAAATGGTGGCAATGTTCCTCTCCATTCTCCCAGTAATGGTGTTCTGGGGAATCAAACAATAAAAAAACCTGATGATGCTGTCTTGTATTGTCCAAGAACAAACCAATCGCTGCGTCCATGGCAGGAAACTGCACCAGAAACATGTTGTACGATTTGTGAAAAAAACGAGTAATCGCATCCTTGATTGACAGCTAAAAAATAATCCTGGGACCATAAATGCATGTAAACAACAAAAAAATGGGATACTATATAGTGTGAGAATTGAAATAACATGGGACATGATGCCATGTTAATAATGATCCCAGGATATCCAGTTGAGAGACAAAAATCGTTTAAGCAGTGAGGGACAAATACAGGATCAAGAAGTCCTGGGACACCCCATGACAATAACTAGCATCTAACTGGCTCCCATATGTAGTTGAATACCTTGTACTGCTGAGTTCAATGGATGCTACAATATATACCAAGAAAATCTTAACATTGCAGAATTAACTAATAACTGATCAAACAACATGCTGGTGATATTGTCTTGTACATCTACCAACCTGTGTGTGTTTGTTCACATGTACACATGTGGGCAGAAACAAAAGGGGAGGCAGGGAATGTCCAGAATCATGAAGAAACAGAGAGAAAAAAAGTAAAGAAAATTATGATGAGGAGGAACTCAAATGAACAGCCCTGGTGAAATTGAACTTCTCATGAAATAGAAGTCTTGCCTTTCTTTTATTTTGTGATGCTCCTTAAAACTGATAGCCATCACATCTTGCAACGAGCACTTTTCCTCCATCCTTAATTCAGGGTTGTTGTTGTTGTTTTAAAGATAGCCTGATGGCTACTGTGATGAGCTGTTGATGGAATGCAGCTGACTGAATGAGTAGAGAGAATGAGGAAGCCAATCCCAGAGCAAGAAATTGTAATGGGCAGAGTTTCAGACAGTTTGACCTGTGTGGATGTCAGCTGAGAGACAGAGTTTATGTCAGTTAAGTCTGTGTGAAGTTTGGTTTGGAGTTTGGTCTGTGCAGTTGGAAAGTGTTGAGGCTGAATGGTTGAAAGAGTGAGTTGAAATTGAGAGCATGAGACAAAACGTGGATTAGTTCGTTGTATAATTGGTTATAATATTAGAAACTGAAAGATTATTATATATACCTCTATAGGTAGTTGGTCACCTTTGTCATCACAGAATGAGACTCAGGACTTTATCAGATGCAGTCTTTAAAACATTATTTTGCCAGCAGAAAAACAACAACAAAGAATGTCCTCCCCACAACACACTCACCTCCTTTCCTGGCAAAGGCTCTTCCATGAATGAAGAGGAAGTGAACAGAAGCCCTGTTCACTTCCTCATTCGAAATCTCACATGATTTCATCGTGCAGGAAATTAAAAATTAAAAACAGAAATAAAGTCTTTAAAGTTTACACAACCACCTATACATACAGTACTTTAAAAAAAAAAAGTAACCTGGAGAGGGTCAAAAAAAGTTCATCACTTAGCTGGATGTCCTAATCTGACCAGAAGTATTGGCGCCAGTCTGACCACTGATGGGGTAAGTATGAGATTTAAAGCAGGGGGATCTACTGAAGGCTTAAGCCATCGATTAAAAAGGCAGAATTTTGGCTTTTTATAACTGTGAAAGGGCGATGTCGTCTGATCTGCATGCCCTTTTGTGGTTATGTGGCGTTGTGATGATGCCGTATTTTCCATGTCTGATAAAGTCCTAAGTGACACTAACCCAAATAACCCAGTTATATGAACAGTATTGAAGCACTGATGTTACAACCTTAAAGTTAATAAACCAATTTTTATGTTTTGTTTATAAAGTCATCTTGATTTATTCCACTCACTGACAGATATTAGGCACACTAACCAACAGAGACCACACATCCACACATGGTCCCTTTATTAACAGTCAGGCAGGTATATTCAACCATTTAAAGTATCATCTGAATGTAAGCTCATTGGAAGTAGAGGTCTTCTTTCTAGTGAGCAATGGTTTAATTTAAATTCTATTACATATTTTGCAGAACAGTGTAAAATCCAGTTAGCCTGTGGGTGTGCCCAAACATGTCCTTGGGACTAAGGTTCCTAGATTTCATATATTATGTTAATTTGAATGACATATTTTATTGATAATTCATGGATTATTCTTAATTACATCACCAGGAGCTACACCCCCCCCCAGGTAACATCACCTTTGTCCTATCACCACAATCCACCCTATGTTACATTACAAGGCTCTCAGGTATGGGCCCTGAAATCTCGGGGCCTGGGATAGTCCTAACCTGGCATTAGAGAAGCAGGAACAAAAACTTCTTTACAAGTAGGTGTGAGTAACTGTGGCCTGCTAGCTGTTTTTGGAATGCAGCTCTCATAGTGTCAGGGGATGATAGGCCAATCAATCCCCAGCAGAAGCCCCAAAAAACTATCTCAGTAGCCTCAGTAGCAACCCTTTCCAAGAATACTCACATACAGAGTGTTTGACATCCAAATAAACAGGAGGCACTTTTATCTTCAAACTCAGTTGCAATATATACAAATATTTACAATCCAAGGAGAAACTGCTTCACCAGAGCTCAGCATTTACAGGAAGAAGAATGAGCTCTGCCCTGAGCCCTCCCATATACACAGTTACAGGGCATTGGCTTACTCAATCACAGGATCTTACACACCAATAAGAACCCTCCTTCTGTAGCTAAGGAACACTAGACAGTTCCTGGAGTCGGCCATTTTAACTCAGCATGACTCTGCAGTTTGTTTGGCCATTTTAAAATGGAGTTCGAACTCCCGACAATCACCTCCAAAATGGTCAAACTACTGCGCAGGACACATGTTATCATCACAACATAACATCATTAACAGACATTGTTGGACATCAATCATCTGTCGGATGACCTTCCCTTTTGACACATTTCACTTTACACACTAGTGACAAGGCCCAGCCTCTTTTCCAACTCCTCATGGCTTCCTGCTGGAAGGGATTTTGTGAGCAGATCTGAAACATTGTCCTGAGATGGATAGTACTTCAGACAGAAGACACCTTCTTGTATTAACTGCCTCACATTTTGGTAGTGTGCCGCAATGTACTTGGGCCTGCATTTCAGGTTTTCTGCTTCTGGCTTGTGAGTCCTCGTGCACCTCAACAGGCATTTGGCACAGCTCCCCAAGGTCTGCAAGCATCTGCCTAACCCATTGTACCTCACTTGCCATCTCAGACAAGGCTGTGAATTCAGCTTCAGTGGTACTAATGGCCACACAGTTCTGCTTTCTTGATCTCCACACTATGGGGCTCTCTGTATACCTGACCACCATCCCAGTCACTGACTTCCTGTCCGAAGTCTCAGCTGCAAAAGAACTGTTCACATAGCACTCCAGGGTCACCTGACTTCCTGTCAGCTTCAAATGCATGTCCCTGGTCCTCTTGAGAAACCTAATTACTCTCTTCAGGGCTTGCCAATCTGTCCTCCTTGGCTTGGAGACTCTTCTGCTGAGCACCCCAACTGCAAAACTGATGGCAGGCCTTGTGTTGTATGCAATAAACAACACACTGCCAACCACTGAGTGGTACAGATAAGGCCTTTCAAATTCCTGTTCTGCCTCCAAGTTCACAAAATCAGTGGTCATTGGTGTCCTGACCACCTTAGCCTCACTAAGCCCACACTTGGCCACAAGAATGTCAATCTTCTTCTGGTTTAGGAAAAATTCTCCAAGACTGGTTCTTTCTACCTCTACACCTAAATAACATCTCAGGCTGCCTAATTCCTTCAACTTGAACCAGTTTTCTAACTCCACCTGCACTTTCTTGACATCACTAGCACTCTTTGTCACCACACAAATGTTGTCCACATAGATAACTAGCATGACAGCACTATCACCTGCCCCCTTGGTGTACACACAGGCATCTACGATGTTCCTTGTGTAACCTAGTGACACCAAAACATGGTGTATGCACTTGTTCCAGCAATGTGTGCTTTGTTTCAAGTCGTAGAGTGCTTTGCGCAACAAGTACACCTTGCTCTCACCTGCACTGTCATACCCTGGGGCCTGTTCCATGAACACTGTCTCTTCAAGATCAGCATTCAAGTATGCTGTTTCAAAGTCAAAGTGTTGCCCAACCATCTGCTTCTTGGCTGCTACAGCTAAGACTAATCTAAGACTTTCTGGCTTTGCTGTGGGCGAAAAGGTTTTGTCAAAATTGGTGTAGTGCTCCTGCAAAAAGGCTTTTTCAAATAAGCGTGCCTTACACTTTTGTGTCCCATCGGGCATGTCCTTAAGCTAGTATACCCACCTGTAACCAACAACCTTTTGGTCTTTAGGCCTCTCAACTACCTGGATCACTTTCCTCTCAACTAGTGACTCAAACTCAGAATCCATGGCTGTGTTCCACTTCTCCTGCTCTTCCTGGGGATGTTTTAGGACATCCTGAAAACTTGCAGGCTCCTCTGCCATGGCATTGCATAGCCTGGCTTCCTGAACAACAAATCTGTCAGGAGCCTTTCTGACCCTTCTGGGGATGAGCACCCTAGTTCTGTCTAATTCATCCTTACTTGCACTGCTGCTGCTATCTCTCCCTGTGTCAGGCTCACTGCTTGTTTGTGGTGGTGTATGTGTTGGAGTGGCATGTGAAGTGTCAGGCTTTTCTTCCTGTACCTCTCCTTCATCATCAGGCATTACCACCCCTCCATTTGTGGGACTTTTGGGAGTTGTTGACACATCCCTCCCCAAGGGAACAAACACCTTCTGATTGCAATGTAATCTGTCACACCCTGAGAGCATTTCAAAGTTTGCATTCCTGGAGAATGTAACCTTTCCAGGATGGAGAGGAAACATGTACTCATTACCCTCATAGCCAAGCAAACACAGCCTCCTGGTTTTAGGCTGCCCAGGCTTCCTTAGGCTCAGGTTAATCAGTACATTTGCATATTGTCCAAAAACCCTCAAGTTCTTAAGGTTTGGTGCTCTACCATACAATAGATAATATGGGGTCTGGTTGACGCTAGATGTCCACAGTATATTTAAATGGTAAGCAGCAGTCTTCACAGCCTTCCCCCACAGCCCAGCTGTGCAGGTGGGCTTTCTGCAAGCCCATCCTACCCTGGAGATGCTGGGTTTGTGGTCTTGTGTCTAATGCCCCTCCTATGCATCCAGGTCTGCAGAGTGTTGGATAAAAATTCCCCTCCCCTATCCATCACTAGACTGGAAACCTTATAAGAAGGAAACTCATGTTCCACCACATTCACCTACTCACAGAACCTGCCTGCAGCCTGAATTTTCTCCTTCAGTAAATACACGTAGGTGTACCTAGTGTGTCTGTCCACTATCACAAATAAATAACGATTACCCCCTTCAGTGGGCTTATAGGGGCCTGCCAAGTCAGCATGGACAGCCTCAAAGGGTCTTTTGGTGACACACTGGGTCTTTTTGGCAACAGGGAAAGCCTTCACCTTAACTTTCCTGCACATTGCACATTCTAAGAACCTTGGGCAGTGTTTCATGCTTAAACCAGGGCATACTTTTGCTAGCTCCTTTAATCCTTTCTAACTAGCATGGTCCATTAGCCTGTGGTAGTAATGAACACACTTATCATGTAGGGGCACATTGTCTGCAGGATTTGCATATACCACCTTCCCTTTAGACAACATGCAATACAAACCACGTATCCTTATTCCTTTTGCACAGACATTATTCATGTTATGCCTTTCTGTTACTGTACAGTGTTCCCCCTCAAATATCATTTTTTAACCATCAGTAATCATTTGGGACACACTTAATATACAATTCTCTAGTTTGTTAACACATAACATATTTTCAAAATCTTTACCAGAAGATGGCATTTATGAAGTGCCCATTTTCTGCACCTTGCTGGGAACACCATCTGCAATGGTAATATTGGTAATTGAAGCATTTTTAACATTGCTCAACAACTGTAAATCATTAACCATATTGTGCGTGGCACCACTATCAAGTAACCAAATTCTTTCCACAGTACCATCAGGATGGTGCTGTGCTACAAAGCCATGGCTTGCAGCCTTAGAGGATCCACCCCTCCTATCCGGTGTAGGCATCTTACAGTCCTTCTGAAAATGTCCAGGCTTTTTGCATCTGAAACAGCATTTCACATAGCTGCAGGCTCCCTCCTCCACAGGCGCCTCTGTTTCAGTGCTCTCCTGATTGTGTCTGGTAATTTGTGTCTGTTTATTCCCCTTCATCCGGGAATCAAATTGTTTGCATTGGACTTCTTCCAGAATACACACAGCTACCAGATCTACAGACAAATCACTCTCCCTGTTGATCTGCAGACTGTACATTAGGAAATCCCATTCCTTTTGCAAACTGCCCAATAAAATAAAACACATATGGGCTTCTGGAATGTCCCCCCCTCTATTGGCCACCTCTTGAAAAAGTTGCCTCATTTCCTCCAAATGGGCTTTCACACAGCTTCCAATAGACAGCTTTGTATTATAAAGTCTCTGTTATAAAGTCTCTTAGTCCATATCATTTGAGAGGCAGGACAAATCCTGATGACACGTTTTCAAAGCTGTTTAAAGCTGAAAGGCTGTCTTTGCTGGGGCCGCATGTATTAACTTGGAGTGATAAGAGAATTGCAGCTCTAGCCTTCTGGTCTGCTAGTCCGAACACTGCTATTTCATCTTCTGAACCCTCTGGGATCACACTTTCATTCTCCAAAACATGCCACAAATTGTCCTTAACTAATAGAGCCTCCATTTATAAACTCCATGCTGAATAATTTCCATCAGCCAACTTTTCAAAGCAGACGAGACTATTATCTGCCATTCTGCTGATTGAGTGAACAATTCTCCAGCCATGAAAACACAAACAGCTGGCAGCTGGCAGTACTTCAAGGTTGCTGGAAGATATTACAGGGCCTGGCTGAAACCTAACTGCTTCTCAGCCAACTTGCCATAAAAACACTCAAGACAAAAGAGTTTCTAGGAAGTTTTCTGGGTGCACCTTATCTAATCTGAGACCAATCACCTGGGCCCATAACCACTGTCAGGGGATGATAGGCCACTCAATCCCCAGCAGAAGCCCAAAAAAACCTGTCTCAGTAGACTCAGTAGCAACCCTTTCCAAGAATGCTACTCAGTAGACTTAGTAGCAACCCTTTCCAATAATACAAAGTGTTTGATGACCAAATAAGCAGGAGGCACTTTTATCTTCAAACTCAGTTGCAATATATACAAATATTTACAATCCAAGGAGAAACTGCTTCACCAGGCCTCAGCATTCACAGGAAGAAGAGTGAGCTCTGCTCTGAGCCTTCCCATATACCCAGTAACAGGGCATTGGCTTACTCAATCACATGATCTTACACACCAATAAGAACCCTCCTTCTGTAGCTAAGGAAGACTAGGCAGTTCATGGAGTCGGTCATTTTAACTCAGCATGACTCTGCAGTTTGTTTGGCCATTTAAAAATGGAGTTCAAACTCCTGACACATAGTCCAAGTATGGGCAAACAGCAGCCCATGGGTACCATTTTTGTGGCCCCTAGCAGTCCCCCCAAATTACCCAATTTCATAATCACATTTTGTTTACAAAACAGGGCACATTTTGTGCAGCAATTTTTGCCCTGAAACCACACAGAAAGCCCCCCCCCCACAACACTTGAAAGCATATCAAAATTCCTCGCCCCACAAGCAACCCAGATTTCCATACTCTCCAACATATATCTTGCTTTTTCTCTGTAGTCCCTCTCAAAGTAGTAACAGAAAGTGATGGGATGTGTATGTTTGTGAGTGTGACACTCATGGGCACTAGGGAAAGGGGAAATTGGCCCTTGGCCCCCCATGCAGAGGCCTACCACTGTCATAATCCATCACCTTTGGTTATGCTCGTTAGGAATGATGGGTGTTGCAAGCCCAAAACATTTGGACGACTGCTGTTGCCCACTCATGTTTTATAGAAATACAACCAGCAAAACACATTTATCTATATGCTGCTGTGTGCATATCAGGATTTTGGATATTTGGAAGCTTACTAGAGCATATACTGTATGTTGAACATCTAAGTGTGCAGGGAACAATTCAGGCACTTAAAAAAAGAGGGCTCTTAGTAACATATGTCCCTTTCAAGGTGGGTTGTCAATTCTCACATCTAAAAGGGATTCTAACAAATCCCTTCCTTGCTGTGCCTTTTCTATCCTTTTCTACATGCTGAATGAAACTGAATGCATTTGAAGTGTGTCACTTTCCAGCAACTTAAAATACGGTCACATTCCTGCTGAGTCTGGTGCCAGCAATCTGCCATCTCTGAGCTGAGCAAGGTTGTTTCAGATCTAAGTGGATGACATTGTCCCTTTAAGGGATGATTTCCCCCACCCCAGCTTCCAACCTCCCAGAGAAACTCTGTTTTCAACAGATAAGGGCATCATAAAATATTTTCCTGCATTCTCCATTTTATTTTCTTTGACAGCATCAGTTTCTTTCCCCCCCCTTTTTTCTTAAGGATTAACTGGAAGGATGCTGTTCTTCACCAGGTCACCTGTACCTCCTTTGCTTTATTTTATTTTAATGCAGATTAAAATGGCTACATAAGATATGTAGGACAAGATGAGCATTCCATCTTCAAAAGCAAATAAGCTTTATAGTTTTTTGTTTTTTTTAAAAAAAAACTGGAGAACTTTGCCAGGCTGCAGACTTACAGCATGGGGAAATCTAGTTTAGAGGGCAATTGTAAACAGCTCTTCATTTTTTTATGCCCCTTACTATTTGGGTTCCCCCCCTCCAAAAAAGTGCTTATATTAGTTTGTTAAATAAATTCTACCACTGCTACTAACTATAGGTGCAAAAGGTTATCTTCCACCTGCTAATAGTTGATAACCAATAATTACTACACCACTCTGGTGTAGTGGTTTGAGTGTTGGATTGGACACTGGGAGACCAGGGTTTAAATCCCCCGCTTGATCATGGAAACTCACTGGGTGACCTTGGGCAAGTCACACAGTCTCAGCCTCAGAGGAAGGAAAAGAAAAACCTTCTCTGAACAATTTCTGCAAAGAAAATCCCATAATAGTGTCACTTTAGGGTCACTATTAATCAGAAATTACTTGAAGGCACACAACAACACAACTTTTACATATTTTGTAACACAATTATTATCAAAGGGGTTTCTTCATTTTTTGCCACCTGAGAATACAGGTCCCTCTCTCTGCTCCCCCCCCCCGTATCCACAGGGAATATGTTCCTGGATTTACTACGGATATATGAAACCATGGATAATAGTGAACCCTATTGAAATGAATCACTTCTAGACCAACTGCTGGCAGAAGCATATCATAGCATGGCATGGAGGACCTAGAAAATGCCTAGAGAGGACATTTTTTGACACAGATAAGTGAAACCATGGATACCAATCCTATGGATATGAGGGTTGACCTGTAGTTCATTTTCCCCCCAAATTTTCAGCTATTTACTATTCAGAGGGATTTTTTGTTGTTGTTGTTGTTGTTGTTAACAAAAACGATTTTGAACAAAACATTGTTCCAACAAATTTATCTATACCTCTAGCTATAGATATTTTTTTTCAGTGCAGTGAAATAGAAGTGACATACTCAGGCTTTCCTCATTCAGGAGAACATTGGAAATCCCCATTGGGGGCAAGAAATAAAATATATCTACAGTACATTGTACTTGCTGTTGACTCCAAACTTCAACACATAAGAATTTTCATTAGTGTCAGAAAATACCCCACAGTTCATTCAACCAAGTGGGTTTTTTTTAAGCCTCATATAGGATAATTGATCTAATAGTTCATTCAAGTTCATTCAAACAAGGGTTCAACTGAATCATTGTAAAATATACATTGTGGTATCTGATGCCTTCTGTGTTAGTAGCATGGCCAATTGGCTCCAGGTTTTATGAAACCTTTAAAGGAGGTACATGACTGAGCCCTATCCTGCAAATAGTCTCAACACCTTGGATAGCTCATTTAAAGTTCAGATTGAAACCCAGAGTAAATTCACCATCCATCAGTGTGAAGCCACTAGCTGCCACTGCATACGTGTTCAGCTGCCGTAGAAGAGTAGTGAGATATGGGAGACAGGGATTGTTTTCTTTGCAATTTTGTGGTTTAAGGACATTATCAGACTAGCATCTAAAAACACTGTGATTCCATGAATGGGGAAAGCTGAAACATAGTAGCATTATTACTTTTATTATCACAAATCGCTATAATCTCACAAAAGAACCACCACGGAATTATCTCACAACACCAAAAACAAAACAACAAAAAACCTTAATTTACAAAGTAAATGAACAGACAAATAGTTAAACAAACTTCAAAACATGCAAACAAACCAGGAGAGTTAATAAAAAAAAAGCATCTTGTGCATAGTTTTCATGTTCTCACCCAGATATTTTCTCACTGGAAACATGGCCAGGGCAAAAAGGACTGCCCATTCATACTGTAATCTCACAATTACAGCAGGACGTGCTTTCACATGCTCTTCAATAGTGTGGATAAAGCCATATTGAGGGTACTGAAGATGCCAGCCATGGATGAAGGCAAAACGTCAGGAATAAACTCTTCCAGAACATTGCCTCACAGCCTATAAAAACCCATGGAAAACCACACTGAGAGCTATTGACAGCTTGTCCCATCAATAGAAAGCTACACCTTATTCGCAGCTGGAACACAACTGAATACATGAGCATGAGAACATTGTACGATAGCACTATTGTGACATTGTTATCATGGGATTTTTGCAGCGTCTGATAAAGTCCTAAAGCTTATTTGCAAGTACAAAAGATTAGAGTCTCCCTCCGTTAGACTCCCCTTTGCAGAATATACTTTAGCAGGCAGCCAGCCAAATTGGGGGGAGGGGTGGTCTTATACGGCGAGTATATATGCCTAAGCCTAGATTTTTGGCTGGAAATTGGGGGGTGGGTGGTCTTATACACCCAGTCGTCTTATACGCCAGAATATATGGGTATATACTTAGGGAGGTTTCAACTGTGTTATTTTTGTAGCCTAGAAAAACAGCACTAGGAGACCCAGTTCAAGCAAAGGTCTTTTTTTTGTTTTGTCTTTTTGGTTTTGTCTCAAAAAGAGCAAAAGTAAGCAGCAAGGAAGGGGAGAAACAGAGATGCATGCACACGTTAATTATTATTGCTGAGTGAAACATTCATGCAAAGGTTAGCTTTGGACAAGTGTACATGAAAAATTCTTATATAAAATGATAGTTAGAATTTTCTTAAGCTGAAAAAAAGTAAAAATAGAATGTTGCAAATGCAACTCTTCCTGTATAAATTAATTGACTAGGCTGTGGGTTACCCCTTTTCATTTCTCTGTTGTTCATATTAGCAATATTATTACCAATATTAGAAAGAATACCAATTACCTGTCAGCCATTCTAGAATATGGGGCGAGGAAGAGATGGGAGTGAAGTAACCCATCTGGTTTGATGAGCAGGTGAAACTTTGTTTTCTGTTTTGTTTTTAGAAGTGGCAATGTATGTTTACACTAGCCAGCAGTCAATCTTTGTCTTTCCACTCTCTTTTTTAAAAAGCCATAACAGTGTTCTTAGGATAAGAGTGAACACAAAGAGTGAAAAGAAGGAAAAAGGAGGAGAGGCATCACTGTTGCTAGCCTTTAAGGTCTCCCCACTACCAACCACACATCCAAAAATGATCCATGGCTTTCCAACCAGACCGTTGAGAGACATGGATTTGCTGCAGAATGGGAGTATGAAGAATTAGACCAGAGTGAGGTGGCACCCTCAAGCAGATTTTGGGCAACATTCAGGCACAGCGTATGATCAGTTCATTATTTTTACTGTCCTTGATATTCTGCCATTTTCTGCTCCAAAGTCAGACCCTAATTTTTTTAAAAGCAGAGAATGGAAACACTTCCAAGGTATACTTGTTAGGAGTTATACATTCTCTTAGCTGGCACTAGCAGGTCTTTTAATTGCATACTGTCATTTCTTGGCTTAGCCCACATTCCAAAGGCATTTCATGGGGGTCATCTGTAATTCATCACTTGCTCATGATATATTAGGACATTTATAGTATCATTCCCAGGAGAACAGTGTTAGTGGTGTGCTTTTCAGGCACATGCATGAATTCACATACTTCTTTGCAAATACACACTTATAAGGGGTCCTTGAATCTTGGCAGTAGGGATGCAGCTCTTCACTAATTTTGTTCTCGAAAGAAACAAGAAGTAATTTTAGCATTTTTCTTCTCAAGTCTTTGAAAGTCTTCTTTCCTGAAGTTTTCAGGGCGGCGGGGTGGTGGTGAATTTTGTACAAAATAAGTCCTGCAAAGCTGCAAAGATTCTTGTGAAGTCCAGGATACCTCCTCAAGGTTTTATGATACTTAAGAAACATATGTCTTGAGTATTTTGGAGTATTTTAAATATTTTTTCCACCTCACATGGCAGTAGCACGTATTGGTTGGCATCCTATTAGGGGCACATACACACACACGTTTCTTTTATGCATGCATTTCCCCTTTGGGAGCACTGTGGGGCTTGCTATTCCCTTCCTTCCTCTACAGCACCCAAAGCCTTGCCCTGGCTTACTGAACAGCCATTGAAGCCCCTAGCATTGCTATTTGCTGCTTCCTAGGGAACAGGCGGGATTGCAGAAGCATTTCCCTGAAGCCAGATGAGAAAACAATTACCGTATATCAGTGCTGAGATCAGCTGAGGTTCTCCAGAGACTGGAATGTGGCTGTACTCCTTTTGTGATAGTTATAGGAATGTAGCCAGTGGCTTCTGCCCACTCCCCATGAAGCAGGAAATGGCTGTAGAGATATGTGTCAGAGGCTGTTTTGTAAGTTAGGGTGGTATGTAGACCTATCATGCTATACTGAGCCATACAGGATTGCAGCCCTTGGTGCTTTGATGCCAGCAACTCACATTTACACAGATAGTCTCTACAAAGAAACTGGGACCATCAAAACTCCAGTTACTTCTGTAAGTAGAGAATCACTATCAAAATCTCTAAGCAATCACCCTGGCCTCTTAGGCTCCAATTAATTTTCAATTGGGGATTGATAGTCTTTCCCACTTGCTTGCAGCAAGTTAATTGACTTATGGCACTTAGGACTTTATCAGAAACACCCCCCAACCTTGTTCTTTTGCCAGCATAACCTCTGCCATCTTTCTGCCAGCAAAAGAACTCCCCATGCCACACTTCCCTTGAATCCACGCTAAAGGCTTCTCTAGCAATGAATGAGGAGTGAATGGAGCTCCATTCGCTCAAAATCCCACAGATTCTTGTGAGAATACCTAGGGCAGTAAATTGGGGGGGGGATCACTAAAAAAAAGTTTTTAAAAGAACAAAAATACACTTAAGAACTTACAAGTAAACTGGCTTGGGCCATCCATAAGATATGACAGTTTTTAAACTGGACATAATCGTGAAAGGGCAGCGATATCTGGTACATGTACCCTTTCACGATCACGCTGTATTTGCATGGTCTGATAAAGTCTATATTCATAAACTAACATCATATCAAAAAGAATTAAGGTGTTGTTCTTTTTTACAAGTTGAGTCTCCCTTATCCTGAATTCCAGAATCCAAAATACTCTAAAATCCAGACTTGTCCACATGGGTGGCTGAGGTAGGGACATCTTTGCTTTCTGATGGTTTGATGCAGACAAACTTTGTTTCATGCACAAAATTATTAAACATATGGTGTATAAAATTACCTCCAGGCTATGCCTATAAGGTATACATGAACCATATATGAATTTAATGTTTAGATTTGGGTCCCATTTTCAAGATATTTCATTATGTATATGAAAGCTCTTATGGACAGAGTCAGAGGAGATTTTCAGACACGGAAAAATCGTCCCTTGCCGCGCGAGCAGCCTCCCGAAACTGCTGCGCGGCAAGGGTATTTTTCGGACGACGCTGTGCCTCTTGCGAAGCCGTCCGTGTCACTTCCGTGAAGCTTGGGACGGCTCCGCATCATATTTCAATCACGGAGGCTGCCCGTGCTTGAAATATGGCGCGGAGCCGTTCCAAGCTTCACGGAAGTGACACGGACGGCTTCGCAAGAGGCACAGCGTTGTCCGAAAAATACCCTTGCCGCGCAGCAGTTTCGGGAGGCTGCTCGCGCGGCAAGGGACGATTTTTCCGTGTCTGAAAATCTCCAGAGAAATAATGAGACCACACAATGTATATGGGTTAAAATAAATGATCTTTATTGTTAACCCTACCTATTTATTTTCCCATTAAATCTTCAGCAGGGGGAGGCAACCTAGTGTGGGAGCAGCTGGGGCGGATCGTCCCTCCTGGACTTATGCCCCCAGCTTCCCCGGACGAACACCTGAGCTCTTTTGACCCAACCCAGGCCTGGGGTTGCTCTTAAGCCAGCTCGTGTCTGGAAGGTCAACCCAAAATCCCCTCACCCAATGTGTACGTATTAAGGTGAGGGGGGTATCCTTCAGGCCAACCCCAAGGGATGTTTCCTTCTGTTCTCCCAGGTTGTATGGCCTAAGGAGATGGTCCCGGATACCATCCCTTCACCGAAATTGGTGCCATAGGTGCCCACCGTAATCGACACCTCCCCCTTCCCACCATAGATAAGGGACAAGCATCCGCTTTGTCCCTTAATCCCCCACAAGCTCGTCTAATAAGTCCCTCAACCCCTGCTGAAGATCTGCCAAGAAGATGGAATTTCCCAAATCCGAGAGGTGAAACCCATCTGCCCTGTAGAACTTGGGCCTGTCAAATAAAATGTTGGGATGTGGTAAGTACCTCCCCCCTCCCATGATCAAAAACTTATATATATGCCTGTTCACGGTCCACCAAGTCAGGGGTTCCCCTCCCCACGCCACAGCTGTCTGGGCAGTATGGATGACCACATGATGGTGACCACTGACCACTGGGCCTTAATCACCAACATGTCTTGTGTTGCCTGCAGAATTAAGGCCTTACCTTTCTGAAGGCCCAGGTCATTGCCCCCTAAATGCAGTATCAGGATGTCTTGCGGAGGCCCCCTTCTCTCCACAAACAAAACTGCCATGAGGCCATGCCACCGTTGGCTCCTCTTCCCCAACCATTCCACGGAAACCCTGTCTCCCAGGCTATGGTGAGATCCCCAATGACTTAACCGGGCTTACCGGGCCGCCCAGTAGACCATACTGTGGCCACAAATCAGCGCCCGGCATCTCACCATCAAAGGGCTAGAACCTGGAAGACAAAAGGGGAAGAAGCTGCGTTAGTACTTGATTGGCTGCACGTACCTCTTGTAGTAGGAAGATCTCCAGTGCCCAATTTGCTGGATTGCTGCAGGGGGCATGTCCATGGCAGTGGCGGTCAATGTGGCCCCTATGTAGAAGGAATGTCTGCCAAACCGAACTCCATGGAGCCCCAATTGCTCCAACGCCTTTGCTGTAATGGTCCAAAACAGGTACCTAGTTAGCAGAGAGAAATCACTGTGTACAAACAAGGGACCTTGCCTACCACCTCTCACCTGCAAATAGTTTGATAAAGCTGCGACTGGGCAAAGCTTGGCAATATCACAGAGGAACAGTTTAATCACTTTGCCCCTTCCCAGCTGATCTGTCTTAGAAAAACGTAAGGTAATCCTAATTAAGGCCTTCCCTGAACAATCATTTTTGATGCCCTGATGAGCTCATTCACCCGCAAGGTGCCAAAAAATGCTACCAGGGCTGCCACGTGAAAGAGCATCACTTCATAAGCCAAAGTGCAGGTCTGAACCCAAGAGTGACTGAGGCCCAATAAAATCCTAGAAGAAAGGGGGTCCTGGAGTCTGCTCTCCTACCCCTCTCCCTGGCCCACCCTTTGTCAGGGAAAATAGATATTGTAATCAGAAGTTTATCTCCCCCTTTTGGGTAATTTTATTCACCAAGGCATTGAAGACGCCAGCTTGTCTATTAGAACTCATAGATAAACTCATAAATCTGTCTTTTGTTGTTTTGTTTTTTTGTCCTTCAGAGTGAGAGTGTGAGAAACGAAACTGAGGTTTCAGGTTCCTGTTGCTTCTCAGAAGGATTGAATGTTTTAGGAGAAGCATATAACTGGGAAGGGATTTTGGAGTTAGCTAGCCTCTTGCATTTTGGGGGCTCCTTTCTTTTCTCTTAGCTCCTGGGGAACTTTGGAGCATACAGAAGCATGGATGAATGTCTTCTGCCATTTATTTTACTTTCCTTAACTTTTCAATAAAGCCATAAAGAAAATTAACATAGCCTCCTTCTTTTGTACCAGAGGTGTGCATGGCTTTGCCCAAAAGCCCATACTATTTCACTACATGCATCTCTGCTTAGATGGGCAGAGAGTGAACGCGCTCTGCATATTTTATAACAGGTTATTGGTCCAGAGTGTCTGGCTCAGGATTTTATGAAAGCTTTTATGGCCGCAGATTGTTTGAGTCTAAGTTGAGAGGGGCTCTTAACAAGCGGCAAACTGGGCAACTTGTCCCTCTGGTGTGAATTTTTCTTTTGGAGGCTGTTTTGAAGCTGTTGGAGTTTTCTTTTTTCTGTGCCTGGCAAAAAGCTGACAAGCCCAGCACAGAGGGGATCTGGAATTTGAGAATGCCTCTGAAGAGCTGCTGAGGCAGAACCATTTACAACACCCGGCTGGTAAGCTACCCATGCTAGGGCAACAGATATTGAGCTGAGAGGGGCTAGAAAGTTTATGAACAATGTCTCAGAGCATGGCAGTTTTTCCCTTCCAAAAGCTAAATGATAAGAACTATCATTTCTGGGCTGTGGAGATGGAAGCTTATTTGCATCAACAATTGATACATGCCCCTACTATTGTACAGCTTCAAGCTGAGGAACAAGTGAGGGCTTCGCTCATTTTGGCAATTGAGGGCAGTCAGCTGATTTATATGTGAGGTTGTGTGTCGGCCCAGGATATTTGGCAGGCACTGAGGCAAGTCTATGTCCATGCTGGGACTGGTTCACAGCTTATGTTAACAAGAAAGCTGTATAGACTAAAGCTGCAGCCAGATGGTGACATGGCAGCACATATAGCAACCTTAAGACAGTATTTTGACCGACTTCAGGAAGTCAATGTGGACTCTACTGAATGAGATAAGTGTCATATTCTCCTCTCCAGCCTCCCAGAAAAATATGATTCCCTAGGGCATAGTTTTGAAAATCTCCCTGGAGCGCAAATTTGACCATTAATTTTATTACTGGTCGTTTGTTGGAAGAAGAGGCAAAATGGCTGGAGAGAAAGCAAGATTTCCCATCTCAAAAAGCTTGATAGCCGAAGACCTGCAATTCTACAAATGACCCAGTAGATGGCTCTAAACACTTCAGTAAGGGTGAAGTTCCTGCCTTTGCTGTAAAGGTGAAAAGTTGCTGGAACTGTGGAAAGGAGGTGCACCTTTCCAAGGAATGCAAGGCTAAGAAAGGGAAGAATTCTAAGACCAAGAAATCTACTTCCAGCACGACTGTTTCTGCAGTTGTTTTGCAAGCTGCAAAGGAACAAAAGGCACATTTAAGCTTTTGGGCTTTGGATTCAGGCTGTAATGAAAATATCTCCAATAATAAAGAACTTTTTAAGGACTTTAAAGAGACTAGCCCCTCAAGTGTGAGTTTGGCTGATGGATCCAAGTCAGAATGTTTGGGTAAAGGTACATGTTTTGTACAATGTTTGAATATGGATGTAAAAAATGTTCAGTATGTTCCTGGTTTAGAAATGTGTTTGCTCTCTGTTGCCAAGTTGACACAGGAGGGCTATGAATTACAATTTAAAGGGAACAAATGTTTTGTTTTGAAGGATGGTGCCATTCTGGCTGAAGGTGTTTTCCATGACCAATTGTATTATATGTATGATTGTGTACAGGAACTTCAAACTGATACTGTGATGGCAAATTGTCCCATGCATGATAATTATGTGCATCTGATGCATCGGAGATTTGGCCATGCTAGCTTTAAAGTTCTCAGGCAGATGTCTGAGATGGTGGGTGGGCTGAGTTTGAGGGCGTGTCAGAAGTACCTGGACTGTCAGAACTGTAAGAGATCAAAATCAAAAGTCCATCCTTTTCCCAAGCATAGTGACAGAAAGTCAAAGAGAAACCTTGAGCTGATCCATATGGGCCTGTCTGCCCCTATCCAGCATTCTTGGGAGGAACCAAGTACATTTTGGTCTTAGTGGATGATCACAGCCGTTTTTGCTTTGTATTCTTACTCAAGAGTAAGGATGAGACTTTTCAGACTTTTAAAAATTAGGTGGCTTATGTTGAGAGACATTTCTCTCAGAAGCTGTCGTCTCTCCAGACAGATAGGAGAGGGGAATTCTTGTCAAATGAGTTCCAGAACTGGCTGAAGCAAAAGGGAATTTTCCACAGGTTGTCGGCCCCCTTTTCTCCCAGCCAGAACGCTATAGCGGAGAGAAAAATTGGCATTTTGCAAACAATTAAACACAGCCTGATGTTTGATGCAAACATTGAACAGAAGTACAGGGGAGAGGCCATGTTGACAGCTGCTTATTTGAGTAACTGTGTGCCAAGTTCTGTGGTCTCAAATACCCCTCTTTTCATGTTTTATGGCAAGAAGCCATCTGTGAAGCATATTAGGACTTTTGGGTCCTATGCATGGGTAAATATCCCTAAAGCAATCAGAAAAAAGGGGGAGCCCAAGGCCAGGAGGCTGAGATTCCTAGGGTATGAACAATCTTCCAAGGCCTGGCGTTTTGCCTTAAAAGATGGAAGAGTTTTGATTTCCAGGAGTGCTGAGTTTGAGGAGCAATCTAACTGGCATCACATTCACTCCAACCCAGATGTGATTTTGTCTTCGTTTGTAGGTGAAACTCAGCCTGATCAGCAGCAACAGCAGGCTGCTGAGTCAGGCACTGACACTTCCCCAGATTTGGGAAGGGAGGGTTCAAAGCATGAGTCCTTTGATGTAGAGAGTGATTCAAATGCAAACTCTGACAATGATCAGGCCCAGCCTGTCATTCCCCGTCGCTCTAACAGAGAGACGAAGGGGGTGCCTCCTCTAAGATTCACTGCACAGAATGTAAAGGTATGTCAGGTGACCTTCGAACCTGATAGTTTTACTGATGTTTTGAAGTTGCCTCAAGATGAGCAACAGAAGTGGCAGCAGACAATGGAAAAAGAAATGGAATCCATCAAAAGCCATGATGTTTTTCATATTGTGGCATTGCCACAAGGAGAAAAGGCTGTAGGTTGTCATTGGCTGTATAAAAAGAAGCAGATGCAGGATGGGAGTGTCAAGTACAAAGCACGTTTGGTAGCAAAAGGGTATTCACAGATAAAGTATCTGAATTATGACCAAGTTTTTGCCCCTACTGCTAAAGCACAAAGTATTAAAATTGCTTTGTCTATTGCAAGTCTGCACAAACTCAAAGTTAATCACTTTGATATAGAGACTGCTTATTTGAATGCTCCACTGGATGAGTGTATATATGTGGAACAAGCCCCTGGGTTTCACAGTGGAGGACCAGACCATGTGTACAAACTTGAAAAAGCTTTATATGGTTTGAAACAGAGTGGGAGATGTTGGTACCTTTGTTTGGATGAACAGCTGAAAAATGTTGGTTTTCAGAACTGCATTGCTGATCCATGTTTGTACACAAGGGGTGTCAATCAGAATTATGAAATTCTTCTCGCTTTTGTTGATGATCTCTGTCTAATTACTCAAAACTGAAACTCAAGTCCAAAAGTTTAGGGAAGAATTAGGTTTAAGGCTCAAACTTAAAGACCTTGGTCAAATAAAAAACTATTTGGGAGTGGATTTCCAAATGTTTGAAAATTGTGATTTTAAAATGAGTCAAGTACAGAAAATTGAAAAGATTTTAGATCTTGGTACCATTTCTCAATGTAAATCTGCACGAACTCCTATGTGTTCTGATTTCATAAATATTACAGATACTAGGGAGTTTGAACACCCTGAAATTTTTCATTCTGTAATTGGAAGTTTACTGTATATTGCAAGATGGTCATGCCCAGATATTCAATATGGTGTCAATGTTTTGTCCAGAAAGGTGTCAAAGCCGACTCAACATGATTGGCAAGGTTTAAAGAGATTGCTAAGATATATACATGGAACCATAAATCATGGCATAAAAATCAGTTCACAAGGTTGCCATGAGTTGAAAGCTTTTGTCGATGCTAATTTTCCCAGCAAAATTTGTAATAGAAAATCTGATTCAGGGATGATTATTTTTTATGCTGGTACTGCTATACATTGGGATCAAAAAAGCAATCCACCATTGCTTTAAGTTCTGCAGACGTAGAATTTGCAGCCTTGTGGAGCCTGGTGACTGAACTGGTCTACCTGAAGCAAATTTTCAGGAGCTATTAAAGTTTTTGAAGATTCCCAAGCATGTATAACAATGGAAACAGCACAAGGGGTAAAAAATGGAACTAAACATGTTGCTGTAAAATTTCAGAATGTCAGAGAAGCTGTTCAAGATGGTTTGATTGATTTGGTGTATTGTCCCAGTGAAGAAAATGTAGCAGATTTGTTTACCAAAGCATTGGGTCAAATTAAGCATGACTTTTTGTGTGACAAGCTGGGTATAATGTCTGAAGTGTGAAATACATTTGCCTGGATGAAAAAAAATTAGAGGGGTGTCAGGAAAAATAGATATTGTAATCAGAAGTTTATCTCCCCCTTTTGGGTAATTTTATTCACCAAGGCACTGATGACTCCAGCTTGTCTATTAGAACTCATAAATCTGTCTTTTGTTGTTCTGTTTTTCTGTCCTTTGGAGTGAGAGGGTGAGAAACGAAACTGAGGTTTCAGGTTCCTGTTGCTTCTCAGAAGGATTGAATGTTTTGGGAGAAGCATATAACTGGGAAGGGATTTTGGAGTTAGCTAGCCTCTTGCATTTTGGGGGCTCCTTTCTTTTCTCTTAGCTCCTGGGGAACTTTGGCGCATACAGAAGCATGGATGAATGTCTTCTGCCATTTATTTTACTTTCCTTAACTTTTCAATAAAGCCATAAAGAAAATTAACATAGCCTCCTTCTTTTGTATCAGAGGTGTGCATGGCTTTGCCCAAAAGCCCACACTATTTCACTACATGCATCTCTGCTTGGATGGGCAGAGAGTGAACGTGCTCTGCATATTTTATAACACCCTTCCAATATCTTCCAGATACAGAAGTCCCCAGTGTTATCCACCCCACCTTGGGCTTTAATCAAAAATGCCACTGCTGAAAGCCTGCTCTGTATGGTTTGCGGGGAAAGATCCTTCTTGTATAGGTGAACACAATATTGCATGAGTTGCATCACTGGGACTTCCGTCCCTAGCCTCATGCTTTCCTGTACTCTAAACTGGTGAAACTCCCTCACAGCCCGAACGTAGCTCTTCCTAGTACTGGGTGCCACTGACATACCTAGGGCCCTCCAAATTTTGGACTCCCAAGTTTCCAAAGGCTCTCCGGCATCCCGTCGCCCTCAGGTGATGCATCTGGAGCCAGCTCTCTGAAGCGCTCCATCTGCATGCGGGAAAGAGCGTCAGCTATCTCATTTTGTATTCCTGCTACGTGCTGTGCAGTGAACAAGATATTATGCTACAGGCATTGTAAGGTGAAAGCTCTAACCAGTCTCAGAACCTGGGCAACTTTGATGTAAGGGTGTTTACGACTTGGATAGTTGCCAAATTGTTGCACCAAAAATGCACTGACAAATTGGACAACTCCCCAGCCCAGATGGTGGAAGCCACCAGAATTGGGAACAACTTGAGAAACGTGAGATCCTGAGAAATTCCTGTGCCGGACCAAGCTGCTGGCCACCTGTTGGTGCACCAATGGCTGCCAAAGTACGTTCCAAACCCAACAGACCCAGCTGAATCAGAAGCTATCTGGAATTTGCCCAGTAACTTCCATTCCTCCCGTCAAAATGAAACACCATTGAAAAATTCCAGAAATTCCCTCCAGACCTGGAGGTCTTCTTTAACTTCCTGGGTAATCCGGATTCTATGATAAGGGACTTGAACACCCCCAATGGCATCACATAAACAGCATAGAAATGCCCTCCGCGGGGATACCACTTTACATGCGAAATTTAAGTGCCCAATCAAAACTTGGAACTCCCTTTGGGTGGCCTTATGCCTACTCATAAATGCACTGACCCACTCCCTTAACTCTGTTACTTTTGCAGCTGACAAGCAGCACTGTTGGTTAACAGAATCGATTTCAATACCTAGAAATGTTGAGTGGGTCCCTCAGTCTTTTCGGCAGCCAGGGGAACCCCGAGGTCCCCCGTCATCTGTTCAAACTGATGCAGCAAATGGCTGCATGACCCGAACCCATCTGCCCGATGAATAAGAAATCATCTAGATAATGGACCACTCCCCTCATCCCTGTCCTAACCTTCAGCGCCCATTCTAAAAAGGTGCTGAACATCTCGAAAGCATTACTTGAGACTGAACAGCCCATGGGGAGGACACGGTCCATATAATAGCCCCCTTCAAATTGAAAACCCAACAGTTCAAAGTTGTCGGGGTGTACAGGGGGAAGACGGCATGCTGACTTAATGTCGCACTTCGCCATTTCTGCTCCCAGTCTGTGTCAACGCACCTCCCATATGGCTGCGTCAAAAGAAATGTACTTCACTGTACAAAATTCTGTGGGGATGAAGTCATTGACTGACTCCCCCTTTGGGTACGAAAGATGGTGAATTAAACTAAATTCCCCAGGGGCTTTTTAGGGAACTATGCCTAATGGGGAAACCCTAAGGTTTGGAACTGGAGGTTGGGAAAATGGACCTACCACCCTGCCCTCTGCTACTTCCTTGCGGATTTTGGCCCTAACAATATCTTCATTACCCTTAACTGATAACAAATTACATGCCCTGAATGGGCGCCTAACCCCCTGAAACGGAATGCGAAAACCCATGCTAAATCCCTGCAAAAGGTAGGTGGCTGCCTGCTTGTTGGGGTACATCTGCAGCCACTTATGCAAAACTTCAGCTTTAACTAGGCTGGGGCCCTTTTTGAGGCTGATTAGGTGCCCCCCTCCTCTACTGGTGCCCTGTCCCCATCGGCCCCCCTGAAACTGCCCTTTTCCTTGTGGGCAGCTTTGAAAGGAATGGGAAGCCCCGCAGACTGAGCACTCGTGGCTAAATCTGCAGGGCTTCCTTGAACAGGACCTGTGTGATCTAAATTCCTGGCACAGCGACTTCTGTCCTGCGCTGGGCACCGACTGAACTTTTGCTGCACTAGTGGAAGTCTTAATCAAATATCCACTGTGTGTTCGCTCTCCCTGAATTGGGCGAGCTGGTGTCATTAGTTGCATCCATAACTGGGGGTGCATCATATCCCAACGGAATATGGGATATATCGCAGTCCTCATCCGAAAGGCCTCATCATATAATAGCCAAGCAGGACCAGCAAAATCCATATAAGCCCTGTGAATAATGTCCATGTATTGGAACAGGGCCGCCGTGTGCTGAGGCTGCACTTTAATGATAACCCCTGCCATGATCAAAAAACCTGACAACCAGTTCTTGATTTTTTCTTTTCTTTATCATCAAGTTCCTCTTTATCTTTTTTTCTCCATTTCTCTAAACAAAAGGGAGAAGGCGTCCACATATTCTCCTCTCAAACTTTTGTGCCTGGTCAATTGCAGTAAATGCTCTTCTAGAGGGAGTGACATTTCCCCAAAAGGAATTGCTGAATATGCAATTTCCTCATACCCAGGGGCCTGTGAAGTTCCTGACAGGGGTGGGGTTCCTTGTGCAGCACCAGCAGCCCCACCAAAGGTGTAGGGACCCCATGGTGGCCACTGTAGAGGAGCCCAATTGAGGGGCTCCTGCCCAATCAGCCAGCTGGCATAGGCCGCTTGAGCCCCCGCCAACTGTGTTGTAGTGCCTGGTGCAGCGGATGCCCAAACCCCCAAGGCCATGCCGGTCCAGCTGCATGTGACAAAGGATCAGAAGGAGACTCACCAGCTGGATTGGGGACCCCATCTAGGGCTGCCTCCTCGACCTGCTTTGGTGATGGTTCAGTTTCGTCCTACTGTTGTTTGGATCCGGATGTGTTGCCCTCATGGATCTGTCTCTCCAAGGCATCTAGGCGAGCAAGTATTTGGTTAGAAATCTTGCCTTTCCCTTTCAAGTGCTTGGGCTTAGGCAAAGCGCCTTCTCCCTCGATTCCCTGCAATCTCTCCAAATGTTGTATTCTGGCTAGGATGGCTTGCCATGGAATATCTTCCTCCTCTTTGCTCGATGAAAAGGGTTCAGGTTGAGGTGCAGGCCGCTTGGGCGCAGGTGCTTAACCTTTACCCTTACCTTTTTTGGGCCCCATGCCCTTGATGCTACTCTTTGATAAGCAGGTGTGTACACACCACAAACCCCCTTTGCAATAATGTGCTAGCCGTATACTACCAAATATTGTTAATGTTACTATTAGTATTAATACAATTTGTACTCTATTACAATTATTATTATTATTATTATTATTATTGACATTTGTAGGCCCACCTAGGCCCCAATATCTGGTAAGGATCCGAGGCTACCGGGCCTACGCCGGCCCACAAGCCTGCCCAGGCCTCAATGCCTGGATGAATTTGGCCCCAGCTGGGCCCGCCCGGCCTACAGGCCTACACAGGCCTCGGCACCAGTATGAAATCAGGGCCTGCCAGGCCCACTCTGGCCGATAGGCCTACTCATGCCCCAGTGCCTGGATGAATCCGGGCCTACAGTCCCACCCCAGCCCAACCAGGCCTGTCTTAGGCCTCAATACCAGGATGAAATCAGGGCCTACCAGGCCCACTCCACCCAATAGGCCTACTCAGGCCTCAGTACCTGGATGAATCCGGGCCTACAGTCCCACCCCAGACCAACCAGGCCTCTCTCAGGCCCCCGTGTACCAATCCAGTACTTGATTACAGTTGCCTGGTTTGTTTGGTGCCCTCTTATTGTAGCCCCAAACTAGGCTACACCAGGCCTCCCTCAAACAAAGAAAATGGCCTGTAAGGCCCTGCCCAGCCCCTTGGACCCGACCGAGCCCACCCGGCCAATTCCCAGGTCACCTCTTACCCAAGGTCCCCCACCAGGCACGGTATCCTCCCAGAAGGCCCACCACCAACTCGCCTTAATGGCCGCCACCCAGCTGCCTGCCAAAACTTGCCGCGCAGTTCATCTGAGTACCCGTGCGGTCTCATGCGGCCCCACGGCAGCAAACTCGCTCCCCCCTGGGAGGAGTATCGCCCCCACTCCGGCTGTTCTGAGTGATGCTTAGTGCTTGGTTGTGAGCTTTCACCTGCCGTGTCACTCAGAGTGCCTCCCGGCCAGATGCCTCCCTGCCCTGGTGAACCTGGGGGACCAACCCCCACCCTCCACCCAGGGCCCGGGCTTTCCACCCACCCGAGGGATGCCCGCCCAGCCCAGAGGCCAACTTGCAAAATCTGGCCACTTTCACTCTCTCTTTTCTCCTTTATTTTATTTTATTTTAGATAGGTGCTCGCTGCTGCACTCTCCTCCCCTCTCCCGGCCGGCTCCCTCCTATGACTGGCTCCACTTCAAATGTTGAGGTGAGGCACCAAGCGCCAATCCCTCTGTTGCTCACTGATTTTTTCCAGAAGCAGAAAGAGTATGAGGCAAGGGGCAGCAAGCTCTTTTGATCTTCTTTGGCTCCGCCCCTTGTCTTCCGCCGCGATGCACTAGTGTGGTCCTACCTCCTCCCTGCCATAAATGGGTTCCCCTCCATCATGCATACCTGCCGGGGAACCTTGTTCTGGCCCCAGGCATGACAGATAAGGGATACTCAACCTGTATATAGCCTTCTTTCCAAGGTATGAAACCCAGTTTAGTGAGAGGTATTGAACAAGGGAGAGGCCTCCAATTTCTCCTCTGGGGCTGGCTAAGTGTTATCATTTCTCTGTGGAGTGGAAGTCCTAAATCCAAATGGAGAGCTTATCCAGACAGGCTAAATGTGCCAGTTCATGGTGGTTTTCTTTGCTGTTCTGACCAAATTTCTTTCCTAGACTGAAATAATTATTCTTTTGTCTCAATGTATTTTCTGGTAATTCCTGTGAGTTACTGAGACTTTTTCACCTCTCAGCTGAATGCAGCACTTATTTGTGTGTCCCCACATATTTTAGTCAATGTTGAACTCCTGATTCATGTGTGCACCTCTTATTATGGTCCATTTCATTTTGTCTTGGGGTCATGCTTTTTATGTACACTGATGTGGGCTGTGGATATTAACCTTCAATGCTTTTGTGCTCTTTTTCAGAATGACTACTTTCCAACCTGCTAAAACTAATTTCCTTTTTATTTGCTGCAGCAACAACAGTACTGTTAATCTATGAGCCAGCATAGTATAGTGGTTTGAATTTTGGTTTACAAGTCCAGGAGACAGTGTTTGAATCCCTGTCGAGCCACGGAAGCCCACTGGATGATCTTGGGTGAATCATACTTTCTTAGCCATAGAGGAATAGAGGAAGGCAGTGGCAAGCCTCCTGTAAATATATCTTGCCAAGAAAACCCTATGATAGGGTTAATAGAAGTTGGAATTGACTTGAAGCAAATAACAACTGTTAATTTAACACCACAGTGCTAGCCTTTCTGATTTTTTTAAAGTATTTCTCTTGCACTAGAGTGACTGAGTTTTATTTTCCAAAAATCCTGCAATTTTTGTGGAAGATTTGTGCAGAGGGAGGCCAATAAGGGAAGGTGGGGAAGGAATGACATAGCAAGATGGAGGAAATTAATGACAGTGGATTTGAACCCTCAAATCTCTGAGGAGCATTTGGAAACATATGCAACTGAAAATGTTCATCAAAACTGGTTAAAAACTAGCTTGCACCTTAATGCAAAACACACACACACATAAAACACAAAACAATCTGCATGCAAAATTTGCTAAATTAGCTGAATTTATTCCCCATAGAAACCAATGAAATGTGTTACATCAGGGCAGACTTTTCCTGTTATTTTCTACGGGAACTAAATTCAATTAACTCAGTCTGCATGCAACCACATTTCTTTCCTTTTCATCATTAGATGAAGGTCAGCAGATCTTCAGTAAGATTTGTTTAACATACTCTGATTTTCACATCATAATGCATGTAGCTCATCACAGTTTTTTTGAAGATCTTCTAAACATATGGAAGAGCAGTCAGATCAATGCTTCCTTGCTCTTTCAAGTTCACTCCATGACTTACTTGTCCTACATGCTGTCTGTTGTGAGGGCATATGGATTGGGCCTCAGCCCTGTGATGAGCAGATAGCAGTACCACCAGAGATTAAACAAGCAAAGATGGAGAAAAGCAGCAGTAACTGTGATACAGTCAGGGTGAATGATGTGCTACCTCTAAAACTGCTAATTTATGTAGTATTCAGACTTCACTGAGAAATCTTTTGTCACATCATCCATCACAGAGTGGCACTGGAGAGATGGAGTTTAGAAAAATTAAAAACCTGTTTGTTACTGTAAACCAAAGAGCATGAACAACATCCATCAAACACAGACAGAGGTGGAAGATAAACAAGAGTTGGTTGGAGCCAATTGATGTTCACTGATTTCTTCTTAACACCAATTTATTAAAATGCTTCAGATGGAGATTAACTAACTGTAGTGCAATATTTGTCTACCCCTTACAGTGCATGGCTGCACAGAGAAAAAACAACAACAACATTATTTTTTAAAAACCCACATTTCTACCTTTTTGGATTGTTTCGCAGATTGCAATAGCACCTGCGTTTTAGAATACATAACTCTCTCTCTCTCTCTGGCTTTTCTTCACAAACGAAGATTCAGGAAGGACTCATCCCGTGCTTTCTGCAAGCGTGCTGATGACTAAAAAGGCCAATCTGAGATAAACAAGTCCAGTTGCAGAAAGCACAGCAGAAGGTCTCCTTGGGTGATGTTTCCGGGTTGTGATTCTTTCTGCGTTGTCATTTCTCTTCAAGACTTGTTCAGCGTGAGTTCTCAAATAAGGCTGCAGCATTGTGGATAGTGTGTCTCCATGCCTCCCGATGTGAGGCCAGGGCGGACCATTGTTGGTGATCAATTTGGCCGAGGCTGAGATGTTGTTTCAGGGAGTCTTTATATCGGTTTTTTTTTTTTGAGTGCCCCTCTTATGCTGACCCGTGGCGAGTTCACCGTAGAGTACTATTTTTGGGAGGCGATGGTCCTCCCAGTGCAGCTGTGTTCTCAATATCATGGCCTCAATGCTGGTGATCCCTGCTTGCTCAAGGACAGCAACATTAGTCACATAGTCAGTCCAGTGTATATTTAGGATTGTGCATACCACAACTATATTTTTTGTATGATATGATGCATGATCAGCATGTCTCCCACAATACCATTTAAAAACTTCTTGTTTTATTCTAATAAATGGTATTGTGGGAGACATGCTGATCATGCATCATATCATACAAAAAAATATAGTTGTGGTATGCACAATCCTAAATATACACTGGACTGACTATGTGACAAATGTTGCTGTCCTTGAGCAAGCAGGGATCACCAGCATTGAGGCCATGATATCTTAGTCCAGGGGAAAGAGTTTTGAACTTATTCCTAGGCACTTTTGAAGAATTTTCTGTCGTATAATTTAGCCAAGTTTAAAATGGGAATAATAATAGCCATCTAATCACATGGGAGTCTTGTGATTATAAACCTGAATTTAAGGAACACCTATAATTCTAAATGAAAAATATATTTTCACTGGGATTTGGAAGTATCAATCATAATGTTCATCACTATGTACTTTGTCACTTCTTTTGGCTAGTGCCAGATACATATTTCACAGCTGGTGATCATTCAGGAAGAGGGGAGGCTACTTTATGGAATTTTGCTACTCTTCTCAAAGTTTTTGATAACTTTCTCTTTTAAAATCCTCAGATATTTTAACTGTTGAAGACTTCAGTTTTTTCCCCCCTTAGAATATTACAGTAGCAAAATTTTGCCAACAGTGACTAGAAATCAGGAAGAATTTTGTTTGGTTCACATTTTTAAATGAACCAACCCAGATTTCACTTCCCAGTCTGACGTATAGATTGGAATATATTAATCTTTGGATTACATTTCTCCATTTTGTTGTCATTGATGATGATTGAGTTCTCTTCTCAAGAATACATCCTTAAGGGGTAATTGCATCAACAACTATATTTGTAGATGTACATTATATACAAACATAATTGTGCATTAAGGGTCATTTTTGAAAAAAAAAAAAAGAGGGCTGATTGTTCCTAATGGCGACTCATTCCTTGTTGCTTAACTGTGTTTTCTGTGGCACAGCATCTTTGAGATGAAATAAAATGATGCATACATAATTTCTGATGTCTTTAAACTTTAGTTATTTTCATGTATCACTAGCATATTCCGTCACCAGCCTCACTCTGTACTCTTTACAGAGAAAAGTAGATACCAATTACTTTCAATAAAATCTTTATTGCATCCTCCCTCTTTACAACAATACTCCTCTCAAATTTATATCTGAATGTATCAGTGGATTAGACATTCCATGTCTTTCATTGCTATTGAATTCTGAGTATTATTTACTTGATTATAAAGCCTGGTTTGATGGGACACAATCACAATTCTGTTCTCAATTACTCACCCGAAGCTGTATTACTCAGAGATCTCTTTGAATAAAGAAAATGACCTAATGAGTTAGTTCTTTGCCATGGAACTCAAATGTCTGTATTAAAATGTCAAATCAAACTCACCCTCGTGCTCCCTAACCTTTTTATTTGACTAAAAACATGGAGGAAAGAAGCAACTTGATCCACACTGTGCATGAGGGGGGATGAGAGAACAGATCACTTCCCTGGTCATTATTTCACACATACAATATCATGTCACTTAGGTTCAAGTACACAAAATCCCTACAGCCCTTCCATCTTGAAAAAGAGGGAATCACAACTTTAGATGATATAAGTCCATATCCCAACACCCAGCCTTATTCCATGTACACATTCTCAGTCATTATTTTGCAACAGAATCATACCAAACTTATAATACACAAGCATTTTTATTTTAAAAAACTCCCATTTTCAATGGTTCTGCACACAAGAGGCACATGAATGATAGCAAATCTTTTGTACTTCTTTGAATTTGAGAATAGTTCAGACATATATCATATTGTACAGAGTTAAACAGAAGTCCAACCATTTAATTATCACTTGCTTGCTGCATTCCTATTCCTTGGGTGGTGGCTGTTATTTTCTGTTCTCTTTTTATTTTCTCTCTGTTAAATCTGAAATGGGAGTAATTAAGTTTAGACTCCCCTGAGCCTATCACAACAACCTTGGGAATTGGATAACAGTCTACATAGGCAGACCATGTTGTCAAGATAATTTTATTGCAGCCTGATTCTTCTTGTGCTGTTCTAATAAAGATCACTCCATTTCACACACAGAAAACTATATTGACAATCAATCCTGCACACTCTGGCTAGTCCTAACCATTTGCTCTCTTCCTTTAATGCCCCAGACACCTCTGCATTAACTTATGGCATGGTAGTCAGCTTCTTGCATGCATAAGATTTTAAATAGTAGAATAAAATTTTCAGCAAGCCTATCAACTGGAGAAAGATGAGCATTTTCCCCCTTCTGATTGCACTCATCAGTGGGAAATACTTGGTAAGTTTTCACTCTGTTGTAACTGAATCCATCATCAGCCACAGTTGCTCAAATCACTACCTGTGAGTGGAACTAGATTATTGCTTCCCATGCTGCCAATTTAAAATTCCCCTCTTGGCAATTCAAACTGCTTGGAATGATCAGCCAGTCATCTGTAAGCTTCAACATTTCAACCAAGCATCAAAGCCCTGCCACATACATCAGGATTAACGATTGCAGGATCATTATAACACTATGTTTACCATATGGCTGGAATTTACAGATAATCAATTCTTACTACAGTGAGAGCTACCACTGAGTATATGGTAACCCCATAGCAAGTGGTTGTCTTATTCCAAACTGTGTTATATAAAGTAATATTATATCCAATATAATAACCCAGTGCTTTTGACACTAATCCAACTTGTGTATGTTTCTTGGAGTTCAGTGAGTATCACCATTCGCCACCTACTATGATAAGCTGAGGACAGGTGCAGTCCAACAACTGGAGAGCCACTTATCCTTCACACGTGTGAGTTTTGTATAATCTGAGAAAAGCTGTTTAAAAGAAAACTGACTCAGAAAGATGCCAAGAAGTATTAAGAGCAGAAAACAACATTTCATTGTACTAGAATCAGAGATGGAGAATTAGGAGTGACCATCTAAAATCTTAAGATGCAGGAACTTACACTGTTACTGTTAAGTATACTTAACTGACTTCTCCTGGCTTGACTCCCCCCCTCCAAACCTGAAAGAAACATCATTCATTTGTGCTTAATTAATTAATTATTTTTTTAAACCAGTCTAGGAAGCCTTAGCTCCATCTGTGCTTTAGCTTTTCTGGCTTTCCCCCTACATGAGCTGGCTATTTGTCTGAATTCTTCTTTAGTGATTTCCCCCTTTTCCCATTTATTGTACATGTCCCTTTTAAGTCTTAGCTCAGTTGAAAGTTCTTTAGACATCCATCCTGGTTTCTTTAGACACCTCCCATTTTTCCTCCTCATTTGGAACTGTCTGAAGTTGTACCTTTAATATCTCACTTTTTTTTGGACTCACTGCTGCCTTATAGCCCCCTTCCTAATGCTGCCCTTTGTGATGCTCTGGAGAAAGTTATCCTGCTCTCTATAGAGAGAAGCTGTACATGAATAGCCCATCATGGCAGCAGCTGCAATGTGGGATACTTTAAAGTAGCTTCACTCAAGAGCCATAGCTTGTGCACCAAGCCTTGAATTCACTGGCAGAACGGATCTTCTCCCCATTGAGCTGATGCCTGGTAAAGTAGGTTAGATGGGAAGCTACAATCATAGGAATAGTGTCACAATCATGACTAAGTAGCTATTGTGAATATGGAACAGCTACAAATGAGTAAATCTAAGTAACTGTTCTGTATTCATGATCACTACTTAGCCATGGTTGTGACACTATTACCAAAATGGTAATTTCTTCCTACTTTATTAGCCATCAGCTGCATGAAGGAGGTCCATTCTACCTGCAATCAGAACATGGGTGAATGATGTTTCTGTCAGGTTTTGGGGATCAGGTCAGAAGAAGTTATTTAGTTAAGTATAGTTAAATAAGTAGCTGATTTAGAATATTGGTTGTTAAGTAAACAATATGAGATTAGATATTGTTGTTTCTCTTCCAACTCCCCCTTCTCCTTCTTGAATGTATAATACCGTATATTCCGGCGTATAAGATGACTGGGCGTATAAGACCCCCCCCCCAATTTCCAGCCAAAAATCTAGGCCTAGGCATAAATTCGCCAGATAAGACCACCCCCCCCCAATTTGGCTGGCTGGGGGAGCCTTGCCAGCTGATCCTCTTTGTTTCCCAACTCATGAGGATCTCCTCGTGAGTTGGGAAAGTGAACAGGATCAGCTGGCAGGACAACATTCGCCCCTCTCTTCAACCTTCCAGTCAAACTGGACTCGAAGGTGGAGGAAAGGGGCAAAAATGCCCAGTTTGCCTCAGCAGCCCCCTTCCCTCCGTCTTGGCTCTTCCGAAGGGGACCAAGGCGGGGGAAGCAGGGGCGGCCACGGCAAACCCCTAGATTCGCCCCCTCTCCCCACCTTCAAGGAAGGTGGGGAGAAGGGGCGAACATGCCCCGTTTGGCTCCATAGGGAGGATGCGGGGCTGTGGAGCCAAACCCCGGGATTCGCCCCCTCTCCCCACCGTTAAGGGAGAGGGAGCGAATCTAGGGATTTAACTCCACAGCCCCATCCCTCCTTCTGGGCTCCCTCCTCCCGCGATTCCCCAACCCAGAGGAGGCTGCCCAGTCTCCTGGTGGGTTGGGGAATGTGGGATGGCCAGCTGGCTGGGAGGGTGGAGGGAGGGGGCTTCGCAGCCACTCCCCTCTCCAAAGTGCAGCTTTGGGGAAGGGGGAAGGGTAGGCGGAGGGTGAATGGGTGGCTGGGGGGAGGGGGCTTCGCAGCCACCCCCCCCACTTCAAAGCGAGGCTTTGGGGAAGGGGGTGGCTGGGCAGAGGGTGGATGGGTGCCCGTGCTTAAAATATGGTGCGGCCGCTTCCAAAGCTTCACGGACGTGCAACGAAGGATCCCGGAAGAGGGACGGTGGCATCCGAAAATGACCCCCTGCCGCACAAGAGTGCCGTTCCTCTCCTGGGACCTCATCCCATGGTAGGCACTGTTAGACACTGTCTGAAAATCTCCCTTGTGTATTCTTGAAATTTTTACTCTTTTTTTTTTGTGGAAAGTAAATGGAGGATGATATCACCTGAGGTTCCATGTAAACTTCTGTGAATGAGGCAGGGTGATTGCATGATAAAAACTTCATTTGGAAGTATCCAGAGCGGGGGGGGGGGAATCAGTTGGTTGTGTATTTTTCCGTATCATTGTCCTTCTGGGCAATCTGATATGAAATGGCTTATTTTACTTTATTTATGTTGACATATTTATATCTCACTTTTTCCCTGAAAAGCTCTATGAGGCTTACAACTAGTTAAGATTTCAGGCTTACAATTTCTTTCCTGACATGAAACACAAGAGCAGCAGCAGAAAGCTGTAGCACACAAGAATGTTTACAAATTCAATTTTTAAAAAGCAAATACTAATTAATACAAGAAAGTTAATGTTGAATACTTTGATTTTTGCCAGTTGAGACATATTATGTGAAATGAGATAGGATCATTATAATTTGAAATTATCCTCCATGATGTTTCTCAAAGAAGCCTGGATTTAAATTGTGGCTTTAATTACCCAGTTTTTTTCAGAGACTAGGGGTGAAAAAGTCCCTATTATGCAAGCTTTTCTGCAAAGTACAAAGCAGAGTGCATTATGTAATAGTTGAGGTTGTATCTGAATGCTTGCAGAGGTGCTAACTGAAAGATGAAACATGCCAAGTGAAATGTTTTCCCCATGCACTACATGATTAAAAGATTGCCTTTTTGCTATATATGCAGCATCTGACTCATTTTGTGTGTCTGTGAACTGTTGCCAGCAACAGCAACAAAAAAGAGAGCTTGTTAAAATGTAGGGGCAAATGGGGAAAAAGTTGTTTTTGTCTGCTATAGCTCAGGAAAGAAATGTGTCAGATACCTTTCCTTTGTAGCTTTGGCCATTGAAATGAACATCTTTGCAGAGTTTGCGTACCCAGACTGTACAACCCTCCTCCTCCTTAAATGAAACACGTACACTGAAATCGTATAAATGTATGAAATGTATTGATTACATATTCAGAAACATTGGTTAAATACAGCTTAGTAAAATATTGATGACAAAATGGCAGCAACTTGCAGATGCTAAATGGTTGGCAATTATGCATGGGTCAAGATCTCATCATTGGCCCAACCACTGTGGTTCAATGGCTGCCACTCGGCCACTTCTGACTCAATTGGAGGAGAGAGTTAATGGCCAGGCTGTCCCACCTGACACTCTCTCCTCCCCTGTAAACAAGGTGACTGTTAACCAACTGGGGGCTCTTCTTGAGCTTGAACTTGAACTTGATGGAGACCCCCCCCTTCACTTATGCCATGATCACAACTCATGCCATCTGCCTACAAGCTGCGACATATGATCAAATGAACCCAAGGTAGGGTGGGCGGGTCTCTGGCTCTCCTGAGCCACAAATGGGAGGGGGCCACGATGGAGGCACCTGATATCGGCTCTGTCACAGCAGCCCCCACATCATCTGGCCATGCTGGAAGCTGGCAAGATGACCCTCCACCAGGCCCGCGGGATCTAATCAAGGCGAGGTGAGCCTGCCCCGATTGGCTCCCATGTTCCCCTGCCCCTTCTGCTGCTCGGCATTATGGGAAGGGGATGGGGGAAGATGGCGGCCCCCATGGTGACCGACCATGCGGTCGCATCCCCCCCCATGGGAACGGGGGGGCCGAGGAGGCCTCCAAGGTTTGCTGGATGGGCTGCAAATGGGCCCGCCGGCTAGCAGTGAGCCCCTGTGTGTATCCAGACCGTACAACTCTCCTCCTCCTTAAATGAAACACATACACTGAAATCGTATAAATGCATAAACTGTATTGATTACATATTCAGTGTATTGATTACATATTCAGATACATTGGTTCAATACAGCTTAGTAAAAGATTGATGGCAATAAAATGGCTGCAACTTGCAGATGCTAAATGGTTGGCAATTATGCATAGGTCATGATCTCATCATTGGCCCAACCAATGTGGGTCAGTGGCCGCCAGTTAGATGCTTCCAACTCGTTCGGAGGAGAGAGTTAATGGCCGGGCCATCTTGCCCCACGCTCTCTCCTCCCCTGTAAACAAGGTGACTGTTAACCAACTGTGGGTATCCTTCAACTTGAACTTGAACTAGAACTTGAACTTGATAGAGACCCCCCCTTCACTTATGCCATGATCATGAGCCATGCCATCCACCACAAAAGACGCTTCCCTTGGAAGCCGCCTTTCTGTCAACCATTCCGTAACATCAACAGGCAGCCCTACTTATCCATAGAGACTCCGGGCAGGGCTGAAAGTGCTTTCTCTGGCCTTATGTATGCTGCATAAGCCCCAGACTGCCAATGGCCAAGCCGCATGATGCTTTCTGCTGACAAGCCTCCTTGCGCTGCCATGGTGGCTGCACCAATCTGGAACACGTAGCTGCCAAAATCTTCAGCTAGCATCCCCAATCGCCACAGTGCCATCTTCATCACACCCATGAACTGAAACCTGGTGACTGGGGACCCATCCTGATGCCTGAACAAGGGTCCGTTCCTGGTGCCCGTTGCTCAAAGGAACTCCTGCATGCCGGCTACTGGACACGGGGATGAGCCCACCACCTTTCCCAAGTGCAGGGTAGCTCCATGGCCTCGCTGGTCACACTTTGAATGTCATATGCATAGCATCAAGACCCCATCTTTGATGCCTACATCTTGCAACTGCAGTGACTTGCCTGACTTGTCCTTCTTGGAAGAGCAAACTGCTTCCCCAACTCTCAAGGCACCAAAGAAGGTGACGGTATAAGCAGTGCTGAATAGCAATGCCTCGTAGGCAAAATGGCAATGCCTCGTAGGCAGAATGGCAGCAGCCGAACCAACTGTGCCAGCAGGCCATAAGACACTGGTTGTCTTATGTCATCAACCTTGGGAACCATCCTCCTCCAACCCTCCATGGCGTTTTTCACCATGAAGGTGTTGCAGGGATCGCCATGCCCTGCCGCCTTAGTGAAAAAGGATATCCCAGCGGCTTGCCCCGCGATGTCCTGGTTGCCAAGCCCCACTCCTTCAGTGAGGCCAGGTAATGCAGCACCTCTCTCTCCGAAGCTGGCCACGCTGCCCCATATCCTTACAGGCGCCGGAAGGCTAGGAACTGGGCAGCCAGTCTCTTGTAGCTGGCCCATGTCAATGGAGCTAAAGAGTCCGCTACACCTTGAATCACTAACTGCTCCCAAGTCTCCAGAGGTCATCCAGGGAATGGGACCACTGTTGAACTGGCATTCGGGGCCAGTGTACGGAATCGTTTGTCCTCAAAACAAGACAAAGCATCTGCTATCTCATTATCCACGCCCGGTATGTGCTGGGCAGGGAAACAGATGTTGTGCTCCAAGCAAACCAGCCCAAACCTGCGTATCAGCCTCGTGACCCTCTCAGACCTGGAAGACTGCCTGTTGCTGATGCTAACTACGGCCGGATTGTCACACCAGAAGCAGACCCTCTTGTCCCGGCATGCTTCCATCCACAGCGTGACAGCTACCAGGATTGGACAGAATTCCAGAAATGTGAGGTCCTTCTGCAGCCCCCACTCATTCTACTGCTGGGGCCATGGTTGAGCACACCAATGGCTGTTGTAATACACCCCACATCCATGGCTGCCTGAAGCATCGGAATGCACCTGGAGGTCCCCCAACTCCAACCGTCCCTGCCACATGGTGACCCCATTGTAATACTCAAGGAAAGATAGCCACAGCCTCAAGTCTGCCTTTACACCTCTGGTCAGGTGAATGCAATGGTGCGGTGATCTGACCCCTCTGGTGAGACGCATGATGTGAGTGCAGAACGCCCTCCCCGGTGACACCACCCAGCATGCAAAGTTCAGATGTCCCAGCAGAGACTGTACTTCCTTCTCCCACCCCAGAAGGCCCATAATCATAGCCTTTGTAATGGTCAGCTTGTCCTCTGACAGTCAAGACACTCCCAGCACCGAATCCAGCTGTATCCCCAGGTACACCAGGGATGCTGCCGGTCCAACCATCTTGTCCAGTACCAGTGGGACCCCAATCTCAGCGGTTAGGGCCTGGAAGGATGCGAGTAAAAACCCACATTCTGGCTCCCCCACTGGCCCCATCATTAGAAAGTCATCCAAATAATATGTGACAAATGGGGAACCTGTCCTGTGCTAATAGACCCCACTCTAGGAATGTGTTGAACGTATCAAAGGCCACGTAGCTGATTGAGCAGCCCATGGTCAGGGCCATGTCGTAGTACCACTGATCCCTGATTTTGAAGCCCAATAGGCAGTGGTCCAATGACTGGCAACAATCTAAATGCGGATTATATGTCGCATTTTGCCATGAGAGCACTGTGCCCACAATTTTGGAGAAGCCGAACTGCGTGATCCAATGAAGCATACCTCACCATGCAGAGCTCTGGTGGGATAGCATCATTGACCAATGACCCTTTGGGGTATGACAGGTGGTGAATGAGGCAGTATTCCCCGGGGATTTCTTGGGCACTACCCCCAATGGGGATATATGTATGTTAGGCATGGGGGATAGTCAGATGGGCCTGCTATGCGGCCCACCTCTTCTTCCTTTTCTATCTTATGGGCCAGCACCTCAGGCAACTGTTCAGCTGATTTTAAGTTACCTGAGATGGAGGCCACATGGGGGCCCTGGAATGGGATGTGAAAACCAATGGCAAATCCCTTGGCTAGGTAGGATGAGGCCTCTTTTTTGTGGTAGGCCACCAACAGGGGTCACATGGCTTCCAGATGGTCAGGTGTGAAAGCCATATGACCTCTCGCTACCTCCCCACCACTCAGTTCATTTCGCGGGGTTAGCACTGGCGTTGTTGCTGGACCTTGTCTCCTTTCTGGTGCCAGACAAGTCAGGGTGACTGTTCCAAAAGGACTGCCCCTCGCCACCCTGACAAGAGCAGGTTACCTTCAGGTGACCACCCCGCAGCTATCACATGCATGTTCGAACCGGCATTTGTACCTGGAGCACCTACATCTGTTTTACTCCCAGCACACCGTTTTTTCCCCCTCATTTTTCTTGGTGGCCTTGGAAACCTTGCCTTTTTCCTGTCTGCCAGGCCCCGTGGCTAACAGTCAGGTAGGGTAATCGATGGTTTCCCACCTGTGCATGAGTGATCTGGATGCCTTTTTTCTGCACTCTACATCATACAGAATGGTGTTCACATCCCCGGCCTGAGACCTTACCTTCAATACCTGGTGCAGGTGGTTGATTAGGTGCCAGGCCCATTCAGGAAAAACCAAAGCCACTACCCCCATGAAAACCGGGTACCCATTCAGCCAGTTGGCAAAGTTGCGCTCCACAGCGTCTGTGCTAGACTTCTCATTTTCCTTCTTGTCATTTTTGTGAACCCTCGCTTCCTCCACAGGTGGTGGAGCAAGTGAGAAGACATCCACATAATACCCATGCAGGATCTTGGAATGTACCTTGCTGTCCAAGTGACCTCCAGGGTGGTCCTCATTTGACTTGACTTCCCTAAGCTCCTCCCCCAGAGGGTGTCTTATCTCCCATTCTCCTTTCCATCACCGCTTTCATCCTGTCTTTCCTCAACCTGAGGGCCCATCCCTGCAAGCCCGGCTTGAATGTCCCTTTTTCCTAGTATCTGAATTTGCTGCTTTCTCATCAGATGACTCACCTCATGAGGAACCCAAACCGGACCTCGATTCCTTCTGCCTACGAGACATTTGGCATTTCCTACTCAGACTCTGCCCCCTACATGATCCACTCCACTGCCTCAAAAAAGAATCATGTGAATCCGATCCCCTGGATTCACTCCTATCCCAGGATTGTGACCAGCGGGACTGCCCACTGCCGCTTGCTATGCCGACACTAGATGATGCACTTGACTCCCCACTTCCTGTTGTCACCGTGGCTGCAGGCAGGTCATAGTTCTCCGCCTGCCCCAGGGAGGCAGTTTTGTCCAAATGCTGAAGCACGATGGACAACGCCCCATGACATCTGCTATGGTGGAGGCTGGGGGCCCCGTCCACCTGCCCAACCCCTTCCCTTTCTGGCACAGCCATCACTTCCTGCTGTGTCTGTGCATGTGGGGGGGGCTTCCTGGATCCCATGTTGGCAGGCCCCTTCCACCCCCAACTGCAGGTGAAAGAGTCCCCACTGCCCAAACCCTCTGCCTGTTATGGGCAGTGGAGGACTGAGTATATATATATATATATATATATATATATGCTGTTGGTTATATGTGTATATATATATATATATATATATGGTTTGTAGGTGTACTTTGTATTATTGTTTTTTTAATGTATTGTTTATTGAATGCTGGCTGCTGACCTGCAACCCAAAACCTGCAAAAGAAAAGAGGAAGAGGGGGGAGGGTTCAGTTTCCCCACCTGATGAAGTGGGAGGCCAGGTCTGACAGAAAAAAGGGGGTGCGGCAGGCCGCCACTCAAGCTCACAGCCAGATCCCCCCCTGCTGCCTCGCCCCAGGTACCACAGCCTGCTGGCTCTGGAGACCCAGTGCGAGAGGCCTGTAGGCTGCAGCTTAGGCCTGTGCGCTTAGGCCCTGCAGGCCTGTGTGCTTAGTCCCCACTGGCATCCGCCAGCCCTCGCCACCGTCCCCAGCGGCCTGCTTGCCCCCCCCCAGATGGCCACCCCTGAAGCCCCTATATGGGCAGCCCTCTAGCTACCACCGTTAACAGCCACCGCAGTCTGCCAGCCGCTCAGCCCCCAGCGTCCCACATGCCTCTCTCCTTGTTGCCATGGCAGATACCTTTCGTTTGTAGCTTTGGTCATTGAAATGAACATCTTTGCAGAGTTTCTGTTTGTAGGAATATTTGCTGTTTGTCATTTACTTTAGGATGTTCAAAGTTCACTGTACATTTTGGCTCCTAGTAGGTTTAAAATGTTATTTTTATGAAGTAGCTAATTGTTTTTTAATTCAGATCCCCCTGCTTTAGTAGTTCATTTTAAAAGCTAGTGTGTCCTCAGAAAAACAACAATCTGAAATTGGATTACTTTCCCTTTTTTTTTTTTAAAAAAAAGGGGGGGAGTGAAGGGGATGACTGACAGCTCAATCTGTAACTGTTACACTGATTTATCCCTATTGATTCTAGAAGGGCTAAACTGCTTAAATCTATACACTTGATTAAGTTATTTTTTTCCTATTCATTAAAGAGGATAAAAAAGAACAATAAGAAAGAAATGATTAAAAGTGGCATTATCCTTGGGATGTGTACCAAACACACAATTTTGTTTGGACCCAAATTTATTGCTTTGGAAAAGGGCCCACTCTAGCTCAAACTGATTTGAAGCCAGTGTGTTATGACTTGTGTCCCAAGTCTGAGTCAAGATTTGGAAATCTGAAGGTTTATGCCTCCCACTGACTATAACTGGAAATTGAAAACCAGCTATAGCTTCTTCTCTGTCTGCAAGAATTGGATGCAATTTTCTGAAAGCATGGCCACTTAGAAAGGAATTAGACCTGCCACACTGCAGGCAAATAGATGGAGAATTTTATGCCCTATACACCTTCAGATTTTGATATACAGTTGGCCCTCTGTATCCACGGATTCAGCCAAACGTGGTTCAAAAATATTCCCTCCTTAAAAAAAAAAACACCCCCAAAAAGCAAACCTTGATTTTGCCATTTTATATAAGGGATGTGATTTTATTGTGCCATTGTATATAAAAGACCTGAGCATTCACAGATTTGGGTATCTGTGAGGGGTCCTGGAGCCAAACCCCAGTGGATACCAAGTGCCCACTGTATGTATTTGAAAAAATAACAACAGGAACTGTCAACTATCTTTTTATATCATCTCAGAGCTGAATGACAGTGTCAAGATTATTTTTCTCTTCTGATGGAAGTGGGGTTGCTGACATTCTGATGCATATATACAGGCTATTAAATATTATTGTATTTTATTTGCATGAAGGTGGCTATCCCATGGACAAAACACAAACAAACAAACAAAAACACTTAACTCTCTTGGTTCATTTTGGACCATGGAAAATGACAGCAAGCATAGTGGTGACCATAAGCAAGAAACCTCCAATATTTCAGAAATAAAGGTTGGGGGTTTATGTAGGTGAGTCCAAAAATTATTTTGTGGCACTGTGATTTGTTTCCTTTCCTGTCTGTTTTTTTTTTTTTTTGGGAGGGGGGTGAGGAGAAACAATTTTTTAAAAAATGACACATGTCATAAAGCTGTGTCTAGCAAAGCCAGGAAAGGACACAAGACTATTGCATTCTTGTTTAAATGAGAACACATGATAATAATTCGAAGAGAGATAATAGATTTCTTTTTCTGTGAATTTCACTTTCCTCTCCTCTATTGGCAGAAATATCTAGAGAAAAACCTTTTTTGTTGATCTTAGTGACTAGCTAGGCAAGTTTATAAAGGAGAAAGTGGTCCTTGAAGCATTCAGCTCCCACGTCCTGTAAGGCTTTATACCATAATACTTTGAATTGTGACTATAAACAAACTGGAAGATTGTCATAAGCTGGCCCTTCCCTTCAGCAGGAAGGGAAGGCCTCCAGCTTATTTGTACAACCTGAAAAACACACTCGCAAGGGTTTTCTAGACTAGAAATCCCTTCTCTAAGGGCAGCCACCACCACTCACTGACTTTACCCCCCTTTCCACATCTAGGCAGTGAGAACTAGACAGGCTGGGTTAAAGAAACAATAATAACCCTTTTCTCTAATCTAGAGAAGGTTCTGATAGCTGACCAGAAGCAAAAAAATAACAGAGAGCTTTATTCAGTTCCAGGAGTCTATGTTACTTGGGAAGGCAAAAACATTCCTAGGTTCAACTTCAGGCTTATACAGTTATACATTCATTCAGAGCACTTAACAAAATAAATCATAATCTAACGCAAACTAACTAAACATTTCCCTAAACTACTACAGTTTGGTATCTTGTTGATTACTCCATGACTTTGTTCCATTCTGTCGTCTCTCTGTTATGTCCTCAGCCCTGAGGCCCTAGGCCATGTGGCTCAGAGCTAGGCCATGTTCTCCAACAACAAACAAAGGAAAAATCAGATTTTTTAAAGTCTTTTGTGGTGATCTCTGATTGGCTCTGCCTTTTCCCAATCAGAGTGGCTATCTTAATCAAGTGATGTGACATCATGTTTATTCAATGAGGTTCTCCCACCCACTTCCCATTTCCAAATAAGTAGTGGAAGTTTCCAGTGTTGTAAAATGTAGGTTGTTGAGATGAGTTCCCATGATGGGCAGGCCAGGCCATCATGACAAAGATACTATAGAACTTTTACAACTGGTCAAATATGCCTAGTCAGTAAGATTGCATGAATACAGACTGCCATATTCTGAAACAGGTGACATTATTGTTTGAACAGTCTTCAAAGGCAATGTTGGATGTCAGAAGGAATAAATGAGAAGGGAAAAATGTGACCCCACTCCCACAAATTCAAATACAAAATACATTGAGAACAGTTCTTGAATCTTACCAATGCTGGAAACAAGAAAGTATTCTCTACTACATCTCAAGGCAAAGAACTAGCTTGGAGAATACAGTGCAGGCCACATGGCACATACAGCTCTGCCTTTCAACGCCTTGTTACCATCTCTTTTACAAAAAAGAAAAATGCTACTTAAAGCACTCACCTCTCTGCCTAAAAGTAGTGCTTGCCCTGCCAGTTAAGCATGCTATGTTAGCTCTGGACCTAGCAGCACCCTTGAGATATAAACTTATTATTGATTTACTTATTTATTTATTGTATATTTCTCTCACTTTTCAGAACATTACTGTTTCCCAAGATGGTTCGTATCAATAAAACAGAGACAGGTCTTGACATTAGTCTTACAATTTAAGCAAGATACTTCAGAGAAGGGAAGTAGAGAAATAAGAAAGAGGAGTGAGATCAGTTCCTCAAAAAAAAAAAAAAGTATTGCAAACACCTACCTGTGTTGCTACCATGAATTAATGCTCACTGATTGCCAGCAAGTCTGCATACTTGCTGGAAATAACAGGAAAGTGGTGACTGTTCTCTTTTATTCCTTTCTACAGAATCATCCAGTTGTCTCCCAAATTCCCTTAGCCACTAAATAGTGGGGACACACTCTAGCATTTGGAAGATGTCTTCTGTGTGAGGGAGGAAGGATGTGACACAAGAAGGTATTGAATACCTCATTCCACAATGTCCCCAAATATGATGGCATAACCTGAACACAGTTCCAGTCATAATCAGATGAAAATTTTGATTCTTAAATTCATATTATTTAATTGAAGAACTTAAAAGACTTATTCCTAGTTCCTCAACTTACTTTCAGTTCTTTCTTCTCAAAGTCATTTTAATTTATGTTATAACTTATTCATTTGTTGGTTCATTTTAGCTTTGTTTTTTAAAATATTTTTTTCAGTTATCTGTGCCTTGATAGTAAATGATGATTCTCAAACAATCCATTATCTAGTGGACCTACTCATGATCTATCTTACTAGTTTCTTGATTTATACAATGACACTAAGAAAAGGCAGCCCTTTTTCTTTCTATGCTGACTAATGGTGCTACATTTTAACATGATGCAGTGTTTAATATTCAGGGCTGGTTTTACTGCAGTGCTTTCTGTACAGTAACCCTTTATACAATTGCTTTTCATGTCTCCTCTCCTGTCTAATTTGAAACAATGGTTATTCATATCAAATAGTAACTCTTTTCCTCTTTGATAAGAGTAATACATTGTAATCTGTAACAATCCCCCCCCCCACCAAAGAACACAGATTCCCATATCTTGCATTCTTAAAATCAAGAAACTTAATGTGATGCAGTAGCTAACTTTGGAACTATGTAGAACCCATGCTCTTCAAATGTCAGCTCAGCTACATGATCTCAGGCTTTCTGCATCTAGAGATACCTGTGCAACAGGTTAAAAAGCCTACAGAATCCAGCAACATCCTTTTTTCCTTTCATCAGTCATTTACATTTAGATATGGAAAGAATGTGAAAAAAATCTTAGAAACAATTGATTTCTTGAGCATTGGGAAACCCTGAAGATGAGAATCCTAGTATCCTAGGTATGCAAGATTTTGCACACCTTTGCATGCATTCTGTGCAAAAAAATGCACAATAATTTTGGACATTTTTTTTGGACAGAAAAAATATTTATATATTTCTTTAATTTATATCCCATCTTTCCCCCAACGTGACCCACACAGGAACCCCCCCCCAAGTGTGCAGGAATGTACATTTTCCCCTTGCCTCCCCTTTTTTTGCACAGAATAAATTTCTGAACTGTATTCTTTGAAAACTGCACAGTTTTCAATGACATTCTCTCTGTGAGGGGAAAAATGGTGAAATTATTCATTGTTGCCTTCTAGAACAAAATTTATCAAGATGATATGAAGGCAACTGTTCTCTTCCACTGTTTTACCCCACAAACAGATCTGCTTTGGCATGCTGCTTGAAGATACTATGTTGACCCAAGCTCTCCTAATAACGGAAATAAGAAGAGAAGCACCACTGCCCCAATCCTCCTCCTCCACCACCACCTCTTTCTCCTTATTAGTCATTTTTGTCTTGGTGATTAACGGCTTTTCTTTCTTTCTTTCTTTGAAAGGGTAACAGGCTACACAATGATTATTGGATGTCTATGGTGACAATGTGTTGTGTTATAGTACCCTTCTTAGTCTGTGAGTCTATTTGCCACCCCACCTGGGTTTGATGTGTAAGTGTGTTGCTTATATCTGGTACAGCTGTAGTTGTGTTTGTGCTGAAAGCCTCTGTTACCTACTATAACATTCCAGTCTCGAGGAGCACAGAACTTGCTAGGCCCTGATGTCGTTCCCCCAAACCAGGTACCCTAAAGAGTGCAAGGCTCACTTTGCCTAGACACATGGCCTACCAAACAGTTGGCTGAGTCTTCTGCTACTGACCACCTTTTCTGCTGCTCAGCCAGGCTGCCAGCAATGGAAAGAAGTTAGGGGTTATGGGAAGTTGGGGGGGGGCTACGAATCCACTCTGGACTTCAAATGTTCAAAATAAGTGCTGTACCCAAAATAAGTTCATCACCTTGGCTAGCGCCTGTAAAGTTCAGAATAAACACCAAAGTGGATTCACCACTCTAGGCATGACCTTTTATTGATATCTTCCTCCACAGCTGGGGACAGGACATGGTTGACATCAATGTAGAGAGTACTCACACTCTAATGATCTGTATGTCCTGCCTCTCCTTGAATTTCCACAAGTTTGGCCCATAAGTTTGGAAAAATTCTCCAAAGAAGAGGTACTCTTTTTTTTTTCCAGGAACACATGATAACATGTGAGTAATTTGATTCCACTCCAATAATATAAAGCACTAATTATAAGAAACATAATTTTTAAATGGCAAGTTTGAAAAATGAAAAGAAAATAATAGTGCGTGGCAAGCTGACCAATTGAAAGAAAAACAGAGCACTGGAAATTAATTCAATCTGTGCAGGCTTGCTCCATATCTTTTTGACAGGTCTGCACCTACTAGTCCTTGAAACAAAAAATAAAAATTCTTCTTCACTGCTCCCCATCTTCTCCAATCTCTATATATACTTAAAAGTCCTTTCCCCAAGAGAACAATTTACTGTTTCCTTGAACTGGGCCTCACAGTTCTAGACAGAAGGAATGAAATGCTCTGAATAAAAGGAGCTGCCTTGCCCCAAAAAACTGTCAAAGCCTCCTTTCTTATTGTTTTCTAGGTTAAAGATTTAGCATAGTGGAAACTTACTTATTATATAGAATCTAACTCCCTGAAAACTTTATATAGACACACTGAGTAATGCTGACAACTTTTGGCCAATATTTTTGTTGGTATTTTTTAAATGTACTGTTTTGAGATTGTTATTATTAATTTTCCTCCCTTCTTCCTCTTCCCCCCTTCTCCTTGCCCACTTTTTCATTTTTTAATGCACATTTATGATGCTCCTTCAAAATACACAGCTCTTGAGAATATGAATTGGAAGGGCATTCATGGTACTGGGTCAGTTCAAACAACTCAGTAAAGCAGGGATTCACTAGATACCTGGATTATTGGTGACAGACAGTATGCTGGTACATGCTACCCTTTCACTCAAGTGGCTGAAGAAGCTAAAGAGAGGACAGTGCTTCATTTTGCATTTCACACCATTCAAATGTGAGCATTTTCTTTTCTCTGTTTTTTTCCTTAACACACAAACCACAAAAGAGGATCCAGGTAGAGATGTAATCCTTCAATAATTTTATTCTTGAATGGGGTAACAACTAGTTTTAGCAATTCTTTTTCCACTGTGCGAAACTCTTCAAAACTCTTCAAAAACTGTGCTGTTTTCAAAGACTATTCACAGTTCAGGGCCTATTCTATTTATGCCCCAAAATATTAATTTATGTGCATAAAATATTGTTTCCCGTGTATAAAATGCTATTATTGTGGACATATTCTGCCCAATACTTTCATATGCTATTTTTCCACAGCAAAAAATGCTGTTTCTCATGCAGAAAAAGTGTTTTTTTTTCTGTTTTTTTTTTAAAGCATGTATCCATCCAGTCCAGCCCCCTGCCATGCAGGAACATACAAGCAAAGCATGCCTGATAGATTACCATCCAACCTCTGCTTAAAAACCTCCAAAGAAGGAGACTCCACCACACTCTGAGGGTTGTTTTGGTCACTTGTTTGTTTGTGATGTGTGACTCATTGCCAAGAGTACCCCCAAGAGGGGATTAGCACATACCACCATAATGGTGTTGTGTCATCCACAGTGGCACAGTAGCACAATTTGCTATTGTTTGGGGACTAATATTTATACCATATTTCATGTCCTGAAGGGGTGTTTGTGCTTAGAACAAAGTGTAGATGGGTTTCCTACCTTTTAAGCAAAGGAAAACAAAACTCAGCTGATTGCTTTTAATGGCTGAGGAGTAGACACTGATGGATTTATAACAACCTCTTTGTTGTAGGACTGCAATGAGGGATACTTCCTGGGAATAAGGGTTGGTTTGGTCACTTATTCATTTGTGATGTGTGACTCATTGCCAAGGATTCCCAAGAGGGGATTAGCACATACCACCTTAATGGCATTGTTTACTAGGAGTTTTGCTTAATCCTATCTTGGATGTGTCTGTTAGTATATTTCCATGACACTTTCCTAGGTCCTTGTGACCTTAGTTTGATCTCACCTTTTTGGTCTACCCCGTTCTACTAGACCCCATAAACATCTTAATATTGCCAATTATGCGATATTATAGAAAGGGGGTGTAGGACATGGTAACATGGTTTCTTAGGAGGGAAACTATAGAAGAGACAGCAGCTACATTTTAAAGAATGACCAAATCACAAAGTGAAGAGCCGTAGTGTGTTTAACCATAACACCTTATCACTCTGAACATGCCTGAGCCTGTCTGTTAGCAGGTTTGGGCCAGCTTAATAGAACATCAAAACACACCAGGAGTCTCTCTGTGTCTAGAAGAGAATCCTGTATGAAACCCAGGAAATATGCTGTTAAGTTAGAGCTGACATTACTGGGTTAGATGGACTGACTCAGTACACAGCAGCTTCCTGTATTCCTAACCATTCCTACTATGCATGACTCATACATGACAAGCAACAGTTTCCATGCTTCCTTGGCTTGATAGGTCATCCAAACCAGGCCACTGTGCCTGTATCTTAGTCAGATCTCTTCAATATTATTTCTTCTAGGGCAGAGATTCCCAAAAATTGGCCCTCCAGGTTTTTGGACTTCAGCTCCCAGAAGCACCAGCCAGCTTGGCCATAAGTCAGAAATTCTGGGTACTGAAGTATAAAAACCTGGACGACCAAACTTGGGAACTGCTGCTCTATGGTCTAAATGATTTATTGAGTCAGTAATTGATTTATACTGGGGGGGGCATAAAAGTTAGAAATCCACTTCAACTATATTAGACCCATTGTATCAATGGGAACTTGGCAAGTTAGCACTTATGTAAGTTCCATTAATTTAACTGTTTTGCTTTAGTTGGAACTAACAATTGGACTTAGCCAAAAGAAAGCATGAACACTATGTAGTTGGATATTTTAATTTTATAAAATTACTGCATGGACATATTTTGTTTAGCTATAATGATGCAAGGCACTTATACCTCATTTATTGTAAATAGTAAGATTCTGATCTTTTAAAAATACTGAATCCATATAGGCTGCTGCCACACTGCAAAAATAATGCAGCTTGACACCATTTTAAGTATCATGGCTCTGTCCTATGGAATCCTTGGATTTGTAGTTTGTCGTGGCACCAGAGCTCTCTGACAGAGAAAGGGAAATCTTTCAGAAAATTACAAATCCCAGAATTCCATCACATTGAGCTATGGCAGTTAAAGCAGTGTCAAACTGAATTATTTCTGCAGGGTGGCAGCAGCCATAGTCAGGTTTTCACTATAGTCATAATGAGAATCATGCATCACTCCAGATGTTGGACTACAACTCCCAACATTTCTCATTTTTAAGTAAACTGGCAAGGTCTTTTGCAATCTGCAGTCCAACAATATCAGAGGTGTATTATCTTTCCAAGGTGTATTATCTTTCCACTGAAGGAAAGTTATCTACATTACCATGCAGACAAATATTCTCATTTGAGGATTTGAGTGCCCTCAGCAGTGGCACCCTCTTTGTGCAAAGTTTTCCAAGATTAGAAGCCCAGAGCCCTGTGTGTTCTGCATTACCTGGCTTTTCATGAAAGCCTTTGGCTACTGTTTCTGATTATTCTTATATGTGGTTTTGACCTGCAAAAATACTTTCAACTGATTCAGCTTGCTGCTTTGTGGCATTTATTGTTGTAAAAGTAGGACCAACTATTGTCTTGTAATTGTGCTGTTGTATTTTACTAGTTATATACTTAGTCCTGTGTTTTGAAGTTTTGTTCTAATTTTGGATGGAATCCTGTTGGATTGCCCCAGCTAGAGTAGATCTATTCAATGCATTGTTGAATGGTGATTCAGCACATAGATAAAGCCAATTGATCCAATGGCTCTATTCTAGTCAGGATAGGGTTCCCAGCACGGTTACGACTGCACTGTAGGAACCCCTTTTGAGGGAATGCAGGATGGAGGCCAGTAACTTTGCCTCAGCCCCTGGGCTGTTGCCAGGAGAGCAGAGGGTGGGGCTGGAAGGGATTTAAGCTCAACCCTCTCTGCCTCCTCCTTTTCATCGCTTTGATCGGGGGAGATTTTGGTGTGTTGGTGAGTACCTTTGACACCTCCCTCTTTTGGAGGTGAAGGGGAGAGCTGGAACTGCCCCTTTAGTTCCTGGGAACTGAGGGGTGGGGAAAGTGACCTCCTTTGGGGCTGGCCTGAGAGGTAAACCCTTTCTTTAAGTCTTGTGACTTGGGGGAGGGACCTTTGGGTCAGCCTTCCAGATGTGGAATGACTGGAAAGCAACCCAGTTTATGGGTTCTCCCTGAGGTTCAGGTGTTTTTGCACAAGGGAAGTTGGGGAATGGGTCTTGGCATTGACCTCCTGACTCAACAATTCCCACACTAGGTTGCTCCCCCATTGCAGATATCTCAGAACAGGGTTAAATAGGTTATAGCTAAATAAGAATGGCCCTTTATATCCCAGATATATGTGTGGTCTCTTTATTTGTCTCTGGTCTCCTTATTCCTGCATCTACAATAGGGTTCAATTTTACATTTATGTAAATCATTTGGTGTTTGTTTTTAATGGACAAAGAAGAATTAAAGTAAACTTTCAGAACTGCAAACCAAATAAATGAGGCAAAGGAAAAACTGAACTCACTCACCTTCCAAAACATTTCATGAGGTAGAGGAGAAAAAACCTGAGAGGGAAGGAAATTTTTTTACAGTCTTCTGGTAGTTGCTCCACCTATCCCCATCCCAAGCCCTATGATAGCAACCATAAATCATCACATATGATCCTTCTCAGGGGTTTTAGGGAGATAAAATGGTCATCAGATGCCAGAAGCCCATTTTACCCCAACACCCAAATTTCCCCTCACACACAATAATCATTTTGCCCCTGGTATTCCTTGAAATAATTAAGGGGAGTACAGATGTTAATCTGACTATTGGCTAGGACCAGGTCTGAAATCTGGAAAGCCTAGGTGACGAATATGGCAACTCCCAGAAAATCCAAACAGATTCAGACTGACAGGTAGAAGGGCAAGGAACCTTCAAAATTCTGAAAAATAGGGGTGGAGGAACCTGTGCCACAACACCTTTGCGAATGCCATTGTTTCAATGATCAATTTTAGTTGGAACTAGCTATTGGGAATACAAATTGGGTTCAGGCCATACTAAGTTGTTGTTGTTGTTGATGATGATGATGATGTGTGTCTTCAAGTCATTTCTGACTGATGGCAACCCTAAGATGAACTTATCATGGGCTTTTCTGAGGCTGAGAGTATGTGACTTCCCAATATCATCTCATGGGTTTTCATGGCCTAGCAGGGATTCAAACACTCGTCTCCAGAATTGTAGCCCAACACTCAAACCACTACACCATGCTGGCTCTGCCATACTATTTACACACTTTTATTTCTATTAGTGTCAAAGATGGACAATCCAAATATAATGCAGCCTGATCTAATTAACAGAAGTACATCCCACTCATTGATTGGTTAGTCCTTGACACACTGGTTCAATCAAACAGGGATTTTCAGAACTCTGAATCCTGATCCAGATTGGGCTGGTTCAGTTCAGAGAGATACTACAAAGTATCAAAATTGAAGTAGAGCTCTTTCAGAGTAGACCAGATCTGCATTTAAGCTTTGTGGGTGTTTTAGTTGCAGAGAGACAGGGAGGTCTTTCTTCAAAAGTTAATATATTTTGCCTCAAGCTTTTCACATGAAGAAAATACCCTGGTGGGGAAAAGAAGGATGAAGAGAAGACTTGTAGTTTTGGGACTGACAGCAATAGTGTCTAATCATTGGCCCTATCTACACAGGCTATTTATCCTGTTCTTCCCTTGTCTGAGAACCCTGCAGTCCAAACAATGCAGGGCATTTGCTGCATTCTGCCCCTGGACAGTTATGACCCCTAGGGTATAAACAGGGATCAGACAGGGGCAGGCCCATGTAGGGCCCAATACGGTGGTGTGTGTGTTTTTTTTTAAATACCCTGTTTACTCCATTTCCACTGGGAGGAAACGAATTGACCTACAGGCAAGCCCATTGCTCTTGCTGCCGGTCACCCTTACTCTTTGGGGTCTGGGCAGCAGGCCTGTGGCACATTACCAGGGCTGGCCACATGCAGTAGGCCTTGTCACATGGTGTTGGAGGGCTTCCTGGACCTGGAGCAAGGAAAATGGTGGCAGCTGCAATGATGAGCCAGCATTCTGTTGGAACTCTGGCCTGTTTTTTACAGGTAACGAGGGGAAAATAGGCCTGATCTGCAGCCAGGATATGCCAGCAGGATATGCCAGCATGTATCCTGGCTCATGTAGATAAGCCCATAGTCAATTACTTGCACTTTCTACATTTACATGTTCCACACCCAGTCTGCCTTATTGCACTTGCACTAACTTTGGTAGCAGTGGAGGAGAAAAAATGGGGAGAGGACGTCTTTAACTACTTTTCATGTATCAACTCCCTAGCCCATAAGCCTAGTTTTCTGCTCTTTCATAGTTGTCATCCCCAGGGACTTCTATATCAAATGCTATTTTCATATAGATTGGCAAATAATAGCAGGAACAACATGGAAGTATAAAGAGAAATCAAACCATCCCCATTCCCCAAATATGAGGCCAAAACCCACTGCAGTTATCATTATGAAAATGTTCAGGTTCCTTAACTAGGACCACCTCTGTTTGTCATTTTCAAAAGAATTGGAGGGGCCCTCATAATTCATAATCATGAGTTTTAGGGTTACCATAAAGACTGCTCTTTTACAAAGCTTCTTGCATTTATTCTTCTGAAATTTGGTAGACTTGATACACTCAGAAGAAGTAACTATCTCTTCAAATCACATCCAATTATGTCAAGAAATGAACACATTATTGGTAGTTCTTTTTTAAAAAAATGCACATAGCACAGAAATCCCTGCATCTATTTGCCTGCAGTTTGGTAGGAATAATTCCTTCATGAATTTTGCAAACATAAACTAAAGATTCTAACCTCCCAAAAATACAACAATACTCAATTGGAGGCAAGAAGGTTTAGATCTCCAAACTGAGATTCATCTTTGGGCTTGTATAAAATTGTGTGCCCCCTCCCCAAATCAATCCAAGCCAACAATGTCTCTGAATTGAATTGTGGTCAGTGTGCATCCCTGTTGCTGCCTGAAAGGAGCCTGAATGACTCTCCTGATCAACACTTTAATAGGTGTTCCATGCACCATTCCAGTATCAAATCTTGCTAAAATCTGTAGTGCCTTGTAAAACTGGTTATTTTACCCCACGGTGATGTAGGATGAATCCTGCTCCCATTAGAGTTCATTGGAATTAGCAGCAGTCAAAAGGCAAGTCTTAGGAGATTATCAGACACGGCAAATATGGTGTGATAACAATGACATGATACCATGAAAAGGCTTCCCTATTACACACTGTCATCTCCTCATCCTGTGAAAAAGGTATACTTTTTTATTAACAGGCCGTCAATTGATTGCTGGTGGCATTTTTTTCATGGTATTGCCAGTGTCTGAAATCATGTCCCATAATGCTGTCATGAATACAGTGTCAATGGGCAGTCCCTGCCAGAAACACTTCCGGGTTAGAACATGAAAGCTAGATATGGGATGCTCTTTTTATGAACCTCCCTATTTTTCTAGTAATTTTTAAAGTGTGTTTCAGTGCTTGAGTTTTCATCTTTTTCATCAATGTTGGTGTTTTTAGACTTGTAAGTGTGTGTGCATCTTCTTATGAGAACTGCCAAGATCATGTGCCTCGGCAAATACAGAAGTAAACAGTGCTAGTGCTGGGGCTCTGATAATGCTGGGGCTGCTCTTTCTTATTATTACAATGATGTGTGATAAAAAAGATTATTATTCCAGGACACTTACACTTTTAAATACAGGGGGACAAAAATGTTTTTAGATGCTTGGTTGATAATCTCTTTAATCACAAGAGCAGGAATTATGTAGGCATCCTCCCAGATGTCTCTGAACTACAACAGATCTAGACCTCCTCACCATGGGCCATGTTGGCTAAAGTTGCTCGTAGCTGCAGTTGAACAACAGCTGGAAAGCTCCCTAATAAACCTTTGTTGGGGTGGGACAATAGACTAGGTTTCCGTACATGATAATGATAGCATACTTTGCAACCTGACCCCCAATTTCCTTCAGATAAGTTGTCCAGTGAAAGGCATTACCTTACATACCTATGCCTCATTTCAAACCATTTTATAGTGACTTCCATAAAAAACACTTCCATGAAAGTGGTTCTTTGTATCTCAGTTGTTTTAATGTGACATTTTTTATTCTAGCTTTGAAGCTACTGGGACTCTATGAAAGATGACAGTGAGAGGATCCTTTGAGGTTTTGGAATAAGTGTATTCAAACAAATATATAATTATATTCAAAGCTGTGCAACATGGAGTGTTTTCCTTCCCTTGCTTTAGAATATGACTAGATGTAAATAACATTATCCTTACCCCAAAATGGACATCGTGTAGAGGTAAACCATGTTAGTCAGTACATCAGAAAAGAGTTGACAGATGTTTGTATTGTACAACATCAGCACAATCATTCTTCATCCATCATATCACACAAGGCTTGAATTTGCTCTTGAAAATGAATCCTGCAGAGGAATTTGTTTGATTACAAAACCATTTGATTCCACAGTGGTCTGGTGATACCCTTTATAGATTTTTTTTTAATGTATGTTGATTGTGCTTTTCAAAAGTGAACAAAAATGGCACGTGTGCGTATATGAATAAGAATCAACCAAAAGAAATTTATTTGTATAGCTCTCCATTTTCACAGAAAATGTGATACATTTCAGAATTCCACACATTTTCTGTTAAGAATTTTAGGCCAAATTACTAGCCCAATACTGCAAACATACTACAAGGTGTTTTACATTTCAGTTCCTATGATGGAGCTTCCAGATTTTACATATGAAGCATAGAAAGCATTTCCTGCCAGTAGCCTTGTAGTGGCCATGTAGATTCTAATGTCTATTTGCTGAATGCTGTTACTTACAGTCACTATTTGGGTTCAGGCTAGATAGCCCATGAGACTCTGGAAGTCTGCAAAGTCTTTTTCCTTTAACTCTCAGGCCTAGTCAATGTTCTTTACTAATCAACCCTATGTTCCAGAAACATATGATAAGCTGAGGTAAACAAATTCTTTCTCTAATAACGGTCGAACTGTACCTAAATGTTCCTAAGCTATCTTGCCTTGTACTTTCTGAACTATCAACAATTGTTGCAGAGAAATTGCTGACACCAAAGAGAAGGAGGAGGGAATTGTTTTTGCATATGGTCATTAAACTGTATAAAGGTTTTCTGTAGTCATGACTGGGGGTTCTGACTCTTTGGAAGATATTCCAGTCAGGCCCACCGGTATAATAAAACTTACTTTCCAATCCGTGGGTCTGCTGTTCCATGATCTGTGCTACTCTGTGTTTTTCTGCTCTTCACCAGTTATATTTGTTTAGTGAAGAGTGTGATTTGTTGAAAGTGGAAGAAGAGGGAAGTGGATCAAGTTTTCTATTTTTGAGCATTCTCTAGTACCTTTGTGGACAAAACCATGATCTCTCCAAACATGTGTTTTTAAATTTTTAGAGATTATCAGATACGGCTAATGTGGTGCCATAATGATGACAGAGGAACACAAAAGGATGCCAATATCAGACAACGTCATCCTTTTGTGTTCTGCTGGCATCATTATGGCATTTATTTTTATTGATGGGCTGAGCCATCAATAGATCCCCCATTGTGATTTGGTGGTGGCATTTCCGGCATGTGAAACTGTGGGCCATTTAACTCTCGTGAGTGCAGCATCAATGGGTGGTCTGGTGTGAATGCTTCTGGGTGAGATCAGGACATCCATGTAAGTGACACATTTTTTAAAAAAACGTCCCTGGTTTACTTGGAAGTTTAGAAGTGTGTTTTTGTGTTTGGTACAACTTTTTTGTGTTACATAACTTTTTATTTATTTTTGAATTTCCTGCACTCGCATCTTCTCGCAAGAATGGACAAGATTTCAGTCCAGGAAGTGAACAGAGCTCCATTAGAGCTCTGTTCATTCCTGGGCTGCCTGTTCATAGGAGAGAAGGTAAGTACGGTGGGGAGGGTTATTGTGCTGGGACAGGGGCAGGATTAGAGATTGTGGGACCGGAACACTTTTTGCATTCCTGTCTGATAATCTCCAGGGAAAGATGAGAGTCCTGTAAGGTTGGCAAACTATGGATGTTTTTCACTTATGACCCAATCACCATTAGCGATGCTGGGAATTGTAGGCCAAAATATCTGAAGGCCCAAAGTTACAGCACTGAATTTAAAACAACACAGAATTTTTTTAAAAAAAACAATTGAAAGCATTTAAAACAATACACAGGTAACTATCAAAAACCTAAATAAAAAGGTCCTTGCCTGCTCATGGAAGAGGAGAAGAGAGTGGGCCAAGCTAGACACCTAGGTAGTTCCACAGTCTGGGCATACAAGCAGGGCACACCCATTGATGGTGGTGGAACTTTTCTGCAAGGATCTCAATATACAGTCAGGCTCAGATGGGAAGATACTGTGGATTTTTTTCAGACAGGGACTTTTACCCCATTCCTGTGTCACTAAACACCCTCGTACGCCACTCCTGCCCATGCTCCGAAATAAAATAAAAATTTTCCAACAATTACCTTCTAGCAAGAGAGGAATGTCCTCCCCTGCCTCGAGCTTGCTGGGAATAAATGCAGCCATCATAAAGCTGTATTTACAACCTGGAAATCATGCCCCTAAACACTCTTTAAAGGTTACAAGTAACCTGGGGAGGGGAAAAGGGGGATGTCACTTACCTCCTCATCCTGATCTCCACAGGAAGTGTTTGGCATGGAACTCCCCCTGTGGCTGGCATTATGCCAGGATCATGGGAGAGGAACGGGACACCTTTCAGACCAGCCATGATTCCGGGACAGAAACAGAATGGGTGATCTATTCACAATGTTTCCCCATTATTGCTATAACTTGGAAGCAGCAGGGAGGTAGCTCAGGGGCAGCACAGGACGGGGTCGATGTTGTCTGAAAGTGAAAGCCTTTTTTGACCCTGTTCCATGCCTGCCACAGAATATAAAGCCTGTCTGAACACCTCATGTGTTTCAGATCATCAAGATTCAAGACACATAGGCCGTAACCAGCATTTGAACTGAGTTTCAAAATGGACCATGAGTCAGTGAAGCTGTTTAAAAAGAGAGAGCTATATTTTTCCAGTAACCAGGCCTGGTCAGGCCACAACATTCTGGACATGCAAAAATTTTTTTGAATGCTTTGCAAATGTAGTCCCACATAGAATACATTATTACAATCTCAATGATATGCAATCAAGGTGTGTATCACTGTGGCCAGAACAGGAGTGTCCAGGAATGGGCACAGCAGGCACATTTGTTTTAACTGTGTAAATGCACTCTTGGCCACTACTGAAGACTTAGCAAAAAATATCAAAGGCTGAATCTAGGAGCACACTAAAATTACAAACCCAAGGTTTATGGACAAGGGAGATCCAGCTAGAACATAATAGTGAAACCCTGACTATATACAGTAAATATAAAACAGCAAAATGAAATTTAAAAATTTAACCTGGAATATTAAAGGACTTAATTCCTCTGAAAAGAGGAGAAAAATCTCCCATCTGCTAGGCAAAAAAATAAAAAAAATAAAATGATTTAATCTGTCTCCAAGAAACCCATATTAAATCAGGAGATATTCATTTACTCAAAAACAAAAGACTAGAGAAAGAATATGTTTCAGCTGCAAAGGACAAAAAAATGGGTGGTGATTTATATAAATCCAAGAATCCAAACATAAGAATTATATAATGACCAAGAAGGACAATTTTTGATAATAGAAGCAAACATTCAAAACCAAAAAACACATTAGTCCTTGGACTATCTGCGCCTTTGGAAAAGAAAAACATATTTTATCAAAATCTAACAGAAAAACTTTTGGACTTTGACTATGACAGACTAATTTTATGTGGTGACAGGAATGGGGTGATTTCTCCAACACTAGACAGAAAATCTCAAAAGAAAATAAAAAAGGAACAGGGTAAATTGTCAAAAACATTTGAGAAATTAATGTACAATTTGTCATTTATTGATGTTTGGAGATTTAAGTATCAAGAAGCTAGAGACTATACATTTTATTCACTGTGGCATAATTTGTTCTCCAGAATAGATTTTTTTTCTGACTTCCCAGAACATAAGTAAGACTATTCACAAGATTGATATACTTCCTAAAATTTGGTCAGACCATAACCTTGTTCTTCTTGAATTAAAATAAAAGAAGAATACAGAATTCAACTGGAGGCTAAACAATAATCTATTGCAGAAGGAAGAGGTGGTACAAAAAGGCAAACAGGAGATAAAATGGTTTTTCAAAGAGAATCTTAAGACAGAAACAGATATAGCAATTGTGTGGGGTACATTTAAAGCAGTGATGTGCGGCTTCTTCATTCAACAGAACATTATATTAAAAAAGAAAAAAACAGAAAGAATGGAAAAAATCCAAAAAGAAATTAAAGAAAGAGTAATGAAGTTACAACAAAACCCTTCAAATAAAGAACTGTTAAGAGAAATAAAAATATCACAAGAACAATTAACAGAAGATACAATAGAAGAAATCCAAAAGAGATTACCATATTTAAAGCAAAGGAATTTTGAACATTCCAACAAACCAGGGAGGTGGCTGGCCTACCAGTTAAAAAACAAAGAGAAAGGAACTTTATCACCAATGTCAGACAAAGAGATCAAATCTATTCAGAACAACAGAAAACCAAACAGATTTTAAAGAATTATTATGCAATATTGTACCAAAGGTGAAATACCAATCTGGGAGATATGCAAGCTATTCTCAAAGGACATACAATCCCAGAATTTACAAATCAACAAAAGGAAATGTTGAACCAACCTATAAAAATTGCAGAGATCCCAGAGAAGATTAAGATATTAAAACTAGGGAAAGCACCTGGACCAGATGGATTCACCCCAAAATTTTATAAGGTGATGGAAGACCAAATATTACTACTGTTTAAGAAGACTCTGAAAGCTACTGTTAAAGGTTCATATCCCAAAACGTGGCAAGAAGCATACATTACGTTAATACATAAAGAAAATAGAGATCCCCTTGAACTGAAAATTTATTGCCCAATATCTTTGCTTAATGTGGATTAGAAAATCTTTGCTTTGATATTGGTGGACAGATTCAAAAAAGTCTTACATAACTGGATTAGCGAAGATCAAAGAGGGTTCCTCTCTGAGAGATATATGAAAGATAATGCAAGGCATGTTCTGAATCTTATTGACTATCATGAAAATCATAAAGAAATTAGTCTTGATTTTTTTGGACATTGAGAAGGCCTTTGACAACATAGATTAGAATGTAATGTTTGACATGCTTGACCGAATTAATGCAGGCCCAAAGTTTATCAATTGGATCAAAACTATCTATCATAAACATTTGGCGAGACTGATAATAAATGGAGAAAAGACAGATACAAAAAGGAACACAAGAAGGGTGTCCTCTTTCTCCACTCCTTTTCTTACTGATAATGGGCATTTTAAATTTAAAAATCAATGAAGAAGATAAAATAAAGGGGAGTAAAATTAAAGAATATAGATTCAAATTAAGAATGTATGCTGATGACTTAGCAATCTCATTGAGTGATCCACAAGAAGAAATCATACCTTTAATGAATATATTAAAAGAATTCGAAACATTAACAGGATTCAAAACAAATATAGAGAAAACAGTAATACTAGCTAAAAATTTAACTAAAGAAGAGGACAAGAACTTAAAGGAGAGTTCAGGATTCAAGGTTGTAAGAACAGTAAAGTATCTTGGTGTAAACATAACAAATAAGAACTCTGAATTGTTTAATAACAATTACAAAAAGACTTGGACACAAATTAGAAAAGACCTTAATAATTTGCAAAGCTGATTACTTCATTTCTTGGAAAAAATAGTATAATCAAAATGAATATCCTGCCCAGAATGATAGTCTTATTCCAAATGATCCCAATAATTCAATCAAAGAAGGTCTTCAAAGATTGGCAATCCAACATTTCTAAATTCATCTGGGCTGGGAAAAAACCAAGAGTGAAGATGAAAATTCTCCAGAATGTTAAAGAAAGAGGAGGGCTGAATGTACCAAATCAGATGTTATATCATGAGACTTGTTGCCTAACATGGATCAATGAATGAGCCACCTGAAAGAATAGAAAACTGCTAACGATCGAAGGGGATGGAAACCATTATGGATGGCATGCCTATCTGTTTTATAGATCTGATTAACAAAAGAATTTTGCAATCACACCATCAGGAGTTCACTAATTAAAAGCTGGAGGAAAATAGAGAACAGAATATTTCCCCAGATAACTATTTGGGCCTCACTGCACAAGGCACTGCATAATAAAGAAGGAATCCCAACACTCCAATGGCTGACCTGTAGAGATATATTATCAATAGAAGGAGATCGGCAAATATTAAAAACTCAAGAAGAAATGAGAAAAGACAATGTAGACTGCCATTGGTACTTATATAGGCAAATGAAAGAGATATATAAAATGGACACTAGATTAACAGGGATTATGACAAAGAAAACAGAGTGGGAAGTCATTACTGAATTAGGAAACAAACACATGATCTCGAGATTTTATAAATTACTTTTAAAATGGGAAACAGAGAATGAAATAATCAAATCTAACATGATAGTTTGGGCACAAAACATCGGACACACTATAGAGCTTGAAAGTTGAGAGAGTATGTGGACAAAACAAATAAAGAGAACATTGAGTCAAAATTTAAGAGAAAATGTCTACAAAATGTATTTTAGGTGGTATTTGTCACCTCACAAATTATCTTTGATGTACAAAGGAACACAAAGTGCATGTTGGAAATGTGGAGACAAAAATGGGACCTTTTACCACTTAAGGTGGAATTGTTGAAAGGCAAATATATACTGGAAGTAGATACAACAAATAATTGAAGAAATTTTGAATATTAAATTACAACTGAAACTGGAGCTGTTTCTGTTAGGATAGTTAGAGAAGACATTAGAAACAGAACATGGTAAAATATTTTTTTAAATGCTAGTAACAGCCAGAATAACATTTGTAAAAATGTGGAAAAATAAAGAATATCCCGTGGTAGAGCAATGGCTAGAAAAAAATGTATGAATTGATATATATGGACAAATTAATGCTACTAAAAGGAAAAACTACCAAAAAACACATAAAAGAATGGATAACTGTAGTTAAGTATTTAATAAGTAGATGGGGTTATGTTGTAGCAATCTCCCACAACTAAATGGAAAACAATAATGAGACAGAAGGTATTTTAGAAATAAATGATAACCAGGAAACTGCTCTATCTATTTTCTCCTTGCACACAGAGTCGGAGAAATAATGAGACCACACACATAGTTTTGGGGTGAAATAAAATGGAATCTTTATTTATCACCCTACTTATTTAATCCCTTAAATCTTTAGCGGGGGGAGGCAACCTACTGAGGGAGCAGCTGGGGCGGATCGTCCCTTCTGGACTTATGCCCCCAGCTTCCCTGGGTGAACACCTGAGCCCTGCTGAGTAACCCCAGGACTTGGGGTTGCTCACCAGCTGGTCCGTGTCTGCAAGGTCAACCTGAAAGTCCCTCACCCAATCCCTACAGATTAAGGTGAGGGGATTATCCTTAAGGCCATCCCCAATGTAGGTCTTCTGTTCTCCCAGATCGTACAATCTAAGGAAACCCTTCCAGAGACCGTCCCTTCACTGAAATCGGTGCCATAGGTGTACACCGTAATCTACGCCTCCCCCTATTCTCTACCATGGGTGATAATTTAACCTAATTAGGCACCACCCTAGCCAGTTGTCCCATTTTGCCACTTTCCTAGTATGGGGTAGGTGAAACCCCCCCTATAAAAAAGGGAGGGAATTCCTACCCAGCTCCGAAGCAACCATTATCACACTATTCCAGCAGCGGGTGGGTGGGTCGCCAAGTGCAGAAGAGGCTGAGAAGAGGGATGGGCCACCTTTTATGTGCTCTGGCCCCACCCCTCTCCTCGCGTCACCGGCGCTTGCCAGTGACACAATCAGTGGTCTCCCTCTCCTCGCCGTATGCAAGGAGTGCTCCCTGGCCATAGGCTTCGTAGGCAGCCTGGGGAGCAGTATTTTAGAGGCAATAAAAATAGGATTAAAGAAATCAAGTAATGTATTGAAGAAATAGATGTACAGTAAAGAGAAAAGAATATTTTGGAGTAACCAGTAAGGAAATTAAATAATAATATACAGTAAATATGTGCATTAAGATAATTTGTTACAATAAGAAAATAACAAATATATAACAAATGATGCACGGACACAAATGTAAATGTATTTATGCTATTTTATTTGAAATGGATGGTTTTTATCCAATAAAAACATATTTTTTTTAAAAAAAATTACAAACCCAAGGTTTCAAGGGGAGTATAATCCTGTCTCTCTCTTTGTGTATGTGGCTTCAAGTTGACTGTCAACTTATGGTGACCCCATGAATTTCATAGGATTTTCTAGCACAGGCTAAATCCCTATTCCATGATCCACTTTTCGACTGATGAGAAGAATCTCCTTTTTGTCTGGGTCAAGCTCTAGTTTGTTTACCCTCATCTCGTCTCTTATTGCCACCAGACACTTCTATAGCAGTGAAACAGCTTCCATGAAGTCAAAGGCTTTCATGGCTGGCATCCATAGGTTTTCCATGGTTTTTTTCCAGGCTGTGAGGCTGTGTTCTGGAAGAGCTTATTTCTGAAGTTTCGCCTGCATCTGTGGCTGGCATCTTCAGAGAAAGATCTTCCCTGAAGATGCCAGCCACAGATGCAGGCAAAATATCAGAAAAACTCTTTCAGAACACGGCCTCACAGCCTGGGAAAAAAAACCATGGAAAAGCTTCAATGAAATTAGATGGAATGTAGAGGTAGTGTTGGAGGTAAATGGCATATTGGTGGCACTGAACCCCAAAGCTCTGAACAGCATCTTTCAATGGTTTTATGTGCAGATTAGTATGGGATGTTACCCAAATTGCTTTGGGTCCATGGGGACCCTCTGATGTCCTAATATTAAATTGGGAAATTTAGCTAACTCAACTTGGCATACAAGAGATCAGGCAATGGTGGGACCTTTTAACCTATGTATATCAGTAATAACAGAGGATATTCTAAGCAAAAAAGTACAATTAAATGATCTTTATTGGAAATTAATATCAACAGCATTCATGCAAAACAGGCTTCAGATACTCACACAAGGTTATTGAAAGTGGTTGTAAGTATTTGGATAGAGTAAGGGGATGGTTGGTTATACTGCACCAATCCTACAGAGCAGAGATCATGAATTACACCAACAGTGAGGAAGTCCAGACAATAGACTGGTGACACAAACTGACATGAAATCAGGAAGCAGGGGATTTGTGCACACGGCTGGTGTTTTAGGGTGATATTTATATGAAATAATCCCCCTGAAAGGATGGGAGTTTGAGCAGAATACAATATTTCTTGGAGTTTCCCAGTCTAAAACAAAGGATACTCTGGAAGAGTTAACAACAGTTAATTGGTGCTATACTTTGGATTTGAATAGGAACAGGCAAGGTCATTGGTTGGAGGGGAGCAGGAGAGGAAGAATCCATTTTGCAGGCATTAAGGTCTCTGCTGTTGTTGAGTGGATTATTGAATGTTTCACCTCCAGGTGTTAATTCTCTGACCTGAACATTTGGTTTAGAGGAATTTCCAAAGGCCCCTCCCTCGGTTTTACATGAATCCCACCTTAGTACTTGGCGGTTCCTGGTTTACCTGCAATCACGTGGATGGCTACCTTAAACCAAATTATTAAATACAAGAGATCATTTGATATTTGAAGACAGAATCCTGGATGAACCCTTCAGACCCCCATAGGACAATGGCTAGAGAGCAATATGAGCATAACTGTCTCTCATGCCTCCAACTTAATTTGATCAACAGAAATTAATCCTGTGTAGCCATCAACTAAGAGGCTCTCTGTTTGTGGTGCAAAGGTTGATCAGCTAAAGCACAGCTAGACATCACTTGAAATACATGAAAAGCTGGGAGTATTTAAAAACACAATCTAAATATACTGTGACCCCCATGTTGGAGAGGGGCTCCTTGCATATCTCCACCCAGAAACTAGCCATTCAGATACACAAATTTACATATCCTCTCCAACAGGGGCTCACAGTATATAAATCCTCCACACACACTCCTACCCAACCATTCTCTGAAGATGCCAGCCACAGATGCAACTGAAACGTCAGAAGTAAACTCTTCCAGAACATGTCCTCACAACCCGGGAAAAAAACAAAGAAAACATGCTATTTAATTTTCCTCTTGTTTAATGTTTCTCTTGTTTTTAGATTTGTATCTGAATCATGACTAACCTTTGGACTTTATCAGACACATCAAATATGGTGTCATAACAAGGCTACATAACCGTGAAAGGGTGCGCATATCAGATGATGTTGCTCTTTCGTGGTTATGTCCCTGACCAAACCTGTACTTTTTAATTGATGGCTTAACCCATCAATTGATCCCCCTGTTGTTTTTTTGCCGGCATGTGAAACCTCGTGTCCTTTTCTTCCATACTTACCCCATCAGTGGCCTGTCCAGTGTGAACACTTCCAGGTGAGATCACAACATCCAGGTAAGTGACAAACTTTTTATGACCCTCCCCAGGTTACTTGTAAATTTTAAAGTATGTTTTTGTTCTTTTAAAAAACTTTTTCATCTTATTTTTTAAAATTTACCATGCAATGAAGTCTCGCAATATTTCACCAGATTACAAAGGAGGAAGTGAATGAAGCTCTGTTCACTTCCTATTTCATTGCCTGAGCTGCCTTGGCCAGGATTGGAGGTAAGTGGTGGTGGTGGGGGAGCATTCTTTTGCTGGGCACAAAAATAGATATACCAGCAAAAGAACGCTTTAAAATTATAGTCTGATAAAGTCCTTAGAGTTTTATGACTGCATTGAAATTGTACTATTTTTATCTGTTTGATGTATATAATTTTATGACTCAGTTAGGAAATAAATTCCATTGTTTATTCTGTTCTTATCAATTGGTTGGATCCAAACAGAACCATGCTGAAAATATACCCATTAAAATCAATGAGAAGTTAGGAATTACCATCTTGCCCTATTGATTTCAATGAGTACTTTAAGTAGGTTTACATCTCAATGTAATGTAATCAATCCAGACTGAAGAGGGTCTTACCATTAACTTACATGGCAGGAGGATTCTACTCCACAGGGTAAAATATTTCTATACCTATTGTATAATGCTGCATGATAAACTTCTTATGTATTTTTGTACATGGCAGATAGAACTAGAAAGTGGAAATCCTAATTGTCAGTATGTTCCAATCTTATTGCATGATTTAAAATGTTACATTGCATAAAGCTTGAGTCAAAAGCTTATCTTGGTATTTATAACTAATGGCCTTTTCAGTGAACAAAAATAATGTCTTCTGTTTCCATCCATTACAGAAGCATAAAGAGTGGAAATACAGAAACAGAAGAATTGGAAGTGCTTGACAGATGAAATGAAATGTAACTTGTTCTTAAAATGTTCAGAAACTTCCCACTTCTTCCCGCTTCCCTCCCGCTTCCCAGACTGTATATAAACATGGAAAGCAAAGTTTTAAATAGAAGCCACATATGTCCAAATGACAATTTTATTCATAAGTGGTTCAATTTGAGATAGTTTTTCCCCACCATATGCTAGCTAGCATTAGCATAAGTCTAAATGCCAGTCAAACAATACCCTTGTGGTTTTCATTTCTAATATTTAGCATTATTATTTGAATAGTTATGGTTTGAGAAATCAGATGATTTGTCCTTAGGTGAATCTGAGATCAGCTCAGAAGAATGTTACCCAAATTGTGTGGGGTCTGTGAGGATCCCACAAGTGTCTGAATCTTAATATGAGGAATTAATTAGCTCAAAATGACAGCAAGAGGCTGGGTAATGGTAGGATCTTTTGACTTATGTATACCAGTAGTAACTGAGGAGACTCCAAGCAAGAAGATAGAATTAAATGGATTTTTTTAAATTGGAAATTAATCTTAACAGCATTCACTCTTACACTTCAAGCCCTCACACAAGGCTAACAAAGAAAATAGGAAGTATTTGGAAAGAGGAATAGAGCAAGGGGATTGTGGGTTATACTATACTGAACCTGGATGGCTAAGATTGCAAAGTAAACCAGCAGTGAGGGGGTCCAGAAGACAAAATGTTTGACATAGACTGTCATGGAGATGAGAAGAAGGGGATCTGTGCATGCATCCCTATATAGACTGACGTGAAGTCTAAAGGAAAGGTATCTGTGAGCACTTTGGTGGTGTTTTAGGGTGATATTTAGATCTGATAATTCCCCTGAAGGGATGGGATTCCAAGTGGAATACAATGTTTCTCGGAGTTTCTCAGGACTAGACAAAGGGTTCTCCAGAAATGTTAACAATAATTAATGGCCAATATATTTAGAATTGAATAGGAGCAGGCAATGTCTGTTTTTGAGGAGAGGAGAGGAGAAAAAACCATTTTTCAACCATCAACGACTCTGGTATGTTTGAGTGGATTAGTGGATGACTCCTTTCCAGGTGTTAGCTTTTACCTGGGTGTAACCCGACTTCCAAGGCACCCCACTTCTGAAATGTTAGCATTGCCCTGCACCCCATTTTTACAGGCCTGAGAGACTGGCCAAGCTTGGTTCATTACTGTGGCCTTTTACAGGGGTAAAAGACAGGATGGTCTCAGAAAAGGTCATTTTGTTTTTCCCTGGAAAGGAAGGCCTGGGGCTGAAAGGCCAAAAGAAGACACATTCCACATAAATGGGAGGTTAATGGATGGAGAAACCCTTTCGTATTTGCTGATTGTGAAATTTCCTCTCCTCAGCTCCCAACCTTAAAGAAGCTGCTAATAGCTGTTAAAATTCAATCACTGGACATTAAGAAACACATTTAACATTTTCTACACCTTTTGTCAAGACCAGAAAACTCATTGTGCAATCCATGAAGGCTCATGGAATTCATTGTTTCAGCCCATGAAGCAACCAACCCCCTCAGGTGTATTTGGAGGTATAAAAGACCCCCCAAAATATGCCTCATTGTGCACAGTTGTAATAGGGGGGAAACTGTTACTCTGTGTTAGCCAACCCAGGTTCCTCCATCCACTCTGCCAGACTGACTACAGGACAGGTCTGTATCACCTCAAAATCCTCTTGCTACCCCCTATCCAAGTTTTCCTACTGTTTTTCTATAGCCTTGTGTGAATGCTTTCTTTGGGTGAATGTGTGTGTGTTTGGTGTTATTTTTGAAATCCTTAAGAAAAACCATACTTAATTTTAAATGTGTATGTATTCCATCCAGACTATTACCGGCAGGCAAAAGTTTAAAAGATTCCGTTGTTACCCCCTCTTGCATAGCTAAAATTGAGTTGCTGCTAATTTCCCCAACATATTAGAAACTCGATATTTTCTTGGAATTTTCCAAGGAGCGTTTTGGGTAACATGGGTTTGACCTGTTGGAGGAATTTCTAAAGGCCCCTCCCTAGGTTATACATTATTCCAGCCTCCATATCTGGGGGTCCCTGGTTTACCTGCCAACCACATGGAAGGCCACAGCAAGCCAAATTATTAAATCTTGCCAATTGTGTGACATTGTAAGATGGGGGTTGTCAGGGTAGGTAACAAGTGTTAATAGACAGTTTAACATTTATTCAAATTAACACTCACATTTTACACACCCACAGGGATATTGAGCTTTCTGAAGTAGAATGGGCTGTAAAGTTTCTCTGAAGGATGGAAGATTGTCCCTACCAGTTGCAGCAACGGATGGGAGTTCCTGTGTGGACTCATGCCCATTTCATTAAGCTGGTGTATGCTAGCTCATGTAGATGAGCCTTTAATTCTTTTCTTTTATAGCCTTTGTTCCCAATCACCTAACAACCATAGGTGGTGTTGCCTATCTGTCTGCACAGACCATCCCTTTATACCACCTCAAGCAAGATGCAGACTGTGACATTATAGCAGCATTGTCACTTTCCACTGACTGCATGTTTTCTTTCAATGTCTGTGCCTGATGAAGGAGCCAGCAAGCTTCAAAAAATGGTGTTATGTATTTCATGCCTTTTGTTTGGCTTAATAAAGGTATCTCCACAATGGGATTCAATATATTAAGACATCTTTCCTCATCAGGACAAGATAACTGGTAACCTTTTCATCCCCAGCATCACCTTCGTCTAGCTTAGTGCCTATGACCTAAACACTACTTCTGTAGCAACTGGGGTTATCTGGGAAGCAAAATTCTTCTCTGGGAGCACTTTTCTAAAACTTTGATGTGTGGGATGCCTTGAGACTTACTCAACAGCAAGGGTTCTGCCCAGAAACACTTTCATCTATGTTCCTATGCTCTTCTACAATTCAGAGTCTACTACTAGCAGTGAGATGTGTTCCATTTTATTTTGGGCCCGTCTACACAGTTAAAAACAATATGTTTGGCATTCAGAAGATCGATCATCTGTACACACAACCATTTGGATGCATACATGCCATTCAGAAGGGGGGCTAGCAAATCCCCCATAAACTCCATGGATTTGGCATTCGGGAGGATTAGCGAATCTCGACCTAAAATCCATACAGCTATTCCTATTGTCGATGGTCTGTACACCCCGTTTGCACACATACAAACAGGCAGTGTAATCTGATTGGCTGGCTGAGCACAGTGGGTGGGGCTAGCAAAGAGGGGAATTGGGAGCGGCTGCCATGTTGGATTCCAGGCTAAGCGAGAGTCCACTAAGTCCATGAATTTTACATTTATTCCTTTTTATTTTATATTGTAAATATGGAAAACCGACTGTCTGCAAAACATGCACCTTTTGAAATAAAAAAAAATGACAGAAGATTTAAAACTGTTGCTTGGATCGCTTGCTCCAGCCAGCTGGGCAAAGGGGGGGTCATACGGAGTTTAGGGGGGTAAAAACCGTGTAGGCAGATCATACACATACGAACGGCTGCCTTTTCAGATTCCCCCCCCCAATTGATTTTTTTTAAAAAAAAATCGTGTAGACGGGGCCTTTATTTTATTTACACCTACCTCCTCTTTTAAAAATTTGCCCTCGGGACCAAATGCTTATATTCTTAAAGTAATAGCAGAAATATATGGACCATGCTTCTCAGCTGAGGTCTCATGTAGCCATTCAAAGATATACTCTCTATTTCTCTCTGTGTGTATTTAATATACCCATGACCATGGAGGAGTAGAAAAGCTTCCAAATACCTGGTCTTCCAAATATTTTAGGCACTATACAGTCTTGTATAATTGGCCATGTTGGGTTGCACTAGTGGGACCTCAAGGCCCAAACAAATGGAAGGCTAAAGGTTCCCCACACTTGTGCCATGTCAGTACACTTTTACCTGTTTTCTATATCCTCTAGGCTAGTCTCTGAGCCACAGAGTGAAGCAGATGGTCTGCTATAGTAGGGACAAACAACTGGGGTTAGGCCTCTAAAGCCTCATCTACACAGGACAGAATATTCTGGTTTCCCACTGGCAGATTCTGGCCCCAGATCAGGCCCATTGTCCCTCCATTACCTGCATGAAATGGGATGGAGTCTTCATGGACACACTAGCCCCTCTCTGCAGCCATTGCCATCACCATCCGTGTCACACTATCTGAAGCCAGGAAGGAGGCCCACAGCATGTGATCAAGGCACCTGCATGTGACCGGCCTTGGTCACATGCTATAGGCCTGCTTCCTGGCTTTGAATCATGTGGTATGGGTGGCACTGGGAGTTGCTGCACAGATGAGCCAGCATGCTAGTGTGGACTCTTGCAGTCCCGTGGAGTCTGATCCTTCCCCCTCCCAATGAAGTTTTATTTCCTGGGTATTTTAGTGAAATGGTTCAATGGGGTTTACCCCATCTACCCATCTTTGCCCTCATTGTCATCAGGACTGCCTGGGGGAAAAATGGGGTTCTCTGTTGTATGGACAGGAGAATTCTAAGATGGAGACAAGATGGGGATAAATAGCCTGCCTAGACAAGCCCTAAGAGACTGCATGTGTTACTCAGGAGTTTATTGTTTTCATTGTCACTCATTGTAATGTAAACATACTTGGGAAAGGATTAAGGAAAGGTGCCAGGTGAACACTGAATTTTTTTTAAAAAAATGAAGAAAACATGGGTGAGCAAAGTCTAAAGCAATGTTCTTCTACCTTTAACAGCGAAGCAGAAGAGGACATTTCAGCCAAGATCACACTAATGATGAGTCAATTACATTACCTCCTTACCACAGGCTGAATTTGACAGAGATCCATTCAAGCTTCATTCTCATTTTGGTTTAGAGACTTGGCCTTGACATTCAGTCCCCCCTGACTGTATTTTATCTCTTTAACTAGGTACAGAACATCTTCAAAATATGTTATTTATTCAGAGGATCATTTATTCCTCTGTTATTTATTCAGAGGATCATTATCTGAATAGGTTTTTTTTCCCCAGTCTTTCATATTAATTGGTTATACTGTATGTGCAATTTAGAGTGATAACTTTGGGAGCAGTATTACACTTTTGCATGGATATAGAGCAATTGACTAGAGATGCAACAATGAAGAGTTTTGTACCTTCAATTTCCCACAGTATAAAAAAAGTTTTATCTCTCTTTCTCTCCCCTCCCGCTCTGTCCCCTTCTCTCTTTCTGTTCTTATTCACTGTTTTATGGAACATCCCTTTTTATCACTCATGAGGATGGTCTGTTGTCCTTTGGACTCAAAGTATATCCTCTAAGGAACATAACTTTATAGCCTCATAAAGTTATGCAAGGGTACTCTGTTTAATTAGAATTCAATATAAAGTGTTGTAGACAGTTCTCCAAAATTGATTGTTTTGTTTAATTGCTGGTAATAAAATAGGATTAAACACCTTCTTTGATTAAATTTTTATATGCAAAAATACTGTAAGAATATGAGCAAATAATATATATGGGGCAATTATTACATGCCTATAAGGACTTATTTAATTTTAAAAGGCTTGTTAAATGCTGCATATTCTTCTTCTAACTGTATAGTAGGATGCTCTTCACTGCACTGAAATAACTTGACTCTGCAAGAACTTGACAGACATAATGTAACTGCTTAATAAAGAGAAGGAGTATCATACAATGTAACAATTAGTGTGATTATCCAAAATTGTAGTGTGGGTGAACTATCATCCCTATCATCACTAACTATTGGCCAGGTTAGCTAGTGTTAATGGAAACTGGAACTGAACATCTGGAGGGCCTTATGCTATCTGGAGATCTGGATGTTAAAAATAAGTAGTAAAAATCTAGACAATGCATTTCTAATACATCCATGTAAAGAAAACATCAAGATGGTGTGAAGCAAAGGTGGAAGAATCTCACCAGTAATCTCAAATGGGAAGCAACTGAAGTTATACCACAGTGATCACCTATGGCCCCACCTGAGTCATGAATGCAGCAATAGCATTTTTGGGCTGGCATTGTGTTGGAGACTTGTACATACATGTTTCCCTTATGCTTGCAGATGTCCTTTCTTAGGTACTGCAGGGATTGGTTTTGCCTTCCTCCACTGCAGCACTTAACAACCACCCCTCAACTTACTGAAAAGTCCCTGAAGCTGCCCCACATGGCCATTCCATGCTTTGTGGTGAATAGGCAGGATTGGAGAAGCTTCTGGATGCACCCCCTAGCCAGACATGAAATGATAGCATCGGTGCTGAGATCCACAGGGCCTTCCAGGGGTCTGAGCTCTGATGTCATCATTTCACATTGGGCTATGGGGACCAGTAGACAGCCACTTCTCTGATCCTGCCTGCTCATCACAAAGCAGCTTCAGGGGCTTTTCAGTAATTTTTTTGGTTGAGATATAGGGTTCAGTGTAGCATAGGTCCACATGCTGAAGAGATATTGGATTACAGCCCTGGGTAGACATTTTTGTACTTTGTGGTTCCTTCAAAAATGAAGATCTGTAGAGTGCCTGGTGCTTTCAAGATCTGTCAACAGGTCTTGTAGTTGATGTATTTCTTCCAGCTTCCACTAAATCCACTGCATCAACTAAAAAATATCAGTTTGCAATTAGTTATATCAACAATATAAATTATAAGTAATGAATTACTTATAATTAAGTATGCAGCTATTTTCAGTAAGAAAGATGTTTTGTTTCTAATAATAAAACAATACAATTAATATAGTTGTTACAAATTGGTAATGAATTAGAATATATTTACTAATGGAACATTGCCAGGTGAATATAAATTACTATTGTGATAAGGGGAATTGGGATGGGGGGGGGTACATTTCAGCCTGGAATGTAACACCTGGTCTTTCCAGAATTGACCCATGTTAGATGGAAGGTAAAGTATTTGGAGTCACATAGAAATGGCAGAATATTATATAGAAACACAGGAATTCTGTCTGCCTTCACTGTATGCAGCCAATGCATACAACCTGCTCAAGCACCTTAAGATATAGCAACAAGTGGTTTTGCTCCAGACAGAGGCAGATAGTGGTAAGTCCAGGCACCAGGATCCCTTGAAAGCCTTGAAACAGCAGCTGTCTGTCTCTCCTTCCAATCAAAAGGCTTAGGTAGCAAAATCTGGAAGAGATGGAGTCATCTATGCTACCTCAGGTAACTCAAATAGCTGATGGCTTGGATTTCCAAACCTTAAATGTAGATCTAGTGTCTGAATTGGAGCAGACTGGGTCCAGATCAGTCCAAATAGAACCAGCCAGATCCAAATGGCAAAATGGGGCTCCAAATTAAATTGGGTGTGTGTGTATGTCCAGGGCCCAGCCCTACATGCTATCATGTTGATATGAAGTTTAGTGTAACTTAAGAAGGGTTTGTGGAGGAAACTCTCCTAGTATATGTTGGTTTAAGTTACCCCACAGGAATATATTTTCTCAGTCTAAGTTCATTTTTATTTAGCCCTGAAGATACAATGATATGGTCCTTCACAGGTATTCCATGAGGCATAGGGTTTTTGAGACTTCCTTCTCTAAAGACAGAAGTTGTTTCTCAGAAAAAAAAAGATCTGACTTAACAATCCTCCTCCAAGTCTTTAGCAGGTGCACCTCCACCATAGGAATTGTTCATTGAAACTGGCAAAAGGAAGCATTCTGGCATAGCCTTAGGGTCTACAATTTCCTAAGTCCTCTCTTTCCCCATAAACAATCCTAAAACTCAGGGGGGGTCTGTACCAACAGGGGCTGGTATAATTTATTTCCATCCACCGAGAGCAATGGAAAAGTATAGTTTCTTTAGAATAATTAAAATGACTATAATAGGTGAAAAGGAAATGAAAAATGCAAGCACTCATGAGCCAGGAGGGCATATTAAAAGATTATGCCTCCTCATTGTTTTTGCCTTCTTCCTCCCCTGTAAAATTGCTGTGTTAGTGTGTATTTAATATGGCTATAACATACATATGAAATTTGCTTCTTAGTACAAAAAAAGTTCTACTTTGCTTACTTGTGAGTACCTCTTTACCCTATTTTTGCTATATTATATGGCAATGCGACCATATTTGCTTCAAATGTCACACAGCTGAACCAGTTAAACTCCTTTTATGTGTGCTATGTCCTGTGTAAAAGAAGTGATGAATCATCTAGGAGAACTTGAGAAGGGTGTTGCAGTTTAAGCTTTGGGAGTGTATATATATATATATATATATACACACACACACACACACACACACACACACACACCTAAACTTTGTGAAGTTGTCTTGTCAAGCTATTAGTCTGTCTTGCCCACTGTCATCTACTGTGACTGGCCAAAGTTCTCCAAGGTCTCAGCAAGAGCTCTTTCCAAGCCTGACTAGCTCAGTTCCTTTGAACTGGAGATGCGACTTGTGATCTTACACAGGCAAAGCATGTGCTTTATAGTTAAGCCATTAGTCCTTACAAAGTGTGTGACAAAATTGCAACTGGACCTCTTGGAGTTAGTTTGCATTCTTCTTAATGCTACACAAGGGCTTGTTCTTCTTTCTGAAAACCCAGAATAAATGAGCATAAGATGTTTGCATGACAATAAACAAGGAAGCCAATTATGCAATTTTTACAGAGTCACCTTAAAACAACCTGATGTGCTTGCTGTATAGGCTATAAAGTTCTCAAATGATTTCAGAAGAAAGTGTTCATAAATAAAAGGAGAAATGTTTAGAATAAAAATGATAAATTTGACATTTTCTCCTCCAGCTTCCCTTGAAACGTATTCATCAGTGTGCTCTCTATACAATTCTCATTAGAGGTAATGAGAATATCGAGGCAAGTGTTAATGAGAATAAAGGTATCCTTGGCCTGTTAGAGACTTTAAGCACTAACACATAATATCCACTTTTCTGAGAACATGGCTGAAGGTGGAGCGAAACCTCAGATGAACAGGAAATGTGCTTGAAAATATTCATTTAATTAAGCACTCTGCATGTTTTTATGGGACAAGAACTGTAATAATTATACAAGTTTAAAATATAAAGTCTCAAGAGATTGGCTCATTTGTCTTTGTAATAAATAAAAGTTACTGAGAGGTGACTTGAAGGCACACACACACACACAGTCAAGAAACTGCAGCTTTCATTTTGTTATGGAATCATTTTCCTTCTTGAACTCTTGGTGAATTTTGTGCCAACTGAAGAGTGGTTTTTGGAATATACTGCAAAGGTGAAATATCAATACAGTGATTCTTTGAAAACCATGATTATGGAAAATGCAATCACCATTTGAAGCCACCAGAAGAAAAGGATATTACTTACTCTTTCCTTAGGTATGCAAATCTTCACAAATTTCATCTCTGCAGGCAAGAACAAATAATTGTATCATTTTTCTCCTCTCTGTGAGAAAGTCACTGAAACTGCCCAGTTTTCAAAGGCCTTTCACAATTTGAGGATTACTCTGTGTAAAATATGCAGGGTTTTTGGACAGAACATTTCCTGCACAGGAAGTGCTGGCTGACATCCTGTTCATGATTTACAATGCCATCACAACTCAAATTTTTTGGCTGTTGGGTAGGTCCATTTTCTCTTCTGACCACACAATGACCAAAACCTCCCCCAAGCTCACCTTGGAATTAGTGCAACCCCCCCCCACCAATCACCCATTTCCAGGTTTTGGGGGATATAGAGAATTAGCAGCAACATATCCAGCTTGTTTCCTTCAGTTGGATGCAGGGACTTCCTGAGAACCTGCAGCACATCCAGACAAGGGAAAATAGCTGGACACATCATCATTGATCATCACACTCTCCAAAAACCCAGAAATGGCCACGTTTGGGGGCCTGCACAGCTTAGAAGGCAGGTGTTGTGGGTGGTAGAACTGGGAGATATAGGATTTGAGAATGAGAAAAGAAGAAATCTGCAGAAACAGACTTTAAAAATCTATCAGTCCATACATTTATGCAAACATTTGATGTTTGTCAGGATATTTTTCACCCAAGTATTAACCAACCAGCCAAAATATAGGTAATCTCCACCTCTTAAGAATCCTTCAAAACAATAGATCTTGCAGCCATTAGAGTCAATGACAACCAATTGGCTAAAATCCCAGAACCTCTATTCAGCTAGCTCACATTATTAGTTTAAAAAAACAAAGTCAAAAACTATCTCTTTGCATTAGATTTATAAAGACATTTGGAAATTCTGGGAAGTTCTTAGCAAAAAGGCAGCCAAACAAATTTCTCACTCGGTCTTAATCTTCAAACATTTCCCCCCGCTTTTTATTGTCCAAAGGATGTTTTACTCTTCTGTGGTGCAACACTAATGCTGAAGTCCTACATGTTTGTGCATAGCATAAGAGTTCCACATGCAAAACTCTACTACATCTCCATAGTCACCAACCCAGGACACATCTTGCTTCTACAATAGCACCCCCATGCCATTCTGTGACCATGGAGGGGGAATGGGAGGGATCAGAGAAGCACTTGGCTGTGTTCTCATAGCCAGAGATGGACAGGCCATCTTCTACTAAGATCCAACAGAGTCCTTCAGGGATATCAGCAGATGTTATTATTGGTCTCTGTTGGGCTTTAGGAACATAGCCAAACATTTCTACAATCCTCTCGGCTCTGTCCAGCAATAGGATAGCCATTGGAGACTGTTTTTGTAGTGCAATGGTGAGTCTGGGGGTTGTTTTGGGTTGTTGGAGATGGAAAAAGGGAATGCCAGCCTCCACAATGGCAAAAAGAAAATACGTACAGAAGTGTAAGGTGGAATTACATATCTACATCACTAAAAGGATCTAGTCCAGATATGTTAACCAGTCCTAACAAATATCATCCAGATGGTCATACAGAACAGTTGCAAATGATAATAAAGTGCAATTTGTCCAAAAGAACGGGATATTTTTGTCTATGAACCCAAAACATCACATACATAATTTCTATATTTGTGAAGAATAAAAAGAGACAGGCTTTTGTATCCTCAAGGAAAGTCTGTCCCCCATTTTCCTTTTGAAAGCTTTGTCCTCCCTGCCTTATCTGTCTGTCTGAACAATGCTTTGCCCCTTTCAAAGTCCCTCAGCACAAGAAATGAAGTGTTACGAATAACAGCTCTGTAATTTCAATATGAGATACATTTTTCATTTTAAGAGGTTTATTACAAAGGTCACTGCTGAATGAATAACATGTGGAAATAAGATATTTAATAGAAGTGCACAGAACTGCAACAGCTCTCTAAAATCGAAGACCAAAAGAGGCAGCTAGGATCATTTGAAGGACAGGGATACAAGTTGCTGCTTTAATGTAACACTCCTTGTAGTAACTGTTTGCTTGATATTTTCCCTTGTTATCGAACTTCAGAGACTCACTGGTGGTAGCTTTACTGTCTTTTTATATTTAAAGTAGAATTTTAAAGGTTACTAAATCTCAAAGAAGAGGCAGACACAACTATCTGGTTAGAACATGTGATTGGTAGATAAGTGGATTAATGCTGTACTGGAGCTGAGGCTGGCATAGCTCTGAAAGATCTTTTATACCAGAGACATGGTGGCTTCCATTTCTCCTTTGACAGTCAAGGATAAGCAGAAAACAAAATCAACAAATGATGCATGTATGTGTTGTTGTTTTAATTGAGTTATACAAAGAACACTTTCCATGTTCTCCTTATCTGTTTATTCCCTCATTATTTCCAGTTTTTTTCTGTTGAAAGGAAAAACTGCTGTCCTTTTGGCTTCTAAAGAAAGAACTCAAAAGGCCAAGAAAACCTTTGGTCAAGCCCACAAAGGACTGGCCAGATGACAAAATTCTGTAGAACAAACAAGAAATGTATATGAGAACATACTGTTGAAAACCATCTACCTTCTGCAGCTTCACTGATATGGTCATGATGTAGCCAAGTAGAAAGCCCATACAAAGAAGGGTTCTTTTAAACTCTGATTATGCTTATATTTGGAATGTTACACATCTTACAATGTTAACAAAAATGATATATTTACCTTAAACCTATTCAGCTATTATCTTGGTTTTAAGTAAATGTGCCAGGAGATGGGTACACTAGACCTATCCCTCTGCCATCATTTTGGTCAGACAAAGAACAATGAGTCTAAATGGAAAGCCTTTCTATCTAGAGAGTCTCTCCACACAAACCAGAACCTTGGAAAATCAGGATTCAAAATTGCCTCCCTGCTTTACTATAATTCCTTTTCATATAAGCAAAGTGATGATGATGGGGCCAAAGCTAATGGACACACTTCCTTGTGTGTTTACTTCACCACAAAGATAGAGGCTGAAGACCACTTTTGCTTATATTTGATTTTGGAAGTTTGTTATTTTAATTAAATGCCAACTTGGTTAGCTGTCAAGGGCAACAGTGTGGAAAGAGGAGAAGGATAATAAATCTTTAAAAGTCTGTGTCATGTGTAAGCCTACAGGGTTGGTTAACAGAGACAAAATCATAGCACTGAGCCTCCCTAAACTTTCATGGTGACATATTTTAATAATGATGCATAGAGTAGAGAGGACAGCACACAGTTCTCATCTCACAATGAGCTGCAACACTAAAGAATGTTTAAGCACCCTTAATATGTTACAATAGCACAATGAGTGATAGCTCATGATATAGCCTACTGTATGGCTATATCATATGATAGTATGCATACATGATCAAGTTACATGGGCCTTTACATCAAAATCATCAAAATGGTGTGAGGCAATCATTTTGTGGTTATAATTTTGTCTCCATGGCCCAGACCTTTCAATATTACAACCCAGTGGCTGCCTATGATACCAGCTGTTAGTCACAACTGATTGGGCTAGTTAGGAAGTCCTTAGTTCCAGTGTCTGCCTTGCAACCATCAGGTACCATATTTGATATCTCTTAGGCTCACCTTCTCCACCTGCAAGGCTGTTGTAAAGTTTATAACAAAATAATGCTTGGAGAGTACTCTGAACAATTAGAAGTGTTCTACATGTGTTGTTGTTGTTGTTTCAAGCCTCATTGTTTTGTTACTGACCTTAACATCATGATCTTGTAGAAAAGGACTTCAAAGTAAGACCATAATTCGAAACTGCTGGATTACAATTTATCAAGAAGTTCAGCTTGCATCCTGAATGGAGCCAATATATGACCAAGTTCAGTTTTTCTAAATTCTCCCTCACTATCCCTTTTTTCTTGCTATGTCACATATTTTATAAGATAAGCAGGGACTGTCATATTACTAATTATTGCAAGCCATTCTGAGAGACCGTTTTGGCTAAATAATGGGATATAAACATGTTAAATTAATAAAGGGTTATACTACAGTACATATGTGCATGTACTGGCAGGATTTTTGTGTCATCAACACAAACAGCTCTTTGAATGGTCATTGTAATGAATTGCATGCATTTATGCTTTAATACAAGTATCAGGTTGTCCTTTTTTTGCATTTCATTCAAAGACGTACAAATGTATTATGGCAAAACAAAGAGAAGATGTGATATGTGGCTAGCATCCTCTATGTCTATTTTTTGGTTGCTGCAGAGACTGACATTCTCATACTCCCTTTGCAACTACCAAAGTCCCTCCTGTACCTACTGTAGAGCTGTTGCACTCCCCTCCCCGATCATTCTGTGGTTGGTGTAGAGTGGTGGTGGAGAATTAGAGAAGTGTCAGGCTAGGTTCCCATAACCAAATGATGGCATCATTTGCTGAGGTCTGCCAGAGTCCTCCCAAAGTCTCAGTGGATGATGTAATCAGTTTGTATCTTGCTACATGGACAGAGCCAGATACTTCTCTGATTCCCTCTGCTCTCCACTAGGTACAGAATGACTATGGAGAAAAGTTAGTTAGTTATAGTTTATTTGATTAGACAATTGACCATATCAGAACAGTTAACATCAAACATTATAAAAGTAAAATAAGATAGATAAAATATAGTATAATATAATATAATAAGTTGATTAATTGAACCAGACTTAAGTGAAATATAACAAAATCCGATGAGATAAAATATGTTAGAATTAAATTAAGAGAACTGCAAATTAATGATAGTAATGATAAAATAATTTTCTTAATGAAGTAATACCAAATACGTATAATAATGTTATCTTGTAGTTGTATAAAATTATAATATACAAAGACAATAAAAAAATAAGTTCAACAGCTTTACGTGCAACCCCAATGTGTTCAATAAAATGAGTTCTCAGTTGTACAGCTTTAGTTATAAACTTAGCCAATCTAATGACTACAAAAATATTTGTAGATTGGGGAAGTGCTGCAGTGCCTCTACATTAAGTCCAGGTTTGGTGAATGACCAGCTGAAGTGTAGTTGTGCATGTGAAACTACTGTGTTGCATTGAGCCACATAGGATTCCAGCCAATGTCTCCTCATAAGATCCAGGTTTTCTCAGTGGGATGGGATTTTGGACAGGGCTACCCTCATCTGGCTTTCTCAACTCTTGAGAAATCCCTTTTGGGGAGTTTCCCTGAAGTTGTTGAACATTCTTTCTATCCTTACATGACTTGGTTGTCTTGGATTTTTTTATAAGCACTAAGCATTATTCTAAGATTCCAGAATGTGAGCCGATGTTACTCTTACTAAAGTTATTTCAATATGTTATTTTTTTATTCTCCATAATATGATACAGTATATCTCCTTTAAAGTAGCTCTAATTTGGTTATGGTTTGCAATCTCTCAGCAGACATAATGCTGAAGGGTGAGCTCCAAATATCATTTGCAACCTTCATTTAATGACTTTATAGGAATGGATGTCCTGACACAAAGGTGGGCAACCCATTGACTGCCATTTGGCTGTTGGACTACAACTCCCATCATCCCTGATAATTGGAAATCCACCTCATCCTATAGACAGTTAATCTTCAGATTCTTGTTTTGCTCATCAGACCATATCAAAAGAACCACCCCTTTTCCATTGGATCACATTGGTTCTAAGGAGGACCAATCCTTTATGGATCTGAAACATGGGTCACGTATCGCCACCACCTACAACTCCTCGAGTGCTTTCATCAGCGCTGTCTACGCACAATCCTAAATATACACTGGACTATGTGACGAATGTTGCTGTCCTTGAGCAAGCAGGGATCACCAGTATTGAGGCCATGATATTGAGAATGCAGCTGTGCTGGGCAGGGCACATTTCTAGGATGGAGGACCATCGCCTCCCAAAAATACTACTCTACGGTGAACTCGCCATGTAAGAGGGGCGCTCCAAAAAAGTGATACAAAGACCGCCTGAAACAACATCTCAGGCTCGGTCAAATTGATCACCAACAGTGGTCCGCCCTGGCCTCACATCGGAAGGCATGGAGACGCACTATCCACAATGCTGCAGCCTTATTTGAGAACTCACGCCGAACAAGTCTTGAAGAGAAACGACAACACAGAAAGAATCACAACCCAAAAACATCACCCAAGGAGACCTTCTGCTGTGCTTTCTGCAACCGGACTTGTCTATCTCGGATTGGCCTTTTTAGTCATCAGCGCGCTTGCAGAAAGCATGGGATGAGTCCTTCCTGAATCTTCGTTTGCGAAGAAAAGCCAGAGGAGGAGGACATTGGTTCTTCTTTTAAGACAGCAAGAAACAGGGAGCCTATGTGTTATTTAATTGTTTGGCATCTAACTAAAATGTATCATTTTATATATCTAGGGGCAGCCATGTTGGACAAGCAGCAAAACATAGCAAAATCCAAATCCAGCTCTGCTTTGGCTGTGTGTATCTTCAGCCACCTCATAACCAACAAGGGGTGTAGCTTCTGCTTTCATCCACCCTCCCTCCAAGACCATCTTAACCAACACTTTTAACTTCTCAGATGCAGCTCTGTGACTCTCCATCATCACATTTTCTATATATATGACTGATGAACAAGCCTGTGAGCTTCAAAAGCTTGTGTGATATTTTTTGGTGCCTTTTGGTTGGCCTAACAAAGGTATCACCAGAATATGCATTTTGGATTTTGTCATATCATTTTAATGTATGATAAAATGATTTTTCTAACTAACCAAATATCTCTCCTGTTGTTTAGGATGAATTGGCATCTTCTATGTCTGATCAAACTGATGACTACCCACAAATATTTGCCAATCATTTGGACCTAATAAAGAGTGAAACAGATTTCAATAAAACATTCATTGTGATGCTCTGAGGCCTTCAGTGGCACATAAAATAGATCCCAAAATGCACATTACATGCAGCTTTTCATTATACACTGCACAGAAATGTCCTTGACATTCAAGACTTTGCCATACATATTTTAGCATGCGTCACTCCTGGGTGTATTTGAAAATACCCTCCACTTGCCTTTAATAATAATGACTTGTCATATGGATTCCAGATATTGGCTAATTTAACATAATATGGACTTGATGCTTTTTATTAACTGTCAAATGAAACCCAATTGCCGTCAGAAACATTTTCCCCTTCTGTCATGCATTTGTTCCTAGTATGCTTCTTTTCTGACCACTAATGGAAAAGGTTAATAAACTACAGTATTAGATGCTATTAATATTCAATATGCATGGCATGTGAATAATTTTGCGGGCTTTTGATCTTGAAGGCACAGGGCCATTAATGTTTCTATTCTGCAGTCATGTAAAAGGGCACCATACTGGATACATGCCTCTAATATGAAAGCTAAAAGGTTTGTGAAGATCTCTCACTATGTTAGTCCATTTTCACCTTGATTGAAATTCAGATAGTTGCTTCTGAATTTCACAGAGCTCATTTTCCCTTCACTTTCCATCTCCTTTCCTCTCCTCTCCAATCCTCTCCCATTCTTGCTATTTAGGAGTTATTATTAATCCAATTCTATTTTATACACATCTTTATTGAGTGTCAAATGAATGTAAAATGAATGTAAGACAATAAAAACTCCAAGTGGCATTTGGGGTCATTTGGACATTAGTAGCAAAATGTTAGTGATCATCTGTTCTTTTTATTTTAACATTATAACGAACTTTTAAAAATCAAGAAGGATGTGTATGAGAAGCAAAACTAACCCCCAAACAACTCTCTCAGTAAAATAAGGGTGAACTGTGTTTGTGTTTTCAAGACACTTGTCTTTTGACAGATAACATGCTTGGACTAGATCTGGGAATTTGCTGAGTTGCTTCTGCTGTTGCTGTATAAACAATGTCTGTTTCGATGAAGGGGGGTGGGATGAGGTGGAAAAAGTAATCAAAGGCCAAATCAAACAATCAAATGATACATGAAAGCGTGACCTTTATGCCTCTTCCCATCCCCCTTCTTCACACACACCTAATATTTTTTAAAATACACATTCAAATATACCTAATTATTTTTAGGGGACTTGGATCTATAAAATAACTCCTTCTTCTTTTTCAAAACTTTTCTGAGTTAAAAAACAAAGAAGAAAAAAGAATTAGTTTTATAGTTTTATTATTTGCATATGTGCTAAATTGTGTGGCTTTGTAATTGTTTGTGTATGTGTGTTTTAACTTATTTAAAGTAATGGCATTGTGATGGCTTATAGCTTTTAGCAATAAAGATTTACTTCATTTCATTTTGCTGAGCTCTGAAAGGTTCCATGTAACTGGGGTTGAGAATCTCCTCCAAGTTTTAGTCTGAAATTTTAAATTCCCTCTCCAAGGGGTTGAACCCAACCACTACAATTGGTTTAGGACTACTGATAGCTTTTTAAAGTCTGTATTGCAAACAGGAACCGACTCTGGAAGCCATGAGGCACCACTGAAATGAATATAGGTCTGTATTTAAAACACACACTTTTGTTTAGAAATTAATATTTTGTGACAGCTAAGAGGGAAATAGTGTTTAAGAGGTATAGCCAGATTCACTCAAAAATATTTTTGAACTATGCTGACATTTTCATTGATTTTTCTTTGGACATTTTCTTAGAAGTCAAAGTCTTCAAAGTCTCCCCTCACTGGTTTCCTGCAAAGAGATTAAATCATTTGGAAGTCCAGTGTACTTACAGCCTAACTCTAAACTCACTGTCTGTTTAAATCTGGGTCAGCAGATCAAACTTCCTACAAAGATAAAGCCTTGTAGGAGATAGTGACATTTTCACAGTCCCATCTGATCATGAGAGAGGGGGGTAAGTGCTCTTATACTGATAAAGTTCCTTTTAGTCCCTGTTACTTCCTTCAGAACCAATGGATTGTTATTTAATCCCATGAGCACCCTCTATAGTGTGTTTCTGTTCATGTGCCACACACTATCATATTCTGTTCTCTCATTTGTTACTGTTTTAGATATATTGATTTAGCTCTCTTCTTACTATTAAAATACAGTGTAAAGTCCCAATTAAATTAGCTGGGGGGAAATCACTGCCACAGCACTCAAAGCTATAATAAAATATTCATAGATGTGAACCAGCCATGAATGTTAAGAGGTACTTACTTTGTGTGGTCATTCAATCAGCTAATTATTCATAAAAAAACTTTTTTTTTTTGCCTGAATTACTGCTTGCCAAAGAGTACTTTTGGCAGACTTTCTGATGAATTTGGGCCAAAACACTCTTTCATGTATTGTGTGAAGGGGAATCCACCTTGAAACTCACTAGAAATTGTACAACAGTGTTTTTTTTTCCCCCACACAGCATGAAAGTGGAGTGAAATGTTTCATATTCTAGTGTGTAGATGACTTATAAAAAAACATTAATATAGAAAAATGACCAGGGACTGCCAGATTCAGTCTGGACACTGCTCAGTATTCCCAAGAGTTATCTACAAGTATTTCTGCTGAGAGAGATTATGAGAGATTTTGAGAGATTAGTTTGCTTCAGCCCTTGTGCTGAATCCAGACTGGGTAGATTATCACACCGGACCCTATAAACTATTTCTGTCCCACTACCCCCCCGCTACACTCCCACCCCTGTAATGAAAAAATAAATAAATTCAAACCCTTCCCTTGCCACACTATCTGGAGTGTTCCTCCTCTCTTCAACAGTCCAGGCGTGAATGGAGCTGTCACAAAGCTCCATTCACATCCCAGAATGCAAATTCTGCCTGTTCTTGCGAGAGAACGATCACACGGGTATTTTAAAAATAAAAATACAAGAAAAAAGTGACAACAAGCACAAAAACACACAGTATACTTGCAAAGCAACCTGGGGAGGGGGAAAAAAGGTGACACTTACCTGGCTGTTCTGATCATACCCAGAAGTCTTCGGCATGGACCTCCCAATGAAGCTTGTTTGCTTGCTTGTTTGTTTAAGAGCAATGCTTCCATTTAGCATACATCAAAAAAGGACAAGCTTTAATCCCCCTGTTTTCCTTGTGGACTGTCGCTATGAGTGTGGAAACCCTCTCCATGGAACAATTTGTCTAGGATTTTGCATACACACACAGACAGCCTAGCCTATTCCAATTACATCTCATCACTCCAGTGACTAGACCTACAGTGTGAAGACATCTCAAGAGGACATATTTTAATTCCTGTGCCATACAGCTACATTTATAACTTTTTTATTAGCAAATACAGACATTCCAGATGATGAAAAAATATACAAATTTACACTTCACTAATTTCCCATTTATAATTCTTGGGGGGGGGGTTGCATTTATCTGAAAAAGTGGGGGAGGACCTTATACAACTTATGTATGCAATATGATCCCTAGTGCCTCTTCCTTTTCTGAACCCTACTTGGATATCTGGTATTACTCACTCCATTTATGATTAAAGTATTTGTTGTAGAATTTTGAGCATCATTTTCCTATCATGGGAAATTCATGCAATGGTCCTGGGAGTACTGCAATCCCTGGTGTCCTGTTTCCTGGGGATTAGAATGTTTCTGGAATATTTCTAATCTGTAGGCCATTGTTTTGTTTCCTGTATTTGTTGGCAGATTTTAGTTAGAGTTTGAGTGGATTCTGTCTCTGTAGCTTGAAACAGCTCTATCGGTATGCCATCTGTTCCTGATGATTTTTTTTTCTTATGATGGTTCATCCTTTCATCTCTTGTATACAATTCTTCAGTTCATTTTTTCCCCATCACCTTTTTATTTCTTTATGATCATTTAGCGTGTTCCCCTGCTGGTTATATAGCATCCTCAATCTTGATGTAAATGTCCCTTTGATTTCCCAGATCTTGCAGATGAGGTCTCTTGTTCTACCTGTTTTGTTGTTATCTTCTATTTCTCTGCATTTATTATAGAATAATGGCTAGGGTCCTGCATCAAACAATAGCTGTGATGCTATGGCCATGCTTTATCTCCCCATCCAGCTTCTGAAACCCACCTTAAAAACCAGTCAGCTGTCCTGAGTAATGAAGGCCTGTGCTGTTCATAAGGGACATGCTGCAAGGTGATGTGACCAGCCTCTTCTCAACAGCAAGAGTTGTCACAAGGAGCAGAAGCAGGGACCCCTGAGGAAACCTGACACAACTCTTCATTGCTTGCTGGCAGGAGAAGTGGGTCACATCATCATGCAGTGCCTTGTCATGAGCAGCACAAACCTTCACCTAGGATGGGTGACTAGTTTTTAATGTGGGTTTCAGGTCATTTGCAGTTATGGCAATAGTGCTACAATTGTAAGTTGGAATATGAAGCAGGCATGATGTCCTAAGTCCCATTTTAACAACATTGTAACTGACTTACAGGAGTCCAGATAGTATTTTTTAAAACAGAAAACAGTATTTTGTATGTATGTAACAACAATTCATGTGCAGGAAACAATATTTTTGAGCAGACAAATGACTGCAAAGTTCTCAAAGACTTTCCCACAGAAGGAACAAAATTACTAAAATTACTTGTTGTTTCCACTGTAATTGAAATTAGCATAGAATTACTTGCCTAGCCTGGAAAAGAGAAAGTAAAAGAAATAAATAAACATAGTTTATATACCCAAAAGGCTCTTACACACAAGATAGAGGACACTGTGTCTCTGTGCGTGTATGAACAAGTGAATGGATGGAATGTACAAGGAAAAAATGAACTAAATATTAGAAGGAATTTCCTAACAGTATAAAAAGTTTGAGAGTCAATCAGACTGTCTCTGAAGGTAGTGGCATTTTCTTTTCCAGAGGTAAGCAGAGGCTGAATGGGATCTACCTGGGCTGTTGTGATTTCATCCTGTATTACAAAACCTGCTTCATGCAGGGGTGGAACTAAATGACATCCATGGACCTTTCCTGTGAGGATATTATCAGACTAGCATGTTAAAACACTGTAATTCCATGAGTGAATATAGCGGGAACATCCTGGCATTATAACACTTATCACACGTAGCTGTAATCATGTGAAAGAAATGCCACAGAATTATTGTACGAAGACCACTAGTGCTTAAAGAATGGAAATCTACTTCCAGAACTTGGCATGGCATTTTCAGCAGTTCTCGTGAGAAGACACAAGCATGCTTAAAACTCCAATAACCCTTGAATTTACAAAGTAAATGAACACACAAGCAATGAAATAAACCTAAAAACATGCAAACTTAAGGGAACAGTTCCTAAAAAGAGCATCCTGTGCTTTGTTTTTGCATTCTCACACAGACGCTTTCTCGCAGAGGACCGCCAATTCACACTGAAGTCTCATGATTACAATGGGATGTGGTTTCACACTCAGTCAATATCATGAAAAGAGTGCTATTGAAGATCTATTGACAGCTTGTCCCATGAATGAGAAAGAATGCCTTTTTCACGGCAGGAACATAGAGTAAAAATGCAAAGATGATGATATTGTGCAATAGCAGGGCCCATTCACACTACCCCAATGTCATAATCTTGTGATTTTTGCTGAGTCTGATAATGTCCTGAGTCTCTTGTTATGCAACTTCTTTCCCATTATACCAAATTCACTCTATGAATGCTGAGAGATAAAGCTGCAGAGAACTAGCTCTTCCAAATTCCAAGTACACATTGTGTTGGTGCCTTTAAAAACCAAAAGATGCAACATCTATCATGCTGACTTTCAATGATAACTGGTTTCTTCATCAGGTAAGGATAATAAACACACACACACACACATATGAAGTGAAGCAAAATTACAGTGTTGGGGTCACAGGTCTGTATCCTGCCTATTACATGCAAAATTCATGTATAATGGATGTGATCCTTCATGAGACACACAACGATGATGCCTTGGCAAGGCGCTATCTCCATATCCGACCAAGTTACAGAAGGAAGTTCCATGAAGACAGAAATGTTGGGTCACATACCCCTGTTTCTATGAGATGACAGTCAACAAAACATTACAAGAAAAAGAAATATAATTTTCCTTCTCCTTTTGCAGCCATGAAATACCTGCTTTTGAGATCTGGGTCTGTCTCCCCTTGTGAGGCTGTAGGATTTTAGGGGCTGATTTCTTGCAGCTTTTAATTTATTGACATTCATAAAGATTTTTCTCACAGATAAGTGCAATTATACACTAACAGAAGATATATATGGTTATAAGCCAAAATTTTGCAAATGAGCTGAAGTGCACACTAGAGTGAGTTGCATTTCTGCACACTTTTAATTAGGTATCTCTATATGTGCAGATGGTTTACAATGGCAATAAGGCTCCCTAACATAAACTGCAGTGCTGCTAATTCATGCCTAGTTGCATAGGTAGTGACTTATCCTCAGCTGCACAGCTACCAGCAACAGAGTTGGTAATGAATTAAGGTATTGCTGTTCACTTCCTGTCATGTCTTATGGCTTAATTAAAAATGAACTGCTTTATTAAAACAGAGAGATGAAATTCCCCCCTCCCCTTCACCCATACCTAACATATGTAGATGTAACTTTAAGGAACACACACACACACACATCCACCACCAACCCTATTCTCAATTCTCCTGAAGAAGTAGCCACTATTAACATTTCCAGTGTGGGGAATATAGACATAGAAGATTATCAGATGCAGCAAAAACTGTGTCAAAAGATCTCTAGAATAACAGGAAGGGGCGACCTTGCAAGATGATGCCATCCTCCAGCATTCCAGGGGCATAGTGCTGTCATGAGTAATGCATCCATTTTTATTTGCAGCCTGTCCCTGTCATTGGAAAAATGAAGCCTCGTCCGCAGCAGTGCTACAGCACTCGAATGGCAGAAGGATGTGGGTGCCTGGTAAGGTTGCCCTTTCTGTTCTCCTCCTATTCTTATGGCATGATTGGGAATGAGATTTTTTGGTGCGTTACTCCATAGGTTATAATCTCCATATTCTCTTATTCTTGATCGTGCACTTCAATAAAGTTTCCCTTAAACTCCCCCTGACCCATTTTTTTTCTGCCTTGGCTTCTCTTCCTTTTTCTCCACCCATCCATTTTATTGTGCTTTTTACCAACCCCTTCTTCTTTTTTTCCTACTCCTTTTAATTATACAGTGAGGGTAATATTGGAATATAGAAGAACAGGCTTGATAGATACAAGATTATTTAAACTGAAGATGTTGCTGACTGAATTTGAGATTCTTGCCTCTTACATGAAAAAATTGCAGACCCAGCCCGGACGTTCCCATCCCCTCCTCTGAGAAAGAATACATGATTCCAAAATATCTTCATGAGACCACGTCATCCAGCCGTGCCAGAAGTCCTGCCTCCCACTCCATACCAGCCAATCAGAGCAGGGGAGACCCACTACGATTGGCCACCTATTTGCACCCGCTCCCTGGCCCACAGGGCAGGCCAGGAAGAGGGAGAAGAACATGGTGGCCCCATGCCGGCAACCACGAGGCCATGGGCGCCACCGCCAAGGGATCAGGGCTCTGGACAGGCCTCAAACAGTCCACTGGGCAAAGTCCAGTAAGTCCCCATGTGCTCTGATACTGTTCCCTGCAGATTATGCTTCGTGATTGGAAGGGAGAAAGGATGAAGTGATGCAGTTGTGCAGAATAATGTTCTGCATATGTTCAGGATTTCTAAAAACATTTATGTTTAAGAATTCTCCACTCTTGATTCATGGACTAAACCTTGAAACTTATTGCTATATTTGTAATGGATCAGTGCCCTCTAACTGAAATAAAACATTCCTTCTTAACTTTTAACAAAGGGCTTATCTACATGGGCAATTTACCCCATCTTATCCCCATCTTAGAACCACACAGTCCTAACAAGGCAGGGCTTTTGCCCAGTTTTGCTCCCAGGCAGTCGTCACCACCCCTGCAGCTAAGATGGGGGAATACAGAGTAGGGCCCAATAAAACATTTTAAAATAATAGCTGGTAAAATGTGTTCCAGCCTGGAAAAAACATATTGGGCCCCATGTGACTGCAGGCATCCATTCTGGCATGCCAGCCCATCACTGCAGCTACTGGCTGCATCACTCTTCCAGATCCAGGGAGGGAGTCTGCAGTAGCATGTGAGCAAGGGTCCTTGGTCACATGCTGTGTGACTCCTGCCTGGATCTGGAGAGTGGGATGCAGGCAGCGTAGCTGCAGGGATGGGATGGCATGCCCATCTAGACTCCGGCCCATTTCATCCAGGCAACGGGGGAGGAGCGGGCCTGATCCACAGGCAGGATAGGCCAGTGGGAAGCCAGTGCATCCTCACCCATGTAGATGAGCCCAAAGAAAGGATTTGATGATTGAGTGTAACGTGCTTGTTGGTGAGGATGGAAAGAAAAGAGAGCTGAAGATAACTGATAACGTTAATTGGTAATGTAAGATGAGCTCCCATGCTTTAGGAAAGTTTTTCCTCATGGCCATGTTGGTCAACCTCCACTCTTGGCCAACAGTCATTTTATGGACTTAGCAGTCTGTGTGCCTGTGTCTGGGGGAAATCTAGTTGGGAGAAAGGCAATGTTAAAAGGACAAAAGAGCCCTTTTGAAGCAGTTAATAAGAAATGTTGTCCTTGGGTCAACAGTAAGTGTCTCTGTGCCAAACTCTGTAAATCCCATGTGGTGTCCAAACCTAGCAATTTAAAGGATACATGAACTAGTTATCACATTAACTAGTGATAACTCTCCCAACTAAAAACAAACAAACAAACAAACCCAAACAAACAGTAATTAGCAATGATGGTGATGAATTATTTTCCCAATTTCTAACATTAAATATTTTAAATTAATTTTTGGGGCAGGGGCTAACATTCTAAGCTCTGATCTTGGGGTAGTGCTGCCTTAAATCTTCAGTGCAGCATAAATAGAGAAGCTTCTAGATGTAACTTTTGGAAACCTAAATTCAAATCCACGTACAATTCTAAATAATTTTGAGGGAAGTATTATGATAAAATGGGGTTATTTTACATATGCAGCCATTAACAAACCTCTTTACTGCTTACATCTTTTTACTTCGCTTTCCCAATTTTTAAAAGTAGTTTGCCACATGTGAATATTTAAATGCCACTCCAAAACAGACTATAGGGCCCCAGTTTTTCAAATCAGGAAGTCTCTCTCTCTCTCTCTCTCTCTCTCTCTCTCTCTCTCACACACACACACACACACACACAACTACACACACTTTCTCTCTTACACATACACACAATACTAGAATTTGGCATCATCCTGTAAAGATCCGCAAAATGAGGGAAAGGAGACACAAGCACTGTCCCCTCAAACTGGATGCAGTCCTATTCCATAAGAGGCCTAAATTGTGAAAAACAGTCCAATTAAAGAAAAAAACACTATGGACTACCAAAAGAATGTATGAATCAAACATAACCTACCTTACATATGTTTCAATAAGTCAGGTGCTCTCATCTGCTCCATTGTCCAGAGTGTACTTTCTATGTGTGTGTTTTTGTTTTGTTTTACCCCACACTGAAAGATTTTAATCAGAGAATAATATGCAAAATAATACATATTTTTCTACAAGGCATGCTAACAAAGAACCATTTATATGCACACATATTTTTAAAAAATGCTTATCCCACCTTTTCTTTCATTTGCCTCTCTTTTACCATCATCCATCATTTTCAAAAAGTTATGCAACATTTTCCACAGGCAAACACGTAAATATCTTCATAAATTTCAAGGACAATGGATTCCTCCCAACTAGCCATATGCTGAGTTGGGAGGCAATCTGGCATCATAAGAATGCCACCCCTTCAAGACAAAGAAAATCCAGTAGTAGTGAAAAAGAGAAATTGCCAAACCATCGTTGGAAAAAGTTTTGGCCGTGGTTTAGTGAGACAACCCCAGCAATAACATAGAATGATATTTTAAATAAATATTTTATTAATATTGTATTATTTTATTATTGTATTTTTGTATTATTTTGTATTTTTATTAATCTTTTATTGATTTTTTTCTTTTCCAAATAGGTATAATTGTAATGTGTAAATATAATGTGATTATAATGTGTTTAGATTAAGAGAAAAAATGTATTAGTGTTAGTATAGATAGTTTTATTTTTGTATTAGTAAGAAAAGAGGAAAACAATTATTATTACTTTTGCGTTATTGTTATGGCCTTTTGCAATCGGGTGTATTTTTCAGTAGAATGGTCTTATTCCAATAAAAAATTCCTTAAAAAAATTTCCAAAAAGACAAAGGGAGAGATGGTAGGGAGAAGCCAAAGACCAAATGGCAGGCATAGCCGGCAGGGGGCAATTATGAACCCTGCAGGCAGACAAGAGAAGAACCTCCCTACCTTCTATGTCCCTACTAAAGAATCCACTACCATACCAGCTGCCTCATCTTATATGGCCAGCCAGGAGAAGATGCAACATAAGAGTCCTTGCCAATTACGTAGACTTAAGGCAAGCTGCTGCCATACTGTAAACAGAAGATAGTCACTCAATTTCTCTCTGTCCACCTTTGCAGGATTCAAATAAGACTATCTAATGAGTCTGGGACAAGTTCTTTACACAGTGCATATGTTACCCAAAATGTGTGGGGTCTGAAAGGATCCCACTGGTGTCTGAATCTTAATATGGAGAATATTTAATTAGCTCAAAATAGCAGAGAGAGGCTGGGAAATGGCAGAAACTTTTGACCTATGTATACTGGTAGTAACTAAGCAGACTTTAAGTCAAAATGTACACTTAATCTTTATTGGAAGTTAATCTTAACAGCATTCACACAAACACTCAGGCTTCAAGCAATCACACAAAGATATTTAATACATTAGAAGATATTTGGATAGAGGAATAGAGTAGGGGGACTGCAGGTTATACTATACTGATTCTGTAGAGCTGAGATCATGAAGTAAACTGGCAGAGTGGAGGTCCAGAAGGCAGAATGGTGACACAAACTGATGTGGAGTAAAAAACCAAACAAACAGGAGATTCATGCACATGTGGCTACACAGTCTGATGTGGAGTTGAGAGGAAGAGGACTTGTGCACACTTTGGTGGTATTTTAGGGTGATATTTATATGTGATAATTTCCCTGAAGGAATGGGATTTAGAGTGGAATGCAATGTTTCTCAGGACTAAAAAGTACAATGTCTCTCAGGTCTAAACAAAGGGTTCTCTGGAAGATTTAATGATCATTAAAGGGCAAGCAACTTGTATGGTTGGGGAGGGAGGAAAGAGGAAAAACCTGGTTTGCAACCATCAAGGACTCAGCCTTGGTACCTGGGGGTCCCTTGTTTACCTGCAAATCAAGTGGAAGAGCACAAGCAAATTATTAAATATAGCCAATTATGTGATTTTTCAAGATGGGGGCTGCTAGGGTAGGTAACACATAGCTAAACTATGGAATTCACTACTATAGTTGCTGGGGAGAATGATCAAGAAGTGCTGTTGTTGGATTCATTACCTGCTTATGTACTTCCCATAGGCTGCTGATGAGCTAGTATCTGAACATAATGCTAGACTAGATAGGCATTTGATATCATGGATCTTCTTGTGTCCTTATATTCTCTCATTCTTCACACTTGCACTCCTCCAACCTCAGTATGATGCTTTCAAAACCAGATTGTTTCACTCTTCTTATTAGCAAAGCAGGTCCTGTACCAGAGGGCTAAACTACACTAGATATAGATTTCTTCACATCACTATTGAAATTAAAAGCAGTGGCAAAAGGCTTCTGGTTTTGACTAGGAAAATAATACTAGCAATAAGGGTAATACAGAACTAGCCTTCACTATTTATGCAGCTGAATTCTGCTCATCAACTACTTGCCTTGCAGGGAAACTATATAGCAATATACCTTGGCAAACTACTGTACTTGAATTACTATACTTGAAATCTATAGGATGTATAATTAAGTTTGGATTGGGGAAAGCAGAGAAGAAATCTTTGTTTGTCTACAAAGCTCACTGGTTGACCTTGGAATGGTCACTCTTCACCCTTCCTCAGCCTCACCCTTGTCACAAAGTTGGTGTGTGAAGATAATGTGAGAGAATAATTTGATGTGCACATTCCCTACTGAACTCCTAAGAGGAGTAGTGGCATATAAATTTGATTGAGAAATTACTTCTAGTAAGAGTTCTTAAGAGGAGGTGATTTGGGTGGGAACCATGAAGGGCAAAATGAAAGAATAAATGGACTAGAAAGCAGGAAGAGCCTCTCTCATTTCATTGCTTAAAATTCAGAGCAAACTTCAGGATCAATTTAAGTTCCCATCCACATCGCCTTTCCAAATGAAGCTCTGATCCATGCTGCTGAAATGAAATGAAACAACGTGCCAGACTTGCTTTCATTCTTTTTTCTCAAGAACAAACCTATGCCTGTTTTTATCCAATTATGGGCTCTGTTTGTTCTACTATTTGTATTGCTCTAATTGTCCATTGCTAAAAGTCTGTCACTGGATGATGCCTAAGTACATTATCAAACATTTTGGTAATGACTCATGCAGAGCAGAGATATCTTTCTTTATTTGCCTAATCAGTATCACACTTTTCAATTTTCCTAGATCATTACCTCTGGCATGTGTCACAATACTTCTGGGGCCTCGGAAATTAGCTAACAATTCAGAAATAAAAACCAATGGTTGCTGCCAAATTACTCCTTTCTGTCCCAGTCATGTGGTAGACTGTTACATATTAAGACTTGGGAACATTTAGTGCTGAAATAAATATGTGGAGTAGAATTTTAATTTATTGGATTTCCATTATTTGAATGATTGGATTAAAAACGTATCCACTGTTGTTGTTCTATCAATCAGATGGTCAAGGTTATGAAAATATATTAGGCATTATTGAAGGTGTTTGTTATATTTAGAATTAACTATTCACACACCTTGCTATCTTTCAAATATTCAGAGGCTTATCACACCCCGAAGTAAAGTGGCAGGGCAGCCAGAAGATTCTATCTTCTGTGCTGCCTTACTACATGACACCATCATTTTTCTGTTCTGGTCCCACGGGAGACTGAGGTAAAGCCACATCTTTTTTCTAACTGGAATAATCTGTTAGCAAAAAGATGTGGGTTTACCTTGGTCTCCCACAGGAACTGAACGGAATGGAATGTCAGAACACAGAAAGAGTAACATAATGTGATAAGCTAGCATGGAAAGCAGAACCTTCCGGCTACCTTGCCATTTTACTTCAGAGTATGATAAGGCTATCAGTGTTTATTATTCAGATTTGTTTATTATAAAGCAACTTGATATTGAAATGATCTTTATTGGACAATATTTTGAATGGTTTTGAACTGAACTTTACACAGTTGTCCCTTTATATTCACTAGGGTTTGGTTCCAGGAACCTCCGTGGATACCCAAATCTGTGACTACTTAAGTCCCACTATATGCAATGTCATAGCAAAATTGTGTCCCTTATATACAATGGCAAAATCAAGGTTTGCTTTTTGCATTATTATTTTTTTAAGAATATTTTCAAGCCATGAATACTTAAATCCGTGGATACCAGATCTGTGGATATGGAAGGACAACTGTACATCTTGCCTAGAGATGTGCAAATGTTTTGTTTAGTTATTTTTTTAAAAAAAAACTTTCAAAATTCTTGGATTGCTTTAGAGGGTTTAAAAAATAATTAGAAAAACCAAAAATGACATAAATGCCCACACAGACCTATGAATTTCAGTGTGCCATTCTCAGATTTGACTAAGAATCTCTGTGTATTCAAGTCATGGTTGTAATGCTGCTGAACTAAGGTTACCAGCTCTTTTTTCAGAAAGGCCCCTCATCATTAGCAGCTGCAGAGGAGGTGGATACAAGATGATCCTCTATATCCTGGGAATAGCTGTGCCAATTGAATTTGGCAGTGCAGAAGTTGAAAGTTGTGTTCAGTGGATATTTTTATGAGATTTTACCACAATTTCTTTTCAAAATTCTTCATAATTGTGAAGGAAAGCACTAGATTTTTTTTAAAAAAAACTAGACTATGGGAGAAAATGGAACTGACAGATTCATCCCTTCCTAACCTTACCCTTCAGATCTTATGTCTGTTTATACCCTGACAGGTTCTCTATCCTGGAGAAGTTCAGAGCTTGGACAGTTAGTTTGTAAAAATAATTTGTCTCTCTTATTTGATAACACTGTTTGAAAAGTAATAAGTTACTATTGATTGCTGTGATGCTGAAAAAAGTAACTTACTGTATTGTTAGTCATTCAGCTTCTTTTTTCCTATTATATTCCATTACTTTTTAAAGAGAGAATAAAAGGTGTGGGGGAGGAAACCCTAGGCCTGGGATTTACAGGCCTGAGAAGTGGGAACATATATTATTAGTAAATCAGGTAAGCCTCTGGTCCAGAATATACAAAGACTTTGACCTAGATCCAATGGATAGGAAATTACAGTATATCTCAAGGACATTTGCCAATGTATTGTAAGCAACTTATAATTTTAAATATATTGTGTCCTGTCTAAGCCTGAAAAGATGCAGAAAATGATACACAAAATGATAAAGAAGTAGAGTAACTGCCCCATGAGAAAAGATTACAAAGGAGGGGGGATTTAAGGGGGGGCACAAGCAGTATAGAACATAACAGTGTATAAAACTGCACAGTGTGGAGAAAGTGAATGTTAACTTATTTTCTCCCTATGTTATAATACAAGAATTTGGAGTCATCCACTGAAAGTGAATGGTAGGAGTGTCAGGACAGATAAAAGGATGTACTTCTTCACACAGTACATAACTGAGCTATAGAATTCAGTTCCACAGGTTATATTGATAGCTGTCTGCTTGGATCATTTTAAAAGAGGATGATATGAGTTTATGGAAGATAACACTATTAATGGCTGCTAGTTATGATGACTATATTACCTCCAGTTTCAGAGAAGGGAGCATATTTTGGGAGAGTTGCATTACACTCCTGTTCTACTTATAGGCTTCCCATAAGCAAGTGGCTGTCTACCCTGAGAAATGAATGCTAGAATGGATAAGATTATTGGTTAGATCCAGGACGACTCTTTTGATGTAAAACAAAGGGTTTTACATCAAACAAAGAAGCTAAAGGACATTAACAAATTTTCCAGGATTTTTGGGGGGGAGGGTAATTTTCACATGGGAGGAGAGGAGAATTAAGCAGGGGAGCTCAATTTGTATTGGACCCAGAAAAATCATGCTTGAATACTGTGTCTATCTTCCGTTACTTTATACCCACCATATACCTCCTATGAGAAATTCAATATATGTTATGTTTAACTCATACAGGAGGTTCTTTCGTGGGAGAGTGGGTGAACTGTAGAATGTGTTTATTTGTATTGGGTTATCTTGTCGTATTTCTTACATAGTGTATATATTTTGTTTTGAACAATTACAGTACCTACTCAGAAAAGCTTTTTTATATTAGTTTTGTCTGTAAGTTGCATGAAACTGTACCTAGATCCAATGGTTTTATTCAAATCCATTAGGATATAGAAAAGCAATAATACACTTTGATGAGGAAGCATGAAATGAAGCCTTTTTGCCATAAAAAAAGAGCAATGCAGACTATGTAATGATAAAGCTATTGCTCAGAAGTAATTATAAGTGATGAGGACAGAGAATGAATGAAGTAGCAGATTTCACCTCGTTTCCAACCGCCCTAGTGGCTTGTGCCAGCCAAGGTGAGTTGTAGTTGGGGAGGGGGAATTTCCATTGGTTTTCACAGGGGACCACATGCCCATGACAGCCTGAGGCTGCCATAGATAAGAGATTAAAATCTGAAATCCATTCACATGTGCCACCTTGAAGCTCATCTTGGGAAAAAGATGGGATATAAATCCAATAAATAAAAATAAATAATAAATTTTGAGGTCCTGTGCTGGTAACCAATTGAAAGAACATCATGAGCAGTACAGTAGATTCTCTGACACTCCCCTTCCTCACCAGCAACACTTCTATAGACAGAGGAGTACTAGCAGCTTATCCTAACTCCTCTAGAACAGCTATGAAAGAGCAGTTTAGGATTTATTTATTTTTGCTAGACTCTATTTCTGGATTTAACCACAGTTGTAAAATCTTCTCAAGTAAGCCAAGAATGATTGTGCGCTGTAAATCTGTCCTTCCAAAGACAAGATTGCATTTGGTCTGAGGTGAGAGGTCCTATGCATCTTAAAGGGATGTTTCATCTGAATGTCTTTTTTTCCCCAAAAGCTAGATCTACAATATTTATTTGAACTCTTTAAGAAAACGGCACTTATTCTGTATATCCTTAGACGATGATTATGATTATGACGATGATGATTTTTTTTTAAGTCCTAAGTAATTTTGAGAAGAAGGGAACATTTCCTGTATGATATGAGGAATACGATGTAATACCATACATAGTACTTTTTAGAGCACACTATAAATTAACTTTCTGAATTCACTGTGTTTAATCATGTGCAGTCTATATGTGTCTATCTTACGAGTGTATATCGGATAGAGTCTCAGTCTTCAACCTATGCATAAGAAGTGAGGATTATACAAATGATAGAATTTACATCCATTTCTGTAGTGTTTATTAATCACATCTGTGTTAGTCATTTCCTTTGAAAATGAAAAAAAATGTATGGAAAGTTGCCTCTTGGCAGTAGTTAAAGGGGTCTCTCGCTGTGGGAATACAATTTCACTTAACACTGCTGAGAATGGCCCCTCAGAGATACTTCTAGTTGGGCATCATTGTCCAGGCACTCAGCCAATCACTTTATTGCTAGAGGGTAAAAACAGACAAAATGCAGAAGGGATTTGGAGCATTACTTGGATTTCAATACACTAGGTGACAATAGGGAACACAGATATAGGAGGGCCTGCTGATAGGTGATAATATGCCTCCAGGAAAGTGATATTAGGGATCATAGATTCCTGTGAATTCTATTTTGCAGTAATTGCCACCTAGCAGCAGTTGAGGCAAAGAAAGCATAGGAGGTACTTGGTTATGCCTTCATATGCTGGAACTAGGCAAAGAGAGGTACAAACTACCTATGACAAGAAAGTCACAGGGATAAAGGACATTATGGTTATATTTGAACTGTTTATGGGAATTGTTGTCACCTATAATTGTTATCACCTAGATGGTTCACACACAGTTTCAGAGAGCTTGGAAAAAGTTTGTTTTTCTATTTTTCCCACTTTTAAATAAAGTTATAAGCTTCTTGGTATATCTAAAACAATAGTTCAACCAGTCATAGAATCATAGAGTTGGAAGAGACCTCAAGGGCCATCCAGTCCAACCCCCTGCCATGCAGGAATACACAATCATATCATTCCTGACAGATGGCCATCCAGCCTCTGTTTAAAAACCTCCAAAGAGGGAGACTCCACCACACTACGAGGCAGTGCATTCCACTTCCGAACAGCTCCTACTGTCAGAAATGTTTAGGTAGAATCTCTTCCTGTAGTTTGAACCCATTGCTCCATGTCCTAGTTTCTGTAGCAGCATAAAACAAGCTTGCTCCATCCTCAATATGACATCCCTTCAAATATTTAAACATGGCTACCATGTCCCCTCTCAACCTTCTCTTCTCCAAACTAAACATACCCAGCTCACTAAGCAGCTCCTCATAGGGCAGGCCTCCAGACCTCCCACCATCCTGGTCACCCTCCTCTGGACAAGTTCCAGCTTCTCAGTATCCTTCCTGAATTGCGGTGCCCAGAACTGGACACAGTATTCCAGGTGAGGCCTGACCAAAGCAGGATACAGTGGCACTATTACTTCCCTTGATCGAGACACTATATTCCTATTAATGCAGCCTAGAATCACATTGGCTTTTTTAGCTGCTGCGTCACATTACTGACTCATGTTCCGCTTGTGGTCCACTAAGACTCCTAGATCCTTTTCACATGTACTGCCCTCAAGCCATGTGTCACCATCCTGTATCTGTGCATTTCATTTTTACTGCCCAAGTGCAGTATCCTACATTTCTCCCTATTGAAATTCATTTTGTTAATATTGGCCCAGCTTTCTAATCAGTTGAGGTCATTTTGGATTCTGATCCTGTTTTCTGGGTTATTAGCTACCCCTCCTCATTTGGTGTCATCTGCAAACTTGATAAGCATGCCCTCTATTCCCTCATCCAAATCATTGATAAAGATGTTGAATAGCACTGGGCCCAGGACAGAACCCTGTGACACCCCACTGGTCACTTCTCTCCACGATGAAGAGGAGCCATTGGTGACCACCCTTTGGGTTCGGTCAGTCAATCAATCACAAATCCACCTAATAGTTGCATTGTCTAGCCCACATGTTACTAACTTTTTGCAAGAATATCATGGGGGACCTTGTCAAAAGCCTTACTGAAATCAAGCTATACTACAGCCACTGTGTTCCCTTCATATATCAAGTTTGTAACTCTGTCAAAAAAGATATGAGATTAGTCTGGCATGACTTGTTTTTTGAGAAATCGATGTTGACTTTTAGTGATCACAGCATTCCTTTCTAAGTGGTTATAGACTGTCTGTTTAATTATCTGCTCTAGAATCTTCCCGAGTATTGATGTCAGGCTGACTGGGCAGTAATTATTTGAGTCTTCTTTTTTCCCCTTTTAAAGATAGGAACAACATTTGCCCTCTTCCAGTCTGCTGGGACCTCTCCTGTTCTCCAGGAATTCTCAAAGATTATTGACGGTGGTTCTGAGATTACTTCTGCCAGTTGTTTTAATACCCTTGGATGAAGTTCATCTGGCCCTGGAGACTTGAACTCATTTATTCTGGCCAGATATTCCAGAACTACCTCTTTACCTATTCTGTGCTGTATTTCCCCTACTGCATCATCTGTTCCATCTTCCCCAGGTTGAGCACTGTTCCCCCTTTGGGAGAAGACTGAAGCAAAGAAGGTATTAAGAAGTTCTGCATTTTCTCTGTCCCCTGTTAGCCTTTTGCCATCTTCTCCTCCCAGTGGCTTACAATTTCCTTGTTCTTCCTTTTGCTATGGACATAAAAAAAAAAAAAGCCTTTTTATTGTCTTTAACCTCTCTAGCAAGCCTGACCTCCAGCTGAGCTTTAGCTTTTCTGACTTTCCCCCTACATGAGCTGGCTATTTCTTTGAATTCTTCTTTGCTGTTTCCCCCCTTTTTCCATTCCTTGTATATGCCCTTTCTAAGTTTTAGCTCAGTTGAGGGTTCTTTCAATATCCATCCTGGTTTCTTTAGACACCTCCCCTTTTTCCTCCTCATTGGAACTGTTTGAAATTGTGCCTTCAATATCTCACTTTTTAGAAACTCCCATCCTTCATGGACTCCTTTATCTTTTAGTATTTCTGACCATGGGATCATCCTAGTAATTCCCTAAGTTTTCTGAAATCAGCTTTCTTAAAGTCTAGAATGCATGCCTGACTATGCTTGGCTTCCCCTTTCCTCTGTATAACAAATTCAAGGAGAACATGGTCATTACCCCTTAGGGATCCCACCACATCCACACCATTAACCAGGTCATACCCCTTGGTTAGAATCAGATCTAAAATAGCGGATCCCCTTGTTGCTTTTTCCACCTTCTGGACAATGACATTGTCTGCAAGGCAAGCGAGGAATTTGTTGGACCTTAAATTCTTGTCAGAATACAGCTCCCCCTGCCACGTTGCACAGCCTTGCGGCCGGGGAGCCCCCCTTGCATGCAACAAGGAAGAGGAGACCAGGATCCAGCGTCACCAACAAGCATTGGTGACGTGAAGAGAAGGGCGGGGGCAAAGAGGATAAAAGACGGCCCACCCCTCTCTTCAGCCTCTTTTGAACTCGGTGAGCAAGCGAGTGAGTTCAGAAGCTATGGAGCGGACTTTGCGGAGCAAGGAACACTTTCAGGCTGAGTGGGGCCGGGCTCGCCTGGACGGGGTCTTTACCCCCCAGTGGGGGTCTTTTGGGGGCATTTTAGCAGCCAACGGGCCGGTTCGGGCTGCGTTTCTGGGCTCAGGTGGTGGCCCAGAAGGGGCCTTTAAACCCCCAGTGGGGGCCGGGCCACATGTCTCTGCTTGGGCAGAGGCCTGGACGGGTCTCATAATCCCCCAGCAGGGATCTTCTTGGGGTTTTCGGCTGCCAGCATGCTGATTTGGGCTGTGTGTCTTCCATTGGGTGGTGGTCCAGACGGGGCATTCAAACCCCCAGTGTGGGTCAGTCCACGTGTCTCCACCTGGGTGGTGGCTTCTATGGGGCTTTTAACCCCCTGTGGGAGCCTTGGTGGGGGTGCCTGCCGGGGGGTTCCAATCAAGCAGCAGCTGCAGCAGGCAGTGCGATTACCTTTGGGCGGTGTAGCCAGGTGGGCGCGGCAGCGGAGAGTGGCCTTTCTCCCCCCTCTCTTTGGAAGGGCTGGTGCCTGGGCTGTGGGTGGTAATTTCCCACCAATTATTGGTTTGGGTTTGGGGGAGCCCGAAGCAGTGGGTCACCCATTTACTATCCCCCCTTTTTTGATATGGCCTAGTAGGCCTCATTATATGCTTTGTGTGTCACCAGGGTCTGGGTAAGGCCTGGTAGGCCTCACTATATTTTTATAGGCCCTGCTCGTGATCAGGTGGGTGGGGCAGGCTGGTGAGTTCAGGCCTGGGTTTGGGCCTGCACGGCCTGTAAGGCCTAGATTGTGCGTCTGCCTGGCCCACCCACTCCTAATAATAATAATAATAATAATAATAATATCACAGGGCCTGGGCAAGGACTGCTGATTGGATAGGCTTAAAAATTTTCTTGGGCCTTGGGCAGTCAACTGGGCCTTCAGGCCTGTAGGCCCTGAGAGGTCTGGCCAGGCCTCTTCCCTTCCACAGTGCTCAATAATAATAATAATAATAATAATAATATAAACGCTATACAGTGGGGAGGTGACCTGACATTCTGGTTCTCCATCTTGGGGGGAACAATTTGGGCCTTCTCAAAGGCAAGGCTTTGGTGATACGGGCATCACACGACTTAAAGGAAATTAAGTCTAGGTGGCCGGCTGTCACCATCATGTGGTTGGCCATTTTGCCGACACTGCTATGGCGTGGGGATGGGAACCCCCACCTGATTGACAGGGACAGACAGAAAGTCAACAGGCAAATTGGAAAATTTCTAAATTCACTGGGAAGTACTACCTAGCACACCCCCAAATTGTGTTCGAGAGGCACGAGCTCTACAGAGCAGATGGGGTGCACCTCTCAGATACGGGTAACGTAATCTTTTTGGGTGATCTTCAGCAGGGGTTGAGGGACTTGTTGGACAAGTTTGTGGGGGATTAAGGGACAAAGCAGACACTTGCCCCTTATCAGTGGCGGGAAAGGGGGAGGCGTAGATTACGGTGTGCACCTATGGCACCGATTTCGGTGAAGGGACAGTTGCTGGAAGGGTCTCCTTAGATTGTACAATCTGGGAGAACAGAAGGTGACCTACCTTGGGGTTGGCTTGAAGGATAATCCCCTCATCTTAATCTGTATGGATTGGGTGAGGGACTTTCGGGCTGACCTTCCAGACACGGGCTGCCTGGAGAGCAACTCCACTTCCTGGGGTTACTCAACAGGGCTCAGGTGTTCACCCGGTGAATCTGGAGGCATAAGTCCAGAAGGGACAATCCACCCCAGCTGCTCCCTCACTAGGTTGCCTCCCCCTGCTGAAGATTTAAGGGAATTTAAATAGTTAGCATGATAAATAAAATCCCATTTTATTTCAACCCATATTCTGTGTGTGGTCTTCCAACAAATATCAGAATAGTGCAATTGGACTTCCAACAAATATCAGAATAGTTGAAATCCCCCATTACTACTGCATCTCTCCTTTCTGAATGTGCAGTCATCTGTTCCAGGAAGGCATCATCCAAGTCCTCAGTTTGGCTTGGAGGCCTGTAGTAGACCCCCACAGTGACATCCCTGCTGTTTCTCTCTCCCCTAATTTTTACCCAGATACTCTCAACCTGGCTCCCAGGATTTAAGTCGTGGATCTGTTCACAGGTGTACACATCCTTAACATATAATGCTACTCCACCACCCTTCCTGTTTGGTCTATTTTTCTGAAATAGGCTATACCCCTCTATTAGTACATTCCAACCATGAGACTCATCCCACCAGGTTACAGTGATGCCTATGATATATTCGTTTTCTGTGCTAAGAGTTCATGTTCATCCTGTTTATTTCCCATGCTCTGTGCATTCATATAGAGACATCTGAGACCATGGACCATTTTCCCTATCTGCCTTTTAGAGGGTTTATTCCTCTCATGGTTGGGTTGTTGTGTTATTTGCCATGTTCTCTGTATAACATTTGGGCTATTTTCTCTAGCACTCGATGAACTCCTGCTTTCAAGAGTACTGTCTCCCTCCCCCATACAACTCAGTTTAAAGCCCTTCTGATGAGATCTTTCAGACTCTTCGCAAAAACATTCCTACCAACTGCTGTGAGGTGCAGCCCATCTTTTGCCAGAAGTCCACTTCCCTGAAACCACATCCCAGTTTAGGCCAGTATCTCAGTACAGTATTCAAAAAAGTAAAGGCAAGGATAACCTTTAAAATAAAAAAAAATGAAACATTAAAAATCAACAATTAAAACAGATAAAAGCAAGCATTCACAATACACACTGGTGAACACAGCTCATCAGGGAAACTCCAAATGAAAAGGTAGGTCTTTAACATGCCATAGTTGGCACCTCAAAATGAACAGGGGAGAGGGTATTGCAAAGGTTTAGGCCACCACAAAGAAGGTTCATGATAATCCAGTTACCGAACAAACATGATTAGTACGGATATTGTTAGTAACTGAAACTGATGTTAGGAAACTGTGGCTTTCCTGATTTTATTAGATTCCATTTGCCATCAGTCCCAGCTACCATGGCCAATGGCCAGAGACAATTGGATCTGGAATTTAACAACACCTGGAAGCCAAATATCCCCTATTCCTGAATTAAGACATTCAAAACATAATATTTCTGATCCCTTTGCCTTTGATTTCTATGCCACATAAGCAAATTATACAATTGCACATAATGGGTTTGCCTTTACAGATACATTCTGTGCACCCATCCTTTGTCATGAATGTTAGGCTTGTTGGTAGCTCAGCAGGGGATGCAACCACACAGGAATTTAATAGATTTTTGTATGGCAATGAGGAAAACCAAAGGAGGGAAAGGAGAATTGGGTTAGGTTTGTTTGCTAGCCTCTGCTCCCTCTCACAGGGCGGACTACAGCATTGGTTGGGCCTTTCCTATGTCCCTTTCAACCCCATTGGAAGAACAGCCTCTAAAACAATAAATAAAACCAGAGTTGATATCAAAAGCAACCATTTTAGAACTATGAACAAATATAAAGTGAGCAGTTTCATTTTGTCACTCATGGTAATATTGGATGATGAATTTTCACCATCTCTAACCTATATTTATCCAAAAAACAACAACAACAACTGACAAACACCTGAATAATAGCCACATATCAGGGGTAAAACCTGCAAAGTGCTAAAGTGAGATAAGGCTGACAGCCTTTTCCTGGCAGGTATCTTTTGCCTCTAAGAGCTATCTGACAGAAATTTAAACTTTGACAATCTTTGCACCTACTTGCAGGCACAAATTTCTCTTCATCATGGTTCAGTGTAAGGTATATATATCCTACCAAAAGAAAAGTTGGCAATCATTAAAGACTAAATATAAACAGAATGCTAATGTTAGATTTGCAATATTTCTAATGGCTCTGATCATGTGCCTTTGACTTATATCAGAGAAAAGATTTTAGACAGAGCTTATTAGAAAGACGGCTACTGGCTACACCTCATAAAAACTGGGAGGAATATACTTAGTAGTAGCACGACAAGTCTGATCAAGAAGGGTTTAACCTAAATCCTGGGAGTGGCAGTGGGGGTTGGAGATGATACCTCAAACATCATCTCAAAGGCAAGCTCTAGACACAAGGATGTGAATTTCAGAAGAGAAACTGTGGGAGAGAAAATTCACAGTCAATTAATAGGTGAGAACAAATAAGGCTTCAAATGTTTATCCACCAAAGCACAGAGTTTGGGAAACAAACAAGATGAGCTTGAATCTCTAGTGCAAGAAGGTAAATATGACTTAATGGAGAACTGGTGGGATGACTCCCATGATTGGAATATTACAACTGAAAGATATAACCTATTCAAAAAGAATAGATGTGGCAGAAAGGAATTTGTCAAAGACAAATTCACTTGTACAGCAATCTTCTCAAGCGATCAAAATGGACCAGTTGACAGCATTTACATAAAAATAAGTATAGAAATAAAGAAATACAACATTGTGGTAGGAGGTGACTATAGACCAACAAACCAAGAAGAGGTGGTGGACAATGCTTTTCAGAAACAAATCTCAGGAATTTCAAAGATATAAGAATTAGTAGCTAAGGGGTTCTTCAGTTCCCCTTATATCTGCTGGGAGATTAACTCTGCTAAGCATAGGATCTCCAATGAATTCCTGATGTGCCTTGCAGATAATTTCCTATTTCAAATGGTAGAGGAAGGAACAAGGGGATCAGCAATTCTAGACTTGATCCTAACTAATAGGGAGGAGTTTGTCATTGGAATCAAAGTAAATAGATACTTTAAGGGGAGGTGACCATGTAATGCAAAAATTCACAAATGTGAGAGAGGGCAAAGAAGAGTAAAATCCAACACAGGCCTTGGATTTCAGGAAAAACGATATTAAAAAGTTCAAGGAATTACTGGGTGGAATCCCATGGCAAGACATACTAAAGGAAAAAGATACCCAGCAAGGGTGGGAGTTCTTGAAGAAAGTGTTGCAAAAAGCACAGTCACACACAATCCTATGGAAGAAGAAAAAAAGAAACATTTGAAAATGCCCATGTGGTTGCACAGCAAACTCAAGGAGACAGTGAAAAGAACAAATGAAAATGTATATAGAATGGAAGGAAGGACGCATCACCAAGGAAGAGTAGAGATGTGTAGCCTAAGGAATAGTATAAGGAAAGCTAAGGCTCAGAATGACCTGTCAAAGGAGAAGCCCTACCTGTGCTCCTTCTTGGGTGTTTCTTTGGGGCTTACTCCAAAGTAAGCAGCAAACATGACCAATGTACTCATTGACTTGTAGCTTTTATAATTTAGAAAGGAGGTGTGCAACTGCAGCAGAGGTGGGTGCTAGATATTATGCTGAGCCAAATAAACATTATGCCTTCAAAATTAGCCCCAAATTGGCCATAAACCTGACCAAGAGGTGAGCAGAAGCAATTTTAGATGTATTTCTGGGTTTGTCAGGGGAAGCATAGGAGGATTAAGTTGACTAATCTTCCACTCTTGGAGTCCTCCAGGAAAGGCAACTGAGCCTGACCTTCAAGGGCTATTAGTCACTAGGGATGCTTGAGGAATTTACTCTTTTCTTATATTTTCTGATGCAAACTGGCATGACCCACTCTCTTGTACTAATCTGAAGATTTGGATTTCATTATTCATTGGCTTTTGCTCATCTCTGAATTTTGTGGTGTTGCCACAAAATTGTCAGCTCAGAAAAACCCCCACATAAAATTAATTTTAAAAAATGAGTATTATGTGACAAAATATTTAGAAATGCATCCATTTAGATAAAATGAATTTAGAAATGCATAACATATGAGAAGTACACTCAAAATATGTTATTAAATGCATTTTATGGATATGAATTTTGTGGGCTTTTAAAAATGCAGATTAGCACAGAAATAGAACAGACTTATCAAACAGCACTTGCAAAATTGATTTAGACTTGAAATAGTCTGATACTCATCTTAAGACATGATAACAAATAATAAATTCCACAAATACATAGAAGTAATATTTCTCACTACACTTCCAAGACAGTGGGATTTCTGGATGCTGTGAAAAACAAGCTGTTTGCTTGGATGAGCCTTTGGTTTTGTCTAAATAGCCTCTTCTTGGTTTGTGTACCGTATATTCCGGCGTATAAGACGACCCGGCGTATAAGACGACCCCCCCAATTTTAAAGGGGAAATGCAGAGTTTGCGATATATTCGCCCTATAAGACGACCCCCTCTTCCAACGCATAGCCCCCGCATGCCCCTCCTGCGCTCTCTTCCAGGAGGGAGTGCAGGAGGAGGATGCGGAGGCTGTGCGCCCAAAAGGGGCACGTTCGCCCCTTCTCCCCACCTTCCAGGAAGGTGGGGAGAAGGGGCGAATCGCGGTTTGGCCGCGCAGCCTCTCCATGCCCCTCCTGTGCTCCCTCCTGGAAGGGAGCACAGGAGGGGGATCGGGAGGCTGCCCGGCCAAACCGGGCACGTTCGCCCCTTCTCCCCACCTTCCAGGAAGGTGGGGAGAAGGGACGAATCGCAGTTTGGCCGCGCAGCCTCTCCATGCCCCTCCTGCGCTCCCTTCCAGGAGCGAGCGCAGGAGGGGGATCCGGAGGCTGCCCGGCCAAACCGGGCACGTTCGCCCCTTCTCCCCACCTTCCAGGAAGGTGGGGAGAAGGGGCGAATCGCGGTTTGGCCGCGCAGCCTCTCCATGCCCCTCCTGCCCTCCCTTCCAGGAGTGAGCGCAGGAGGGGGATCCGGAGGCTGCCCGGCCAAACCGGGCACGTTCGCCCCTTCTCCCCACCTTCCAGGAAGGTGGGGAGAAGGGGCGAATCGCGGTTTGGCCGCGCAGCCTCTCCATGCCCCTCCTGCGCTCCCTCCTGGAAGGGAGCGCAGGAGGGGGATCGGGAGGCTGCCCGGCCAAACCGGGCACGTTCGCCCCTTCTCCCCACCTTCCAGGAAGGTGGGGAGAAGGGGCGAATCGCGGTTTGGCCGCGCAGCCTCTCCATGCCCCTCCTGCGCTCCCTTCCAGGAGCGAGCGCAGGAGGGGGATCCGGAGGCTGCCCGGCCAAACCGGGCACGTTCGCCCCTTCTCCCCACCTTCCAGGAAGGTGGGGAGAAGGGGCGAATCGCGGTTTGGCCGCGCAGCCTCTCCATGCCCCTCCTGCGCTCCCTTCCAGGAGGGAGCGCAGGAGGGGGATCCGCAAACTGTGCGGCCAAACGGGGCACATTCGCCCCTTCTCCCCACCTTCCTGGAAGGTGGGGAGAGGGGGCGAATCGCGGGTTTGCCTCCGCCGCTGCAGAAGCGCTCGAGCAGCGGCTGCGGCAAACCGCAATGTTCGCCCCCCTCCTCTTTCTTCCGTTGCTCCCCAAAGGGGGAGAAGGCAGAGGAGGGGGGCGAATGATCTTCAAAACACTTTGCTTCACCCCCCCTGCCCCATCTCCTGCCTCTTCGCTCCGTTTGCGAAGAGGCAGGAGATAGGCAGGTGGGTGAAGCAAAGTGTATCCGGCGTATAGGACGACTGTCAATTTTGGAGGGCACTTTTGAGTGCTCAAAAGTCGTCTTATACGCCGGAATATACGGTACTGTATACAGTATGTTGTCCTTTGTTTGTTTCATTGCAAGTATATTTTCAGATTTACACAAAAAGAACTTCCTTATATACTTTATGGGGGGAAAACCCTGTATCCTTAGTTAAATAAAGCTGGGATGGCTGTTAGAAAACTTGAGCAGTTATTCACTGTAATGTGATATATTTAGATACCAAGTAGGAGTAAATGTGGTATGTTTTCCCCCTCCCCAAGACTCTTCACAATGAAGCTCTTTCAAAGTTTCAGTAGATATAAGACGGATATATATTTAAATACAGTGGTATTGTCCACACAGAAATGGCTCTCTGACTGTGCATATTAAGAGTGCACAGCACAGTCTGTAGGCTGATTGGGGCAATTGTTAATGGGTTCCACTTCTTCCTACAGCCCTAGTCTTTGTCCTAAACATTTTAATACATTTGACCATGATGGCAGTTTGTTTTTTAATGTGGTCAATTGTCAGAATTACTTTGGAAGCTTCTCCACTGAAAAGGCTTCCAACTGATGTTTAGACATTCTTGTGTTTTCTATGCTACATATATAAAGTCCAGATATCCTTCAGAAAGAGAACCCTTATGTCAAGCCCCTGAGTAGTTAGTTAAAGGCTGTAGGTTTCAAGTTCATAATATAAGACACCTGTGATCAACAAGGCTGGATCAATTGACTTCCCAGGATTTCTGGGGTGAACAGGTTTATGGATCAGGCTGGTAAGTCTGTGGTCATATGTGGTAACTACCTGAAAGGTTCTTGGGAAACTCAATTGCCTTTTAGGGCTTATATTTTTATGAAAAAGAAACTCTCAGCTGTTTGCAATCTCCTCTTCTTGGAGAACATAAAAACATAGATTGGACGATCTCATTTTAGAAAGCAGAGATAATGAGTGCTGGCTGAGGGAGATCATGAATTCCACACCGCAGGACCCATGCCCAAGGGAAAACGCCAGGGTGAATCTGTATTCAGGCTAGCTTCAAAGACCTTGTGCTGCTTGAAGACAGCATCCTGTGATGTTCCCTGGACCCAGTCAAAGAGGAAAAGTTCACAAGGTACTGGGGGAAAAATGTATAGAGTTTAACTGAAAAAAGCTAACATTTTTCACTTTTCTATTACACCTAATGTGTTACATTTTTGTGATACTCTGATGAAGAGTACACTGACTCTTTGTCAGAGGAGATATAAAGCAAATTCAGAAAATAGAATCTGAGCAGTTTATCAGAAAATGTATAGCTTTATGATTATATCCAAACACATCATGCTCAGTGGTGTCATTAAAAAAAATATATATATTAACCAGTTCTCTCTCTGTGTGTATCTGTATCTATACTTGTATCTATTTGGCCAAAATGTATACATGTGCAACAGTGTCCCACTGTGTCTCCCTTTGTCTAGGAACACTTGCTCCCTGCCAATATCCCAGGAGCTCCACATCTGGCTGATATTTCCTTCAGCCTATTGGCAGCAACTGAACTAGACAGTGGGGCACTCAGCATTACTGTATCGGCAGTAATGGACTGGATGAGGAAAAACAGATTGAAGCTGAATCCAGACAAAACAGAGGTACTCACGGTAGCAGCCCTGAACCCAGGCATTGGGATTCAACCTCCAGTCCTGGATGGGGTTACACTCTTCTCCAAGGACTGTGTTCGCAGTCTGGTGCTCCTGGACCCATCACTCCAGATGACAAATCAGGTAAATGAGACCAGCTGCACCCTTTCCTGGAAGACCTTGAGACTGTGGTACATGTTCTGGTAACCTCCCGTCTTGATTTCTGTAATGCACTCTATGTGGGACTACCCTTGTGCTTGGTCTGGAAAGTTCAGCTAGTACAGAACATGGCAGCCAGACTGGTCTTGGGCACATCCAGAAGAGATCATGTAACACCAATGTTAAGATCACTTCACTGGCTGCCCATCAGATTCTGGGCCCAGTACAAGGTGTTGGTTACCACCTTTAAAGCTCTAAATGGCTTGGATCCAACCTATCTTCGGGACCACCTCCTTCCATATAATCCTCCCCATGCACTCAGGTCCTCTGGGAGGAATTTGCTACAACCTTTCTGGAGGACCTTTTCAGCTATTATTCCTATGGAACGGCCTGCTGGATGAGATCTGTCATATTACCACCCTAAATAGCTTTTAAAAAGCTCTTAAGACAGATCTCTTCTGGCAGGCCTTTCCTGAATAGACACCTTGCTACAGCCACTGCCTATTGTTTATTTTTGATATTTTAAAGTATGTTTTAAATTGTGAATTATCTAATTGTATTTTAAGGGGGCGTTGGATTGAGGGGTTTAGATGTATATTTTAAATGTTGTAAGCTGCCCCAATTGCGTTCCATAGAGGGGCAGGATATAAATATATTTTATTTTATTTTTATTATTATCCCCCATGACTCTGAAGGATCCAATCCTTCCTTTTCCTCTAACCCTCTTGCCTCTCTGTCCACAATGGTCTCCTCCTTCAACTCCTCCTCTTTGCCTCACCTGGCTCCCCTTTTAACCTCCCCAGACTCTGCATCTTCCTTATAGCCCTCCCTGCAAGCTTCTTCTGCCAGGAAATGCCAAGCAGCAGCCAGCACTGGAGGTGCTTGGCAGTCAGTGTTTTCTGCATCTGTCGCCAACAGCTTCTCCCTCGGTCCACAACCAGAGTCTCTGTCACTCTTGGCTCCACCGTAGGTTCTCAACTGTGCATTCCCCAGCTCACCTTCCCCACACCCACATAATAATCAATTTAATTAATAATTAATTTTGTTTCACTTACACTGTAAAACATTTAGCAAGCTTGCAATAATTTAACTACTATATGATTTGTTTTGTTTTCTGTCCCACTAACAAGTAGTTTCATTAACCTGACAAATTTTAGCAACCGATTCAGGTGAATGGGTGTGAACCAGCTAAATGACACCACTGATCATGCCATTAGATAGCTAGCTAGCCAGACAGATATGTTACACCCATGTGACTCAAAACTAGTATTTATTTTATGTGTGTGTGTATCCTACTATTGTGTGCATGTAAACATTTCTAAACATTGATCTGATTAGGGCAGCCTTACTCAAACATTTTACCGTTGTGAAACCTTGAAACACTTTTCAGGTCTCAGGAAACACCTGCCTAATAATTATTATATCTACAGCTCAAAAACAATGTATTTTTTTCCCCAGCCTCACCATCTTGCAGAACCCCTAGCAACCTCTTGTGGAACCCTAGGGTTCCATGGAACACTGGTTGAGAAACCCTGGATTCAGGGGTCAAAGCCTTTTCAGCTGTCAAAATATCTGTATAGTTAGAGATTGTATCTTATCAGGGTCCCTAAAAATGCTGAAAAGAACACACTTAAAAGGTTCCTTACAGTAAATTAATTAATATTGTAGGGGAAAACTTCATGTTGGGTGTAGGGCTTCCATCTTCTACACACTCATCCCTCTTGGAAGCAATGTTGCAAAATAACATACTACCATATGTACCCCAACACACTCTTCTCCCTACTGTGCTATCTGTAACTTGTTCCTTCAGGTGATAATGGTAACAAGTGCCACTGATTTTTGAATTAGGTCAGATAAAACCCTGTCACATTCCTTTTCTCCCTTCAATGACAACGTATTTCTTCTGTTATACATTATGAGGCCAACCCCTTTCCCCACAGTGACCTCTTCCCATTTTTTTAAAAAAATCTAAGTTGTGTATGCACTTCTTTGAAAATCTAACAGTGCTCTTGGAAGCCTCCTAGAAACACTAATGGCAACATTTTCAGAGTGTTCACATCAGAGTAGTGTTGGGTAAAATGCAGCCCCCAGGTACATTTTTGTGACCTGTGAACACCTCTCTCCTTGCCTTCCCCTGTACTAAAAACATTTTCCAAGCTCTGTACCAGCTATACATAAATACAGGACCGGTTTAAGGAATTTTGGGGCCCCCTGCAATGCTTTACTTTGGGGCCCCCATATGTTTATCTCAGATCAATGTAACCTAACCTATTCACCGTACAGGATGTTCAGATTATAGTAGGACCCCCGTATCCCTGGATTCATTATCCATGGGACACAAAACAGCACACCTACCATAGAGTCTTCCTAGAAAATGTGTCTTCCCTAGCAATTTTCTAGGCCTTCCAAGGCAACTCTATGGTATTTTAAACCAGAAATCCCATTATTTTCATATTAAGGAGGCCAACACGGGGCCCTCTCTTGACCTCGGGGCCCCCTCTTGACCTCGGGGGCCCCTGCCAATGCTGATTTGGCAGACAGGTTAAACCGGCCCTGCATAAATAGCCCAATTATGTTGAGGCATACACTCTTGCCCCATCTACTTCAGAGTAACTGTAAGTGTAAGTAGGATTGTAGCCCTACTTTCACTGAAAAAAACAAATCACTCTTGATCATGGCTAGAGTCCTGTTGGTGGCATACATGCACATATATTTGCTTATGCTAGTGGTAGTAATTTTTCCTCTGTGAGCATGACCAAGTTCACTTCACATTTACACACACATAAAATTCCACAAACATAAAACTTTTTTTTCCCTAGACACCAGTCAGTTTTGTAATTCAACTTCCTTCAGCATTGAATCTCTTGCTGTAAAATAAACAAACAAAACAAAACAAAAACACCCTCTGGTTAATAAATGGTTCAAAGGGGAGGATAATTAATGTAAGGAAAATAGCATGGAAAGAAAGGTTTGGGATCCCATTGCTACCTCATGATAAGATTCCTATCCAGATATACACACACACAGTGATTGTATTTTGCAAGTTTTTTTTTTAAATGGAATCCCCATACCATGTTTCACTTGTCTATAAGCATTACCAATTTTGCACTGTGATACACATCTGCTGATAGGTGGACCCTCTGCATGTGACAAGGGACACTGTGGTTGTGAGGCTTGTATCAACCCCCCTCCCCTGAATCTTCCATTGTGCAGGCTGTGATGAAGCTGTCTTACATCAATGGGAAACAAAAGCCTTCTATCAGTGGATCTTCATTTGTGAAGATCTTTAAAAACACATTGGGACTTCACTGGAAAAACATTTGCTGGTAATTAGTGAGATGTTACATTCAACAATGTAATGGAACCAGGGCTTGCAAGGTTGAAGTCATGAACAATGGCATTTGCCACTTCCTTTGGGCTTCCCTGTTTCACTACAGTCTCTGTAGTCTCTGGAAAAGAAAAGGATATTATCAGCAATAATGTATTCTTGTGAGCTAACCCTCTTCCAATGGAAAGTGTTTGAGGAAGTGGGGTGGCGGGATATTGAATAGGCTATAAGTTCCATTACATTTACAAAACACTTGCTTCTAATAGCCATCTACTTTTTAAAACTTTAAAAACTATATAGATCAACACAGCCACCTCTATTTTTGAACTCTCTTTTGGGGAGTTGCTCTAAGGACTGTCAAGATGGGCCTGTACTTCACAACTTACCACTACACCGTTGGTTGTGAAGGAGGCATTCTAAAAAAGGAGATAATTAATATAAAGATTCTGATTGCTACTTGGTTACAGTAGATGAGAAGGGGGAAAGAAGTATTGAAGACCTATCCCATTCATTATTCCAGTCATGTTACTCATTGAAGTCAAGCAAATGGATGAAAGTTAAAAATGGTTTTTGAGCAGAAAGTAAAGTGAATTTGTTATCAGACTGCCTCCCCCTCTCTTCTAGGGAGTATGAAACCAGTGTCAGAAGAGTATAGCCAATTTCATATAACTGCTGGTACACTGCTAACTGGGAACTCTGATTTACTTTCCTGTGCATATGCATTTCTTTCTTCATGTAGTGACTCATTTGAAAAATCTGCAGTTTCATGGTGAGCAACTGAAAATGTGTAGTCCATTAGAAGTCTTATAATACATTGGTATATTGCCAGCCACTTTCAGTACAAACAATTAAGCTAATGAGAGTCATGAAGCAACTTTGAATTCTTTTAAAACAACAACAACTAGTAGAGCTTTACTTATCAGTTTTAATAACAGCTGCTGGGTAAACATTCCTTTATTAGGCTGATCACTGGCTAAGTCCAGAATACGGGCTGATGTTTCATCAGTCCAGTTTAATGAGAGAGGATGCTCCTGAAAGCTTTAAAGTGCTTGGAAAATGAAGCTACAGACACAGGGAGCTACAGTATGGAGATTTTCAGATGAGGAAATAACCCCCGTGGAGATCGGGAGAGAAACGGGGCTGTTCTGCTGCCAGTGCTCTGTTTCAAACCCCCCCCCCCCATCCTTCTCCTGATCTCCATTTGTTTTCTCTCCATCCTGCTTTCATTTTCCTTCTGCTATTTTGTACTAATGAAGAACTTCCAGAAGTTCTTTGTTAGTAAAAAAATAGCAGAAAATAGTAGAAGGAAAATGAAAGCAGGATGGAGGGAGAACAAATGGAGATTGGGAGAAGGATGGGGGTGTGCGAAATGGAGCGCTGGCAGAGGAACAGCTCTGTTTCTCTCCCGATCCACACAGGGGTTATTTCCCCCGTCTGAAAATCTCCTATATCTGCTCCTGCTATTTCAAACAAGCCTAAGGTGTCTCCTCTCCAAGAAGGGGTCAAGAGAAGTGAGAAGGAAATGGAAGTGACATCAGCAATGCAGAAGTGACACTAGCAATTCTAATATATCAAGTTGATTAGAGGAAAGATCAGCACACAGCAGAAAAGGATGGCCTAGGAAGTCTGATGAGATCTGTGTTCATTTCTCTTTCTCTTTTTTCTCCCAATTGCAAACATGCAGCTACTTGCAATGTGAGCCATTTGCATCTATATTGGCAATGGAAACTTAAGTTTTATTTGTGTCACCTTTGAAACCTACACTGATGCTACTGAAATTCAGCTCTGTGATGGGGCAGAGTGCCACAGCATTCTCCCACAGAGCTTCACAGGAAAGAGAGTCTTTCCTCCCTCTGATACTAAGTGATAGCTGCTATAACTTTAGGTGATGGTTGTGGTGACTAGGGAAGTAATTCTCTACTAAGTTTCTTCTTGATGGTAGCAATCAACAATTTTCTTTCTTCTGTGAAAAAGTCTTAGAAAACCACAGTTTTTGAAGCATAGGAGATTTTCAGATGCCTCTTTCAGCCTCTTGCCATGCAAGCAGCCTCCGGTGCAGTAACAAGGCTGCTGCGCGGCAAGGGGTCCATTTTGGATGACGCCGTTTCTCTCTTGGCATCGTCCGTGACTGTTGCGGCTAGCATTGGAGGTGGCTGCGCTGTTTTTTACTCATGGACAACTTTCATTGTATTTCATTGATTGCTCACAAGGGGTTCACATGCTCTTTAGGTCTAGCTACTGGGAAATGATCCCAGTAAACATTCTGGAGCTAGTGTCTGAACAGCACTGAGGGTTGCAGGGGGAGGGGAGGGGAGGGGAAAAGTTGCATTATACTGGCATAGCAATGCCAAATCTTCTAGTTGGATTCCTTGCTTGAAAAGGTGGACAAATCTAGGAAGAGAAATTGGAGTAGTCCCCCTGGCCTCACCTTCAGTGGCAAGTCATTTAACAACCCCCCCCCCCGTTGAGCATGGAGCCATGTAAATTTTGTAAATTTCCCCCTTTTAATTATTCTTTACCTGTTCTTTACAAATTATTCTTTGTAATATGCTGTGAAAATATGAATATTTAGTTGGTTTTAGTGTGTTTTTAAAGAATTTTATTCTTTTGTTGAAATGTTCTTTATCCAGTATAAATCATGTTGTGGTCCCTGGTGGACTGAGATGTATGTTTTAAATACATACATACACACATAACTATTATTGGTTTGCTACATGCATGTCCAGTGTTTATTCAAAGGGATTTGGATGGCATTCATGTTCTTCCTCCCCACTTTTATCCTCACAACACCCTGTGTCCCAAGGTCACCTATTGAGCTTCATGGCTGAGTGAGCATGTGTACTCAAATCTTTAAAGTACTTAGTCCAACAACCTAAGCACCCAAACCCATCTCTGTGCATTGGTCCTAAGCAGCTGAGTATAACATTAATAAGCACTTATATAGGATCTTTTGACCATTCAAAGCACACCATTTAACCCTGTGTTGTAACACTGTAGGTCAGTGATTTTATGTCAGTAGTAGGACTTCCTATAGGGGAAGAAACTGAGGTGATGAAAGAGCAGACTGTTTACATCCATTGTGCCTATTACAGGGAGAATTGGGATTTTTAACTCCTATCCCCCCCATATTTATTTATTTATTTATGTTCCAGGGATAGGGATAGGGATGGACATTTCCTAAGATCTGGGAAAGCATCCGTTTTTTTTTGTTTTGTTTTGTGTTTTTTTTTACACTTTGAGACCTAATGCTTAATTAGGTGCTTAATATACGGATGTTGCAATTCACAGATAGAATGAATTATGCTGTATTAATAAGGACTATATAGGGAGAAAAATGGTTCCAGATTTCATCTGAATGTAAGGGTTCATCTCTGAGCTATGTCTAATTCATTTATCTCTGGTTCAGTACAGGGGATGATTTGGCAATTTGGATCTGGGCTTCATTTGGTCTGCACTGATCTGGACTTAACCGAGTCTGATCTGAACCCTGATTCAAAATCAAGACTGATGGATTTAGATTGCCAGTCTTACCTCATTGACTTGTTACTTGCTTTGGGAGTTGGGGGAATGGCTATAGCATTTTTAAAAATATTTTTACACTAAACTAAAAAGAGTTCAGAAACAGAATAGATCCATGGTTCATCTACACAAGCCAGGATACAACAGCTTCCACCAGCATATCCTGCCCATGGATCTGGCTATTACTCCCCTATAACTGTCACCAAACATTCTGGAGTCCAGAACAGGCATGTTGGCACTCACAGCAGCTGCTGCCATCATCTCCCTGGCTCTCCTTGGTCACCTGATGCGGGACTACTTTCTGCTTCAGAAGAGCAAAACAGACCAGCAGCTGAAGTGATGGGCCAGATTGCCGGGATGAGCTCCTGTGGACATGCAGGGCCCAATCTGTTTTTTGCAAGCAGGACAGGATTTTTGCAGCTATTATTTTATAATGTTTATTGGGACCTACCCTGAATTAGCCCCATCTGAGCCCCATATTTGCCCCAGGGGTCATGAGGACTGCCCGGGGGCAGAACATGACAAATGCCCTGTATCATCAGGACTGCAGGGCTCTCAGATGGGGATAAGATGGGGTAAAATTGCCCATGTAGATAAGCCCCTAAAGAGAGTGGGTATTAAGCCAAGATAATTTAAGATAGATTGTATTTATTGCCCTTTGGTAGTATGTGATTAAAATAAATTTGAAAAGCTTACTACTACTCAAGCTTGGCGATTCATGCTACTTTTCTCTTAGCATTGTACTCCTAGATCATAGAATCATAGAATTGCAGAGTTGGAAGAGACCATGAGGGCCATCCAGTCCAACCCCCTGCCATGCAGGAAATCACGATCAAAGCATCCCTGACAGATGGCCATCCAGCCTCTGTTTAAAGACCTCCAAGGAAGGAGACCCCACCACGCTCCGAGGGAGTGCGTTCCACTGCCGAACAGCTCTTACTGTCAAAAAGTTCCTCCTAATGTTGAGGTGGAATCTCTGTTCCTGGAGCTTGCATCCATTGCTCCGTGTTCCAATCTCTGGAGCAGCAGAAAACAAGCTTGCTCCATCCTCAACGTGACACCCCCTCAAATACTTAAACAGGGCTATCATATCGCCTCTTAACCGTCTTTTTTCCAGGCTAAACATACCCAGCTCCCTAAGTCTCTCCTCATAAGGCATTGTTTCCAGACCTTTCACCATTTTAGTCGCCCTCCTCTGGACACGCTCCAATTTATCAATATCCTTTTTGAATTGTGGTGCCCAGAACTGGACACAGTATTCTAGGTGAGGTCTGACCAAGGCAGAATAGAGCAGCACTATTACTTCCCTTGATCTGGATACTATACTTCTATTGATGCAGCCCAAAATCGCATTGGCCTTTTTAGCTGCCGCATCACACTGTTGACTCATGTTCAACTTGTGGTCTACTAGGACTCCTAGATCCCTTTCGCACGTAGTTAGTCTCATTCAGCCAGGTCTCCCCCATCCTATATCTATGCATTTCATTTTTCCGCCCTAAGTGCAGTACCTTACATTTCTCCGTATTGAATTCCATTTTGTTAGCTTTGGCCCAGCTCTCCAGTTTATCCAGGTCATCTTGAAATTTGATCCTGTCCTCCAGGGTATTAGCTACTCCTCCTAATTTGGTGTTATCTGCAAATTTGGTAAGTATGCCCCTAATTCCCTCATCCAAGTCATTGATAAAGATGTTGAATAGCACTGGGCCCAGGACAGAACCCTGTGGCACCCCACTGGTCACATCTTTCCAAGATGAAGAGGAGCCATTGCTGAGCACCCTTTGGGTTCGGCCGGTCAACCAATTACAAATCCATTGAACTGTTAACTTGTCTAGCCCACATTTTACAAGCTTGTTTGCAAGAATGTCATGGGAAACCTTGTCAAAGGCCTTACTGAAATCAAGGTATGCGATGTCTACAGTGTTCCCTTCATCTACCAAGCTGGTAATTTTATATATATAAAAAAAGAGACCAGATTAGTCTGGCATGACTTGTTTCTCTGAAACCCATGTTGACTTTTTGTGATTATGGCATTGCCTTCTAAATGTTCACAGACTCTCTGTTTAATGATCTGCTCTAGAATCTTCCCTGGTATTGATGTCAGACTAACGACGATAATTGTTGGTATCCTCTTTTTTCCCCTTTTTGAAGATGAGGACAACGTTTGCCCTCCTTCAGTCTGCTGTGACTTCTCCTGTTCTCCAGGAGTTCTCAAAGATTATTGCCAATGGCTCTGAGATTATATTTGCCAGCTCTTTTAATACTCTTGGATGTAGTTCATCTGGTCCTGGAGATTTAAATTCATTTAGATTAAGAAGGTATCCCTGTACTACATCTTTGCTTATTCTGTGCTGGATTTCCCCTGTTGTGTCTTCTGTACTTTTATACTCAGGTTGGTCCCCCTTTACCTTTTCTGAAAACCTGAGGCAAAGAAGGTGCTGAGTAATTCTGCCTTTTCTCTGTCCCCTGTTAGCATTTTCACATCTTCTCCGCGTAGTGGCCCTACCATTTCCTTCTTCCTCCTTTTGCTCCGGACATACCCCCAAAAAACCCTTTTTATTGTTCTTAACCTCTCTAGCAAGCCTGAGCTCATTCTGTGCTTTAGCTTTTCTGACTTTACTCCTACATGTGTTCGCTATCTGTTTGAATTCTTCTTTGGTGATTTCCCCCTTTTTCCCTTTCTTATACATGTTCCGTTTAAAACTTAGCTCTGTTGATATTTCTTTAGTCATCCATCCTGGTTTCTTGAGACACCTCCCATTTTTCTTCCTCAATGGTACTGTTTGAAATTGTGCCTTCAGTATCTCTCTTTTGAGAAAGTCCCATCCGTCTTGAGGTCTCTTCTCTTTTAGTATTCCTGACCATGGGATCACCCCCAGTATTTCCCTGAGTTTATTGAAATCAGCTCTCCTAAAGTCAAGAATGCATGTCTGACTATGTCTGGCTTCTCCTTTCCATTGTATAACAAACTCCAGGAGAACATGATCACTCTCACCTAAGGATCCCACCACTTGCACCCCATTAACCAGGTCATCCCTGTTGGTTAGGATCAGATCTAAAATAGCTGACCCCTTTGTTGCCTCTTCCACCTTTTGGACCATGAAATTGTCTTCCAGGCAAGTAAGGAATTTGCTAGACCTTGAAGTTTTGGTTGTGTTGGATTTCCAGCAAATATCAGGATAGTTGAAGTCAGTTTGCTGTCTTAAAATTTAACTGAGATATATGAAAATGATACAGTAATTAAATGCCAGTATACTTGAGGAAGAAGTTTTTTCTTTAACCTACCAGCAGCCCAATGAGCTGCAATGATGCAGCATTAGAAAGTAGAGAGGCAATAAGAGGATGCTTTACCAGCAATTGAACTGGATTAAAGTTCAGAGCCAATAAGATGATGCTTTACCAGCAACTGAAGTGGTGAGATACCACTGACAAATGACCCTGTTCCCCCTTAAGACTCTCCTTGGAAACCTTCCTTTCATGGCTTCATAGTTCTTCCACCCCATTTTTCCAGATCTGTTTGTTTAAACCTCTTGGTGATGGTGGATAGACTGTCTATGTCCTGAAGAAGAGCTCCTCATGGTGCCTCTTAACCTGTTTACACGGCTGGTGCTGTGATGCTCTGGCAATTTACTCTTGCTATTTTACTGCCCATAGTGAAGGCAGATAGAAATCCTGGGATCTGTTTCCATTTCAGAGTCATCCCAGATAATGCTCACCTTTTCTCACCCACGGTGACCAGCCAAATGGGTTTAAAACGGGGCTTTTCTGAGGAGGGTGGAGCCAGTGGCATGGGGGGAATCCAGGGGTGGGCAAGCCAGTTGTTTGTCACTGAAAGTCCCCTTTTAACCCCTTCTGGCCACCCCCCTCATTCCCTTGGTGTTTGGATTTTGTTTTCCTTCAGCTGCAGACCTCTTTCCCTCCTTCTCTCCCTGCAGTGGCCATCACTTAGCAAAGATCAACTCCCCTCTTCCCTCCCTTTTTTTATCATCACTTTGACATTTTCCTTATATGGTCATGTTTGAACTAAGATCTCTTGCCTCCCCCCTGCAACACACACTTGTTTTTAATGTCAGAAATCCCAGATCAGCCTGAGGTGCTTCAGACTGTGCTATTTTGCTCCAGAACCAAATCTGGCTAATCCAATCTAATCTGGACCTAGAACAATTTCTTCCAAATCAGTCCAATTCACTTTATTATTTAGGAATCAGCTGAATGGGTTGCACAGCCCTAATAGTTGCACAGCCCTAGGTTTGCTTTACTGCTGCAAAAGGATTTAATTTTTACTATCCTTTGTCTCAATGCCACATGGCCAGGAAGTAGGCATGGCCTCTGCCTGCATGAGATCCCTCCCCTGAACAACAACTCAAGTAACATCTGAAACAGCATGTAGGCTTGTGAGTCAACATTGTCACCTTTCTTTCTTTCTTTCTTTCTTTCTTTCTTTCTAACATATTTTGACTGATGAAGAAGCCAGTAGAGCTTTGAAAGCTTGCGTCATGTAATTGCATTTTGGTCGGCCAATAAAGGTATCACTTTTTTGTGGAGTTTGGATTTTGTTTTGCTGCATGGCCAACATGGCTACCCCTGAATATGAGCCCTGATATTTGTGATACAAAATAATGAAATGTATGGAAAAAAATGTAACATGTATGTCTATTAAAAACTAGATATGAATGTATAGAGTTTTATGATCATTCAGACACCTGAGAAAAGCTGTATATTCAACAAAGAAGACTAGATTAATAGATATTGTCAATTCAGACTTCTTAAAATCTATGTCATGTGCATGCATGTGTTTTGTTTAGCTGCCTTGATGGTAAGGTGAAAGCAATACTTTAAGCACTGTGAAACTGATGGAAATGTTCTCAGTCTTGTAAATTAATGACTAGCCCAACAGAACACAGAAAATACAATCAGTTCATGTTTTCGAAACTCTGACATGTTATGTATAAGGTAGATCAGCTAATATATTTGAAAGGCACTGAGGCCAGCAATGTTTTTTTTCCCCAAGCCTCAACAGTTTACTGTACCCTGTTCCTTATTAATAGTTCAGCTCCACAGAGAAATGTTTCTTTGTATGATGAATCAACTGCTGACTTGGGCTCTGAGAGAAGGTCTTGGGCTTGATTGTGTTATTATTATTGTAAACTCAGAGCTCAGAAATACAGACGTTAATTGAGAGTGTAAAGTTGCATGTCATCATGTTATTAGAAAAAAGGTTTTTAGCTATCATGTCATTATGTTCTGGGTCAAAGTTTCTGAAGTCTAAGGACTCATCTACATGGGTCAGGATACGCCAGCATATCCTGCCTGCAGATCAGGCCTGTTCTTCCCCTGTTATCTGGACAAAATGGGCCAGAGTCCAGATGGCCATGCTGGCCATCCCTGAAGCTGCTGTCACCACTTCCTGCGTCCCACTGTCTGGATCCAGGCAGGAAGCCTGCAGCACATGAGCAAGGCCCCTTGCATATGACCATCCTGGTCATATGCTGCAGGCCCCTTTCTTGGATCTGGAAGAGTGAGGCAGCCGACAACTACAGTGACAGGCTGGTGTGCTGGAATGGTCTTCTGCAGTCACACAGGGAGTGATTTCTTTTATTTTTGCTGGAACACATTTTAACACGTATTTTTTAAAAAACTGTTCTATTGGGCCCTATCCCATCTTCCCCCTGTCTAAGCCCCATTTTTGCTCCAGGGATAGTGAGGACCGCCCAGTGGCAAAACAGAGCAAAAGCCCTGCACCATCAGGCCCGCAGGGCTCCAAGATGGGGGCAAAATGGAGTAAATTGCCCATGTAGATAAGTCCTAAGAGTGAATTTATTTTGATAAAAATGAAAAATTGCTTTTCCCTCAAGTCTGGGACAACATCGTTAATTCAGTCACTAAGAAGGAACAATATGAGCTTTCTCCATTTGACCAGTGTTGAGCACCATGGGCCATACTGGCTTGGTCTGATGTGAATTGTGGTCCAGTTTATCTGAATTGTGCACAGTCATGTTTTCCGTACAATTTAAGGCTTGAGGTGTTTGTAAAAGTAATCTTATTCTATTTCTGTTCCATTAAGCAAGACCTATCACAACTAGATCTGAGAAATGCTTCAATTAACCTGCTACTAGAGGAAATGCAAAATCTCTTTGTTTATTAGTTATGAAGTATAACTATTCTAATGATTTAAATAATCTTGTGAATCATGGTGGCCATCTCTCATCTAACTTATTTGACTATAAAGAGCACATGCTATTATAGTTTTACTTATTAGTCTTGTATTTCAAGTAACTTTACTGCTACTGCGCTCTATATCTTACACAGTGGCCAGTATTCTGTATCAGTTACTTAAGGCTTGTCTGCACTGACAGGAAAATCCAATTTACCTTTGGGGTATCCTGTTCTGCAGCAAACATGGGCTTGTCTACATGATCACCATATACACTGAGGTGAGTTTGGGAGCACTATCCACAAAGTCCACAAACCTAGGTCTGATAATTCACAATATGTGGCCATGGCCACTCCAGTCCCCCCCCCTCTCCCCATGCATGTGAATGTACGTAAGCCTGCATGGCTTCAGATATCCTATTAAGTGGAAGTACATGCAGCTAATAACAATATGGGTATGCTGGTATGTACTTCTCTGAGTAACTGCCAAGTATGCAAAAGAGAGAGAGACACTATAAAGTGAAATTGAAACAGAGAAAGAGTTCACCTGGCCCAGGCAGCCAAACTCTTCTGCCCACCCACCAAAATCTCTAGCCCCACTCCAATGTCACTATGGAGCACAGTACCCCACCCACTCACCCATGCATCTGGATTATCCACTCAAATCTGAACCAAATCCCAACTGGTCCAGATTAAAGCCATGAGGATCTGAAAAGACCAGGATTTGAGTCATATATCTTCTGGACAGCTCGCTATGAAAACAAGGTGAGGTTGTTTTATTTGGCCCATGTAGACAAGAACATAGTTAAGTATCCTTGGCGAATGCTCCATTTTTTAAAAAATGTAATGGACATTATTGTGTATCAGCTATTTAGTTAAGAATACTTAATTAAGAAACCTCTCTTGGTCCAACCCTCACCACCACAACCTGATGGAAACATCATTCACCTGTGCTCTGATCACTGGCAGAATGGACCTCCTTTTCCCCATGCAACTGATGCCTGGTGAGGTAAGTTGAGGACAAGCAGAGTTGTGATTGTAGCTAAATAGTGACTAATAAGTGATAGTGTGCATATAGAACAGTTCCCTGGATATATACTCATCTGTAACTGTTCTATGTTCACGATTGCTATTTAATCAAAATTGTGACACTATTGCCATGTTTGTAACTCCCACCCCACCTACTTTCCCAGATATCAGACGCATGGGGAGAAAGAGGTCCATTCTGCCAGTGACTGGAGCACAGGTGAATGATGTTTCCATCAGGTTTATGGGGGAGGGAGGTCAGGTCAGGAGAGGCGCATACTTAATTAAGTAGCTGGTACAGAAAACTGCCCTGTATTTGTTTTGAAGTAAGCATGTGCAGCATTCCAATCTTAATATTATTTCCAGGCTGAAGCTGAGTTCATTTTAGGTTTCAATAGCAATCTTCCTGGAGCAGTTTCCTAAAATAAATTTGAGTATTGTTAAGTTGTACATTGCAATTATTTCATATTGAATCAATTTCAGACCTGTGAAAACAATCTTGACTTTGATCCTCAGTAATTCTTATGCATCCCTGCCTATCCTTTGAAAATTATTTAATGTGCTACAAGTTTTAGATGTGGTTTGTGGGTCCTATAAGTCTACTGAAGGAAAAAAGATTTTCCTTAGTCTTTTAGCTCAAGGTTCCGTTTGAAAGCAATGGTAACAATAAGATGTGCACCTTTCCATTAACACTAGTTTGCAATGTTGTTCAGAAATGTTGTTTACATACTAAAGTGTTGCTCACATGTGTGCAGCTCACATATTGTCATATGTTTAGTGGGAAATTATTGTGTGAGTACATACACTCAGACATACACCTTTATGTTTCCATAGATTCATTTACCTTTTTAGTGAAGTTTTTGGGAACTAGATTTACATGTATAGGCGTATACATGTTTCTGGTGGTTCGTAGTTCAGTGTGGCAGAGCACATGCTTTGCAGAAAATGTCTCTGGTGCCATACCTGCATCTCCAGCTGAAAGCAGCAGACAGCAGCTAGCAGGCAACGTGAAGTGCCTCTGCTAGAGGTCTTGGGAAGCCACTGCTGGTCACAGCAGACAACAGTGAATAAGATAGACAAATATTAAGACCTGGAACAAGAGAGCTTTCTGAGCTCATGTGTTCCCAAATCTAATTTTTCTGCTTATAGATACGTACAACATCTAATGATATTCAGGGGCCCATTCACACTATATAATTGTAGTGCTATTATTTCACTTTAATTGCCATGGTTCCATCCTATGGAATCCTGGGATTTGTAGTTTGGTGAGGCACTAGAACACTCTGGCTGTGAATTCTAAATGCCTCTCCCTGACTGCCAATCCTAGGATTCCATAGGATGGAACTACAGCAATTTAAACAGACAATAAGACTATAATTTTGTATGGGAATGGGTCCCAGGTTGGGAAAGTGTTGCTAATTTTTAGTGACATCTGCACCTTTAACAGCAGCCTGATATGGAGAAGTGTAAAGTAGCATGTGAAGCTTTTTCTGCCACATCTCCATGCCAGGGAAAATGTCATCTGATAAATGTACCTGTGGATATGACAAGCTGCACCTAAAGGCATGGAAGTAGGCCAACATAAAAGATGGCAATTTTAACGAGGAACCCTGCTAAACCCAATTGCAATAAATAGAGACAGTGTAACACTAGTGACTAGTGGAGTACAGATGTTGCATCCTACTGAAAAGGTAATGTGGTTGCTTAATCCTGTGGTGGACAGAATGAATGCATTTTGCAATGGTGGCAGCTGGCTGAAAACCTCATCATTATAATTATTGTATTCTCTACTAACTGTTCATCATTTCAAGGGTTTTCAGAAGATATGCAATTCTGAAGAGTTAAATATGGGGTCAAAAAACAACCTTATTAACTGTCTTGTTCTATTTAGAAGAGTGTCTATTGTAAAAACAAGTCCCCACTCCTTCCCCTGGAATTACTAGCTTTGTCAGTGGTCATTTTCTGTGCTCACTGATCACTATCAGGAGATTGCCCATTATGTGTTCTAATGTATTGTACTGATAGTAGCTTCACTGTCCAACTATTTTTCCTCTCCCTTCAGGGGGTGAATGGGAGGCTGAATTGAAGCGAGAACATCATGCAAGAATTAGCAATAAGGATGGAAAGAAAATGTGAAAATATTTTTTAAAAGGTTGATAAACATGTTTTTCAAGTGTTGAGAAATCCTGATGAGAAGAATCCGAACTAACAAGAATTTTTGCACTTTAGGACTTTTTCTTCACACAAGTTGTGTATGGCTGTTTTGCACAGAAAACAGCATTTTATGCATTAAACACAGCATTTTCTCCACAGGGATTAATGTTTCTTCATTGAAATATTGTTTTCTATGCAGAAAATGATGTTTTCTGCACAAAACAACCATGTATGAATTTTGCGCACATGAGTCCCAAATTGCAAAAAGGATTTAAAAAAATGCATGGTTTTTGAAGACTTTCTTGTAGTGGGAAGAAAATTGCTAAAATTACTGGTTGCTGTCTTTAAGAAGAAACTTAGGACTTTTTCGGACATCTCAAATACAACGCAAGCAGCCTCGTCGCGTTGTGAGGCTGCTGCGCTGCAGGGCGTCCCTTTTGGATGACACTCTCCCCTGCCGGTACTGTTGCGGTACTGCAGGGACATTTGAGCATTATATTTCGCTGGTTTTTAATCACGATCAACTTTTGTGAGTAAAAATCAGCGAAATATAACGCTCAAATGTCCCCGCGGTACCGCAACAGTGCCAGCAGGGGAGAGCGTCATCCGAAAGGGACACCCTGCAGTGCAGCAGCCTCACAACTCGACGAGGCTGCTTGCGTTGTATTTGAGACGTCCGAAAAAGTCCTTAGTGAAGAAATATTTAACTATATACCATCTATTTCCCAAAGTGGGACCCAATGTTACTTTCAGAAGGAATGAATTAAAAACAATTGTAATTAAATTTTAAAACAGTTTAAATCATATATAAAGCATCTAAAAATAATCTAAGCATAAAAAGAAGTTTAAATATTTAAATAAAGCATCCAATGAAAAGCTGCAGTGCTTATATATTAAAAACCTGCTTAAACAAAAACATCTTTGCCTGCTGGCAAAAGGAAAGCAGGGAGGGGGACAGCCTAGCCTCCCATGGAAGAATGTTCCAGAGGGTGGAAGCAGACACTGGGAAGGCTCTCTCTTGAGTTCTTACCAAGTGAGCCTGTGATGATGGCAGGACTGAAAGAAAGCCTTCCACTGTGGCTCTTAGATCTCTGGTAGGTTTATACAGGGAGATACAGTCTTTCAAATAGTCTGGTTCTAAGCTATATAGGACTTTATAGCTCATGACCAAAACTTTGAATTATGCCTGGAAATGAACCAGTAGCTAGTGAAGCTGTTTTACCAAGGGAGCTGTAAGCTGCCTATAACTACCCCAGTGAGCATTGCATCTCAAACAAACAATAGCAGACATTGATCCAAACATTGTCTTTGGAAATAACCCGTAGTGGGTGTGTGGGGGGTTTTGCTCACTGAATTTTACATGTCTTCCCCAGGGATGAATGATAATTTAGTTTAGTCTACTTTGTTTGATACCACTTCTCCAACATTCTCAAACTTCTTCATAAATATGATGGAAAGAACCTGAAAATTTTTCCCCCCTAAAATCTGATTGTAGGAAAAAACACAGGACCAGATTATTTGATGAACCACCTTCTCCTGCACAGACTGCACAGGATTTATGGCCTGTGTTAAAAGGCCATGCTTACTGTATTGTGACAAAGTAAAGTTTCTTTAATCATAGTGAAGAGAGCCTTCTCTTTTGAGATGCTCAACATGTGAAATGATCTCTCTATTGAGATAAGAAGAGCTCCCAATGTTTTTTTTTTTAAGTTTAACTCTTTTATTGCTATTTTACTGCTTTATTGCTCAATTTTATTGCATTTTCTGTTTTTAACTACCATCTAGCAGTGTTTGGTGTTGCTTTCTAAATGAACAGAGATCTAAAATGCTTTAAGGAAATTTGATGGTTGGCATCCTGTAACTCCATTGACATAGTTATGCCACTCACAGAGACAAAGGTGATGGCATAGGTAAAGCCAGTGTCAAGCAAAGGAGAAGAAAGGTAGCAAGATGAGAATGGGAGAAGAAGGCTTTTGGCTCCAAACTGCCTATTTCTTGGCTGCTTGGCTTCTGAGGGTGGATTAGAGCCAAATGTGCTCTCCTCCCATTGCTTTTTCCATGGTCTCCCTGCACAGAGGATGAGAAATTAGCATCATTTGCAGAGTGGTGTGCTGCTATAGGGTCACAGCCAGAGTCCCAAAATTTCACAGGTTCTTCACAAACAGGAAGAATGGCTTGCAAAGTTCTAAGTATGAAGCTCTGTGTATTGAACTGTGTTTGTGGTACTGAAAGAGGGTTGACAACTCTTTTTTAAAAATTATTTCTGATGGCTCCTCATCTTTAACAGCTACATCAAGGTTGACTCAGCCTTCCATCCTTCTGAGATCAGTAAAATGAGTACACAGCTTGTGGGGGCAATTAGCTAACACACATTGGAAACGACTTAATGTGGTATAGATGTGTAAAGTGCTTTTGCTTAACAATTTCTAAGCCATTCTGAGAGCCTTTGTGGCTGAAGAGCACAGTAAAGATACCTAAATAAATAAATGTGAGGCAGCTACAATATGACCCCCTTCATTGTGAAAGTCTTTATATCTGTTCAATTTGCCTGACACAAATTATTGAGAATTTTCTTTGGTTCATTTTTAAAACTAAGAACTTTTTTAAAATTGCACTTTTTTTCATAAATAGGTTAGAAAGAACCTGAGGGCCCAGATCCTGGATTAGGACAGATATTGTGCATGTGTAAGTACAATACATCTCCCATCCAATCCCCTCAATCCACTTTTTCTCTGCTGGTGTTCCCATCCCCAACATGGCCATTTCCTAGATGGAGGAGGAAGGAGGAAGAAACCGAGGGGCAGCCAGCTATGTTCCTGTAGCTGGACACATGGAAGTAACATTATCCTCTAGGACTTGAGAAATGTGCCTGGGAAGTTCCGAGTATGCCTGTTGCTTTGTGTGCAACTACAAGAAAATAGTTGAATGCTTCTCTGGTGATATCCCCAGTCTCCATTAGCCAGAAAATAGATCCCCTGTTGGGGCAGAGGCTATAGCAGAGAAAAGGTTAAGGTTTGCTCTTCATATGTTTGGTGCAGAATTCTCACCTCTGCAATGACCAAAAAAAGAAAAAAAGTGAGTTCTGATGGTGTAAGTTGGACATAAGCCATTGTAACTCACTAACAAGAAGTCAGCCAAGATTTAAAAGAAATGACTATGATAGAGAATGACAAAAATATTGTCTTCCTTGAGTGGTTGATTTATACATCCCTGTATACTAGGGTAAAGGGAAGGAGAAGGCAAACTTCTGATGATGGGACACCTATGCACAATTTGGTATAAGGGAAGTGTTAATAATAATAGAAATAATAATAATAATAATAATAATAATAGAAATAACAATAATAGAAATAACAATAATAGAAATAGTTATTATTATTATTATTATTATTACCCCACCCCTCTCTTAAAAACAATCGGGGCGGCTTACAACAGTTAAAATACAATACTGATTAAAATCCCTAAACCCACCCACCCTCCCCCTCCCCCATAAAAAGATATTAAACTAGTATCAAATTAAAATCCACCTAAACTAAAATCACATAAATAAACAAATACAAAAATCAACATCCAGAGAGACTAAAAGAGGCCAAGAGACACAGCTCCTGAGGCCAGGATCTAGTCAGGAAAGGCCTGCCGAAAGAGATCCGTCTTTAGTGTCTTTAGTGCTTTTTTAAAGCTACTCAAGCTCGTCATCTGACAGATCTCGTTCGGCAGGTCATTCCATAATTTGGGGGCAATTACTGAAAAGGCCCTCTGGGAGGTTGCAGACAGCCTAGATTTTTGTGGCTGGAGCAAATTCCTCCCAGAGGACCGGAGTGCGCGGGGAGGATTGTATGGGAGGAGACGGTTCCAAAGATAAGTTGGACCCAAGCCATTTAGGGCTTTAAAGGTAATAACCAACACCTTATACTGGGCCCGGAAACTGATAGGCAGCCAGTGGAGAGATTTTAATACTGGAGTTATATGGTCTCTCCGAGATGTTCCCGAGACCACTCTGGCTGCCATATTTTGTAGCTGAAGTTTCTGGACCAAGCATGAGAGTAGTCCAATGTAGAGAACATTGCAGAAATCTAGACAAGAGGTTACCAGTGGATGTACCACAGTCTCGAGGTCCCTTACTTCCAGGAAAGGGAGCAGCTGGCGTATCAGCCGAAGCTGATAACAGGCGCTTCTGACTGTCGCATTCACCTGACTAGTAATCTGAAGCGATGAATCAAGGAGCACCCCCGGACTGCGAACACAGTCCTTAATGGAGAGCGTGATCCCATCCAGGACTGGAGGTTGCAACCCAACTCCTGGTTTCAGGGCCGCTACCATGACCACCTCCATTTTGTCCAGATTTAATCTCAATCTGTTTTTTCCTCATCCAGCCCATTACTGCTTTAAGACAGTCATTAAGAGGAGAGACACCATTGGAATTCGAGGCCGATGATTGAGATAAGGAGAAGTAGATCTGGGTGTCATCAGCGTATTGATAATTCCCAGCCCCATAACTCTGAATAATCTCACCCAGCAGCTTCATATAGATGTTAAACAGCATCGGGGACAGGATGGCACCTTGTGGAATGCCACAAGTAAGCTCCTTTCTACTGGAGCAGCTGTCCCCGAGCAGCACCCTCTGGGACCTGCCCGAGAGGAAGGACTGGAACCATTGCAGCACAGTGCCTCCAATCCCTAACCCACTCAGGCCATCCAAGAGGATGCTATGATCTATCATATAGAAAGCCGCTTAAAGGTCTAGAAGCACCAACAGGGTCACACGACCCCTGTCAATGCTTAGACACAGGTCGTTGGTCAAGGCAACCATGGCAGTCTCAACTGCAAATCCTGTCCTAAAGCCAGTTTGAAATGGGTCTAGATAATTGGTTTCATCCAAGACCACTTGGAGTTGAAGAGCAACTGCCCTCTCGATCACTTTGCTCAAGAATGGTAACATAGAAACCGGCCTATAGTTGTTCATGTCCAGGGGTCCAGGGAAGGTTTTTTCAGGAGCGGCCTAACGGCCACTTCCTTTAACCAGGATGAAACACCCCCTTCCCTGAGGGATGGATTGATGATGTCCTTAAGAACACCATCAAGGCACCCCTCCCCAGATGGCCAGCCATGAAGGGAAAGGATCGAGAGGGCAGGTCGTCTTCCTCACTCTACCAAGTAGCTTGTCCACATCCTCAGTACTCACGGATTGAAAATGATCAAGTAAACTTACATCAATGGAGTTGCTGGTCACCTCGTCAATTGTTTCTGTCAAAATACTGGCATCTTAGTCAGCTCTTATCTGAGAGATTTTATCTGGAAAGAAGTTGTTAAATGTATCAGAGCAGGCCGTTGTTGGGTTAAGCAATGGGTTCTGCGCAGGTATAACCTGCATCATCTCCCTTACCACCCTAAACAGCTCTGCTAGACGGAACCCTGCAGACACAATACATGCAGAGGAGAAGGATCTCTGTGCTGCACGTATTGCCTCTCGATAGGACCAAAGAAAGTTCCTATGATGAGTCCTGTCAGATAAGAGTTGAGTTTTCTGCCAGTTGAGCGCTAGTCGTTGTCCAACCTGCTTCATTTTCCTAAGCTCTGAACTATACCATGGCTTATAGTTTGGAGCGGGTTGGAAAGGATGCTTGGGAGAGATCATGTTGATAGCCTTGGTAAGGTCGGTGTTCCAGGTATTAACCAAAGCTTCGACAGAGTCACCGGCATTACCAACCATTAAACCCTCCAAGACTTTCTGGATTCCTATTGATTCCATTAGCCTTTGGGGGTGGACCATTCTAATGGGTCCACCACCACCCCCGGTGGGGCGGGAAGAGACTCTTAGTTCAGTATTGAATGGGAAATGATCCATCCATGACAATGCGGTGGTTTTAATAACCTCCACCCACAGATATTCCTGTTCTGTACTGAAGTCCGCATCGAGGGTATAACCAGCCCAATGTGTGGGCCTGACAACCAGTTGGGATAGGCCCATGTTTGTCATGGTTTCCATGAACTCCCGAGCCACACTAGTCAGATTTGTCAAACTGGTCTCAAATGGAATGTTGAAGTTGCCCCAAACTAAAAGTCTGGGCAACTCCAACAGCAGCTCTGAGACCAGCTGTGTCAGCTCAGTTAGGGAGTCTGCTAGACAATGGGGTGGTCGGTATACTAGGAGAATCCCCAAACCTTCCCTGATCCTCAGGCTAAGGTACATACACTCAAAGTGTACTGTGTTTCAGAGAGGTATCCTGGTCAAAGTCAGATTATTCTTATAAACCAGAGCCACTCCTCTCCCTGCCCACTTCCCCTCACCTGCTCACTGACAGAATACCCGGCTCGGAGGGCCTGCATCCACGTGACAGCGCTAGTCTCTCCCAGCAAGGTTTCTGTGAAGCAATCCAGTTCGGCATCCTCATGATCGTAATGAAGATTGTAAATAATGTGTGTGTTTTTTAACCAACCTGGCATTGCAGAGGAGCAAAGTAAGGTTCTGTGAATGGTTGGTACGCTCCCCAATCCATTCTGGGAAACAGGGTGAACTGAACGTGGGATAGCTAACGAACAGTGACCCTGCCTTCTTTTGTAACATCTGTTCACTCCGTTCTGACCACACCTCCCTTTCCCCAGCACAACTCCAATTTCTGCTCCTACTCTATTCCCGGTCTCAGCTGACTCCAATTGCAGCTTGGGTCTTCCTGGCTGGCAGGTTGGTGTTCCTGAGGGGTGTGGGAGTGGCTTATATCACCAGCCACTCCTGGCCATGCCCCCTCTTGCTGCTGCCCTGCTCCTGGAAGTCTTCAGTGCCCTCTGCAGCCTTCTAGCCTGGTGAAGTGGGGGAAAAGAGGCTCCCACAGAGGCTCTTATTCTGATTAGCATGAATTTTGCACAAGTCATCCATGTGCTTGCTGTTTGTACCTACATTATACCTGTGTTTGAAAAATCTTCAGTAGTCACAGTTCTATAATTTTGTATGTTGATCTGATTAAATTACTTGTCACAGTCCTGCCCTAACAAAAATTCTTATCATTTGAAAAGTTTTGAAGACAAGCTAACAAATATCCCTAGTGAAATAAAAAAAAAAGTTATAAAGTTTGGATAATGATGGCATAAGAAAAGCAGATTGAATATTTGGAGGTAGAATAAACACACACACACACACACACACTTATATTTCCTTAAAGATATACAATAGAAAAAGTACTTAGTACTTAGTGCAACTTAAAATGAAGAGCTGCAAACCCATTTGGGGGCCTAAATGTGTTACTGAATGTGTGAACCATATGCCAGGTGACAGAAGGTTACATGAGTGTTATTGACTCACTTTGCTTTGGTGTAATCAGAATCTAGTGCTGGCACCTTAGCAACTGCAGTTATCCTTATGTTTCAATGTATCACTATAGGAAGCATTTTACATCTCTAGTGTGAACATGATATCCTCTTAGTGGCAAAGACATATTCCTGGGAGACAGCTCAGAATAGCTTGGTTAGAATGTGCCAAGGAGTGGTGGGTTGCTTCTCAGAAGAAATCATTACAAGGAAACAACTGACTTCTTAAATATTTTATGTTAGAAATACTTTGACCAAAGAATTACTACTTTCTTCCCTCACATTTTGCTCTCATGAGGACCAAATATTTTGTGGAAACTAATTCCATAAAGAATTGCCCTATAGTTAGCCTTTTTGACAAATGAATTATGGTTTTTCAATTATTTATTACCCTTTGTCTCGCTAATAGAACCATGTACCTGGAGACTTGTGCAGATGGGAATAATATCAACTCAGATGGGATTTAAACTAATGTAAATGTATACATCTCACAAGAGACATCTTCACAACTGACTGCTTTCTTCTACCTTCTGGCAACTTCTCTTTTTAACGTCCAATTTCCAGTCTTCACCTCAGGAGGGCCTAAATACCCTAAAGGCACCAGATCCCCTCTGATCTTGGAAGCTAAGCAGGGTCAGCCCTGATTAGTGTCTGGATGGAAGCCTGCCAACAAATACCTGGTGGTACTGTAGGCTATACAAGTTATTTCAGAGGAAGGAACTGGCAAAACCACCTGAGTATTCCTTGCCTATGAAAACACTATGAAATTCATGGGGTTGTCATAAGTTGGCAGGTGACTTGAAGGTACATAAACACATACTTCACTTCAAGTAGCCTCTGGTTCAAATAAACTATAGTTTAGTGTGTGAAGTATTTACTCAAAGAAGGAATAGGATTGTTACCCCTATTCCTCAGTGGAGGGATAGTATTGCAAAGACCTGGGCAACAGCTGTGGGTTAAACTAGTACAACTTTGTTAGGTTATACCAGAGGTTGTCAACTATTCTCCTCTATATGTTTTTTGACTGCAGCTATGGTTGAAAGGGTTGAGGGAAGTTGCAGATTGAGAATATTTGGAGGGCCACGGTTGTTCTCCCCTTATTTATGCAAAGGAAATCTCAGATGGAATGAACTGTGTGGATTTTATCATGCTAAGTAATATAAGCAAGCCTTTCTGGAACATTAAGAATATGGTATTTTGCAATTACATCAAGATATCAGTGTATTTGTCCAGTACTTATCAAACAGCTTTGTGTCTATCCTGTTGCTGCTTTGCATTTTATTCATTTCTGTAGTGCACCTTTTCATTGATGGGGGAAACCTGTCAAAGGCTCCCAGTATCACTGCTATCCCATTAGCCCACCTAGTTTGATAGGTCCCTTCTGCTGCAGTTAACAATATGACAGCAGTCATGTGGCATGAGGGGATGTGATTCTCCTCCTCTTCTCTCTCCTCCCTTCTACTCTCTATTCCCAAGCAAGCTGAGTTTGTTTTTATTCCATGACTTTTAAAAGTTTTTATTGTTGCTGTGATTGCATAATTATAGTGAAATGATGAAATAATAATTTTACTGTTTTCCCATAATTACTGAATCATGTAAAAAATAAAAATAAAAAAAATGAAATGTATGCATGTGCTGAGTAGGGCAGGGTTATGGAGCTGGTGTGGAAGGGACCATGGATTGCCAAAGCAGCATGCTTGCAGAGTTGCAGAGAAGTGGATACTAAACATTTTCAAACCAGTATGTTCCCATTTGCTTCACTAACTCAATTGCTGTGAGAAAACAGGTTGGTGTGATAAAGTCCTCAATCAGTCAAAGCTTTGATGTCAATACATGCTGTCCTGGCCCTTTCCCACACACCCTCAGTGGTTCAAAATTTTTATTGTGTGAACCATCCAGATCCCAAAAGAACCCCCTACCCTTGCCTGTATCACCTGACAGGTCATTAGAATCTTATTTTATCTTCTTATCACCAATCACTCACTCTGGCATAAGTCAAGTTGCTTTCAACTTGAGTAGAACTCCTGGAATAAAGATACTTACATAATTATTGAGTTCCTATTCAGCAACAGATTCAATGGCTCTTTTTAAATTGGGAATAGAAGTTGGATTTGGCATACACATACTGGCCCTGTCTCAGGCCAACACGTACTTGAAGGCATGATGGAAAAGAATGAAGTGGAGTGAAGAAGGAAAAAACACCCAGGGGGCCGTTTACATGATGGAAATGTCCTGGGAAGAATTCGTGTCGATCCCTGGCAGTTTACACATACATCGGGTCAGGTACATGATTTTTGGAAGGGGGCCACCTTTTATCCCTCAACCTGCGGGACTTCCAGTCCCCTGGTTTGTGCCGGTTTTTAAAAAAGTCACGGGAGGATTCGGAAAATCGGAAATGTAAACAGCGTGGGACAAAATGTCCCGGTACTGGGATGACCGGAAATGGTGACTGGGGGCGGGCTTAGAGATCAGCGACCAGAAAAGGAGGGGTCAGTCACCCATTCAACTGATCCAGCCTCACCAGCCAAAAACAAAGGCATCCCTTCCAGCTGCCCGAAGGTTGATGTGTGTGTGTGTGCGCGCGCGCGTACTCAATCACCTTTTAAAATGGATTTCTACACTGCAAACCCTTCAGCTTTACCTTTTCCTCAACTGCATGTTACAGAGAGATCGTCCCTGCCTTGGTCACCTCCCTGGTATTCCAGCCTCTGAGCGAATGAACACCCTTTAATTCCCCCTCTGTGGCTGTGCCTTTAAAATTGTCGGCTTGTAGCTGGTTTGCTGTAAGGGTAAACATTTTAAAGGGGAGACCCAACCCCCCCCCCTCACTCGGCTTGATCTCCCTGCGTCTGAGTGAAAGATCTCAGTCTGGCCTTTCAAAGAAATTGCAAGCCTCTACTTGGCTTGCTTTCAAAAGGAAAGGAGATGGTTTAATTGTTCCTCCGTCTGAGGTCTTTGAGAAGTGCCTTCTGCCTCTGTTTCAAGGGCTAACTTTTTTTAAAGAAGCGAGGGGAATACCAAACCTCTGACCCCCTGTTTCCCCCCCCCAGCCAGCCAATAGCAGCGCTCCTGGCACAGAACTTTGAAGGAAGTGTCACCGAGGTTGTGAAAACACGAGTAATCGCATACTTGATTGACAGCAAAAAAACAACAACAAAAAACTACAACCTAAAAAAACCTGGAACTTTGGACGTGTAAATATCAGTCACGGGACCACCTGGGATATCCAGATCAGTGACATAAATCGTATAAACAGCGAGGGGTGAATTCGTGATCAGAAAATCGCAGTAAGCACCGTGACAATTTCTGTCGTGTAACTGGCACCCAGGTATTCTTAGCCTGTTTAAGGGCCTCAGCTCCTCCTCCAAACAAATAACTTACTTGGCCAAAACTTCACCCAGCCTACACTGAATTGCCTTCACTGAATCCAGTCCATGTGAATGAGTGAGCGCTGACCAAATAAGTGGATGGTGGGACTGGTTTATACTATCACTTGATTAAAACCTGCCTCATCGTCAACAAGGAAATGGAATAGGAATGTTTTTGCTCTGACACTAGCGTGCCCACCTTCCTTTGGTGACAGGGCACAAAGGTCAATGGTTCTAAGTTTTTTCATACTGCAGTTATAGCACTGTGATTCAATGTTCATCACCACATATCCTCTGACTGTCCTGATTTGGCAGGGACAGTCCCAATTATCCCAGTGTCATCCCTCTTTTCCAACTGTTTTTAAAATGTCTGGGTTTCTCTCTCTCTTCCTTCTGTCCCCCCCCTCACTTTTCCTCAGCCTACATCTGTTGTGAACTGAGTTCAGAGTTGAAAAGTAGTTTGCACTCAACTCAGGAGTGGTGAGACAAAAGGAGGGTGTGGAATCTTGCCCTTTCCACTAGTCTCTGGCCAAAGCAAATGGCTTCAACCTCTCCTAGCTTGTGTATTCTTCTTCATTAATACCTTCTGCCTGCTGAAGCACATTCTGATATTGCACATGTGTCCTAGTTTTCATTTGTAAAATATTGGAAGGTGTGTTGCCATAGGCAGTTTGATGAGGCACTAGAACTATGTGGTAGAGTATTCTAAGTAAACTTCAAATTCCAGGATTCCATAGGATGGAACTATGAAAGTTAAAATGGGATCATAGAGTTATAATTGTGTAATGTGAAAGGGGATTGAGTTGGCTGCATCACAGTGCTGGAATTCTGGCCTATCAAGTGTGTCTATCCCATTTTCAGGCAAGCTGGATATACATTGGATACAGTGGCTGTGTCTATACGATTAAAAAAAATCCATTTGGGGGGTAAAAAATACGAATAGGCAACCTTTCGTATGCATATGATCCACCTACATGATTTTTTACCCCCCTAAACTCCATATGAACCCCCTTCCCCAGCTGGCTGGAGCGAGCAACCCAAGCGGCAGTTTTAAATCTCCCGCCGCTTTTTTTAATTATTATTTTAAAAGGTGCCTGCTTTGCGGACATTCGGTTTTCCCTATTTACAAAGTAAAATAAAAATAAAAATATATAAAATTCACCGACTTACTGGACTCTCATTTAGCCGGGAATCCAACATGGCGGCTGCTCCCAATTCTCCTCCTTGCTAGCCTGCCCCCTCTGCTCTGCCAGCCAATCACATTACACTGCCTGTTCGTATGTGTGCAAACGGGATATACAGACCATCAGCCATTCGAACGGATGTACGTATTTTCTGCCTAGATCTGCTAATCCTCCCAAACACCGAATCCATGTAGTTTACGGGGGATTCGCTAGCCCCCCTTCTGAATGACACGTATGAATCTGAACGCCTGTGTGTACGGAAGAGCGATCTTCCGAACGGCGTACGTATTTTTTTTTACCATGTAGACGGGACCTGTGTGTCTTTCAGTCCTACTTACATAACATCCAATGTATGTAATCCTGATATACATACTTTTGTATGTGTCAGGATTGGTCCCTGACAGTGCCTAATCCTGTCATTTTCAGTTATTTTTCTGTAACCTTGATGTTCATTGTATTTTGCTTTTGGTACGTGCTAATGAGTGTTCTTTCCCAACTGTGGAGGGAGATGGTAACTGTTTTGGCTGGTTTGGGGAAAGATAAGAACACAACTGTAAAATTGGCCTGGGAAAAGAAGGGTGGCCAGTGTAAGGGAATGTCATGTCAGGGGATGATGGTTGGACAATGGTATTAGTCTGCTGGATTTCATAGATTGTAATATGCTTTTAATATAGTTTGTAGTCCTTAAGTTTCAATTCTCAGCAACAACCCTGTATGATAGCTTCTTGGATTTTTTTGCCAATAAAGTTTTCTGATCACTCTGAAACTGTTGGTCACTTCATCTGGGAATGCAAGTACATGACAATATGGCTCCACCTCTGTCTGTCGGAGTTTATAAGTCTGAGAATGTGAGTCTTGGTAGGACAGACTCAGGGCTCATCAACACTAGCCAGGATATCCTAGCTCCCCACAAGCATATCCCGGCTGCAGAGGTAGCCTGTTTCTCCCCATTACCTGAAGAAAATGTCACTGAAGCCTTCACTGCCACCATTTTCTCTGCTGATGCCATGAAAGGGTCACACAACTTGCAACTTCAGACTCCCCTGCACATGACCAGCCTCAGTCACATGTTGAGAGAATCCTGCCTGGGTGCAGAAGAGTCACAGAGCTGGCAGCAGTAGGGAGAAGTGGCATGCCAGATGGGCTCTTGTGGACACATGGGAACCAATTTGGTTTTTCCCATGTAAACCAGGTATTTTCCTGCAAGGGGTTATTGGACCCTATTCCTGTTTGTGTTTGTTCTAGTCCCGTATCTGCCCCCAGGGTCATTTAGACTGCTTGGGGAGCAGATCAGGGTAAATGCCCTGCATTGTTTGGACTATAGGGCTCTGAAATGGGGACAAGCCAGAGTATTTGGCCAGTGCAGAGAAGCCCCCAATTGAACTCCCTCATGTTGTACTTAGAGCCTCTTCCAAATTGACCCTCAGTTTTAAAGAGAAGAGTCAAGTATTATTCCTGAATCTATTTTCTAGGAAATCAGTCCCATAGTACTCAAAGAAAGGGAGCCCTGGTGGCACAGTAGTTAAATGCCAGTACTGCAGCCACAAAATTGTCAGTTCTATCCTACAGGGCTCCAAGGGTCATTCAGCATCCTATCTTTCCATAAGTAAGTATAATGAGTACCCAGCTTGTTGAGGGCAATTAGCTAACATGTTGTAAACTGCTTAGGGAGTGTTTTGGCACTGATAAGTGGCATAGAAATAGAAGTGCTACTATTATTGCTATTGCTACTTTAGTGAGTAAAAACATTTAGGACTGGTCTTTAAGATGAATTCTTTCTGGATTTGAGGAGAAGATATGTGATGTTGCTTCAGCAAAACTGTACTGAAAAGAACACCAATGCACAAGGCATACATCATCTCCTAGTAATGGAGATGAATAGAGGACATTAAGGAAAAGTCAGAAGAGGAAAAAATCAGTATGCAACAGCAAAAACATCAAGAATGTGAACAGGATTACAGCATGCAACATTTTTACTCAAGTCATGTATTAGTACTGCAATGTTTCAAATTGGTGCAGCATTTATACCTGTCTCCACTCTGGGTGAAACTAATAGTAGCTTCACAGGGACATTGACATTGGATAATGTTAATGGGAGAAGGGTGGGTTAAACATCCAGAGCATCATATCCATGATCTTCAAAGCAGCAACAAAGATACAGGAAATCTAAATAATGGATGTTTTTCCTCAATCTGATTTGGACTATGCAAAGATTTTTTTTAAAGCAGTAAGGTGTTTGCTGATGTCCTTCTTGGTGTTATTGCTTTCCACTACAAATTACGATCCTCTCCATTGACGCCCCCTTGTCGTGGGAGAGAGGCTTGCGTACCCTAATGATGTTTTGAGCTATGCTGGCGGTGGCATAATAG